>OZ010625.1:23867567-25156756 GCA_963932425.1 Athalia cordata
GGAGTTGAGGTTACATCGTCAAAAGGAACAGCAAATGCAATCAGCCCCAACGCCTAGCCCGCGAACTCCACATTCTACGGACGAACTTCTTCCCTCAGTCGACGAGGTTGCCGAGGTGAATTTCTCGCCGACTCATAATTTTATTTAATTTTTATTGTCTCAACTTGCTCTGCAATTGTTCATAACCGCTACGAATATTTTAGCAAATACCAACAACGTCCGGTACATCAGGTACGACGACGACAATGACTGCATTTGCTAATGAGAGTATTAGTGATACCGATGTTGTTGCCGCTGTTCCTGCTGCGGCTCCTCCAAAGACAAACAGCTACAACGGGCCTTGCACATCAGCCGACAGTTTTCAAGTATAGCTGGCGACTGATTTATAGCTGCGAATATAGTTACGGTTCGTGTACATAACTGATTGTTTAAATAGAAGAAAAACTATTATTATAACATAGCACATAACGCATTACGATACCAAACACTGTAATTCGGAGTGCGTACACATATACCTACATTATGTCATTGTTAGAATACTTACGTACGTATATTACATAAAAACATTGTACATTTCAAAATTTTCACATTGTTAATTATCTCGTGGTAATATCGTTTTTCGTAGAAATTTCAATGCGAACGATAACTTCATATAAAACACATAAGGAAACCAACTGAATATCCCGAATTTATACAACCGATTCGAATTACAGTGCGATGACGATTATTACATATACTATACATATGTTGCGACACGGTGGGAATATGCAGGCTTAAATAAAATTTGAAAATAACTAAATAAACTAAAGCATAATAATAATAATGTTGTATAAATAAGGCAAACGGACGTATGATGTAATTAGAGTATATAAACTCTAAAGCCAAAAATTACTAGATTGAAATCAAAGAGAAATTTTACCACGTGAGTTAATATGATATATACATATACCATGACGGAATTATATTTAAAAGATAAAAATTAAACCATATAAATATTATATACAATAATGATTAACCTCAGTACAATTATATAATATACCATATAATGCGAATGAACGTATAGGTATAATCTACTAACTGAAAAACATTATAATAATAATGGTCATTATTATTATTATTATTATTATTATTATTATTATCATTATTATCAATATCATGATCATATTATTATTCGCTTTTATTGATCCAATTTTATTGTAATAATCAATTCTGGATAGATTATATACGCGATAAAAGTGCGACAAGTTATAGTATACATGCATGTGGAATATATTACAAGACATTTAATATTGATTGCGATACGTGAGTCACTTTGATCTTCAAATGAAAAAACAAAAACAAAATAATTAGGAACTACACCCGCGCGGTTTTACATTTTAGTCTCAACTAATAGGAAGGAATATACATATAATAACCCCTTGCATAAGGCGTTGTCAAAGACTTATATTTGTAACAATATTTCTAATGTGTATAATAATGTCAAGCCTCAATATTTTTAATAGTCAAAGTTTCGATATTTTTGGGCTTATACGAATATAATATCGTCTGCATTGTACAGTCTTTGACTTCTTTGGACAGTATATATATACGTCATTGACTTTTTTTCCGTCGCGTTTAAGTTAATTGATAGATAAATATGAATCAAAAAATCACCCACAACACGTCATCGATTTCCACTAAGATTTCCATATGGATGAATATCAAGGATTGAAAATAAATAGATCTAGAAATTATTCGCTATTGACACAAGTCGTACACTAATTTATATGATATAATCAATGATCGCCAACTGCAAAAAATCATCTGAACTTCTCTGTGTGAAATATATTGACGGTGTAAGGCGGTTTCAACGTGGTAACAAATGAATAATAATAATAATGATAATTGAAATTATTATAATAATTAAATTATAATAATAACAGAAAAGAAAACTAAATACATACGTCTTTTGATATAGGTACGCCCATTTGTTATATGCTTGGAGATCGTATACATATATTTACACACATATATATAAAATAAAAACTTTAACCGCTGTGTGTTTGGTCACTTTTCGAAATACATACGTCATAGAGCTCAAATTAAGTTCTTAAAATCGTCTGTTTTATTTATTTATTCCAATTTTTTGCTGTTGAATAAACACAATATCGTATTATATACCAATATTCAAAGAATTAGCCTAAGTCGTATAGTTTCCGCACAATTGCAATAAATTAAAAGCAAATATTCACGAGTTTATCTATCAATATTATTTGATTTAATTTAATATCATTATTACTGGAATATATTGTATATTAAACGTTCGTAAAATTGTTCAGCTGCGGAGTATAGAAATATATATGTATAGGTGTACTGCAAGGACTAATATTTATAAAACTAAAAAGAAAAAAAGAATTCTGCCAGATTATACCTAATTAATGAAGAAGCTCACATTATTTTGAGCGATCCATTTCCTAATTTTTACATGGCCATCAGAAAAAAAAAATCCTGACAATTTATAGGAGAGGTAAATTATAATCTACCTTGAGAGTAAGAATAAATTATTTATAATGCTGTTCGAGTAACTTTGCTGCCTTTAAAAAAAAAAAAAAAAAAAAAAAAACAAAATTGTATGGTCGTGTGTGTTTATCATATTATTATACCCGTTTTACTGGTCGTTTGTATAACCATATATCGTTTGATCTACTATACATACATATTGAATTATTAACGTATACACCATATATGTAAAACTACATCTTATATATAATATACAAAATGAATGTGGGAGTGAGATGGGAGGTTCGGAATTTGTTAATAAAATTGGATCTCGCGCTTTGACAGGACAGAAATGACTGACTCTGGTAAACATATTTGCCGATAATGATGATGAGAGAACATCCTTATAGTGTGGAACTGAGTGCGACGAGATTTGCTCACCTCGTAACGAACAATAAAGAAGTAGTAAAAAGAAGTAATCTATTCCCACGAAAGTTTGCCGACCTCAAGGACCTTCTGATACGTTTTTTCGGAGGATTCGAAAGCAGCCTAACCGTCTCATTGATAAGGATTTTTCTGCACAGGCAGTACGACAGAATTGAAGGCACTCCTATCTTGTCTTGACTCTAGAAAGTCAGTCCGCTGATAATTGCAGAACCACCTGAATCAGGAAGACCACCTGGAGCAGGAGAATATCTGATACCAGAGGTTGCTCTGGATAAGGAATTAGGACGAAATGAAAATGGATCTGGGAGTGAAATAGGTGGTTTTTTCGATAGAATCGGATGGATACTTTCGCGCTTTGACAGAACAGAACTGACGGACTCTAATAGTAGTCATATTTGCTGGCCTGGTAACCACAGGTCGACCGTCACCGAGTCAGTCAAAAGCGGAGGCTGTCGCGAATAACAGCTATGTTCGTAAAATCTCCCGTCATAATAATACATAATATACCTAATGAGGGACATATTCGACGCCAAATCGACCACGTGCGACCCACACCATTTTTAATTTTTATTCCCTCCAAGTTTGTCGTATTTCTGGTACAAAAAGACGAACGCTCTTGAGCGTCACTGGGCGATAAATTCAAAAAAAAAAACGTAAATCGATTTTCGTAGTTTCTTTGAATTACACTGTACAACATATTTAAAAATTAAAAATGGTGAGGCAAAGTCAAGTTGATTTGCCATGAATTGCCCCATATGTATATTCGCATATCTTTGGGTTATGCACGACTACGTAGTTATACGTATTTATAAGTTTATCAAATATTATACCTATACTGTTATCGTTTTACCCTGTTTTAAATGTTTATTGTATAATAAATTGTAATATAGTCGTTGGGCAAATAAAGCTCGTTTTCTATTAACAGCTATCGTCGCGATCTCGGTACAGATATTTTCTGATAAGTTAATATTGCAGTTACCCTATATTATAGTTAGCTCTGCATGCGAAATTTTTGAAAAGGAACAAAATAAATATTGCCTAAACTAATTATCGTGAAACAATAAACGCAAATTATTTACAATTTTCAGAGTAAATTTCATTAACCAGAGTCTGGCTTATTAATTAATAATTAACAACTCGACGTAATTAGACTAATTGTCGAACCCCCAGATGCTATTCACTCCCCTACAACCCCTCTATTCTGAGTACTTAAAATGAATTAAACATTTCAGGATAATCAAATTTTCTATTTCTTGCAATCAATCAGCTTTTATTGTTGTGAAATACAATTGAACATTTACATGTGATATCTAGAATGACCGTTGAGTGCAAAATCTGCAGTTTAAAAGATTAAATTATAAATACAAATTTTTTCCACTTCCAAAAACTGCTGCCGCAGAATTTAATTCTCCTAATGTCACCGTGCCAGAGACTAAAAGATTCATATTACATGTTCGTATTAGTATATATGACAAGGATTTCGCAGATTTGACGAGAGGATAAGCGCTCGGAAAAAAAAGGAATAATAATAAACAAAAAAGAAATTTCCCAACTGTAAAACCACTTAACATGAAAAACCCGTCTCAGTAAAATTTGAAGGCTCAAGAGTGGTGACAAGAGCAGCTCTTCTCCCTCTCAAAAAGGAAAAGAAATTATTAAAAAAAATGGTGGAGGAAATAAACGTGGTAGTAAAAGAGCCGAGGACAGTTAAACAACAGCTAAAACCGGTAATTTATTTATCATGGCTGATGGGAACCGGCATGTGCAGACCAGATGACTGGCGAAAGCTTACGACATTAATAAAGATCTTTCACTTTACGATGTGCTCAGTTGTGGTGACCTACGGGATAATAGATTTCTTCACAATCGGCACTATTCTGAAAAGTGAAATGTTCAAAATAATGTACTACACGAACAAAGCGGTGGTATACGTGACATCATACTACTACGTTTTTCTTGGTGTCTTTCATTACAAAAAATGGCAGAGATTCGTTGAACGAATCGATTCATTGGATAAGAAAATACACCGGGAAATATCTATGAACAATCGATCAACTATAGTCCACCAAATCATTGCTCTGGCAGTTACCGCACTGATAGGACCGCTTTCCCTCATCTCTCATGTTGTCTATTACTATTTCGTTGATCCATCTCTGATATTCGCGTCAGATGTACTTCTCTATTACACCATAACTCAATCACTGTCGACAAATTTTAACTTTGATATAATCGTATTAGCTGTTTATCAGAGATTCAAAACAGTGAATAGAATCATAAAACAAATTGGGGACTCTTATAGTGCGCCTTGGATCGTCCTGAAGATCCAGAGACTGAAGGAACTGCATTATGGTACAGGTTTGCTTTCACAAAAAAGCATATAACTCTTTTTTATTTACAAATAATAACGATTTTTAGGAATCTGTGGCCTCGTCAGCATCGTAAATAACGCTCATGGCATCCACTTGCTTTTAAGTTCAGCGAATTCGTTCATGATGGTGGTGGCTACATTGTTCAGGATCTACATAGGGGTAGTAGAATCACAGTTTGGATTTATAATGATAAACAACGTCATCTGGATTGTTTATGCCATGCAATTTGGGCTCAACTGTTACGTCTGCACAATTACATCTCGTGAAGCAGCAAGGACTGGTATTTTGATTCACGAGGTTGGACTGAAAAACAACCAACTGACAAACAAGCGTTTGTATGGCGGCGGCATCGCTGGGAGTAGACGATCATTGAGTTACCAACCCGAAACAAAAACCTACGAAGGCACCTGCGTCCAAAATGAAATAGTGCATTTTTCTTCTCAGCTTCAGCAAAACCATGTAGCTTTCAGTGCCTGTGAATTCTTTGTACTTAACAACTCGCTTTTCCAAGGAGTAAGTATTGCTCATATTCTCAGTTAACCTGACAGAGATTGTTCTTTATTTCGTTTGTTTCAGTTTATTGGTGTGATTACGACCTATCTAATTATTCTGATACAATTTTACCGACCCCCGGGGGGCGACGAAACGTTGCAGATGAATCAGGAAATTACGACACCCAATTTTACTGAACCGCAATTTTCTGTCACCGATTGAATGGAGTTACTACTTTGAAGGGATAGGTGGGATAGGTGATGAGGACAGACAACATTGCGTTCTCAGCTTAATTTCTCTCGTTCGCATTTATTAACACATCAGAGGTTAGATATACCTATACCTATACTACTACACTAATCGTTGTGTTCAGATGAATTTGGCAGTAAGGTGTAGTGAATTTCAGTCATTATTTCTATGTACAATGGTTCTTTTCACCAGAGAAACGATGAATGATGGTAAAATTAATAATAAATAAAGATATGAGTAGTTCTACAATTACGTATATTAATCTTGCTTTGTGACTTATATATATCAGCTTTCAGATCAAGCTTGCGGAATTACTGAACACGGTAGTTTCAAGTAGTCGCGAAGTACGACTGGTAGACCATGCCCATCGAGGTAGTTGCAAACCAAGTAAAACAACTCCACCATGTCGCGAATCCAAGCAATCCTCTAAATACTTCGATCGTAAATATCTGAACACAAAATACAGAATAAATATCAAGTTAAAATTTCATCCACTTTACCTAATAAATAGGAGTGTACAACTTACTTGTTTCAATGAATCCAATGCCAGGTGGAACTCTTGCGCGGTCTGGATGACGGTTTTGTCATCGTTTTCACCAAAGATTTGGGGTACAGCTCGCGGCGGCTGATCCGCGGGACATTCTTCGATCGGCACATCTCTGAAAAGACCTTCCCATGTGTAGCCACCTGTAGCGAGTTGAAGCAATAATTGATCACGTTAGGCTAACAATAAGTTATTTTGCGTGAATAGTGAGTCCCAGCAAGAACTCAAGGGTTACTTACCAAGGGTTTTGTACATAAGGGTAAAGAAAAGACAGATGATGATTGGTGCAACGTACTGTAAGGACACTACACACAGGTAGTAGAATACCGCAGCGATCTGAAAGACATCAAACATCTCGAATTGGAGCACCGAAATTTATGGTTCAAATATACGAAGGAAGCATTAATCGTAGATTTAATCAAGAACCTTTTTTTGGAGATCGGTGTTCGTTATTCGGCCAGCTTCCTTTTTTTGGTCCTCTATCCTCTGGCTGGCAAGATTCAGATACGATTGTAGATACAATGGCATTAGGGCTAGTCGCAGTAATACCGCTGTAACTACCGCCGCTAGTCGCATACTTTCAAATGCTTGAGCTGTCATTCTAAACACAGGGGTAAGTAACATACGGAAATCGCAATATAGATTCTATTAAGGTATTGCACAGATTTTTATATACTGAAACTACTTACAGTGGAACATTCATCCCGCTAAATATTCGAACAGTGAGATAATCTCTGCTAACGGGTTTGATCCATAAAATAACCAGTAGAAAAGGAGAAGCAAAACTGATGTTTAGCAGCAGCTGCAGTAGTTTTCTTTCCCTACAATACCTGCAACAAGTAAGATGTACTACATAACAGTTGGGGGGAAAAAGGATGGGTGAATAAGGCAATTTGATCATACTTTAGTGAATCCCAATGCATCCGGGACATTCTTAGGCCTGGGAAAGTGAACAGAGATCCTAGTAAGCCACACCACAAGGCCAAGAAGAATTTTAATACAATTTTGGAAGCTGGACCTCTGAAAAAGCACCAAGTTTTGTTCATTTAGCAATATCGAACTGATGTTTATCAAGGGTATGTTACAATTATAACTTACGAAGATGATAGACCCTGATTATCTAAAAATGCTGAGGCACTCTCATTGAAGCTGACGTAAGCTTTGTCCAATCCAATTTCAAGAGTGTTTTCATCGATTATTAAAACCATCATTGCTACCAAAAGGTAAGAAAATCCTGTAACTATACACGTTGATCTTTCTCCGACACTCTCTTCTCCTTTGAAGTACTGTACCCATAGGGAAAGCAGTGTTTTACTATCATATTAAACCTATATAGGAAATTGAAATCCATACAAGGTGAACAAAATTATAAATAGTGTACAAAAAAGGATACAGTGCAAAGCCCAGGACTAAAGTGCACCACAGCATACTGAGATTAAACTCCTCTTTCATTGGATAATAATAGTTGTAGACCTGGTGACAATAAGTAGAATTATTTGATTGAAAGTATCTTGAAAAAAATAAATTAGTTACCTCAGTCAGAATGTATACCATGCTGGCATATAAAGAAAAATCAACAAGCCACTGAAATTCAGTGTAGAATTTCAAGTGTATAACATCCAGAGATGAAACTTTAGCGCTCTCAAGAGTGATTCCCAAATTTCTGGGAACATGAAACACTTCGCCATTCTTCCCATTCTCGGCATGTTTTCCTTTTTTTGGTTTCTCTTTTGGAACACCGGCAAGGGCTCTGAGTTCTTGGTCCGTTGGGTACAGGTAGCGAATTAGTCTGAAAGTGGTATAAGAACTGAACACTGGGATATTCTGGTCCAAGATTCAGATAATGGATAAAAGCGAGCACCATTTAGATGTGATAATAATAAAATGTTACTTACCCAGTCGAGCATAAAATCCATCTAGCAAATGAGTAATGGGGTCCAAGTTTTTGTATCACACTGACCATAACAAGTGTGATAACCAGCTGAGCCCCTAGAAGGGCCTAAAAAAATATTTAAAAAAATATTTACCAACCAAATGTAACCTCTGCACTGCACAGTTTTACCCATGAACTACTGACCATGATTTAACGAAACCGTAATCAGAATGTAGTTTCGTTTGAAAAGAAAATGCATCAGATCTCGAGTTAACAAGACTGATTAATACTTGTTAATAATAACTAACGCTGAAGATGCTAAGAAGCAGACAGTCCATCGGTGGCAGTCGGCTGCTACCGATCCTAATTATTTTTTTCTCTCGCTGTCTGCTTGATTTTGCTTCTGTTGACTACCGCGTGGTGGTTTCGGGCTCGCACAATTCTCCCGCCCGTCGAAAATACATCTCGACCCGATGGCCCGCAGACGAAGCTCGAATTAAAAATAGGATAGGGAATGTTGTACTTCATCATGAAGCCACAACGCTCGGAAATAACACAAAAATAGTATGCATTTGTGGATAATTATTGTAAAACGATTTTATTAGGTAAAACGGGTCAGCAGTTGTTTAATCATTGTCAATGATACAATTCGTCACCAGATTCAGCAGATATTGTGATTCGGAGAGCGATATGAGTAATTCTAAGCTTTTCTTGCTCGTATTATTTCCCTTGCATGCCAAACTTATTCGAGAAAAATAAGTTAATTCTATTAACAGTTCATGCTTCTTCAGTCAACAAATCGTCAGTCGACGAGTCAACCGGTGACTGAGGATTCGGTACCACCAGCGTTGACTGAAGATTGTTCGAAAGCGCCGCCTTTTGAATCTATCACGTGAGCGTCACTGTCGGCCATTTCGGCAGCAGCCATTTTTGGGTTAGTAACTGAGTTGATGCCGTTCAGGTAACGTTCATGCGCAGAGCGTGACAGTCAGACAGACAAAGGTTCCCATCAGTAGCTCGCGATGGTGGTGATGTGTTGAGGAAACAGTCAGCTGTAAACCGTAAATTCATGATGGCTTAGACGTACGTGGGTAAAAGTGTAGCGCGCCATTGTGAAATTAATTGATATTAAGTTATCATCATACGAAAAAGTGTGGTGGAGTATAATAATCATTAGTTCGGTGCGTGCGAGATGGTTACGATGTTCAGTGAGTGCGGATACGTCCTGTTCCTGCTGCTCCTCGTCCCCTACATTGAAAGCGGTGAGTTAACGAGTTTTTGTTATGAATCAGCAGGCAGTTAGGCTAAGGCCAACCCGAGTAATGCCCAAACGGCAGACGAGGCAAGGCTATTCTTGAATATCGAACATCCGTCAAAAACTGTTGATCTAACGACAACAATAGGCCAACGCAGGCGTTTGCTACCTCTGCCGTCAACGTATTCCGAATAAATCTGCTAACCTAGCCGTCAAGATTTGTGCTAGCTCAGGATAATGAGAAGTAACAAAAAACTTTGAAATTGACCAGTTTAATCAGACGTTACACTGCCGGATTTTTCACCACATCTTGTGCTTGGAGCTCCGAAATTCCTGTGAAGTTTCATAGGTTGCTCCAAAAACACTATGCGCTTTGTTTACCTCTGGGTTATCTTGTCGACTAGACGCGTTGCGACCCGCTATTTTTACCCGGATTAACAGAACTACTATTATCGTACTTTCCGCCGAACATTCGCGCCTTTTTATCACCGACTTCTGAATACTTGGGTATTTAATTCTGACGCTGTTTATTAATCTTCAAATTAGTCTCCATTGTATAAATATATATTATGCTGTAGTTGTTTAATATCGTGAAGTCCTACAATCAGTTTCTTAGAAATGTGACGGTTGTTTATTGCATGCATTTTCCTTTTTTTCTACTCATTTGTAAAGTACATAAGTACATGAACACGCTATAGCGATGGAAGCAGCATTATGGGGGGTTTTGACTGCGTTCGTTCGTTCGTTCGTTGCCTGACCCCAGCTCACTGTAAACTTGCATGTATGTATGTATTTATAAACGCGCGTGAGCAGAGCATTAATTAATGCTGTATGTAGGAACCGGATGATCCCCAGATTACCATCTCCGAAGGGCGCGAAACAGTAAAAAAAAAAAATTAAAAAGGGAGAGAAGATACGGTCCACCTAAACAATTCTCTTTCAATTTACATTAGCCTGGGTGTCAGCTGAAAAAGAAGTACATGAAAAAAAAGAAAAAAATTGCCGACACGTGTAAAAACGGAAAACCAAGTAAAGAATACAACATATTTTATGTTTAATGTACATAAAACGTATACGTATGAACGGGGGCCGCACTTCACGCGATATCGATTTGTCAGAGTATATATAACGCGACTGCCTGCTGTTTTGTATGTTTTATTTGTATTTATTTTTTCCTCAGTCCTATTTCAATAAAAATTAAATCGGCCATCCTTAGTTAATTGACGTTTGCGCTAGCTGTACAAGTTTCGCGTCAATTTCTACCTACTCACTTCACCTGATTTGTATTTTAGATACGTACGTACGTACGTTCTACCAATTATACCGCCTCGCGATACTCACGAACGTTATACCCGGTTACCAGACCACGTATTGAACGTGATATATGGAGATTAGAGCAATAAAAATGCATGCATTGAATCGCGGCTCATTTGATATTATATGACATTTAATCTGCAAGCTCTGCCATATTATTATCTTTTCCTGGTATTCGTTATTCCTGCAATATACGTGACCGTCGCCGAAACATGATTCATCATATTTCTAGGAGGAGTGACGATATACCGAAGCTTTTCATTCTGAATGTGTAGCAATAAACCCCCATCATTGGAAAATACTGTAAAATGCTTTACACTAAATTCATATTTCAAGTGAAACTCACTGATATAAATTTAATAATAATTAGAATTTTATATCAATAATTACAGACGATAATTTCTGGATTCCTGGTACGGCGGACAATCCACGCATAATTGATATTGTCCCGCGAAAATCCAATGTCAATTCTACCGGAATTCGTCACATCTTCAGGCAAATTGCGTCCAAATTATAAAACTTCTGCGAAAAAATGTCACATGGTTCGATATCAGTTAATTACACTGATTGTCTGACTGCGTCAGCGCCGGATCCGATTCTCATTCGGTACATGTATGTCGCTAGACATTATTTGCAAAGATTTTTCACCGATTATTTAGGACTTTGAGGCATAGAAGTGTGGCTGTGTAACGGGGCTGAAACCCATATTTCTTTTATCATTTTTAATTTATGTATTTTATCACGAGGTATAGAGGAGCTTGATTTTTATTTATTAATGTAGGTAGGTTATTTCTAGGTTGAATTTGTAACGTGTATCAAATATAAAATAGGCTGCATACCATACTATATTTTATATAGCTATATAGGTGCGAAAGGCGATAGGGTGCATTATACTCGTGTAGTGAGGTGAAAGAAACTTTTAATGTATCGGTCAGCTTCAGCTCGGACACATTTTTGCGGCGACAACTTACGGTTGGTATAGTCCAACTTTTTCCTTGTCAGTTTTTCATTAACTTAAGAGCCGAAATGCTCTGCCTGACTTGTCTCTTCCAGCTAGTATCCCTATATCTTCATCCTTTTCTCTTCCCTTGTGTTTCAGCAACACCGAAATACTCGCTGGATTTTCGTACAGTTCCATTTTGACCAGCCAGCTTAATTTTTGTCTCCAGTCTGTAAAAAGGTCTACAATATAAGATACGTACACCCATACAAAATAGAAAATAAAAAAAAAAAAAGATACGCGATCTTTTTGCGGAGTTTTGCAGCGTCGCTTATTTTTCTCTCACGTGCGAAAGAATTGAGACTTGTATTTGGATCTCGGGCTGGTAATCAAAAGAGCTGCTGCTTCTGGAGGATCGAGCTAATTCCAACCTATACATCGTACATCGGCGATGATGGCGGCGACGGTGGCAGGGCTCGTAAAAAAAGAAAAGAAAAAAAAAATACCTAGTATAACACAGCAGCAATTTGCTGATGGCCAATTTCGCCTGGGTTACAACCGCTTTTTCGACCATCATTCTTTTACGGCTAAGACTAAAGCGCAGAACGCGAAGAACGCGATATATACCTTATTCTTGAGACACTAAACTCGAAATATTTGCTCGCGAAATATGCGAACTCGTTGTTTGAACGAGACTTAAACCGAGTCTCGAAACGCTGCTGGTGCAGCAGCTGTTGTATTACAAACAATTTGATATGGTGCGAAACTGCTGCAACTAACGAAATAATTTAACTATTTTATCACACTATACATATAGGTGTTCCTAATCTCAATCAATTTTTAATCTCGCTCTCCCTCTCTACGCTTTGTACGAAACAATACATAATATCAAACTAGTAGTAATTAAATAATGTTCGCTGTAAAAAGTCTAATACCAATGCTGCACTATTATACGCTACGCACGTGCTTTCAGATTAGAATGGCCTTGAACGTTATGGTCACTGACTTAGAAACATGGACTTGAGTCTTTCAAGGTTTAAATTCACGGCACCGAGTAAAGTGGCATCAGCGATACCGCGAGTTTCGATTTAGTATATGGCATATATTATAATATTGACTCGTATTACTCGCTTCATGACGCGTGCACACGATGCGTAATATATACATATATTACATGGTTAATATTATATTACGTACTTGATTACGATTTTTCTATACTTTTTTCTGCAGCCACATAGGTACCTATACGCTGTAGATAAACTACCATCACGACAAATATAATGTAATACACAAAATTCCGTGAAGAGATCTGAAGAATAAAATAAAATCTTAAACCGATAGAAAGTGTATTTAGGTATATTGCGATAAAAAAAAATCCTTTCACAGGAAGTGGTTATTCGTTATCAACGCATTTACACATAAGATAAACTATAGGTCTTGACCCAAAACCACATTATGTTGTACAGATAACAACTCTCCGCATTGATTAAGATAATGTTTATTGATTTAGAATACAATAATTCTTTTCTCCCTGAATTTAAATTGAACTTATTCGTTCATTCACGGAATCTGCAGTTCTTCGAAGATACAGCCATTGCATCTATTACAAATTCGTAATTTTTTCACTATTTTCTAAAGCTCTGATAATATTATACCGCATATTTCCGGGTCTGCGACTGTAATATGTTGTATGAGCTACTGATCAGTATTCATGTGCACGGGGTGTCCTTTTAAGGGGTTCAGATTCGGAGACCCTTGGTCACCAGGGCAAATACCCTTTCTAGCCACAACCGGTTCCGGATGTATATAGCTCCAGAGCCACATCAACAGCTGAAACTACCGGCAAACTCTAATTCCGGTACCGCCGGCTAAGTCTAAGTCAAATCCGAAGATTCGGTGGACCGCAATAACCAATATATACCTTATGCTTAATAAAATTCTAGTGTTCAAATATATACTCCTTGTTTTTTGTTTTTGTTTTTGTATTAATCATGGTAGAAGGTTCGAGATTTTCAATAGATTTCTAGCGCGGATTTCGAGGTAAAAGACGTATTTTCTACAGTGAGTTTATCTTAAGTTTCTGCGTGGCCTCTGTACATGTTATTTCAATCTACACAGATGCAGATGAAAAAATGAATAAACTATCATACATCTACTGCTTTCGTCGTTCATTTCTTTGCGAATTTAATTGATTTTTACGAGCGAATTGCGCTCCCGTCTTTTTTTATATTCCTCCGATGTTCCTCGTTATAAAACGTAGTTAATTATATTTATATCAAAAGTCTGTATATATTGCGATAGCGGAGAAGTATATAGTGTTCGACACATTACTGAATTGACGAATAAAGATAAAATTAAGAAAAAAAATTTAATTGGAAAATTAATACCGAAACCTCTGAAAATATGTATGCTTGATACGTCGGAGAGGATGCTCGGGAAAATTGAAAAAAATTTGTTTTGCTTTTATTTGGATCTAGGTGAATATAGAAAAAAAGTTTCAGTCGAATCTGAGAGGGTGAGGTCTGAAGGTTGGTCGAGTTGAGCTATAGAATCCCTCATACATATCACGTGTCTATAATTATTCATTGATAGTATTGCGATTGATTAATATAAATTTACGCAGATCGTTATAGTATACATAGATATAGGTCGTACTCCAGATAGAGAGTGGGAATTTAATACCATCTGCAGCAGTTACACGAAAATCTCTTTGATCAAACGATCGCTTCGGGGTATACAGTAGTTAAGTGTACGTAGGAGGAACTTTATCGCGAAAGTCTATACATCTATATGTATAGTTAAACTGGCAATGAGTTTCGGAACTCACATCAAACGTACCGTAAGGATTGATCGACTTCTCTTTTTTTTTTTTTTTCTCTTTTAACATTGAGTCGCATCGAATTAGGAACAAAATAAAAATAGTAGAAAAACAAGTGCAGATAGATAACGGCATGAAAGAGAATCCAGGTGCAGAACATGCATTCGGGTCACTGATTTTAGTTTTTTTTATTTCATTGTCAGCATGATAAAAGTGACGCTTGTATCATTATATATGGATCTATATGATGCGCGGTATCTTATCTTCTGCAGCATTGTGTATCGTGAGTTCATTAGTATTTTATCATATATGTTACATAATAAACGTACGCATACCATATTTTGTATTAGTTATTTACATTCCACGTACCAATAGTAATCGCAATGTATATTATCTCTTTTATTATCAAGAATGTAAAAATATAGATAACTATGCAGGTTTTTTTTTTTTAAACACATAGATAAAGTGATGATATAAATCTCGAGATGATTCGTCAACGTTTTATTTTAGGGTTCTTCTGCGATTTCTTTTTTTGTTCAAAATCTTATATCTATCTTTTATCAATTCATCATTTTTACCTTGTTTTTTTTAGTTTGGAAAATGGCTGGTTGCACTACTCTAGCTACTCAGCATAAATTTACCACAATTTAACCCAAATTTAACTCGTTCAAATCGATAATGCCGATTATATTATCTACCATTTATCGATCGAATTTTGATTTCACTCAGTCGCTCGCATTCCATTTACAATTCTGTATAACAATAGCCACTAGATATCACACGATGCGTAATGAGAACATCACTTTATTGTAATTCCCTGGAAAATGAAATGATCGTTGAATTGAAAATTATTCGTTCCTTCTCTAATTTCGTTAATCGACCGATGACGAATCGCTGAAATTCATGAATATGTACTCGAATTTAATATGAATATCGATGTTACGATCTTGGTTCATTTCGCTGCGTTACTCAAAGCGGAATATATGCTGAACCCAAAATTTTAGGATCTACATGCGGTAAAAGTTCTTAAATTTCTTTAGGAATGTTTTTTTTTTACAATTATTTTTTTCCTGTTTTTTATTTAGCTGGTCAGAGCATCTCGATCCTCTGGGATTGTGTCTCGAATCTCGGTAGTCTTACATATGGGGCGTAAGGGGAAGAAAATATTTATACTCAAAAATCGTGATTCGAAAATCCAATTTTTACCACCGCCATGATGCAGTGTCAGTGCACTATTGCGAAACAGACGGCGATCGCACCGTATTACTTATCGATCATTATTATATTACATATATATATCATACTGTAGCAGACTTTCTCAATGTCCGTAACATACCCTTGTATTAATACAGAGCAACATCTGCTGACGATGAGTAGCATTCCCTATACGTGCGTACCTATAGTTTAGATATTAATTAAATGATAGTTTATATTATCGTCACAGTTTCGGTTGTTATAAAGATATACGTAATACGATAATAACATTTTCCCGTGGTACCTACGTTTCCTATACACAATTGTGGCGAGTAAACGACGCGATAAATCTGCGTTAACAGTTTAAACCTAAATTATTATACCATATATTTGATAAAATATATATCCGTTCATTTCGTTGTGTAGGAGAAAGGCGCGGGCATGCAAGACGCGCCATCGCTGCTTGGAACTGAGACTATAATGTATTAATAAAATCTGAAACGAGAGATTTTTTAATTGTTGCAAAAAAAAAAAAAAAACGATGGTCACCTTATCTTGAGATAATCATACCATTTTTTATCCCTCTTATAGAACACTATAGAACTTTGATCTAAATAATTTTTACCGTACGTCGAATCATTTTCGAAATAATTATCGAACCCTTCGATCTTCATTCAAAACCCAACACTCTGGTTAGTTTATAATCACAGTTGAAATTCCCACGCTCCTGCGATTCAACGTAATATAATTTGTTTCAATAATTCCCGTTACGTAATGAGCAATAACGCGGTTACTGCACGTGGTAAATAATTTTCTTGATTATCGTCCCGTCAGTTGAGGTTATCTTGATCCATCATCACCTTAAGTTAGAAATTTTAGTGGTCAGTCTACGTGGCAAGCGCGCCTCGGAAATCCTGTATAAATAAACCGCTTTGCTTTGTTGGGTCAGAAGGCATCAGCAGGTTTACTTCAATGTTTCAGAAAGGTTGTTATACGTACATTATATAGCTATACTGACCAAAAGAGCGAAGGGAAAAAAGAAATTGTTCTTTGGAGGAGACAGGGAGAGAGAATGTGGATAAAGAGGAACAAAGTGGGAGGAGGGAGCTGATAGGCTCCCTTTAGCTTTTCGTAGTCGCTCAAGAGGAATGGGATCGGTGGTGGTGAACGTGCACGATAGGTGGTACAGTGGTCGGAGTACTTCTCGACCGCACGAAGTCGCTTGGGTATTGTAAATTTGCTTTACGGTACCACCCTACTGAAATAAGCCACGACGTCACTACCACTACTACATTATACTACCCCTCCACACCCAACAGCGACCTCGGTAGCCACCCTTTGGGCCCCAGAAACTTCCATTCCCCACAAGACCCCGCGGGAAACGAGTCTGATATATCGGTACAGCGGTATCAGCAAGTTTAGTATAAACGCAACACACTGCAGCCAACCGACCACTGCACCGGCACTCGCTGCTATAAATCCGAAAAGCTTTTTTCCACATTTTTTTTCTTCTCGCACGTATATAGGTGTATGTATCGTACTTTCTGCTTTCCTAGTTTTCTTTGTCTTTTTTTTTTCATGTACCTCTTCTGGTCCTTTCTCTGGCGGGTATTATTCTCTGCACTGCAGGGAATAACCGTTTTAGACACACCTGTAATGTCAAAGCGTGTCCAATTAATTTTATATCGTATAATTACACCTCAGTGGTCGGTACTCGCCTGAACTCGCGGAATAATACCAATACTATTGGTTCGCTTTAGATAAAATAAAAGAATGTATAATAAACCGAATACTGACGATTCAAACTTCCGTTCACAGATGAGGTCATGGGTGTGTCTCTGATAACGGGTTGACCGCGACTTCCGGATACAAATATGTTTTCCCTCAGAATTCTTTTTTTTCTCTTCTCGCGATTCATGCTTCTGCCTCATAAACGTAACTATATAGTACTAGGGAATTTAATCCAAATATAGAGCAAATGATACGAGTGATTGATATCATAGATTCCCGAGATTATCTTTGATAATGGTCATGTAAGGATTTCTGAAGTTGTAAAGGACGTTTAAGCTTTGTGTACCGTGCAGTACCGCATATATCGGAAGGCAGTATGATAACATTTTGTGTTGTAAAATAAACGTGACCACGATCATATTTAGTAGGATAAAGATAAGGTGCGGCATGACGGTATATACGTATATTCTATTTATTACCCCTTTTTATCTACTTAAGATCAAGCCGACCAAGAGGTGTGTCTTATGTGTGTACAACATACATAGAATGAGGATGCCAATTTTCTTATTGGACAGCGGAAAATGTGAGAATCTAAGTGGAAAATAGCTCAAGAACTTTGCAAGCGTCGATTCTGCTTTTTTTTTTATTTTTTTTTTTATAGAAGGTCCTAAAATGTCTTCATTATGATGTTATTCTTCGATTTATCGAGGATCGATTTTTCGTATCGAATAGTCTAGGTACAGAGGTATAGAATCTCTGTAGTTGAGTTTTTCAGGTTGGGCTCAAATTAGTTGAAGATTATTCATGTTGTTCACTGAGCATTTGGTAGATTGTATAAATCGATCGATCGGTTTATAAACTTTGGGTCATAGATGTTGAGGATAACAAACAGCTTTATTTAACCACGTTCAGTTCTGGACCAGTAATTTTCATCAATTCAGCCTGCACGAATATGATCCCGATGATCCTCTTGTGAAAACTAACGCCGCGAGCATCGATTTCCCATATAGTGTACAGTTACATCGAACTAGGTATATTACAGCCGATGCGACGTCCAATTTTGCGCTTCAGGATACACAAAAATTCTTACCCAAAACCACTATAGAGAATTTCTGTCGAAAATACGATATCTCTATTCTTTCGAATGATCAAAATTATTCAATTAAAACAGGATATCGTCGGGGATATCGTCCAGTATATGATGTGAACAATATATAGAATCGGAAATCGTCCCTTGTCTTCAGACCATATCGTCCGTATACATATGTGGTGCCTCTATATCTGTATGGAAACTTGTGCACAGAATCCCTTTGATCTCTTTTAGCGAGTAAGACCTACCATCACCTGCAGGGGGTTGCGGATCAGGGAAAGAGCTCGAGATAACAGAGCCCGCTCCAGAAGAGGCTGGGGTTGAAAACGAGTAGTATATGTATGGGGAAAAAGAGGGTTGTGCTTGGTTGGTTGGTCCCTCTTATACACCCAAAACCGCCTCGACTGCTGATACTTATTCTGCGTCTACTTCGTCTACCACTACTTCTGCTTCTGCAGGCTACCAATAAAACGGAAAGACCAGCTTATCATTATACCCTAGAAGATCCCAAGGATATCCAGCTGCAGGGTTGAATATATCCGGGTTACTATTTTCAAGAAGGTTGTCGAGGTTCCTCGGGGTTGAATTTCTTTATTTCAGCTGCTTCTTTTTTACTTTTTCTTATTTCTTTATATTTTTGTTCTGGAATTTTAGAATTCTTACCAAAGCGATCGTCTGTACAGCACGTCGGGAAAATCTTTGCACGACTTATTTGAATATAAAGTAAAATCAATATACTTTGATCTCAACTGGAACAACTAACATCCAATTGTTTCCAAAGTCTGGTAATTCCCTGCTAATAGGACTCGCGATTCGATTCGATTCTATTCGACTAGAAGAGTCAAGTTGTTCGGAAAGTTGTACAAGCACGTCGTTCGTTTGCTACGACTCGGTCAAAACTTTACCAAGTTTCAAGTTACGTGCATGTGTACGTCTAAAGTTAAGCACACACCCATCCCTTTAGATTCCGCACCGCTCACCCAGCTAGGAATATATTTTAGGGACAAGAATAGACAATTTTCAAATTCCGCAAAGATTATATATATTTTCAACCCATATAATACCTATTCCGTCGTGGAAAATGTCTGCATCTGATTGTATGTGTAATATTTCTTGTCTCAATTTAACCGTTCGATTTTCGTCTCGATTGGCATCATTCGATACGGATTAACGATGATTCGATCAGATTTTGGGACGGAAGATAATCCGATAACGTTAGCTACGTACAAGATATAATGAACGTGATCTACGGTATAGGTGTATATGTACAATAAAATAATTTTGATTTCGACGGACGCGAATCTAATGAATATTAAATTGTCTAATGACAGACCGTGGCGCGTAATAAATTCATATCATACCTACTTGCATCCAAATAATATTACCTACGATGAAACCCATGTACATTTCACACGTCAGCAATGCAGAGGTGCAGCGTGCGTACGTCGTTGATACAAGTTATTTATTTTTTCACACGTCCATAACATGCAGAGACGTGTGCAGAAGCAAAATTCAGTTACTGTTATCACCGACGTGCCGTCTTTCGTTTTCATTTTTCCTATTTTAGGTTACTTCTTATATACGAGAAGCCAAACTTCTTCTTTCTGGTAATTTCATCCCAAGAAATACACACTCTCTAACTCTTATAGTCTATATGCATATGAACGCCAAAATTAAAGCAACTCATAAAGCACACTCTGCATATTTATTATTTATGTATCTATCATACCGTGACAACCTCCTTCCATTTTTTTTTCTTTTATTTTCTCTATATTCTTATCGCAAATATATTTTTCTAGATCGGTGTGCAGTAGGAAACCATGTTAGACGAGTATAGTCTACACGTATATGTATAGCATACCTATACCTATATAGGTATATACGCTGCTGAGTGACATGGCGTGTTTTTATCGTATAACGTTAAGCCTCCTCGTTTTCCCGCGAATAAAAGTCAAACCGAAAATATATTAGGTACGTGAATTTTGTGCTTTGGTTTTGTACGTGTTGTGAGGTTTATTTCTATTTTTATTGTCACTATTATTATTTTCACAGCCGTAAACTACACCTACATGCGCGTAGGTGTTTCCAAACCGTGATAGTTAAGTTTACCAATTTATTGCTCGGATTCGTTTCAATAATTAACTGCAGCATATGAAATTAAACCTGACCGACGTGTGAAGGGAAGCTGAACGATCACGCGTGAGTTCATTTGATTATTCATATTCGATCGTCTGCTCTTTTCCTTTTTTTCAATCATTTCATTTCTCTTGATTCATTTCGTGCTTGATTAATGCTTTTTCGCTTTAGAAAGGAGAAAAAAAATAATAATAAATTGAAATAGCAACAGCATATATGTGCGGTACACTGTTAGAAAAGCGGTGTCAAAATCAACACCGCCGAGCATTTTATAGAAGTCCACACCGATCTCGGTGTAAACAGAGGTGGTTAAAACCACGGTGTTAAAGGACGACACCGGTCTAGTAACGCCTTAAATCAATTTCGTCGGTAACACCGGTCAGTGTTAAATCAGAATAACACCCATATAACGTTATGCCAATCCGACCATTATTTACGGTGTCACCTGGGTGGTGTTGAAGTAGTGCACGGTTCGTGGGATGTGTACATATATATAGATATACACATATCATGTCTGTACCTGCAAATAATTTCTCAAATATGGAAGTTATTATAGCATGTATATTACATTATATTATATTCAATTGTTCACTGTCTTTACTTTCAACCACTTCACATTACCGAGAAACTTTGACCGCTGCAGTTTAAATTCGGGTTGCGGAGCCTCACAATCGGTATTTATTATTGCGATCTTGATTAGCATCAGTGTGCAAAAGTAATGACGCCCGATATGTGTTGCGACTGCAGACGACTGACGACTGTTGGAAACGGTGTTTTTTTTTAGAGCATCAATGTTTTGGGTGGCAAATATACTCCTAAGGGTGCTTCATTGTCGAAGTGACTAGAAACGGTGTTAGGCGAATCGAAGTAACACCGGATTTTGAATTAACCACATGCACCGGTGTTTTTTTACGCTGTCACCGGTGTGAAAATCAACACCGAATTTTTTGAACACGAACACCGGACTGTTTGACACCGCGAGATTTTTAACAGTGTAGCTGAGTGTACAATTTTCTATTATATACATCAGAAAATTTGATCGATGTCCGTTGAGTCAGTTTTTTTTGTCTAATTTATTATTGACCGTTATAATTCGGATTCTCTTCACGGTGTTTGATATTTTTGTCATCTTATATACAAATATTCTAACGCATAATTATCTCATTACCCTCAATGCCTGTTTAGATTTATCCTGCGAAAGTGAGAATACAAACGTTCAATTTATTAGACAGTATTTTATTCAGAGGCAATTTATTTTCCTACACCTTTTCTTTCCGGTTTTCGCCTATGTATAATGGTATACTGACATAATAAATGGTACCTAGTTGTTCGGTTCCGAGATGCTGCTGCTGTAGTAATGCTGCAGGAGGTATCCCGGCGCTAACCTATATATGCAAGGATTTTCATCCTATTCCGGGGCAACAACGACGCCATCACTTTGTATAATACAGTGTATGTATATATATATATATATATATATATATATATATATATATATATATATATATATATATATATATATATATATATATATATATGTTCACAGGAATCGTTCAATTTGTTTTCAACCGCACCATTAAATTAACTAATTACTCTGGACTCTGCCGGGTCGACCCATAAGTCCGGACAACTCGACCCATTTTAATGAAACTTACGGGTCACTTTTAACCAAAAGTGATGCGGGGTGGTCTTATATCGTATATAAATGAGATAGTGGTTGATGGAGCCGAAACTGGAAGTTTGGATTAAAATTAATGTGGGGATTAACAATGATTATTAATGTCTACTATCTATGCGCGTATATACCCATGGTTAAAACTATATTTTTCTTTTTTTTTTTAACTTTATCTTCTGTCTTTTAATTTTAAGTTTAGGTATTGTTTTAATTTAAATTGCCATCCCAGCTGCGGGATGATGCGAGTAGACGAATTACGTAGGAAAACTCTTTAGAAATGGAGGAACAAAAGGGAATTTAATTAAATGCAACCATCATCCCTTAAGGCGGTCTCTCAAAATCGACCGCGTTTAGATTCAGGTATAGACTGCATTGTGCAATGTGCGCTGTAAAATCTATCTTGAAATCACTCGTTTCGTAGTTGCACTACATCACCCTTCGTTTCAACAAATCAATAAATTATTAATTACGAACAATTCTCTTATATAAATATACATGATATAAATATCGTTGTTCCATATGAGTTCGTTTTACCCGAGGATCAGCAAAGGTGGAGGGTACCATCGGTATAATAGTGCCGAGTTGCTCAATTAACCACCTGCGACTGTTCCGACCGCAAAAGAATTAGGGTTCATGTAATAGATAATATCGGTCGGTCAACGTTTCGTATATCTAAGGATATCGCTGATATCATGGCCGCGGATACCGTATAATAGAAGATATATACCTACGTAAAGTGATCACGGACAACCTGATCATGACGGAAGTATGCATCGTAACATAAAGTATATACCGTGTGTCCCAGCGTTTACACCGCAGTATGTCTGGTTGCCTGCCGCCAGGCGCTCGGTCACGAGCTGACGGATCCGGCAAAGCAGAGCGTGCCCCCGTTTATTTGTTGACTCGCCGTAACCAGTTATGCCGAGCGCCTAACGGCAGGCAACCAGACATACTGCGGTGTAAACTCTGGGACACATGGTAGATGACGGCGATAGACTACCTATACGTCTCTCAGTATTGCATTATCATGTACTTTATTTTGTTTATTTTTTTTAATTTACATTTCATACACGATAATTAAATGTAACGTTCCTTCACTTTAATCATGATTTACATTGTTCAACTCTAGAGGACGATACTTATGCGAATGACTTTCTCGTTTTGCGCGCTTATTTATTGTTAGTCATGCAAACTGTTAATTGCGGTATGAAAAATACAGCCCGTTTCCACACCGCATCGCGATCGTAGTTATTTTGAATTTTTGATTTCTCGCAAACGCAATTCACGCCGAGTGTTAGCCAGGTTTGAAGACCCTATAGGGATTACCTATCGTTGACTAATCGGCACAGAGATAAAAATAAAATTTTTACAGTGCGAATTCGTGTTGGTATATTGGATCAGCGGAGAGATCAAATTCTTCATCATCCATACTCTTTGTTTAATTTTGACAGAAAATTGTCATCGTTCATCATAATTTTGAATGTTGCAATTCTTATGCAGCGTATAATATGTGTATGGGAACAGACTCGAAACGAAATTATCGAGAAAGCTCTTGGGTAATTTTAAAAGCGAAAATATGTAACAACATCCCAGTAACACGAACCTACTGCAGCACCCCCATAATAATCAACCCCCTTTATAATATTGTACATTATATATACATACCGTAGCAACTGCACATGTATCATACCTATATATATATGTGTATATATCTATTTTACTTTCGCGGGCCTGTCTTCTACGGCAAAGTTATACCTGGAGTGCAATATAATATACAAGCTGCTGGGTTGTTAAACAACAACAGACTACCCGCATGTAGACCGAACTCGTGGTCTAATTATTCCTCGAGTTCCCTCGTCGCGTTATTCCTGCAGGAGCTGGTCCTGATGGTTTCTACTGGCTTTCTCAAAGCTCTTAGTTTTCGGCTCTATACTAGATTTTGTTTGGAAGGAACACGAGGTCCTCGTACACGACAAAGTAATTAGATCACCATAACGGTTCACCTTGAAACTGATTTCAAGGTCGGTCAAAAGTTGCGGTTATGATTTCTGCGGTACCTCCCGAAGTGTGGAGAAGGGTATCTACTTACCCTGTTTATATATATATATACACATATATATAATAGTTTCTCCGGGTATTATTTTGATTAAATATAATGGACCTTCAACCCTAGAAAATTATACCTAAGGGAGATGTATATAATGTAACGTAGTACCTACCGCGTAACGACCCGTAGTGTACGGAACTTGCGGTCGCCTGAGAATTAAGTAACCCAATCACGCATCCTTGTTGAATTTTTTTTTTTATTTATTACTTATTTTTCATATTTCTTGAATAGAATGCCAATTGTTATCTATATCTGTATGAGCTTATAATTTTTATGAGTTGTATTATAAGCTTCGAAAAGTAGAAAACTGAGAAAACTGCACGGGCAAATACTGGATATACGTGCAAGGAATTCAAGAAGTACAGGAAATATAGAACTTCGTATTCAAGTCGTAGCACTGGCTAGGTTATACTACATTCGCCTGTATATATACTTTGAAAAGTTGCGGGGAAAATTACGGTTAATGTTATTTATTCATTGCAATATGCTACGGTGCATTGAGAAAAACTAGAACAACAACTAAAAAGACCAAAAACCATGGGTGATATGTACATACAAAGATTCTTAAGCTTGATAAGATGATAAGGTATAACGAACGAGTGAATGGCAGCCCACAAAACATGCGAACGAAAAATCACGATTCAAACGACAGGTTGGAAATTTCTAGTCCCAAAATCGAAAAGAATCAAAGCCTGTAGTAGTCTCAGCCTATGAGAATTCAACGTATCCACCATTTTCCTAATACTTTAACCTTTCGATTGATCATATTGTAGATGTATGATTTATTGACGGTCAACTATTCGTCACGCATCGTATATCCAACCGTAACGTAACTTAACGCAACGTTTCGCATCGCGGTTGTTTCCAGACCGTTTAATTGATTGTTCAGAAGTTTGTGAACCGTGAGAGTAAATGTATATATTTGGTAATAGAATAACTTATCGATTTTGGTTTCTATGGGCTATGTAAGTTATATTCTTGAAGAGTGTCATCTTTCGCTTTCATTTAACGAAAGATTAATTAGACTTAGGAGGGTCTAGGCTTTGTCGAGAAACAATGCTCCGTACCCAAAGTGTTTGGTGGAACGAGGTGCGAAGTTTAAAATTATTCCTAAGGTATTACATAAAAACTACGTGGCGTAGACGAGTAGTGCTGCACATAGCTACGGGGATCACTCCGTTGAAAATTTACAACTGCACGAAATGTACAACACCGCGAGACTACGGTATGAATTCTAAATTCTGAATTCCAAGGACTTTATGTATAGGTATATATGTGTACCCTATCCTGCGCGTTTTAACCTCACGCAACTTGTTTTCAGCCAGCTTTTAGAAAACCGCGCACTTAGCACAAAAGTTTCGCGGGATATACGTATACGTATAGATATACTATATCCAGCAAACCAAGCTCTCCCTGCAAAGCGACGAACATTTTACGCCCAGACGACGACGAATATATACCTGTGTATGTTTCACTTCTCTACGGCATAAGTTGACTTATTTTTTCTAGCTAAACTCCGAAACTTGGCATACACCCTACATACCTGGGATGTAACCCTAAAGTACCAGCAACCTCTTTAGTTTCATCTTCAACGTGTTCTCTTTCGTACGCAGTCGAAATTTTCAAACTTTGTGGTTCAAATAAAATTACACATGTATTTTAAATACACCGTCCCTGGTTAAATGAAATTTACAAACTGCAGGTATATATGAAAAAAAAAATTTATTTCCTTTTGCATCGTTTAATCGATGATTAGACATCAATTTCGATAATTGAAGGTAAACAACATCCAATATCGGAAAACCGCGTATGCAAACGAAAATTATCTGCGATATCGAAAAGAATTAATTGAATAACGTTTTTATTAAATGAATAAGTTCATACAGCGATACCGACTCACAATCGGTATCCATTATATAATTTTTTCATATTATACGTATACGTATCTCGATGTATATAATATATATTATATGTACATACATTTATCTTCCCGTTCGCCAGCCGTCTTGCTATAAGTTAGGTCGGGGTTGGTGGTGCTTTTGGAACTCGTCCAATAGAGATATCGAATTTATTCCCCCCTCCCAAATCTCGAGCTTATACTACCTGCTACCCTTGAATACCGTCACTGCGTTGGATTTTCGAGGAGGTATGGTAAATCCCGGTGATCAGCGCACGGACTGGCCTGTTACTGTAGGGGTAGTACGTGCGTTTACGCTTGAAACCAGCAAATCGTACTAATTATAAAATTCCTGAATCCTCGTTCACTTTATACGTTAATAGCGAGCCGGCTTGCTTCGAGGTATTTGGAGCGAAAAATTATTTCATCATAAAAATTGAGATAAAAAAAGGGAAAAGGGTATACGAAAGAAAAAACTAGAATATGCATAGGATCCTATATATATGTTAGTTACATAGGTATAGCGAACGTAGGATAATAAAAACTATTTATTTTGAAAACAAAACCGTTCTGCATACAAAATTCTAAAGAATTCTGTTATGATATGTCGATCGTATACATACCAGTCAGAAGTTTTAAGTTCTCACCTCGGTTCTCACATACGTTACGCGGATCTTCGAACGTATATATGTGGCCATATTGTTGTAAGTATATATCGTCGTCGTAACGTCGGAACGTCTGAACGTCGAACACGTGTTACTAGTGCCGTTAGTGCTCCTTCTACTTCTCAAGATGCCCCTGATGCTTGCTCGCTTCAAGTGTCGTCCTCGTTGCTGCTATACTTCCTCTCCGAAACCTGTTACCTAGGGTTGCACGGGGGCGTTCCGTCGTTTAGAAACCTTGACGTCAAGCGCCGTCGTCGTCGTCGTCGTCGTCCCACGCCACTCGGTCAAATGAGATCGGACACGAGCAACGACCGCTTGCTTTAACCCCTCACGGAAGCACGATTTTTAACTTGACTTACTTCAGGTAACTATACGCACGTAGTTCAGATTTTTTTATTCGATTCTCCCAATCAACGGTTGAAAAATATACTGTACTTTATCAATTCTCTTATCGTATAAATTCTGCACAGTCGCGTTCGATTTTTCTAAACGATGCAGCTTACGAACCTCTTTTTTTTTCCTACTGCAAGTGGAACCATTGAAACTCATACCTTCCGTCGAAAAGAAAATAATGTTTGGTTATATTAACTTGAAAAAAAATAAATAAGCACAGTAAAATCATCGCGTGACTTCGAAAATTTGTCATCTTATCCGTTGTATACGGTAATGTAAATTTAATACATATATGTAGGTATGTGAATATATGTATATATAACATATATGTATAAGCTGCAAGGGGGAAAAAGGACGTCGTCTCCTATCACTCTTTCTCCCTCGCCTACACTCGTATACTTTTCCCATGCAGACGCCTGCAGGTACTCGATAAGAGGAATTTCAATAAGGGGTTATTGGTGCGATGGCACATACGTGTACAGTCAGTAGATATATATACCTACATACATATGTGCACGGCAAGGGTATATGTGCTGAATAAAATCACCTTCGAATTACATATACCTATACACATACACATATATGTATATGAATGAAATAAGTTGAGCTTTTTTTTTTCTTTTTTGTAATAATACATAATATAAGTAATCATAAATTCCATCTCATGAAATTCGAGTGCAAAAAAAAAAAAAAAAACTTTTAATTTTCAACTCTTTTTCTTCCTCTAATTTCTCTGTTCTTATTTTGTAAGAAAAATGTGAAGCTTTGCTAATATTATTAGACAAATTAGAGCAGGGTTAATCGTAAGGACCGTATACTCTCTAGCAAGAACGACGACGAAGGTATGGAAGACTTGAGTTTGAAATGTTTCAGTCCGAGCTAAACCTAATTGAACCCACCGAGTCGACCCTTGTTCGCACTTCTATATTTGCATATATTTACACACCGCGACGGTACGTCTATCCCAAACTCTACCAGTAGTCGGTCCTTCGGTATATCTATAGTCATCCCGCGATAAAGTCCTGCAGGTCGTGTTACTCCATCTCCTAGTCCCCTCAACTGCTTGTATGTATGCAGTATATGTATATCATATACACGCACATACATATATATATGTATATTTAAATTGCGCGTTTCGCAGTCAAGAGTTTCGTGCCAGTTTTCGTAATATAGGTGTACCTCTAACTACCCCATTGTTGTCACTTGTCCGGCATCATCATCATCATCATCATCATCATCTTCATCTAGCTAGAAGTTGTTTTAATGGCGTATAGATAACCAAAGTTCCGAAACTCCTACCGTACTGCGAACTTCAAGTATTTGACGAGAGTATTTATACGTATATAATTATTTTAACGGATACGATTGTTTAACCGAAATTTCCTTAATCACTTTATGTATGTGAATACAAATTACTGCCGTTGACCGAGTTTGAATTTATGAAAAAAACAAAAGTTTTATAATAAAGTAAAAATAATAAAAACGCGCGAGAATGCTGATTTGTACAACGCGTTTATATATTATTACTACATATATACATACCTATATAGCCCATATAGTGATACCTATGTATATACTTTATTCTGTATAAATAAATGTATAAGGGTGAAAGGGTATGCAGGGTAGAGCAGGGCAGGGTATACCTACAGTTATGTAAAGTTATGGAATACCTGCGAATCCTGAGGAATTAGCAGGAATTTGCAGTGGCGAATTTTCTCTGCAGTAGCAGCAGCAGCAGCGGCAGCACTAGCAGCAGAATCACCAAAGAAGTACATAGAATATAATAAGAAGAGTAAAGGAAAGGAATTCTGGTTTGCAATTTATATGTTTGAACGTACAATGGGCTGATGACACAACGGAAAGGTAACTGGTAACCCCTTTACACGAGATTCCGGTGATTTCTATAGAATTATTCATGCGCTTATTTGCTATTCACGCTTTTTATACTATATATAGTACTATAATACCGCGCCTTCTCTCGCGGTACCCACGATGACAACGACGATGTCGCGAAAATTCACGTGCTTTAGTAACTGAAACGTTGAGTGCAGCTTGAAAAACAAAAATAAACAAACATGAATAAGTATAAATAATTAAATAAAGGAAAGAAAAAAAGCAAATAAAATAAGAAAGTACAAAAGAGCGAGATATATAATATATTATGATACGTATAGGAAACCCGTGGATTCTACGAGCCCCCGTTGAATTTACCAATAATCCGCGTACGACGTATTTCGTTTATCTTTCTTTTACATTTCTATGTACGTATATATCTATATATTTTTTGTCACTTGATCTCGGAGCCTTCACGCGTGCAGGATGATCCTGGGAGATCCGATTTTAAGCACCCCTTGTTCGGAAGGCTGGTGCGAATTAATGGCTAATTTATTGTGAATATTAAACCGCGGCGCGCATTGGACACGGTATATTGTTATATATTTATTGTATACATTGCGTGCTATATGTACACGGTTGCCCATTCCAATTGGCACAGCCAGCTTCGAAATGTAAATTTTTCGGGGATCTTTTATATGTACATAAGCTCTCGGTTATATTTTCCTACCGAAAATTGTGACCAACTGCAAGAGACAATTTTGGGTAGAAATGTAGTTGCGATTGTATCTGCAAAAATATCTCTATGATTGCAGTATATTTTCTGTCAAAATAATTCATGGAATTTTTATTAATTTATTTTTTGATTTTCTGTGTTTCAGGTAAGTGGAACCATATACGTGTATTGTAACGTATACGAACGTTTGGCTTTTCAAATTTACTGAACAATTTGATATGATGTGAAGAAAATGAAAATACCGAGAAAGAGAATCTCCTATAGAAAACAGGTTAGATAGGCTAGATTGAACTTTTTTATCTGTTTTTCTACAGAGACAATGATCATCGTGTTCACTTTACGATGCAAATCATAAGTCTTCACGTACAGTCTCTTATCGACGGAGGAGGAAATGATATACCGATGAACAAATAACATACAAATTAAAAAATCACGTGACATATATTTTCTAGTCAGTTTCGCAGAAAACACCACAAAGTCCCGGAGATTTCGTTATCGCACGTGCATTACATCTCATATATCGTGTATATCGTATATGTAATATTCGTACGCTTACAAACGAGACTATCGTTATAGCTGCTCCAGACGCAGGTAAATATTACCCATACGTGCGGAGGCTGCGTTTATTTAATACATATATATGTATATAAATGTACATCCTCTAACGTAAGTATATATTTGCATATATAGGGATGTGTTTCGAACTGCGTATAGGATTGTGTCTCGGATTGTGTACCGTATAAATGTAAATACTTATTGTACCTACTCGTCGCCTGAACCCAACTGGAATACAAATTTCATTTCGTTATAGAACCCGCGTTACTATACCGGTGCTTGTACGGCGACAGAAATTTTTTGGGAAAATTTCAAGGGAAATTTGTTCGTTTTATCGTTTGAATCCGAGCTTGAATCCCGAACTTTTGACAACTCGTTTTCTTTCTCCTCTTATACATAGACATTATACTCTGTCAGCCAACTTTGGGTGTCACTTTTTTCTGATGTCTTTTATGCGAGTAGAGAGCAGTTTTTTTTTCTTACACAGCACAAAATTCATAAATCAAATCATTCATACCAAAGGGCGGAGAGCAGCTCTGCGAGAAATTGTTTAATGATGTTAAATAATTCTTTCGTTATTTTTAATACACGTATAAATGTATAAATTATATCTATATATTATTCGTTGTGCAAAAGTCACGGATGGTACTGCCATTCTGATTGTAAGTGTGTTTTATGTATACATATGTATAACTGTATACACGATGAATAGAGTATGTGAAAACGTTTGATCGATCGAACTGACGAGCCAACAGCATCGAGCGAACTCCCGGTGGTGACGCAACAGGAAACAAGGATGCGTGCACGCGCTGTTACACATACGCATACACGTACCTACGTATGTATATATATACCTACTACCTATTGGACAGCGGTCAAGCGAACCCAGCCGCATTCGTACGCAAATGCGCTTCTAGTATCTAAATGTGTCTGTGGGATATCCTCATGAATGTATATCTATATGTACCTATACTCATTTGATGGGAAATGGTCTATATATCGTCACTGGTTATACCCGGAACTCTCTATATATGTACACGTATATAGTGTAATGTATAACGGGTGTCAAAGGTGAAAGGAAATTTTAACTGTTCATATCAGCTGAGACCGACAATTTTTCGTAACATCGTGTGATCTCGATGTTTACACGATGGTCATTTTATGCTCGATCCTTCCTTCGGCAATTCCTTACAGCAATGTTGTTTCGATCGTGGCTTCGAAATATCTTCTATATGCATGCTCAGATTTCTTTTCTTTTTTTTTTCTTTTTTTCGTCGCGCGGCGTTTTATGTATGTACCTTATTTACCTGGATATCATTTTTATGCCGTATATATACAGTTTTACTTGTGATATCGTCGTATCTCCGAAGCATAGTCGAGGCAACCAAACGCGCTTCACGGCTATATGCATTGCCAATAGAAGGAGGTATCCCGACCGATAACAACGCAGCTTTCATCCCCATTGTCGTTGCATTTCGTTGCAGCATCTCACCGTCGACGTTGTCTACCTCGTCTACGTTGTCGACGACGTCGAATTGTGCCGGTACGCTGGAGAAAATTCTTTGCTGTATATATTTTATATTTTTGAACAACGTCCCGGCGATGTACATGTATGACCGAGGACGAAAGGTATACCTACCTATGTATGCACCGAATGCTTCCATCTAGAGATAAATGCAATACCTACTCCTCCATCGTCTCATATCATCCGGGAAACGCTTCGTTGCACCTGTTCAACAATTCCTGTATGCACATTTATCCGTACGGATACTCCGCCGAGAATGTATTTCGGTTTATGCTGCTGATGTTGCCGTATCACGTCATCGTCTATATCTAGGGCATATCTATGAAAATTACTTTAATACTTCATGGCGTCGTATATTAAAACAATAAAAGGGAATATGAACGAGACGAGTTTAGGAACATTCGTGAAAAATTGACCGCGGCCAAGTCTGTAAGCAAAAGTATTTTTGTAAAGCGTTTTTAATTTTTTTTCTGTTATTTTTTTTATAAATCAGATCACGTCTCTGTGGAATAGCGGGGAGGAAAATCTATGTGTAGCCTGGGGGGTTGTGTAAACACGTTCGCAAAGATAGCAAAAGCTGAAGGAAAGTAAAGTACCTATGTCGTGCAGGAGGTGCAGGTTGAGAAACGGTCGCTTATAGTAGTACGTGACTTCAGTAAGTAAAGTAAACTATTTCCATCAAAGGTTCTTTCTTCATTTTCATTCATTTTAATTGATGATTTAATTGATCTTACAAATATAGTTACGGTCTTATAGTTCGTAGTTTTTGTTCTTTCTCCTTTTGCTTCTCTTCTCCGGTTGTAACCCGCCTACAAGTATTTGGAAGACTCCTACGAACGGTCACCGAAATGATATGGCAAAGACGGAACTTCAGTCTAAACAGGAGGTGATGTATCACTTTGGTATACTAAAGTACCGCAATGTAAACCAGTAAACAATGTCGTTCCATCTATACCCACGTTATAATCGACTCCACTTCTCACTTCCTTGCCCGTATCTATCGTATGGATTTACATTATGCATCGCCAAATTTAAACTTGTGAACGTGGAAGCTAATGCTGAAACTTGGAAAAGGAACCATGTGTGTTATAATACCGTTGAACGCAAACAAATCGAGTAAAATCTTCGTGAAGAATTTTTTTGAATAACGTCTCCTTGGAGTTAGTAGACGCTAAACATTCAGTCTATAGTAACGAGATTTGAAAATCGGTATTTTTTCCGTGAAAAGAAATTTATTTCTCTGAAAAAGCATCTAGGTATCTGAAAAGAGATTTATCCGTCTATCCTGGGTATGGCGAATTAGATATTTATGAAACAGAGAATTCGAATTTATCAACGCGCGGGGGTTATATAATATACATAGATCACTCGGACGTTAGTCCTGGTTATAAATAATGAACTCTGTATAACCTCCATCACCCCTCAGCTCTTTTTAATCTCACGAAAAACGAAATGGAAAAGTAAAAAACAAGCAGTGAAGGACAGCTACTCGCGTTGCTTTGTACGAAGTAGATTATTTATTTATTTATTTATTATATTTATTTATTTATTTATTCACTTATACATTCGAAAAAAAAACATGATCACATTACTGACAAATCCCAGGATTTATTATACCGTTCATCGTATTTAACGATGAATGAATAGAGAAAAAGAATTTACTCGCTTCTATTACATACGAATAAAACTAAATTAACAAAGGAAAAGTAGAATGAGTATATTTGGTATTCAACTCTTCTCTCGACTCTTCGCTTTATTCGAGAGAAAATATGATATTTCGTACACATATATAATGATATCTTCTAATAAGCTCACTTCAAAGTTCAAGTTGCTCAAACGATTCAATCCAGAATGTAATTCATGCGGCGTTAGTCATCCTTGCGGTTGAAATCGTGATGAAAGAGATGAGCCACGTTGTCTCCACTTCACGGTTCGGGAACCTTATACCTATGTATACATATCCATCCTTGTCCTTTTCCGTTGACTGGCTGCAATTAACGTGATCATTCACTGCTCTCAAGACCAAACAAGACGCGTCGTGTGCGGGTCGTACGTATGAGACGGAGGATATGTTCAGACACCAAACCCTCTCGCTAAAGTCGAATAGAGACTGAAATTCCGAATGGTTTGACACAGCTAGTTGGTGTGTTCGGAAAACATTCACGGAGTTTTACTTATGAGAGAAACGAATATTTTTCGAGTCAAAGATTTGTATGAGCGTAAATAAATGGCATCTAACGTGACGTTGATTTCAAGGAAAAACGGCGCTACTATACCCACTTGGTTTGATAAAATCTTTATCTTTAGCACACCGTTTGTCGGGAGATACAAATGACCCGCATCTGAAGGAAATAAATGTATGCGAGTATTTGCACGTGTGTGAACGCCCGGATTAGATCGAGAGATGAAACGTATCCCGTTGTAAAAAGCAACTATACCAAACGTAACGCTCAACGAGGACCAGCTGCTTGGTTGGAAATCTAACCGACAATTTGCAGGGTTAGCAACTACTCGCATGGTGACCTACCGTGTCTCCTATAATTCCTTTTCAACACACATTAGATTTCGCATCCGGATGCTATCTCCGTCTAGAATCTCCATCCTGGGATTTACGGTTTAAAACCACCACGTGCCATCCCATACGGTAGTAGGTACTGTGTCTCCGAAGAAAAACACCCCCAAGAGAAAAGAGTTGGGAAACGAGAAAAAAAAAGAAGCATTTATATTGGCGCCCTGGATCCACCGAAACCCTCATGACGATAAAAACAAAGTAGCCAACGAATTACTGAGCCAATGAAATCGAATAATTCATTCAAACAACTGGAATTGTGAAGCGTTTCATGTTTTGATTTCTGCGTCAGTTTCCTGGAGGAATAGGAATAGTTTTTTCTTCTTTTCACGCTGTCCCTGATTTCTGGGATAAATCAAATTCTTTCGTCAATAACCAGCTGTTTCGCGTGGTGTGTTTTTCAACGAGAAATCAAAGCGAAAAGTCCGGCGAGCTTGCGCGTAAATTGGAAAAACGTGAAGAGTGAAGTGAAGGGATAATCTATTTCCTCTTTCGAAATTGCCAGTTCCGATACCGTCGATTAAACCCATAAAACTAATCCCTCGGACGTTCGTCGTAAAGATAGTATAGGTATCCCTCATGTATATCCATCCCAACAAAATTAGACCGTGTTTCAACCTCGAGACGCTGAAAATGATCCCTCATTTTATTGGAATTTTCTTTTTTCATCACATTATTTTTCCTTCCATCAAAATATCCAGATGCCTTTCCAAATATTCTCTCCTCATTCCAGTTTTCATATACGGGATAACAACCCAATACCGCATTAGGCAAAGGTATGCATCCTCGATTTCATCCAAAATGTATATACGACCATCAGAAACGGGGCGAACTGGGAGCCATCCATGCTAACTCCCCTGGGACATTTTCATCGCTATCCAATCTTCTGAAGACACTTCTTCTACAGGTATATGTATAAACCCCATTTCCTCTCCTCTCCTTTCCTCCCCTCTTTTCTTTCCCGGTATCTCCATCTAACGTGTCTTTTTTTTCTTTCCTCCTTCGTATTTTTCATCCTCCTTTTTCCAAGTACCTTGCACCCGTATTTTTGCCACTAAATCTAAAATCGACTCGAAAAAAGAGAGGGGAAAATGCAACTGTCGCAGTTTGCCGCACTTATGTATTTATGCGGTGCATGCAGTACGTAAATATTAACCACATGTATATCCGGTCACGATGTAATGCATGTATAGATATACCAACGCGTTTATACGTATAGTATTCCGTATGACATATCTGGTAGACACGCGATCATAAAACATGTATGAAGTAATGTCGATCAAATGAATAGTCGATGGTAGATATAGTGGCGCGATAGGGATAATATGCAATGGTTCGGGTTACATACATGACCACCGTGGGACAGCGTATCCGTATGTATACATAGGTAAAACACTGTTACCCGTTTGTTACTTATCAACAAATAATGTCTCTTGTACACGCGATCGAACAATACCCGACTATATGTATACCTATACGTGCATCCTACACACATGTGTCGCGTTTACCGTTTTCATGGGAAAATATTCTATAGCTGGTAATTTAATAGGGGAATCGAAACACTTTCGATCGTGTAGTATTAGTTCCGTTAGGTTATGACTGCAAAGTAATTCTGCCTTGCGATAGATCAATAATTCTAGATCTTGTAATTAAGTTATTCATGCAGTAAAACCGGACTTGCAAAAATAGAAATGGGAGTGTTATGAGAGTGGACATATCTATTACAAATACCATTTTATACATACCACGTCAGAAGATGATTTTAAAACCGGTTATATCTACGATCGAGTCTCACTCCTCTATATATTTACGTGGTAAACTAGTTTCCATATATATAACCAATATTCTGCACAGTATTATATAGTACAGTGTAGAAATACCTAGTCAAACTACGAACTTCGAGAGTTCGTGATGCTGCTGCTGCTGCAAGCGCGCGCGACTTGCCTTACATTTCAAAGCGAAATGGCAACCATCCAAATTTCGTTCATCCGCTAAATTGCCAGTCAAAAGTCGTCCAATAGTCTCTCACCCTTGGTATAAACTGTTGAACGATTTTTCAACTCTTTAACCCTTTTCATCGAATTTACAGACTTTTGCCAAGGATTTCGATTCTTGAGACTGTCGAGGTAAAGTCAAGAGGTAATTTGGATTGATGTAGGGTTCAAAGAGACTCCGTCAATGTGACGTTGACCGACTCCTCGGCTTTCATTCATTGATTGCAGTGCGTAACTTCCTTTCAAATTAGATTCCCAAATTGTTGCTTCTACAGACCTGTATAGAAGTACCCTTTGATATCGTTCCTCAATTAGTTTTCAATGCACCGAAAGTGTTTTTAACAAATTCTCACGCCTCTTGACTAACCTGCAAACTCCTCTATTGCCTATTTCGTGGTATCGCTAAGATTTTGGATACATAGACGCGGTTTAATCTTTACAGTGTGGCACCTATTCATTAACAGTACAAAGACTTGCCGGTGAAATGTATTAACGGACCAGAGAATTTCGCAGCCTGCACTACACGCCTGCAGCGTCAGCTTGCTTCGCTCAAAGCACTGAAAATATGCATTGTATGCTTGGTAAATGCATGAGCTGAGGTTACCTGGACGCCTAGGTGCCTCCATCCCATGATTATTATTATACCGCTCATATGCGCTACCTAGTACCGCGTTTCCGACTTTATGCATATTTAGTTTGAAACTCAACATTCCAAAAGACAATTTTGGGCGACCCTGCATGCAGTAACGCAAGCTTTGCCTCGAGGCAACAAACTAAAATTTAAACTCTGAGGTCACGGAAAACCTTCTCAAAATTTTGGCGATTTACAAAAATGTATGAAGCCGGTATCCTTATTCGGTGGATTTGAAATAGAGTCGTATTTTTTATGTTCGGTTAGCAGAAAGAATAGGAGAACAAACTCTGGGATTGTCTGCTTCTACGAACCGGCTAGATTTACAAGAGTTCTATTTCTATCTAGATTTACTGCGGTTGGAATACCACCCGGCTGCACTGCGATCCCCGTTGGTCCAATGTAACGTCTTTTGACTCACGCATGACGTCATCTAACGTGTCAAACTGAATTTTCTACGTTTCACGTACCCAGTCTATAAATTCCGCTTTATTCTTGAACTTAACTCTGTTTTAATTTATCTTCCTTTAGTCGCCTGATTCACTCTGTAGGGTCGATGAACTGCAGATGTTTTTCTTTTTCATACTTTGATGGCAAGAAATTTAGAAGTTGTGTGTTTGATGCCAATTTCAACAGAGAAGGCGAAAAAAAAATTAGGAAGGACTTTGGAGGCAATCCATAGCTTCTAGAAATCCTGAATTGAGCCAGGATATCTCATCCTTCCTTGTAAACCACATTGGCGAACTCCAAGAACTGCAACTCTGGGAAGAACTAAGCGTCCTTCGGTGATAAATGATGCCCTAGTTCTGAAAGGGCACTTCTAGTACCTCTACTCAGCTTCCAGCTTGTTCTTTGCCGTGTTGCAGAGCTCGGAGGGTAGGAATATCTATGTTGTGAGACAGACCGTGCTTACGCGTGAGCCGCGGGCACCGGGAATGGAGAGAGAAGATGAGAAACAGAACAGGGATGAAGATGAGGATGAGGTTGAAATGGAGGGAGTTGGATCGAGTTAGAGGGCAACTCAATAGGACGAGATCTCATAGTGAGTAGTAGACTGATTGCCATTCCGGAAATTATGTTACCTATGTTGGTATATAAGTCAGCGGCTACCACTACCACTGCTAGGCTGATGTCTGGGCATGGAAACTTGAAGGCTTGAGGTTCATTGTCAAAGGTACAACCGATGCGCTGAATAGGAATCAAATGCGACCAACGAAACCCATGTCACCAATTTCAACTTGCTTAAAACTTTTGGACGGCTAAAATTTATCCCCAATTATCCCATCAAGTCCTATTCGGCGTTCTAATTCACTTGACGAGAACTTATCCAACAAACTAATCCCAAATATTACTATTCAGAAAAATAAAATTCCAACGTTTATCAGATTATATTTTCCATACCACTTTCGGAAACTGATAACTTTACCCAGTGACACGTGCTGTAAGGACTTATTTTTTTTTTTTTTCTTCAGCTGACATGGTATACACGTGTCTAGATAGATGGTGGAAACACGTGCCAAGAAATCTTGGACTTTGTATGCTCTGATGGTTAAACTGGAACGTTGCGTCGCAGGATTTGCTACTGCCAGATTTGGTCAAGTGTGGTGGCGGTGAGACGTCGGAACACTGGGATCGTAAATCGATCGAGATATAGAAGTTTTCCAAGCGCAAACTTTTCGCCACGCACACGTGTCTCAAACATATGAAAAGCAATGCCTCACGATCACAGTGAGACACATATACCGTATCGTCTTTTTCCAGTGTTACATCAGATTTTTTTTGTTCACATCAAAAGTAAATCGACTAAATCCTACAGAGAAATGGACGATTTTCCGACAGCGATAAGATGTTGATTAGTCTGATCTGTTCCATTTCCATTTTCTGTTCTTTTTTTTTCAACCTCAGGGTTAAGCTTGTCTGCGAGTTTTTCGAACCCCCCGCTAAGCTTCTATCCCGCAGGGGTAGAGTGATGACGTCTCATCGTCCATCATAGGCAACGACTTAGTAGGTCACACCATGAGAGAAATGTTAGAGGAAACAGGATGAAACGAAGAGAGGAAAAGAGTTGGGGAATATGCTTTGTATGCCGAGACTCGCGCAAATTCAATCTCCACGAGGAAGTGGTAGCTGCAGCTATAGGTATAGTAAATATATATATGCGAAGCGCTCATCCTGTGGGAAAAACCAAGAAAAAGAAGAACTAGCTTTTCTTTACTACCAGCTCCTTCCTCGCCAAGAAGAAACCCCCATAATGAATATTTACCTGGTACATCGTATAACCTGCCCAGCAACGAGAACGTTAGAAAGACACCGCAGAATATTTCCGTGAAAAGTTCAGTCGTCGTGTCGACCTGTGTCGATTTTTCGAGGGATGCTGAGCCGGAAAAGAGATGAGATGAGGGAGCTGAATGAAGGAAAAAAAGATGAAATAAAGAGAAAAAAAAAAAAAAAAAACTATACTGGAGGGATGATCTCAAATTGTTTGCTTGAACGGAATGCCCGAGAGTAGCGGCGGCGCGGCGGCGCAGAGATTGACGAGAAAAGTAGAAAGCCAAATCGGATACCGCTTCACGTATGTGTCTCTCTACATATGAATACGTTATATATATGTATATGGACATGCATATGTGTACGTGTACTCGTTGGGTAATGTATAGAACCCGAATCTGCAGCCAGTCCTATATTCAGCTAAATTCAGGATGTTTCTTCTTCCATTATCTAAGGTATGTATATATCTGTTTAGAGTAGAGGGAAAATCTTATCTTCGACAGTAGAAGGTACTCTAATCTGCATTCTATACCTGATGCCGTAGTATATGGTTCAATCTACCGACTCCAAGAACTCAAATATTCATCTCGATATACCCATCACTACATAGAAATAGTTGCCTCAGTACTTCCTTTTGTGTCTGGCTTCTGTATATATTTTTATACATCATCAAAAATATTCTAGCGGTTTTAGTCGCTGCGGGAGCGGATAATGTCCGCATACTTGTGATACAACAACAAAGTCGTTCTTTGAGAGTAAATTTTTTTTGTTCATTAGTATTATTCTTCTTATTATTACTATTGGACGGTAATAAACAATAACGTTTCGTTTTTACGTTCCCTAACTTTATGCTCGTGAAAATTTCTCCAGGGTAATTTTAAAGGAACATTGAACGAAAACGAATTTTGAACCATCCAATCATAAATTATAGGATTACCATTTTCAACTGTTGCCTTGTTGACAGATCTTATCCTTGGTCAAACGATCGGTTTTATATGCATAACAGATATTCATTGCCAATACAACCGGATATTTCAGTTTTAGATCCAGGGAAATGAGAAAACATATTGTCAATACGTTATTTGTAGCTATAGGATTAATGTATTGCTTTTGAAAAAAGTTTTAGGTCAAGAGTTCGCCAGTTGACTTTCACACTGTCGTATTCTCGCATTTATGCTATCCCTGCAGTCTTTTGACGTAAATTTTCCAAACCCAAGTGACGACGACGTTGGAAAATAGCATATAAAGGTTGAAAGAAAACTATATGAACGGTGAACTTGGTCTGTGCTACTTCCATTCTTTCTGTCTTTTTCCCCCTTTTTTTCTTCTGGGTTTTGGAAACCACCGACGACGAATCCATCAAACTCCAATTATCCTCGGGGCTTATCTCTGCTGCATGGGCGGCTCATTATATCGATAAACTTTTCTCTCTTGCCTAGAGCAAAGTTTGCATATATACCTATAAGGTAGCCCCTTAAATACGAAGAAAACTCTTGGTATCGCAATTCGACGAATTACCTTAATTTTATTTCAACCCATGTAATATAATCCAGCTTTCGTTCTTTGATCAGATATATATGTTCGCCACGAGCTATCAATTTTTCTTCTCTAAAAACAAACTTCAATTAGTCCACTTACAATCGGTTTAATCTCGCTCGCATATTTTATATCTCGAAACTAACTGAGGAGATGAGGAGAGAAAATGAGCGAAACAGAGGTCAACAATGCCACTGGTAAAGACGAATTTATGGTCTTGTAACAAATTATACAATAAAGAATCCTCAAAGGTAGAAGCACTTCTTCGGTGCAGTCAAATCATTACTACCAACTTCGCTGCAACAGCACACGGCGCTATGGTATACAACGAGATACCTGACAAGATCTAAACATCGTACGATATGTATATATACAAATTTGATACCCAGGAAAAAGTATGAACAGATTTGAATTTTTTTCAAAAATATCTGAGATACATTTTCACAGGTGTGTTATTTTTCCTTTCTTTTCTTTTTCTTTTACTTATTAGAAACGTCAGCTGGAGAAAAGTTTCGTTGTAAATAACGTTTCTTCAAACATCTGATAGATATATTCGAACGAAAAGTGCAAAACCTTTTACCGATACTTTTGTTTCATTTTTTTTATTTTCAAAAGTTTAAGCACACGTAACTCCGTAGCTTTTCGATATCCGACTTTTCGTCGAACAGTATCGTATCTAAATTATGATTTTTCTTAAAAGTAATTATTCGCTCACATTGATTGCCAATAAACACTTTTCCTATTCCCCTTGATTCCTTCCATTTTCTTTGCAGCTCTCGTTCTTTTTTCGCTTCCTTATTATTTTACCCACTTAACTTGGAGAACAGAGAACCGTATTGATCGTACTATGATCATTAAAATACGTGAGAAACTTAACTTCTGCTGCGCTACAACGTAACTGAAGTTGAATCAGAAAACGCGGTTTACATTTTCATCTATATTTTTCCATCTATCTTTTTCATCCACAAAAATGTCTGGAAAATATTCTTAGTCACAGTTCGCTGTGTTTCAGGAACGCGAAATAAAATTGCATCTTGTTTGTGAAAAGTGTGGAGCATTCAAGGCCGTAAAGTTCGCAATAGTAAAATCCCATTTTCTTAGCCTCGTTTACACGAACGTTGACCCTCTGGCGTCGGCTGTTCATTTCTTTGTTGGGCTCACGACGATCCTATGCGTATTTCATTTCTATTCTTTTATTTTTCATTTCCCTCTCATTTTAGCGTGTTTCCTTTGTTCCTTTTTTCTTTTATGTATAAATAAAGTGAGTTGGGAAACGTTGAGGGAAAAACCAACATCATTGCAGGGGAGGTCTATGGTGAAATTGGATGAACAAAATGAGATGAATATAAAGATGTTCGAATATTGTCTAGGGAGTGATGCCGCCACTGCTGCACTGTATAGAATATTATTAAAACAGTCGATATTAATGTTAAATAATTCTTATCCCCTTCAATTAAGTCCCTTTCTTCCCAGATGTTCGTCTCGCATATATTCGTTCTTTCAGTAATGCAAAGTAGGCACGAAGATATACCTTGCTCGGAAAAAAAAAATCTATACGTATATCATCCACGCAGTAGATAATTTTTCTCTTCTCTTCTCTTCTCTGCATCGGTCTGGTTTATGATACCAAAAAAAAAGCGATTAAACGAAAGACAAAATTGAAGATTTAATTGGTTCTTCGGATTTTTATTGTCGCCATTAAGCAATGCTTTTTCAAGTATCGTGTACATCTTTTTTCTTTTTTTATTTCTCATTTTTTTTGGCGTTTCTCATCGACGCTGGATGGTATGGGGAAAATCCAGCTGCGTCAGGGTTTATGAAAATCGGTAATTGACGGTATTGGACATTGAATATTTTTCGATTAACTTTTTTTTTTAATATTTTTGTCGGAGAGAGCTCGTTGATCGCATCCATCCGGGTTGGCTCTGTGACTTCTGACTTTGGTGTGCTCACTGCCGACAGAATGGAAGTTTAACGGGAGGTAGAAGGTTGAAGCACGTGCCAACCATCTTGGGTCGGAGGACTCTGACATCAAAATTGCAGAACTAATGAGATTGTTGCGTCCCGCTGGCACCCGCCGCCGTATTCCTGCTCCTTCTGCTCCTCCTTCTCCTCTTTTTCCTTCTCCTTCTCGACGTCGCGTCGACGCGAGGTTCTCGTCTGGTACCTATACCTACCGCTATGCGTACAAGCGTATATGTATACTTGACGAAAATACGACTTCTCTTTCGGACGGCTCTATACCTTTTTCGCAAACTTTTTGTACTCATCAAACATAACCACATACTTTTTTCTCTCGTCAACGGAAATATGGTCTGCAATTTTAGACCCATTGAATCTTACCTGAGCAGCATCGAGTGCTTTTCCAAATCTACATAGAACGTAGGGGAAATAGAATACCTATAATAGTCGTATCGCTGTCTGTGTTAAAATCCTGCGAAATTCACAACAAAAGACCATCTGATGCATTTCGGGTCCCTCGAAACCTTGCATGAAGATTTTGGGTTAGGGATACTGGAAAAGTTGTGAATGTAAAAACAGGGAGAGAACGAGAAGGAAAACAAAGAGAAAACTGTAGCACCTTACTGATTTGGTCACGCGATGTGTAATAGCGGTTCGTGTTCATAACTCTTTTTTCTTGTAAATAGCGTGTCTGTCTTCTGTTTCATCAGGAATAATTCAGAAAGCGTGTGAGAGGATTCAGACCACTCGAACCTAGTGTAGGCTAGACAGGAGGTAGTTTTGCGGCTGTGACTCAAGTCAAGATGAAATGGGAGCGTTAGTTTCCTCGCTATATAAACTTGTTCATGATTTAACTTAAGATTGATGGATAGTCGAGAGTGATATCAAATTTTTGTGGGCATGCAAAGCATGTTGAAATTATCGTAGCGTGAGAAGAGAAGAAGATCAGGAAGTAGGAAAAAAAAAAAGAGTAAATAATGAAAACCGAGATGAAAACGGTCCGTAACAGCAGACGACCACTCTACCCGTTAAACGCGATATCGACAATTTTTTAATGGAAGAGGGAGAGCACCCGTGCGCAGTCAAGCCCTGTTTTCTATACGCAGCAATATACAGGGTGTTCCATTTCAAATGAAGGGTTTGATTATCTTGAAAATCATTCGTTGGAATTTTTCCGGACATGGTAATTGGAGATTCCAAATTCAAAAGGTCTTAGTTATGACGGTTCTTATATGGTCTGAAGTATTTTTTAATGTGACGAATATTTTTCGAGATAATCCAAATTTTCAGGTGAAATGGGACACCCTGTATTGTTTATACCCAGCCACCATCTGTAATTAATTTAGAGCTGTACGTACCCACGCACTTTACGAAGCTTTTCAGAATTGAATTCCCTGTGACCGCAGATGTCTGCAACCCTTCAAACTCACCCTTAGCGACACATCGCAAATATCGTGAATATACATCATGAACCAAAAAATCTATTATTATAGGCATCCCGATACTGCTGAAAATGCGGAATTCACCTCGAAAACTGCTTAGTTCGCGGTACATGATTTTTTCATGCATCGTCTGATACGGACCTTTTTTTTTCCAATACATCGGACGGTATAAACGTGGTATCAAATAGTCGTTCCTGATGCCTGATTATTATACCCAGTAATAAATCAATTGGTAGAAACGTATCAATCTGGTTGCGAGGTAAATGAATCAGGTTGATCGGTTAGGATTTTCGTTCATTAATCATAACTTGTTTGGCTTCTGTTCCATTGAATTCGTTGGGCTATCGGGAACGATTACATTCACCCGGTTCTAGGATCCTCGACCCCGTCTGCAACCTCACCCTAAACCTGAATGCCCCACCCTTAACCACCAGGCGGAACGCGGACTTTCGTTTCTCTTTATCCTCCATACAGCGGGTGCGGTGCAGCTTTTATATAGATGCGAAGGATTTCCATCCCTCGATTGACTTTTTCTCTTGCTCTTTGATTAGATTTCAAGAAATAAAATATAACGTGCGCGAAAGAAAAGGACGAAAGAGGGAGGGTGAAAGGGCAAACAGAAAAAAAGAAAAAGTCAATCTTTTCAATATACCTTTATCCTTATCTATACGTGGTTGAAGATCATTGATTCGAATCAATCAGATTTTCTACATCTTGCATACTCAAATAAAATTTATGCATATGACTTGGGATATTAACAGATCGATCAATAGAATGGAACGTGCAAAGGCTATAAACCAACTGCCCCAGACCTTTGTGATACTCGGACGAATGAAAAAGATGAAAACAAAAAGATACAGAATGGGAATTCAATTTGGGAATGACTGAGAATTTGTCTTCTAGTCTACTGAGTTTTCAAATTATACGGACTATTCAACTCGTGTAGCTTGTAACAAAAAATTTTGTTTCAAGGGTACTTTGTGAATATAATCAGCGAATAATGTTTAATCTGGGCATGCGTACAGCGTCCAGTCGTCGCCGTCAGAGAAAGAGAGGAAGAGAATACGACGAAAATCCACAATGCGTCTCGTGCATGGGTAGCCCCTGAAAAAAGAAAGAAAAAAAAAAAAAGAACAGAAAATCCATCCTGTTCCTTTATTTTCCTTTTCTTTTTCTCTTTTTATTATCATTGTTATCATGTTTTTTTTTTTATGTCGTCCCTCGTTTTTCCAAACTTTTTATATACGTATCGCTTTTAATCAGCACAAACTCGGCGCCCGGAGAACCACAGAGTAACGGACCGACGCGACGCGACGGACGGACCCCTCGCTGCTATACGCTCGTCGCATGGACGATGGGTACCAAACATACCGCGGTAATGGTATCAACCCTGACGGGAAATATTCGCGAGGAGAGAAAACCTAACGCCCCCTTTCCCTCCCTCGTTTTTCCTCTCCCCGTCGGTTCTTTTTCGTTTTCCCTTTAACTTTATGTCGACGCGAAAAACGCGGAATGGTGTGTTCGGAAAACGAGTGACTACGCTTGTTCGCTCGTTCATTCGTTCGTTTGCGGAGGAACAGAGAAAACTATAGCTGAAAAGCGGAGGCCTGACTGACTGACTACTCTTACTGCTTTTGGTTCTGCGTTTCTCTACTTGTACCGCGTGCCGATCGATCCCGGTGTACGAGGTACTATACATATAGAGGTAGATATTCGCATAGACAGAGATCGTTAGAAGCTGGACCAGAAGGAGCTAAACATTGGAAAAAGACTGATACGAGTTTGATTTGAGCGATGATGTATCTGGTAATTCATGTTCATTATACATTGATTTTTGATTTTGTACGGATCTCTGGAAATTTCACTTTTCACAATCCATACCAACTGTACCGTGCATCAATATCGGAAAGTGTTCGGTTCATTTTATAAATCAATGAAGATTCTGTGCTTGTGAGATCGTTGGGGCAGGTTTCAAGTTACGTAGCGTTTACTAATCATCGATATAACAGCTAATCTCAGGCTTTCGAGGAAGCACGAGCTAACCATTATTAACCTTGTGAACTACAATAATGTCCAATTTCGATTTGGATACAGAGTAGCCGATTATTCGTAATCAGCTAACCTATATACCCGTACCTATAACTATATCCATACCGATCCTCAGCGTTCAGCTCATCTCAGCTAAGCTCATAAAGCTTAGTTCAGTTCGGTTCGACTCGCTGGATTTACCTTACATCAACCTGTAGCCTGAAACCAAAATTTCTATACGATCCGCGGTCGGCTTCTAATTGAAGCTCAAATCTATATACCCGTATAATATCCTTATTCGTCAATGATATTTGATTGGCAATAGAAATCCTCGAGTTTTAACCGCACTGCGCGTACCGATAGCTCTTGTACCCTTATATCTGTCTAATACAAATGTATCACAATTGATCGAGTGTAAGTACATACATACATACGTAATATCCGATACAAGCCGTTTCGCTTACTTCCAGATATTATATTCTCATCACAGAGAATTTGAAAGAGAACAGTCTCAAACAAGATTTTTATTTGTGGAAACTTTTCCTTTCTTTTTTTTTTTTTCGCTCTTCATTTATCAATAAAAAATATACTCGTCTCGCGTTTTCCCCCCTTTTGCAGTATATATAGTCATAGTGAGATGAGGTCCCCGTGTAGATATAGTTGGGACGTTGGATACTCCAAAGTATCCTGGGTCGCACTCTACGGGATACTTTCGACCTGCAGGGCGTCGTATTACTCTGAAACGTGTCGAGTGTTCTCTTGGTGGTATATTCGGTATAAGCCTTGCCTCGAGTTGTTTTTTGCCCCAAAAAACCAAAGGGGTCATTTTAGTAATACGTCAGTTTTGTCTTTGTCTGCTTGAACGTAATATGTATAGATGGGTATGTAGTTGTGCTGAACGACGATAATACACTTACGAGTATACGTGCTACCACACCGTGTTGAGTGGTAACATTAGTACCTAATGTACTCAGATTATGAAGGAAGTATCAAAACTCAAACAGATTTCGTATACTCAATACTTTGTCGGATAATAAAAAATAACAAATAAGAGGATACGTCCTTTCGGTAAAAATTTTTCGAAATATCCGTAACATCTGAACAGAACGTGATCTTATATCGTTTATCTCTGACGGGTACATTTTCGTTATAGGAAATTCTAAGAACAATGAAAAATAAAAACGAAATGTAGACGATAAAGAGAACGATATCGAGGACTTTGTTTTTCAAACGGATCCGGCAGAAAATCTGAAATCTCTTGTTGGATTGATATCAGTCGTCGATGGAAGAACTGTGTTGAAGTAGGAAAATGGGAGACAGCCGAAATACTGACGAATAGATGGACAGCTACACACAGGGAATTCGTAGGCGGAAGTTCTCTAATTGCAATTCGAATGTCCTGCGGAAACTGTAACGCCGTAGGCTCCCGCTAATTAATCGGGTATCGGCTTTCGAGAGGACTAAACGAACGACGGAACGGGAGATACTCAACCTGCGTGTGTATGTTTAATATATATTACATATACCCTCATAGCTTGTACGTATACACATAAAAAATATATATATCTAGTATGTGTACATGGTGTGGTACCGAGAACCGGTTGTACAGGGGGGGGGGGAAATACCGCGACAAAAGACATAAAGACAGGGAGAGTGAATGCAGAAAAACGAAAGAAAAGAGGAAAAGAAAGAGAAAAATAAAGAATAGGGTAGCGGGAAGCGGGTACGATCGATATAGAGGGAGGTTGTGGGACAGGAGAAGGAGGATGACGATTTATTACGTTTTTATGAACCCAGCTTCGGTCCCAACGGTATAACGTAGCGAGATATTTTTGCGGTATATTGGCGAAAACTCCTAGACGACGACGAGGACGACGAAGAAGAAGAAGAAGAAGAAGAAGAAAATGAAAAAGAAGTAGAAGAAGAAGAAGAATAAGAAGAAAACCGAGTGAAATTCATCGGCTCAGTTTCTACCACGACTGCCGCTGTTGTGGGTCGGAAAGAAGATCGCTTCGTTTATTAGAAACGGAAAGCTGTGCAGAGGGTGAATCTTGCTGGATTTAAGAACCAATGTATCACCATAATATTATCGGTCTTTTAGGTTTAGGAAATCGTGTTTTCCGGAATTACTTACCTCTACTGCAATGTTCTATGCTTCCAGATTTTTATATTCGATCTTTTTTTTTTTTTTTTAGCAGTTTGTTTTCCATTCATTCAACAAAAAATATGTAGGCATATATATATTTTTTTTTGTCCATTATTAAATACTACGGCTTACATAATCCTCATACAGCAGACTCGCAATATCACTCGAGGATTTGAGCTACGAGCCTACATTATTTTCGTGTCATCCGTTATATCCACGCTTTTAGGCTTTCACGCGTAAAACATGCCTTAATCTTTGACTCGAGTCTTTTTTATTTCATTTTTTTTTTTCCTTTTTCTTTTTCCTTTTTCTTTTTCCTTTTTCTTTTATTTTTTAACTACACTCTCTGCGGCACACTACATTTTTATCACTATATATCTCCTCCGTTCTCGCATCGACCGCCTTGGCGTTGTATTACTCTTCCTGCAAGGTGTATGTAACCCGGTCCTCTATGTATTATATATAATATATGGCATTCGTATATTCGGTATATTTTGGTCGAACACATCCATATATATATATATATATGTATATAAGTTGCAATATATATTTACACGTATGGAACCGGGTAAGCCGTCCAAGTGGGTAATCCCAACAGTTATGTATATGTGGTGTGTATATATGTGTATAATTATACGTCATATAGAGGAACGTGCATGAACATCCTGCATAACGTAGAGCATATGCCGTCGTCGACATGAATATGAAACGACATTCGCAACTAGCCTGCGCGAACCCTAGGTCTGGGTGAAACAAAGTCAAGCGGCGTGAGCGTATAGACGAGGAAGAGGGCAGGAGAGAAGTAGACGCCTATAACTTGCCCTCCGAACTAAACCCATTACTGCAGACTACTCTCGAGTACTTCGCGTGCTGCTGCAGTACTGGCACGAATATTCTCAACGTCTCGTCTAATTAAAACGTTTATTAACGACGCCTGATCATTCAATTATATCGTCTGAATCATCGCGTTGACCGATAACCATTTTAACACCCCATTATAATATCGATTTAACAGATTAACCAAATGTATATTGATCGGAATAATTGAAAGTATGGGTAATTGTAAAGACGGTATAGAAAGATATATACATGCATACACTGTGGTGCAAAGTTCTTTCTGTAATCCGGATCAGTTTATATCCCTTTGAGAATCCTAATTCTGTAGCCACCCAGATGTAAAGAAAGAAGAAAAAAAGAAAAAGGAAGAAGAATCTAACGGAGTCTGGGGGATATTATCTGATCTGCTCGTATAGAACGTTACGGACTTAACTGAATCTTCCGAACCACTAAACGTAACTGCAGAAACCAGCTCCATGCAAATCGAATTAGACGTTTGCACGTTTGACAAAGGCATGGCGAACGAACGAGCTTTTCTCTTTTTCTGGACTTCTTTTCTTTTTTTTTTTTTATATTTTATTATTAATCGCCTCTGATGGTCTAACGAGAGCGTTAATGCATGAGGTTTGGTCGATATAGCCGATAATTATCAGTTGACTAACTATATGATAATTCTCTTGAATCTTAACCCACCATTGACTTACATCATTCAGTGTTGCGGGAAGTACAATGCGGAAATCGTGGTTCGAATATGATGTAATGTGCGTCTACCACCACCGCACGAGAGGAAAAATGTGATATGAGATTGTCGTCTACAGTATTTCCGTGAAAATTTAAGTTCAACAAACCCAACACTACTCGCTCTATAATCCCTCTACGTCATTGAAGCGTCGCTTGAATAGCATTAGATAGTTAAGAACGAAAACCGCAAATGCTGTGACCTACGGTCGCTGAGAAATTCGAGATTGAACGTTGTTAGGGAAATTGCAACGTCACACAATGTGGAATTTAACGAACTTCTCAACCGTCAACGAAATTGCTACAGAGATTCGTCGTGACGCGGGCGTTAGGTCATCAGCACTACATTGCACAAGGGGTATTTTCGGGGGAGATCGTTTGGAAGGAGTGAGTATAGTGTCGAAGCTCTTGAATTGGCTCATCCCGATTTTCCACCGCTCAATACTTTTCTTTTTACTATTTCGCACAATTTTCTTTGTCACCGGTAAAATGCAGAGGAAGAGTTGTAAGCGCATATAGCTTGAAAATTGCCGGAGACCGAGCTGAATAAGCTTTTCTTATTCCTGTAAAACAAGCTAACTATATGCATAGGATGGTTTACCAGCTCTATACTTTACGAGGTAGAATCCTGCGCCGCGCCCCACGTTTAGTAGGCTATTCAGACCGTTCGTTCGTTCGTTCGTTCGGCTTCCCATAATACTTTTCACCGAGAAATTACCCTCGCGTGGACAGGCAAACTAGAATTTAACGAGAACCCACTCCCGAATTTAAGAACAATCGATAATCCTTACCTCGTTACCAAAACCACCCCTATATATCTGCTCTAAAGTGGGGTTCCGGTTTCCGCAAGCGCGTTTTATACAACCATTTTCACTCCCAACTTATGTAGCTCACATAAAATTTGAAAGGGAATCAAAAATAAAAAAGTCGTTCATTCGCAAACGTAGTTTTTACGATATAAAGGGCACTCTCTTGAATTTCAACCAATTCACACATTCGAACCTGCACTGCAAATAACTTGAAGAATGAAAAAGAAAAATAACTTAATCTGAACATGTAGCCTGTTCTATCCCGATTGGAAAGTGTACTTCAAAAGCGTTTTAACCACTTTGAATGGTTAGCGGGGTCGTAAAAAATAATTCGTACCTTTGAATCGAGATAAAAATCTGCGCACTTTTAAAGTTTTTTTTACTTTTTTTCTTTCCCTCATTATTGGTGCCGAGCTGAAGGGGGAATCGGTCAGATCCGCCCCAATAATTGCAGGCATTTCTATGGAGCTAAAAAAGTTATGATTTTAATATCACTGAATTTGACTTACAATTAGTCAGTCATTATAATGTGTATATCGTACTGACATATCCAGAACCCGGTGGAGGGGGGTATATAGGCGAGTGGTTGGGTATTATGGGTAACTGACACGAACACCTGCGTGCTCGCGTATGCACGTTCAGTTTATTAGGCAGTGTTGCCAGTAACATCGGGGTGCGGGTGATTTACACACTAACAATGAGTAGAATGACTGGAATACCGCGTCTGGCGTTTACACGCGATAATATGCAGCACTCGAGGGCGTTGCGCGGCGCGGTTTGTTGTCATCGTCAAACCCCCAAAACGCTATTCAAACCCTTCGCTCCTCAGTCTGCCACCGCTCTAGTTATTTATAATCTGACGAATTCCACATCAACGACCCCGAAATCACATTTACTTCATCGAATTCCACGAATAATTATCATCCTATTGCATTATTGGATTTTCAAAAACTTACTCTTACTAATTTTTGCATACGTCTAAAGTTTTGATTTTTACAATTTTTTCCATTTTTTTCCTTTTAACCCATTTAACGCTGGTCTTAATCCTCCCCGTAAGCGCAAATTACATGCAAGCAGAACTGCTACTGCTGCGCTAAAATATTATGGTTACTATTTATATCTGCTACCGATCTCGCGTGCTCCCGATCATGCATTATGCATGACTGCTGCAGAGTTGAGTGACCTTAGCTCACCTCCTTCTCGTCCTTGCAACTACTCAAGTCTTCGTGTACTCACTCTGGTGAATCAGTTGCACTTTATTTGAAACCTTAGCTACAGAAAGCAACGGTCACGATTCAAACCGAGCCAAAATTTGCGACATGTATTCGAACCAAATTGTTCACATCTAAGTTCACCTTGATCTATTCCGCACCCATGTGACATCGCGATGGGTGGTTGTGTCACCCGGTAAACCTCTTCCTCCTCCTCCTCTTCCGCCTCCTTCTCTTCCTCTTCCATCCAGCCTCTATCCCATCCAATTGCATGCCCATAAATTTAGTTCTGCCCTTCAGCCGCATAATTTACAGGCGATCCGCTGTCATGGGGTGGCGGGCATTAGCCACGGGCATAATTTGCAGATACAACCCAAACCCTGAACCTGAAACCCCTACTCAAAATCAAACCCTGGACACTTTGCTCTTCCACAAGCCTTCGGGCATACGACGTGTACTCAAAATATACATTATCTATAATAAGCCTTAGGTATTAACCCCGTTATTATTTTTCTGTTTCAGGTAAGTTTGAGTCGAATCTCAACGTTTGTTCTATAAATTCGTGAGGAAAGTTCCTGGTTGAAAATTAAGTACCCAGAAGTCAGGTAAATTCTGTCCTCTTTACTTTGGTTTAGTGTAGGGTAACATTACCATCGTCATCATAATCACAATTATTTATAACTAGCGCTAAATGAATTCATGAACATTAATTACGATAATAGTCGGTCGTATTACCGCCAAGTTGGCTTGGCTTTTGCTTAACGACATATTGATAAGTCCGCTAAATGCCTGACCCCGGTACCACCACCACCACTACCGCTAGCACCACCGGCAGAAATAGTAGAAGGAGGAACCGGAACAGGAAGAGGAACTACTTCTGGCAAACTATTCGGGGTCGTGGTTTTGCAGTTGGCACTCGCTCAACTTAAAACTAGCTAACCAACCCCTATGTATCGCACGTGCAACTGAATTAACGGTGCAAGTGACACTCTTGACTTTGCGAACACCAAGAATATAATCTATCTAGACTCAGGTCGGTCCATGTGAAAGGATAAAAAATAGAAACCCTGTCGATTTCGTTTCTATACTATCTCGAGATCTTGAAAATCTTGTTGGATACACAGTGTGCAGAGGACTTCACTCATCAACCCTAAACTTTGTTTGCCAAAGGTTCAAATTTCGAGTCCGGTTCTGACTGAAAAACTTATCTACATTTAAGGCCGGACCTTTGCAGTGTCGGAAGAGCGGTAAGAGTACAAAAAGAGAGAAAAAAAATGTAAAAAAGAAAAAAAAAAGGAAAAGAAATCTACCGTCGGCTGTCTCCTACAGAAGGTGTGGTGATGGAGAAAGAAGCCCCTGACGAAATCGAGGCATGGATTAGTTGAGTGCTTTTATTTAGTTCTCGAGGCATTTCAAGGGTCTCAGAAACTCTGGGAATCAGATTCACTGTCTTTTATTAAATTGACTGAAATGTCCTCACCTCGAGGAACCCTTGGACTGGGAATATGGGAATAGAATCGAGAGGAAAGGATAAATTTAAGGAAAACAGAAAAAGTACTGGGCATTTTCTGTATTTATTGTACTCCAAATCTCAATCCGATTCACAAGGTATTCCAGATCGTCACGATGATCTTTGACTTCAAATTCTCCATAACATCGTTGTAATGCAACGAGTTAGTTTCAGACTGATGATAAACTCACAATCAGCCGTTGCAGATCGGGCCCACACTGGAGTTCATGCATTTCAAACCAGGCCAGTGCCAAGTTGCTGCTAACATGCTCTGAATTTTGTGCATTTAATTAACCCAAATAGATTTTCAACGCATACCGTGCAACGGGTGCTAGGTACGCTTACTTTTTCAGCGAAACTCTATCTCACGAACACCACTAGGTAACTACCACTTATAAATGTATACCACTTTATATACATCTATGATAAAAACGTTTTTAAGTGAAAATCTGGGCAATCAATACGCGTCCTAAATCGGGGCTTGATACGGCTATAGCACTGCTTTTTTTTACTTCGAATCACGAATTGCTTGGAGGTTATGATGTTTTTTCCGTAAGTTACCGATGATGAGTTATGGATATTTTTATCGTACAACTAGCGCTCCCGTTTTTATTAACTTCTTTGAATATAGTTGGCGAATTGAATTTCTTCGAACGCGATCTTCGTACCTATGTATCACATGACAAGTATAATTGATGATTATTTAATTCTGTGTAAATTGGTGTTCTTTTACCTATAACAATATCCAATTACACTTTTACGCCTCACGATTGTGTTCACAATTCGAAATAAGAAGAAGTTCGACAGAAATTAGTTTCGACCTTTCTCGCCTGTTATTATCGTTGAGTGCTTTGCCTTGGCTCGTGTTGGGGCCTTTCTTTTATTCTTTCAACTTAATTAATTATATCAACTTAGTTCTCCTATACTCTCGTCTCTTGTGTATAACCCCACACTCCTTGTTCTACGACAATGCGAGAGAAGGTCCTTATTTCTTTATTTTTTTTGTTTCATTCGCTTTTTTTTTATCTCGGTATAATACCGTTGCAGAAAACAATGCTCTCTCCGCACTACTACTGAGGTATTTCTTACTTTTAATTAACAAAATTGCATCGAATCACTTGCTTGCTGCTGCTGCACTTTGAACGAACGATGACGGGATAAATTCGAGCTAGTTTTATGGGTTGTCTTCATTTGTTTTATTATATTTATTTATACATTCCTTTATATTTATATATTCATTTATTTATTCTCGCAATATTCTTATTTGTAAGTTGAGCAACAAACGAGATATCTCTCCCTCCAAAGTCTTGTGAGCGTCGAAATTCAATACCCTCAGCGTAGCGCGTCGCGCGAGGTGGAGGTCGGTCCTTGGATTTCTCTCTTCTTTTCTTTCCCCTTATTTCTTCTCCACCTTCTTCTCTTTTTTCTTTTTCTTTTTCTACTTCTTCGCCTTATTTTCTTGCCGTTTTTTTGTAAGCCAGTCCCGCTTGAAGTATCGGTGACAATCCAGCCAGTCATCCCTTCATGTTGTTCACCCTACCTATATTCGCTCGGTGATTCTCACGGCTGAAAAAACCATACTCGGTGAAGCGCGTGTTCAACGTCCAATGTGAATTTGTTGCTGTACGCGCGCTTCGACGTTTCTGTCGTATGAAACTGGACCAGGAAAGATGCGGGGAGAAGAGACGAGACACGATTTTCTTCCACGACGACGTAACTATCTGATTGATCCCGATCGATTCCCATCGACTATGTACTGAAAACTTTTGGGAGGGTAACTTCAAAGCTTCGGGTAATGGAAGAAGCCGAACTGATGTCAAACCTACCTAACCATGGTCTCCAACACCCTTCGCGTGCGAATAGAAATAGTCTACTGCGGGTGGTACCTGCTGTGGTGACGGTATTATTTTTCGTTTCGTTTTGATTTTTTTTCTTTTTTTTTTCTTATAAAGAACCTCTGAAGATTAAACAAAAATACAGGTCGTTAGACTTCCTTTGAAAAATTAGGATCTTACATGAGATTTTCTTTTTTTTTTTATTTCTCGAACTAACGTTGACTTTCGGATGAAGGCATTCTGCACATAGGTATATATAGCGCAGGTTAGGTACATTGATAACGTGCGAGGGTTACGGTATCTGATATTTTATCGACGTTTTCTGAGATTTACCGCCAACCGTTTCGGATATATTCCGTATATATATTGTACGGTACACCTACGTACGTTTACAACAAGAATAAGAATTTTTCTGCCGTCATATTTCAACGTTTATCCATATCCAATCTGTTCTCGCTTTTCTTAACTTATCAATTTATCACCAACACGTAGCCTTGCCCTCGTGTTTCTAGACATATATACTGCATACATATATATCTAATGTTCGGAATTCACTGTACTACGCGGCTTATTCTTTTTCATGTGTCTGTGCGGGACTAATGTACACCTATGCATATAGGTATAGGTATAATACATCTGCACGTTTAATGTGAATGTGTACGTTGGGGGTAGTATAGAAATACGTACAGGAATTTTCAACGTTATCTACCTTCAACCTCATCGTTATAGTTTCTCTCTGAAAACCTTCAGGAAAACTCTGGCTTATTTCCCTCGCGGGTTATCGTCAGCGTAGTCATAGCGGCCACTAGGTATATTGGAATAAAACGTACGCTTACGTCGTATGCAGATGGAAGAATTTATATACCGGATAATATATATCGTACGCACGTATACATTCATCTCTTTCCTTCGTTCGCACAAACAAAAACCTTCGTTTCTTCTTTATTATATCGATTCTATTTTTTATAAGCTTTTGAAATTCTCAACATAATCGATAATAATTCGTGAACGACTCCCTGCACAGTGTGGCCACGAATCCCCTTCGTTTTGCTCTCGAGTTTGAAACGTCAAGACCGCGCTCTTTCGAACGCGTTGTGAATTTAAAAACGCCTCACATATATTATCTGTGGGAACGATGGGATTGATTCGCAAACCTTTAGTCACGCCGCTGTAACGCTTATATTATAAGGGACTCTGAAAGAAGAAAAAAAAAAAAATGTTATCCGAGTCGAAGGAAAAAAATTCTGAAACTGAAAATTCGCATTCATATCCCGTATTTTTGACGAGTTAAAATTTTCCAAGATGTGTGTACCGTGAGCCACTACGTACAGAGGCAATAAATTTTAAGCTGTTACGTAATCGGCTGTATTCAGTCGAATGCAGTGAAACCTCTTTCCGCACTTCCGTAAGTTTACAGCTTCTTTATACCCCCAAGATACGTTTCAAAAGTCCGGTTGAAGTTCAAGTAAAAACTTAGACCCGATCCTATGTGTTTTATGTACGTACGTACCTATACGTACATTATGTACAGCTTCGCTATAGAAACTTCGATAAAAGTCACAGCAGCTAACTTTCGTGATTAACAGCCGAAGCTTTTAGGTCAATTTTTTTTTACTTCCACATATATAGCATATACTGTGCTTATACCTATCGTAAATCGCTAAAGTATATATTATAGATATATTTATCACGATATCGAAACACATTATACCTACGGAATATTTTAACGTTTGCGATAAGAGGGAATATAACTTGAAACGTTTTTCAATAATATTTCTCACGATCCATCCGTCACTGTGATTGTAAAAATTGCAGAAAGAACGAATTCAACCCTAAAATATGCTGATGAAGTTCATTTCTAAGAACAAAATAAAAGAAATGGAATACAAATCATGAGTTTCAGGGCTCTCTCTTTCTCTTTCTTTGTGCATAAAGTTAAGAAGCACAAAAAGAGCGACATTGAATTGCCTCTAATGCCGAAGAACAGTGACGGTAAAAGCTTTTCTATATCTTCTGAGGGAATAAGAAGAAGCGTACTTGAAATTGTCCAGAGGTGTATGGGTACGAGGTGTACCTACACGTTATACGCGCGATTCTATTCGAGTGGCGTGAAGTCAGCGGTTTTTAGGAAGCGTGCAATATTGGGTGACGTTGGCGGGTGTCCAACTAGGTTTCTTGCTGGAAAAAGTAAAGGTTGAATGGTATGTCGTGCGCTCTTAATTGTGTATTTTCTCAGTGGTCTCTGAAAAAAAAAGATCAGAATAAAAAAAGCAAACGGATACGTATCCCGGTGCTCCGAATTCAAGAGCGAAAATTTTAGCGCGACTGATAACATTCCCTATATGCCAGAAAAATGAATATTAAAAAAGAAAAGAACGAAAAAAAAATGCATATACGGCAAAGCGATTGATTTTAGATTTGCAATACGAAATGTAGGATAAATGAACGTGACGTGCAGTAGAACATTGATCGTCACCTGAATTCTGGGACACACGGATTAGGGGCGAACGCATTCATTTGAATAAATTTACGTTTGCAGCTGCTGTTACTTCGCAAATTTCCACGATGTGTGTTAAATTCTAGTGTTTATTCATCGGATAAATTTTTTTGCTCGCCATATTTTTTTTTTTGTTCTTTTTTTTTTTTTTTTGTTTTTTTTTTTTTGTACGGGTGCCTACACGTGTCCGATCGAAGGGTGTGCTTTGGGAATTGTTTACCTCCGATTGACTTCCGGGATTTTTTTTTTTCGAGTAGGTATATCGGAATCTTTGTTTCGAGAAATACTCAATTTCTCTCCTTCGAATATACCTACACGCCACGTTAACTTCGGCCGGTAGAAATCCCTAGGGCCACCGAACAAATGGGCTTTTGACTCGGGTATGGAAGAGTGCATAGGTAGGTGTATATATCTCACTTTATACGGAACACCCAAAAAAAGGTCCAACTATCTCATCAGTATTATACAACCCGCACTTCATTTTACCTAATTCGTTTATTTTCAAAATTTCGTGTTAACGTACACTGTGGAATAGAAGCTTTATCCACATTTTTAGTAACGTAGAATTGTGAAAAATGAAAAAAAATTGTTTGACGAAACTTTCTTTGATACTTGTTCTGTATGGACACACTGTAGGCACATATGATGTGCATACATGCATACGAATAGAATAGAAGCTCTGCTTTGCTCTAATGCGCTCTGCTCTGCTCGTAAACCAGTCGAAGCGTCGTTGATCCAATTTGTCAGGAGCGCCGCTGCTGTTGATTGACCCCTGCTGCAATCGGGTGTAAACTTTGCCTACGGAGTTGCAGACTTGGCATTATATAAACTGGAACTCGTGCAGCAACAGCACAAGTGGCAGCAACAGAATGCAAAGTTCCTATCTTATTGTTACAGTTGTACATTTGCTTTACAATATTTCATTAATATTTCATTCTGACATGCGTATATTAGCATGACATTAACATTCTACCTAATTTCATATGCACTCTATCCTACAAAACACATTTTGATTTCCGAACTCAGGAACTATTATACCTATAGATAACTTCTGTCCACGAGGGTGAATACATTCGGATAATGGATAAGGAAATACAGTAGGAAACAAACATCGAATTGACATCTAACTAATTGATTAGCAACCCTCGCTACCCCCGACGAGTTCGTGCGGTGTTCTTCTTCTCCCTATTACAGAATCCGTTAAACTCGATTCACTTGAATTGACTCATGCAAGAGAGTGGGAGAGTGTGTCGCACACCCAGTAGGAATAACAAGATTTCCCAACTTCAACCAGGGGATTTAAAACTCAACCCTCGTTTTATCCCTTCACCCACATTCCGCGGCCTCTGCCCGCTCACAGCCTTCCCTTCAAACCTTGAGGTACGAAAATTTTCTTACCTTTTTCTGAATTCTTCGTGAACAAAAAAAAAAATAATAATATAAGAAAGAAAAAAAGAATTTATGGTTTTAATATTTTCTCGAGCTTTTTCGAAGGGTTCTTTGAAAGAAGATTCAAACATTGAACATCAGTTTCACAAGCGCTTAGGTTATTCTGCAACTCTCCCTTCCGTCTTCTTACGCGCAATGAAGTCGTTCCAACTTATTTTCAACCTCATGAATTTTATCAGAGATTTATATTAGTGGATTCATTTTACGAACACTAGATGTGAATCTAGGTGCGGCTTTAGGGTTTAAAGTAGTTTCTTTTGAGTTGGTTTATACCTCTGCGGATATTTTCTTTTTTTTTCTTTCGTTTTCTTTTCCAACTATATCGAGATCGCGTATATACGTTACTTCGTTCTACATCGCTACCACCGCTGCAGGCCTTCAAAGTGGAATAGAGTTGAGTGGGGTACCTAAAGTACGTGTCTCCGGGTTGACAACCCTTGCGTCACTCCACCTATACTTATATGTTGTATATAGCCTTTCCACACCTGCACATAACTCACCGCTGGGTAATCGACGATGTATTAGGGAAAATCAAACGAATACCGTACGGTAGAGTCGAGTTGGAGTACTTTAGTTTCACGACGTGAAATAAAAATACACATGCTGTGCAGTTGTACCTACATGAAAAAAAAAGAAAGAAAAGATAACATGTGTACGTGATATATAGGTGAGTGAAAAACGAGCTGTATCCCCACATGTGATCCACATGGCGCGTGATATTGTCACGTTTCATCGTCGATTGTCTTGTCAAATAGTCGTATCAACTTCGCATACGACACTTGATTTTTACATAGATTTATTTGATTTCACACAAAGCATGTGAAATGTTTGCAACAATTTTATTGCAGATTTGAACATATCAGGTAACTTTCAAACTCTACTCCTTTTTCCGAGGTAACAAGAATGTATAAAATTTAGACGCGTGCCACCTTGATTCTTCTTGCCTTTTTTCAAATCTTTATAAGAATCGCATAAGTAATTCACCTTATCTTCCCTGCATTTTTTATACTGTAATATTTCGAAATATACCGGGTGAGTTTTTCAAAACTCCGAGACTGGGAGGAGCTTTATTTAGCAGATATGTCCTAGACCTCGACTCGACTTCCCCATTCGTTGAACATGCTATGTTTCAGAGTCGACTTTTCTCAAACTTCCCATTTTTCTCGTGTGCGGCGCGTTGATTGATCAAAAAATCAGAATGAGGCTCCTCCCATTCTCGGCGTTTGGAATTACTCACCCTGTATAATATCAGTTGGTCTTTTTCTTTTTTCGTATGTTTTTTCTTTTTTTTCCTTTTTTTCATTATAACGCTGACTGATCCGCGGCTATTGTGTCATTAAATCATCTTTGCCGGTGCTATATTGAGTAAAAAGAAGTAATGTTCTTTCATATATCGTGAAACAGATTACACAGGCGTCTTATACTTTAGATACCTATCATGAAATCGATTAACCTACATTTCATTCATTGCCAATGAAATTTTATCGCCATCGCACCGGATTCTTTCGCGAATATAAATTACTGTAGTAAGAACATCGATTTTGGCTCCGCCATATTACCCAGACTTTTCGTTCCTTATAATACAATTACCGCGGACGTTATTAGAAATTTATTCACACCCAATTATTGCTTGTTAATTTGGTCTCTGATGCGCTAACGTTCGACCGCGAAGCTCTCGTTCTTCACTTTTCCGATTCAATTCAATTTTTCTCGGTAAATTTGTTCTTGTGAAATTCTATTAAATATTCAAGAAAAGCACTTATACCACCTCAGCACAATATATACCTTTGGAATTCATTTGTACGTGCGCTTGAATAAAAAAGGCAAGAAGAAAAAGAAGCAAATAAATAGTGCCATTGCTACCCATATTCGGGGGGGTAGAAAAAAGTAAAAGATAGAAGTACACGGGGAAAAAAAGCGAACAGAAGTCCTTCCTTCTTCTCTTACTTTCTTACTCACACTTCACCATGCAGCGCAACCTTTTCGGGTTTAACTTCCCTCATATATATCTACCGAGTTCATTGGTCTTCAATGAAGACATAAACAATTCAGGCACGTGCGCTTGCGTTTCGTTCCATACTTTGTTTCTTTCCCCCCTTTATTTTCCCCATACCATTTCAGTCCCTTGAAAACTTCAAACTGAAGGTACGTCTATCTATCTCTTTTTCTTTTTGCGTCTCGCAATATTTCTCTGGTTTTCTTCTCCATTTTCCATGGCCCTTCTCATTTCCCAGTCTTTTTATTCCGCGAGTACAATATGTTTATGTTTGTTATATGATATACAGAGGTGGTGGGAAAGTTACAACTCAGAAGTCAAAAGTCCTTTTTCTCACATCTGCGACAACACAAGGGAATACAACCGCATAACCAATGGAACGAACCGGTTCTTCCTGCTTTTTTATGCCTTCTTATTATCCTGCAAGAGATTCGCATCCCGACAACCAAAAGGGGGACGAGCAGGGTATTATACCTATACCTAACGGAATATTCATATATCTATATACCGACGCCATTCACTGCGAGTATAAAATTTTACACTATCCTCTTTTCAGTTTTACATATTTTATATCATTTCTTACGCAGCATCTGTCCTACGCAACGAAAAAAAAAAGACAAAATCAGCGTCAGATATTTGTGAATTATTTCACACTCCGTGGAAGAGTGTATAGATTAAACGAAATTTACGGGAGCATTATATGTGTTGGAGTTTACGGTACAAATACAACAAACCAGGATTTTACAAACTACTCGCGCGACCCTTGGATCCTTGCAGCTTTTAGTTTCTACCTTCTATTTCGATGCCCTTTGACCTGCACCGGCTCTTGAGCCGCCCACGCTCTTCTCATGTACATCCAACTACCCACCTTTTTACCTACGTTATACCTACTTGCCTCGCTTTTCGATTTGACGAGAAAAGCCTTGGGAGTTTTAATTAAACCAAATGTTTATGCTTATTTTTTATTCTCTTTCGTTTTCATTTTATTTTCTTTTGATGCAGCGTCTGCTTGTGTTTTGCGTTAACGTTTTTATTTCCATTTTTTTTTTTTTTTCCTTTATTTTTCCTTTTTTTAGCTCGTCTTTTTGATACTGACGTTCTCACGTGCGGAGACCAGCTACCACATTCTTACTCTGCTAATTGGAAAAAAAAAGTTTCGCTACTACTGCTGGAATTTTTGCCTTGCCGTTGCACGGCGGTGGTTGTTATTTCATTACCCATCATCTGTACCGTTCTGATGATTTTTTCTTTTTTTTTTCGTTGTCTTTTTTTTATTTTTTAGGGATGTCTATAACCGATGTCGTAAAAGCCTTGAAAATAAAGTGATCATTACCCTTTTCGGCCATCTAGTTATTGTTATCGCACATTATTTTTACGGTAATATAACTTTGGAACATCTGGAATCAGTTGGTGAGTAGGTATAATCTTTTTCTGAAATAATCAGCGGAGATTAAAATTAAGAATCATGACGTTCGATGAGAGAGGAGATAATTTATATAGAAGTGCTTACGGCTTTCGAAAAATATATACGCGCAACACCTATTGGAACGTAAAAATATAGGAAAGAAATTAACGATATTCAAAAATTTCAAAGATCACCCTCGATTACCTCCCTTCGATTGAATTTCAATCAGCACAGCAACACGGCGAGTTAAATAGCTGGCGCTTGAATGGCGGCGGCCTAAAACTTGAGCTGCAGATGTTCATTTTCCAGAATCGATAACGTGTTTGAAACTGGAAACTGAAATGAGGCGATGATTTTTTTCTTTGTTTTTTTTTTTTTTTTTCTCTTTCTTTCTCTCTCTTTTTTGTAGCTCTTTTTTCCTCGTTTTTTATTCTTCTTGAAATTACGGAATTTTCAAGCGTCTCCACGCCGACCGGCTGTAATATGCGCTCTCGCACATATCGTATACCGCGCTGGCAGGGAGGTTTCGTAATGAAATTGAATCTGGAAAGTTGTTGAATGGACGAGAAGTTATACGATTGCCATTAAGTGCAGCACATACCATCAACCCCTCCCATATTCACCCCCTATTACCGGCACACCGTGTAGAAAAGTTGAGTTTTTAATCCCGTGAAGTGCGCTCCTAATACTAGGTAGGTATACCACTTCTGCTGCAGTCTCTGCGTTTCCTACAACCCCCGCGTAACTATATGTACGGTGTAATCCGGTTAATTAAATAAATTAAGTTGATTGCCCAAGCCAACATTAATTACCACCAAAGGTGAACCCCAGGACGTTTTATTATTTCACAACATTTATACGACTATATTAACGTTCTGTGTCACATTATACCTATACATACTTCATTTTACGCGCGTAAACCGAATGAAATAATTATAATCAATGAATTTACTTGATTTTTGAAATTATATTTTTTTATCTATTCTTTTTCTTTATATGCTCACGAATATTGAAACTTGAGAGAAACGTGGTGGTTGAAATTTGTGTCGAGACGACTAGAAGACGACTATAAAGATGCTGCTACAGTTGTGCGGTGTGTGATATGATATATGTGTAGGTACACAGAAGAGTGAAACGGTAGATAAAGTAACAGTGTAGCCTTGGAAGAAAGAGATGAAAAAGAGTGTAAAAAAAAGACATCGTCTATTAATTAGCAGAGCTTTTGTCCCAGGAGTTCTTGAACTAATAAAAATGTTGGCTAACGAGATACCTTTTTTTAATTCTATTTTATGGGGCACACAGCTATACCGGCTATATAAGGGACGCAGTTTTCTGTTCAACGGAATTCAGCACAGCTTTTTTTTCTCTTCATATTGTAGCTATTTCCGGGGTTGTTTTACGAACACGATGAAAAAAAAAAAAAATTTTGTTCAAAAAGAACAAAAAGAATTGGGTACATTAAAATTTGATACGGCAGAATTGCTTCTCGTAATTTGCAGGTTCGAAATAGTCTCGACTTTGTCTGCTATCCGATTCGGTGTAATAATAATCATCGATGAAGTTTTTTCTCGTTACGTACGTTGGAAACATTTTTATTTTTAATTCATTTCTTTACATTTGCGGTTTTTTAAACGCTACACTTTTATCGGTGGAACTGGCATACCCATAGAGGAAAAATAATTGTTAGTTCGACTTACTTTGAACAGAGTTGTTTTTTTTCTCTTTGTCTTTCTTACTCTTTCTTTCTTTTGTTTCTTTACATCTAGGTTTGTATCATATACTTTGTTACTCACTTACTTACTTCCTTAGATTTCGGATCGCATTCGGCAAGCCTATCAGTTAACGTTTACGATCTCGTGTTCCGAATACCAACAGGAACTGTTATCTGTCGAAAAGACTTTCGAACCCGTACCGTCGTATCTGTAAACGGGCAAAACCAGATCGAACTAAACCACAGAGAAATAACAATCCTGTATTTCATTTTATAAGTGTATTATACATCCCTGTAGTCTTTCGCGGCCACTGAAAATAATCGAAATGTATTTTTTCGCATTTTCACTCACATAACTAATTATTTGAATACGTATGGGGTACAGGTTAAATCATTTTTGGATTTACTTAATTTGATTATCAATTCATATGACCTGTAATCATATCGTTTAAACCGATATACGCATAGATCAGGGGTTTTTCTCTCTGCGGAAAAAATACACGAGTGGTGGAAAAAACGTTTCTTCTCGGACCGTTTTGTTTTTGACTTTTTTCCGTTTTTCTTTTTATTGCTCCTAGTTTCTCCTTTTCGTTTTCTCACTTCAGATCGAGACTTCGTGCGAATGGCGGAAATTCGATGTAACGAGTTGAAAACAAAAACAACTTCCGGCACCTGTATAGTAGGTGGTAGTATACATAGGTATATACGATACATCGACGGGTCGCTAACTCTCACTCGTTTGTTGTCACACGTATAATTTTTTATTTATTTCATTTTTTATTTCCTTGCGAAATCAAATTATAATTTTCTCTTCAGAGAAAAAAGAAACTATAGGTACAGTATATATTTTAGTTAAAGTATAAAAGAAAGCGTATAAGGCCTGTACATATATTTTTGTTCTTCAGTTATTTCGTAAGTCCAGGAAACGGAGGAAAAAGAAAATTAATATTTCACCTTATAGTCCCCAGGATACAAGGTTCAGTCTTGGGGTATACCTATCTGAAATAAAAGCATATTATGGGTGCTTGAATTACGAAGCAGCTTTCACCTGGGTAATTCTTCTTCGTTCTTTACCTTATAACTCGCGTATGTATGTACACTTGGCGAGATCATAACTGACATAGTTAGACACTACGCGACGAGCTGTAGGTTGGCGTAAAATATCCCTAGTTTAGGCAGCAAACGGGGGCTTGAGTTTTCGCAAATATCTCGAGAACTGATTGAGATTTTCGAAATTTTAAAAAAGATTCGAAAAGAGGAGGAAATGTCCTCAAAAAAGTCTCGACTCCCGGAACTAGAGGACCATTATTTATAATCTTTCTAGAAGCGTGAAAACACGGCCGAAAACGGCTAGTCTGGCTTGCGCGCGTCATGCAATGAAACGGCCCACGTGTCAGACTAGCTGTTTTCGGCCGTATTTTCACGCTTCTAGAAAGATTATAAATAATGGTCCTCTAGTTCCGGGAGTCGAGACTTTTTTGAGGAAATTTCCTCCTCTTTTCGAATCTTTTTTAAAATTTCGAAAATCTCAATCAGTTCTCGAGATATTTGCGAAAAATCAAGCCCCCGTTTGCTGCCTAAACTAGGGATATTTTACGCCAACCTACAGCTCGTCGCGTAGTGTCTAACTATGTCAGTTATGATTAAGGTATGTGTACATATATTTTTCATTTTCCATCTCTGTAGGTACTCTTCTCTAACCAAATAATATTTTCTTCTCTATTCCTTACTTTTCCTTTCGTTAAACGTGCCAATATTCCTTCTGCACACACACACACACCTATATATACTCCCTACAATTCCTGTTTCCTTTTCTTTTCTTTTTTTACTTTTCTTTCCTACCCGGCAGCTCTTACATCTATGCAAATTTTCTTTCCCCGAAACGTCGCTTATAAAACAGAAAATTATGTTAATTTTGACGTCTCCAAGCGTCATCCCTTTTTCGCGACTCGCTCCCGATGGGGATACGAACAATATTCCTCAAGATCTTTCTCTTGCAACGCCCATGTTGTCCTTAAATCCACCCCCTCCTACCGACCTCGGAATACCAACCAAAACCTCCTGCCCTCCTATTCCACCCTTGCAGAGAAACTTCTGAAAATCTATATCCTTAAATAATGCTCTCTTTCCACCCTCGACGCCGATATAATATATATATTTCTTTTCTTTTATACATCGAATACTCGCACGAGATAAAACAATTTTGTTTCCCTTTTTTTTTTTGCTTTTTTCGTCCGCATCTCCGCCCCGTCGGAAAAATTGTCAGTAAGGCGAACGATCAATCCTGATATATTTCGAATAAATTAGGATTAGGTACCCAGCTAATTGTCACGATATAATATACGATTCAGGTAATACTGCAGATATGGGAATCGCGCAACTACGTTATAAATTATAATACACACATGCATGTATGTATATGCAAATATATAGTTAATGGGTAGTATCGAGTGAAAATGATTACCCTTATATGATGAGTTTGCAATCTCCTCTAATTGCTTCGCAGTATCATATTGCGGCGGTACGGCGCTCGTTGCATGGTATATTTTCGCATATTTAAGTATGTAGGAGGATAGAAATAGGTTATACAATATACATAAGTAAGCGTATACTATACATATACGTATAGAAAATAAATGCGTTAGTTTGCTTTATGGAATAGTTGTTGACTTGGTACAGGTTTTCCTCAGCGAAGTTTGTTCTATCGACTTGTAGAAATTTCTGTTCAAGTTTATAATAAGGTTTGAATGTTATCTACGACTCGCTACCTTCCTCCGCCTATGTACACTTGGCGAGATCATAACTGAAGTAGTTAGACACTACGCGATGAGCTGTAGGTTGGCGTAAAATATCCCTAGTTTAGGCAGCAAACGGGGGCTTGAGTTTTCGCAAATATCTCGAGAACTGATTGAGATTTTCGAAATTTGAAAAAAGATTCGAAAAGAGGAGGAAATGTCCTCAAAAAAGTATCGACTCCCGGAACTAGAGGACCATTATTTATAATCTTTCTAAAAGCGTGAAAATACGGCCGAAAACGGCTAGTCTGGCGCGTGGGCCGTTTCATTGCATGACGCGCGCAAGCCAGACTAGCTGTTTTCGGCCGTATTTTCACCCTTCTAGAAAGATTATAAATAATGGTCCTCTAGTTCCGGGAGTCGAGACTTTTTTGAGGAAATTTCCTCCTCTTTTCGAATCTTTTTTAAAATTTCGAAAATCTCAATCAGTTCTCGAGATATTTGCGAAAACTCAAGCCCCCGTTTGCTGCCTAAACTAGGGATATTTTACGCCAACCTACAGCTCATCGCGTAGTGTCTAACTACTTCAGTTATGATCTCGCCAAGTGTACGTCAGGCTCAATATATCGAAGTATCTTCGTAATTTTTTTCCCCTATTTTTCTTTTTTATTTTCTAGTTTTCTGGATCGCGATATCCAAAGTTGGATTTCAGCTCGTTGCGGAAAGTATCCAAAAACGGCGCTACACCGCGTGCAACGTATTACACGAGTCATTAAAGAAATCTACGACCAACGTAGTCGATGTTAAATTAACCCAAGAAAAAGAAAAAGAAAAAGAATCAACCAAGGGTAGAAAAAGAACCAGTTTTCACTGCGTATACGAAAACTTTTGGTTGGCACAGAGCCCGTATTATATGTAATATAATATAGAAAACGCGAAATGCGCGCGATTTAATTCGCGTCATAAGCGTTATAAAAATAATTAATATGTTTGCACAAACAACTCTTGTTTTTTTTTTTTCTTTTTCTTTTTAAGATAAGTTACATGAACGGTATAAGCCTTCATCCATCATTCATGGTCGCAACATTTTACAAGTCATTAAAGCTCTCTCACAAGAAAACTTGGTCTTAAATTCATGTAATATTTATAAAGTCGCGCGCTGTAGTTTGTTATTTTTTTTTTCCTCCTCTTTGTCTAATTTATTTATTTATTTTGTTGTTTTTTTTTGCAGAAGAAAAATCTTCGAACATACATTATCTTTGCTTTGTTTTCTGCATACCTATATCCATAAATATGAAGATTTTCCGCTCCAATAACTCCGGACACGCACTGCGTACACGACGTTTTCTAAAGCTACCGACGGACGGCAATCGTTCAACCGGAAACGGAAGTATGTTATAGAAAAATATACCCAACCGGAACACATCGTATCTGCTATACACGAGTATATACGCGTACCTGTTACACACTATGTACAATACCATTGTAGTGAATTTAGCTACAACGACGAAGAAAATGGTCGAAAAATTCATGCAATTTTTCGAGTAAAAATATATTTTTTCTTCGGTCATTTAGACGTTGTATAAACGTTATACAGCGTATAAAGTTGTAAAATTAAGTCCCTTTGGAAACCTGCATTTAACGGGCGTGTGGCTTGCCATTTACCACCGGAAAACCACCATCACCAGCTATCGCACGATCGAACCCAAAGTTCAAAGCCATCTGCAGTACATGGTATATACCTACCTTATTAAACAAGGGTTTAAATACTCCCAAGAGAGATTCAGGCCTTCGTGTGCACCTTGCGGGTGCAACAGTCTAGCTTAGATTTCGTCCCAAGTCCTCTGTGTAAGACATACACATGGAAAGAGGAGGTCGACGTTCTGCAGTTTGTGTGTGTTAGTGAACTACAGTTTCTATATCGTCCGTATCGAACTACCACGAGAGAAAACCCTTGCGAAAAAGTAAAAGCACGAGACTTTTAGAGATGGAGATAGAATCATAAAATCAAGCTGCTGCTGCAGGTATGCGCTCTGGTCGAAGGGTTCTCTTCTTGTAATAGTTTGATGAAAGTTGCTTCTGTAAAGTGGCACTTCAATTCATTCAGCTAAAGGTAAAAGTGTATTATCTACAACTCGAAGCTCTTCAATAATTTTCTATACAAAATTTCGCAAACCTGATAGCTGTGGTACTTATTGCACTATGTATTCGTGTACGATTCTTTCATTCTATGCACACGAACTGTCGCATTAATATTTTTTTTTCTTTTTTTTTTTTTTTTTTAATCTTTAATTATTCTTTTACATTTTCGATTCAAGATTTTTAGGAAAAAAGACAAAACTTTTGTATGGGGGAAAAAAAAGAAAAGGTAGAAGAAAAGAATAAGAATAAGAATAAGATGAGACGTGCAGCAGTTCTCTTCGCGTGATAACATCTCTCATTTATCACCGTGACTCTGCGTCTTTGGTAACGACCGTGTCTTGACGCCCTCTCTTATCCTCTCGTCAGTTTTCTCTTCACTTCCGATTGTATACATACATATGGTGTAGATACCTATGTCGGTATTATATAGGTACTTTTATGATCTGCTGCAGTTTTCCAGAGCGATGCAACTTCATCATATTTTTCTCAAAGCTCCTTATTTTCTAGACATTTCTTGGCGAGGCTTTTTCTATTTTTCTATATCCTCTGTCTATAACTACGTCATCATCAATTCTCACGTTTCTCTTTCGTTGCGCAAAATCCACTGCACAGCTTATCTATTTTGGATTATATGTACGTACGTTCTTTTTCTCGCCTGTTTCTGAAAGTTTAGATATTTTAAAGGGAATTTTTTTGACAGGAAATTTGTTGAAAAATATCTAGGATAAAGTCTAACAATTTTTCTGCTTTCACAAAAGCCGATTTTGCTTCTCAATTTGTTTTTTCCTTTTTCTTTATTTTTCTTTTTTCTCTATAGTATTTCTTTTCTCTTTTACACCTCATCCCAAGGGTGGTGTACCTTTCTTATTCATTCAACGCGGGCGCGGTGCAAGCGCATGTTCTATAGCCTCCATTTTCTATCCTCGTTTATTTTTCATCCCTCTAACTCTATATACCAAGCGACTACAATTTGCTATAAATTTACACGTTTCCTAAATAATGAATTCTCTTTGTAGTCTACCGCTTCTATCTTTCACACCTCTGCAGAGAAATCTCACACCTTATACATTATACGGTGGATATACAAAGCTACGAGATTAAACTTGAGACCTCTTACGTTATTTTTCTCCTTTTCCTCCTCATATAGTTTTTCAACTGAAAGAATTATTAGTCATACGTAGGTATAATCAGAAAATCGGCTTTTCCACTGTATCCTACATTATTTTTTACCTTTTCTTCTTTTTTGCCATCCGGAAGCTTATTTTCATGGGATTATATAGAAGCCAACCAATGTAGGTCAGATTTCTGAAAATTGATTCGAATATTTCGTTCTGTAGCGTCTTACTCCAAAATACATAGCAAGAACAAGCAGATTTTGCCATGGTAAAATTTGATCCTAATGTACCATTACCATATATCGCTACCAACCAAGCTATCGCTATTAATGTACCATTTTATACGTACATCGAGAGAAATCAAGGTATTCAAACTACAGTTATGCTAACATTTTTTCGAAGGAGAAACGAAGGCGAAACATCGCGGAGACATCGAGAAACGCCGCGCCTGTTATAACCAGACAATTTTGAGTACTGAAATCTCCCCGTTTTTCCAATTTCGATATATATAAGTATAGTTGGACCGATAATAAATACCTACTGTTCAACCAAAGTAACGACCTGCACGGCTAGAATCTGATCGCTGCAGGTAACTTCGTGAATTTAAAACTACACCCTTTCTCAGCTTCGGTACCTACAGTTCTGCAAACTTAAAGTTATACCATCTTCATTTCTCAATAGAAGTAACAGGCGCTTTTATCCAGAAACTTTATCTACTTTTTACCTGGCCAGTGCAGCGCCGAGTCAGACAAAAGAGGGATCGATTGCGAATAGTTCACACGCATCCGTCGCTTGGGTTAATAACCCGATCGCGTTATTCTTGTCATCGTGCCATCCGCAGTCCTTCAAAAGTTCGATTGAAATTCTCTCGACACTTCGTTAGCATTTTCCTCGTCATTTCATCCGCATCTGTCTCAGAATTTCACCCGCATGAGATCATTGGGTTCGGCAGCAGCGAGTCTTCAGGTGACTTTTCGTTGATAAGTTTTTCACGTTTCATTTTGACATTTGAATCCCGATCCTCCGTACTTATCTTTTCTGATTTTCAAGACTCATCCCATCGTTCGATACATTCGCATTCAACGGTTTGTAATTAAGTTCGAATTGATCCCCACAATCTTCGAACACCGAGAGAAAAAAAAAAATCGACCGAGGTAAAACCTTACACAGCAGGACACAGAACTGACACGTATCCGTCATTGGGTTTCGACGTGGACATGAACTTTTTTACCAGAGAAACCTACATATCTACACGAAAGGTTGAGAATACCATCGGACGAGTAGGCGGGTAGGGTGAACCACCGAACCGTCGGCAAACACGCCCACCAATTCATTCCGGCGAGCCCTTAAATATATGTACATGTACAAAATAGGTAGGTATATACCCGTACTATGGTCCGACAATGAGGGAAGAAAAAGAAAAAAGTACCCATGACCCAACTTTTAGCTGTTGCTATACTGTATAGATTATACGTACCGTACGCTTCACGGGATTCGATGTTGCAGAACAAAACCATTGTTCCATTTTCGACATTTAAACGAATGTTGGTTGTCTTTTTTTTGTCTTTTCTTTTCTCTTTTGTTGTGAAACTCTCACGGAAATTATGACAGTTTACTTGTTGGTTGGTTTATTTTGTCTCTTCGCTTTTTTTTTTTCTTTTTCATTTCACATTGAATTTCACTTTTTGAATATAGACTATAATATGAATTCAACACGTGTTCACAAACTTCCAGTGATTATCCGCGAATTCTCTAGAAGTGCAGGGCAAAATGCAGGAATTGAATTCTTGAAAATCTCGGAAATTTCATGTCTGCATATACATGTGTATATGTATAACCTAACCTGCAAATTCTTGATGCTTGGAATTTACACTGAAGTAGAGGGAAGAGCCGTGGTCCTAGAAGCTATGCAAAGTTTCACCTGTGCCCCTCGTCATAGCCGACGTCAAACGATGTGGATATATCGAATTCCACCTGCAAACCTTGTATTATACGCGAATATCCAACAGTTTTTTGTTAACTTTTGTTCTTTCTCTTTTCCTTTGATGAACTTATCCGTACTCTCAAGTAAGGTAATGAAAAATAATGTATAATACTGCGTTTGGTTTATAGTAATTTCTTTACTTTTTTCTCAACTATTATTATTATTTTTTCTTTAACCAGCATGGCTCGGTAGTGGTGGACAGATAAAATGAAACTGCTTTTGCACGGCTGATGTCCCCTCCAGGGTAGGTACGACTGAGATGATTGCGCAAAACACAGATGTGTAGTTTAGACGAAAAACAACAAGTATACATGTATAAAAATTGATGGCACAGACTGTTCAGATTATTGATCCTATGGAACCTTTTTTTTCTTTTATCACCATATCGTACTGGATTTCTCTCTCGCTAGTACGATGATAAGGACTTGAAATGATGTAGAGATCGGAGATGCAGGGGGTTCCTGGTGGGTTTGTCGTACCGAAGGGATATCCCATCTGCATAACCCATCTATAATTTGCAATCTTATCTAAGCAGGACACGATTACTTCTATTGCACGGACGCAGGTTATGTGACGGGAGGATTACATCCTTAGGGTTCTATATACCAATTTATCTAATGTATGCATAGGTATATAGATGTGTGTATCAAGGGATGTTTCAACCCCCGTTAGATAAATACCCCAGATGGGCCGAACACTGATTCAAATCGGCCGGTTCTGAGATACCGGCTTAATCCCCCCCTGGATAAAATGTACTCCTGATCAACTTTTGACCTTTATCCTTCGAAATCAATTAGTGGACGAATATATTTTTCATATTTGAAAATACGACACATGTCCGCGAATATCTGCAATTATTTGTACGTTAAAATTTGAAGTTTTTCGCTCCTCGTATGATCCGTACGCCCAGATGCGTATCTGTTACGCCGCGTATTAAACATGTTTCCCGTCTTCGCCGTGATGTTATTACAGATGAAGACGATGGCCGATATTGTAAATATAGGTACCCAGGTTGTGGTTATACACCTTATATATATATAATACGATCAGCATTTAATCAAAGTTTGAGTTTGTTTTACGACATGTCGATTAAAAGTTTTCCACCACCGCGATGCGACACGACTTACCTACGTCGCATCGCCAACTCGACGGGTTCGTGTCTCATCGTCGGATTATGAGGTACTTAAATACTCTTCTAATCTCAGTATCTGCTGCAGACGAGGGCGGTAACCTAAAGCCCAATACGTCCCCGAAGCCAACGGGACGACCCACATACCTTGTCAAATAAGTGTCCATCCAAATCTTGTAAACCACCACCTCGTGTTACATCGTGTTTTCCAGTTTTCTTTTTTTCTTTTTTTCATTTCTGTCTTTTTTATGAGTCTCTGCCCTTGTTAGCTACTGATCCGGAGGTCAACGTTGACGCATTGTTTTTCTTTCTGTAATGTAGGTATTCATCAACTGCATTTATATAATTTTTATTATTGTATAATTTTTTTGTCTCACAATTGACAGACGTAATTCATATGATCGCGAGTAATGAGAACACTCGAATTCAACATCTGTTTACCGTTATAACTAACCTGAGTTTGGTATTATTACAACCGCGTCTAGGTATATATGTTCAGATAAATGAGATGAAGTAGATTAATAGATGATTAAATTAGTATGAAATATGGTTATCATTAATCAGCATATAATTCCTTCTAACGGTAATCCTAAGTCTAGACCAAAGTCTGACCCTTGCTAATTCATACGCAGTATCATCTACAGCTTAAGAAATTCTCTCAGGTCGTGTAACATGTATAGTGAATTGATGTATATAAATGATAAATATATATATCAATGAAAACGATCCGTAGCGTAAGCTATATAGAAATCACATTAGGTGGTCTATTAATATCCATAAAAAATTCACAAAAGAAGTATTACGTGACATCAAAATATCGCCATGTTCCTTTTTAGTTATTTAAATAAAACAAATAAAAAAAACTTCGGTCAAATAAATTTTGAAAAATTAAAATGCAAATTGAAATTTCGATGATTAAATATATACCAGCTCTCGCAGGAGGTGAAAAATTTGAAATTGTACCGAGGATGAATTTGCATCGAGGTTTTCTAAAAATATATAGGAATAAAGCGAAGAACTGACGTCTCTTGCGCGGGGTTATAACGGGGATTTGGTGGTATTGGAATTTTGTACGCGTATTCAACGAGCCACCGGTGATATTTTTCCGAGCTATTGTACGCGTATAACGTGCACGAACCCTGCAACCGCCTCTGGGCGAGTACCTACATACATTTACATATTGTACGTACATTTACTCCGAGCAATACGAGTACGGAGGGAAAATATTCCCGTGTACATACTTTTGGATGGATGAGTTGCTATGTGCGTTTGCGAATTCCGAATATTCACATATATATATACTTTGTGGGGCGGTTATGTGCTATAGCATGTAAAAAATGCCGATGAAAATAATGATCATCGGTGTATTGGGAATACATATGTGTATATATTTCATTTATAACGAATCGTGGAATTTCGATTTTTCACTTTGATTCTTTGTTTAACCGTAATATTTGTTACCTTCATATGGTTTTCATGACGATGACGTAATAAGGGTTTGACAATTTTTACTGTGCGATGGATTTTGCGATGTTGTAAAATCCTTGAATTACTCGAGATAGAAGGACCGTGGAATTTTTAAGATAAGAATTGGGCTATAATTCGCGTTTCTGATAATCAGTGGAGTTTGTTAATGAAACGCGGAAATAGACTCGAGTCGGCGTGCGGAAAATGATTCGCGATTTGAAACCGTCGATTCCGAAGACCTCGAGTTTTGCCGTGGAACTGTATAACAGCGATGATTGTGCCCATCTCCCAGAAAGTACCTGCTATTATAAGCCGATAATACGCTGGTTAATACTTGCTAATTATTTTAATTAAGCTCGACTGGTGAGTACAAAGTTTTCAAATTGTCAAGTATTTCGTATCAGTTTTTCAGCCTACGTACCCTTTCGCTCAAGAGACTCTCAAAACTTTGTATTTAAGGGTCTTCGAGGCCACCACACCGCGTGTCTATATAATACAACTCGTCGCTGCTGCAAGTAACGACGATGAGTTTTCCACTTCTATAACAAACTGACAAAAACAACGGAAGAAAAAACACCGAGGCTACCACGCAAGAACGGACATTTTGAGGAATTTCAAACCGCGACCAAGTCCGATAGTCTTTAAAAACTTGGAAACTCTAGCCAAAGTTGCTTAACAAAGGACGCTAAAACCCCGTGCTAGTTTTTCCTACCCCCCTTTTTCATTCGCTCGATATTATCGATCGTATCTCGACTCTGGGTTCATTGGAAAATTTTTCAGATGGGCTTATAAATGCAGTCGAAAAAACGGAAATATTTCCGATCCATTTTCTTTCAAACAAACGACGACGTCTGTGACCTTAGTCCGCGAATTTAGGTCTTTTCAGGCACAAAGACTCGCCGACGCGCGTGGTTGCAAGATTCGATGATAATCTTATTTCGGTCCCATGTCACGTCGAGTGGAAAAATACATTGTTTGAAAATGTATCCGTTCGGTTCGTATCCCCCATATATATCCCGTATCATCTGAGATGCAGAAGGCAAAAAAAAAAATGAAAATAAAATAAAATACGAGAACAGAGGTATAAGATCAAGCGGCTGCCGTTTTTATACTTTCGACGGTCATCCCTTAACCCCTGTATCCCTCATTTTTAGTCCCACAGGAATTTCAGGCGACTCAAAAATCCTCTTTCTGTCTTTCGTTTCACCTTTTCATAAATAAAAACAAAAACAATTCCATGTATATCAGCGTCTCTCGGTGTACGCTGACGTCAGCTGCTAATATCTATATACAGAAAGGAAAAAGAAATAAATACTTTTCTGCAACGTTAGTAATTGCGGATAGCTTTTATAGTTTTGTGCCAATTTCCGCCAATTACACGCGCCCCGTGTGCGGGACAGATTCTCTTTATACTTTTATTTTTCTATCCATCGGTCGCAGCTTCCGCGAGTACAGTTATGGAACTTTGCAGTCTTAAACAATGATCGCTAACTAGTATAAGAGAGGGTTTAGAACTTACGAGATAGGAAACAAAGAGAGAGGAAAAATAAGAATAAAAAAAAGTTCTGTTTATAAAAGAACGAGTGAGGCGCAAAAATTGAAGATTTGTTATCGCTCGGTTGGGAAAAATATTCCATTGATCATCGGAAAATTTATCATCATTTTCGCATGTCGCGCGCGGTATACGACGGCAAAGATATTATTTATTTATTTTCATGTCAACGGTCTGCAGCTCGTAGAGTTACGATTCATTGCTCTTATACTCAAATGAAACTGAATACTGCGCCTGTGTGGAAATGAATCAAATTTTTCTATTTCAACGAAAACCAGGCGTGTATCTTTCACCGGAAATTCATGTCGAAACCCAACTTCCGCGGTAATCCACACCGCGCGGGTATTATTTTCTCATTGTAATTAATTGTTGTAACTATGTACGTACGTACCTATATTGCGCATGCAACAAACTGACATTTATCGCTTTCCCATTATTGTTCGAATAAATATTCATGCAACAATTTTTTAAACTGGTCTGATATACATTTATTAATTTTTACCAATAGCGTGAAAAATACGTTCTATATTGTATACCTTCTACTACCGCATGTTGTATATATGTAACGAATATATTGCCGGTGAGATGTAAGAAATAAGAAATTAAAAAAAAAAAAAAAAAAATATTTAATTAAAATATACTAAAAACAAAATGGCCGTAAAATAAGAATAAAAAATGATGAATTTATATGAAAAAAAAGAGAAAAAATTGAAATATATATTTCAGCTACCTGTCATATTTTACGTCATCCAACACGGTGCCGAACACTATAAAGCACGTACCACTCCTAACGCGGGGGCTGTGAGAGCTTTACTATGAAAATATCTCGCCACGGTCAAATACTCGTGCGGAATTTCAATTCTGATATTTATAGCTATGTGCCAGTATGCAGGTGCCTCAAGGTGCTCGTGAAACTAGATATGGATGGATGTTATAGATATACCTATGTAAAATATTTCAGTAATACTTCCGTACCATAATAAAGAAAAACTTTAAGAGTCTTCGAAATACGAATATCATATTTTGTAAAAATGAAAAGCAAAAAAAATATAATAGACAAATAATAATTGAATGAGGCGGCGATGTATGTATATTGTCCGTCAGACGATTGGGCATATGCATGAAAAAACAAAAAACGTACAAAATTATTATAAACGAATCATTGAGTCACATGATATTTTTATGCACATAGTTATGAATAATGAACGAATCAGCTGAGTTTGTTACTGTGCAGCGATGCTGCAGATATTCCGAGTTCGGAGGTGTTTTTTTTTTTGCTTTGTAAAGTTGGTTGGTGTAGATATTTGAAAACGTATTCTACATCATGGAATCCGAATTCAGCTTGATACATATTGTGCAGTGATCGCTGTATTATACTATATGGAACAACATTTTACTCCGTGGAACTTTATTTCACCTACCAGGAACCAAAATCTTTGGATTACCATCCACCGCCTATGCACATACATGTAATCCTCGAAGCTGTGCGAAACTAGTACATACATGTTCATATTATACATATATTTATATACGTGTGTATATTGCATGAAATTGCAGGAGTGGAACCAAAGTTTGAGGATTACCAAAGTGTCGGTAAACCTTGTACACCGCGGGATTCCGTGAAGTTCGGGAGATTAAAGAGTAACGGGATGGAAAATGAGATAAAGTGAGAGATGTATAAAAAGGGAGATGGATAAACGGTCGGGCGAAAGCTGTCACAATTCTCAAGACATTTCCCTTGTCAAATTATACCGCATCATTTCAAATCGAAACTAAACCACGATAAAGAAAAATGATATGATAATTTGACCGCGGAATGGTCTATAATATACCTATATACGTGGATAGATACTGGTCTTTAAGTATTCCGAAAAATTAGCATAGCGCGCATATACTTCCTCGAAACTTTTGCATAAATTCACATTCATTAGACTTTCTTCATTCATAACTCCCCGCGCACGGTAAAAAATAAATAAATAAATTATGCTCTATGTTGATATCATACATGTCTTCTTTTCTTTTTACCCTCGTAATAAATCTCACGGTTTTCTTTTTTTCTATGTTACAGGTAAGACCATTTTCCCAAAATCTACAATTCGAAAAGGATCGAGGCTAGAAGGATATGAAAATACGCTCAAAAGTCAGTAAATAAATAAAATCAAAAATTTAATCATTCCATTTTCAATTAAATTTCCTACTTCTTTCCTGTCCAAATATCTCATAGATCGTTCCTCACCTGTTTGCTCCCTTCAGATTTTTTTGTTCTTTCCTCGTTTCTATGCACACAGTTTTAGCGACACTGCGGCAGCAGTAACATAAATCGCGAACAATTCTGGCGGCTGCGAGTGTTAACCTGAGAAGTAATACGTAATCCTACGTGTTGGTCTAACACGGTAGGTATAAGGTAGGTATGTGCCAAGTGTGACCGATGTCGTCGTTTATCTTTACCTCGTTATCCCCTTGAAAAATAATAACGAGACGTTCTTACATACATCTATTTTCGGCATTGAAATATACGCTTGATCTAATTCTGATTATACATGTAGTACGCCAGACAAATGGTCCGATTATCAACGATATAAATTATATGTACATATCTGAACACACATGAACAATAATTCTATTTTTATACTTAAATTGAATCCGATTATTACCAATAATTAATAACTGCAGTTCAAGCTTACAAATTAATCAAATGATAAGTTTACCTAGATGAAATACAAAGTGTACTAAAAAAAAAGAGAGAGAGAAAAAAACCTTCATGTTACGTGAAAAAGGTAAAAAATACAGTTCATTCAACCTGCAGGAATTAATTTTACACGTGTTAAGGTTGGTGAATCCACTGAGCATTTTCATTAATCTTTATCTTCTTCGCCATGTATATATGTATTAATGTATGTATGTATATAATTGTGGTTGCAATTATATAAATTAACCACCGTAACTAACATAATGCATCCGAAACTGCAGGGTTGGTTTATTTCGTATATATCCGGAGATTTAGGACATCTCCGAAAGACACGTACACGCTATAATCCTGGCATTAAATTCCTGGCTAGGCGACGTGCTCGTAACGATTCGGTATTCGGCCCTTTAAATGTGTATACCTCATATCCCACGCAGAAGGTGGTGGTCCGGGTAAAAGCACTCATTCCAAAGACATAAAACCCCTGCACAGAATCTATATCGCTTCCCAACCGAAGACCAAAAGACAAAAAAAAAGACCAAGAATATAATAATGATAATAAAAGGATTTCAAGCATTTCCAATAACTATTCAAACGCGCGGGCGCTTTAAGTTCTCGGAAAACGAATCTTCTATTTTTTTTTGTTCTTTTTTTACCAGTCTCATATATATATACATACATTGTACAACTCGTGCGTTTTCAAAATAGATAATTTGGAATTGAATAATGGTATTCACAATTATCTATAAATGGAATGTTCATATTGTGGGTGACTAGGGCATCTAACCACTGAATTTTTAACCCCCTGAACCGGATCGTAAAATTGAGGATAATTTATCGGTTAAAGTAATTTCGGTAGAAACTTGTGCTTTAGTTCGAGAATGAAAATCATGTTTCGTTGAAATTTTAAATTCTCTGTTCAAGAATATATACTTTTGACTCTGTTCGCGATATCGATCATTTTCTTTTGCTATCACAGTGAAGGTTTATCCCCGAAGTTTCGGAATTTAATAATAATCTCGTTTATAAGTATATCCTTATTTTATTTATTTTTTATTTTATGTTTTTTTTTTTTTTACCTTCAATTAATCAGGCAACAAACGTAATTTTACATTGTCAGCTGTCTTGGCGCCTTAATTAAGCCACTAATATTAATCTCAAACTCTCAAACTAATTCAATTAAATCCTCCCGGGCCGGTGACCGTTCATTTTGTTATACGACGCTCAACTTCACCTCCTTTATCTTCTAGATGGGTGGGCCAGAGCTTTATATAGCCTTGATTCTGCTGCATCCCTTATTATTATAATTACCATCATTATTATTACCTCTCTCCTGCACGGTTATCCCTGAAAGCCAACAATTCGTCGCTCCACGTTCGAATCATCTCCTCAAACCATCGATTTTTAGACCATATAAATCCTCGAGTATTCAATACGTCATAAATATCGTGGTATGCACACACATATCCTTTCTCCAGCGCTAAAATTGCACAGCGATCACACAGTGGCCGATTGGTGATGGGAATTGAGATGGAACAGTAAACTGAATAATTGAATCAGACGATGTCGAGTGATGGGCTAACGCAGATAGCTTTTCCTACTAAAGCTAGTAGTGGTGATGGTGGTGGAAGGCGGAGTTCGATTAGGATCCAAATTAGGTCAATTGATCCCACCTGCCCCAGTGCAGCACACCTCAGTTCCAAGTTTCGTGTAGCGTTGAAGGAAATTTTCAATTTAATATTCAGCAACTATATATACATAGGGGTGGGGGAGGGGGGCAAAATGGGTCCCCCAAAATTTGGGCTACCTCGAAATATTTGGGGGCAAAATGGGCCCTCCGATATTTTGGGTACCGTAAACTAATTGCGAGCAAAAAGATCCACTCAGATATGAGCTTTTTTTCTTTAAGGGGCCCATTATGTCCCCCCCCCCCCCCCCCCCCCCTTTCCCCAATAGGTACATAGAATATGTCGCTTCATTGTGTCTCTGTACCTAACCAACGCGATATTCTGTCTATGTATACGTAGGTACATAATATAGCTCTGAAGTATCGAGTAATTTATGTAACGTACATAAATAAATAATTTGCATTACCACAATAATGTTATTAATTTACGATTCTCGGATGCAGACCCGGACCCGGACCCGTTTCGCTAATTGAATTTCGTCGGGCATTTACCTGTTTCGATGCGGACGCGGCACTCTTCATCTAGAAATAATTATATAAATATAAGTAATTAATTCACTGATGATTAATGCCCACACGTCAATTTATACCATGATGTAGTATTCCATATGTTAATTCATAGATTATTGTCTGATATGAAATTAGTTAGTTAGAAGAAAAAGGATCCGAAACAAATGAATTCAATTAAAGTTTCACCGTCTGCATCAGACACATTGTATACTTATACAGCGGACGTTATTTCATTCTGCCCTGTTAAAAAAGTCGCGAAACATCCCCCTCCATAAGTAGTCGTGGAGTTTGACTTCAGCTTCTATCCGTTCCTTCTCTTTCACATTATCTTCTTCCTAGCAGCACAGTTTGCAGATCATTTCGCAGCACTTACCTTATACCGTTGGTGCAGCGTAGTGAGACACAGAAGTGGATGCTGCTTCGGGCTACTTGCAGAATCTTAAAACCGACAAAGCTGGAAGTTCGTTCATGTAGGTGTACGTAGTTTAAAACTTTCTCGCTGTGTACAAACCTTGGTTTGAAATCTTTGCTCGGTATTTATTTCAACCTTGTATATAGTTGTATGTAGACACGACTGTATTTAATACGAGCGAGTATGCACAGTTGATTTCACTGCGAAATTAGATCGAAAAAGGGGGAAAAAACCGAGGAAATAAGTCACATTCAATTATTTTTCATGAACACAACAACGGCAATTGTTGCAAATCATAGTTTTATAGAAGGACAATATCAAGGTCCTCCTCCGTCTCATTTTGTATTTCCTGTGCGCTCAAGTGACGCATATAAAACGCGACGCATGTCTCCTAGGATAACTACAATGAATTACCGTTCAAACGTTAAATCGTAATCGGTTAATTGTGCTGCGATTTCTACTTTTTTTTTCCTTTTTTTTTTTGCTGGCGAGACAGAGTCCTGTGGAGATTAGAGAGTGGCTGAAGAGAATATGCGGTGGAAAATGTTTGCTTCGGAGAATCTCCGAGATATACGGTTAAAGATAAAGATAAAGAGTACCACATCCTGTTTTTACGTGAAATGTCTGAAACTCATTCAACAAAATGTTCAGTAGTCATGTCCTTGAGCTTCAGCGATGATTTTTCTTGCATTCCCTCAGTCATATGTAGATTATATGAATTATTGTAGAACCAAATCGTGTTAGATTTTCAACCATAGACCATCGTTATCGGAATCAATGTCAACTGCAGTCCTTCTACGCACGCTGACAGAAATACCTCAATAGCGGTATTAAAAGCTCTATGCACCATATTTTACGACGAGTTACAAGTCATCAAAAGTGAGGAGCCGAGAGATGAGTAGCACATATCCAGTTCGCAAACAGCTTAGTGCTCGAATTAAAATCCGTGCAATACTACGGTATAGTTGCAAAGCTTTCGGTAAATATTCCACGAAAACGTCCTCGAGATCCAAACAATTCTACAGACACGTTATAATACACCGTCTACATGTATTAAACACGGGTAAATGACATCGTGCACAATAGTCTCGAGATGGCATTATCTACTCGACGTTAAAATTGAAAAGCACTCCCCCCAACCACCCAACAGAAACGCGATTGACGACGAGACGACGGCGATACTGAACAACTATACTATATAATGATAATAGTAACAGTAAGGACATTTGCAAAAAGCTACAGGAACAGCGTATAAGGATCTGGTTTGTGTAATAACGTTACTGTACATTTAGCAATCTTATTTGAGTTTTGTAGAAGTAGATTTGAAAATGAAAACCATAGAAGTCTGCACGCACTCTACATTTCAGCAACCAGAGTTGACGATAGTACTACCATGGAATCCCCTCTCGCCCATTATATCCAAATTTTCGCATGATCGAATTCACCACCGCGACACGCAACGATTCGTCAATTTATTATTACGAACGTATTTCCGCTTCGCCAAATTCGGCATTATATACCGCCCCATACGTATATACCATTCCTGAATCGCCAACCTCCATACTTCTTTTCTTTCTTCGTGTGAACCATTTATTATAATAGGGAGAGCTGTTCTAGCTTATACCTATACGCCATTTTATGTATATAACGGATTGAAGATATTTGATGATAAACGGAAAACTTTCAATCATTACTAATCCAATTCATTTTACAAAATATATTTCTCATCAAATCCTACTCTACACAGAGTAATGTAAGAATACTCTCAAATTCAAGAATAAAAGTATTCTGTATAACTAGAAAATGATGTGATTAATAATTATTTTTCGATAATCTTTTTATTCTTACATCGAGAGTAACTAAAAATCGTTGATTAAATTCAGGGCTGCAATGAAAGGTGAGAAATCGGAACATCAATCCTCGTAAAGTACCATATGCGATATATAGATACGTTGTACGAAGTATACATATACTATAGTTATAGTTCCTTGGCAGTACAATCTGTTTGTCTAAAGTTAACGCTGCTCTAAGCCATCTCGCAGGAGTATAGGACGTATTTGCATTTAAATCTTTCTCTGTTATCTCGCTTTGCCTCTTGAATTCAACGTTTAGCGATCTCAAAGTCTGATACGCTCACCTGTTAAGAGGTATACGAGATCCATGCCATACAGTGATCTGCAATATGGAATAATTAAGGATTCATAAAAAAAAAAGAAAATCCGCTGAAAACGCTTGAGAAATTTTACACGGGTATTAAAACATATAACATGTATTATATATTTAGAAGAAAAAGACAAAAAAAATAGAAAGAGATGGTCTAAGCGATCATCTTTGACGCCGATCTTTTTTTATTCTTTTTTTTTGTTTTTATTTCTTGTTCTCAAAAAGCAGGAAACGTCGAGGTGTCCAGGAAGATTATTCACCTTGGCGGAACGTGTCCAGTTGGAAATTTGCCAGTAGGATCAGTTTGGTTTTTATCCCGCTATTGACATCCTGATTCCTGACCCTCGCACACGTTCGGCGTCAGACTCCGGGGCTAAACCCACAGCTATCCGCTCGAAACATTCATTCCTTATACCATTTCGCGGAAAGGCGGAACGCGACCTCTTTTTATTATCCTTATTTACTCTCTCATCTGATTCGCGACGATCTTTGACGGAAAATATCAGCGGAAATTAAGCAAACGAAGGAAGTGGATTTCCTGTCATAACCGCAGAATGAACACAAAATTATGTCCTGTGTATTACCCACAGCTGTATAGATGTATCAGATACGTATGAGGTTTTGCACACAGCTGATATCAATGGAACGATGAAGTACGAAAAATAAATAGTAACAAGTATTTTAATAAACATAATCTAGCTCTCGTGGTAAGTCGCCTATAATGAATGATCGCTTCTTCTTTTTTTTATGTTCGTTACCGTTCATTACTTTCAGGAGGATGTCATCCCATTTTATTTCATCCAGGGTATAGCTGACTACCGATGGTGAAGGAAAAAAAAGGTCCTAAGGCCTTCTCTCTTCTTCTCTCCTTCTCTTCCTCGGACATTGTATATCCGGGATTATGATGAGAGCTCCTGAAAAATAAGTAAAAGATCGATGCTTGTGATATCGCGTTGATCGGAACAAAATTTTTCCAGCTAATCCTAAGCCAGTGTCTCACATACAATAATCCTGATATAAATGATCAGCGCGGAAAATTGAAGAGCTGTCGAAAAAGCGTCGTACGAAATACATAATTCAAAACGACGCTAATAATGTCACAGTATTATCCGTACAACGTTCGGTATAAGCGAACTGATTTTGATTTTTTTTTTTTTTTTCAGATTTTATATGACGATATCACGTAAGCTTTTTTCGTATACTATTTCGTATACTATTACTGAGAGAAAAAGATTGAATTGATGATGATCGGAAGCAGTAAGAGAAAATTTTAACCGTGCATCTGAAAACATCATCGAAAGAAAATGGTTGTATTTGATGAAGACGGAAAAAAAATGTTTCGATAAAGTAAAAAGCCAAGACAAACTCGCTTTGATAGCAGGAAAAACGTAACGTTATCTCGTTCACTCTAATTTGCGCTGAAGTGAGTTCTTGACTCTGAAAGATTTCCCGTGTATTTTTCTTTCGAAACTTTATCAAGGAGTAGGTTCTGCGAACTACCGGATAGAACTAACAATATGTATAGCGTACCTACAGCGACTTGGATATTCTTGTACCCTCTGACATAAAGTTGACATTGATCTAGCTCATAGTTACAATTGCAAATTGGCTTGAAACCACTGAATTCGAATAAATCAGAAACAGAAAGATAAAGAATTCGTGAAAGCTGTGTTCACCGCGATCGAATCAGTGAAGAAATATGGTAAAATGAAATGAAATGATATAAAATTTTACCAAAATTCCAATCCACCCGGAGTGGGGGATACTATGCGGTCGAGAATTTTGGTTTTCAGAATTGGGTATTCTGCGGAAGAAATAGAAAATGACAATGAGACAGAAAATAGATAAGCACATATCTGAAAACCTGTTTTTTGGACGATGGAAGTCTGCAGTCGTGGAGAAACATTAGAATTGCAAAAAACCACGCCGTTCCAACCAAAACTAGGTAACACATTTCCTGTGTATCCAGAGGTGATAAAAAGTAAAAAATACAAGTGTTTGGTTACGATGGATCAAAACTTCAATGTACTTCGTCTGTACTTCACTTCGCAAGTGTACGTAGGAATCTCTTTTCTATTTATATCCCATTTCTAAACTTGGTATTACGGAATATATGGGATCCGCTAGCTTTTTTTTTCTATTCTTTTTTTTTTAAGCTATGTAACTCCGCTAGTGCAAAGAACAACAGGGCGTCGTTTCTCTTGACGATTCCGACGTATCTAGGGCAACGCGTCGACGTTGTCGTCGTCTCGCTTTCAACCCAAGTATGTAGCTATATAACGTAACATTTATAGTTGACGACATTTTATCAGATCGGTCACAGCGCGTACTATAGCTGCTGCAATGCCTACCGAACTTTCAGGAAACTTTGTCATCGCGTATCTTCTCATTTCTACGACACGATTTTCATATTTTTTTGCAGACTCAGAATTCGATTTTTACGTTATACGTAATCTACGTGCTTTCATTATCTGAAGTTGTAGATATGCAGATGTAATGAGCCACCAACAGCATGTAGACTTTATCTATGTATTTAGGTACCGTAGGCTAAAGTTCACGGAACTATCTACGAAAGGATTCATGTTCCGTGAAATTTCTTTAAGCGATAACGTTCACAACAGAAGCTTTGACTCGGTCGGTGGTCACGCCGATCATATCTGTACAACCCACTGTACAGTTAGGATAAATAAATAAATAAATTAGGAATGAGAAATAAAACAACGTCAAACTCCTACTCTATATGCATACACGAATCACATTCAAGATAATCTTTGTAATAATGAACATAGGTGTGTTCTTCAAACAAGGATTTCATTAATCAGTTTTTATCGATTAATTTATTTTTTCAAAAATTTCTATATTCGAGTATTCGACCGTACAAATTTTTAGCCAATGATATCGATACATTTCATTAGATACAATTGATCCGAGGTGGTGCATCAGGAACACGTTATACAGTAGGTGTAGGGTATACATACTTCTCGTACATAGTAGAGTTTGCAGCCCGTAAAGTACGATAATTAACGACGCGGAGAAAAGTATATACTATACCTATATTACAGTAGAGGTTGCTCAGTGTTAGAAAACGAAGAAAATAAAAGAAGAAAAATTGAGAATGGTTGGTTGGTTCTACTGCAAGTGAGCGAGGATCGTAGGAATAGTATGTATAGGTATATAAAATATATATCTGCGATGTGTATGTGTGTGAGTTAAGAATGCCACGAAGCAAACAGTAATCTATCGCCCATTGCTCCAGACTTTGTAGAGTTCTTTTTTTCCGTTCAACCCTTGCACACCGCGTATATACCTATACGTATATCCACACCACGCGGTAGTTATTCTTCATTGTTTAACCTCAGTTTTTTTTATTTTTCTCATTTTTTCATTTCCTATCCGATTGCACTGTGCAACCCGCATGTATGGTACACATATTCACATATTACACGTATGCACATAATATGTATGAAAAAAAAAAGAAAAAGAAAAATTTAAGATGAAAACTGTAGATTACATAACTGTAGAGCTTTCTCGTTGGATTTTTGACAGTTAATCTCCTAAGTTAATGATTCCTCATCCGTTTGAGGCGAAATCTTGGTTAAAACACGTATGTAAGTGGGATACATAGTCGGGTATTAGGGATGAATATTTTAATGTATGTATATATGTGCCAGTCAAGTGAGTAAATATGCATATACATGTTACATGAAGTCGTAAGATGTGGTTATATACGTAGCTAAAACGATGTTCCTGAAACCTGAGCGCGTTACTTGGTTCGTTTGACTTGGCAACCAGTACTAATAGCCCAAAACTGTTGTACATAGAACGATAGTACATATATGTCTATATATAGTTGATACAGTTTCTATACAGTTGCACTGTGAAACTGCTGGAAAGAGGTTAATTGCCAATCCTGTACATGTACATATAATATGTATACGTATACATAGTTTTAAGGCAAGAGTATTGATACCCCGCTCCATGTACATATATACAGAGGCACACGAATGGTGCGCGTAAAGCCTCTCTTCGCTTCAATATTTATGGATATTTATGGAACCATAGTTTGCATGAGTTGCAACCACCCTCAATCTCGTGGTTGGAATGTCAAGTTTCACGACGCGCTCGTATACATAGATATAGCATATGCTATATGCATCGTATGTATATAAATATAGTCATATACTTCACTTCGTGTGTATCTTTACATTATGTACACATGCATAGATCACAATATCTATACAAAATCCGGGGAGGATTCTGATAAGACTCCAAGTATTACAGAGTTATTACGTGAGTGACGTGATCGAGAAGCGCGGATATGATATTGAGTATAACTAACGATAAAAAAAAAAAAACTGAAAGAAAAAGAAAATTAACCATTTTCATCAGACGTATCAAAAACATGCATACATCAACGCGAGATAATAAGAAATATATACCTATACGTAAAAGATAAAAAAATTACACGTCTAATAAACGCTATCTTTTCGTCTACAAAATGATGTGCAGCTCTCGTCTTACACGTATACAATATGATTAGATTTATATAAATGTACCTCTAGTAATTAATTTCGTAATAATGGCAATAAAAGAAACTTGTATACATACATAGCCTAATTACGTAACATTAATTTCAGTATAGGGTATGATGTGGTGTAAAGCTGAACTGAAATCTCCCTGTTTCCAATGACTCTATACAAGTATAGTGGAACTAAAGATAGCCTTTACACGGCAGGTACCGCTAATTATTTCAATCGTCAAAGAAAGTTTTACTTATATAGGTATACGATTACGTTGCATAATACACGTTATTACGATGACCAGTTGAAGAGTTTTTCCACAAGATGAATAATTATTGATCGATTTCTTTTCTTTCTTTTGTTTCAGCTCGCCGGCTGAACGAATACATACGTCATTACGAGCCCCTCTCATATCCCACGGAAGAAGTGCACCGTGGTCATTTACGTGCGAAGAGATCCGTGACACGTGATAATGCAGTGACGTTTAAATTTCGTGCTCACGGCAGAGACTTCCATATTCGTTTAAAAAGAGACTTAACAACATTTAGTGATAATTTAGTTATACTTGGACCTTCCGGAAAAGAGGAGGATTTCGACACCTCCCACATCTACGAGGGTCACATACTGGGTGAGTCTAATTTTTTTTTTTTCATTCTTTTTTCGAACAATAAATTATCGATAAATAATATAATGTTAACATCGGTTAACGCGTGACGACGTCACGTGACATCATCGTATATGTATAATATACTAAGTTTTTTTATTCAGTAATGTATATTGGCACACGCAAATTACTTCGCGTGACTTGGAAATTCGATTAGAAACACGCGCGCGTGTATATCAGGACATAAAATAAACTGTGCAATGTCAAGAATCCTAGTAAAATTTATCATTCAGACTATTATCACAATTTTATTACTTATTACTTGCAATCTTTTCAGCGTGGCATTAAATAATAAATTTACACTGCAAAATGAAAAATATATAAATAGATGATTGAATAGAATAATCTCTCCACCACTATAACTACACCAGATACTGCAATAATAATTGTAGGTTTTTTTTTTGTAATTTTGATTTTTTTTCTTTGTGTACTTTTTGAAGATCCCTAAATAATAAGTAATGTGTATTATATATATATCTGGAAATGAGGGTAAAACGCGCAGGATCCCCTCAACTTCTTGAATTACGAATACGATTCACCGGTCGGTCTTGATACTGCTTATATACCTTATATTGCTTGTGTAGAAGCTAAAGTTTATCTCATTTTTTTCATTTTACGTTACCCTGCGGAAACTAAATTACTTAAGAATTTTAATTAATAAGTCTTAACCAACACCAGAATACGTAGATACACGCGTATATATAATACGTATACAAAATGGAAGAGACGGTGTCGAGGGATTAAAAAAAGTTTTGACTGAAGGTGGCTCACGAAAAAGAAAAAGAAAAATTAGAATTAAAATCAAAATAATGAAACACGAAGAGGAGATGGAAAGATTTTTCTTATACGATGCGCCCCAATTCCATCGAAGTATATTATACATACGCGTATATGGTTCAAATTCTTTATGATGAAAAATTGTTTCAATCACTGCCGTTTAATTATATTTTATGAATTTCATCAATTCAAAGCGAAAACGTCAAATTTTCATTCCATTCAATTATTTGATGTTGGAATAATTAACGCCCATTTTACACTGAACGAACACTTGACATATTTCTATTTCAATGTATCTTTTCAAATGACAGAAAAAACAAAACAAAAAACATAGACAAATATTTATATAATTCTATCTTATACACGTATAATATTATATAGGTACCTGCACTGATCAATATTAAACTCTGCAGGTGCAGTTTTGTTCGGCATTTGTTAATTAAACGAACATCACCGCGAGTATTTATACGGTGCCTATGCTATACATTTATGCCTTACAAACAGCGCTACGGTTTCATCAATTCTCTTCATTATTCGTTACAACTAGTTGCTCTCAGGCGAATTGGACTGCAGATGTACCCGCAAAACGCTCGTTTTTACCTCCCTGTATCGGAAATAAAAAAATATGTATATGTACCTACGTATATGACAGCTACGTATAGCATATATGTATATGTATAACTACATCGCTGTATGCACAGAGATCCGGGGCGAAAGGGTTGGAACGTCCAAAAATTTTCACGACTCTGAATCACCCGCGCATCAACCGCATTCTACCGCATATATTCAGAGAGCATAGCAACTGCAGCAGCAGCAATATAAAAAGCTCTGCGATTAAAATAAAACAACGCGTCCGCGCGAATAAGTTATTTAAATTTTCTTTTTTTTTTGACATTGCTAGCATAGGTGTATTAATTCGGAAAATCTCTTGGGGATGACTGGGTATAGAATAAACATAAAATGTGCGTTCGTCCGCGCCATAAAATGTCGAAATTCAATGATTCTTTTTGTTTTTTGTAACTTCCGATTTCACTTTATGAGTACACGTTATACACTTGTATAGTACGTTACTTTTTAATTATTCCAAAATGCACAGTGTGTTCAAATACCTCCCCTATATATCATTAAGCCTTCATAGAAATAATTCGATAAAGGTACGTGCTTTTGGGTTATAAATTTATTATAAATTGTTGCAAACCATGTCTGACAGTGGAATGGTATTTTTGGAATCTCTAGTTCGTATAACTATATCAACACCGCAACCACAATCAAAACGCTTGCACGCCCGTGCTCCAAGGATAATTAATTTTAGCGAAATTAATTTTACCACCATTTACCTAGATGTAATCAAGTAATCCACAGTTATAAGGTATAATATATTAACCTATAATATTGGTGAACATTAAATTGAGAAAATTTCAAGTTTCCAACATTCAAGATATTGGCATTTGCGACGAGTAGTATAGCGAGCTTTAATTAATTCTTTGCTCGATCAGTCACCAGAATTCACGTCGGTTTATTATATTATACGAATTGCAGTATTATAACAGTGTATGTACGTACCTTAAGCGCCGTGATCCGGCAAAATTTTCAGAAGCAGCATCACCGAGATTCCGCAATGTTCGCGCTGACTAATTAATTTCCTTGCCTTCTATACATATACATATTCGAATAACTATGTACCACGTTTTAGAGGTCAAGTTAGGTTAGATATTGTATAATAAAGCCTGATTGTGCTGCTGCCGGTGCTGCACATACATATATGTATATAATACCTACAATTACACCCACCTAAAATTGTAGGGGCGTTTTTGGCAGATGTATAACGCGCTATATGTATACATTCCCATGTAAATATATAGTTTATCAGCGCTCGATCTTAGGCTAAGAATTTTTAAAATACTCGCTTTTTCTTTCCGTGGGAAATCGTAGAGTAATGCGGAGGTAATTGATGAATCTTCATTTCGATGGTTTTCACAGGGGAGTCTGGTAGCCATGTGTTCGGAAGCATCAGCGATGGAGTCTTCCACGGTAAAATTATCTCGCCAAACAGTGGTGGTTGGTACGTTGAAAAAGCTCATCACTACTTCCCGCCACACGAAATCAACGAAACGTTACACTCGGTCATCTACCACGAAAACGACGTTGGCGATCCATACGCGAATCTCCGAGAAGGTAAGAACTTTCCAGATTTTTTTTTTCTTTTTTTTATCTCACGTATTATTGAAACAAATTTTCAAATAAAATGCATTAATTATAATTGACACATGACAAACTCCGTAATCCCTTCTTTTACATTCATACATAAATATGTATGCAAGACATCTGGTTATTCGATTTATTGTTAGTGAATAATTTCCATTCCCCACTTGAAAATTTCCATTCGAAATGTTTCTCTAATTCTGCTGTAACATTCCATATTTCCAGAATCCCCCGACCTTTCATCGCATAAGATAAATCGGATCTTAAACCAAACGAAACATATTCTTTTATATAAACGGACGTTTCTTCATTTTATTTATCCATCTTTTTTCGATCTCTCAGAAAACGGTACTTTTTCACCCCCGTAACGTGAAATTTACCGAATGAAAAGTTATATGAAATATATTCGTGATATTTTTTTTGTATATCCTGATATTTCGGACGCTGAATCTACGTAACATATTTGCTCTTTTTATTCTGTCATTTTTTTTCTCCCTGCTTTTTTTTCAATTCAGAGCAGCGCGAGGCTCGGTACTCGTTTACCCTTAGCTAATTTGAGTTTCTGTATAACGTTAGCGCGCTTGAGAGTCACTTAAATACTATCTTCCTACCTTATGCTACTTCTAACGCAGCAGCAGGGCAGGTATAACTACTTACATCTACTTATATCAATACAATGGACGAACTCATCTCGCTATTTATAAAATTACATAACAAACGCTGCAGCTGATTGTTCCGAATGTTTTGAATAACTAATTGTAAGAACAATCCCATTGGTAAATATAAACTTACTTCGGTCAGATTTGTTCGTTGTTTCTGTCCGCTGTCGTTGATTCAATAATTATCTGTCCCATGACGATGAATAAATTGCCCAAAATCATTGCTGAATTTAGCTTATAATTCACAGAGTTTTTGTAAATATATTTATGAATAAATAATGAAAGAAGAAAGTGAACTAGTAATAAATGAATTTATGTACATAAGAATTTTTTTGTTCACGATTCTACGCTCATGAAAAAAGAAAATTAAATGTAAAAAATAAAAATGAAAAATTAGAAATTAACAAATGAAAAATAGAAACGTGGATCGTATAAATATACATGCTTTCGCGGAAAGTTCGTGTCCATGTTTAACGACCTTGCGGGTAAACATGAGCCGGAGTTTGGTACGTAGGTATTATGTGTATGATTGTATGAAGTTTTATGTATGTATAGATGCATGCGGATGTGTATGTATTCTATGTATAACTACTCGTGTTATATAATACGGTATGCATAGAAACACATACATGTTCACAAAGGTTATTCCCCTCCTACTTTTCCTCTTTTACCCCTTCGCGCATCCGCATTTATACAGCGTTCTATATCTATTTTGTATTTATCATGGACTCTCGTATGCCTATCCACGAGCCTTTTGTTTGCACATGAAAATAACATACATGGGTAACATTAACGAGGTAAATTTCGTATTCCGCGAATAATCATGGAAAATTTTTGTGTACCTATGTGTCCCTATTTTGCACGTACAGAGTAATACATCTATGATTATCTGGGTGGAAAAAGATCAATCATTCCTTTAAATTAATATCAAACTGCATTTATGACAAATCCTACTTGGTTACAGAACGATAACTCTCTATATAAAGTAAAACCAGAAGAATAAATTGTAGAATGAAAACAGAATGAAAAATAAATAATCCTACGTAACTTGATTTTTTATTTTTCAAACTATACCTGCACGATGTGAGGTATTTTCGTATATCTATATATCAACTTTAGTTTGAAACAATCATTTTTATTATCACTGGTGCGGAAACTGAGATAAGCGGTATTACCCCCATAAAGTGGAGCAAACAAAGTATAGAAAAAGAAGAATGAATTAAAAATAAAAAAAATCGCTCAAATCTCACAACCTGCAGCTGTGCACGATCAGTTCGCAGTCAATCGACCAATGAAATTTTCCCCTATAAATCTCACAACTAACGTGATATATTATTTATATAATTACATGTTCTGAACAATTTCTGAATTCATGTAATATTAGTTCGTACCTCGACAAATAATAAATTCTTCGTCTTTTCTGAAATTTCTACGTGCTTCTGTTTATCGGAACAATTTGCAACACTAAACGGGGATTCTATCAGATAATAAAAACACCGTACAATAGGTAAATTTTTACAAGTATCTTATTCCGTATATAGGCGTTTTATATACGTGACTGGGTTATATGATATGCCATTCACAACGAAGGCTAAAGAAAAGAATAAAGGAAGGTAACCAACCCGCCGCCCAGATTTCTCCGGAGTCTGTTTGCCAATAGGGTTTTGGTGTGTATATACATATTCAAGGGATATTTGCTTCCGACCAATATAAGGGCCTCGCTATTTCCCGAAAACGGGACCCTTGCAGAACTTCAGCTTTGAAACAAACCATTTCACCATCCCTTACCTCCTTTCTTTCCCTATATAGATGTATCGTATCGCACATCATAAACTCTTCTGTCTCTCGTACCGTTAATTTCATTTTCATTTTATCTCTTCAAAGATATCAAAGATGTATTTCAGGCGAGATTTTGGGTATAAAAAAATGTTTGGACACGAAAAATTAACCATGACTATCGCGATGTTGCATTAAGTTTTTAATTTATGGAAACTTTTCTCCACCCTCCATGTTTTCTAGGTATTAGATAATATTGTATGAGCCAACGGTTACTTTTTACAAGAATTTAACAATTCTTTTTACAAATGTTATTACGGACCAAATCATGGGATCCGGTACCTACACATAGAATACAGCATGCGTACACTGTGAAATTACCTGCGTATGCACATCGAATGCTACAAAAGTTTCAGGTGCCGAACTCAGACCAATCGCGATTTACAAAATGGGACTGGTGATCCGCACGCTCTTTGAAACAAAGAAAAAAAACTATTCCTTTTTTCAGGACATTCGTCGGGGTGCGGCGTGACCGAGGAAAGAGTGCAATGGATGGACGCGGTGCAAAATTCTGGTGAACCAGATCCGCAACCTCCGCCTACTATACCCGGTAAAAAATCGGGAAAACACGTAGGAACTATTAAAGTCGATCCATGGACGGGAGACGACGAAGAACCTGGGCACAAATATTCCAGACAGGCAAATGAGCCTGGAAATTCAAGAACTAGAAGAACGCGGAGGGCCACGCGGCCAAAAGAAGACAACAAAAATACCACCTGCTCGTTATTCATTCAAACGGATCCCCTGATATGGAGGCACATATCTGAACAAGTATGAGTACAATTTAATATCTAGTTTTTAATCAAAGTTACGCGGTAAATGATTTTAATTTTTAATTATTTTTTTTTCATCTCTGTTCTAGCTCCACGGAGACCCAGAAAAGACGAAGGAAGAAATACTTTCGCTTATTTCACAGCACGTAACCGCAGTAAATTATATCTATAGAGATACCAAATTTGATGGTCGTTCAGATCATCGTAACATAAAATTTGAAGTCCAAAGAATAAAGGTACGTAATAAAAAGATGATGTGTTCTTTTTACATAATTCTGTATCGATATAACGCTATCAATCAAATTCACGTGTTTCCAGATTGATGACGACACTCCATGCACACCGTCTTTGAATTATGCTGAGGCGAATCCGTTTTGCATGGAAAATATCGACGTTAGTAATTTTTTGAATTTACATTCACTCGGAAACCACGAAGCCTTCTGTCTCGCATATGTCTTCACTTACAGGTGAGTTTTCACCACCATACATCGATAAAAATCTTAATCTGAATCAAAATTATCACACGTTTTCCCTATTTCATTCCACAGAGATTTCACCGGAGGTACTTTAGGCTTGGCTTGGGTAGCCTCTGCATCAGGTGCATCGGGTGGTATTTGTGAAAAATATAAAACTTATACAGAAACAGTCGGCGGAATGTACCAATCGACTAAAAGATCCTTAAACACCGGAATCATCACATTTGTTAACTACAACAGTAGAGTGCCTCCAAAAGTTTCCCAATTGACGTTGGCTCATGAAATTGGTCATAACTTTGGATCACCGGTAATAAAATTTTCAAAATTATTTATAATATTTTTAATTAAAGCGTTCAATATACCATCTCATCAAATACAAAAACTTATTTAAAATACATATTATTACTTTGTCCCGTAGCATGATTTTCCTCCGGAATGCAGACCAGGTGGCCCACATGGAAATTATATAATGTTCGCATCAGCGACCAGTGGAGATAGACCGAATAATAGCAAATTCTCAAAGTGCAGCATAGGAAATATCAGCAATGTTTTAGACGCGATGGAGGATAATAAAAAAAGGAACTGCTTCTCTGGTACTTCATTTTTCTACTTTCATTTTTGCGTACAGAATGATGTTCAACAAATTTTACGAATATTTTTTTATCGTTCTCATTTAGCATCTGCCGGTGCATTCTGTGGGAACAAAATTGTTGAAGCTGGTGAAGAATGTGATTGTGGATACGACGATGAAGAATGTGTGGATAAATGTTGCTATCCGCGTGAAATATCAGAACACGAAAAAATGAGAAATAAAACGGCAAAGGGGTGCCAAAGGAAAAACGGAACACAGTGCAGGTTCGTAAGAACTATACCTACCGCGCTGACTATTTTCAATATTGAAACCGATAGTAAGTATTACCTACGATTACCTAACTATTTTTCTATCTTAGCCCAAGCCAAGGACCTTGCTGCTCGAGCGATACGTGCCAATTCGTACCCTACATCAGCAACTCTCAGTGCAAGGGCCGTACAGAATGCAGTTACGAATCAGTGTGCGATGGTAAATCATCAGAATGTCCAGTACCGTTACCGAAAGCAAATACAACGAGATGTAATGAGGATACACAGGTATGGCAATAAGATTACATTATTTTATCTTCTAAAATTAAAAAAATCGTACGATTAACTATATTTTTATTCCTCAGTTATGCGTAAATGGAGAGTGCACTGGATCGATATGTTTGGCATGGAACTTAACAGAGTGTTTCTTAACCAGCACTATTATTCCAAACATCGACAAAAGGAAGTTATGCGAATTAGCCTGTCAGAATGGTACCGACGGATCGACCTGTCGTAGTACCAGTGAATTTGCACACTCTGTAGGGCTCCCTACTGGAGGAATAAGTCTGAGGCCAGGTTCTCCCTGCGATAATTTTCAGGTATTTTATCTTGAATAATATCGGTTACAAAACTTGGAATACAAAGAGTTTAGTCAGGTGGTTAAACTATTATATTCTTTTCAGGGTTACTGCGACGTTTTCTTCAAATGCAGAGCAGTTGATGCTGAGGGACCGTTAGCAAGATTAAAAAATCTCTTGTTCAACAGAGAAACATTGAGAACAGTGGCTCAATGGGTTACGGTAGGGATAGATTTGGAAAATAAAATGTTTAATATGGCAAAATGAGTAAAAAGTTTACTATTTATTTCTCTATTATTTTAATTCCAGGAGCGCTGGTGGGCGGTACTTTTAATGGGGATAGCATTCATAATTTTCATGGGTCTATTTATAAAATGTTGTGCTGTACACACGCCTTCTAGTAACCCTAAGAAACCACCAGCGAGACGGATAAGCGAAACGCTAAGAAGGCCGATGAACACTCTAAGGAGAATGGTGAGTCTAAACATCGTGATAAAATCTAATTGTGCTCTTCAGATCTCAAAGCATAAACTAAAACGAGAACATTTTTGAATACAGCGGCATCCACATGGAGGTGGCGGTGCTGGTCCACGAAGTATCCCTCCAAGACAAGCTCAAGGAGGTCATGGTTCAAGAGCACCATCACATGGTTATGGAGAAGGAAGAGGAGCTCAGTATTATCCTCCCAAAGGTACATTTAGAAAATTAATTTATTTTTCTAAACAAAAAAGCAAACGTATTTCAGCGTTAAGTCAAATTTAGTTACAAATAAGCCCAAGTGATTACTGAAATTGGATCCGAAGTGATCAAAGAAATCGCACGACTCTACAGTTGAGTTCAATTGAAGCAACTATGATGATATTTTTATAAACGTACAAATTATCATAAACCCGCAATTACATCAGTGTTTCTCATGTTTGCATCTCCCTCACGTTGATTGACGCGCCTCACTACCTGATAATCTTGTTCTTTGAGCTGCAGAGGTGAGCTCAGGCCTACTTTATACTTTTAACAGGATCAAATCCATGGGTACTATAGTCAAATACTACAAGCCAATTCATCGTAAATGGCGACAGCTTACCGACATTCAACGTCAAACTTTTATATCAGATCCAATCTTTATAATCCGTGTAACATGAGTGGATAATAAATCTAATTTGTATATGGCAAGAGATGGATGAGCGAAAGTAATGAATGTAATATAAAAATCAAAATTAGATTTGCTATTCATGACTCTTGTACATCATATAACAATTCTATGTATTTGATCCTGTGAACTAAGTAGTTGCTTTTGCAATGGACATAGAATATATAGCTATTCGTCTGGCGCAATATGATCGTATAGTTGCCTGCTTGTGTAATTTGATTAATATGTACCGTCGCAATAATTCCGGCGACGCATTGCTTGCGATTCCATCTCTTCTTTATTTTTCCAACAATTTTCACCTTGTCATTACGATAAAAAATTATCAAATAATTTTTCATAGATTTGTTCGTTTTCATTACATGTTCTGTTTTCTTGAGAATTCTCGTCCATCTTAGTCATCAGTAATTATCGTCAAAAAATATTGTATATTTATAATTTTGTAATATACTTTCATGACGTGCTGAGATCCTGAATGTCTTTCTAGATAAATTCTTCATAGATTTCTTCCATCTCTTTGTGTACCTACTTATGAACTTTTTCTATATGGTGTTTGTTCAGAAATTACTTATAAATTCTAAACAGGCTATCGCTCGGTTCCCACAGCTAGTGCGCCACCAGCAGCAGGGGGTTATGGGCGGTCCAATCATCCCGAACTGTATGCAGGTGCCTATTCGGGTTCCGGAGGAGGTGGGAGGGGCACAGCCTACGAGATGAGGCATCACAACAAGGTTTGATGACGTTAGTTAAAGAGTGTCGCAGATCAATTATCGGTGTGACTTTTGTGAAACCAAGTTCCATGGTTGACCATACATCATTCGGACATTGTTGCTCGTGACAAGAGTGACTCGAGAGAGTATCGAAGAGAGCTGGATGCTAATTTGAGTAACATTATTTTTCATCTGCATTGAAATCAAATGAAATTTCAAGTGACAAAACTTTCTGACAACACAACTCAGGTTTGAATAATGATATTCATTAATTAGCAGACCATATATCACTTCAGAAATTAGATGAACAGGTCTTGTTACATGCTGTATTTGACCTGAGCATCCGTGCTCTTTTTTTTATATTATATACCAGTAGATTCCACGATGTAAGTAGTAATTATAATAATAGCCATGGTCACACTGCCCTGATGAAAGCTAAGATAAAAAGAAAAAACCTACCAAGGTTGAAGTATTTAAATAAAAAAAATTTCCCCAATACCTCCTCAAAGTCAAATTGCGAGAAAATTTCGACCACAATGGTTGGGAAAAGAACCATTTTCGCTCATTGAGCTTTGCTTCCAAACAGACCTATAAAAATCATGTATGGGATGATCGAATAGAACTTAAGTATGACAATATTGTAAAGTTGTGATCTAGGGGCAGGGCAGAGGGGGAGTTGAATTACCGAATTTCTCGTTTCGCTGTGTTCGATTCTTTCATTTAGAGTATTATCCCTTTACGCAATATATAATATGTAAGTTTGCAACCGCGAGTTATCTTCTTCTTTTCCAAAATACATTTTTTACAATGTGGTCATCTCATCTACTCAAATTAATGATCACATACCGACGTTAAATGAAAAAAAATTCTCATATGTTCAACTCAATAACAAAACAAAAAAAAAATCTTAGCTGTGATATTAATAGTATAGAAAAAAAGATAGCAATTTTTCTACGTGTTGCCGTAACTGATGTAACGTTTCATGACCACAGCCAAGCCGTAGAACGTTACAAATGCTATATCTTTGGTTTGAATAAATGCTCTTTAACAAAGAAAAAGTTAATTACTTCGTTGCATATTCACCGCTTACATATAAATACATCCAAACCATATAATCTACCAGCAACAAATCTACGCAAGACTTCGTTCAGAATAATGATAACTTGGGAGGAAATAATGGAGAATTATTTAATTAATTCTATTATTTTTTTTTCTTGCCAGAATTGCGGTCAAGGTCATATATGCATATACCTATACGGTCTGACTAGGAAGCAGAACTTATGTTTTGGCATGAATCCGATGTTGATTTTTTTCCACTATTGCTAATCTATTAACAAAAATCGGAACATTGGCCGAATAAAGAATAATTGAGGACGCGGGCCTTGGTCGAACTAGAATCCAGCATTACCAAACCATTGCAGGTCATTCATTTGATCTCTGTACCATTTTAGTATACTAATTAATATGTATTATTCTTATTCTAATTTTTATTAGCCAATTGAAGTGAGTGGAACTATGAAAAATGGTGAAAAAAAGTAACTGAGCATTTTATAGTAATACTCAATTTATAATTATTATTATTACGGTTATTATTATGATATTATTATTATTACTATCATTATTATCATCATTAATTAGTTTAATACAATTATTATTACTGATTATTATTATTGGTAAATTGTAAATGATATTTAAATAGCATTATTATTATATATCACGTGGTTTTAGTCAGTCAGCACAACTTTTTTAAAGAATTTGAATAAACAAAAAACCACAAAAGAAAAAAGTTACTGACTTTTATTGTTTTATTTTTTCAATGAGTGCTTTTAGTTAACTCTGATAATTTTCAAATTTTGATCAAGTAATTATTGAATATTAAAACAAATTTACAACTTACATAGTATTAAATTAAATAGCATCCCATTTTAATCAAAGGCTGATCAAATATATACATATTTAAGTTCTATAAGAATCTATAAACTCATTGCCGCGAGACACAATTGTCATCAATATTATAATGTATAATTCCTATACTTTCTTTTCTTGTCTTGTAGCCACTCACATAAAGCCAATCCCTTTATGGGCTAGAAGTATAGTATTTGATGGATTTAAAACCTTCCATTTTTACGAACGTTGATCACTTAGTCATTTATGTTATAATAATTTTTATTTCAACTATATAAAGAAAAAAGTATAATGGAAAAAAACGACAAACAAAAACATGCCTTTGCCAATTTTTTCTATTTGAATTATGATTATTCAATAATTATGGGTTTTACTTATGGAGTATGTACAAGGCGGACAGACCAGCTGTAACAGCCGCAAAATACTATTTTTCTATAACTGGGAATGGAACTATATCTGTGGCTGGCAAAATTTCGGTAGAATAAAAATAAAAATGCCAATTACAATTCATGTCGGAAAAATTAGCTGTAAGTTATCGGTGGTGTAGCGAAGTTCATAATTCTTTACCGAGTTCAATTGACTCGATTGAAAAATATCCCCGGTAACTTATTTTCCCGGCAACCATTGGCGTTAGCTGTACTGATTGTATTTTGAATTTTACTATTCGTTAGTGTCTGAGAAAGACAACGAGGATTGAAATCTTAAATTTAAAGTAAAATATAACACGTAGCTACAACAAAAAGCCAGCCAAGTTTCTGTATCCAAAGTTCGTCAAGTACATCGGTGGTATATGGAAAATGTACAATAGGCGCAATGTGATTTTTAAGCGAATTGTATGATGAAACCATTATATGAGAGAATACACTCGTGTAAATATAATATTAATATTATGAAGTATAATTATATAACGATAACACAAGGTAAAGTGAATAATAAATACTTGTTTTTATATCAGATCTGTACTATAGCAAAATATAATTATTCCGTATTTTGTAATCGAGAACAGCATAATGTAATAATACCACGGATGTGTGTAAAAAAAAACAACAACAAAATATATATACATTTATATAAATATGTATACCTATATATATGTATATCAGGCTCAACTGTAGCTAGCGCATCATTAAAATCTCAAGAAGTAGCTCTGGACATTATCATAGTGCAAAATTACTAGCTGACCTCATTCTATGTGTACATACGCATATAATTTACTTTGATAACCTAAGGAACCATAAAATTAGTACGACAATAATATATGTTCACCGAACTCTGCTGTTCTGATGTTTCACAGTGTTCGCTGATACACTTACCGAACCAATTGTCGTACTATTTCTAATCACTTTTCGAATAGATGCACACGATTACATTCAAGAAAAAACCTGTCCAACTGGAACTGTAAATATCTGGTGAATATGGTGCTATAAGTTGATCCCATTAATACCCACAGAGGTGCTCAGTTACTCGATTATGACTAGTGATAAAATAATGCTTAAAATTTTTCGCAATACTCCGATTCCACAGAAAACCGCCAAATGTGTGATCGTGTGATGATTGTTCGATGATTTATAATAATATGCGGTGAATGAATTTTCATCCCCCTATTCACTGCCCAAAAAATTGAAAGGAAAATCAAGAAATACTCTGTGAAAAAGCAAGTCGCTTGAATGATTTTACAAAGATAGAATGAGGTCAAGCTCTTGTATACAAATCGCTTGTGTGCGTGTGAAGTGTAACAATAAAATTTAATAATTCTTTTTCCCAAATGCAAAAAAAAGGCAGAAAAACATATTAAATACCTACGCTTAGGCTATTTATTTCAATCGTGATGCGATACTCTATCACTTGTACATATTGTTAGAACTCGGAACAAATTAAAAATTATATTTTTTCTAACAATCCAAAAATCCTATATCTTATCAATATGAACGCAACTGGATTTTTTTTTTCGTATCTCTGTAAGTACATCAAATCTCCTTTGATGAATTTAGCATTCGATTTGATTCTGCAAAAAAAATGTATACACCGTCAAGTTACGTGGACATTAGGTGAAGAATCACCTACCCGCCCTCTCATCCTGAGAATCAAATCGTTAAAGGGGGGAAAAAAATAAAAACAATATTGTCCGCGTATGTGAATTTTAAGTTTCAAATTCTTCACCGTATAATTGCGTATAATTATGCATGATAACTGACCAATTGCCTGACTGTAGTCTGAGAAAACCCACCTCTCTTAACCCAAGAAAAATGTTTAGGACGTGGCATGTTTTAAAAATATGAATACAAACATAATTGTGAATATCTTTTGTGTTACGTTAATGTGGTTATAGAAACATTGTAAAAAAAATTAATAAAGCGTACATTTTACATTTAAACATATACCTATATATACAATTGCTTTATATATTTCTCATCACTTCTTCCGGTGAGAACTCACCTGCATACTTTAATCAGAGACGTTATCCAAAATAATTTTGACATCTCTATTATGACGTTCAGGAGAATTATTGGAGTGAAATGTACCAGCAAATTCGAGATATCTTCATTATTTTGAGAGGTACGTAGAATAATTTAGGTTCCAGGTTCGAATTCCTCGAAATTCAAAGTTCGAAAGCTCAAAAAGCGTCAAAAAACACTGATCCGAACGATTATTATTTTTGACCTTCAGAATGTAACGTCAAATGGTCTCACTAAAAAGTAAAAAAATTAAGATATCTTCATGAGTTTTTCAAATCGTTCTTTGAATCGTTCGTTGACATCAACCAAAAGTAAGAACCCACAAGAGTTAGTATGCAATGGAACCATGATGATAGGCAAACCGAATTCAAATGTTTTTTGTTAGCTTGTTAATTGTGAATGGTTTTTTCAGAGATCTAAACATAAACAATGAACGGATTGAAAGAACTGGGAGGATGATTATTGGAATTTTCGGATGGTAGAGGTAGCTTATGGAGTAATTATGCCTACAGAGAAAAACCGCTAGCTAATTACACTTTCCGACAAACACAATTTAATTTTTAATTTTGATTTAGATTGTTTATTGCCCATATGTATAGGTATAGATACTTAGTAGAATAACATAATGAGATACCAACTTACTCCTTATCATTTATGCGTGTATAGATGCTGTTACAAACAATCCGGACACAATTCATATACTGCGCGTGTGCTTCGAAGTTGGTACGACTTTTTCTTTCTTGTTTATATTTCTTATAAAAATGGAATACGAAGTAATTACGAGACCCATCATTATTCGTGTGATGAAAAAACTTAAACAGAATTATTCTTTTTTCAAGATACATATTTCTCTTAGTAATGAGACTATTGTAGGTGGGTTTTATATACCATATTTAACGCTAATTAAATATACCTATCATCTAAAAAATTTTTGATCTATCAATTCATCATAGTATACGAGTGATGTACTACGTAATAGTGAATTTCACTTGCGTGACAGCACTCTCGTTTCATACATAGATAATGAAGTAATAAACTTGCTAATATTACTTTGGGTAACATCGGTATCTGTATTGAAAGAGATGAATGAAGAATTTTGACATAAAGTTTTAAACGCAAGGCTCTACGTAGTTTCCAGGGAAAAGTCCAGTGATTCCATCCATCACACCTTCCCACCAACCGTCGTCATTCTTTTTCAGAACATAAATTACAGAGCTCTCCTGGAAGCTCAATTCGTCCTCCTTGTCCGCGTAATAATCATAGATCGCAACCACTAAAAAAAAAAGAACATCAACTCATCACATTTACTCGCTCACTTTTACAACAGCCACCATGAATTCTTTTTGGCGCTGCAAGGATTACTGCAAATACCATCATAATACCTTTTTCAATATAATTCTTTGGTACCCATCCAGGTAGATCTTCTTCGTCAGGTACAATGGGCATAATAGCACCAGATGATTGCGTTGGCCGTCCAAATTGTGGATGCTCGTCGTGCTCAGGGGGTGGTGGAGGTGGTAGCGGAGGACTGCTGGCCCCACTGCTACGGCTTACTTGATGAGATAGCCGATGAGGCAGAGTATGATGACCACCATAGTCTGCCATATCACCTCCTGCTCCCACGAGTGGCGAAGGGGGTGCTGCAGACAAAATATCTAAGTATCTCGCATAAAAAATGATTCCAAGCTCAAGCTCGATCTGTAAATCGAAATTGTTCTTTTCACCATATACTTACGTGGCATGCTGTTGAGGTGCTCCTGAACATATCCAGCAGTTCCGGTGATACTTGGTGGAGCAGGAGGCGGAGTTTGCGGATGGCTTTGCAGCGGATGTACAGTCCCTACCTGTGGTGGTAAAGTATGTTGGGCAAGAGTTGCGGAATGAGCTGTGTGCTGCAGCCCATGAGATGGATGTTGGGTTGTATGAGCATGAAGTGGCAGTGTGCTATATCCAGGACCTCGTTCACGTCTGGGATGACCTAAGGGATAATTAGGTGCATAGTGGCTGGGTACTTGTGGCGGTGCCACAGCAGGGGGTGTCCTGTACTCACGGGTGCCTTTACTCAGTGTACCTGTAATAAAGGTGGCAAAAGTTGATCGAAAGCTCAAGCAGAACAAAAAATTCTACTCTGAGTAATCCCATCGAACTGATTACCTGTTCTAACAGTTTGTGGCGGAGTAGGTGGCTTTGTAGTCGGTGCTGGCCCAACAATAACTGCAGTTAAACCAGATCCGGTGGAAGTAGCACCAAGACTTTGAACACTTCCCTGACTTCCTCCACGTTGTTTGCTTCTTGGAGTACCGCCACTTCGCACGCCATGTCCTATATCATCCAAGATAGTGTAATCGATGCTTTTTCTAACGTACTTTATTGGTTTTTCCGGATTGGCAGGAGCGATGATTTTGTACTGTCTTGTTGTCATTTTATTTGCAGTAAGAACGCCAATTTCCCTTCTAGCTACCTTTTCTTTGTGTATCATTACCGTTTGGGCAATGTGATTCATTTGACTTTCCATTTCAGCAAGCTGCGACGTCTGTAAATCCAACAACTGCAGAAAATTGTAGGCCAATGTATTTATCTGATATGCTACACTGGCAAGTGATTGAGTTGTGTAATTTTTCGTTTCCTCCAACGCAATCCTCTTGTTTTCAGCTTGAAAATAATTCGCTTCGCAGTATTCCGCCACTCTTTCCAAATTCGTGTGACTATCCGCAAGATTATTCCTTCCATCAGGGATTTCGTGGCGCAAAAGCGCCGCTAATTCTGCCATTACTTCAGAATCACTACCCACTCCCGAAGATATGCGGTACGAGTCTGATCCACCTTAAAAATTAAGAGTGTAATAAACATGAATTCATTGAACCAATAATTGCAGTAGCCATAACAGCTATCAGAGGCCAAGCCTTTTTAAAATATATGATTAGTATTTCTAATGTATGAGCTGCGTGGAAAAATTTTATAGAAGGGTGTTGTCAAAATAGGATGACACGGAAATCAAGATGGAGATAATAAAATATTATATTGTATAACGGAACCGAAATGCCTAAAGAGTGGAGAATAAGTAGAAAATAAACTAACGGTACTCAGCCATTATCAATATACAGCTACTACGGCTTCATTATTGTATAATTACCAAAATTCTAAATCAATAGAAAAAACGCTCTACCACACACCACGCACCCACGGGCCCACTGCACAGTCAACAGTGCACGGGCCTCAATAATCAAAATCGTTTATTTGATGGCACACATCGAATGTCGAGACTCGAGATGTTGTTAAGTCGATTACATCATTGGAATCATCTCGATACTTCTATGGTGGAAAATCTTGAATTACAATTTAAGGTTAACCTACGGATTAACGTCAGACTTGAATTCGTTGATTAACGTATGATATAAGAAAGCAATCACGGTCAGAGAAAGATATAAGGTTATCATAAAAATTTAAGGAGAGAGTGTCACGAGTTTTGGAACTCTATTGAATCCACTCCTCCTACATAAAAATGGATAATCTGTTAAAAGAATTAGAAGCGATGAAAATCACAGGTAATTTGTCAAGCGATAATTTATGGAAGACTTGCATAGAATTGCTCGAAAATACCTTCGTTCCGGAAAAACAGATCGGTAAAGAACGACCCTGTGAAGAGAAAGATTACAGGGAATACAGACAAATAGTAGATAGGAATTTACGGAACATAGAGTCAACACTACATCACGTGGTAATAACGTTTAATGATGATCAGAACAAGGAAGAAACAACTACTATATTCTACAATCAGTATGTGCGGACGTTTCTGACATGTTTAATTATCATTATTGGCGAACAGAGTGAAAAAAGTGTTTGGAATACAGCTGAGTCTGTATCCATAGTCAATAGCATGAAATCCACAATTTGCAATTTTTGTAAATGCGATTCTATGTCCAAGTTGCTTGTTGGAGACGAAATGTACAAAGATAGTTCGAGCAATGATAGCAACAGCATCCTCAACATGGTACTGCTAACAGTCAGACCAAAGTTACTCAAAGAAACTTGGAAGGCTCATCCAGCGACGGTTAATTGTTATAAATGGATATTAGAGCAGATAGAGGTTGGTAGAATAGCAAACCGGTAAAATATCAGAATGAAAAAACATAGATCAATTGAACAGATGGAGGAAGTAACTTCTGCAAGTCTCAACAAATATACTCATTTCCAGGAACCAAATTTAGTCAATCACATGAGTAATGTCATACCAACTGCACTGATTATCCTGGATGATTACGTGGTGGAAAACAGACTCCTGGGATTAAAATGCTTGGAAAGGATCTTGAAACATGCATACATGGTGATATCTAAGGCTCATTGTTTTTTATGGAGTCTTTGTCAAGCCAACTTCAATCGTCTAATTTTCAGAGGAAAGAACTAGTTGATACGGGATACTCAGAAGTGATATACGATGCACTGAAACGATTATTAAGCATGCGGGAAGCGGCATATATCGAACCTTTGTACTCTTGTATGACCAAAATTTTGTCAACCAATGAGTACTATAACAACACAAATTGCCTGGAGGTAAAAACCGAGATTATTCATCCAACAATACATTTGAATAAATTAACTTTTCTGAAAATTTCGACCGCAGTGGACTAGACGGGATGATGTTTTGTCATCACTCTTGGGCAACATGGAGTGTGAGCAGAATTTAGACCTGCGGCACACCTACATGTGCAGTTTACCTGGACTTTTAACTAACATAGGATGTGCCAAATGGTGCGAAAGGCTGGCAAGAATTTTGTCCGAATATTGCGAACACCATACTGACCTTAAAACATTGAAAGTTACGATGCAAGTGAGTCTTAACAAACGTTCATTACGACGCTTGTCATTGAACCATATAATTCTGAAGAAGAAAAAATTGTTTCAGACTGCAAAGGCTTTTCTAGTAACGTTTGAACCACGTGTGCCATCGCATTGCGTGTCATTATACGCAACATTTCTCAAACTTCACACAGATTTGATGGAAACACCAGTATTCGATAAGGAAATAATAGAGAACTTAGAAGATTGCATTTGTATGTTGTATAAATTAACACCTTCCATAGGCAAAAAAATTGTTAACGATGATCGTATGAAGTCCATAATAAACGAGCATCTCCAATTCAGAATATTTAATGATAACACTTATTTTGAATGAAATTACTGATAACTAAATTAATGAGATTCTGTGTTATTTGTTTTTAAGTAAAAAGATTGTTAATATATTTGTTACTTTAATAATTTGTACGAACTTATACGATAAGGAACAAAAAAAATGTACAGAAAATAGTCTACAACCATGCCTATAAACGCATTTAATAATTGAGATTAGGTGGTCTCAAATATTCCTGTAGCTATGCATGTAGATCTGTATAAATACCAGAATCCTGAATTTGTACTTCTAGGATTAAAAAATTATCACCTGAAATGCAACGACTGCGTTTGATAAATACCAGAATCCTGAATTTGTACTTCTAGGATTAAAAAATTATCACCTGAAATGCAACGACTGCGTTTGATAAATACCAGAATCCTGAATTTGTACTTCTAGGATTAAAAAATTATCACCTGAAATGCAACGACTGCGTTTGATAAATACACGTTCCCCTTTGTAAGAAAAACTCAGTGTTTCGAATCTTTATCTGCCTCATTCAAAAAACTAGAGGACCAAGATACCAATTTTATCTGCGTGTCTGATAAAGTATGTATCATGTTGAATATCATCTCAATCTGATTGATTAGGGCACCCACTACAGCTGGAAATAATGTTGTCCGTAAAATCCCATATCGAGGCTAGTTGTTATAATTATAGCTATTAATATCACCCAATGCTCAGAAAAGACGCAGACTGCTCTTAGACTTCCTAACAAGAACATCACACGTATTTTACTCAATCATGTTAGCGATAATAATTTCATTTATTGCAATCCTTTTGCTTCTGAACAAACTCTATCGATTTAGTTTTGACAAACCATCAGCCAACGTACCACCAGGTGAGCTATTTTTTTTCATAATTAGCCAGAAAATTTATTAAACCGTGATAATGAAACACATAGTTTTTGTTTTTTTTATTATAAATTGACGAATGATTTATAGTGAATTACATTTTTCGTATGTGCAGTTTTACCTCGACTTCCGATATGGGGTAGTTACTGGTTCTTACTTTGGGGAAACTACAACTTTCCGTATCGGACGATTAAATATTATACGGCAAAGTACAAATCTAAAGTAGTAGGATGTTGGTTGGGTGATTATTTTACGGTTATTGCAACGAACTACGAAAGTGTGAAGGAATTATTGACGAAGAAGGAGTTTGACGGAAGATTGTCCGAGTCTCCCTTATTGAAAGCGAGAGCTTTCGGACAAAAATTAGGTATGAGTAAATGCATCTTTTGCACATACATTATATCTAAATACATCAACTCTACTAAGGCAAACACATTAATTATAACGTCCGTTATCATGGTGGTCTATAAATTTATTTACTCGCTCACGAATGATGGTGGTTAAAAGTTGAGTAATGATATATTGTATACTTACGCAGAATATTTTGATAAGTGATGAAAAAATTATATCAAAAAGTTCGAGAGACCTCATTCTATCAATCATATTATTACGTGCTATTTTAAGCCCACACAACTCAACCGCAGTAAAACCGTGTAAACATATTACATACATATATATGCATTCTTTCGTAACTCCCTGTATGTATAATATACGTCCCCACACCGAACGAACACCATACGTCCCTCACCATACGAAAGCTGTGTAAGCTTGCACAAAGCGAACCCAGCTAGGTATCTCAAGTCAAATGCAGAATTTCAATATCTCAAAAAATAAACTATAACCAAAAACAATTTTCAAATATAAACCGCTTAGTCCAAAGGGTGATAGTGATATCATTGATAAATAGCGGCATCGTATTCGACTCTTGATAAGAAACCGAGTTCTTTTTTTTCTAACATTATATGGTCATGCATGTTCGAGAGAATTCGGGCGGTTTTAAATTTTTAATCTCGATTTTGTTCAGTTCAGTTACAGCTCCCAAAGTGCAAAAGTCCTGCAACACGCGAACAAAGATCACCCATGGTTCGGAAAGTCCATAACATTTTTCTCCAAGAAATTGAACTTAGCGAAACTGTAACTCATTGTCAGATAAAATTTATCGGATTTAAAAAATTACAAAATACCTGGATTTGTTTCGATAATGGCTACAAGCTTTATTTGAAAAGATGTTTGATTTTCATTTGGAACCATTAGTGTGACTAAGTCCATCGTCTTTATATAAACCAATTTAACTGAATCGGAAGTACTGTGAATTACATTTGAAATATGATACAGATTATTCGTCTTAATGCTTTCATTTCTGCATTATTTATTAGTTTGATGGCTTATTCTGTGGATCCATCAAATTGAACTCCGAAAATCTTATCTCTGATAAAAAGTCTGATCTTGGAAAATTTTATACCAATCAGATAATTATTCCGGCATTCGATCAATTATTTATAGTTCTTTAGATTTTGGAGATTTAACATCGAATTTGAAATCAGCAACTCTACAAAAACCCGGGCCACGCGAGACGGTTTTATTTTCACGTTCATAATGCAATTATTTACGATCTTATTTATCCACGAACGTACAATAACAACAAAAAAAAAACAATCTCATTGTGAGTTCAGTTCATCGACGATTGCTACTTGCATTACAATAAGTATATATTTTTTTCGAGATGACCCTTGTCCTGGTTTTATCAATCATGATATATTGACGCCGCATCTAACAATGACTTCATGTGAGAAGCTGACCAGATCCGCTATGACCGATGTGAGATGTATTATAGATTTCTCTTGCAATTATAGAAATAAGATTAATTGGTTATAACGAGGAAAAATATCAAAACGTGCGAATTTTGACCGATGGAATACACATACTGTATATGTTACGATATACTCATATTTCAAACGTGTACTTCACAGGTGTATTTTTCACTGATGGAACAAGATGGAGGGAGTACAGAAGATTCACTCTTAGATACATGAGAGATTATGGATTTGGTCGACGAATGGAACAAGTTGAGAATGGCTTTGCAGAGGAATTAAGCACGTTATTAGATACATTGAAAAATGGTCCGATTAATGACGAGGAGCGGGTGAGCAAATGTTATTGTGTATCAGTTTTGATATTGCAGCATTAATACGTGTTTTACATTGATTTTTGCAGAAGCTTTGGAGGGATGGTGAACAAATATTTTTCCCTCGAATTTTATCGCCCATAGCGGCTAATTTTTTTTTGGCGATATTCACTGGCGAACGGCTTCCAAGATCGGAACATAGTGTATTATATAAAGTCGCAGAATCGGCGAAACAATTCCAACAACACACCGACACAACGGGGGGCGCAATATTGCAGACTCCGTGGCTACGACATCTCGCTCACGGATTCGCTTTCCCGGGATTTTTAAAAGGATCGCACGGGATAACTGACTTTATTCGGGTAAGCCGATACGGATGAAAAAGAAGAGTATAAATCCATATGAAGAACAAGCAAATTATTTCGAATTCTAATATATTTTCTCTCCTTATCCGCTCCAAAGAGATGTTTGAAGACAAGCCAAGAATCATTTATTCCGGAAGCAGAAAGAGGTTTCGTTGATGTGTGCATCAAAAGAATGAAAGCTACGGAGGGATCACCTCAGATGACAGAGGAAGAGATACTCATGTTGGGAACAGATTTCATTTTTCCTGCATTAACGGCAAACCCATGGGCCGTGTCAATTTTCATAAAACACATGATGCACTATCCCGAGATAATGCAGAAAGTCCAAAAAGAAATTGACACAGTGGTAGGAAGAGACAGATTGGTGACGTTAAATGACAGAGTGAAGTGAGTTGTAACAAAAAGTGATGAATGAAAGATCTTCCGTACAATTTATTTATATTAAGAGAGGATTATTCTTTAAAATTTTAGTTTACCTTATACTGAAGCAACTATACGTGAGATCATGAGATTCGATACCATGACTCCTTGGTCGGTAGCGCACAGAGCAATGGACACTGGAGAACTGGCCGGCTTTCATATCCCTCAAAACACTGTGTTGGTGAGCGATCTACACTCTATGCACCATGACCCAGAGTTCTGGGGAGATCCAGAAAATCTAAGACCCGAAAGGTTTCTGACTGAGGATGGGCGCTTAGGAAAAGACCAGTCGCTACCCTTTGGCGCAGGTGAGTTAGATCATGGCGTTTTACTTTGTATTATTTCACTTGTTAATTTATGAGATATCGTTGTGGTTATATTTTTCAGGAGGAAGGCTTTGTGCCGGCGAGACATTTGCCAGGCAATTTTTGTTTCTTACTTTTTCAACACTTGTTCAGAACTTTAATTTTGGCTTTGTGGACGGCGAACCTTCCTCACTTCGGGCGAAGTTGGGTGGCTTTGCCGAAAGTCCAAAAGATCTCTGGATTAAAGTAACGCCTCGTAAATAGAATTCAACTGCTACTATGTGCACCATGTAACGCGCGCAGTGTCATTGTTCATTCTATTTCTTTGTAAAATATTACACAGCAACTGAACAAATGTATCCATTTTCTTATGATTACTGTTCGTGAATAATAAATTTTGAGTTGAATCTAACACAGATTGTGCAAGAGAAGTTGCGAAAAATTACTTTAATTGTGAAATTCAACGGAAGAAGAAGATCGTAAAAGTAAATGTTGATTGCATTTATGAATAAGGATTTATTTACTAAGGTTACAGCTAATTAGAAGAATATTTTCAACAGATGATATTTTTATTGTCACCTCAACGTTCATGAGCTTCTCAGCATATTTTACATACTCCACAGTCTATAATAATAATTTTTCAGCAATAAATTCAGGTTCAAAATAACAAAAAATAAAAAGAGAAAAATAACTCAAAATGAAAGTTCTTTTTTTTTCAAAACAGCGTACTTTCTCTGATCACAGATTCACACCTTAATATAAGTATACATATATATACATATACATGTATGCGTATGTAAGTATGATCTAGGTACTTAATAATCCTAGTAGGTAATATATGTACATGATTGATAGATTATAAATATAGGTGATCTCAACAAGATTTGAGTCGATTTTTTTGGTACCAAGTATTTCCAAGAATTTAAAAGAAAATGCATTCTACAGGTAGAAATATTCATCATCGCTTTCAGAGACTTATTCGTCTTGAAAACTGAGGCCTGTACGACATATAAAAATTGATACGATATCTCGATGAGCGTCCTATGCTTATAACTTTCTAATTAGCACTTTACATAATTATAATCATGGAAGTCACTATATGTGTATATATCTCGTGGTCAATGCAAGTTAAATCCTCAGTATAAAACAATTTCTTTTACTTCGTTTTGTTGTTATTGATGTTGATTTTCATTGCGTAATTATACAACAATTGTGCCGTGACATATGGCCGGAAATACTATCTAATTTCAACTTCAGTGGCAGTGTTCCGTAACATCTACGATTACAGATTTTTTCCATCCAAAAAGAAAGTAGCCGATTGCGGCACCGAGGACAACGGCAAAGCACAACCATACATTGTATGTCATGAAGATCAACATCAGGAAGTACGATATGATTATTTGTACGATGTGAAGAAACGTTTGGAACGAGTGCATCCAAGACAGCATTGTTGGCCTGTTGGAAATACAACGATATTTTTTGGTAATTTTTAAAGATCAAAAAACCTGTGATAGATAAGAGAAAATTTTGTGCTAAAGATGAAAGTGCAAGTGATATTAATGTGTCCCATGCATCGTGCTGGCTAAATGTTAACGACAAATTCCTATCATTCAACAACGAAGCATCCGGGGATTAGTTTTTTTCAGTTCGACAATGAACATCTACATCTACGTGATTATTCCTGAAAAGTTTTTCAGTAAAAGTAGGAAAAGACAGTTGCACCCGTTGTTGCATAGGTAACCCCAAGAACTACATTAAAAATATGTGGTACACATGCGATAAAGAAAAAAAAATTGCCGTTCGATAAATTACTTACGGTTGTTTGTGAATCACTTCTCCGACCATACTAAAATTCAAATAAAAAAACAATTGATCTAAGGTATTTTTTCGGCACTTCATATTATATCTCCGTAGAAGTATCTTCGATGGGGATCCAGGGATTTGGGGGATTTGGGAGATTGTAATGAATTTCGAGTTCTATTCCAACAGTTTATTATACTCACTGTACGACTCTGTTGTCTTCTGAAACGACGTTTTTCTCCGGAGGCATCGAAACGCTCCGGTATTGAAGGGCATTGTACGTTCTCCAGAATAGATATTCCCGATAATACTTTAACCCTTCGTAAAGAGCTGCCATAATAATAATTCCAATCATTGAGCCCACGAGACTTCCTATGGAAGTTACTTTCCAGGAATCGAAGAGAACGGTTTCGCAGTAACCGCCATGGAAGGTCATCTAGCCATTATTCAATTATTGATACATTTTACTGATAATGAACCACTTATTTATGAGATGATTCTTTTAGCTGAGTCTCACCGCCATTCCATGCATCATGTGACCACCACTGCAGGCATCATCGGCACTAGCAGCAGCGTGTTCACCAGCAGCCATGGCAGCATGGTCATGGCCCATTGGTGAGTGATGCATGGTTGAGTGATCCATAACGCCATGATGATTTCCGGAATGATCCATCCCACCGTGTCCACCGGAGGAATTCATGCCGTGCATCGAGTGATCGTGAGACATCTGTAACAACCAAACGTTGATAATTGATGAAGTAAAAATAATTGAATATTACAGCTATGACACCGATAAACCGATTTTTAATCTAAATCGTTATATATTTAATACATCATTAGTCGACGGAGTTGCTCCCGCAGCTTCATGTAGGTGACACATTTCTGGTTCACTTTACTTTCTATCTGCAGATGGAAAATAAGTAGGTAATAGCCGATCGGAGTCTGATCCAAGACTGAGAGTCAATTACCTTTCGAATTGAAACACGACTAAAGAATCGTTTGTATACAAATCTACTATGCTGTATATAGGTAGGTAATCGAGCAGGTATTTACATACTTTGGTTGTACATACACTTATCGTTTGTGTCCACGATCGGAATATGTATCGTACAATTAACTACTAGGCTGCACCACTTGTAAGATATAATATAAAGGTGATTATAATGTATGAGACATTATACACATCAAAGCTCTAGCGCAACACAAACCGGACAGACATTGCGCCTACCTAGGGAGGTGGTACGAAATGGTCTATACCCATGTAACGGTGGGGGTGGTGGAAAACAGAGAACAAGGAAGAGGGGGCTTTCCAAATTATTCAGGATCACCGCAAATCGCCCGTGTTTAGGTTGGCGTAATTGAAGCCCGATATTCCCATCCAGATTCATGTATCAAATCAATTTTGGATTTTGATATTCAGAATTCAGTATTAAAGATTTTGAAGCATGATCTTAAGCTATGTAATAAATAAATATGCCAGAGAGTTAATCCGGTGAGAAACGAGAGCAAACTTTCTAATACCAGAAAAAGAGACCGGTGAAATACCTTCGTAGCTGTCACACCACGTTAGGAATTCGGTTTTAGATTTTCGGGTCAATATAATTTTAATCTGCATGAAACGAGAAAGAATTTCGAATACCTTCGATAATTTGTTTTCTATTTTTTAGGTGTGTTGAGCGTTGCAGAAATTATCGTAAATTGTAGAACGTCCAGGACATATTTATTGTAATCCATATCGGCTGCACAAGTCGCAATGCATACTCACATATCCCGTTGCGGTTTTTATTTTCCGTGGAATTATTAAGCCGCAAGAATACGTAGCGAAGAATCACGTATAAATATAATAAGTGTAATGTGAAATAAAAAAAATCTGTTATAGTCGGCGTTTTACCGCCTCATATACGAGGTTCGTATGTATTTAGTCAGAACAATGGATCTGAGATGATATCGTAAAACGTAACACCGTAGAATAAATTCTACACTTTCCTCTTGTATAACTTGTAAAACCGGATTCCAAAGCAATATATTTCCCCGTCACCACTCATTTCTCATTGCCTGGTCATTACAATTGAATCGAACCAGAGTTACTCAATTTTTAGTATCAATTATTCGCTGAATTTATTCTGGATGACTTTGTGACAATTCAATAATGTTCGCGAGGTATGCAAATCATACGTTTATATAGTTTGTTACGATTAGTTTGCGGTAGTGATCGTGTTGTGATAAAGTATCACTTGCGTATGATGATGAATTTGAAAAATGTTTATATTTTCAAAGCGATCTAATGTTACCGGGGAGCTGATCCATCAAAATAATATTCAAACGGCATACCATAATGAACTGCTAGTTTATATCAACCCATTTCCCCAAAATATCAAATAAAAATAACTTCTGCTACCTGTAAATGGAGCAAAGTTGAGAACAACTAATATTTTTTCCTTCTACTGTCCTTCTTTTTTATGCTATCTATAGTATAGTTGCAGTCTGGGAACAAATGCGTAAGCGGATTCGCGGAAAAAACATCCTTATCAAAGTTACGCTTATACCGAACGTCGAATATTATTATAACATGTGTCGTTATAAATTGGAAGTAATAAATATAAAAAATACGATTGTTAAATATAAAATAGGTATATGTATTCAACTTCTTGGGGTTTTATGAGGTATGCATTTTAGTATGTAACCAAACGTCATACCGCACGTATATTTATCAACTTTGTTTTTACTTCAATTTAACAACTGCGGCTCGGTAAAAAAAACAGGCAAGTAAAGATAGAAAGAATACATCAATTCTCACGAGTGAGTATTTTGTAATAATAACTGCATTGGGAACTTCACAGATAGTACGGAATTCACCCCACTGCATACGATTGATAAAATTATTCATATTCTATATCATACGCGCGTGACAAACGCATTTGGACTATAAAAGTCTGGCAATGAGTGAGTTCATTATCAGGTAAGCACATTCAGGACTTTTGGACGAATGCGACAGCCATAAACAATAATATAGTCGTTGTAAAAGCTAAGATAATTCAGACACTGATAGGATAAAGTCGGGGACGGATTACTTGTGAAAAGCAATTGCAGGATACTTGTAGAATAGGTGTGTTGAAATGGCGAATATGATTCTCATTAAAACATATGGAACAAATGGGATAGGTATAAAATTGAACCAGTTATACAACGTGCCGTGTAGCAATCCCATTGTTAGAGGTAGGTATGCCCATATGTATACGTACGTACATACGTACCACATGCTTTGGAAGCAAAGTTTAAAAAACAAATTCCTCGCGACTTGCATGACTATACTTGTTTCAGTTTTATTTTGAATTCGTTACGATTTCTTGGTTTCGTTTCTATCGTCAAGATTACCACACGAACCGCAAAAAGGGATTAGATTTACCTCGAGACTTACACTACGCAAAACAATTAGGGCATCACTTGAATTTTGCCATGAAAACGACCTATTCTGAAAACGAGTGTAGCTCCGTCAAAAATGAACGGATTGCAATGAAAAAAATTGAATTTTGAAGCTCGAAGCTTGGACTCCAAAATTAATGTTTTTATTTTTTTTTGCACAACTTTTCATGAAGCCATACAGCTTCAAAGCGATGGCCGCAGAATTCTGCGACTTTTTTTACGATGTATACTGTGTGTCGAAAAAATGGCACAAAGATGGAGTCGTGGGGATTTTGTAGCTTGAAACTCCAGTTTCACATTTTTTTTCTCACTATTGAGCGATAGTTTTCTCCAAGTTATTTGTGTTTGAAAAGTGAACTGCATTTTTGCAAGTCAGGGACTGCATGTATAGTCGTGGTCATTTTATCTTCGCCCAGGGTGTACCACAAGAAGATACGATCTATGCGTCCCTTCTGAGGCTGCATCCATGTATGTTGGTGTTCTAAAAGAGATCAGGACCCCGTTGGTAAATTTCCGCCGCGATATTTGACGACTCAAAACCCTCTCGTTTCGTTCCATCCGTGTGATACTTCAATTTTCAAACCATGAGATTTTTATCGTTGAAGAGAATATTGCAGTCAAAACATGTTGATGTAATGAAAGACGTGTCTCTCCCAGGTTTGAATCATCGTTGGTTGATTGTTGGACTCGATCGCATGAGATTCTATATTCGCCCAGCAGCACGAGCTACCCGAAGAATGAGTGCAAATAATTTAAATTATTGTGACATAAGTCAAGTATTTCTAGAGTCGATTCTTAACTATTAACAGCTTAGACTATTGTTGAAAACTATCTTATAGCTTATTTTAATTTCTAAATTAACTAGAGATTGATTAATGATATTTTTGTTACCATGAGTTTTAGACCTGCCTGTGAGACTGTGACTATGCGGCGACTTTCACATAAAGACGGTGAGAGAAATCGCATAGCTTTATCTCAATCTGGTGATCTACTAAAAAAACCCCATACTTATTAACGTACGTTCATACCAGGAATCATTATTTCAGAAAAGTATATAATAATGCAAACAGAATTTATCAATTGCCAAGGTGTCTTAAAGTCGTTTAATTAATCACACTTGTCAAATTCAAGAGACATGAGTAGCATATTCTTAGAGAATTGAAATGGGTATATACGTACGAATAAAGTTTCGTCAAGGTTGTGGGAAGAGAATGGGGCAGGCTACTTCGATTCATAGGAACAAGATTCTTTAAGAATTTCTTGATTGAAATTCCGCGTTACCTACGCAAGCGGGATATTAACAAATAATAATAGTGATAAGGAGTGTATAAAAAACCGTATTCAATCAATATGGATCATTAAATAAGTTAGGTATTTCTTAGATAGGTCCCAGAGGGTCTTGCAGCTACGTTCGGAAAAATTTGAGCATGAGCAAAAGTTGATGTTTTTCCATCGCTCACATCTGTGTATACGTACGGAGCAATTATCATTTCGAAGTATAGACAGAAATAAAATTTTCAAGAGTTTATACGAGAACCTGAATGTTCAGACAGATTCTTTTTTAACATTATCTGCGATTTGCATGTAGAAAGATAAAAGATTGCCATAATGCAGTAATTGAACACAGATATAAACGGACATCAAATATAGTATTAGCTTAGCCTGCAGTGATAACAATCTGCAATTGGTCAACATGGTTTATCAAGGTGACCACAACAGAAATAATATTATTGGTCTCAATTGGTTCAATAATGACAAATTGATATTCATAAATAATAGGCCAACTTAAATCTCAGGGGTCTTTCATTGAACCAAAGAGTACACGTTACATAAATTGCAGTCACTGTAAATAACATCAGACAACGTATATTATATAAAACTGAATTTTTAGGGGAACGCTAACAGAAAGAACTTCCTCCTTTTACAGATGAAAAAAGTAAGATGAATTCTGCAGGATCTTCTGATTACGAGGGATGAAAGTCTAGTGACCAGTATGTAGAATAACATCAACAATCAGCATTAACAGAAAGAAAAAATTTTTAAGAGTCCTCAAGCAATTCATCGGTCATAAACAGCATTAATTGATTTTGAATATGGTTAAAACTGATTGAATAAGGTTAGACAAAAGTGGAGAATTTGATGCACTTCTAAAAAGACAGATAAAAACGAGGTTGAATAATTATCAATTACAGATATGATATCAAAGACCTTTTCCCTCGGAAAAAAAGGACCAATTGGTCTAGAAAAGAACTTGGACGATATTTATATAATCAACAACTAGCCACTACGAGGAGAACCTATACTATAGTTGTATTTAGCAATTTGAACATCATTTACCTTAAATATTTGTAGGTTATGTACGTGGATCCTTAAACCTCTGATCCTCTTGAGTACACAACACTTTTAGGTTTAATATTATACGAACTATATTGGTTTCAACTATAACTTTCTAACAGCAGGTAACAGGAGATCCATTGATGAACGACACAACTTTCTCGTCCACACAACCGAAGACGACTACGAGTTGAATCTCCAGATGGTTTAGGGAGGTGATTCAGGGAATGGGAATCGGACTCAATTGACAGCGAGAATACGGATAGATCAGACAAGACTTTGACAATCGCCGCATGGCGGCAAATACACCCAATGTTGATCTGATTTTAGTTTTAATGCAAATGATACTATAACAAATAGCCACAGATAAAATAACACTATATGTATTAGAAAAAAAAAAAAAATAATGATTGAAGTAATCTTCTTCTATCGTATATTTTTTTGACGTGGGCTTTATAAAATGATTATCGTATTTGATATCAAAGAGTTTCTATAACGTGTTGTCACATTTTTCACTGCTTGAAGATCATTTTAGCGACATCTAACAATAAAGATTCGCAGTAACTACGGACATCCGAAGGTAGCTCGTGTTTTAGACTGACTCCACTGATATAGACTACTAGTCTCCCTTCAAAATATCGTGTCTCAGCTGTACCTGCCCTCTACCGACTGGTTCAATGATTAAATAGTTACACGAGTTCGAAGTTTAGCTAAGCTAGGTTATAGTGGTAACGATTATGTTACGCTCATAATTCATAAATTTGTCGAAGAAAAAGATGACGGACAGTAATCAAGACTCAAGTAGTGACGAGATCCAATCGATGTCGAGAAGATTTAAAGCTTCAACAACAATTGAGTACAACTCAACTTCCCAACCAAGTTCAAGACTGTCATCCGACCAACAAACACCGAATAATAATATTGACAAGAATACCAGCTCGTCAGCGCCGTCAAACGTCACTACCGACACAATAGCTCCGGTTATAACGTCTTCGCAGTGTTTTCAAGATACAAAAATGAAGCATACTTTAGAATCAGAGGATGGGGAACCAGTTAGAAATTTGCCTGAGCTCAATGTGCCAGAAAAGATAATTCTGATTATCGACATAGCCAAAGAACATAACTGTACACAATTCAAACTTGGAACGGGAGCTACTTACATGCCAATGTTCATGATCAAGAGAGTTGTGGAAATATTTGTAGGTGCCAAGTCAATGATCAATCGTAGTCACGAATTTGCCATCATGATTCTGTGTCCAGAATCTGTAAAATGGATCTGTGATTTCACCAGCAACGTTAAAACTATTCTCAATGTCCTCGATGTTTTGACAGAAAGTTTGCTTGAAGAGACAAAAACCATATTTGACTTGAGCCAAGTCTTTGAGGCTCTTCATGCCCACGTTACTCTGCAAAAAAATATCGACTGCAACGATCCTCCTGCCTACATTACACGAGCTATTTTAATATATGCCAGATCAAACTGTATCCCAATATTTCGATCTGGTAGAAAGTATTTTGACCATCTATCCGACCATCCTTACTTCATTCTGGACTCTCTGTTTGTGCATGAGCCACCAAGTGAAAATAATAAATGTGAAGATGTTTACACGGAACTAACTGCTCTTGATGCTAAGAACCTCTCATACATCTTAGAAGTGGGCAGAAATGCTACTAAGCTCCACGATAATATGGCAAAATTACTCGCACATCCTCTACAGAGACCGCTTCAGAGGAACGCTTGCTATACGATCAGCATACCTGGAGGAGTGGAAGAGGTTCATACGAATATATAGAACTGATTATTTATAAGACAATATCTTGTTCTGCTTCATCTAAACCCTTATGGAACGGAAACCATGTTAAAAATATTTTTACGAGTCTTTCCGGATATAACACAAAGCGCAACTGGTTATCTTTGTCAAAAGGATTAAAAGAGGAATTAGGAACGATAATAATAAGAGGTTGATCGCTGTTATTATTTCATTGATCATGTTTCATTCATTTTCTTTTAACTTTCTAATCATTTCTCGTTGCAACTGTATCAACACTGCATATAATAATTAATTAGTTTTTTCATTATTGTAACAAGACACAGGCTGTTGTAGACATTAACAATAATAAATCAATTTTCTCTATTCTGCCACAGTCTATCCTTCTCTCTGTAGTTATCTATTACAGTTGGATCTTATTTCAACAAATGTTTCAATTTGGTTCAGTCACCCGGCACTTAGCTGCAGCAATATGAATAGTAAGTTTATCTCTGCGAGTAAAACTTCTTCCACACGTAGGGCATACGAAAGGGCGTTCGCCAGAGTGTACACGTTGATGACGAGCCAAGTTAGAAGTGTGTGCAAATTTTTGTTTACACTGAGTGCACTCGTACGGTCTTTCCCCCGTGTGTCTTCTACGATGTTTATTCAAATCCCCAGTATGATTGAATTCCTTCTTGCAAAAATCACACGACAGACAACGACCCGCCTTTTTCGCGTTTAAGAAATTCGCGGAGGTAGATGACGCGCTCGGTTGCTGGCTGTAAAATTGAATTTGAAAATTGTTGTAAGTGAAAATCAGGGATTTAACATAGGTATTTCTTAATTGCAATCTCAAGTCGTAATGCTTACGAAGAATTTATCGTATCTTGGTCATCAATAATTGCGGGTTTACTCGATGATAGTGACACGGGTGAGTCGGTCAAATCCTTAGCTTCTTTATTATCAAGAATCTGAATTTTACGAATGATTAGAGGCCGCTTCCGGGGAGGTTCTTCCGATGACCTTGCTTTAAGGGAAGTCTGCAGGCGCGTTATTTTTCGCCGCAACGAACTAGTCGGTGAAGTTAACACGAGTTGGGAATCCCTCAGGCAAAGGAGTCGGGCGTTATCAGTTTGAGGAACGTCATTCTGGTCTTCTGTGGACGCTGAAGAATATTCCGGTGAATTTCGAATAAGTTGGACGGAATGTTCGTCCGTCTGAGCACTCGGCTTCTCGTCAGTCTCCATTTTAATTTTCAGCGAACGGCTTAACTTTTTCGGAGAACCCGGTGGTTTCACATCGTGCTGATCATTCAAGTAGTCGCTGGAGACTAAATCCAGGTCCGTATTTTTTACAAATCTTTCAATTTTTAATATGCAGGCTATGCAGACGGTGTTCAGTATCTGTATAAAGTGAATACGAGTTTATAATAAACACAATTATTGAATTATAATTGTTATTCCCCAATCATAAATTAAGAAAACCGTTACTTACGATAAGTTTCAAGTTTGCTTTTTCAATCAAAAAGTGCTGTTGCTCTTCTCTCCCAAATACTGCGATTTTATGTTTACGAGCGCAAATGCGACAGCGTCCTAGAGCGTGACAAGCCATTCCTCGATTATTCGTTAACAGCTTAGTCCCCGATCTTCACCAGGTAGTAAGATACCACTTCTTTTTCCTACAGGTTTTTTTTTCTTCATTCATAAATTATTCAGCGCTAAATAACGAATTACAGTTTTATCTCCAATAGGCAAAAAATACCAATGTCACTCGATAAAACACGCTGAAAAACTCTCACTGGTATTCGGTGTGAATTGTGGCAGGTACTAGGCTACTAATGAAGCTGAAGAGTAAAATCGAGGAAAGATTCGCTTCAGGCAACGCGTATCGAAGCTGGATAGTGGGGGCCGGGAATACCCGGTTGGAGTTCCCACTCAAATCGGTCATTTTTCCTTTTCCCCGCTCCGCCACGATTTATCGCGTTCTTGCTATCCATAGCGTCATCCATATGTCCACCCCTCTCTTCTATTTGCATAATTCGTAGAGGTAGGAACATTTGTCTACAGGTAAACTTCGTAGTAATCATACCGACACATTTAGCGTTATGCGTGATTGGAAATTTCGATCTCCATCCAGCGTTTGGAAATCGTTCTTCGTTGAATTTGGCGTGCAGTAATATTTGGGGTCTACGTTATTAGTAAATGGCACTCATTGGCAGTGTGGACATTGGTTACGGAGTGAGTAATGGATTATCATTGTGGAATTCAACTGATTAATAATGTGGATCACACAAGGGTATAGTTTTGTTACTGGAATTTATCTTGTGATGTGTGATTCAGCTGTGAGTGATGGCGGTAGCGTACAGCTTTATTCGACGCATTTATTGGAGGAACCCACGAGGCCACGATTCATTCTATTATATTAATGATTCCGCATAAAAACAAGTTGACATTGATTTGATTTTGATTAAATCAATTGGAAATTAGACATCGATAATTCTAATTGTATTAGTGTTTTTCCCTCGGAACTTTTATACAGCTATGGCACTTGACATTTTTCGTGCCATTTTTATTTTTCCAAATACTGAATTGGATCGATTGAAACCAATCACCTCGTAGTCCGAGTTCATTTATTTAGAAAAACCGGATCGGTTATCGGATTACTTACGACAAGTATATTTCACCGACACACATAAGGAACCTTTTTCTCGGTTGCAATATTACTAATCATCAGAAATCACAGAGGAACAATAGTGGCCCAAATATGTTTCTTTTTTTTCCTAACTGCATTCAATTACACGTACAATCAAATCACCTGTAACAATAGAATGAACGAAATTAATTTTATTCCTTTCTGATCATTAAATCCCCGCAATAATTGTTCAGTCATTTCTTTATACGCAACAAATTTTTTTTTCCTCTCCGATACATCGTGTATAATGTATTCTTATTAGAAGACGAATAGGGTGCAGGAAGTGGGATAGGGGGACGTCATTATACTGACTGAAAAAAATCTATGCAACCAACTTTCAAAATAATTTATTAAAAATGTTGCTTACTTGATGTTTCTGAATCAGTATATAATGGCATAATGTTAGTAACTATGCGTGTCTAGTGTGAGCATGTGTGTTGGCTGGTGGATATGTATATCATATATTATATTATACACATTAATCAATAATTATGATGTATAGATATAATATAAATACACGAGTGATGATAATCAATTAACATTAACGGCGTTGTTATTATTATTATTATTATTATTGTTGTTCTTGTTCTTGTTGTTTTCGTTTTTGTCATCATTAATTTACATCATTACTTTACGTCATCATTAATCACTATTGTTATTGTAGTTATTATTATTATTATTATTATTATTATTATTATTATTATTATTATTGTTATTGTTATAATTATAATTATTATTATTATTACATCGTCGTCGTTCTGACTGCGTTGAGTTTATATATAATTATTATTAATTATTATTGTTGTGTTCATTCAATTAGTTTGTTAATTTAATGTATGTATATATAAATAGCTCGTGTGCGCTTATGTGTGTTAATAATTATAATTGTAATAATGTGTGCATGTGCCTGGCTGTCTGTACTGTTTGTTTGTTTGCCTAGTGTCTTATTGTCAGTATCTCCTGACCATTCATGATGATCATTCACTGCAATTTCATCCCCTGTCAGGACGTATGTCGGAAATCCTATGCCAAATTACTATTTTATAATTTTTTTAATATACTGTTTTATACGCCAACATTTAACTCAAAAACTACGTCAAAAAGACTTTCAACAAGCGTTTGGTTTGTCATTTTTTCGTACATTTAATCAAAGCCTTTTCAAAAATCCCATTGATTTTAATTTGGATACAAATTCTTGAACTTAAAAATGATGATTTTGATACGTTTTTTCATATAAGTGGCTGTGGAAACTTTATCGAAACTGGATACAATTTGAGTTCTCAGTAAAGATTTTCATAGAAAACTGTGAAACGGGCATGGATCACCGGCTAGGTGATTTGGTATGAAATGCCCGGTATGCCACCAGCATTGTAAATTATTAATATACGATAAATTAGGAAACAAAACATCGCGTGTAAGAAATTCAAGCGGTGTTTTAGAATTCGAAACATTCTCTTCATTATCGGATAATTAATGAACAGGCGATTTTCAAAATAATTGTGATTGCAACATTAAGTAGAAAAAAAAATGATGATAATAGAATCCACTTTATCATAATACCATTCGTTACAATTTCAAACAACATCTCTGATCCATTGACTTGTATAATACATATTATATAAAACATAACTTTTATATATATTCAATTGCCTAACTCGCATCATTTTAACTTTAAAAATTCAATCTCATTTTTTTTAAACCTTAACGCGCCCATAGATATGGTTTATATTTATATATTATGCTATAATATATGTAATTAAAATCGCTACAATTATCTACATATTAATTAAATTATTACTTTACATAGTTAGTTTTTTTTTCGGTTCTTTTTTATCGATACAATGAATTCAGTTATGTACATACATGTATACATCGTCATTCTATGTTTTTACATTTGGTATATGAAGAACCACGCTTGGTGTGCGTAATTATGTGTGATTTTTTTTGTTTAACAATATAAGAATTTTAATTAACTATACATATCAATTTATTTGCCACGAATTGTTAAACTATTGATCATTATTATTATTATCATTCCGTATCCCATAATTTCGACTATCGTAACTTGAAAAAACTTATGCTGAAGATTGGCAGTATCGGAAAGCATTGTCACATGTAAATCTCGTTCATCATCATCAATTAAAATTTTTGCACCGGAATTTTATACATCTCTTTTTTACACATAATATTTATACTGAAAAGTGGACAAAATAATTGCTCAAATCAGGTGTCTACCGATTCATTATGGAGATTAAACTTCAAGTAATCTAGTTCAGGAGTCCAATGATTTTTCGGTTTTCTAATGAAAAAAGAAAAAAATTCGGCCATACAATATCTAAAATCACTTTTAGTTTCTGCGTGCACGGGGTTAATTATATAATGATTTATGGTACATATATTGTATGCTTGAAGATTCTTTTTCTTTGATCAAATTTTCCATCTTACTTACAGAGAAAAAAAGGAATATGGGACAACGACGTTATCATATGTCCAGCCTTCGTGTGTATATTGTATATATTTATTTTTTATTTTATTATAAAAAAATAACTATATATTGTCTCATATTCTCTTTCGATATACCATATGTACCCCGTAACATGTGTGCCGAAGAAAATTATACATTATATCATCGGATTAGTTTCAATCCATGAATTAATTTCAAGAGCAATTAGTGACAAGATTATTTCCAATCATATTTTGCAACATGTAAAATAATTCTTCGTATAGCATTTTTCACACGGCGTTTCTTGTTTCTCGTTTATCTTTGATTATTTTTCTAATCATTAATATGATCTTTATTGCCGCAGGATTGATTTATTTTTCAAATGTTTGTGTTTTACATGTAATCAATTGTCCGTACACATAATTAGGTTTAGATGTTGTCTGTTATCACATTGAAAAAATGAATAATTGATATTAATCTATAACTGATTATTCCGAATTCATAATTATTAATAAATAAATTGCAGTTAGGTACTGCAGCTGTGAATTGCTTTTATGTGAACAATGTGGTTTTTGTTAGCTTTACATTTGTTAAACATATAATCAATCAGCTATCAATTGGTTAATACCCTTCTAATAATTTCAACCACTAGAATAGAAACACTCGGATACATTAACGATTGTCTTCTTTTAACAAGGGTAACTACGTGTAATTATGTATGGGTGACATATAATTTGAAATGTTAATTTATTATTTGTCCCCTTTTTTCATATATTATTATTATTATTATTATTGTTAATATTATTATCCATATTATCATTATTTATAAGTAGTATTATTAGTATTATTATTATTATTGTATACGCACTGTCGATGGTAAAAGATGGCGGTGCTCGCGGCTAGCTGTTCGTGAAAAAAATGCTCTCCTCAACGAACCAATTATTCCTTCAATATGTTTATCTATTATTTCACAGTTCTTATCAATTAATAGTAAGCAGCAGCTCGACAACCCTGCTTCCATGTACAATATATCTGATCCGAATGTAATCACACATGTATTTTAGAACTCGCCTATGCAAATATTTTTCTTCATCACATCTTTTTATCAGCATTACCATAATCCAAGATAGATAACTTCCATAAATTGAAATACTTATAGACTTCAGTGATGTACCATATGTTTGTAACTTGATCTGATGATGAAAAAATGTGATGATCAAAATCTGAATTTCACTCTAAATTCTAAGATCCAACGCAACAAACAGCGGCAGTTTATTGATTTATTATTCATTATTTATTCATTTGTTAAAACTTTTTCATTTTGTTTTATTTAGTTATTTATTTTTTGTTCGGTTTATACTTGACGCACGTGGAAGCAAGTGCACATTGTGTTTTCATGAATACAATATTTAATATTTACACGTTCATATGGCCAGAACATATTGGGCGATATTTTCAGTATAAATCAAATATGTGACCTATATACAATTATACATAGAATCCGCAGGAACTAATTAATACCGGTGTAATTAATATTATTTTCAACCAGCCGGGGGTCCATATATATTAGGTATATATACATACATATCTATATAGTTATATGATCTTAATATGCATGTATATACACGTATGATTTCACCAATAAATTTCGACTAGACGTAACGATTATTATCCAAGCTGGACTCCGAGGAAAACAGCGTGTATCACATAATTTGAGGCTACTTTAAACTACGATACTTCAATGTTTAGTATTTTCTTTCAATATACTATATGTATAATATTTATATACCTAGTCATTATTTATTTATTATTTTTTTTATTTATTTTTTCAATTCTTTTTACCTAAACACGTCATTTTGTCGTCCTAATAATAGTATCAACTTGGTCAGTACCTAATTAAAACTTTTATTTCAATTATCTAGTATAAATTCTGCTCAAGTCAAGTTACAGTATATAATTCACTCTATATAATAATCGTCGACAACAGTTTTTCGATCTTTAATATCGTATGATAATATTTAAAAATTTACAGTTCAACAATAGATATAGTGTTTATATATCTCATGAACATTTAGTTTGTGAGAATGAAATATGGAACTCGATGAAGTAAAACTGGATAGTAAACCTTTTACTTTATAATTTTAGAGAAAACGATTTGAGCAGCGAGCGAAGACGAGAGCCGTTCATTTTGTTTATTATATTTTTTAAAATTTCTTTTATATTTGTTTCGTTGAAAATTAGAATATTTATATTACAAATTTCAGTTCTGTACGATACGTTGAGGGGTTCACTGACACCGCGATGATATTTTGTTTATCATAATTAAGGACAAAATCGGATTGCTGGATGGTCGTAATCCAGGTAATGATCGGGTGTCGTTGAACCGTTGCCATTATTGACAGTCGTCACACAGTGGTGACGCGGTCTACCTCAACGTATCGTACAGAACTGTCGCTTTGTCAGCATATCACTTCCTTTCCGTCAATTATCGCCGTCTCAGAAGAGATGCTTTTAAGCCTATGCTGGGATATTGACCGATTTCTTTTCTGCCGACATATCCGCCAGGTCACGAATACAAGGACACTGATTATCGATATGATCGCTAGAAGACCCAAACAAAGATGCAGTGGGGGCAGTCGAAGCAGTATCGAACAGTGCGTTAAAGCTTCGTCGTATCCTGAGGGACAATGCGAAGTCCCGTCGCACCAAAGGGACGCATTTATGCAGGCGTCGAGCTCGGGACATCGTTGTTCGCAATCTCGTGGCATCTGGAGACCAGCTGCTGACATCGTTACCGTGGGCCTGAAAAAAGTGAAAGTCGTGTATGACGAACCAACGCTGAGTAATGAGCTTCAGATTTTATTTTACCTCCTGGATAATTCGAGCCACGTTACGGAATAGGAATCGGCTTCTTTTCCCATGAATTCAACGGCGATCGTCCTCGCGGGGTCTTGACCGGGAGCGAGAATCATGGCGTTGCTTCCAACCGCCCAACCGTCGCTGAAAACTTCTACTACATGATGCCGGAAATCCACAGGTGGTTTTGGACACACTGCTACGTGAATTACACCCCCAGTGTGCACAACAATTCTGTTACTTGTATCGCAGTTTGTCGTTCCATTCATCATTATCGTTCCCCGCATTTTTACGTAGAGATATTGACCAGGCCCTGGATCGATCAACCACGGATGGTTCTCGCAATTTTTCTGTAATGTAAAGTGTTTCGTTCACAATTCGAATTGTTATTATTTATTACAGGAGGATTTATATTTCACATATTTTCACCTCTTCCTGTTCGACGAGCGGTGATCGAAAGATTATTTCACCACTTGGACCTGTGACACGTTGTTTACGGAGACATGGAACGGTTCTAATGAACTCCCAAACACCCTCGAAGTGGAGATTGTTGTAGTCGTCAAGGGCATCCATGCTGTGCACGTTAAAATGCACTTCGACTATATTTGAAGTTGACTTCACGTTGATGGGAAGAGAACGATTTGAACAAAGACAGTCTCTTTGAACAGGTGGATTGTTGGCCCAATGGATTTCTAGGACCTACAATAAATATACGGATAACATTATAACGAATATCGCAGCTGTGAAATTATCCGCTACTCGGATCGACTTTGAATAAATGATAGACCAGACGACGTTGATAACGGTCTCGCGTGTAAAAAAAAAAACAAAGATAACAGACGTTTCGGAGTAGAAGGTTGAAGTTGTAAGTTGAAGAGACGTTCATAGTTGTAAAAAAAGGACCGAGTCTTGTTCCGAAATCCACAGGTTCTCTTGCCCGCTCTCTTTCGATTTATGTATATATATATATGTCACAATAATATAATAAATTGAATCTAGATATACACAACCGCAAGCAGGGATAAATTGGTTGAGGAAAGCCATAATTAATCATGAGCATTGTGAATCAGCGCGATACCCTACGTCTGCCACAGAGGTGGACGCGGAACGTTGTACCCGCAATTCAACCGTCTGTATAGCATTCACCCGTCCGTGACGATTGCCTAAACGATCTGATCGCCCAGTATTGGAATTATTCGACCATGAATATATCCATCCGACATAGCAGCAGCACCACCTTTTCATATACCGATCAGTGAACACCCCTAACCACGTTCCGTCACTCTCAATTATCAGAAATTATATTAATGCGGAAGGAGGGAGATACCTATTGAAATAAGGTGTACAAGGACGTATGATATTCGTCAAATAGAATCCTGTACGTTGTATAAGATGATTTAATTTGTGAGCTGAAGTCACCTGAGAATTATGGATATAACCATTCAAAATCCGAAATGAAATTCTTAGAAGAAAATTTCTTAAAATTATGTTACATATTTACCTTGAGGGAAAAGCTGTCGGATCCCACGCAGAGTAGACGATTAAAATCGTTGCTGGAAACGCTCCGACAAGATCGGTTGCCGTTAAATAGTTTGTTGAATCTTAATTTTACCACCTCATCGTGTTCTCCTTCGAAACGGTAGACGCAACTATAAGAGCAATGTAATGAGAATATAAGATTTTCAGCAAGGCGTAATTACAACCATATTCAAACATATACGGATGGGAGAAAAGGTACTTCAAGAACCTTCTGATACCTCAAGATTGTTGCTTACGAACGCGCGGTATTCGACTATAAGTTCAAAAACGGAATACCTGGGGGACAAGGAATCTACCAAAGCATTCGACGTATGTGGGAAATTTTTTGTTTCTATGTAATATATTTTAGAGACGAGGAAATATGTTAGGCATGCAGTTGGCCTAAAAATCGTACAACTGGAAAAAAAAAATTGTGGAATTGAATTTGAGGATGATAAATTTGACCTTGATGACAAATGGGTGATAGATAATTGGAGAGGTTTTCTGCTTCCGTCGGTGACGTGTCGAAGGCAGACCGGCAAAAAAAAGAGCTCTCCGAATTTTTCATTCAGCCAACGTACTTAGGAAGTAGCGAAATACTCGGTCCGGTAGCTACCTCAAATTCTTTGATCCACCTCTCCCGTAAAGGAAGATATCGCGAGGCGCCTGGAACTTCCGGTCTGAATAGTGGTCTCGATTACGACTGTAGAAGATTCTGGAGCAGGGTCCGTTTCCGTATGTATCACCATCTTGGTGAAGATCCACAAACTCATATAACGCTCGAAAATTAACCGGCCTGAAATAGAAAAATGATAAAATTACTGATCAACAAAAAGGGGGTGTTCTATAATCGAATTATAACCACTTGCCGGAGCGCCGTAGACTCCACCATCCTCAGTTCGATGGTGAGTGTGCTTCCTGAGGAGATAAAGCTTTCGCCGAGGGAACAAGGTCGGCTGGTGTTCTGTAGAATAGCATGATCGCATGTCCTTGGTACTCTGTCTTTGCAGTACCTGGCTAAAAGGGATGTATTTCCTGCGGGGCGTGCCGCTACAGCTTGAATGGGATCCCCGGTTCTCTCAACGTTTCGTTGCCGCTCTTTTTCACTGTAGACAAAAAAAAGTAAACAAATACCCCGTGTTAAAGGGACGGCTTTAAAGGAACTGGAATTACGGAGTCGAAAAAAGCACGGCCGACTATAATTTAAAGGAGCGAGATAAGCTGGCGTGCTATGCATTTAAATTTCTATAGGTATGTATATCATTATATGATCTAAGAGGTAATTAATTCATTAATGACTAAATTCTAATTAGTTAGCTGTGTGGTGTATATTATATATTCTTTGCAAGTGATTCGAAGCGGTGAGCTATACACAGGTGGCTGGGGAGAGTGTTAATTTATTATAGAAGGAACTCAACTGGCTTCTGCTGCTTAAACTAGAAGGGAAGAGAGAAAAAATTTACAAAATTAGTGTCAGGCTTTGATATGGACATCCTTTTAGCTATTCATTCTACAATTTAGCGACCTTCTGAATTAATTACGATGTCTAATTATTCTCTTTAGTTAATTAACACCCAGGTTATACGCCCCATAGGTTCATTTGAAGAAATACTTTTACCTCGTTATCTTATAGGTTTACGTTTAAACTACTGCAGGGTGAGACAGGGACAAATTTGCGACAATTCTCTGTCACGACCCGTACGCTGCAACGTTCAAGAAAGAATGAACGCCCGATTTTCCCCATTACATGATAATACAATAACGCCAACGGATGAGAAGAAATTCGGAGGGTACCTCTTCGCCAAACGTTGCAAATCTAGCGACTATTTTATAAAATTAATATCCTTCATATTTGAATCCAACTCACCAAAAAATATCGTTGCACTCGGTCAGTGGCCGCATTTGCCCGTCCCATATCATGAGACTAGTTGCGCACTCCTCTTCATTGATGGTTGGATTTATGGTGCTTCCAACATGAAACTTGAGCACGGATAGCCAGACCCGAAATTGTGGTTGAGGGGGGCGTGGCGCAGGCTTTCTCCAAACAGTTCCAGGGCGTTGTTCAGGGAATTTTGGCAAAGGTCTAGGGGGTGTCGGAGTAGGTTGAACGGGACCCATTCCTTGGAGATGATAAAGACAGGTGCTGTTCCTGGGGAGCGTGTGCCTCGGGGAAGCTAACATGCCACCGCCGTTACCTTGCAGCCAAAATTCGCATCTCTTGTTCCGCGAATAAGTCGATGAATTAATGTCGACGAATTTCACCTACGAAGAACATTTGTCGGAGTCAGTAATATTGGAGGAATATTTATCAGGAATTCTCATTGACCTTTGGCGTGTAATTAAAACATCACCAGAAGTTCAAACAAATTATACTGGTACAGGTTGGACCTGGGCTATACTATACATATTTATGTATGTGAAATTGGTTTCTCATCAGTTTGCACAAGTAATCTTTTACCACCGTATGCTGAATATGAATATATACTAAAACTATCCGGTGTTTTTCTGATTGTAACTGTACCGCGCAAACTTATTTGTTTTCCCACTAACACATAGGATTTATAAATGATACACATACATACTATTGAAAATTTCAAGATCTGTCTCGTCCCTCGTTCTCTTCCTATTCTGCTTTCCCATCCCTTTCCGGAAATCAAATAGTTCAAATACCAGATATGGGTACTTCAGGACTAATTCTGAATCGATTTCCTCACCCGCGTTATATAACTGTTTTAATACGGCGAAATGAAACAAGTGAAATGAAAATTCCTCTCAAAAGATTAAGAGGAAAGTTTTCAGATAACCCGCGGTGAAAAGTTCTTCCTGAATTCCTAAATAATATAACTCGCCAAGACGGATTGTTAAATTGAATGAATCATCATTAGATTTGCAGTCTTGTTTTCTTTACTTTTCTTTATTTTTTTTTTTATTTCTTTTAAACGAAACGTACAATAAGAAAGAAAGGGTTTCTTATACAGCCCCTGATTCCCTTTAAAACCTACTCGATTAAATTTGACGCGTAAATATTTCTTGCTAGTCATTCGATATTCAGGACAATCAATAATCGTGAATGAATCTTGATTTTCCCTTCCTTTCTGCTTACCTGGACCTCGAGTTGAAAGCCGTGGAGGGAATGCGGGGGCGTAGGATGTAAAAAGGTTCCAAACGGTGACGTCGTGAATTCCACCAGGAGTTCTGGCCCGCTACTGATGGCCTCCGGGACTGGTTCACCACCGCCACAAAATTTTAGTATCACGGGATCTCTGGTTGTGTATCCGTCGTAGACGGTCACGTAATCCTGAGAAGAAAGAAAAATTGAAAGTCATCCCGTGTAGGGAAATAAATTTTTCCCTTCGGTGTAAAAGGTTCTACTTCTATTTTTACCAGCCCCTTTACCCACGCTTTTTTGCGCTCTTCACGCAACTAGAAATGAAACCACCCCAGTATTTATTTTATTTTTTGTTGTTTGCTTCTTTTCTTGTTTCGTGAAACAAAACAAAACCAAGCCATCAGGGAAAATATACCAACAGCAATAAGCATACACAAATCTCAAGGTCACAGACGTGGAGACCATTTATTACACGCAACGATTTCAGTTTATTCCAGGGTATGAGAAATGAGAATATATTGCAATGAATTCATGATGAATGATGAGGGGTTTAATTCCGTTAAAATGAAAAACGAAACAGCTGCGCTCTGTTGGATTTTGAGAGCGGATCGAGAGTAGAAAGAAAAAATGGTTTTTTCATGTCCGTGCGCTTAAGTCGTTGATCCAGCAAGGTGTGCCGTGAATATCTTGAGGGTCTTTACCCATACATGAATGTTGAATTTTGTTTGAAAATTTGCATGACTTTGGTTGTACGGTAAAGGCTGGCTGCGTATCGTGGTGGAGAGTTGGATATACTATACAGTTGAATTGAATTGAATTGATACAGTTTCCTGCCCTACAAAGGGTCGGTGCCTTGAAGTTAACACAACTGTCGGTATGGAATAGGTATTGTATGTAGGAGCTGTTCATTCGCTTCAGTTCCTTATCTTAGGAACACACTCCACTCTGTTTCTCTTAATTTGAAATTTGGTAATCGCGCACCTGGACGATGTCGCAGTCTTGCCAGAGGCGCAATTCTCTTGGTGGTGGCTCTGCCTCGGTCGCTGGTCTCGCTCTGACAGCTATCAGTTGTCCTCTACTCTGCCTCACAGAAATCAACGCGTATTTCCCCTCTGGTACCTCGTGCTGACGGACCTGCCACGCATACGTTTTCCATCCATTTATGTAGATTGTATATATATTTTATACATTGTATAATCAAAAACAGAAATAAATGACGCACAAAATATTCACAGAAATATAAAACTCAAATAATTATTATTCTATGCGTACAATCACACTACCTATGACAGGCATGAATGGATTACGTCTTATGAAATTGTTCTCCATGTAATTTAAAAAAAAAAGCTTGATTCATCAAGCAGCTGACAATGAGACGATGAAATAATTCTCTCGGGTTTTATATATGCCCCAGAAAACACCATTTTCAGTATAAATCATAATCCATTCGTAGATCTGAAAGTCGAATCAGTGGAAAATTTCAAAATGTTCTCATTAGGGACCCCTCTGAAATGCACACTTCATTGCGTATAGGTACTAAGGAAGATTGTGGCACTAGGTAAGAATAACTAAATTAATTCATGGACGACAGTGCGGACGATTTAAGCGAGTAATTCCACCGTGAATACGGTATTTCCCATCAAAATTTTGGCGAATAAATGAAGACGTGACGTTTGAGTGCGGACCAGTTCTATTAGGAAGATGGTCAGAGGTTCCCTCAATTAGCTAAGAACCACAGTGGTCGTAGTCGGTCCCTCGTAACCAAATCATTCGGGTCCGTAACCCCACGGTATATGGTATAACCTGTAAGTCTTAAGCCCTAGGAGAATATCGAGGAGAATTTCTGAAATTCAACTTTTTGATATTTTCGTTTGGAAACTTGGAGGACCTTTGGAAATATGAAATGATGAGTAACTCACGGCGTAATAACAGGTGAGATTTCTCGGATACAATCCCGGAAAATTGGGAGATTGTAGTCTGCATTTTTTTCTGTCACAGTCGCTGAATATTCTCGAACAGTAAGTCCCCGAAATTAAATCCCCGAGGTATTGTTCGACGACGCTTGATTTCGTTGGTTGGGTGTGGGTTGACGGGTGCAAATCTGCGGCCGTTTGACCGGACACGGTCATCGATGAATTTTCAAACTCGCTTATCGTTTGCTGAAACGTCGTGATTGGATAAACCGTGGTTATCTGCGACATACCTGCGAATAAGATATGAAAATTTTACCGTAGGAAATATTTTTTAATGCAAAAAAAAATATATACATCCTGTTTTTGTTTTTTCTTATTTCTTTTTCTTTCGTTTGCCAGGCTCTTTTGCAGACGTTGAGAGACCGAACGTACCAGCGCGGTTTTATCACGCCTTGTTGAAATTGGAATTCAAAGTTCTACCGGCAGAGATATATACTATACATATACAACCCAGCCGCCGAGCGAAAGAGTAGGAAAGTGCTCTTCATTCCAACAATTGCCCCAGGGGAAGTGAAACTTTTGGGAGCAAAGCGGCCCCCCAGCAAAAAGAGAGTTTCACCCATTCGTTCGAGGTCTTATAAGTATACATATCTATATACTTTATTTATGCGACGAAAATTAACGGGGACCAATTTAAATTTTAATTCGTTGTAAAATTAGGTAAAACTGAACTTCTTCTTCTTCTTCTTCTTCACTTGCTCTTTTTTTCTCGTGCTTTTGAGTGAAAAAAAAATTTCCATAACGATTCTAGTGGACAAAGAAAAAACAAGCTATCCATTCGATCAATTTGACGTATTCTCATACATCTTGTTTACACTTGGATTAGAAAAAAAATAAAAAATGTATATCATCGATCATCTTCAAGAGTTGACTGCAGACATGTGAATTGAAATGAAAAATTCAATACCTACGATCACGGATTCGATGTATAAATGTAGGATGATTTACACGCAGGGAAGAGTTCGTTTATCGAGACTTTTGCACTCGGAATGATGTTTCTTTTTTTTGGTCATATTATGTGGCCCTATTACATCAATTTTTCACTGATACGGAAAGGAAGAAGGAGAGAAACTCACCGACAAACGGGTTCCCGTATCGGACAACGGCGTCTACTTTCCGGATCATTTTGTATTCCATTCTAAAATCGAAGTTGTATCCTGTCTGGTCCTTACTGAGCCTCAAGAGACGTAGGGTAATCGAGACACTTGATGTCTCGCTATAGTAAATTGCAGGCCTCCAGGATGTTCCGCACCACAAACCTCCAACATCGGGACGTTGGACTTCCGAAATCTGCAAGGAACCATCGGGACAACCTGCTGCCGTGAAGGAAACGAAACGTCCTAACGTAAAACTGTCGAACGTCAGCTGAAAGCAGAAAACCGGAAGTGATATTATAAATGTGTATTTGGTTTCTAAGAAGTGCTTCAAACTTTTTGAAATACAATGTAGCAAATCAAAAGTATTTTCTCTTTAATATCTATAAGGGATGTTTTTTTTTTTGCGCTGATGTAAATATTTCATTTTATCCATCATAGCCATTTTATACTTGTGGTGAAATTTTTCCGGAAACTTAGGCCATGAGGCATTTCAGTCTCTGAAAGCGTGGACAGAGTGACGGATTAAGTTGTCCATTATGTTGACGTGAAATGACGGAGGAGAACGTGATCGGACGATCCTATTTCTTCTGTAAATTCTGTTTCTTCTCCTGGTGCGAATGTATCGAAGATGATTCGTGAAAAAAGTAAGCGTTAATTTTTTTCTCGCTGCTGTGGTGTTTGAATTTAAACCAAAATCAGCTTTGAAGGAAAACTAGGGTGGGTTAATCAGCGTACATCCGTACGAATCTATAAAATATTCATCCCTTGAATCTAGTCTGTATAATTAGGTAATTAGTTTTCGTTGAGTTTGTAGTTTACGGAGAAATTGATAATTTCTGCGGTTCCCGCTGCGCGGTGGGATGGCTAATCAGGCCGAGGTGTAATTAATTCTGATTTTTGTTTAAAACTATTGGAACGATTCCAGCTAGCTGGGACTTTTTCTTTTTGTCAATGTTTTATATCGCCCGTTGGATGCGCGACGCGACCTGGTTTCCGTCAATTTCAGGATGTATATATATATATATACACGTATATTTGTACAGTATATGTATATAGGCTATGTATTGTCCTGGGTTTCAATAATACCAGTTCTCGTTTCATGCACAGCTGCAACGGGGCAAAAAACTATAAAAATGTCATCCGCTAATATCATAATTTCTCGCACAGTACTTTGTATATACCTGTATAGGTACATAAGAAGCGAAAAAACAGCCTTCGTTCAAAACAAACTTTGCTCTTGTAAAATCGGCGTTCAGCCTAAGTGCCGACCTTCCTTTACCAAATCAAATACACTGGAGAGAGTATTCTCCCGCGGCACCCGCAGAGGACTTGATGAAGTGATCGTTTCGAGGTTAAACTTCTGGCCGTTAACCCGCGTTTGACGAAAAGCTCAACTAATTGCCCTTCGTGGTTGCTTTTTTCGCATGTATAATATAAGCTGTGAAAATTCAGAATCTCCAACAGCATTTATTGGGGCGCCAAGATATATTTCAATTTTGAATCTCACTCAAAAACGGATGCCCGAATCGTTTTCCAGATAATAAATCCTTCGCAAAATTCACTCCGTGTAGAAAAAACAGGTAGTTGATAATTTTTGAAAAAAGGGTTGTTATAATTATTGATGAATATCGTTTCTGGTCCGGCTTGAATTTCATCTATAATTCCTTTTTCCACACTAATTATAGTTGAAGACCAATGATCATATTTAATGTATATTTAAGTATAAATTTTACCTGAACTATGTCGCCAAAATCATCACCCGGCGCGTTGAAAGTGAGTTTGCAGATATAAGGAACCTTGTCTTCTTTAGGTCGATGTAGTTCCAGTTCATAAGTTTTACCCACGTTACCGTAATAAGTTTTGTTGCAAGCTGAAACCAAAAAACGGTATATACTATAGTTTGACTTTCAGTCCATGTATGTACTGTAAATACATTCGAGTAGGTATACATAAATGGAACACATGGTCGAACTACTCTGCCCTTACAGTTTGTTTGCTTTCGATGTTACTTTTTTCCCCACCCTTCTTGTTTGTACACTTTTAGACTGCACGGCAGTTTGCGCAGAGCTTTTTATCATTCCTTCGTCGTTCGCGTGCAGGAGAGATTCTCTGATGCGCTTTCGATCTTAGATATACTAGACAATAGATATACTATACCTATACCTATGTTACGAGAAGGGAAGTTCGAACTGGTGCCAAGTTGTTAACCGAATCTCGTTACTCGTTCCCTGATGTGAATAAAAACAGCATCCCTCAGAAGAAGGGAAAGAGATAGAAAGAACTGTCTAGATTATAGCGACACGGAAACGCGCGATATTTGCATAGGTGCATCTATATAGGTACGTAAACGGTAGAACAATATAGTAGTTTGAGTTACAATGAGACGATGAAGCAAATGCAGCAGGGCGTAAAGCACGGATCACGATTATAATCGCGTGGCAAACAATCGGTGTGTTCTGGTTGGCTTTTGGCGTATGGCTTTTGGCCGATTCTCGGCCGCTTTCCGCCCTTTGAGGTCGTCAGATAAACGTACATTATACTCGTCACTTTTGGCCAATGGATTCGTGGCCATTTTGCAGTAATTTTCACACCTCCGCGAGGTCGTGCATATGATAGATATATGTATATGAAATTGAGTCTTCTGCTCTGATTAATGACGAAGTAAAATAAATTCATAAACTGCAGCTGGTGTTTTCTTCTTTTTTTTGTGCAGCAAAGCCAGACTAATAATATGACTGGGGAAAAACCGATTTATGTAGTGATACTCTTCGTTTTAATTCAATCAGGGATTACATGGGTTTATATAGGTATGTACAATGTACCTATAGATAGCTATATACGGCTATACCCATAGTACCGAGAGAAAAATAGGAGGAGAAAAGAAAAATTTACCAACGATCATTGGTGGAGGACGAACGTCACAGTATCGATTGAAGGAAAAAGGAGGAAAGAGAGAATGAAAAGAGCTTCACTTGAAACCCTGCGAAAGAAATTACGCGTATATATATATATATCAGGGGAGATACGATGGAACCTTATAAGTGATAAAAGTGTAAGAAAAAAACAACATATTAGAATATATAGTCACACAATCGATATGGTGTCTATAAGTGCGTTGCGATAACGTTATCCTGTTCATTTAATACAATGATTGCGGGTTTGAATCGAGAGCGTCGACAAAATATCCAGAGGGAAATTTTTTTTCTTTTTTTTGTATGGGAAAATTTTGTATTCATTATTCCGAAATAGGAATTACCGGTTGGATTCCATGTGTAAAAATTCCCAGACGTTATATGGTATTTTGCAACCACACGTCAGGGCGAATATCGAGTATACATACAAATATGTATACATATATTACAGGTAGGTACATGTAGTATGAAATGTACGAAATGTGAAGTAGACAGAATATACATATACATAGTTGCACTGTACCTATACATTCCTGCGATATCTATCTACCTATGGAATATGAAATACGAAGTAACGCAACCGCCAAGAGTGCTTTTTGCCTAAGCCTTTCATGTTATACCAGAACTTGCGGCAAAGGCCTGGGCGATGGCAGACGACGAAAGGTAAAGGGGCGTCGCGACGCTCCGTCTAAAGTAAAGTAGGAAGGTGAAAAACTGTAGGTGTATACCTCACCCGAGGGGCCTTCGTCGAGACAGTTTTAACAACCTGCTGATCGCATTAAGCGTAATTTCATTGGTTCAAAAATAAATGAAACGTATAAAAATAGGATAACACGTCACAATCATAGCGCATGCAATCGTCGAGGGTTCGTTGATAATCATACGGATTTTTTGAAAAACCTCAATCTATTTAGGGATACGAAGTTGAATTATTATATACGTAGACGGAAAATTAAAAAAAAAAAAAGAAAAAAAAGAAGGAAGTGAACCGGTGCAGACGTAGTTAGTAAATGTGAATGATATACAAAAAAAAAAGTACCTAGTGGGTATAGACTGTTCAAATTCTGCCACGAGAGTTACGAGTGAAGAATTGTTGAGAGACAGTACGGAGAGAAGTTGCAGCAGCGGCTGCTGCTATTTTCTTCTTTCAGTCTTCTGTGTCTCTATTTTTTCAGCTCGAAATGGCCTCCTGAAGGCAAACGAAATGATCTTTTTCAGTTTATTTCTACCGTGTCACCTCTGGAATTCTACAGTTTCTATGTCCACGAACTGTGCACCTGCAGCAAAACCACCTACAGTTGCAGTAGTAACCATAATATCATGGTAGTTATACAAATATATGCATCAGCCAGAGTTGATATGTATATATGCGTACGTATTACGTAATAATGACGTCAGAGCATCCCTTGTTAGTCATCTCGTTAAAATATTCATCATTTGCACAGTTTCTCATCGCGACTTTAATGCAGATATATGCGGTAAATATTTAATATGAAAACTTATGGGGTGCTGCACGTATAGTTTTTTTTTGTTCGAATCGACACTTTTCTGTACAGTTGAAAAAAAGTTGAATTCAACAAAATTTTTTTTTACTCGCAAAAAGTTGCCGAGTGTAAGCGTCGAAAGCGTCGAAAGCATCATGCGTGTGAAAACGATTTCCATAAAATTCACCGCAACATATTTCGTTTTTCTGGGAGCTTTCACTTTCAAAATGAAGGACCTTCGAACTTTCGTAATATGTTCTGCAATTGTAACTAGATTTCGGCGCTTTTTGAGATGGAATTCTATTTTTAAGACTAGGTTCGAACGCTCATAGGTTAAATGAGAGTTACTAAAGATGAGAAAATAACATTTTTTGAAAGTTTTCAGTTATTTTTGACACGTTTTTTCCAAATTAAATACCTACATATTCAAACCTGATCGCATCAGCATTGAAGACCTACTTCATGAATATTCAGACAAATTCGTATTGACAGAGGTGAAAAATGTAAATAAATAAATAAATAAAAGGGAGAAAGAATAAGAGAAGCCTGATGTATGTATAACAAAATTATTCACGAACGATTTCCCCGATTTCCGTGTTTTATACACACAAACACAGAACTTTTCAGCAACGGAGAACGACGCAATTTGTCGCCATACCGTCATTAAGGGGATTCTAGAATGTTTGGTTTTAGAAGCAGGGTATAGTGTACGTGATATTTTATTCACGCTAAGTAATCACGCAAACGATCAGCTATATCGATATTCGCTACAGAGTAGAATTAGCATACGAAACGCTTTCGGTTCTCAGTTAAGGAGTCCTGAAAGCAGAATTTCACTCCCTTCCCCCAAGTACATTTCACATATTTATTATACCTGCATACAAATATGAAATATATTTCGCAAACCTCCACTTCGAGTCATTAACCCGTACAAATCCGTTGCATGCGTATTTGTGAGTTTCTAGCTAACATTCGCATGCCGCATTTAATATTACAATAATTATAGCCAAGCGACTGCTCGCAGTCCTCGCTTACCGTCCTATAGGTGTGTTATTATTTTGGTTATTATTATATTATTATTTATACATTTATATTTTTTTTTCTCCGGTTAAGCATGTATGCTTTTGAAAATTGGATGTGAATATGCAAAAAGCTCAATAGAATTAGAATGATCAAAACACCGTTGGAAGTCTCTATATTGGGATTTTTAGTATTTTATATAATCACTCAATATTCAGCCGCAAATAATTCTTTCATTTTTGTATTATTATCTCTCCTTCATTTACATCACATACGGCAAATATCTGCGGCTCTAACAAAATTTTTCTGCGTAGATATTTTTAGGTAATATATACTTATAATATATCTAGTGAGTAGGTGTGATGAGCATGTATATGTATAAATCATACATTTGCGTTTCCGAGAAACACTTCGTGAATTAAAATTTTTCTACCTTAAAATAATTAAACCACGGGACGTGCAGCACAGTTATAAAAGTCGGTATACCTATATGTATGCCCATGCAGATATATACAGGGTGGCTTTTTATAATTGCCTCAGGCTAATGTCACGAAGCCTAATAAAAATACGAAAAAACACTTCATACAAAATCTGTAGGGTTTGGAGGGGGAAAGAAAACGGTGCTATGGGTTTTGATAAAGTTCAATTCGCCAAGGTTGCGTGAGGGTCAACTCGGTTTTTTTCAACGGAACTCGAATATCTAAACGTTAGGGTGAAAATGGCAAAAGTCGAAAGTCTTTGAGAAATCTCTATTTAATTAGGGAATTCCTGAAGACCGGTAACCGAAAAATTGTAATGTAACTGACAGTTATTAAAGCTAAAATAACTCATATCGCATGCAATTCTACACTTTTAATAAAAAATCATTATCAAATATATTGGCAAATGTAACGAACCGATAGCGCTCCCGGTTATGACCACACGTATTCGGAAGCAAAAGAACCTAAAAAGAAAAATTGAAAAAAAAAAAAAAAAAAAAAACCACAGACAATGCAGATTAATAAAACGACAATGAAAAAAAGGAAAAAAAAAAGGAAGAGCTGTGCCTCACGGGCTTCCTGAGCGAGAAATTCAATATATTACACGATCACGGAATGTTTACGAATCGGATAAAATCTATCCCGAAGAAGAAGTAAAAGAAGAGAAAGAAAAGAGGAAATGAATGCATAGGGTTGATAATATTATGAGCTACATTCTCGTGTCCCGTGGCGTATTTCTGTATGAGCTGGTATATGAAATATTATACGTACCCAGCGTCTATTCTTTTTCTAATTCTGCTTCTTCTTCTTCCTCATCCACATCTCTTCTCCGGGCTGAGAATCTGCTTTTGTCTTTGCCTCGTACCGGTGCAGCACATAGTATGTACATACCTGCAATAGGTATACTATACCCGGTTACAATACCTACATGCGCATGCAGCGGAGTTTGACCCAAATGCGGGTCAGTTGGCGAACAGCCAGCTTGCAGTGTCTGCCTCTATCCGAAAGTCAACGGCCTTATTTCGCTTCGATGTGTATATTTTACCATTTTCATATACTTTATGCCCACTCTGCAGTGACCTCCCCCCATCCCCTCCCCCTCCCTCCTCTTCCCTCACCCCGCTGTCCATGCATCTACTTCATGCACGCGATACCTGTTTCACATGCTATTTAATATTATAGAATAAAAGTAACCGTGATGTCATCTGATATTCTCACTGTCAAGTCTGAATGTGGAGAAGCATGTTAAGTACTGCGACATTATGTCGAGTAATCGTAAAATTTAGAGAAAATTTACGACTATTCTTTGAATTCCGAACTATACTACTCATTGTCAGCTGAATTAAAGGGTTACCTCGAGCACGTCCAGCCATCTCGGGGTGACCCTGTGTGAAATTATGGTATCATAAACTTGATTTAGTTACTATAGCTTTCTACGATCTTTAACGCTTCAGGAACGAACTAGCTCGTTATTGAAGAAGAGAAAAAAAATGGATGATATTCGATCGTCGTATTTGGTATGCATATTAACGTTTTTGATTTGAAAACGTGACATCTCTCCACCTGATTTCAAGTTAAGTATATTTTTGAAGAATAAAATTTTGTGCAAAACTTGAATCTTGGCCCTCCACGATCTGTTGTTATAGTCTTTTTCGTACCTTTTATTAATGTTCCATCTCCCTCATTCTCTCCGTTCTCTTTTAATCGCCAAGGGGCTAATTAGGCACAACTTTTTATACGAGGGATGAAAAACGTGACGTGGAAAATCTTGATATAGGGCTGGATACCGAGGACCATTTCTCACTCTTAGTATAATACGGAATATAGAAGCTTTGATTGTGGAAGGGAGAATAATAATGGGCCGCGCGTATGGTGGTATTCGATATGCAATTTCGCGCGCATACATATATGACGAAAAATATAAGTACGCGCACATATATACGAGGCGTCATACTTCATCTACGTCTTGGGAACGTTTAAGGGAATAAAGTTTTCAAGATTAAAATTCAGTTGGGATTTCGTGCTCCAATTGGCGAGCATTATTTAAGCGAGCAGCCGTTATCGAGCTGACCTATACGGCCCGCGTCGCGTCCCATATTTTATTATACACATACCTGTATGCGTATACCTATGTATACCTATAATATCCCCTTGCACCGCTTTTGCACGACGCCTTATGTGATCCACATGGGCATCGTCATGCTCACACGACTTCAATTATCTCCTCGTTTTCAGCTCTTCTCGACAATCTTCGTTTTCTTCATTTTTTTTTCCGCACTTTCTTTTCCTCTATTTTCTGTATCCCATTCCTTATTCGCTTTCTCTCATCCCTGTGGGCTCGACCCAACTCAGCCACCGCTCAGCGCCCACTATACCATTGTCCCTTCACTATACCGTTGTCGTGATTATAATAACGATGATAATAATAGTCATATAATAATAATAACAACAACAACAATAACCAACAATAATAATAATCATCATAACAATAGCGAGACCGACAGCACAAGGGATGGGGGATAGAAATGAAATACGTTAGTCACTGGGGTTAAATTTAGAATCTTGAAAGTCATCATCTTGCAGTACCGTCTCCAAATGCAGTATGAAAAAACATTCCGAGTTGAGCTTTTGTCACTTTTACATTTTGAAATCTAGAATTTTTTGAAAAAGAAAAGAAAATTCAACATATAATCTGTCAAATGGATATCAAGTGTTTTTTTTTTGTCTTTGCAGACTAACGTGAAAATGTTCACAATTTTCACCGTATGAGAAACACAGCCGAGTGTGAGATGGGTGTATTTTTTTCTTTTACCCTTTCTTGGAATATACAGATGGTAGCTTACAGTATACTAAATATATCTCGGTAGAAGAGGATATACCTTTAGGAATAATCTCTGCGGGTATAGGTGGATGCAGAAAGGGATAGCGTGTAAGCTCTTCTCTTTTAATTGCGGTCGTATGCAAACGAGGCAATTAAAAGATTAGAGCAATTTGATATTCATGCGGTGAATTACTACGCGTGCAGCACAGCGTGTATGACCGTAACCAAAAGTGACGGTTTTCACACGAGTAGTAACCGTAACGATAAGGTTTCACGCTTTCGTACAAGGCACGAATTTATCCGACGAGCTGAACTCAACGCCGCAACTTCCCGAATTTTTTGATATTTTATTTCATGTTCGTGGTTTTTTTTTTTCAATACTGCAGTCTCACCCCAGGAATATTACGTACACACACGCTTGCTGAGGAGAGATATTTTTTGGAAAGCAATTTGGCTGAAAACAAAAAAAAAAAACAATTTCCAAAGTCGCTCGAAACTCAAATTAAATTCTAACTTTCTGAGTACAAATTTGCTAAAGATAAATAGCGCTATCGTTTCAGTGATTACGTTTTATCCGTATTTTTCATTTAAAAGTTAACGTAATTCTGAATGAATCCGAGCGACGATGAAAAATTCAAAATTACTGAGTTCAGCGGACAAAAAATACGCAAGTACGATGTACGCAATTTCCTATTGTTTGGCGAATTATGGAGAAAAAAATGTTGGTGAAAAAAGATTGTTGAAAATATTAATGCCTCTGTGATTTACGTACGACTTTTATCGTATGAGATTTGGTCTGTGGAATCAGATTCGGGTGCGGGACATCGACGATATATGCATATGCAGAGCATCACGAGAAGCTCCTGCAGGATTTTAGTACAGGCAGCACTCGATTGCAGGGCGTATAGAATAACCTATATTAAATTACCCGCGGCAGATTTAGAGGGTTTTTTCTATCACCTATTCAACCCTCACATTCCCTCCATGTATGATAACGTACATCCAATGTACTGATACATACATATGTATGTATATGTATATCTTATAGTTTCCGCCATATTCCGATCGAACTAAATTGCAGTTCGTTGCCAAGATCAGTCAGTGCACTGCAGGGTTGTCAAACTGTCTGGAACGAAACAAATGGCACTGATCGAGGTTGTGATAAAAAAAAAAAGATCAACAAAATGAAAATTAAAGAAAACGAAGTTAATCAAACCAAATTCAAGGGATTATCACCTATGTGATTTAAAATCTTCAATCTTTTTTTCATACTTTATGTTATTGTAATGTCGCGAAAAACTGGCAACTCGCCTGCAGCAGCAGTTATTTTCTCCTTTTTTTCTCAATTTTTTTTTCGTTCCTCTCACTGGCATGAAGTGTACATAAATTTTCCTCGGCTATACCAAGGTTTGAATTGTTTTCGAAAAATATGACATCGAAATTCGTATTTCTATTTCAGTCACGTCGCACTTCCGGGTCTCACGGTATTTTGCACGGTGTAGGCATATAGAGTTTAAACGACGAGGAGCTCCGGGTCGTGACCATCTGGAGGGGAAAAAAAATGTTGCATGTCGTTATCCGCACTTTTCGAACAATTCTTGTATCAAAAAATGATTGAAATCCAAATCAGGGTGCTGAAAAAGAAGAAGAATTTGCTCACGTTCCGGTTTCTCTGCACACCATGCTTATGCAGCATATAAGCGATGTGCGTACAGCTGCAGTTTGCCTGGGTAAATAAATGTGATATATGTATATCAGATTCCCAGGGGTGATGAGGGGGCAGGGGTACTATCGTTTGAATGGAGAATTGCAAGGGGTAAAAATTTTCCTATAAAATTGGAACGATTTGAGCGTACAGCAGGCAACGTATAGTATGTTGCTATATATTATATTGGGTGGTGAGCGTCGCGGCGCCTTACTCGCGCGTCCTACCACGGTCCCTGCCATGCAATCTCAACTGCCACGTCGACAATTTCCGTTCCCGTCAGGGGAAAAGGAGGGACAAGTAAGCGCAAACTTAACAACGTAGGTAGAATCGTGGGGGCGAAGGACCGACGATGCGGCGAGTGGCGTGGAGAGAGACAAGGGATGAGGTAAACGGGGAAATAGGGAAAGAGGGGGAGGGGGAGAAAGAGATACCTACATTGAACGGGCGCAGAGCCAGATTTCCGGCGAAAGGCTGAAAGCAGCGAACTTTACTTCGGAAGCGATACCTTCGAATTAACGAGTTAATTAACCAGCTGTGCCCTGATATAACCGCCCCGAACCACCTGGAGCTTAAGATACTAAATTCAAACGGGGCGCCGTTTTGTTAGGGGAAAAGCTTGCGGGATAGTTGCGCACTAAAGAGACGCGGGATATATACCTATGTAGTATATGAACGCCATTGACCAGGTTTTGAGTACCACATTAAAGGGGAGAATGCCTTTAAAGACTTATATAAATGCATATAACCGCTACAAGAAAATTTCTTTTGCTCAACTATTAGAAACTTTATATATATCATTTGATTGAAAATAACTTCCAATCACACATATTAGGAGGGCAGGATTTTGATTGTGATTAAAATTCTGCCGCGGGACTCGTACCGGTATAAAATAAAAAATTTCATAAACGGTAACTGAAATAGTCGGTTTCAGCCTTTCTAAAAGGTGTTCAATCAACTTGTCCGGTGCACGCGTTAAAATCGAGCAGAAACAGAAAAAAAATTAGATGAATAAATAATGGAAATAGCCCTCGCCGCGAATATTTATATATATATTTTTTCAGAAACAATTAAGCGCACGTTTTCGCAACAGGGAAGTAATAAATAAAATTGGGAGCTTTTCAGCTGCAGTAACTAATGTAGACCTTCCCATTGGCCGGTGAAGCTCATATTGAATTTTTGCACATTGCGAGTGACGTACGTGGCGAACACTAACGTTGCAGTAGTAGCAGCGAACGAATCTGACAATGGGCAGAGCAGAGCTTATTGTTGAATGATGTGTCGATACTTTACAAATTACGAGAACAAAGTACTCTCCAGTTTCACATTGACAATTCCGCTTGCGAGACAACAACGCGGCATCAATTATACACCGTTCAGTAAAAAGAGACACAATGCAACCCTTATACATACGCTGCTGCTTTTGCTTTCGAGCTGCAGAAATCACGTCTCTGGATTGGTTCAGTGCGCTCGTAATTACGAAGTACTTCACCGTACGGTGTATTCTATATGAATGGAAAGTTCACAATGCGGCGGTGCGCGGGGAAAAAATATAGAAAAGTGAAGAAAAGAATCAAACAAAAATTAAATGCTGCGGTGAAGTTTAAGCCATGAGCTGTTCTCGTACCCTTCTCACAGTGACCCACTTTGAATGAAGGGTTCGATAATTTCGAGAACGATTTGCCCTATCAAAAAAAAAAAAAAAACGAACAGAAATCAGATCAAAGTTCTGAGTAAAATCAATTAAGTGACATTATGTTTGAAAAATTTCGAATGAATATCATTTTTTGAATGCTATTCAATTTTTCCCGACATTCGAATTGTATAAGCTCATGGTTTCAGGAGTTGAATCAAAGAGCTAAAATTGAAGTCAGTAATTCTCGAAGCTATAAAAATTAGTTGAGGAAATGTTTCCTCATTAGAAACCCGAGGGGACACGGTGTTCGTACAACATGCATTAAACATAGGGTGTAAATCAGCAGTTCAAGCGCACCGCGGTAGAACAAGCCATCACGGTCGGACGCCTCAGTGGTCTCATCCGCAACGCCGTAATATATATTATATGTGAATATATATACCTATACACACACATACCAGGAAAACTAAAGCTATGCGGTCGACGAATCGCGTTGAGAAGTCAAGCGCGAAGGAGACAATTCGTCGGCTGACATAGCGTAGTGGAGTTAAACTACTGACTCGTCCACTGCACTCCTATACGCCAATATATATCGGCTTGAGAAATTTCCGAATGGGATCCACGCGATGTGGTTTCGAGGGTCGAATTCCATGAGTGATGTGAGTTTCGATCCGATTTTGATCTCTAATTGTAATTAAAGTTTTACTTTTTTTGCTTAGAGTGGCAAGATTTTCCTTCGCCTCGATCAAAGGAGTCACTAATTTTTCTGATTGAAAATTGTGAAGCTTTAGCCAAAAGGAGCGCGATCTTGATATCGGAAAGTTTAAAGAGTTCTCAATCGATCCCTTTTCAGGAATATTTCGAATCAGATTTTATAATATTGTAAAAACTAAGTTTGTATATTTTTTGTATAAGTTTAATACTACTTACGTGAACATTGCCGAACCTCGTCTGTAGAATCGCCGCAATCGTCGACGCCGTTACAAACCCTATTAAGGGGGATGCACCTCCCGTTACCACAGTGAAATTCGCTCTGTTGACAGCCAGATAATGCCCTGACGAAAACGCAAGTGAAGAGAATCGCCCTCCACATTTCTGTAAGCAATCGAAGATCAAGACATTCCTCGTTAATTTTTTTTTGTTCACTTAACTAATTTTCATTCAGAAGAATAATATTTGATTCTTGCAGTTTATAAAAAAACACTAGTAGTAGTTACTCCAACGCAATGCATATATGTATACTTCCAACGAGTGTGAGTTTTGTTTTTGAAAATAAACATACGTAAGTTTTTTCCCAAGGACATAAAATTGATCGCTAACCGTGAGCGCGCGCGGTTCGGAAAACATCTTTATGAGAATACGGAACGCCACCCGTCGTCGTATAGGGTTCTTGTTGACGTCGATGTCGACGCCTTCGTGTAGTCAGCAGTTCACCAGTTCATACTAAACCTTCTACTTCGGTCTTACGATCGCGTCACTCAAGAACGGATGAAGCCGCGTCTGAGGTTCATGGTCTCGAAGTAAACTCATAAACGTTTCCCCCATCCCAACCGCGATTCAACTTGGTTCATCTAAACTGGCGAATTTTCACCGTCACACACGGAAGGAAATTTTCCCAGATTCGCCACTAGATACGTCGCTGTAGATATCTTATCAAAATTTATACACACCGAGCTAGCAGGGTTACCTTTTCATAAAGAACGCCTCGATTGTTAATGTTATTATTATCTGACGGTTTCGGTGACAAAATTCTTCAAGATGTTTTTGTTCCGAGGGATTGTTTCACGAACTGTACGACGAAATGTTCTTTTGATCCGTTGATCGGTCAAAACCAAAAAACAGAGGAAAAAATCAATGACTTGAAGAGACGAAACAATTATATAAAAAAATCATGGGCTCAATTTAAGAGGTTCAAGGTCGAACTCAAGTCGAATTGAAAATGCTCTATGCGCGAGTGAAATGAGGCGAATTTGTAGTACAACTATTTCAATGTACACATAGTTTTGGTGATGTATTTTACATTTGGCAAACGTAACCGTAAAGTAGTTGTAAGTATATATAAGCTGGAAGAGCACATAGGTTTCGTAATGCTTTTTTAGTCTGCCTGAATTGGGACTCGAAAAAGAAAAAAAATATAGCCCACCCGTATCGTTCAGAACTTTGGTTGCTGCTGTTGAGAGTTTAAACCTGCAGCAGTGGAAGTTTCGCGATGTGAAAAGGTGGAAGGGAGGGGTTCGTTGCTAATGCGTAGCCAAATAGCAAAAGTGAAATATATTCAGAACCGTACATTCTCGTTTAACTGTACGTATAACTACTACTGTACCAGAATTAATTTGTGTGAACTAAACTCTTCAGGTTCTGCAAGGGCGAGAACAACTCGACACTTAAAAATTCCAGAGTGTTCTAGAAATGAAAACAAGTAAATGAATGGGTCTAAAGGGAGCGATAGAGAGAATGTTCTCCAGGTTTATGTTCGATAACCAACGCACAGGGTGCGCAAAAAAAAACAAAAATCCGGTCAATTTTGAATGTGAATGAAAGCTACACGCATCAGCAAGTCGTGACAAAACATCTTTCGGTAATAATAAGACTAGGAGTATGCGTAGCTTTTATTTGGTTCTCTTAAAAATTTGAAAAATATACATCCGTCAGCGTGGAAGACACGTTAGATTAAAAGATATGAAAATGTTACTGCCATGATTTCTTCGTTCGTTCCGCTTTTGTTAAAATTTTCAAAGAAGCCGGTTTTTTTTTTTTTTTTCTAAACTTACCGTTCTGTATTATTGTCTTATTTCTTTTCACTTTCCCTTAATCAGATTTCTGTTTCCAAAATATACTGGAAATATAGAACAAACATAGATTGATCGAAGACTGTTGTGAATAATCAAATTATTACATTCGGAGAAAGAAAGAAGTTTGAAGAACATATTATCAATGATATTATGTACAGGTATTACCAATTATTTATAATTAAGAGTACTCGATTTAATTTATAAAACATTTCTCAGTGGACGTATAATTCGTTAATCCTGATGTACGCGGAGAATCAAATAAGAAAAAGGGGGGAGCGGGGAAACTTTGGAATTAAAGGCATTTCTAGTATCTGCACAAGGGATAAGAAAATCCCAGGATCACTGTAGCGCGTTGAGACGCGACGCCCGCAGCTCCTTTTCGTTTCTACAGACTCCTCAACTAGCTTCACAAGATGACGACGACCCTTAGCTTTCTGCAGAGGCGTCGTAGTCGTTTTCCATCCCCCTACTTCGTCAGAAATGAGATAGCAGACATTTCCAAATGAAATTACCTCAGGGCTACGACACGGAGCGTGAAACTCCCCTCATTTTACATGGAACGTAAGTATATCCCACTTTCTTTCAGTCCTTCTCTTTTTATCCAGTTCTGCATCGTTCTTCCTTTCCCACAATATTATAGCTTGGTGTATAGGTATAAATGCCTTCGGTATATACACGGAATATTACATTGCGTATGCAACAGCGGTAGAAAAGCTGTAGCAACAATCCAATTGGCTTGGAGAAAAGCAACCAATTACACCAGATCTTACGTCTTAATCTTTGCACGTGTGTAGGTGTATGTAAAGTCGCTGATACTGAATTTGCGTCTTATTAAACGAAACTAATCAATCGAGCAAATTTTCAAGTTCTACCGCATCTTTGATTTACCAGATTTTTTAAAGCGATTGTTGATATACGGAATGATGGAAGTCTGGACTTGCATCGCAGAATTGATGAAAACAACTTAAGGATTCTATTACCAAACTGCTTAGGAAAATCCCGTAGATTCTCCACGATTCTTGTTGGGGGAAAAAGTCAAACTACGACTTTCCTTTTTTGTTTACCTATTTATCTATTTTTATTTTGTTTAAGTTTTCTATGGATCGTTGGCCACATTTCATCATTAAAATTATCGATCGGAGAGTAGATATCGGTCGCATTTGTTTGTTATAAAAAAGAAACACAGGAAAAAATAAATTCGAAATAGAATTCATCGACAGGAATTTCATTCGCGGCGACCATCATTGCAAGTACAATTTATTCCTGTAAACCATTATATGTGTACATGAGAAATTGCAGAGCCATATCTTGACTTATTTCAGCGCCATATTGAATTCAGCATTTCCTACTTAGCTTGGTATAATCCCGGCTTTTTCACGCTGCAGCGTCTTTTGCTCCTGGGAAAAGTGGCTGATATGGGAAGATGGGACTCGCTATTGAATCGGTACTCGAACCCGTTTCCAGGACCTTTTACCTCTATTCTTTTTTTTTTTTTTTCACGTATATCTTCTTTCGCTACCCTTTCTTCTTTTCTTTCGTAGCGGAGAGTTATTTGAAGGGTTGGTCGAAAACGGAAAAATAAACTTTAGTCAGTCTGTGCGATCCTGCGGATAACTCTTCCTCGGGGATTAATCCTCACTCGAGTAACGTTAGCGTTAGCAATTTAAACTCCATGCACCACGTTACGTGCATTCTGTTCTCTTTTTTTTCATATTCGTGCGGTTGGAAAGGGCCGTAAAAATCATTCCTTTTATTATTATAATTTAACATACAACATTTGGAATAGATTTGTTTAATACTTTAGTAAATTAATTGGTTGAGTATAATGCCGTACATATACTGGTAGGAATTACAGAACTTAAATTATTTGCATTTGATATCCTCGTCTGTTGCAATGACGTTTTCTAACAGGTGAAGAAATTTGTTCAAAGGGCACAGCTCAGGACACCCCGGTATCTGCATAACTTTGAACTTCGGAGGGATGCCGACGTGGTAGATCAGCTAAATAAAAAATTAGAATCACACGCGGTAATAGAATATCGCAAACTGGGCTTATACAATTTTTAAAATCGCAATAGACGGATTAACGTGATCTCGAACAGGGGTTGTGAGTAGAATTTCAGTGGCCAGACGATATTGACGGATACTCAAAATGGAAATCATTCAGACCATGACAAGTATCTTGAAATAAATTACTTTGATAAATTCAGACCAACCTTGACGAAATAACTGTTTTTATATTCCAAAAGCTCAATGATGACAGCGCTGGAGTATTGGGGTTCGTGGGAATCGAATACTCCAAGAGTACTCAGGAGAGCAGCGACGTTGATATCATGGCCACCGTAGATGAAAATTTTTCTGCCATTTTCTAGGCTTCCGTTTCGATAACTCAGAAAATTGTCGGTGATCTCGCGCAATAACATTCCTAGAATAGGCTCAGTTTAGTTCTGACTTTAATATTCAATGTCATGCGTAAGATGTTGTGTTCAACGAGTGATGTGGAAAAACATAAAGGATATAACTCACCTCCCCGCAATCTCTTTAGCTCATTATTGGCATAACATATCTCATAAGCGAGAATGGCAGCATCTAACAGTTGACCATTTGATAAAATTTTGTTGGCCCATTCTGGAAGATCTAACCCCAAGTTGGATTGCATGGTAAGAGTGGCGTGGAGTACAAACAAGTCACCAGCATTTGTAAACACCTTGCCAGTGACATTTTTAAGAAATTCCATCAGATTATTGTGCTCAGATAAGCGTTTACGAAACTCCGAACTATTCTGATAACGATTGGATTCAATGATATACCTGAAGAAAGAAAAACCCGGTAAATGAGAATTCAATAATGCGATCGGTATAGACGGTTTTTGCTCTGCGAATAAATTTTCGCAGGCCCTTCACTAACTTAGGACATAGATCAGAACGTAGAAGCCAATCTTCCTTCGCGTGAAAGTATACGGTAGGAATCGGTTGCCATTCCACCCCGTCCTTCCATTGCTGAATTGATTTTGGAGGAAAAAGACCATTCAAAACCATATCAAGCGACATTTTTGTCCGGTCGGTATCCGTGCTACGACTTTTGAGTACCTCGGGGTAATAGAAATCACCTAAGAATTCATCGTACTTCAATCTTAGCGCCTGTCCAAATCTGAATACCCGCAGTTTTCCTTTCTATAAAAAAAAAATTGGTTAGTCAGTTGAAGTAGCCAGTTGAGAATTGAAACGGCTCAATTTTTTTAGAATCAAACTCTAACTCACATTTGTCAGACCCCCTACACCGACTGGAAAGTAAGTGTGATTCTGATACTGATCGTTTGGGTAAGTTTCGCCCACGTTTGGGTCAGGAGTGCGATCACCATGCCCAAATAACTAAGCGATGAAACCAAAGAAAAAAATTAATTAATAAAACTATGTCAAGTATAATAATAAAATAATAAAATAATGAATAATAAAATAACAGAACAATTATCTTGGTTTTTTTTTTTGTTACAAATTTCTCATGATATTATATGCAGACGACGCGACGTGGTGAAAATGTTTCATGAATCATGAATAATACTATCAATAATTGTATACGTACAACAGTCACCAGTTTTACTTGAGCCTCATCTTCAGCTGTGTCACCGAGTATAACTATATTGTTGATCACTATGCACCAACAAACGAATGCTAAAATGTTTTTCATGGTTACCAATCAACTCGACACTATAAAAAATTGAATCTTGATGTAAACGACGTCGATCTACCCCAATAAATAATAGCTTTCAAAATATAAAGGAGTAGTTTTACGCTAGTATTCTCAATTTTGTTGGTGAATGGTTTGAATAATCAATAATAACGTACTATATTACAGACCTGCTCAAATAATTGTATGACAAACATTGATTATAGGTCGAATAAGACTTGCGCTCAGAAACGAAAGAAGTTGTAAATAAAATACCTTATATGCTGATGAAGGCATACCTTGCCATCGAAGATTGCCCATAATAATATGGTTATCAACTCGTAGAGTTGAATACCATACCGTCGTCGACACATACTAAGATAGTTACGATAATATATATACTCTGTTATTATTACCTTTAATAGTCTTCATGCAGTTTCAAATTGCACTTTTATCACTTCAGCGAAAATATTATTCATATCTTTCATTATAGGAAAATCACCATGACGTCATCATAATTGCAAACATTTTTTTAAAATGACTTGCATTCATTAAACCTTCGTCGGGGCGAAACTTCTTCAGTCACACGTGGCGTCCTGAAAGGCTCATTTTCGAAAATTGTCTATAAAATCTATTCTATATTATCTTAAGTCAAAAATCAAAATTACTCACCTTCGTAGAGATGCGTTTGAAGGAAATATCTAGACAAATACTAAAAAAAAATATTTATTCTTCTAATAGAATCAAAACCAAAAGTACAAATTTAAAAATTATTTCAACTGAAACGTGAAGCCGCGCTCGACGAAGGGTTAAAGTGCAAGAAACTCCATATCAACGTCTCGGTAAAAACTATCTCACAATCACCCAACCTTACCGTAAATTGAGCCTTTACTACCAATTAGTAACCATCATATCTACTACACACGGTATGCAGTTCTTTCGACGTATCAAAGTAAGACTACCGGTGTTCCAGTTTCCGGTGCTTAATAAATATAATGTTTCCTGCTCAGTCAGACGTAAGCAATATCTACAATAGCTGATGTTGCGCATTCCTCATTCCTGCAAGTCATCCGACCGGGTCGTCGCACAGGTCTCAACCAATAATCTACGTTTTTTTTTTTGTGCTAAGCGACCGTCAGCAAACATTTTGGTGCGTAGAATCATGAAATACAAAATTTATTTTATCGTTATTGCGGCACTGTAAGTTATTGCCCTTGATAATGTCGTAAAATCTTAGTGATTTTCAACTTACAAGTCCCAATTCAGTCCTACCGCAGAATTCTGTATTTCTTTGCTCTAAATAAATTTATCTGATTGCACATAACTTTTTTTCTTCTCATTCGATCCAACCGTGAAAGTTTTTCAACTGCGGCATAACTTGCAAATTAGGACGGTACAATTTATTCCATTTTCCATTTTTTTTACAATGTTTGAAGAGCAAATCATTTGCGCAATAAGTTTATATTGTTATGTTCAACGCGCAACATTAGATTTCATGTAACGTGTGTAGTTCTCAAAATTCTGGATACATCAATCATCGCTGAAAGAAAACCCAGAACTCTTCCGTCGTGCCGATAATCTTTTTACTCTGCTGTAAAAAAACTGGTTAACGATCGCGCATTCAGCACAGAGCCCATCCTTCGTTTCTGCGAAATGTTCTTTACCGTAATTTTTTGATATTTCTAAGCAAGCGCAGAATAATGTAACTCAAAAGTTGGATCTTTTCTATTCTGACCATCATAGAGTGCCTAATTATGGAGATTTCAATGTTCTGACATAATTCGTCCCTTGTGATTGGTTTGGGACGCCTATTGGCCTTTGCTCGAAGTTACGTTGGCTCATGAGACAGAGTCCTCAACCACAAGCCATATGAGGATAGCATGGTTTTCCACTGAGGCGTCGATTTATAGCAAATTCCTTATCTCTGGTAAGGTTGGTACGTACTCCTAAGACTAGCGATAAGACGGCATAATCGTGACCGTAAATTTGAGGGTTTATACCCACAGGAGAACGAACCCCCGTTGAATACCAAGTTATGCAGCTTTTGTTGTTCGGTGTAAATAGTTACCGTGGGTTTGGCATTATTCGCGTTTCCATGAGAAATTCTTCGAACCGTATAGGATAAGAGTTCAGAATTCAAGATTCAGGATTCAGGATTCAGGAATCGTCGTTGTACAAATTCGTTGACGTTCTCTGCGGGCCCGAAGTTGATGGTTACAGAGCAAAGAGTTCAGATTTTTGATATTAACGCGTAACCGGTTTTATAGAGAAATTGAGACCAGCAGCAACAGCAATAGCAACAGCAGCAGCAGCAACTGAAGGGAAAAAATGTCAAACGTAAGGCAGACTTTTTCACTCGTTTTGTCGTGCGAGTCGCGATATATATAGGGAATTTTCACTGTTACCCTTAATACTCACACCCTCTTACGCGTCCATTAATGTTTCTATAACGCTGCACTACATACATATAGAGGTGCTTTATATTCCCTACTTTGTAGTATTTGAAAAGTGCTGCACGAACTTGCATCGCGATTGCATGATCACAGTAGCTACACTGAGGAAATAAAAAGAAGAAAGAAAAACTCGACAATCACTTCTCTAGCTACCTAACCCTTGACTCAGGGGTAAAACGCGTCTAATGCTTTTGCGATACGGCCCTGAAAAAAAATATATTTCCCCATATATTTCAGCGAAAATATGAAGAAAAGTGGAAGTTGTACATCCTCGATTTTTAGGGGTTGGTGGCGATGGATATTATAGGTTGGATTTAAGGGACACGTTATATCTTTAATCTGGGATTGGTTGAAAATAAATAGAAAGAAACGTTACGACTTTGAAGAGGGTTATTTCTCCGGCGGGAGCTTCTTCTTGCAATCTTGTTTTAGAGCAATCGACCTATACTTTTGCAGGACCCATTCAACCTTTCCGGTCTTCTATACGCTGGCACAGACTTTTATGGGATGTGTGCGGGCTGCGAAGGTTCTCGTATAACCTTCGTAAAAAGGGGCGTATATATATATTCTATGTATAGGGCATTCCGTGTCAACTCGATCAACGTTTGATTCTCACGATATTTATTTTCTTTGGTTTCAGAAAAATTTGTGTTAACGTAGAATTTGGATCAGACTTTTTTTTAATGAAATTTTGACTGATACTTTTCATCATTAAATCGGAACGACCAAGGGTTTTCTTCGATTTATGAGTTCTCGACTTTCGTATTGATTGAAAGTTTCTATCACCTCATTCCATGAATGTCACCATGTCTTTCGTTTTCATTCGAATGACAAGTAACACAAGAAAATCGGCTATTTCTCTTCATCATTATCTCGCTGAAGTTTCGCATTTTTCTGGGGCGAATATTACACAGATATTCCACGTGTACAAAGATATCTATAGTGCTTTCCGGTCGTAGATTATACTCAATATAACCATATATCCACCTATACACGTGTAGTTTATACATTCCACATTCGCTGCAGGCTTAAAATATAAAGACAAATGATGATTTCACCTTACACAGAAACACCGTAAGGTGACACGGTGTATATATCATATTAATACACGTAGCTATAGGTGGTTTCGACGTAGTATGTCTTTCCTTTTTCCGCAGTAACACCTGCACGAGATAAAAAAAAGAATCAAGAAAGAAAGAGGGAAAGACAAAATGGATATGAGACAGGCTCTGAATATAACTCAGAATTTTTAACCCTCCAGCATCACCACGTTCTTCAGGGAGGTAAAATCCAACGACACCTTTTCCCGTGACCTTTTAGATATAGAATAATTCGTTGCTGTATTTTTCACTTTTTTCTTTTTTCTACTTCGGTCTTTATTTTTGCTAATATTTTTTTTTTCTTTCATTTTCTTTTTCATGCGGACGTATGAGTGGTTAATATTATTCCATAAATAATTTTGGTTGGTTGTGGCTGGGGCTCAAAGTATATGTATTATGGGCTTATGTACATACCTATGTATTTACCTATGTACGGACGACCGCACAGATCGCTCTGATATACGAGTTCCAGCAGTAGTATGGCAAGAGAAGTAGCTGCGGTCGGCATTTGCAGCACAAAACCAAAACCAGCAGCGAGCAGCGGCCCTTATTCCCTGTACGGTATAAGAGAAGTCGAGCGTTTTCTACGTCTCCCTTTTCTGACAAATGTCGAATTTACTTTACCCATGTGACCTATATATACACTTATCTTGCGGCAGACGTTATTTCCCAGCTCATGGATCATCGAGTGGGTAGGAGCTATACGTACGTACATACATCGCAATGCTCGGTGGTTCTATATCCTGATCCTGCTGCCTGCGCAGAGCCAAGAATAAGAGATAATCCAAATTGGAAGGAAACTCATGAAAAGAATTCAAAAATAAAAAGCTGACAATGAGATTCTACGCGATTGAACCCTCGAATCGTATATAAGCACATTATGCGTCGAAAATCACTATACAATATAGTCGCTGTTATATAAAAGTCCTCAATCAGATCGTAGTTGAATTTAATAGGGATCCTGAACACGAACGTTACGCAAACGTTGAAATTGAAATGCAGCCAGGACCTTTTTTTTTTGTTTAGTCTACACGTATATTTCTTATTCGTCCTCATATCTTCTTCCATTTGATTGATTTTTTTCCCCCCCGATACCCAAAATCTTGTGAACTACTGCTGGTGCCTAATAATGCGTACCGAGAAATCTAGTCTGCACAGTTATACGTGGTATTATACATAACCAAATATGATTCGATTTGTCATTTATGTGGGAGAAGGTAATATAACCGAGTGCAATACTGCGTATAAGAAGAAATTGGTGAGTTGGAACGTCAAACTTGTCACTTATAATATTACAAGACTTGTTGGTGAGGGGGTCACAAAAGTCTGCGAGACGTAGTTTGATAATATGCGATATAGATGCACGCAATATTACGTATAAAAAGGTGGTTTCAAATCGTGAAATATATTTTTCACAATAAACTCATGACAGACGTATGGCAAAAAATATGTTCACATAAGAAAAAAAAGCTTCTCAGAAAGTGTTCCAAAAAATCGATCTGTCTTTCCTACATGATTTACGTCTTTTCTTCCTTATAGGAATTATGATCCGAATATTTGATGAATTGATAAACAAGAGAGAGAATATATAAAAATAGAGCAGCTTTTGTTGGGAATGGCGATCGCGCGGAAATTCAATTACCGTTTTAAACGTTTAGAAAAACGTTCTATAGGTATAATGCGGAATACTTAGGCAAAAGGTTAAGCGCATTATCAATATACGCAATCTATGTCGTTGAGAAAACTAAAAAGCGGAAGAAAGTTTAAGCAGCTTTTCTTGGCTTTATTGTTAGTTGCCGCGCTAAAACGTCTCGTTGATCTCGTATAGAATCACAAGTAAGCGCATCCGTAAATATTTTGCATTTACGTCCGCAGTGCAAATAGCATTCATTCATAGAAAGATGTTAATATGCAATCCACATACATGTTGAGCACGTACAATTCGAAGCATATAACAACGCTCGAGTCGTTCAAAACTTTGATAATCGCAAGAACCATTATATTTTCATCTCGCGGTGACGTCCTCGTACTTTACTTGCAACCTACGTACCTACCAAGTTGCGAACGTTTGAATCCCTCGAGGCTTCGTTCCGCATCATTCGACGCTGACTATTATACATATAGGTTTTTTTTTTGATTTCATATTCTCCATTGTTATCCGAACAAGTTATCTCACAAGGGGCGCATGGCGACCGACCTGCCGGTCTGCTTTTTCTCCAATTTCTCGAAGAGATGAAGAATGAAAATTTTCGAGGCCAAACGCTGCAGCAGGTTTTATTTATTTCTTTTTCATTTCGGTATTATTTCATATCCGTCTCAATCTGGCCCTGCTTGCCCTTTCATTGAATATACCTAGAATCCTATAGCGGCACTTCAGATTTAACGATTGACCCTCGGAGCTCTTCTCTTTTGATTAAAAATTCTCGTCGCATTTGTCTTTTTTATTCTTGTCACTTTTTGCTTTTTATCTCTTGTCTTTTGTTCGTCAATTCTATCTTTTTTTTGTTTTTTTTGTTTGCAATGTTACAAAATTTTCACCGCGTTATATACTAGTGAAAATTATCAAGCGATAATTGAAAGATGGTACATGATACTAATATATTATAATACAAGGCTTTCCATTTCGATTGAATCTTTTTGAGTACTCACAACAATGGGGTTGAACTTTGAAATTTTGCCCACGAAAGTTCTAGGGTTCGAAAGGGGGGAAAAAATGGTGTACTTCACAAATAGAATACCACAATGTTTATTTTTCCAAAGGATAGCGGTGAATTTTGCATGAAAAACGTTTCAACCTTTTTTTTTTCACCTCTGTTCAAAGGGTAATTGGAAAAATTGCTACCGATGAATTTGATTGTTTTCCCAACAGCTATGTGTACGGACGAATTCATCTGGCGCTGTCAACCGTGTCCGTCCGGTCGTTTTTTTATAAAATTTATCTTATTATTATTTTTTTTCCCCCCCACAAAATTCCCTGACATTCTTATAGATTAATAAGCATCCCTTATACGTCACTCGAGGGTTACAAAGCTGGGGAGCGTATTGTAATAATTTTTAACGAACGCATATTAATCCTAAGAAGAATGAAATTAGGGGATCAGTTGGTCGCCTTGTAGCTGGGAAGCTGGAAGCTGGGCGTATAAGACAGCCTCGGATCCCGTTGTAGCACCCATTATGGACTCTGCTCTGGTATGGGTTATCTCTTCTTCGGATCGAAATATCTGATATATCCTCCCCGAAATTTCAAGCGAAACCTGGTTAAAGGAGATAAACTGTTATATTGTTTTACTTTCTTCAACTATTTTATCTTATTTCCAAAATTGAATAAAGAAAAATTTTTCACACAATTTTGTAATTACAAAAATCTCGTGAGACGAATCTGATCTGCAAAGCTTTTTTTCGATCAACACATCTTCGGGTGGAAATTGTTTTTTCAATATCTTTCCAATTTTTTTTTTCTTTTTTATTACTATTATTTTATTTTATTTGTCTCGCCGAACAAAAAAGGGAATCTCGTTGATTTTTATTCCGTTCGAGTAGGTATGTGTGGGTGTATGCATATATGTATACTTTTGAAAGCGTGTGTACATTTTAAAAATCGGAACGATAAAAGTCATCCCCTTTTTCTTATTTTTAGTTTTGCCGATGGGCATACATTTCACCGATACGGTGCATTTGGATATGTGTAGGTATGCATATTAGATAGAAATATGTATGTAAATACCACCCGCGCTGCAGTTGAAGGGTGAACAATAAAACAAAAAAAGGTAGGGGAAAAAATTAGAGTTTTATTAGTTTGCTTCTTTTTTTTTTTTGTATAGATTTTTTATTCGCCTTTTGGTCGGTAAAAAACCAGCACCTTTTATACATGTTGAAATCGTAAAGCGGTCAGAATAAAGGCGCACCGTGAATTTCAAAGCGTTTTTTAATCTTGGCCATTCAGCGTGAGCGAATTAATTTTTTTTCATCTTCATACAAACTGGAAGAAATCCGAGCTTTCATTTCGTTATTGGAAATTCAGAAAATCTTTATCCGTTGCCGAGAGATACCAGCGTGAAAAAAGGGTTACCAAAAAGTCGCCACATAAGCCAGGGTGCACACTATCAGCTAGGAAAAGTGTAAATCTCACATTTTTCTGCGAACGGACGAGACTTTTGAAATTTTCAAAAAAATAACTGAAAGCTTTGCTCGTCTAATTTTCACTGATTTATCAACGGTCCATACGGTCTAGAGAATATGAGCTGCGGATCAAGTCTGATCAAAGAAGGTCCTGATGGATCTATGTATATATAGTTATATAGGTATATAGAGAATATCCTTGCGGAGGATACCTTCAGCGTGGGTTTAGTGGCTTTCGCTTGTCCAAGACCGCCGCGCCGGTGTCGCGTTCTCGTGTCGTATAATCGTTTGAACTTTGAAGAGACCTACCATGCATATATACATATATTATACATATATACTTTTACCTATACATAGAAAATGTCTCTTTAGTTTTGTACACCGCAAATTGACGACGCCGACATCTGCTACGGCTACATACTGGCTTATTATTGTTATTACTAGTGCCATGATTATCCTCATTATTATCATTATTATTCTCACAGTGGCTGGTATCAAAACTGTAGGATATACAGGTACGTATGGACGATATAACGTCGGTCAATTGTACGTGAGATATAAATCCCCGGGGTGTCGAGATACATATGGATTAAAAATTATTTGGACAACACGCGCTGTACGTGTACCCTGTACAAATATACCTATACATCAGGCAAATAACATCAGATATCACTGCTGTAAATTGTAGAGATATGTCGATTTCGGAATTAATTTGATTAGTGCTTGTTAATTCTACTGGATATTATTAGTTTTGGACATAAATTTACATTATTCTGTTATCAAAACATAGCCGCACTATATATTTATAATGACAAAATTTCGAGTTGGGTTGGTCCGCACAAAGATGGACGCGTCTGTACAAAATCAGACTTGTGTCAAAACGGACGAACTTGAGAATCGATCCTTCCCCCAGTTTTGGAAAATTTGAAGTTTTTGGAGATAAACTTTTGTAACAAAAGAGAAAAAAAAAAACCTACGATGTAAAGACCAACACGAAATGTGGAGGATCCTATTTTCTTGTTTTTGACAGAAAGATTTTTCCAAGGGTTTCACCCTGTGTTATCACTAAACTTTTCAGGATCCTTGGACTCTTGTTTGGAAAAGAATTTTCAATGATTCAATGTAAAATGTTCAGATCGCAAGCTAAGTGATTTGGCATTAATCATTTCAATTTGGACGCTGCAATAACGAACTGAATGACCAAGTTCACGGTAGATAAGATGCAGCGACTGATCCTCGATCAGGATAACAGTTGCCCTTGGTACTCCCGATCAAGGAAATAAAAAAAGCACCACCGAAAAGTGGCAGATCCTAGTTCCCCCTCACGTCTCTTCAATATATATATGTACATACCTACGTATACTTATATAGCCTTCCCGCGCCCTTTCTTTTTCGACAAAGTGTTCCTCTTTGTCACGTTCAATGAAATTGCCACCCCACGCGATTCGAACAACGGATACTTTTTTTCCTTTTCTTTTTTTTTTCCTTCCCTGCCATGTAGGGTTATATCACCGGTATATTTGGCGAATCTTACAAAATGAAGAAAAAAAGCGAAGAAAAAAACATTTAACAATATGTATACAGTTCCCAATCTTATCCTGCGTTGATAAAACAAATAAAAAATCTGTAGGTGTTTGACAATACAGTGAGGAAAAATGAAAAAAAAATAATAATAATAATAGAATGAAAAAAGTAACCGGTTATCACATATGATTTATTAGTTATATTTATTGATTGTGATTATACAGATGATTATTAATGTTCACAGAGTACCTATATATTACAGGAAAACATGGTAACGTTTCTGAATTTAGACCGTATCGAGGAATATTCGGTGTCAGGATCACAAAATTAACGCGGTGTGTGTCAATCGGTCATTTGATACGTCTGTCAGTTAATACGCAACGTGCTACTGTGCAGCATGTAGATGACAAGAAAAAGGGAGAGGAGAAAATCAATGACGTGTGACTGGCTAACAGCTAACTGACGATCAGTCTAAATTCATCGCGGACTTTGCCCAATTTCCGTTTAATCGGTTATTACCCAACATGCAGCTCGACTGTACGCGCTCTGAATATATTACTGCGGATTTTCATGAGCGAAATACTCGTACCCCGGTATTGTAATTTTCAGGGACCGTTGTCAAGGCAAACTCAATACACGAGAAACAATTTTCTTCTTCGTTTATTTGATGGGCTTGAACTGGGAGAGTAGAGATTTGGTACTTTGAGTTTTAACCCTTACTTAGGGAGGTCAGTATCGAGGAAAGTTGTAAATACGCTATTATAGAAAGTCAAGTAGTGGAGAGCTTTGAAAATTTTGTCGTTACGTTCTGACAATCAGACCGAAAATTTTCCCTTCGTCTCTCCTATTATTTATTGCTAATCGAGTCAATCATATACGATACTTCGTTATACACTCGATTAAAAATTTAAACGAGGTTTCGTGACGATACTAGTAAGCGATCATAAAAAACAAAAAACTTTCCTCAGTCCAACGTTCAACAAATAGCGAGATACACAAATTTTTTACGTCACCTCCTATTAATTCCGCTTCTAATTTTCACGTCAGCATAATGAATAGATAACAAGTTATGATTGTAATGTTATCGTTAGCGAATTGAAGTACAATCGAAAAGATAATCAATTTTCTGTCGCCTGGTGTAACTTTATTCTTTTTTTTTTCTCGATTTTTTTATCTGGACCTAGACACAGGAATCATCGGCGTTATATAATTCATTCCAAGCGACCACATAATTTTTAACTCAAAAAAAAACTTCACTCGTATCATTACTTTTCAAATTCAAGCGGAATTTTTAAAGAATGTAAAACCAAAATCCGGATGCGATCGCTTGGCAGGAATGCACAGGACAGAAAAAAAAAGGAATAAAAAAATGGAAGATGGAAGGTGACCTCGTTTCGGTTAACCGCGACGCGCGGAAACGAGAATATTCCTGAAAGTATTTATTTTGCAAATATAAAAGCTCCGTGCGCGGTTTTATATAATGTTCGATTCTCCTCTCTTTTTTTTTTTCATTTTAATTTTCCTTAACAGGATCAGCAACCTCTGAAGAGAGAAAACGCCTCGCTGCATAATTGTATAGTGAAAAAAGATTTTTTATGAATGCGAATCTCGACCATGAATTTCAAATCATTTCTGTTGATTGCTTATTCTCATTATTTGAATTTTGGATTTTTACATCGAACTCTGATAGTTATTAAAGGATACGTGCATTAGATATGGTTTAATGCTCACAATCAGAAGTTAATGGACGAATATTCGCTCGATTGAAGATCAAGATCTTTGCGAGTTTTATTTCCAAAAATTAGGACACTGGATTTTCTTCAACTAGATTTTTTGAAGAAATACACATACTTAAAAAAATGGAGTGGAGAGAAAAAAAAAATTTCACCCTCCCATTGGTCCATGAAAATATTTATTTATAAAGTGTTCAAAATTCTGTGGTGTATGTGGAGAGCGGGCTTTCCGAGAAACCGTGTAATGTAAATCGGGTTAATTATGTTCGACGCGCATGATCAAATTTCTTAAGGGCGAAGGTACATATGTATATGTAGGTATATAAGGTAAATGGATATATATAAGAAAAAGATGGATTAATCGAATAATTCGATAGGGAGGTTTTCGGTTACCAGGTTCCATTTTAAAGTAAAGCGAAAAGAATTGCACGAGACAATTCCGCCCAGGGGTTGAAAAGGGGGGCGGGAAGAGGGTTTGGGGTGGATGAGGTGGATCGAGTATTGATTGTACGTGCCAGAAGCCGGTATATACATATAATCGGACAAACGGTAATTGAAAAAAACTATATAATAGGTGTTAGCAACTGTATCCGTACGGAGCGATTAGGGAGAGAAAAAACGACGCGAGCTACCGTACGGCTTTCTTTTTTTCTTCTGCAGAGTGAAAAAAGAAATTATACCTAATCCGACGTATATCCTGCACCTTATATTCCGATGGTAATTAAACTTCAGTACTCGCTGTACACTTACGGTACACACGTTTAACTCATAAATTAGAGTAACTGCACAGAGTAGCAGCAGCAGTTTCTCTATAGATCGCAAACACAAAAGCTAGGGCTCTCAAGTTTCGTTAGTAAACCTTCCCTAACTGTAAGCTGCGAGCTTTCGCATATCTATACAGTGTCTCGTGTATTGTAACAACGTGTATACCTATATCTACCTATTTATTTACATAGATTTACCATAGCGATAGTAACCCGGAAGTCTAGAAAATTTACTTTCATGTTCTACGTGGTAATACCTATACTGCGACTGGTAAAGAAAAAACCAAGTTGCAAAGTCGTCTCTGGAATCTCTGGCATCTGTACGACAAACATTTCTAGTATCTTTCCATCCAATTTCTCTAGCTTTAAATCTATATCATATTATACTTTTTGCCCATGCAATATAACGAGTATCATAGAATAGATGATGTGTTAGAAAAGAGAAAATATTCTTTTTTTTCCTCCAACACACCATCCCCCCTTTTAGCTACCTCAATATGTATATTCCTTACAAAAATTCTCATGTGCGAAGAAAAAAATCCACTTGTCATACGTTGATCATGATACATCGATTAGTGTTAGATATGGATGATTGATCTCCCGACTTGAAAAAAACTGCAAAAAGAAAAAAAAACAGAAATGAAGGGAAATAAAAAGTGGAAGAAAGAAATGAAATCGCTGCCCGAATTTTATTGAGTGGAGGATCGTGGCCGCAGTATTAAGTAGGCACCTATGCTGCACCTCTGAGAATTTAAATTCAGGTCTGAATTTTTTCCGGCCTTTAGGGGAAGAACGGTGGAAAAGTGACGATCGAGTGCGGGGATATATTTTCATCAGAAAAAGGGAAAGGAATAAGTCAAGGTTGAATTTCAACCCCTACAGCAGCAGCATGACGGTATAGTTACAGGGTGTACGCACTACGACGTACGGTTATATAGGTATCGATAAGCGGAGTGTTGGACGAGATATTTTTACGCGTGGAAAAAAGTTTATTCGATCATATTTCCACTGACTATCTTATTTATCTGCATATTCGTGTACGCGTATGTGATACGTTTGGAGAATCGACGAAAAGATAACTCGCCATAGACATTAAATTTTTACAGAGCGCAGTTTAAACGAATTCTCGTATCTTATGTCACGGTATACATATGTATAGGTATAAACCTATCACATACATATATACCACCCACTCGAGGCAATAGTTTTCACATGGGAATAGCTGTAGACGTAGAAGGAATCGCCAATTAAAGATACATATACGTTGATACTTTTAATTGAACTTTCTCTTTGTGTGTCTTCTGTCGTGCTGTTGTAATCGATTACCGACCATCAAGAGGGTTTTTATAGGGTTTTTCCTCGGGTTTTTCATTACTTTTATTTTTCTTTCTCCTCACTGCAGCAAAGAATGAACAATCAACAACGACTTCTTTAAACGATCAGCTTTCAATTACCTATAGTCTGACTGGAACGAGAAAAGGAGAGCGAAATAAAACTAGAAAAAATAATTACATGGCGTAAGGTGCGACAATTATTCTTGTTCTTTTTTTTAGTTCGGTGTTTTTTTTTTCGCTAATTTTATAAAGTTAGGGCATCAATCCCTGTCACCGGCCGCCGCTCTTTTGTTTTTCATTTTTTTATTATTTTTGTGTATATAGAAAACCGCCTTTCATAGGACAAGAAATTTTGGTACCCATACTTTATAAATTATAAAAGGACCCTCTTCACGCAATGCTTGAATTCTCAAAAGCACATAGTATGAAGCAGACAATAGGTTTTGTTTTTTCTTCTGCAGGGTTTTAATTAGCGGGAAGATTTACCAGGAAATTAGACGAGTTTTAATAGAAACAAACTAAGAGAAACAAACATAATTTTTTCTTTTTTTTGTTTCAGTGTGGAAAGCAGAGAAAAAAATTAAGACTACGTAACACTTACAATGGGGGCATGCAATTCGAAATAATGAATAACATGAAGAAGAAAAAAAGAAGGAAACAGAAAGAAAAAATGGAAGGCGTGGGAATAATGTGTACGTATGTTCGTATTTATATAATATACATAAGTAGGTTGCTGCGGCACAACGGCTTATGTATAATGTATAATGTTGCGCGATTTTAACCGCATAAAAGCGAAACGTTAAACATTTCGAGTTTCCAGGTAATAATTTCATTAGACCGACGGTTTTACAACTGTTATACCGTCTTTATTTCAAGCGCGTCCTTTTTACCACCTCCTGCTGAATAAAGAGAATAAGAGAAGAGGAAAAAAAAAAACCATGAGGAGGGGAAAGTCTTGTTCAGAAAATTAGTTCAATTAGGTGCACACTCGAGGTAATAATAAGAGCTGCCGAGGCGTCGCGGTCGTCGGCTCCCTAAATTCTTTTTTAAGAATAATAATTATTATAATTTCATACCCCGTCTCGTGCTGTACATGGAATTTTCAATGTGTATGTAAATTTAAAAAAATTTTATCCAACGCTGCGCGATAGATAAAAAAAAAAAATAAATAATCATCAACCGCGAAGTGCGATAATTGGAAATTTAAGCTGAATTATTCGAGGTCTGAGGTCATTTATCGAATCTATTATTTTGGAATTATTTGAAACCGCGTGTGATGAACGCACTGAAATTTCGACATCATGAAGCAATTAGGGACCATTTGGATGCGGAAGTGAAAATTATCTATACGTCACTTATGATTAATAGAATTTCTGTGCGAGACGCAATATTATGCGCTGAAACTTGAATCGTATTGGTACCAATGCGGCAGTAGAATTACGTGCATATGTCAACCGCGTACAGCCGTTGTTGCAATTTGAAACATTATATTATATAGACAGACCGCATAAAACCGAATTGATTAACGTATATACATGTCAAAAGGACACAATGTGCTTTACAACTAATTAACAAGTGCATCAATCATGATATACTGTTTGTCATTAATTCACAGTACTCGCTCGCGCGCACCACATTACGTATATCATACGATACGCATAGAGTATGACGTTTGTTTGAGCTGTTAAACCTATTGAAATAATATACATCGATGTTGTATCAATAAAATTGAAAAATTGGGAAAAAATATTTTTTCCTCTTTCTGGACCATTTAGTTACACGAGGATACAACAATCCTGATATTAATTTCACATGAATTTATGGTATCCAGATTTTTTCAAAGTACGTGATCCGAAAAATGAAGAGCATCTCATCAATTCCAAGATGCCATGATGCGGGTACCTACGCATACCAGAGGCTTTGAATAGTGCGGTTCAAGGTGTTTCAACGAAAACGTCATAGAGAATTGTAGCCTCCATTGATTGATTAATCTTCTTCTTCTGAAATCGTATAAATAGGACATGAATTTTACAGATATTTCCGCACAATCAATATATGTATAGGCATTTCGTAGCGCGCTCGCCGAGGTTTTCTTTAATTATATAACAATTAGTGGCTTACGAAGGGGTTGAACTGCGGTGATGGTGACGGTTACGTTGTTGGAACAGAAAGAGGGAGAAAGAGAGATTTCAAGCAAACAAGGACTGATAGCGTAGGGCGAGAAATTAAATCGTGAGATGAAGCGAGAGATGGAAATGTGTAAGGTACATATACGTGGAGGATATACATACATATATGTATATCCACAAGTACCTGGCACATACATATTCGCGGTGATAACGAGAAAAGCTTTCCACAAGCAAACCGAATCGGATAAGGGAAAGAGAAAGACATGGATAAAGAGAGGGAGAAGGAGAGAGCGAGAGAGAGAGAGAGAAAGAAAGATGTTCGCAAACTATCAGCGTTATTAGATTTCCTGTGGCTCCCTGAATCGATAATTTTGTAATTACTACGTAGTAGCTACTATAATAGTACCAACGTAGATTCGTGGGTACAAATCGAGGTACGCGACTATAGGGAATATACGATATGTAATATATACATATACTGTATGCCATAGTATATAGGGACGTTAGCCTACACGTGTATTAGGGGTGCTCTTTGAGGTTCACCTTTCCCCATTCCCGAGAAGTTGAAACCGGATCTTGCTCAACTCCGGAGAATCCGGTGGCAGCGCAACTCCACAAACCATGTATATGTATGATATATGTAATCGTATATACGTATCCTATGTGTGTATAGATACGTATGCATACATACCAATTGTACACGTAGGTCTCACCTATACATATATCTATACGCCTCTCGATATCAACCAAAGTGCAATGTGCACTTCAATTCAAAGACGAGGTCCAATTTCCCTGAACCAACGAATTCTTACGGCTATAGATATACATGTAGGTATGTACGTACGTATACATATATAGCGTATGTAAATACATAAGGACCTCTTCGATAGACGCCCTTCTCTATTAAATTTAACGCCAAATTGAATCACTGGGAAAATCGCGTTTACTTAGATCCATCTATGTAACCTAATTTATATTGACTTTGAATAGATTTTGGAAGCGTTATAATATTTCCTAACCTGACCTCCAAGCAGGTATATGGCTAAGTAAACGTATACCATGCAATGTCGAAAAAAAAAGTACACGTATTTTCACGGTGACAAATATTACTTACGAAATTCCCGGGCAAAAGGGGGTTAAAATAAACGATGACAAAGTTTCTCCATACTATTGGATAACTTGTTCGAATTTCTGCTACTCTTATGTACGAACGTAGTATACCATGAAATTTTAGTGCAATTGGTGCAGTAGAGTGTACTGGATATGCGACTTTTATTCGGTAAGAAAAGAAAAAAAAAAAGAAAAAAAGTGTAGTAAAAACGGGTGCAGACGTATCAGATTTTTGAAAAAAAGAACATGCATGCGAATATCTATATATATTAAATAAGTAAAGTTTTCCTATACAATTCTCCCGGGCATCCCGCGAGCTCCTCGTTTTCCGGGAACCCCCACAGGCTCTTTATCGACTTCGCTGCTGTACACATACCTCTATGTATAAGGTATACCTATACGTATGAACGTATACTTCGCGTATATGACTGTAAGGAACGCAACAGATCTTGAATTGGGCATTCGGTTACCAAGCAATTAGATTACAAATAAGTATATTGAATTCAAATCCAATTCGTGAAGAAAAGAATGTCACCTGCAAGTTTTCCATTTGCAAGTATACCGTAGTAATTGTCCTTTTCAATCGCTGTCAATGAGAGAGAATTCTAGCTTTATAGTAAGAATAAAGCCAAAGATATATATATAAGACATGATAATAACATTCATTTCAGAGAATTTTTCAATCCCCTTTATTCCTCAAATACGTGACTCTTTCGTAGTAACGAATGAAGATTTTTTTGAATGTTCAAAGACGAAATGCAAGCTTTATTCTACGGGTTAGCGCCCAAAACGAGGGAAAATTTTTTTCAAAATTAATTCATACGTTCTCAGAAGTTAACCAATTTTTTACAATAGCTCACCCTGTAGATGTTGTTTAAAAAAAAAATACGTTTATCCATGTAGACACGTACGTTAGAGATGGTAAGTTATAATTGTAGGACGGAGCGTATTCCGTAATTATTTTTGAAGACTTTACGATGACACGTACTTATAGAGATGCCCATGTAATAACAATAGCTCCGACGCGACGATGAGTATACGCAAGGAACAATAATTATTTAGGACAAACCGTCTGCAGAGAGTATATCCAAAGCAAAAGAGAATTAAGAGAGGTATAAGCGAGAAAGAGAGAATAGGCTCGTAAATTATAAGTCAGTAGAAAGGCTTGCACGGTAGCCTCTTTCGAAAATTACCGGAAATTCGTTGAAGAAGCTTAAGGGCCAGTTGTTCTGGACCGTAAAATGAATCCCCGAAAATAATTCATCCTTAAACTCTGCCCCGGAGTGTCGACGCGGGGTGCGGCTGGCTACAGTAACTGCTTGGATAGCTCGCCATTGCTGCTAGCTAGCAGCCAAACCCCCTAACTACCACACGCTCGTTTTCTTCTCGAGTTGCTGAAAGATCCTAAAGAAAAGATATCTTCATTGCAGAAACGAAGAGTGCCAAGTATGAAAGTTTCGGAGACGAGGTAATAATATTTTTTATCTATTTCTCTTTTTTCTTGTTTTTTTTTTTTTTCTCTCCTTGTACATCCAAAAACTTCATTATTTCACTATCGATGTTACAATACCACGCATATGTCAAACTTTAAGTTCGATTTTTATTTATCTTTTTTTTTTGCTTCACCCGTCAGTTCCTATTAACCAATAAAAGTTGAAACCAAAAATTATGAACACTTTTTATTTTAGGGTTTTGGGTTTTGTTCTGACTGTTTTTCTCGTCGCATTCCACGAATGAAACTTTTTTTAGGGTATCCTGAAAGCATGAACACAATCAGGAATCCCGGATTCTTAAACTCGTGTGGCACGTGTGTCACTGGGGATAAGAACGTATCTATACGTATAAAACTAACACCTTCCTTGAAGCCAACTTTCTCTGTATCCTTTTTTTTTTTTTGTTTGGTGCTCAAGAATATTCCTGCTTCTCATCTCCTTCGCACAAGAGGGTGGAAATCAGTGACGACGTCATTGCCCACGCCATCCTTGAACCTTGAACGCGTGTCACAACTTTTATTCTGGGAAAAAAAATAAAAAATAAAAAAAAAAACCAACCACAAAAAAGGGATGAAGAGAGAAAAAAAGATGCTCTTTCCAGAGCCTTTGTAACCTTTTTTATTCACCTCTGTTGTCAACTACACATGAACGTGTCCCTATTTACCAGTGAGAAGCTGTCTTATACGCACCCTTACGGAATAAAAAGCAGCACGACGCTCTTCATCGATGCGTTTGCAAGAACTTGGGAAGGGCCTACGAACTTCGAGGAGCTTCAACTTAACTCGTAGCGAAGGTCGTTCAACACATGGGCCACAAATCTCCGAGTCATCGAATTTCACAGGTGGCTCCAGAAATATAGCCAGATTTCGAATGTATAATGTAGTGCATTGATGACAAACTATACACCGTAAGAAATGTGACTGAATTGTATGAATAGAAGATGTGATAAATTACAGATCCAAATTCGCATAATCATTGGAAATAAATATCCCTGCAGACAAACTTATGGATAAGAATCATTTAAGCAACAAACTATTTACATCTAATACTCATACGTGATTATATTACTCTAACCTTAGCACACCACCACTGCTTATTATTTTATTAATCCTATATGGGAGCGATACGTGCAAAGTTGCCAAGTTATTTGTATACTGCAACTTCCTTTAGTGATGTACAGGTGCGGTATTCGACGATATCAGTTGCCCATTCTCGTGGCAGAAGTCATCCGATGATTGAGTACAACCATAAGTTTAACATTAAAATACACTGAGACAGTTAATTAATTTATGTAAGTTAATAGTCACACCTTTGCGAGTCCGATACAGGAATATTTTTACAAAAAGTGCTGTCATACAAACATCGCGTCATCGAGGCCGAATAAGTCAATATCGTATAAATAAATATGGGTTCGAAGAAACTTTCAGAGAAAATCCGAAAAATGAAACTGAGTCGTGAAGAGATCAGTCACGACAATCATATAAAAATTGCGGATACAATCTAAGAGGTTGAGGGTCAGACCCAGGTCGGATTGGCACGTATATAGTTCATAATGTTGTGAATCGGCTCTCGAATACATAAAATTTTTCGTGAAAAAATGTTGAAGCCAAAAGGGCGTATGAGCTATTTAGTCACGCGTAAATCGCGATTATTGTCATCTTCTCCAGAATGGTCACGATAAATTTAGTGGCGTAGATCTCTGTGCCAGAAAAGTGATTGAAACCCCAAACAGCCCTTCTGGTTTCTATCTAGCGATATAGTAGTCAGCTTTTTCCACGGATCAAAATAATTGGGTATTCAATGATTCCAGCCAGTTAAGCCGTGTCAGCTGGTGGGCTACATTTTTTTTATTAAATTCAACGGGTTCAGTAGGTTAACGCGTAGAGGCCGGATGATTTATACATATGTTCGCGTAGGTTTTGGTATTACATTTTTTGAAATGTCATCTATTGCAATAAGCCCTCTTGAATGTATTCGATCGGTAACCGAACACATAAATAGAAGTAGATTGAAAAACGGCTGAGAGTATAGCGGTGTGAATCTAACGTGAAACAATCACGTCTCGTTCGTGTACCAAATTTTTGATAGGGATTTGTCGAATAGTTCGTTTGAAATTCGTGGATTGAAAATTGATCAATTCGGCCCATTAGTGCTACACATCCTACCCCAGAATTTGCTTCAGAAAATTCCTATTGAAGAATTAATTCTCGAAAACATCTTATCTCACATCCAAAAATGTTTTGACTGCTATTCAGGACAGTGTAACACTACCGCGCCGAAATTCGTGAATCGAAGTGATATTTATCATAATTATTCTACAGAATTATATTTGGAAACTCGAATTAGAGCAAATTTTCGGATAGGATTTTTTCCGTAGTAGGTTTATTCATAGTATTTTGGATTGGACCGAAAAGTGAACATCTACGATAGTCCAGGTCGATTATTATTTGCGCAACCTTCTTGACTAAATATCCAGAACTCAAACGATAGCTGCAGAATGAGCGTAAACGAAGATGTAACTCAACTATTAGATGCCAAATGTGACGAAGCGAGTGATGCAAAACTCCCGGAATTGCCTTCGTGGCGTGAATGGATAAGACGACTTGATTGGTTCAACTTTTTTTACCTCGGATTTTTTCATGTTGGTTACATCTTGTCCATTATTATATACGTTTTTGGACTGTATTCGGAACCAGTTAAATGGCAGACGATTGTGTGGGGTGAGTTAGAGTTTGGATTGTTAAGAAAGCAAAGAGGGATTTGGGGATATTACTCGGAGATCCACAATAATGTTTCAGTGGTCTTTCTCTACTACGTATCGGGTCTGGGCATAACTGCAGGAGTTCATCGCTACTGGACTCATCGTACTTATAAAGCTAAACTTCCGTTGAAAATAATTTTGATGATTATGTATTCGATAGCTGGATCGGTGAGCAATATGAAAAATCTACGTAAAGTAACGTGGAGATTGAATTAAATAATTTGTTACCTGCAGTATCCAATTTTCTACTGGACAAAGGACCACAGAGTTCATCACAAGTATTCCGATACTATCGCGGACCCCCACAATTCGAAACGAGGATTTTTTTATTCACATGTGGGATGGATTATTCAGAAAAGACATCCCGAATATCTTGAAAAAGCAAAAGAAGCTGACTTGTCCGACATAACTGCCGATCCAGTCGCAATGTTCGACAAAAAGTAGGCTACGGGTGCCCATATTGACATGACTTTTTTCTATTGTACACAAATTTATCCGTATAAGATTTGATTAGATATAATTCTATTCTAAAACTTCCGTAGGTACGTCGCTGAGTTGAGACTAATCTTTTGTTTTTTCCTCCCAACGGTAATTCCTATTTTATACTGGAATGAGACGATTTTTCATGCGATCTTATTAGTGTGCTTTGTACGCTATATGACTGCATGGAATGTTACCTCTGGCGTTAACAGTTTTGCACACATCTACGGCAGTCGTCCATACAACAAGTAAGTCAGTCATATTTCCTAGAATGAACTTGTAACGAGTGATCGAACAATTATATGTGTCATAGGTTCATAGCCCCCAAGGAATTACCGATTTTGTCATTTTTCTCCTTGGGCGAAGGATCGCATAATTATCACCACACATTCCCTTGGGACTATAAGGCGACAGAGTCGATTCTCAAGCATTCCAGTTTGACAACGCTTTTCATCGCGGCATGTGCGAAACTTGGATTGGCCTACGATCTCCGAGAAGCTTCACCTGAACTTGTGGAAAAAGTTATTCGTCGCACTGGCTACAAAACCAAGAATCAATGAATTCTAAATCTTATCATGATATTGTGAATTTGATAAACAAACCCCTTGGTTATGAAAAGATTCAACAAATGAATAGACAAATCGCAAAACTGAGTTCTTTTCAGTTGTCTTTCTTAGTTGAACTTTTTTTGCTTATCAGTGAGAGTAACCACCTTGTATATTAGTTAAGTACAAATTATTCCATTCCTCAGTAAGTGTACTTATGTTCCCACTGTAAAGTTTCAGGTTTTGGAATTGTAGATGCGTTATTGATAAAAAAAACAAAATCGAAATTCACGGATTGAGAGGAAAAGATTCTTGACTATAAATCTAGAATACCTTCAATGTGGTTTAATTGATACCTTGTTTCAGATTAATGCGCCCAATATTTGTATGTCTGATCATTATATCATACTTGCACATTACAAGTGAACCACGCTGCATATGAATTTTAAATGAAAATAAGTTACGGCAGGTCAGTGTGAAAAATGATATCAGTTTTTTGTAATGCATATCCTTAAATTGCGCATCCGTACTTGGTAAGACAAACTGCGATAATTTAATTTATAATATTTGTTGATGGTATGCGAGGCCGTACGTGACCTCGGGTGTCAGGCGGAAACTGAATATATACCTAAATTTAAATTACATTTCTTTGACGCGCTACAATCGTTTGTAAGCATTCCACTCATTGATCACCAAATGCTAAATTATTCCAATGTGAGAGATAATTATGTGTAAGTTGTAAGGTTGCAGTTTCACAAAGTCCAATTACTTTGGTGACAAAGGCCAGGGTCTCTAAGAAATCAAAGTTATCCAATCGCTTGAATTTATGAACCACATTTCACTCACAATTAGGCTGAAGTATTTTGAATGTTTTTGAAATCTGTTGACTTCCGTAGGGTTTCTCATTTTAGTACACTAGAAGTATTCAAGGTGATGCGAATTCCAACCATTGATGCAGTTTGGTAATTTATGTGAGTTGATATTCACAGCTTTGCGAGTCCGATATAAGGGAAGCATTTTTATAGAAAGCGATGTAATACGAATATTACATTGTCGAGGCCAAATATCGTATGAATAGATACTGAAGAGACGTTCGAAATAATCCAAAAAACAAAACTGAATCGTGAAGAGAGTCAGAACAAGCATATAAAAAATTTCAGTTACAATCCAAGAGGTCAAGGGTCAGACCCAGGTCGGATTGGCACGTATATAGTTCATAATGTTGCGAATTGACCCTTGAATACATTCAACTTTTCGTGAAAAATTTGGAAGCCAAAAGGGCGTGTGAGCTATTTAGTCGCGCGTACATCGCGATTATTGCCATCTTTGCCAGAATGGTCACTATAAATGTGGCGGCGTAGATCTCTGTGCCAGAAAAGTGATCGAAGCTCCAAAAAGTATAGGTTACGTCTTTCTGCTTTCTATAGCTATCGATATAGTCGTCTGATTTCTTTACGGATCAAATCAATTGAGTATTCAATGATTCCAGCCAGTTAGGCCGTGTCAGCTGAAAGGCAACATTTTGGTTATTGAACTCAACGGGTTCAGCAGGTTAACGCGCAGAGGCTGAATGATTTATACATATGTTGGCGTGGGATTTGGTATATCCTTTTTTGGAATGTCATCTATTGAAATAGATCCCCTCAAATGTATTTGATCAGGAACCAAACACATAAATAGAAGTAGACTGAAAAACGGCTGAGAGTATAGCGGTGTGAATCCAACGCGAAACAATCACGTCTCGTTCGTGTACCAAATTTTCTATGGGTATTCGTCAAATAGTTCTGTAGTACTGTCCATGAAGAGCTTCAACATTGTTCAAAATCCATGGATTAGGAATTAGTCGAGCGGCCTATCAATACTAAATATCCTACGCTAGAATTTGCTCCAGAGAAGCTTATGAAAAAATATTTCTCGAGAACATCTTATCTCATATCTAAAAATGTTTTTACTGCAATTCCGGACGGTGTAACACTACTGCGCCGGAATTCGTGAATCAAAGTGATATTCATCATAATTATTCTACAGAATTATATTTGGAAACTCGAATTCGTCCAAATTTTCGGATGGGATCTTTTCCGTGTTAGTGTGTTTATTCAGAGTGGTCATTTTTCCATTTCAGTACTGCACTGAATTGCAACCTGCAATTTTGGATTTGAACCGCTGGAATACGCTTGGATTGGACTGAAAAGTGGACGTTTACGATTATCAAGGTCGGTTGATATTTACGCAACCTTCGTTAGTGAATATCCAGGACTCAAAAGATAGCTGCAGAATGAGTGTAAATGAAGATGTAACTCAACTATTGTATGCCGAATGTGACGAAGCGACCGATGCAAAACTCCCGAAATCGCCTTCGTGGCGTAAATGGATAAGACGAATGGTTTGGTCATACTTTTTGTACATCGGATTTTTTCATGTTGGTTACATCTTGTCAATAATCATATACGCTTTTGGACTACATTCGGAGCCAGTGAAATGGCAGACGATTGTCTGGGGTGAGTTAGAGTTTGGATTGTCAAAGTGCAAAGAGGGATTTGGGGATATTATACAAATATCCACAATAATGTTTTAGTGGTCTTCATCGCCTACATATCGTCTTTGGGTACAACTGCAGGAGTTCATCGCCACTGGGCTCATCGTACTTATAAAGCGAAACTCCCGTTGAAAATAATAATGATGATTATGTACTCGGTTGCTGGATCGGTAAACAATATAAAAAATCTACGTAAAAAGTACCGTTAAGATTGAATTGTGTATAGTTGACGTTACGTCGTTCTTAACACACATTTGTTACGAGCAGTATCCAATTTTCTACTGGACAAAGGACCACAGAGTTCATCACAAGTATTCCGATACTATCGCGGACCCCCACAATTCGAAACGAGGATTTTTTTATTCACATGTAGGATGGATTGTTCAGAAAAGACATCCCGCATATCTCGAGAAAGCAAAAGAAGTTGACATGTCCGACATAACCGCCGATCCAGTCGCAATGTTCGACAAAAAGTAAGTTGTGGGTGCTCGTTGGCATGAATTTTTTCTATCAAACATATATTTATCCATATAAGATTTGATTAGATATAATTCTATAGTGAAATTTCCGTATAGGTACGCCACAGAGTTGAGACTGCTATTTTGTTTTTTCCTCCCAACGGTAATTCCTATTTTATACTGGAATGAGACGATGTTTCATGCGGTTTTATTGGTGTGTTTTGTACGCTATATCACTGTATGGAATGTTATCTCCAGCGTTAACAGTTTTGCACACATCTACGGCAGTCGTCCATACAATAAGTGAGTGAATCATATTTCGTAGAATGAACTTTTCACGAGTGATCGATCAACAATATGTGTCGTAGGTCCATAGGCCCCAGGGAATTACCGATTTTGTCATTTCTCTGCTGCGGGGAAGCATCGCATAATTATCACCACACATTTCCTTGGGACTATAAGGCGACAGAGTCGATTCTCAAGCATTCTAGCTTGGCAACGCTTTTCATCGAGACAAGTGCGAAACTTGGATTGGCCTATGATCTCCGAGAAGCTTCACCTGAACTTGTGGAAAAAGTTATTCGTCGCACTGGCTACAAAACCAAGAATCAATGAATTATAAATCCTATTCTGATATTGAGAATTTGATAAACGAAACCAGTGGCAATAAAAAGAATAAACAAATGAGTAGACAAACCACAAAACTGAGTTTTTTTCAGTCGTCTTTCTAAGTTAAAATCTTTTCTCTTTTTCTGTGGGCGTAATTACCCTGTATGTTAGTTAGGTACAATACCAGCGAACCGGCTAAGCCAATGTGAGGGACAATTATGTGTAAGTTGTAAGGTGTTTACAATTCAATCACTTTGGCGACAAAGGACAGGGTTTTTGTGAAATTGAAATAATCCAATCACTTGAATTTATAAATCCCATTGCACTCACGATCAGGTGAAAGTACTTTGAATGTTGCTAAAATCTGTCAACTTTCAGAGGATTTCTCATTTTAGTACAATAGCGATATAAGAGGTTATGCTAATTCCCACCACTTCAATGTAAATTCCAGCAGTATTTTATTTCAACTGCAAGAAACAGAACTGATTGTGAGTCGTAAAGAGAGTCAGGACAATCATGTGAAAAATTGCAGATGCAATCCAAGAGGTTGAGGGTTAAGTCAGACCCAGGTCGGATTGGCTCGTATATAGTTCATAACAATGCGAATCGATTCTACAATACATTCAATTTTGCGTGAGAAAATTTTAAACCCAATAGGACGTATGCAGAGCTATTTAGTCACGCCTGAATCGCGATTATTGCCATCTCTCCAAGAATGGTCACGATGAAGTTGGTGGCGTCGAGTGCGTAGATCCCTGTGCCAAAAAATTGATTTAAGCTCCGAAGAGTGAAGGTTACGCCTTTTTGCTTTCTATAGCTATCGTCAAAGTCGTCTGATTTCATTACGGGTCAAATCAATCGAGTATTCCAGGATTTTAGCCAGTTAAGCCCTGTCAGCTAATAGGCTACATTTTGGTTATTAAATTCAACGGGTTCAGCAGGTTAACGCGTAGAGCCGAATGATTCATACAAATGTTGGCGTGGGTTTTGGTAAATCCGTTTTTTTCAATGTCATCTATTGCAATAAGCCCTCTTGAATGTATTCGATCGGGAACTGAACACATAAGTAGAAGTAGCCTGAAAAACGGCTGAGAGTATAGCGGTGTGAATCTAACGTGAAACAATCACGTCTCGTTCGTGTACCGAATTGTTGATGGGCATTTGTCAAATAGTTCTACTGCCCATGAGGAGTTTCTACTTCATTTGAAATTCGTGCATTGAAAATTGATCAATTCGGCCCATTAGTGCTACACATCCTACCCCAGAATTTGCTTCAGAAAATTCCTATTGAAGAATTAATTCTCGAAAACATCTTATCTCACATCCAAAAATGTTTTGACTGCTATTCAGGACAGTGTAACACTACCACGCCGAAATTCGTGAATCGAAGTGATATTTATCATAATTATTCTACAGAATTATATTTGGAAACTCGAATTAGAGCAAATTTTCGGATGGGATTTTTTCCGTGGTAGGTTTATTCAAAGTAGTCGTTTTTCCATTCCAGTACAGCACTCAATTGTAGCCGACAATTTTGGATTTGAAGCGCTGGAATACGTTTGGATTGGACCGAAAAGTGAACATCTACGATTATCAAGGTCGGTTGATATTTACGGAACCTTCGTTAGTGAATATCCAGGACTCAAACGATAGCTGCAGAATGAGTGTAAATGAAGATGTAACTCAACTATTGTATGCCGAATGTGACGAAGCAACCGATGCAAAACTCCCGAAATCGCCATCGTGGCATAAATGGATAAGACAAATGGTTTGGTTCAACTTTTTTTACCTCGGATTTTTTCATGTCGGATGCATCTTGTCTATTATTATATACGCTTTTGGACTATATTCGGAGCCAGTGAGGTGGCAGACGATTGTCTGGGGTGAGTTGGAGTTCCGATTGTTAAGAATGCAAAGACAGATTTGGGGATATTTTACAAATATCCACAATAACGTTTCAGTGGTCTCCATCGGCTACATATCGGGTCTGGGCATTACTGCAGGAGTTCATCGCCACTGGACTCATCGTACTTATAAAGCAAAACTTCCGTTAAAAATAATTCTTATGATTATGTATTCGATAGCTGGATTGGTAAACAATATAAAAAATCTACGTAAAAAGTACCGTTAAGATTGAATTGTGTATAGTTGACCTTACATTGTTAGTAACACACATTTGTTACCGGCAGTATCCAATTTTCTACTGGACAAAGGACCACAGAGTTCATCACAAGTATTCTGAAACTATTGCGGATCCCCACAACGCGAAACGAGGATTTTTTTATGCACATGTAGGATGGATTGTTCAGAAAAGACATCCCGCATATCTTGAGAAAGCAAAAGAAGTTGACATGTCCGACGTAACTGCCGATCCAGTCGCAATGTTCGAAAAAAAGTAAGCTACGGGTGCCCATATTGGCATGACTTTTTTCTATTGTACAAAAATTTGTCTGTTTAAGATTTGATTAAATGTAATTCTATTGTAAAATTTCCGTAGGTACGTAGCGGAGTTGAGACTAATCTTTTGTTTTGTCCTCCCAACGGTCATTCCTATTTTATGTTGGAATGAGACGATTTTTCATGCGATCTTATTAGTGTGTTTTGTCCGCTATATGACTTTATGGAATATTACCTCGAGCGTCAACAGTTTTGCACACATCTACGGCAGTCGTCCATACAACAAGTAAGTCAATCATATTCCCTAGAATGAACTTTTCACGAGTGATCGATCAACAATATGTGTCGTAGGTCCATAGGCCCCAGGGAATTACCGATTTTGTCAATTTTCGCCATGGGCGAAGGATCGCATAATTATCACCACACATTTCCTTGGGACTATAAGGCGACAGAGTCGATTCTCAAGCATTCCAGTTCGACAACGCTCTTCATCGAGGCATGTGCGAAACTTGGATTGGCCTACGATCTCCGAGAAGCTTCACCTGAACTTGTGCAACAAGTTATTCGTCGCACTGGCTACAAAACCAAGAATCAATGAATTCTAAATCTTATCATGATATTGTGAATTTGATAAACAAAAGCGGTGGCAATAAAAAAATTAAACAAATGAACAGACCAACCATAAAACTGATTTTTTTTCAGTTGTCTTTCTAATTGTAAGTCAAAATTTCTTGGCTTTTCTGTGGGAGTAATCACCCTGCATGTTAGTCAAGTACAAATTATTTCAGTCCTCAGTAAGTGTACTTATGTTCTCAGAGTCAAGTTTCAGAGTTCAAATTTCTATAGAATTTTAGATGCGTCATTGATAAAAATGTTTCCGAGGTTCAAATACGTGAGAATACATCAGAATACTGCGAAACAAAAATGTTGATTTTTGGCCCAAAATCGCGATTTTTCAAATCCTATAGCTTTCGCCTTTTTTCGACTTTGGGGTCAAACATCGACGTTTCTTTTTTTATGGCGTCCTGATGGATCTTGAGCCCAGAATTCCGAACCTGCAAACTGAACTGATCTATCGATCGCAATGATCGAGTTATCACCAATTTTTTGGTTCTCGGAGCGGATCCTTTTATCATGCGAAATAAATTTTATAAATAAATAAAAAACATGATCCATGTACCGTTCGTGGTCAATGCTTCGCTTTGAATAGCTATCTCATTATCCACACTCAAAAGCAACTGTACATTCAACAGCTTCATAATTCACGATACATCCTATTCGATTCGTCGGACCAATTAGAGTACTTCGTGCGTACGTGTTGTAAGAACATGTACGTGGGTATTCCGTGTATGATTGGGTACACAGTGTGTTCCATATTAAATGAAACCTTCGAAAAATTCGATAACAATTTGTCGTAGCACAAAATGATTTACAATTAATCTGTAGGATTTCATGAGAGCGATATCAATTCGTAAAATCAGGTCGAGGTCTCGAACCCTTTTCAGGATAATCAAGCTCTTGTTTGAATCGAAACACCCTGTATATTCCATTCGTTCAGCACACGTCGAGTAGCTACGTATAACACACGCATACATGTGGATCGGATTAATCTAAATCAAACGCGATCATAGCGATTGTAAAGCGCGTTATCGACGATACGCCGATCCTCAGCTCTCGCATATTCGGAAACTGTATACAGAGTCAGCGTCAAGCGGTGCTGACTGTAATTATTTCCATGAAACGATTAGATGAGATATAGAGGGGCGAGAACTTTACCGATGTGAAAAGGGTGCCAGCTGAATTAAGCCCTGGTGCATCCGTAATACTCTTGTCTGGTTGGTGGTTATATCTATGGAAGGTGTAGATCCGCAAACCCCTTTCCGCGGATCCCTTTGATCTAAATTTCCACATCAATTTATACTGCTGCTACAATTATGGAAAAGTTAGATACCCACAATGTTCACACCATATCGATTTTCACAAAAATTTCATTCCTTACACCTTCTATTTTTTTCTAAATATAATTCGGTATATTTATATCCTGCCGGAGATTTTCTCACAATTAAAAGATTACGGAGTTTTAAGCCCTGTTTTATACCACCAGGGTTATCAACGCAAAACTCTAGACACCGTCTAGATATATTTTGGAACTTAATCGTCGTGGAATTAATTTCAATTTAGATATATTTACTGAAGCGTTAATTGATTTCGCAAACTCCGTATAGGAGGTGTTGAGCGTCAACTCAACGAGGTCCTTCACTAATCCTCACTACTTTTTATCTGTCTTCCTTTCCTCTCAAAGTATTTTGAGAGGGCAATAAAACATCATCGTATTCGATTCTCATGGCGTCATTATAAAAAACAACAACAACAAAAAATAATAATAATAAATATGGCCGAATGATGAAACAAAAAATTATATACGAAGTATAAAATACAAATCATTATGACTCCCGTGGAGCGTTCAGTTCTTCAAGGTTTAATTACAATTAAATTTCAAAAATCTGTTGACTCGCATAAATAATTTTTTTCTACGTTTTTCCCTCTTACTGAATTCTTTTTCGTCCCCATGTTATACGAAATATATTCTTGGTCCCTTTCCAGATCGTTATATACAAATCGTCAAACGTCCTCGCTCGTCAATTATTTGAGAGCTGCAGCGCAGTGATCAATTTCTTGGGCACTTCATTATTTTTCTATTTTCTTTTGTTTTTCTTTTGTTTTTGTAGTTTTTCATGGAAGCATCAGAGTTCGCCCCGACAACTAGTAGAATTTAGACAAGAAACGATATATAATTGTTTTTGAGTAAATATATGCGAGGTATATAAAGGATAGAAAAGTGCAGTAACGCGGGAGCACTCAAATTTAACAAAGAATGATAGCGAACATGAAGGGAAAAATTCATTTTCAAACGCATCAGTTTTTCAACGAACTCTGTTGTTTGTGTAACGCGAATACCAGAAACTTCTCTCTGCGCAATTCCCATCTCTTTTTTCCTTGCAGGTTATACCGGAACGATACTCGGTGCTTTACTATCACTACTACTACCTACTCTCCGTGCACCGAGTCATGAAGCAAAAGTGGTTTATTGATCTACCCCCTCAATAGTTCACCCAACCATCCATTTTCTCTCTCACTCCCTATCTCCCTGTACATCTCACTTTTTTTCTTCTCGTTTGACTCTCTGATAAGTACAAATAGTAGCTACCCGCTAACAGGTCTCTGCAACGTTCCATTTTTCCCCATCCCTCCAACTTCCCATTTTCATGCCACTCCTCACCGCATTATAACTATATAATCCGTATCCGAATCCCCTAGAGGGTATAAAATTCTTCCTGTCCCATGCAGCTTCCTGGCTGCGAATATCCAACCACCACTTAAACACATAAAAAAAAGAGAGTTCAAAAATCACAGACATGGAATAGATGCCGTATAAGCAATTTCAAACATGATTCGGTGCGACAGACCTTTCGGAAATGAGGTACTTGAGGAAATACAAATTTATACAGAGCTTCGGTGGAGATGGAGAGTAGAAAAGAGTTTTAATTTTTTGTTTTTTTTCGATTTTATCTCTTCGCTCAAAATTTATCTCGTTGAGAAATGAAAAACAAAAAAACGGTATACGGCACGTATGTGCAACACAGGGAAGAAGAGCGCGCGGTTTCTTCGCGTGAAATTGAAGCGGCTTTGATCGATGAGAAATAAGAAAGTGAGAAAATCACTATTCTATTTCTTCACGGTTCACTAGGCCCAGTTTATTATCTCCCTCCCCCGTCCCTTCCTCCCTTCCTCTCTCTCTCTCTCGCGAATCTTGCGATTGGAAAAATGACGTTGAGAGAAAAGAACGAACCCTTTAAAATGGCGACGAAGAGATATTCGATTCACGGAAGTTCCGGTTATTGCCAAAACATACAAAATTATTCCGGAAGTACCAACAGTCAACATCTTGACGCTGTACATACAAAGATGTGTGCTTTATTATACAACGATTCGAGATTTTCAAAATTATTATGCTTTTCGCAGAATATATCCAGGGAAAAGTTTAGGGATGACTGGACCACTAGGTAAATTAAACCAATCTGTATAAAGTACATTATGTGCTCTATACTTTCGTATAGAACGGTCCAATTTACTCGGTGGTACCCATCATCCCTACTCTCCCTTTTAGATCATATTATCACAATAACGTATATACGTCAGAAATCACCTATACACGTAGCTACATCCTTCACATATATCGGAGAGATGAAAGTTCCCTTGGGAATCTTATGACCCAACTACCCCGAGGGCATATCGCTGTTGCTACGTAGAGTTGCCGTTGCTGCTGGTTTTGCTGCTGTTGCTTCAGGAATAAATTGCTTGTTATCTACAGCATACGGAAGAATTCATATAACAACATTAGCAGATAGATGTTATGTGGGTACACATATGATGATTGTACGAAAAAAATTCTCATGCTACATTTTCAAAAAATAAAATAAAAATAAAAAAGTAAGCAACGAGGAAGTCGATTTTCCCCAGATTTCATCGATGGAGAAACTGGAAGTTGAATTTTCTGCAGAGGATTCAATTGACGATGCGCGATGCCCCGTAGAAGTTTCTTGTTCCTTGAAGTGGCAAAGTGGAGGAAGAGGAGAAGGGAGAACGTCCCTGGTGGTGAGTCCCAGTGTCACCTAAACTCGGAGACAACGTTCCTGAATTATTGAGTAGAATTCAAGTCCAACTGCCACCGAGCAATGTAGATCGACAAACACGTTTCTGACGAGAATTCCCACACAACCCTTCTCACGATAGATTGAACATTTTGACAGCTGATAGATCTTTCAGCATACTATATTATAACATTAACTTTGAGAAGAATTTCCGAATATGGTTAGAACTGTTCAATTAAATGTATAGAGAGAAGAAGAAAAATAATTATATGCAGCAAAAGTTGAGGTGGCATTTGGAAAAAAAAGAATTTCCAAAATTCTGAATACGCTTTGCTAACAATAAAATATTACTTCCCTAGAACGTCTTTTTTCCTAACCGTGAATTTTTATCCGAATTGAGATTTGAAATGAAAAAATAAACTCCAGCATGAAGGAAGCAAAAAAAAAAAGAAGAAAATCATACGTAATTTTGTTTCTCTTAGCGATGAATTTGAAGAGGACATTTCGTAGTATGATTATACGCGCGTATACATTTCTGTTCCGCAGAGAAAGCCAACGGTAGCTTTAGGTAAGAATGATAATTAATCACGAGTTGTTCGAGGACGTGTATGTGCACTTACATACATGAAAGTCCTGGGGAGAGATGCCGTGAACCCGAAGAGATATGACTACGAGCGGGAGATAGAGAGAAAAGAGAAAGGACGAAGGGCGAAGGGATTTCTCGGATGATAGTGGACTGCGGTATTCGTGCGGTGGACAGGCGGTGGGCAAACCGCCAGAATAAACCTAGCTGAACAATCAATCTCTACGTGTGCAGCAGCGGTATCCGTGGAGCTACCTGAAACAATTTGAGAGGAAGCAAGAAAAAGCAAGTAAAAATAATTGAAAAAAAAAAACAAAAAAAACAAACGGAATATAAAACCAGTTCTTCATTTACATTTCTTTCCTCGATCCTCTTTTTTCTTCTTCTCATTCCTCCGCATTCCATTTGTCTGCTGTGTATGTATAATGAGGTTCTTTCCAAAAGAGCGCAGACAGAAAATCATACAACAATGTCCCGTACACTTGACTTTTTCATTCCTCCTAATTTTTTTTCGAAATCACGTCGAGGCTACGAAATTTTTTTGACATTGTTTCCGTATCCCGATAACGTACAGAGTACACAAGTCTAAGATCGCAAATTGCACGAGAAAATTGCGTGACTGATTCAACCGAATTCTAATGGTTATCTCATTTATATACCGTGAAAGCACACGTTCTTTGTATTTTGTTAAAAGGATACGTAGGGAAAAGAAATGAAAAGCGTCAGGAGAACGGGAGGCCCGTTTTAAAGCCAAGTGTCAGACGAAGCGGAATAGAATACAATGGGGTCCTTATAATTGACGTTTCGATCATTCACAGACTTACGTTGTTATGCTGTATATACGCTCCCGATATCTTGGCAGCCTCTTACTTTTTGAATAATAGAAAAAGAGTTCCTGCAAAAACATCGGAAAGTAATCAGGGAAATATCGCCAACAGATTTGTACTTAACGGAAACAAGCTCCTGGTAGAGTTACTCGAATAATGAAAGCTAAGAAAATTGAAAATTGGAAATCTAAGATGAAAGAATTTTTACCTTACACGAAAGTGCAAACTCACGATCAGCGTGACTCGAGTTTCATCTTTGAGTATTTTTTGTTGACCTTCTTTCTTATGTTTTTTCTTTCCCCCCCTTCTTTCAATTTGTGCGACAGCAGTTTGCGACCGATATCGACTTTATAGGAGCAATATAGGCGAAAAGTTCTTGCAGAGTATTATAAAGCAGACATAGGTATAACTAGAGACGTACTATTTCACAGCAGCAGTATGTACTATGTACTACCTAGGTAAAGGTAGCGTGGAATAGACGCCTTTGATTTTCTCTATTTTTAACTGTAACCAGCCAGTAAGACTAACTCCACGTTGAGATGAACGAGGCTCGAATGCTCGAGGGTTGTTCTGCGGTTAACCTGACCTGACCCGGCCCCCAGCTGACCTAATCATCTCAGTCTTCGGAAGAAATTCTATTCTTTTTCTTCCCGTTTGTAGCTTACCTGAAATCAGCTTTACTGTAGTAGACATTTTACTGACCCGAAGAAGAAACGAAGGCTTCAGGGGAAAGGGAAATAGAGGCTCGTAATATACTCGGGTGTTGCCTCGCTTCCTCTCTTCCCACCGGAAACCAACTCCGGGAGCTTCTGAACTATTCGCCTTGATATTTCGCCTTAATCTTACCAGCTTTTTACTATATACCTATTTACACTTGTACATCACACTCGTCGTGCTACATGCCCGGAAATATACCCGACGTAGGAATTCACGGAGAAATGTCAGCGAAATAATAAACGTAACTGCAGGGACGAATGTGGGTCGTTCTTCCTAAATCCAACACAGGTTTTAACTTCATTGTTTTCGATTTTTTGTAGAAGTTTGGCCAACTTTCATCAACTATGAGAAATTACATTACACTTTACTTTTAAATCAATTCTTGAGATGAGTCGGATTTTCAATATTCGGTGTAGGAATTGATTTATGTCCGATATATTTGCCTCCTAGAATAGTTTCCTGTTTTTTTTTTTTCAGCTTTTAGAGGATTATGTTTTCAAATCATTGGAAAATCGACACTGCACTGATTCCAGCAAGAATCGATCTATTCAAGAAGACTGAAAAGAAAGAATAAAGTTTGGCCACAAAATGTGAATCGTTTCACCGCAAAGATTCGTAATTTTAGAAATAGAATTATGAACATAAGTATAAATGTGTTATACCTCAAGTTTTAAATAAGAAAAGGTCAATAAGTTTCTGGGTCACAGGTCACCAGTGTCCCTGAGCGATGATGTTCGTTCTTGATGACGTACAACGTGACCTAGTTACCCGTACGCTGTTTCACCTCAACGCCACGACGACAGATGCTGTGCTCCAGGGATTTCAAGTTCACGGTCATTTGAACGCCCCACGAAATCAATGACAGGAAAAGATAAAGAACCAACAAAATCATCCGGTCGTGACTTCTGCGCATTAATTTCGCCCAGAGTCCTGGACAATTACAACACCCGGTTTGCTGGAAAAATAAAATTTAATGTTTCTCAAATTATGGAAACCCGGTAGTTTGTACAAAAAATTCAACTCTCACCTACAAATATATCCGCGGGATCCCGTTGAGGGATCCCGCATTTCCACATTTTTTCTCCCGGAAAATGCGGGCTATGATACGATACCGTGTAATCTTTTTTTTTTTGGTGTCTCTACAAAGTAAGTGTCAATTTTTTATTTTTAGTCTCTGTAAATCTACTCCGTTGAATAAACACACTAAATTTTTATAGGTAGAGTGTAGTAGAGTGATGTAATGAAAAGCCAGCAGTGTTTGTACGACTGTATATATATATTATATACATACATACTTATACATACACGTATAGCTATACAGCGATGAAGGACGAACAAAAGCGACTTGTTTGCTTTTCGACTGTTCACCGTTTTTTCCTGGAGGCACTTCCGTTATACCTTCTGTCTTCTTCACGAGAAGAAGGACCGCTTCCCTTTTTACACGACTGATAAATTCCCTCTCTTATCTGCATCTCTTCCCGAAAGAGAGTTCAATTTCTTTTTTTCTCTCTCTCTTATTCCTTCCCTAACTCCTCCGTTTTAAAAACAAAGAACGCAAGAAAGAAAATAGAAAAAAGAAAAAAAGAAAGGCAACCGCACCCCTCGGGACCTGTCTACACAGGCACGTAAAGAAGGAAAAAAAGAAATCAACCTACAGACTCGCCTATATAGATGCGCCGAACGAGATAGCCTGTGGTGTAATAATCGCCAAAATCAGCGACTATAATTCGGCTGGTGACGTAATAGGGGGTTTCATCCGCACATTGTATACGTACCATTACATAATAACCATCCCATATAACACCTATGTAATATGAACATAATCGATCGATCGTCCTGCAGAGTGACGTGCGCGCGGCAGGGACCTAGTTTTGTCCGTCATATAGGTATACGCGAGTACCGTATTATAGGGTGAGATTTTTCACACCTCTGTCTGTATAATGTAGATCATATATAGGGTGATTTTGGACAAACCAGACAGATACGCGAAAGCTCGAAATTCTTCAGATTAAGTATCGCGGCAAAAAATATTCGAAAGGGGGTTGTGAATTGAAGAATCGTAAATTGTACATATATCGGTACGGTGAAGTTATTCGCTCTTCGTTATTCGTGCAGCGATATTTCATGCAAAATAATTTCCTCCCGATGCAAAAAATTTCCGCAATTACTCTTCAATATCTAAATGTGTAAAAAGAAAACTCTGCAGTGTAAATATTATAGTAGGAAGCAACAGCGGCGGATTATAACAGCCCTGGTGATTGTTATCGCATAATGTTGTCTCCGCTATCACGATCCACGCTGTTTAACTGTCCTTGACACCGCGAGAAAAGGAGAAATTCTTCCGTATAATAATTTACACCGCTTGACAGACGCTCTGTTGGGGGAAAAACTTATAATAATGATGATAACAATAATATTAACATTAATAATAATGATGATGATGATGATGATGATGATGATGATGACGATGATGTAGCGAAGGCAAGATACAATGGAGATAGCGACCTGCGGAAGAAGGACAATTTCTGAAGAAAAGTAGGGACTTAATTAAATTTTACGTGACTTCTAAATTTCTTTTATTTTCTTCTCAAACTCCATTTCGATGGGAAGATAAATAAAAATGAAATTCTCTATAAATCGGTGTGTACTTTCTTGCCCATTTCACCTTTGGCCGTTAAGCCAAGTGTCCGCACGCACGCGAAACGAAAGGCATGCGCGTGTGCAAAACGATCGACGCATAGAAAAGCTCAAATAGAATAAATATAATATGTACCCGTGTTTGTTAAACACAGTTAGCTATTGGCATAAATGAATCTGGGCCAAACAGCAAACTATAAATGAGGCAGCAGCTGCGCCCTTATGAGTAGGTATAGTACCTATGTTAGGTGATATGCATTTATCACCATTAAAATCGACTGAGAAAATCTACTGCAAACTTTCGGAATTTTTCGAACGTCGCGATTTCGTTATCAATTAAATGATGCGGATGAAAAGTGAAATGGAAAAAAAAGGCAAAAGAAAGTTGACTCTCCTGCCCCACTAACCTCGTTAATTGAATCGTGATTGAACATCAGATTTCGAGAATAACTATGTAATTGTTAATTCGAGCGTAATTGAATTTGCAATAAGAATGAAGTAATATAATTCTCGTGGAAGAATTGAATATGTATTCTCGTTACGTGAGAGCTGAATCGACAATTTACATTATCTGAAATAATTTATTTTCAAATCGAAACTATAGTATTCTTTTTTTTCCGCGTGAATCATTCCGTAATGCGAAACGTACACGATGTATCCAAGAGTAGACAATCTCAATGTGCACGTTTACGCAAACAAAATTTTCATTTGAAAATAAAAAAAAAATCGTTTCATAAATTCATCAGCTCGAAATATAATTGTCATAGTAACCCGGCTGTTCGTCGTAGACGAAACGGAATTAAGCGCAAAATAATGAAATACTAACTATTTCATTCACTCGCACCCATGTACCTTTACTGTATTATATACGCGTATGCGTGACAATTATTTATACGAACCAGGTTGTCGGGTAGCTATATTGTTAATTGTACCGCTGTTCAAAATGAAGTTATAAACTTAATATAGAGTTTGATTGTCGTTGCAAAGCTACTTTACGAGAACAGTATATGCTATTGTGCGAGTTAGGTCCGTGGTTGGCACGAACGAACGTTGACATTAATTTGAAGTTACTTCGTTAGTCGCCACACCCCGCATCACCTCTCCTCTTTGTTTTCGAATTTTCAAACGATTTTCTCATTTTACGACAATAATGATCAAGTCGAGCTGTGTAAGTATAACCCGCATCGTAGCTATATCGCGTTAATTACTAATTATCACTCGCTTCGTTATCATAATCAACAAAGCGAATTTTCCACCCCACAGAAATAGCGAATATAGACGGCAGCCCAAATGAAATTCGATAAACGACGAATAATGAGTAGAAAACAAGTGGGAAGGAAAAAAAAATTTCAATGAAAGAAAATCGTCGCAATTAGAAAAATTGTACTCTCATATATTTTTAAGGGTTTTTTTGATTGTGAGTCATAGCGCGTCATTGCACAGGTATTCTTCACATTAAACGACCCAGATTTTACGGCGGCTCGAGGATCGACCATATAGAGTATAGTTACTCCTCTAAATCCCGGTGCTCTCGGAAACATATCCTTTTAGTGCTAATTGCTCTGACGAAAATTTTTACTCTCATCCCATCTTCATTCCCCCTTTCCATTTGAAAGAGAACTTGACGACCTTCGAAGTTCGACTAAACTTTTCTCGCTCAAATGGCGCTTGGCAAAGAGGCCGTATATAGTGCGTTCTTCGAATTTTGTCAAAATTCGAAAAGCGGAATTAATTTTTTTTCAAAATCAATCTGTCAATCAATTCGAAACTTTTTTATACTCAATTCTACGCAAAAGTTTTTCCCGTCACCCGATGATAGCGTAAAATTGTTTGAGAAACTAATTTTTGGCTGAGTCAACTGAAAAATAAAACAAAAAAGAAAAAATTTGAGCAATCAGAATATTTTTTTGGTCTTACCAAAAAACCCAATTCGTAGAGAGAAAAAATATTCTATTCTATCCTCTAACTTGACTCCGTTCGAGCCTTTAAAATCATTGAATATAACTGTACTCGTGTTGTCTAGAAAAATCAGCACAATGTCCTTCGTACCAGGTTATAACGGCACGTAGAAAATTCCTGGACAAATTATAACGGGCCACATGCGCATAATCCCGAGAACCCAACGAGGATGTTAACCTTATTAATCTCAGACCGAAGCGAACCTAGCGAACCCTTATTTTATATAGGTAGAATGGAAATATTCTGAAGCGAATACGGTTGGTCGGACTTTTATGTGCAGGAAGCTTTCAAAAATCAATATTTAGCGAACGTATATCATGTACTCTTTTAACTTGGCGAACGTTTATCCGAGAGAACCTATCTGTCTTAAACGCGATTGAAAATAATCCCTGCAGGAAGAGAGAAAAAAGAGAGAGAGAGAGAGAGAAAAAAAAGAAGAGTGCTTGACGTGTTTGAGAATATCATGAGCTCGACCGCCGCGATGTGAAGCGTGTTTCTTTTTACACAAAGATTTTATTTGAGAATCTATTTTTTTAATTTTGGAAAAAAGGGATCAGAAGGATCACGATTCAGAATGATGAGAAGATATTTAAAAAATGGAATTGTTAGAGGTTTAACGAGAAGAGCTTTTGACGAAGTGTGTATACAGGATTGAAGGAATAAAGGGGATCTGTCTGAGTCCTAAAAAAGTGAGTCAAAATTAAAAACGCTCCGGTGCGGGTGACTCCGCTTCCCTGATTCGAGAAGAGTAGCCGAGTGGGATTCCTGAGAATTTATTGGCTCCCGAAAAACACGTTGACGATATATATAAGCTCCTTTTTCTCTACCCTAACACCAAGGGGTAAAAAGCATCGGGGAGTCAAGCTACTACTTCGGGATAGTATCTAAAGGGTGAGACGTTTCAATTCGAAAATTGATAACACGGGAAATCATTTATTCACCAAAGAGAACACTTAACCTTATAAGGATTTTGATAAAATAATGCAAACGGAACGATAACGATCTTACGCAAGAAAAATTTCTCTCGCCCCTGAAAAGCTCTTCGCGGTAAGAAGAATTATTCTTCATTTCTCACGATGTCCAATGGATGTGAATAATTATAATAGATTCGATAAATTGGGTTGAAACTCCGGAAATCGACGGCGAAGAATTGAACTCCGAAAAACCTGCGTTGTCAGTATAAATAGGCACCGCGATTAATTAAAGCTAATTGCGATCATACCCCCGATTATCGACCAGCTATTGAAAGCGGTATATCGGCTAATATATATACCTAGATATATAGGTATATAATAAACTTCGATTATCTCACCCCTGAATTAATTCTCAATTTGCGCATTCAAATGTTGAATTACGACGTATAATAATAACAATAATTGATCAATGATCCAGATTGAAAATCAATTATCGATTTTGTTTTAAATGGTCTTGAGTGATCCCCAAAAACTGTCGGATCGAGCTAAAGGTTAACTCGAGTCCTGAGGAATACCTTCGAAATGGGAATTTTGAATAAAAAATTTGTCACCCTAACGTTTGGAAATATGTATCCCGCAAATTCTCACCCTATTTTTCAAAAGGGTAAACCGTATAGGTAGGCTGTACGATAAAGTGAGTAAAGAGGATAGATAGGAGAAGCACGCGGTCCAGAAAGCGCGCGGACTCTCCGTGTCCGTGTCACTCTTCCCTCTTCCCTTAACCCTCTAGCTCCCTTTCTCTTTTTATTTCGCTCTCTGTCTTTCTCTGCTCTCCCTCTACTTCAGTGGATCAATACAACCACCACTAAACCACTGTATCCACTAGCCGTGTGCTGTCCTCTCATCTCCGGTTTGCATCCCTTAGGATTTACGGATAAAGAGAAATCCGATGGACCGTTTCGCTATGCTGCAGATATGACAAAATGAATATAATAACATATAGTCGTTATATCATCATGCGTAATCCCTTCTCGCAACCCCTTCGGAAGCACCAGAGGCACTGATAAAAAGTTAAAAACCTAGGATGGGTGCTGACGGTAGCTTGGCGGGCTCAAGATTGTAACTAGAACTACAAGTACTACCAGCTCCACATTTTTATTATAATTATAATTATCATTATCATCAATATTATTTTCCTAATTTTTTCCCCCAGTTGATTTTTTCCTCAATTAAATTTTCTTAGTTGAATGAGAATTTTTATTTTAAATTGACGGTTATATTAATAAGAATATAAATGAAGAAACTTATGAAAAGAAAAGAATTGCAGGGCACGTGATTCAAATCAGTTGTCCATCGAGCCTTCTAACAGCGCGGGTGATTTGACCTTGTACTTAAAACAAACGTCTGGTAAATAATAAAAATAATACCTCATGACGATAACAATAAAAGGTTGTCAATTATTTTCTGAAACGAGCAACAAAAAAATGTTCGCTCTAAATCCGTCCGCTCTCACTCGAGCACCTCGTACAAGGACGACTAATTTCAGAACACTCAAGTGATCAACGGTGCGCATCGTGAAATCGACGGAACAGGATTTGAAAATTTGAGAAAGAAAAAAAGGTAGAAAAGAATAAAATTAAATAAAATAAAATAACACCGATGTACGGAACATTTACAACTGGACGCTTTTTTCACATCAATGCAATTTTACGCTCCAATCTGTGTTTACGATCAAAAACGATATCAAATATAATTGATCGGAGTTTGCTTTAATGAAAGTGTTATTTATTTTTTTTTTTTTTCAATTTTTCTTTTTTTTTTTATCAGTTCGAATTGCCGTGAATGAACAAAACAAAAAGTATTTCCCTATAATTCTTTTATTTTCACAATCCTTTTTCCAATGCATCCATTATGGGATGTGAATATATAGATACGTATATATATATGTAGAAAGAGAGAGAGAGAATGGATAAATCGGGAAATATCACTCGCAAGCAGATATCGCATATATGGTTCATTCGAGTCGGAGAAAAGTTTTCAGATTTATCTTGGCCAGACGCAAAACTTTTAGGATCACTTTAAAAATTTTCTCAACTACTCGAGCAATATTCAAAGATTTATACGCGTTATTTAAGCCCGTAAAATCGCTAAAAATTCTTGAAGTAGGTATATGTATATTCAGAAAAATTATAAAAATCAATTATCAGAACCGAGGATAGGGTGAGGAAATGATTTCTGTCGCCTTCATATCATATCCTCAAACCAGTGAAAAGTTTACATTTCCTAAGTTAAATTTAGCTTCAAAATGCACGTGTTGTAACCGATTTGTACATATTATGTAAACTGGCAATACTTTTTCTGATAAACTTTTTCGAGATTTTTGACGTTATGAAAAAAGTTTTCAATACGAGAGATCCAGTATGTGGATATTGCGGAGTTCAGGAATACATATATATCAAATGGAAATCTGTTTTCCCTAAAATTCGACCTATAATTACAACGACAATCTTTTTCTATTTTTTTTGTTTTTAATATTTCACTTGGATTAGTCAAACAAAAAATCTTGGAAAACGCATTATAAACAACCATGCAGTAGAATGTTTGGAGAAAATAGGAGCTCACGAGGTTATAATAAGGGTGATCTATATCGGGGTCTAGTTTTGAACTGGGTTATGATCCCGACGACGATGACTCATATAATTTGATCGCGATAAAGCTCGTCATGTTCATCCGAGCGAGATTTAAAAAATATTCTGCATATAGCGAGGACACTATGGCACGTTAACTGATTCGTTATACATTCCGTACAATAACTTTTTACGATAATGCTGCGGAGACTGCGGTTCGTATATTCCGTTCAAAAGGATGGTAAAAAGCACGCGTTGGTCTAGGAAATAAGAGAAGAAAGAGAAAGAAGCTGCAAAGAAGAAAATGAAGAAGAGGATGAGGATGAAGATGATGAAGAGGGCGAAAGAGGCTGCAGGTGGGCGGCGCACCTCATAGTTTGCATCGCGTCAGCGCACGGTCGTCATATCGCGTTTTTCTACCCAAGAGATAATAATGGTAGCGCTTCAAGAAGTGGCAGAGTGAAGACTGCCGTGTTTCTTATATCGTACGAGAAAATTACACGCATTTCTTGAGCATATTTTTCGTTCTTTGCAACGACATCATTTTTACTAATTAATTATCGCGTACTTCATCGTCTGCATTGTCTTTTTCTAACGATCTTTTTAATCAAATTCGTATAATTTTAAAAATCTTCAACGCTTTTTTAACAAACTAATGAAAATATCAAATTAAACGAATAGCGCAGTATATAACGGAAAGCTCTGTAGCTTCATATATGTACCGTTCATACACATACGCTGCATTAAACGCGTAATAATTACGCCCCGTAAACTATCCCCTGCAATGTTAATTAAAGTTATGTAGTCGATTGAAACGCTCGCGTAAGTTATACGCGAATGGAGGACTGCTAAAATCCATGATATAGTTGTATCCCTCGATCGCCGTGGTTTTCCATTTACCTCCCTCGGTTGAATTACGAATGCAAATCTCTGTTAGAAGCATTAATTCACCCCGATAGAAATGCTGCGTGGAATGTTATTCGATTTCATTACGCACGATATACACAAATCATGTAATATTATGCATTCAAAATTCATTCGATTTCTCATTTCATTTGACCGGAAACTCAAATTTTCTAGCGTCCCTTGGATTACGTGTTACACAAATACCAAGGTGTCAAAAATCAGATCTCGTCAAATTGAAAAAAAAAAGAATCACTCATGTTCAAAAGTCAAAATTTTCGTTGGCCGAAGCCGATTTTTGACGAAATTGTGCATTTTGGAACGCCCGAAATAAATTTCTGTCCGTCCGCGTCCTTTGCTAGGATTATACTTTTTTGTAACCCAGCATCGATTTAAAAATGAAAGAGTTCAATATTACCACCCTAATGTACGACCTGTTCATATACGCAAAGTTCCCATCAAATAATGCCTGAAACAATTCATGGGATAGTTTTTGAGAGGTGGATTTCTGCGCTGCCGAGCATTATTGAAGAAGTTTCGCATCAGCGGAGCATGCACATTGATCGAAGTGTAATGTTTTTGAAACTAGTCTAATTTTCAGTTCGCATTAAAGCCAATAGTTTCGAAACTTTAGCTTACCTACTTATCGCGAGGTTCAGAGTTTTCAACATCGTCGAAAGTTCACGCGAGCAGGGGCATAAAATCGATTACATTCTCCAATCGAATTGCGAACTGACTGAGGGTGAAACATTATTTCGAATTTCATTAAACCAATATCACAATGAAACGTCACGATTATAAGGCAAGTTTGAAATCGCCGATTATCCGAGGTTTCAAATTCCAATGGATTTCCGCGCCCTCCATAGAAAATCGAGGAGCCACAGGTAAATAGTTAATGATACATCATTCGTTATTCATCCGCGGCCGTTTAGAGGCCACATGAGGTGGATACGGGCCGACAATGGGATTCTTTGTATAAATCGGATTGATAGGGGTCGTATTATAGATCCCTGCAGATGTTATCGCGCTCTGAAGATCTCCAGAATCAGCTCTGAAGGGAATAGCTTGAGCTCCCAGCAGCGTCTCTCTTTGGGTATTCGTTATGTAGATATATACATTATACACATCTCTTTCTTCACCCCCACCCCCTAGAACGTTTTTCTCGTTTTCTTTCCCCTCGATCTTTCTTTTTTCTTTCCATTTGGCAATAGAGAGAAGCCCCATGATCAGAGTACGTCTTCTGCACCCTTCTTTTCAATCTCATTCGCTCATTTTTAACCCTTTGCTTTTTATATCCTGCATTTTTAATCGCTCCGTGCCGAAATTAATATCGTTACACGTAAAAAGAAAAGATCGCATCGTTGCATTTAAATCTTTATGCAAATAATTTATGGGTTTGCAAAAAAGTTAACCAAATTATACCGACCGATTGAGCAGATGCCCACCGTATAATGAGTTCGCATATCATATCCGGTGGTTTTCGCAGAACGATGGGAAAATATTTGTTTTCCAACCTCAACCTGATATACCTATCAGTATAACTCACTTGAGAAACGTTGCAAACGTAAACAAAGCACGCAGCGATCACTAACAAGTCTGAATGTTACCTTCGACGCTTTCGAGTGTAACACTGTGGCTCGAAATTAAGAGCAGACGTGCGCGAAACCCAAATGAGAAATTCTCCGTTTATATTATAGGTGTATAGAGGTACATATTCCCGTCGGTATTAGGTACTGAATTTTGATGAGTGATTTGGCATGGTGATTCACTATTTCCAGATTGGAAGTTATACGAACCTGTGCAATACTCATGAGTATAGTATCTTTCGTTTTTAGACTGCAAGCCAAAATTCGATTCCCTGTTATTTTTCACTATTTGGTATATTTTTACACTCCAAAATTGGACACCCTGTTCGCCGCATTATAAAATATATTATATGCGAAATGCGATTATATAGGAAAGGACATCAGGATATGATATCGCCTGATATATACACCAGAAGCGAGGGTAATAATGCGTAATAATTCAGAGATTGATTCGAAATACCCATATACATATATATGTATAGTACACACCGCATAGATAAGCCCCGGCAGCGGTTTACGGCGAAATAAAATCTCCCAAAGTCCATAAAACACGTGTAAGTACCTATCAGATATACGAGCATAGGTATATGTATAATGTGCATACATACATGAGTTGTCCGTCAGAATTTTCTCACACATCCACATAAACATGAAAAAAAAATATATATATATAACGTATAGGTATTGAGTAACTATACCTACTTTAAAACTTGATCTCGTAAAATTTTCTGAAGTATTGCAAGCTGATAGCTTCAAAATTCTTCATCTATCTTTATGTATTTCATTGCACATCAGAAAAACACGGTACTCTGCAGAAGGAAAAAATTAAATTCGCCAGAGTCAGCCCTGCACGGGTCAATTTTTTCGTCCATCTTTCCTCGGTATTTTCGATCGCGTGGCATGATAGTACGAATATTTAGTAAAAGATAAAATTCCCAGATTTCTTTCCAATTTTGTTCGCTCAGAATGCTCACTTTCTACATATACCACTTTCCGTGAATAACCGCGAAGGCATTTTTTATCAAGCATTATCGTACACATAGGCAAAATAACTTTGCAAGATATCGATTAGTTAAATTTCAACAATGTTGAAAATGCTTGGATCAGCAAAGGGTAGCTACGTATAGCTGTAAGGAGAATTAACTCAGAGGGTTGAATAAAATGTAGAACGTTAAACTAATTTCATTATAAGATCAGTATCGTCGCCATATACCTATGTAGATCTATATAAGTATACGAACCACCCCTTTAACGATCTGCAGACTTTACGCTACTTTGAATTTATTCAAAATTCTTCGTTCGATAACTTTATCCACCGTTACGTCGTGGCTATATACAAAACGAACGAATTAGGGTTGAATTCCTCAGGTCGCGTTTCTCCACCTGATTATACAGGTGAAAGATAAGCTGGCGGGTACCTGTGTCGTGTGGTCTCTAAAATTAGTTCTGGTTAATCAAGAACGTACGGAGCAGTGGACTATAACTAGCTATTCTGTTGCAATAGAATGAAACTTGGAGTTCAGAACAATGAAGTTTCTCTAGACGTGGTTTAACTTGGGGGTCGCTATGGTCGCTGTTTTACTACCTCCTTTTTCACCCATTAAGACCTTCGTAAAAGCCATTTTATCCGCTCAGACAGGTGTAGGTCGTACCGAATCTGCGCGTTACATTTTTTACCCTCTGCAACACGACGAGTCACTCCACTCTGCTTGTAATTATTTTTACGAATTTCCCGTCGTCCAATAACTGTTTTTCTTTTCTTTCTTTTCCTCTGGTTCTTGATATAGTACATGAACAATCCGTGCAAGAAAAGTGAAAGCAATAAATTTGAAAAAATAACCATCGGAAAACGCGTTGAAATTTATTAGATATCAGGTGAAATGTATAATACATCGCTTACAGGGTTGGCTTGTAGGGTAATACACGCTTTAAAAAAAGGGTTCCAAGTTCAAGTGACCCGCCCGCTCTTAACCCTTGAAATTGTAACGAATATCACGAGTAACACGAGAAGGTTTTCGAACATCAAAGTTGTTTTTTTTTTTCTTCTTTCTTTCTCAGTATTAGTATTATAGCTGACTGAGCTCACCAGAAACCCGAATCAAAATCAGTGTCGTATACGTATTAGTTGCTGCGAAATAACGGGGAGATTTTAACATGGGTCTTAGCATTATACGAATGGTCGCGACGATCGATGTGTTGGTATCAGCAACTTGTATAAGTATAGTTGAAGAACCCCCTGCCCAGAAGGAGGTACCTACTCGAAGATTTTTCGGTGACAAAGGGTTGCTGTTAGATCTTATTTGATACCCCACGAACATGAACGGAGTATCCGTGCGGAGAGCGTGTTGATTAACTAAATGAGATATCGACTTAACGTCCACCGCTAATTTTGAAACACGCGGCAACGATGCGATTTTTGTGCCACGAAAAACATGCGGTAATGAGCCACACGTCAAATTATCAGACCATCATCATTACTTGGAAGAGAAAAAAAAAAAAAATGATATCGCCTGATATACGCGTTACTTTTCGATTATCTTCACGCAGATATGATATTTCATTGAAACCGCAACTGGTGTTTTTCCGATTATTTTATTACGGCTTTTGAAAATGAGATCTAGTCCTGAAAATGGTCACTGATCAGTAAATCGGTGATCTTGTTCATGCTTTGAAAACCGCTTCCTGACAGCTTTGTATAGCTTTACTTGAAACGACGGGGTGTTTCAATTCTCCGGGTCTTTTAGGCTTTATTCACCCTATACCGAACGAAATATAAAGGAATTCATTGATTTTCTTTTTCCTGTACATGAATCATCGCCTTCGCAAAATTCTTCGAGGACGAGTTGTATTTATGGCTTTTCCTCGCGTCTCAAAAATACTTCACGTATCACGTGTGTGCTTTAATATCTGTACGGTGTCAAAGCAATATTGTACAAACGCAGAATGAAATTGATAGACATTGCAATGTAAAAATATCCTGTCAGATCAGTGATAATAAGTCCTGTAATAAAAAAGGGGCGTTAACTCGATAATCGCATTTGCGAAAAACTAGCGATGTAAAAGTCGAAATTTTGTATGAAAAATCATCGAGTGAGGCCAATAATTCGGTGTCGAAATTTTCGTCCAAACGCGAATCGAAGGCCTTAGTTTTAGTATTTTCTCCCAAAAATTATAGGAAAGCCAAAAAGAGAAAATTAAGTTTGCTGTATATTAGGCAATGTAATTAATCTAATGAAATTTATCTCTGATGAACGTATCGGTGAAATAGTTACTATTATACATAACAGCATATTAAAATGGCATCACTGCAGATATGAAGCACGCTATGTATTATATACACCTGTGTATGTTACGTTATAAACATATATACGGGGTGAAGTTAGGTGCCCATATACGGATCGTTGGAATATGCGACTAGCTTATCGCATACAACGGAACCGCTGCGCTTCATCCTAGCTAACAAGCTATATTTGCCTTTATCCCTTGCAGCATATGATACCGCAAAGGTTTTCCTCGCGCGTATAATTTACCTGCACCGCAGCGCGTGTGGTATTCGCCTATCACCGAATCACCTGCCTTCCAAACGTTATTAAAATGATCGGATCGCTCCCACTCTCATGACTGATAATGCGGCTGATCGCAAGTTTAATTAATGTGCACATTCCACACTACCGCAGCCCTATGTCTATATATCATATACCCAATCAACGCGCGTGCATCGAAAGTTATTTTTCGTACACAGATTTTATTTTTAACATTGCTTTTCATGATGAAAAACCTCGAGAAAATTCTGCTATACGCGATGTAGTTGAAAACATGAAGGCGCAGATTGTTGTACAGCAGGCGTTCTGATATTTGATTAATCGTCGAAGTTAATCGATTATGTGTTTTGTTTTTTTTCGGCCATTTTCTTCCAAGTTGTACTAGACTTATTCGACTCGGTAGAACTCCTGGCTGTACAGTCTTTGAGACGAGGCTCTTTTCGATTCTTTTTTGCTCGGTGATATGGAAGTTCGCGGATAGTTGTGTGTATAATGTGTCTGCCGTATGTGTACCATATAATAATGATATACTTATACTACACGAAATGCAATAGGTGTACGAAACGAATTTAGCTACGGTTGAATACGGCCCTGACTGGAAACCTAGTTTGCTTTAATTCCATAGCAACCAGCGCTTCACGATACCGGAGATCCTTTCGGATGGGATGGCTGTAAAACCGCAACGGCAGTGGCCTCGGCAAGAACCCAAACCGAATTTCATTCATCGATAAACCTCGGTAGGAAACTCCGAGGCATGGTTCATTTCAACACGCGATGAATGCAAACTTTGAAAATATGTTATACCGACTCAATACTCCTACTTATCCTCTGCAACATCAACTCGAATTACACTCCGCGTGGTGAATAAATTTTACAATTGATCATACAGGCAATCGAATAACAGCAAACGAGTCATTTTTCACCTCCATTTCACCTACACGTAATTTATAGTTATTATGAACCTTTGTCACCGCGATAATAAAAAATATATTTTGCACTTTATAATTCTGATACTCAGCTGTGATTTGTTCGGTGGAAAAAATTCAAACTTGAATTCTGTACCGACCTTTCCCGCAGTTGAATTTGAATTAGCTGCTCCTTGAGGATGAACATTAATTCGTAATAGCCAGTTTTGGCAGCCGGTGTAACAACCGGTTTTCTAATCAAGATTGGAAAATTGATCTTTTGTTGTCTAAACCCGGAAAAACCGGTTTGTCTGCGCGGTTATCGATATGTAAAACGATAACTTTAACCTACGACTCTCGCAAAGCATCTTCCCGAGTCATAAAATCTAAGCTTCCTATATTTTTTGCGTGATCAGGTAATCTTTCAGATTCTAGATTTTCAGAATGTTTCAAACACTACAGTCTAACATCGAACGCTCAGCACAATCAGTATCGGTCTGATTGTTCGATTAGATAATCATGGCAAAGTGTAACTTCAAAGTATTAAGCGCCTATAGGAATCAAGTGATCGCCACCATAGCAGGTAAGATATAGATAGTAAAAATTGAGCATTTTACTCAAAACAACCAAATCCAAATTGTCACCAGCAACTCTATCCGTCCTGGCCGGAGGGATGCACACGGGATGGACGTCACCATCTCTCCCGAAACTGTTGGCCAACGATTCCGATCTCCCAGTGACTCCGGATCAGGGTTCTTGGATAGCCAGTATATGTCTAGTATCAAATATACCGGGTGCTTTTTTTGCTGGTGCAATCGTTAACAGATGGGGTAGAAAGTTCGCCCTTCTATTGTCGGCTTTTCCCTGCATCGTGGCCTGGGTTTCAATCATATCAGCGCAAAATTACGTATGGCTTTACGTCGCGAGGTAGTACTCCGCTAAAATTTTTAATGCTATAGATAATAATTTTGTATAAAACAAATAAACCAACATTTCAATTGACTTTCTCAGGATGTTTGCCGGCATAGGAAACGGCATGATAGGTGCAATTATACCAATCTATTTGGGAGAGATAGCACAAGATAATGTGCGGGGTGCTTTTGGTCTGATAAATAATTTGATGATGAGTTTAGGAATGCTGATATCTTACTCAACTGGCTCTTGGGTGAGTCGCGTGTCTTTAGCTATCGTAGGAATTGTAATGTCCTTAATTTTTGTGCTGACCTTCTTGTGGATGCCGGAAACACCCCACTTTTTAGTGATGAAAGACCCGGAGGACGCTAGAAAAAGTTTGGAATGGCTCCGGGGAAACAGCAACGTTGCGGAAGAGGTGAAAAAGATAAAAAAAACGGTAGAATTCGACGGAAAAATCGCTTGTAAAACAACCAGAGATCTTCTTACCGAAACTGGAAATCGCAAGGTTTGTACAGCGCACAATTTTTTTTTCGCTCATCAATTTTCGACTCGATCTACATTTCCTCGATGTATACAGGCTCTGATAATTGCCACTGTATTGATGGTTGGCCAACAACTAAGCGGAATTGGAGCGATTCGTTCTTATTCTGGGATAATTTTAACGAAAACAGGATCTACCTTGGACGTGGGAATTCTTATAATCATCATCGGCTTGGTTCAACTCTTCGGTGGACTTCTGAGCATGTTCACAGTAGACCACGCTGGACGTCGACCTCTTTTATTGTTTTCCGTTTTCGGCAGTATCCTATTCCTCATGGGTACGTGAAAACCTTTTCTTCATCATCTGAGTACTCGATGATTTCTGTTGTGTCAAACAACATGTGTGGTATTAAAAATCTACCGCTGGACTCGTCGCTGACAAATGTTCGGTTCAATCTCTAGGGGAGGCTTCGTACTTCCAGCTGGAAGCAGTTGGAATTGACGTTCATTCTTTGGCATGGCTTCCGATGACGAGCATGGTTGGTTACATGGTCAGTTATTCGATTGGACTAGGATCTCTTGCTTCCGTAGTGATATCTGAAATATTTTCGTACAATATTAAGGCGGTTGCCTCGATTTGGGCGATGGTGGTATCTTCGGTTAGCGCCATGACCATAACTAAACTCTATCAAGTGATCGCCGACGCTTATGGGATCCACATGGCGTTCTGGGGATTTGCCTTTGCTACGCTATTCACAGGAATTTTCTTGTACTTTTTCCTACCCGAAACAAAGCAGAGATCGTTGAGCGAGATACAAACAGAATTGCGGCGTACGAAAAAATCCGATACGGTGGCGGACAACCTCTAGTCAGAATTTACTTTATACTATTTTTTTTATGAATCTCAAAAACTACGTGCTACAAATCTGTGATTTATTACTTATGTTAACACATAGTGAGATAGATATCAATGTTTTATATATAATGTACCAAAACTATTACAATTATTTTATTGATGAGAAAGAAAAACGTCGGGAATTCTTTATAAATAAGCGAAGAATCAAAAAAGAGCAGACGAAAAGGGAATCCCTTTGATGGCTTATTTATTTAAGAAAAAAAGGCTTCCCATAACAAACAATCATTTCACACAGAAAAGTTTTATGACTTTCAGTAATTTCCGGTTACTTTCTTTGAAGTTTTCTTTGCATGATTACCTACGCGGTAGATGCAGACCTGATAATACGCCATAAATGAAAAGGAGAACAAGACGGTTGGCATTTTTAGACGTTCAAACACAAAACAGTGGGCATCCTCTTTACCTTTTTTTATGACAAAAGAGATGGTATCGAACATCGCCTTACCGTCATGTCACCACTATTTATTATACAATATAGAATCCTGTCTCACATGTAAAAAAATGATTAGCCTCAACGCGCTGCAATAAAAGCGTGTTGACGGCTGGTGACATAAGAAATAGAAAAATAACGAGATCCGGCATCGACGACACGTTCGGTAGCGTAAAAAGAAAAAGTAAAAGGAGAAAACACATTTTTAGGGCTCGCCCGGGGGTTGGAAAATTTATTATCGGACTGAACTGTATATCGACGTGACTAGTGAGATCTGCGAAGTAGCTGATACATATATAGCTTCAGGATATGTGCGCGGTTTTTGAGAATAGAAGGAAGAGTTGCATGAGCGGAGCAGCTCCCTAGCCTCCTGGGAAAGTTGGACAGAGTTTAAAGGGGTTGGGGGAAAAAGGGTGCAAAACGCGAGTTGAGGGTTGAGGACATCGAAGGGAGGAAGGTGGGTAGCACTGCAAATTCGACCTAGATTCAGGCCATTGTACGGATATATTCCGTTACGTCATCAGTTGCATCGTGCAAAACGCGGATGGTAGCCGAAGTCCGCCGATAAGTATCAACGGCAGAGAGATCACCCTTTCTTATCGTATTTTATTTTCACAGTTGAAAATACCATACCATAAAATCCGGGCCTCTTATAGAGTCTGGGAATAAAATGAAAGGAACAACAGTAATAATGAGGAAAAAAATTGAAGAAAGAGAATAAATGTATCAAAAAATACGATAAATAATATAACGAAAAAGAAAGAGAAAGAAAGCAGACGACGATTTTAAAATGTTAAAAAGTCATTTCCGAAGTGGAGTCGGATTTCACCGCGTCCGACACGAGTAGCTCTTTCAGTTGAGCCTCCTTGAGCAAACACCCGAAGCAACCCCGCGAAAAGAGAAAAGAGTATATTGCGGTCACGGGAAACAGCCCTTCAGAACAACCTGGCGTGGCGGGTCACTTTGTATTTTGAATTATGAATTTATACCTATTCGCAACTTCGTAATATTTGATGTATAACCAAGGCATATATATTTATACACGTTAACAAACTACATATAACATATTGATATAATAAATCCCACAAGACTATACACTGTGTGTGTAGAGAAAATAAATAAATACCTAAATGGCAAATTCGGAAGTGTGAATAAAAGCTCGACCCGTGACCGAACCTTGACGCACTATTTACAATGTTAAGCTGTCATTTTGGCCATGAATATTTGAGAAATCACTATATCCATTCTTGAGAAACACAGCGCCATATTTTGATTTTTTTATTGTTTCACCTAATTCAACCCACTCAAACCATAAACTTGGTCAAATATTCGATTAAAATAGATCAATAGATCAATGAGATAAAACAGTAAGAATGTGAAAATGATTAGTAGGAATCAGGTATCTTCGTGTCGTATAACCTGCAGCGAACCCGTTATAGAGTAAAAACTAGAAGTCGAAGTAAAACAGAGAAAAAGGGAGAAAAAAAAGGTAAAAAGGCGTATTATACCTACACATAACGGCAAACCTGCATGGGTCAGCAACGCTATCAAAAGAACCTCCTGCAGCGATGGCAACGCGCGACGTAATGATAGCGAAAAGATATGGGAATATCATTATTCCGAGATCTACGATAACACCCTATCCTGTAGGGATGTGAAACAAGGAAGGTTTCCGTGTCACATTTTATACAGGGAAATATCACGAATTTCGCAATATGATTTGTTTGTGTGAATACACAAAACGTTATATATTCATACGGGACAAATTGCAGCAGAATAATCGATAGAAGCGAGAGATTTTCAATTCTACGAATTCTTTAGGTAGAAAATAGAAAATGTTTTTTTTTTCCCATTCCTTTTCGGATACGTAAACACGAATTGACGCAGGTTCGCAATGGTGTCGCGACTCGATAAATTGAATATGCATAAGAAATGTTCGCAACGAGTGGCAAGCCGACGGAAAATATTACGGAATTGTCGAACGCTAGCTAACTTTCATCGATCATCTTGTTATAGAAAATTTTAGAGCGTGCTCCATAAACGCCACGACTATAACAAGGCTGTACGGTGGCATTGGTACGTTTTGATTCGACACGTAAAAGATTGTCTCATAATTAGCTTGTTTCAATTTCGAAGCACGCGATTTATATGAACCTACAATTATTGAATTGGCCGCAATAGTACATTGCACGTAAATGTGGGTAGTACGTACAACGTGAACAATACAGTTTCACAGGTGATATTTCCGTGCCAGAAATTCTTTTGGTCGGATCATAGAATTCCTTCGTCGTTTGTTATCCTGACGGAAGAGAATATCGAGGTATGCAACATATATCTGTAATATATAGGTCCTATTCTGAAAAGTCGACGACCCATCGAAGCTAGATTTTCGAGATGAGTATCTCTACAGAAACTGTACAACTTTACTGATCCGTTATTGATAGTAGAAGTACTTCGAATTCGTATATCGTTCTAGTGGGGACAAATAGCAGCCAGGGATAATATTATGTCGTTCATTTTATAATTTTTCCTTCTACATTGAAAAAAAAAAAAATATATACACGTACATACACCTGTAGTATACGTGGGTGTGTAAAAAGATACCTTTTTCTATTGCACCGCAGCACTTTACGCTCTACCCTCAACTCCCGCCCTCTGAAGTTATTGGGTTATATATTACATTACCTTTCCTTTGAGAGGGGTCAGGAAAATATTATATAATACAAATATATATGTGTCTGTATATATATATATATTATCTTCAGGATTTTACTGCAGCACACGGTTTTAAACATTTAATAAACGAGCGCGAGGCCCTGCGCAAATCCCCTTATATACAATACTATGTATCATTACATATTATATTATGTGTATTATTTATATACGAACCTCCCTCTGACGCGAGACGATAATTTATTAATTTTTAATTAGCTCATCTCCGCGCCCCGAACAAACCAGGTAGACGTCAGAAAAAAATTATTCAATAACCAGCGTGGTATATGCATCTACGTAGATACATTACTGTTATTATAACACGTAAACCGAATTGATTAAAGTGGAAAAAAAATTAAAAAAAACTGTCTGCTAGTTTTTAACGAAGCTTATTGCATAACGCGGTCATTATATTTTCATACTGTACCGATTATACATACCTAAGTTGTGGTCGCAATTTTTTTTTTTTTTTTAATTATTTATTACTTGTCTCATCTGTTCGTATCTGCATATACTAGTAATTTAATATACATAAATAAATATTGCGTGCCGCAAATATATGTCGCGTGTACAAACCTCTACATCGATATAACGACCCACTATATAAAAGCAAACATAGAAAAAAGTGACTTGTACATGAATATCCATATGCAGTTATGTATATTTAGATGTATAATATAAGTCACAGAAAATGTGTACAACAAACGTGATCGAATAAAAAACAGACCGTAATTTTTTTAACTTTTTTTCCTCCCTGTAGTGAGAAAAAATAGGAAGAAACAACGATTGGAATTTTGGAATTCTTAATAATATGCACATGATTGATTGATTTTGAGTAAATTTCTTTCATCCATTTCAAGTTCAATTATCACTATATACACGGTACGAATGTGCAGAGTCGCGTTCTCGCGGACAGGTGTAAAAAACAAAAGAATAAAGGAAGAAAGAAGAAAAAGAGGAAGAAGAAGAAACGTCTGCTGATCCCGAAAATCGCCGCATGATTTCCCAGCGGGAAGATTTTTTGAACGTCTGCACAGCTCACGAAATTCGGCTTTCGCCGCAAAAGATTCGAGCAGTTTTGTTCGTTTTCTCTTTCACGCGAATAAGACCATATTTTTGGAGATCGATGTGTAGGTATATATAGTACGTTTATGCGCACGTATATATAGTAACATTTTATTCCGAAACGTGAGAAATGTATAGGCATAAAGTTTGAGGCATAAAACTTTGAAATCAACTCGTAAAACTTTTCGAACACGTCCTCTGTACCTCGCAGTATGAGCAACTTGATCGTCGCTGATTTTCCAGAAGCGAGTCGTAACGGCGCCACGTGCAACGGTCTTAATTTGATCACGCAGCGAAATTGAAGGTTCTTTATCGAATTTCTTATTTTATTTATTTGAAAAAAAAAAAGTAAAATAATTGTTTTCTCATATTCCTCACCGATCTCGATAGTTTTTCCTTACTCAGAAAAACGATCGAAATAATAATCCTATACTAACGGAAAAAGTATACACGTCATTTCGCTTCTTTTTTTTTTTCTTTTTTTGTTTCTTTTTACAGGCAACATGCAGAAAGCTGGTTGTTTATCACGTGGTTCATACCTTGGGTGGTTTTGTAGCACTGTCTATTTCAATTTCGAACTGGTAAAAACCTCTTCTCCCAACCGAAACACGTTGACCGACAAAGAGCGCAATTGCCGCTGTCTGTTCTTTGTCTTTGCCAGCGTATATCCCGCGTATCTATCTGCAGTGACAGCCGCAGCAAAAGCAGAAGCAGAAGCTTTGCAACGAAATCTGTTCGTAGCTGCTGCTGCTGCTGCTGCTACTGTCGCAGCTGGTGCGCCCGGCGTGCGATGCAAATCCTTGCACCACGTTATACAGATGCTGCAGCAGTTACAGTTGCATCTGCATCTGTAGCAGAGAGACGGGCTCGTTTCATCTCGCCGTAAGCACTCCTAGATAATTGCGAGGAAGATGGCCCAGGCGAGCAACAGCAAAAGCAGATGCAGATGCAGATGCAGCAGCTGAGATGGTTTCTGCAATGCATCACGACCCGGATAAAACGACTACGTGACGTACGTTAATATACTGGAATCTGGTATATAGGTATAGATATACACGCGCGTTTATATACCTTTTAAACGAACAAACGTTTTTCAGATTGCACTTCACAATCGGTATATAGGTTATATACATCTACATAAAGTATACAATATTTGTCTTGCAGTAGGAAGTCATCTGTATAAAAACGGTGTATTGATAAATTCAACGATTTCTACTCATATAGACAATTATCCTATACATTTTCATATACGATTCTTAGACCAGTTATTCCCTCGGTTATTCCATTGTCACGCTTATAGAACTTCAGGTATAGGATTAGTTTTTCGAAACTTAGATAAAGCAGCGATTTTTGCTCGGACTACTGATTCCAGTTAAGAGTTGAAACCAAAAAAAAAGAGTTCAAGATGTGGCCACCCTGATTCTCACATGTCGGCTTTACCTTATTACGGGACTTCTCACCAAATCTCGAAGGATCTATCCAATGTATCCAATATGATATTTCAGATCTCTTGGAGTCCGTCGAAATGCGTCACGAACAAGACGTGCTTCGTGTTTTCCAACATCCCCCAGAGTATGCAGTGGCAGTAACCTGCCTCAGGGCAAGGGGCACTATAGGATTACAAAAATCCTTTGGGACTAAGGAGCAACGTCGCTACCGGCCCATGAATTTCATGCTCCAAGAATTCTTCCATGGTACGAAGTAACACAAAACTATACGATCACAAAAAGAAAAAAAAGAAAAAAGCTCACAAAAAACGGGGATAATGGTTATTATATATAGGTATACACTTTGCGTGCAGAATCACCACCGACGATAAGTTAACGACGAACCCTGCCGAAAGAATGGCATCGTTCTTTTAACCTTTTTTGTTGCCGTTGTGTTTTTGCTGTTATTATACCAAAAGGGTTAATAGGTATAAAGAAAAAAGAATGAATGAATAGAGCCTTTCATGACTTAGGTTATAACCTACATATTACAGCTATGGAAAGGGTATTTTCTGTTTTCTTGTTTGTTTCTTTGTATCTTGTGTAAGAAACAAAAAAAAAAGCATTGATCTTCTTATCTTAGGATTTGAGCAAGTACTTTTTGGAAAAGCTTTCTAGACATCACGTGGAAAGTAGGGGAGGAGAAGAAGAGGTAAAAAGTCGCATGCAAGGAAAAAGTTTTATTGGTACATATACATACACATATACTTGCGACTTGCAGGAGTATAAGAAAATCGAAAAGCTAAAGCAGACTAAGAAGTTGAAAATAAAAATAAGCAAAGAGAAAACGTAAAAAAGAAAGAAAAATGTAAATTTAAAATGTTTTCAGAGATAAACCGGGGCAGAGTAAACTGTCGTTGTAGAGAGTTAGAGAGAGAGAGAGAGAGAGAACCTGCAGCACATCAGGTGGAGGAGGCACGTATATATTTTCGCATCGTTCATCTCGCGTTCGCGTTCAAGCCGCGAGGCGAACTTTTGCTATATCACAATGGATAAATATGGCATAAATATATGAAAGGTTGTCGATATCTTACGGGTCGCTGGAAGCTACGTTCGCCAACCGGCTGGTCAAACTGACAATATATGCTCTATTTATAATCGCTAGGCACGACCGCAAAAGCTATTCACGGGTCACGTGTCACGACGTATGAATTATATAAAGCACATAATACATAAAGAGACTTATACACCATATATCATGTATATTTATATAAGTACGAAAGTTGAATTCTTTTGTTGAGCTATGAACGATAAGGAAATAATTTTTCAAATGTCCTAGTCCAAAAACCCTCAATTTCGCCCTGTAAGAAAAAAAATAAATAAATAAATAAATAAGCTATACGCACGTATCGTGCAAGGGAGAAACGTATCTCGAAGCACATGACATTTATAGGTATACTACACCTACATGTATACCTATAGGGGGTGTATCGCGCAGGACGATAAATTAGGTAGTCGCGTAGCAAAGTGCACGGTTTATCTGTTCCGGGTGTTGAGATCCCGAGGGAAAGTATTTGGTCGGTGCGGCCGTATACTTTATTTGTATTAGTACCGTTCGGATTTCCTTTTTTCCCCTTTTGTTTTTTATCACATTTCCTGCACAACAACACACTAATTTTTGCCATGCATTCGCCATTTTCAGTCACGCAGTTTAGTAATTGAAGAACTTTCTCTGAACGACCAACATTATTTTGCGCTGCGTGTAGATATACTTGCATCGGTAATCTACCTTTTTTTCACCTATTTTATGATTTTTGAAATAATTGTTATAGAAATTCTTGATCGTGACAATCTAGACTAACTACATACGCATATGTATACCATGGGACAACAATCATGCAGTACATAGAGACGGACGCGATTAGATGCTAAGTGGATGCAATCATGAGGATAAACGAGGTTGCGATTGACCGTTTATACTGCATAGCTGACTATACACATATGTATAATATAGTATGGTATATTCAGCTCATCTACAAGCACACAGATTTTCCATAGAGCTGGGTGTAAAAAACACCTGCAGTACACAGAGGGATTAAGAGAGTATAAAGCTTATTACACCCGTCTGATTATACTTGCAAGTCGACCATACCGTGAGTCTGTTAATCTTGACTATATGAAAAAGGTAGACAAAAAACGAGAAACAAATTTCACCTCGAAATCATCGCCATAGTTGTCATATAATAATTTTTCTCTATTGCTTTCCGAACTGCAGTGTAACGAACAATCCACGAAATTGCATTACTGCACGTACGACGCAGATTTCATTTGTAATACGTGAAATTATATTTTGAGACGAATTCTGGAAGCAGCAAATGCTGATTTTCCATCTCTCTTTCTCTATTATTCGGTGTAGGGATGAAATTCGGAAAGTTTAATTTTTTTTTTTATCTGTCGGTTGCCATTCTCACTGGAATTCGAATAATTTAATTATACGGATTTGACCAGAAATTTCTCGACCAACCATCCATGCTTCCTAAACTATGCGGAGTGAACTAGTTACGCATTTTGAAAAAAAAAACGGATTCTTCGTACTAGTTTTATTTTGAGTTGAAGAGACTTGCGAGGAGTCAGAATATTTGTAACAGACCAGATTTATGTATTTTTCAAAAGTCACTAATTCATCGTAAGAAATTAGCCCAGAATCAATTTTATCAATATGAATCACGGCTACCGATTTCCAAACTTGTAAAACTTGTTGTTAGTTAAGCACAAAAAATCTAAAAAAAAGGCAATTTCCATTAAACAAAAAAACTTCTCCACGCTCATGTATAACATTATAGATGCATATGTGCTATGGCTACTTCCACGTAGAGATCGGGTGCATCGAATATTGTGCGAAACGATGTGGAAATATTCGAATACACCACACGAGTAAATATGCAACCCTTTACAGCTCGTCAGAGAGGAAGTCTCAAAGCCCCGCATCAGCCTGGCATATATCGTAAACACGATAGCCGATAATGGAAATTTTTTTAATCGTTCTTATTGAAACAGTTAATTACTGACCCATCTAAGTGAATCGTACGGACCGTTGCGCTTCGGGCGCGCTACTGCAGACACAAACAAAAAAGCTGCAGCGAAAATTAAAGCGAACTTCAACCATTTTTGTTTTCTTTGTTTAATATAATTTTCATCATGCCGTTTGAAATCAGCTGGAGTACTTGGAAGCTCATATATGACCATCGTGTAATTCTTTGAACAATGTGACCACGAAGGAGTATTTTATACGATATCGGGTAGAAACACCCCTTACATGTTATTTTCTTTTCTTTTTTGCCCGCTGCTGTTTGTCCCGTTTAGTTATTTTCTTTTCTTGTTTTACCACATGGATCTCAAAATGGAATGTTGGCTGCTACGTTGGCATTGGAAAAAGACTCCAAATTCTCGAGCGGGCGAGCGTATATTTATCCTGTAGCTATAGCAGAGACCTACCATACATACGATGCATTCAAATTTCTAACCGTTCCGCGTTTTTGAACAACACTCTGCAACCTCTGAACGTATACATTGAAGTTTCCGAACTATAAAATAAGGAAAAAAAAAAAAACATAAAGGAAGAAAAGTAAAAAATTAAAAAAACCGCTCGCGTCACGGTTTAACACACATAGGTACTTATTCATCGAAGTATGCAGTCAAGTTCAACACAACAATCCGACGTACAAGCGCACGGAGAGGAAAAGATACATATTAGTAAAAAAAATTCTGCAAAGATAATGTGTCGAAATGAATAGAAAAAAAATATGACTCTCGCTGAAGTCCAGAGAGAAAGTTTCATCGCTTCAAAAGTAATATTTTTTAATTACCGCGTCAAAATTAATCAAAATCAAATGAAAAGTATGTACGTATTGAAAGGAAAAGAGATAGCTCCCCAAGCTTTCAAAAATCTCGCTGTATTAAAAATTGAAAGAGTAACGACGAAATATAGTAGAATTCGAAGGTATAAGTAATTAAAGGGTGCGTTTTTTGACTACCGAAAAAAATAAAAAAATTTGGCTTTTATTAACTCTCGAAATGATGGAGAAAATGGGGAAGGAAAAAGAGATTGGTAGGTAGGTAGTGTATTTATATTCTCTAGATTCGAAAAACCGTGACTTTGGAGCACCATATACACAGGTATACGCACAGTACATATAATATGAGGATAGAACACGAAGAGTGGAAATGAGTGAACTCTGTATATACACATATACTATGCTATTGAGTGTAAAAGATAAAAAAATATGTATAGTAATAAACGTGTAGGGGTATAGTGTATAAAAGTAAAACGCGATGCGTGCAGCCGTTATTATTATACCTACTTTATACAGAGAAAAATAGAGAGAGGTAGAGAGAAAGAGGAATGGCGGAGATCGAAAACAGTTAACAGACGTTTACGGTAGTGGGATCATAACGAAACACATTCCCGGAGTAGAAGTACTATCGACCCAATTCTCACCCCCTTCATTCCCCTCAACATTTCCACCTGCTCACAGCTGCAACCCCTCCGGTCATTCTACAGCGATTAGCCGTCGCGAAATATACAACGAAGGGGAAGTGCTGTACTACAACGGTATAGAGAAACAGATTGAAAATACGAAAAAAGAATGAAATTAAACCCAAAGAGGAGAAAGGAGAAATATTTTGTTTTAATATGTCATCTCCAGCTAACGTAAAGGAATAATACTTGTTATTCCCAGTTGGATAAATTCGATTTGAAAAACCACTCTCGTTTAATTTTTTTATCACCTTTAGTGTGGAAAACATGCATTAGCTGATCGCTTTAATTGGCATGTTGTGAAATAAATCGCAATAACATTCAGACAAATACATATAGGTACACGTACAGAAGAATTAAGTGCGAATAGCGTGAAGCTGGTATTTTATTCACGCGTGTACGCGGCTGGAAAATAAAAAAACGAGCTAAAAGCTTTTGCAGGAATAAGATACTTTACGTTGGAAGATAACCGGATATAGTTGACCTGCGGAACATTTCACATTATTACCTTGCCAGGGTTAGATTATACCCTTAGGCACGAATGACGAGGACAGTATAAATGTGAAAAAAGAAAAGACGGAAAATCAAGTATAACGTAAGGTATTCCCCTGAGCGATTATTATAAGGGTAGTAAAGAAAGTGTTGAACGAAATTGTCATGTCACGGAGATATACGTGTATATTTTTTTTTCTTTCAAGTCGAAAACGTGTGAACGTTTATCTCGGGTGAAAAATTTTTTATTTTTGAAGAGCTTGCGGTCTGCAGTAGAGAAAGGACCTGAGAAAAAAAGTATGAATGTTTGTAAAATAATGAATGTTTGTAAAATACTAGAACGACCTTATACAATGCAGGTGATGGAGAATTGTTTAACAAATTGGAAAAAAAAATTTGTATGAAAATGATCATCATTTGATGAAAACAACTTCCCTGTCTCCCTCGACGATTCATCTCGATGTTTTCCCACGTATTATCAAGAAACATCATTGTAGAATACTAAAAAGAATTTGTTAAAAATATTCGCAACATCATGCAGGGTAACGTTTCTGAACATTTCTCGCCGCTGACCCAAAACGGTGTTTATTTTAAAGGTGCGTATATTATGCGAAATTTTACGAGGTAGAAAAAAAGGTTTGTTTCGTTAAATATTAAATAGGGAAGATACAATTCCCAAAACAATGTTTCTTCTTGTGTAGAGGAGGAAAAATTGTCCAAACTTTGGAACATTGCTGGCACTTGTTAAGTATTGTCAACAGCAACAGATGATTCCGAATCGCATAATCATGCAATCTACACATCGTATAAAAAATAAGTTCTGACTTCGATCAGTTCAAGACTAGGTATATAGAATCACTTTTAAAAATCATAATGACGGCATCGTTCCTGAAATGAAATTTTACTTTTTTTTATCTGACGTAAAAATTCGCGCATAGCTGGTTTGAGGAACTTTGAGTTTTTATTCCGGACAAAAAAATACCAAAACTGCCGTCACTCGAATTTCTCGAAAACGGTGAAACCCATATAGTTTCGAACCGTTCTCGCCATTTGGGGCGCCCCTTGGATCTATTCAACTGTGATCTGGATTATTTTTCAATAAGAAGAATCGTTTTCGAGATAAATCGAATCGAACCCTTCATTCAAAATATGACACCCTGTATGCCTATCCTTATATCTTTTACTACCTACATCGAGCAAACTTGTTACCCGTCGCACGATCAACAAATAAACCTCATGACAATGCGACAAAACACCTCCTCCTCCTCCTCATACTACTTCGCAGGACACTATTTGGGATATAACAATTCTCGACGCGCGAATTGTGTCTATATAGATATACGGTGTGTGTGCGGTGTTCCAGAAAACAAGAGATGTCTGTGACGATCAAATAAGGATGTGGACATCGCAAATGTACATTATGAAACTAAATTGAGTTCATGTTATAACAACAAAAAGTACTAATCATAGATTTTATCTATACGGTATATCGGGGATGTGATTGCCACTAATTCAGCTTTATCTATAATGAAACTAGCTTCACGCCGTTACTAAAGTAAGAAAATTCAAATTTCATATCTCTAAGGATCCACTTAATTTTTCAGGCAGATATTTCACTCTCCTGATCAAATAAAGGGTGCACTTTTCACTCATTGATCAAGTATTGTGGCTATTCACTCTTTTTTTTTGCGTCACTCTAAACGGAATGAGCAAAATTTGAACAGCAGAAAGTTCATAAACGACTAGTCTACTCGAGTTATGAGAAAAAAAAATCCCCAATTCAGGAGGAAATACATATGTTTAAAGAATTATCCAAATCGATGAAAAGATCTGTACTGGATAATTTCAAATTTTCGCAACATCCGATTTCCGAACCAGAACATTGAGGAATTCGAACTTCAGCAGGTCGACATTTTCTCTCGAAAAATTATAGAATTGAGAGACTGATACGAAAGATAATTGAAAACCGTGAATTGAGCCAAAACGATTTATAAATTAGATCACGTTAGGTGAGCGCATTTGCTTGGCTCCCAATTAAAACACACTTAAGTTACAGACGGAATTATTATTCGCGAAAGCTTTCAAGACGAACGTTTAGTTAATTATTTAAGGGATACATAGATATGCGCCGCAAAGGATGAAAACTAAACCGCAGCAGAAGTGAAATTCTTCAAATAATTCCATGGAACTGAACTTTACGAGTTGAAATTTCGACCTCTAAAATCCCCACGTATTTCGCGTCAAGTATTTCAACTTCTACCCCTGAAAATGCACGCGCAGCTTTGCTACGCTGTAATTAAGGAAGTGAATATCTGATGGAAATATTTAGGCATATACATACATCCACCGTATTTAATTCCCATGTAAATATCCTGTTGAGAAAAAATTATCCTTCCACCGTTCACCCCATTCAACGGATCCATTTCATAGGTCGGAATTGCAATGATGTTAAATCCAGAGCGGTTTAAATTTTTGATAAATTTTTATCTAAAGGAAGAAAAATATGTAGGATATACAATTCTTCAGACTCACCGTTCATTCTGCGATTTTGGAGGCGCATTCCTTGAAAATCCGCTTCAGCAGGCTGGGGGCTCGTGTAGTACCGTGAGATTTAGCACAACCCTCGAACGTATATTGAAAACCTTCGAAACTTTAATCCCGTCACTCAGGGTGAATTCTAATTCGGAATACTGATTCGGTATACACGGGTAACGGTTTGTGGCCGCAACTGGGGAGAGAAATACCCTTGGGTCAGATTATACGGCTGATTTTCCACTTCGTTTTAGTACTACGAATCTGTTTAAATGCCATACATTATACAATTTTTTCACAAGCGATTCGATTCCTGAAAATTTACACCGATATTACAACAGCTAAATGAAATATTTTACACGATAGATACACGTTATGAATTGATTTAAAGCTCTGTTAATCCACTGGATATAGGATGTATATTTTAATATTATATATCAATTTTCGAAGGACTCGGGAATTTTCGATTCGACAAATCACAGGCCAATAGATCCTTGACTCGGCTGAGAATTATAATGGTGAAAAGAAAAGAAATTCAACGTTCTCGACTTTAACGATAAAAAAAGAAACTAATTAAAATAAATGAAGTACAAAAAGATGAATAATCAGGGTCAGATTTCAGGGCACTTTGGCGCCGCACCTGCTCGCTTGAGTTTTACACATTTTTCGTTACTTTATACACCGAGAAACTCTCAGCCAGCGTTATCATGCTGGAAAAAAGGACTCGATTACCACCTGAATATACATATATAAAAGTAAAAGCTGTATGTGTACAAAGAGGCGCGAGATTTATGTACCCCGAAGCTGGGCAGAATTATATAGAAAGTATTATACTGGTTTAATTCTTATTAAAAATTCGGTGAGCCGAGAATCACAATCGAGGGGATAATAGAAAGTATACCTTGATAAAATAAAAAATCATAGCAAAAATTCATTTACACTAGCTTACACCGTAGATAATACTTTATTGTTCATAAATTTTCCAATCATTTCAAAAACTCGTTGAGTTAAACGTATTTCAAAGTGATACGTAGAAATGTTAGGTATTGGAACTTTCAACTGTTACGAAAAGTTGCAACGAAAAATTAATGAAACGAAAAAACCTTTTTTGCGATTTCGTAAGCGAACGTGTGTGTACTAAGCTACAAGGGTTGAAGCAAAAACTCGACGTTCCGCAACACTTGTTAGTGAAGGAAAAGAAAGCAAAGGAGAAAAGAATAGAGAGAAAATCCTGAAAATGAGACGAAGAAAGAGTGCGTGGATTAACGGCAGCAGCAGCAGGCAATCTTATACGTCTTTGAAATTTGCGTTACTGTGAAAATTCACTCACTTCAGATGAAAAAAAAAACGAAAAAAACAAGCAAGTGAAAAAGAAATTTCAATGATGAAGCGAGAGGATCGAACGTCACGTAGTAGTATAGCATATTATCAAGGGTTATTCTGCAGCGTAAAAAAAAAGTTTCACAACGCTGTATACCGTGTTTTTTTTTTTCCATCTATTTTTCATTCTAATTTTCTTCATGGCACGGCAAATAATTTTCTCGGGTCAGATAAATGTGGGTGTGTAATGCGCATACAATCTACATCTCTACACCCTTTAGCTTGATTTCAACCAAAATTCGCACTCTGCATAAAAATAAATCATATAGATATTCATCATCAAAGAAGTTTCAATATTATTTGAATGACGAGAAAAAAAAACATTCCGCTGAACGTGTAAAATACTGCCGAAATATTTTTCACCCACGTCGTCATGTGAATAAAATTCTGCCCAGATTCGTATTGGAGGGGGAGGGGGATTAATGGACGAAGTTTTTTTTTTAAATTAATTTTTTTTCTCAACGTACATTTTTTTTTTTTTACTATTCAACTCTCTCTATACGATGTCTGAATTATCCCACATCATTATTAATCGAAACCCCGTGTCGCATTTAGTCAACACCCTACGATTATTAAAGCGCGCCGAAATTATCATCATTGAATAATGATTATCGACAAGGTGAGAAAATATTACCGAGTAATTTTTAATCACTCGCGATCATTTTCTGTAATGGTCTGATTATGTTTTCATCCCCTATTTTTTTTCTCATACATCTCTTTGGAGTGAATTAAAATCGACTCTGAGTTATATCGTAACGTTTTACTTTATTCTTTTTTTTCTCTTTATTCCGTTGCCATATTCAAGGTGTTGAGGTGTTTTTTTCGTAACACATCACCTGGACAAGAGTGCGCGAACTCTTGTATTTTCATTCCCATGTAATATTCTTTTCAGCCGGCTTTTTGAATTTGTTTTTTTTTTTTGCCGTCTGGAATTTGAGCTGTGAGCGGCCCTTTTGCTCGCTATCTCTCGACTCTTATCCTCTCTTTTACTTGCTTTTTCTCTCTCTTTCTTTATCCCTTTTCTTTTTTCTGTGGGAGATCTGACCCAGTTTTACAGGGATGAGAGGCTGCGCGGCGTTAGAACGCGAACGCGAACGGACGCGAACACGGCGCGGGACGTACTGAACATTGAGCCCTTCTACTCGGCCGCATCGCGTCGCGCCGCACCGCGACGCTCGCTACTTGATATCGATCACTGCGCAGCAGTCCGGTATCAACACCACCAACAAAACCAGCAACCAAAACCAGCACTCAAAACCAGCACTAGATACCAAAATATATAGCTATAGCACCAAGAGACGATCCAAAAAGGATCATACACGCGGCGATCGTTTTTATTTTTTTTTCACTTCCATAACGACATACGATACCACATATCTAAATCTTTAGATCGCGCTTATGCCTGTGAAGAATTCCGATTTTTTTCAACACCAGATTGGTAAGGGTAAAGAATAACGAGGGTTTTTACAAAAACGATTTTCCAATATAAATACGACAAGTTGGAATTTGATTTTTCATTTTTTTTTTTTCAATTTTTCTAAATAAACCATCTGGTATAAATTTCTGTAAATTCATTACTTTAACATAAGTATAATATTCTCCGTGGGTAAGACGACCGACTCATGTTTTTTAACAAAAATGTTATTATAAAACAACAAAGAGTTCGTTAATTTTAATTGAGTGACACAGTTTTACTTTTTTCTTCGTCACATACATTATTATGTCATCCAATTAATAAATTCAGCTGTCGAGAAAATTACCTTTATCTTTTTTCTCTTGATTAAAAAATTATCTCATTGCAAAAATTTTTACCTGTTCGTTTTCGTTTCAATTATCCGCTAGTAGGAATTAATCAGCCTGATGTGCGCTTTATCTGAGGATAACATCAGCTGCTGTGGAAACAATAAGATATGAGGGTCGAAGAAATCTGAGGTTTGACGCAAGAGGGAAAAACCGGGGATTTTTCCATGCTCTGATATTGTACGGAGCACTTTTTATTTTTCATTTTTTTTTTTTGTTCCCCCTCAGGCTTATATATATGGGGGCGTTAGTATATAATATAATATACATAGGTATATGTCTGTTGAGAAAATTGTGCAGGTTGAAAAGATTAGCGACGCTTTACTCTTTGGGGCGGTATAGTTAGCCTTTTTTTTACTCTGAGCGTGGTCTGCAGTTAAAGGATGCATTTTTTTTTTTTTTATTTTTTCTTCAATGTGCGCTATATGTTTCGTATATCTATACTAGCTCAGAACGCCCTCGTAGAAGGCGTTGAAGCTTATCGTTTACTTTGAAAGTGAGAAATTGAAATGTTTCTCGATTCGAGGATCGCGAAGGGTATCAATTCGAATAATTTGAAGAAAATACCCGGAACTTCAAGTGATTTCGGGCTGACTCTGGACAGTTATCTGCGCTGTCAAATTTGGTTCGAGTCTTATTTTTTGATTATTTTTTCCTCTATACCCACAACTTGTTAAATCTGATCATTTTGGATTCATTTGCATTGTCAAATCACTTCCACTAGCATTACTATTCAATTTTTTATCAGATAACGATAAATCATACAAGATGACCAAATACAAGATGTCGCGAATTTGATTCGATTCTTTCATTTTCTTTTAACTTTTTCTTTCCTTTGTAAAGACACAATTCCACGGATCACATTTCCACGTTAATTTTTATTCTTTTCATGAAAGAAAGAGCAGCACGGTAATTGAGTCAGGTTATAATTGAAGCGGATTTTGCATGCGGGGTAGCGTATTATAATGAGTATAATGAGCTGAGAATTTTCGTAGTGGACCACAAGAAATAACGAATACAAAAAAGGAAAAAAAACTGATCCAAATATACAAAATTGTACATTATACTTTTCGGTATAGTAATTATATTGTAAGCCTATTGGAGTTCGTGTAGAAGGAAATTAAACACAATTATGATCGCATAAGTAGAACCGCAATCTCATTCTACAGTCAAACCGAATATACGAAGCGAACGCGGATAAGGGATAACGATGGACGATGAAAAAATAACACCCGTCTCCATTCCATTCCAAAGAGAGCAAAGGATCGCCCTAATTACAATAGAGTTACGCGGAAAAAAAAAAACTCCACACAAAATCGAACGCAGTAATATTTCGCAACTGAATTATTATAGTATAATTTATGACGTGTAGTAAAATTCGGACAAATACATTTTTCAAATTCAGTCTCATTGCGAGTACAAATTTCACTCTTTTCGTTCGCGTACTAGAAAAAATATATAAAGTAAAGAAAATATAATAGGAAGAGTATTTCCTACCAAGGAGCAGAGTGACGTGTAAGTTCACGAGTCTCATCTCCGTGTGAGAAATCCGACTATAACGAAAAAAATTCTTGCTTGCAAACATTTAATTAATGATTTTCCTTGTATACTATCATAGAATGGAAAAAAAGAATGATCAAGACAAAAAGAGACAATAATGAACAAAAAAAAAAAAACGGTTGAGAATCGCTGGGAAAACAGTTAAATGCACAAGTCTATGAGGGTGATGACTTGCCCTCGTGTAAATGATATCGCTTATCTGCTGACCTTTGCGGACGGAATATTCAGAAGCCCTTCTAGTGCAAATGCCAAAGCCTTCATAAAGCCCCGTCACGCACGTCCTGGAGTAATATAAAAGATGAAAAGAATTAATCTAAAATGTATAGAATATCGGATAGCTCGATTGATTCGTATGTAATGCGTGCGTGCAACAGCACCGAAATTGGATTGGGAAAATTCTATTTGCCGCATGAAATAATAGTGTAAAGAAATGAATTACACTAAAGCTCTGCAGACTGTGTTTCGGAATATGAATTTCGGGAGTTTTATTAAATAACAATATTGGAAATTTCATGATATGGAAAATTCGTAATAAAATAGAAATTTCGATGAAAATTGGGGCAATTAATGAATGAAAGCTTCAACTGTGAACAAATATTTGTAACAGAAACTAGCGACTAATAAAATTTAGAAGGTCAGGGGTAGAATTTAGCGCCGTTTGATGCCATCAGGATGATCGTGTTGCAGGAAAAGTTTGCCACTTCAAGTATAAGGGGGTTGGTGTGAGCGACTCTTGGTTAGTACGTAAGTGTTAAATTTAATAATCAAAATTTCAAAGGGCTGGGTGATGACAGAGAGGAAAAAAATCTTAGCAACCCTTCATTGTGCACCCCCAAAGCTCCCCCTAATTCTCAAACATAAATTAATTTACCAAAAATCGACATTTCAGCATTACATAAAATAAGTAAGATAAAATTCAAAACGTGAAAAATCTCTCTTTTATGAACCAAGAACCAAAATATATTTTTGATCATTCTTTCATTCCTGATTCCGTAAATGATTTCGAAATGGCACAATTTTTTTGAGGTGGGGATAAAGCACTGGGTCTCGAGATGAAAAAAACTTTTAGCGCCATCTCTCGAGTAATTTATGTACAACTTAACACTTAACGAAACAAATATTACACATTGAATAAGATAGGTCGCTATGAGAATAATCCTTTCACGATCGAAGAAGAGAGCTTTTTTTTCATTCATTAAAACGGCACTTCAAATTTGCAATATGTACATACATAATTCTAATATTTTGTTACTATATTTTTTTTTATATCATTTTCATAAGTCATTTCGGATACATTGTATTTGATAATTTTAAAAGCTAAATTTTATATTTACAATGAAAGTTCATAGAGTAGATAAAGCGGATAGAAAGTAACCGATTGTGAGTTCATAAGGATAGTACGTGCAGCATTATTACCAGGCCTGATTATTACATACGTATACCAATGTATTACGTGATATAGGTATACATATATACATATATATGCAATGCACTGAAACTTCGGGTTTGATTCGTAGCATAATAAAAAACCCAAACAAACAAAATGGATCAGTGAGCGGTTACGGCATCAGGTTTTAGCTTTCGTTGACGACTAAATCGTAAATAATCTCGGCGATATCGATTTGATTTATCCAAATAAACAGTTTAGAATCATTCATGAACCTGAATCCATGAAACCCGCGATTCTCTAAACTCCTTTATGCACATTTTCCTTTTAATTTCCATCGGTTAGAATATACCTTTTCCTTTGTTTTCATGGTTTGATTTTGTCGGTTTTTCTTCTTTTTTGTGTAGAAAGCCCCTACTCATTTAATTAGTCGTACCTCAACACAATTTTCCCTTTTTTTTTACTGTATATGCATAGTATGTATGTAGTACCATAGATATCTATGGTAGTACGTACTGTAATTTTTGTTTTAGTGCTTCTCCTTTTCACCACTATAATATTTAAAAGAAATAAAATGAACAAAACACGTGGTCAATTTTGTTCATGATAATTGTATTCAATTTCTGTACAGACAAACTAAACATCTTATGAAGAACCCTGAACCTAGGAACTTGCCAAACATCGCTTTCATTAGAAGAAAAAATTTTTGTAAAAAAACGAAATAAAAAAAAAGCAGAAAAAATTGATAGTAATGTGGTTATTAATAATGGTATTCACAATATCTCGATGACAGTAGTGATGATTATATAATAGTAATAATGATAATTATAATGATAACAATCATAATCATAATTCAAATGGAGATAAAGTGACTCGTGATGCGGGATCAAAAAATACGGAGAAATTCGAGTCCAGACACATATCTGTATGCTCATGCTTATACGCAAATGACAATCCCCTCAAATGGATGCATTTGTAGATATATTCATGATGACCTCACCTTATTTCAAGATGTATAGAGGATTAATAATAACAGTATTTTTTCTGTTCTTTTTCGTTTCTGTTTTTTCTTCCAATTCAAAATAATAAATCATCGATATACCTATAAGTATAAAGTATATAATAATAATAATAATAATAATAACCTAATCGTTACTCGTTTCTTAAAAATACTTGTCGATTACCAGAGTATACCTATGTTAAAGTATGTAGGGGGTGTTATTCATATTATTAGTAATAATTTACGAATAGAAAGAAAAATTTATTTCTTTTTTCTCATTTTTTATGTTAATCAATCGTTTATACGTAACTTAAACGTTGAAAATATTGACCCTCGAAAATAATTGAGCGTAAGTATACCTATATGAATTTCTTTTCTTTCTTGCCACAACGTTATTGTATGCAATGTGTTAGGTTTAACATTATAACTAACATTATATCTTATGTCTTATAATTATAATAGTAATAATAACAATAGTAATGATAATATTCAGAAAAAAAATAATCTTAGTGATAATAAAATCTTGTGTCATATTTTGGTTGTTGGTCGTGGCAACTTGTATGTACTATTCTTTTTAATTCAGTTTTTATGTATTGATTCATCATATTACGTTCTCACCAAACCGCGATGTATACTATACATATGTATAAATGTATGTGTGTATCTAACGTATAGTCAATGAAACAAATGTGTAGATAATAAGGAATACTATGTAGATTAAACAATAATTCATAGTTAGTTGGGTAGCCAAATGCAGATTCACCGCAGTACAAATAACATTGATTTGAAAAATGAACGAAAAAAAATGAATAAGAAAAAAAGAGTAAGGATTTGTAACACCCATACATACGAGACACGCAGGTAACTAATAATAAGATTATGATTAAGATTGAACTAATTGATTACAATATATCTATACACACATTCAGACACTCGCGCGCGGGCACACACACATACAAGCAACCAAAATATAAAATTTTAGTAGCATGTAAACTAGCGTCAATCACATTTCATATCATATTGTGATCAAAGTGCTGTTATCCTAATTATACTCACTAGTATTCAATTTACTCTATTTTTAAACGAAGGAAAATCAAAATCAAAAGGATAATAATCCAACAGTAATTTCCTATACCAAGTTCGAGCAAAACTTGCGCTGTGCGGGTCTCTGTGCATCAAGCGCAGTCAATTCCCATACATTTTTACTATCAGATACCAGCCTAAATGCAAGTTTCACTGACAAGGAACTGGGACCTTCAAGCCCATTCTCTTCCATTCGTCTAATTCAATAAATGATGAAAAAATATTGAAAAATGAACACGTAATTTCACGTGTAGAATCGAATGAAAATGAATTGAATAATCATCGGCAGCTCATTTGGAGAATCCTTCCTTCGTTGGTTAGTCGGACTCGGTAATCAGTGGTTTGTTCAAGTTTAATTTCTATGTTCAACTTAACGCTTATTTACTCAACATGAATCAACGACAACTTTCAATCGATAATGATATAAATATACATGAGATACTATGAATCTGATAAATTTATATTGAAATGAAAGTTTTGATCGGATTCATCTCTCAGACCTATATCTTTAAATAACACTTCTGTGTATATGTATGAAAATTATGCGATATATACTAACAATAAAAGTAAATCAAAATGATTTGATTCATAAGTGTGATAAATACAATGCCCAAATCATTATTGAACAAGTTTAGCTTAGATTACTATGATTACTGTGGTAAATACTGTCAAGAAATATCGACGATTTATATCCTTAGTTTCCAGAATATTTGATAGCCAGTTGCATATAGATTGCGTATATCTATCAGTAAAAAATCTTCGGCTGACAATATCGTTGTAAAATATTATTGCGCATAAAAAAGCAAAAATGTGAATAAATCTTGACAGTATTATAACACTTGACATATTAATAAATAAATCTAATTGTATACGTTTGTATTTAGGATTTAATAATAATTGCATTGTGCTTGGTTGCATTGCGACCAAAGCTAGTTATTCCATTCCTAGTCTTATAATAATAATCGTTTTACTTTTTTTACATTACAGAGCCAATGCACGTATCTATGCCAATTGAACTAAAAAAGAAAAAAAAACAAAAAAAAAACAAACTATTCACTTCATTTCTAATTCTATGATAATTAAATATTCTAATTGCCACAGTCATTTTTTCAGTAAGTCACCCGAATTCACCATCCCTAAATTTCAAACAGCTAGGATTTAGTCAGCCGATTTATTTCAACGCCCCTACATCAGTTAAAGATATGGGCAAGTATATCAAACAAATTTTCATTATCTATAAATCAATAGGAGTTAACCACAGCATCAGTTGGCTTTCAACAATAATCGGACACAAAATGTTCTGCATTTCTTTTTTCTTTCGCTAATTATAACGGCGCACATCAGCTATTGATGAATTATATAATTACGATTCCACGAAAGATCTGGATCCCAACATACCATGACTATAAAGGCTAAAAATTTTTAATTCATCAACACGTATGGCCGAAATGATATGAATCGCCAAGTTCTAATATTTAGCACTGATAATGTTCACATAAATCGTATCGTTGCAAAAGATTCTGATTTCATGAATTCAATTCTGAATCTAAACCGATTGGTATCCGGTCTAAAAATAGCACTTGCAATTTTTTATTATTACTTCTATCTCAGTGAGATCACATATCGTAATGTTTTTCTCTCTTCCTGTTCTTTTAGCTGATACGTTGAGAAATAGTTAATCAGGAATTTCCGAAACAGAAAAAAAAAATATCAAGTTGGAGGTCTAGAGTCTCACAAAATAATGTAACATAATTGCACCTGCCATTCTGCAGTCTCTTATTACTCGTGTCTCTATTCGAATTTTACCACAATAGCAATGGTATGAAATATCGCTAGAACGGATTGTACTACCACAAATAAATTACCTAATTAAAAATGTGAACCTATTTGATATCCGATAGATTAATAATATACAGTTGTTTAACATGTATTATGCTTATGATTTAAACATCTAGTTGACACATTATTGATTGTACAAATCTTTGAGTAACTAGTTTTATATGCATTAGCAAATAAAGGGCGATTCATTTGAACCATTCTATATTGAATTTATCTAATTGGTACGTCAGCCGTTCCGGAGCGGCGACTAATGAACATGTTAATATTTAACTAGCCATTTATTCACTAGCATTTAGAAGAAACAAGAAAAAATATGAGAATTCTTGCTACTAGGAAAATTGTCTATTAATTAGTTCACACCAGAAAAGAAGAAATAGAAGGAAAAAAAATTGTAACACACGGATTTTAATGCTTTATAATTTCATCACACTCTATCTAACACTTCACTCACATTTCTACGCAAACATACTTGGGTAAAATCTACTGCAGTCGAAATTCCGAACATAGAATGGTTGAAATTTTGCTAATGAGAATAATCGTAACATCTAGGCTTGAGTGCCTGATGTGAATTAAGTGTTCAATGCACAAAACACAAAGTGCTTTAGTAAATGAGTACATATTGCTTTGGGTATCACATTGCCACTCGTGACTGATTATAAAACACCTATTTTTGATGTGATTGTAACTAAAGAAAAGAGTCACTATTGAAAGCCAAATAGTTTATAAATAAAATGATAAGGATTTCATTTATTGTATACATAGCATAACAAGAATTTGAATATGAAAAAAAAACATACGAATTTGACACATCAATTTATTGTTTCCCTGTTATTTTCATCAGCTATACCTATATATATTTATAAACTATAATATATGCATATACTTTTATCTACATATACATTGGACCATAGAGCAACCATTCTACATACATGGTATAGGTACTCAATGGCCAAATGCAAGACCCAGCTTTCAATTCACAGTTAATGTACAAACGCAAAACGATTAGTTCTGGGGTCTTCTGATCATAATTGATAAGCTTGCACAAATTTCGCTAAAAGAACTAACCAGTTTTGGCAAAGATGCGTCATGACCTTCGACGCCGTATAGCGTTTTGAACACAACAGAAAAAAATAGCGCAAAACAAGCCATACATTGTGACTATTCAGATTCAGTATCTATAATCGTGATAGTCTGTACCATTTTGCGGGAATTATGGCAATTGTTTGAGCACATAACGCTACTGTATAACCCATCAATCGCACAGATCTGAAGCAATGTTACACATGCACAGAGGAATGGGGTATCAGAATTTAGTTATCCTAGCTTATCCTTGGCGCTCGAGGTACGAACAAAATAGCTATGATTTAGACATTCGTAACGAGACGATGATCGCATAGGTATTTAATTCAGTACATAGATCTACCGTAAACTTTTCATGAAGCCGGGCCTATGAGATCTTTTGTGAATAAAATATTGTCCATAATATTTAGTCTATAGAACAGCTTAAGATTAAAATGAGACAGTCTTACCTAGTAACGAAATGAGAAAAGGTTCATGTCGTTTTGTTGTTCTTGGCCATATTGTGGGAAGCCCAGTTCAACGAAGTTTTCCAGGAATTGCACAATGCCTCGTCAAATTTACTACGAAAATGCATCAGTGCTTCATTTTCAGACATTTCTAACACCTGTAATGGAAAAAACAAAACATAATATGCATCACTGAAATCCTAGGAAACCTCTTACTTGGTACTCAATAACTACAACTGTATACTTACTAGGGTGTCTCTCAGATAATTAAGATCTTTTTCCGACGAGAGTTCGGGTAGGCCAGTAGAGATCATCATTGCGAATAGCGACAGAATAAGACCACCATGCCTCCTTAATACAAGGAAAGCCTGTTCGCAATATTTTTGAAACCGTTGAAACTCGACCGCCTGACCTTTTTTACCTTTGTTTATTACATGGACAAAATCGTTTGTGAGAACAAAAGGCACTCTTTCTCTTCTGAAGCCAAACTTTTCTTTGAAATGACCTAAAATGTGGCCAAAATCAATGTGGAATAGCTGGCCAGTCTTCTTCACCATTATGTTGTCTGAATGACGATCAGCGATTCCTAACACGTAAGTCGCAACACAATAACCTGCACAACTAAGTGTGAATTCTTCTATTGCTTTATATAATGCAGGTTCAGACTGGTTGTGATCTTTCAACCATGCAAGCAGGGAACCTCTCCTAAAAGTGATTACATGGAATGATATTTACAACTGAAACACTCAAAAGATTGAACACAAAAGAGTAGTGTACCTGAAAGCCGAAGTAGCGGAAAACATTCCCTTTTCTTTTTGGATATTGGCAATAGTTTCTGCGTTCAAAACAACTTCTATCATTCCTACTCTGTGTTCGGTAGATATGCAACCATAAGGATTCATGCGTAAATCCAAACCCTCATTTTTCCACAACTTATCCATTATACGGAGCATTTGTAGCGTCAGCATGTCTTGTCTTAGATCATCTCCATGCTTTAAAATTAGGTAAATGTCATCTCCGTATGGATCTGCATTTTCGAAAACTAGCCAGAGAGGACGCATTTTGCTATCCATAACTTTGCATTTTTCCATTCTAGAATAAAGCGGAGATATTAATTTCTGATTAATTAAAGAGCAGAGGTTAATGGGTATCCTTACTTTACGTATTTCCATCTATAGCTCGGATCAAGTGGATTTAATATATTAGAAACTGCTTCTCGACAGTGAGGTTCTTGGAGAAATTCTTGCAGCGCGGCTTTACGGTCCTTCTTTTGCCGCACAAACTCCGAAGTCGATCTTAGTTTATCAAGGCATTCCATTTGCTTGACGAGTGCCCGCATATGTTCTTGACTCCCTCGGCAATAAGCTTCCAATATCAGTCCAAAACGTACAGACACAGAACCTACCTGCATTTCAGATCTGTAAGCCAAAATGAAAAGCAAGATTTAAAGTCTTGTACATTCAGGTATCTTAATTAATTGAATAAAGCTTTTGCACTCATGTACCGCAAATGCCAGAATAGATAGTGTCCAATTCTCTGGTTGTTCAGTGCTCTCCTGAGCAGGAACTCTGTTAGTTCGCACGAGAGGTAGTTCTCATGCTTGAGAGCTTGTACGAGTTGTAATAGATAGAGACTCAAATCTTCGTCACTAACGTCCATCAAGCAACGAACTGCGAAACTTCGAACTGTCTGATCCGCATAAGCATAATCCAGTAACTCCAATGCTTTTTCAACAGGCAATTTTGGCCATTGCTGAACTAATGCCGTGGCTTCAGCGACTTCCCTAAAAAAGGAAATCAAATGAAGGTAATCAAAAGAATTTACGCCTTAAATGGAATCATCAATTCAAAATTCAATCATATTAAACTCACCTATGATCATTCCACTCTACACAATGCAAGAGCTTGGTCAAAAGGGTGGGTATTTTTTGCAGACAGTGGTACCTCAGAGTCCACATAGTCTTTCTCTCCTGTTCATGAAGTTCGTGCAGGGGATCGCTATCTGCTAAAGTTCTCAATTGTTCTAATTGTTGAGACTTATTACTATCTAAATCCTGATACAATTCTTCTTCATATGTAGATTCTCCTCCAGCTTTGCGCAAACTTGTTGCGTATTCCACTACCTTTTCTAGTGAAGGGTAAAGCACAGATTTGTCCCTACCATAACTGAAATGATAGAATTAAAGGCTTAGGAAAAACCAAAATTTATAATAATCTACTTAACTAATCTGATGTATTATTAAATTATCAACTTACTTTGGAAAGGTGAGCATAAGTGCAGCAGCATGATCGATATGGGGATTAGAAACTACGGTTCCAAGAGGATGAAGTAGATCCTCATTTTGCATGTCTTCGGCATAGGTCCAAGTGTATAGCGTCATAGCGCCAGTTTTCAGTTGAGACTTAAAATCGTATATCGTTGTGTTAGCCCAACACAAAGGATTTATGTAGTACTCTTGTTTGGAGTCCTTAACCAGCCTTCGACTTTTGAGTCCTCGAGCAGTTTTGCTAATCTCATACAGAACAAAGCACAGTCTAGACATCCGAGGTATATCTCTAACTTTGATATCAAATTTTAGAGTTTCCTCCCATTTGCAGCTTCCCTCACTCGTAACAACATGCTCACTGGTCTTCTGACTTTCACACAGCGATTTTCCACCGTGAAACAAGCCAGCTTGCACTCCGATCTAATGATGGTAGGAAAGAATATCAGTTGCATACTTGATCATACTGAAAATACTCCAAAAACTAGATTAATAAATTACCTCAACGGTACGGAGCGCGGCATCTGAATTCAGTCGTGATATGCCGTTTACATTAAACACAAACGGTTCATCTAATTTCCACGCAGAGATATGCTTTCCTTTTTTTCTAAGAGTGAGAGTGGAAAATGAGGGCCTAGGACGTTTGAGGCTATCGATTTCGGGAATTTCGTACATATTATCAGGCTCTATGGGTAGATTAGCTACACTGAGTGTTACAAGAGTTGGTGTGATATCACGTGCCAGGCAATCCTGAATGTAGAAGAACTGTATAAGCGGGTAGTCTCCAATCAGGTACTCTTCTTGACCGCAAACCTTCAGTATAAAGTCAGATGGTCTTTCGTCGCGAGAATTTAAATTTATCGCCTTTTTATTCAATATCTGCTTTAGAAGTTGGTGCGGTGTCATGTTGTGCGGTATTTGAAACGTAAACGCAGTCTGAAATAAAGGATGAAAATAAATTTACTTTTGTTCCCAGATCTCAATGCATATGCAACCTATGATACCAAGTCAATGAAGAGCTTAGTTTTATTGAGTTGTTTGATGATATCTAACAATGTGTGAGAAGCAGTTTGCCCCTTTCACCTAAGAATCGAACCCATGATTTTCTTTTTTACCGACGATACAGTTGACGCCTTTTGATCGCGAAGGCAAGAATCGTAAACAAAAGTTTGAATTCCAACGAACGCTATTGTCACAATTCAAAAATATTAAAATAATCCTATTATACCTATGTTGGAGAACAAATCTGATAAGTGGATATCTGAATTATTGTTGCTAGAGTTTTAGAATTAGGAAAATTTCATAGGTCCTGTCAACAATTATAGGAGAATCATACAGCATAACCTAAAAATGTCAGGAGTTAGGAATTGCAACTGTGCTGGCAAAGATCTGTGGAAAGGCAACAAAACAGAGGAGGAATTGCTTGATGAGATCAAAGAAGCCAACACTAAATTGAACGAGAAAGTAATTGAGAATGATACCTACCAACAAGAGATATATGAGCTACGTCACAAGCTAAAAGCTTGTATCGCAACACAGGCAGAGCTTTCCGAAGCTAACGAGTTAACGGAAGCAAATTATAATGAGGAAAAAGTGTCGACAGAAAAAAAGATAAACGATCTAATAGAAAAGTATAGACAATAATCAATCATTTAGTATTAATTTGGTTAAAAATTCAAACGTTTGCTATTCTTTCAGATTTGCTGTGGAGAAAAAAGGATATGAAGAACAGATCTTGGAACTGGAGTTAGAACTAACTTGTAAAGAAAAGAAAAATGCAGAGCTAAGAGAAATGCTGGCAGTAACAGAAAAACTTGTCAAGGCATCAACGACTAATGATCCAACGAAAGAGCAGGAGATGTTAAATTTGAAAGAGAAAATAATTAGTCTAAATGCAGAATTGGAGCAACGGTTCATTTCTGAAAGAGAATTATTAGTGAAGCAACAACACATGGAGGAAATCGTCATTACTCTTCGAAAAAATTATAACGAGGTTCAAGATATATTGCAGGTACTCAGTAATACATCTTCCTGCCTTTGAAATTGAACCTTAAATATCTCATGCAGCGATTTAAATTGTATGAATATTTATGTTGACACAAAAATCCTTCGATAGGCAAAAAAAACCGATCTGGCATCGCTGAATGAAGTCTTGGGAACCACAAGAGATGAACTCATCATCTGCCGATCTGAACTTGAATCATTGAGGGCAGTGCCTGCTAGTGTTTCTGTTAAGGGTACAAAGCGTGCACTCGACTGGAATAAATAATTATATTAGCTTGCATCCCAGTTAACGTTTTTTTGCATATTATTCCAATAGGTAATTCACTGTTTGCTGAAGTAGAAGATAGTCGGCGAGATGTGCTTCACGATATGACTATGTTAAGAAAAAAATATATACATATGAAACAGACGTATGGAGCAAAGGAGGATGAGATCAAAGTATTGAAGGCTGAAAGGGCAGTATTGCTTAGAAAATGGGAAAATGAGAATGAGCAAACAGTCGATCATAGTGCTCAATTGATGAACGCGTATAAAATGAGAATATCAGAGCTGGAGAACAAATTGAAAATTACGGAGAAACAATTGAAATTGATGGATCAAAACAACGTGCCAACTAACAATAGCTTCAGGTAAAAAAAAGCTCAACTTTCAGAATCTTTCAGTCGTTGATAATGAGTTGATCTGCTCTATCATCCTTGATATTTTCTATTCAGCTACCTGCAATCTCTTTTAACAACTAAGAAAAAAGAGGTGGAAGAGTTGCTGAACAAATTAGAGGAGCGTTCGACTCAAAAAATTTTGGACGAAGAAATTAAATATGAGACTGAAAAAGAATTGAGAAAATGGAGGTACAAGGCCATGTCTTACAAGGTACGTTGAAAGGATTAGTCCTATCAATACACCTAAAAAGTTTTAGGAGATCTAATAACCACTTTAAACCTTACAGGCCCAGTTATTGGCGACAAAAAATGAAATAAACTGTGAAGCGCCACAGGAAATTGAACTGAAATGCACTACTGCCGATGCTGATCTTTCAAGTAACATGGACCTGACCAATTGCCAATCAGGCGAAATTATGACAACCAGTTTGCCAGTGATACCATTTAAAAAAACTGCAGATGAATTAGTACAAGTCCCACAAATCTCAGTGCGAGAGCAGAATATGGAAGATCATAAAAATATCATCGGTAATTTTGATGACTCCAAAGACTCTTCTTCCGTTAAATTGCAACAGACAATGAATTTTAATGACAACATTTCTGTGTCTCTAGTGAATACCTTGCCAGAAAACGCAATCTTTGGGCAATCAAGTACTGATTTCAATTGCCAATCAAATAAAGAAAACATCGTGGGCCCTCCTGAGGTAAATAACGCAAACCTAAAGTCTGTCCTTGCAACATCAGGGACCAAAAGTTTAAGCCTAAAGAACCCGGATGAGACTAAGAAAACCTTAAGATTCACAAGCGATACTGTGGATCCTCAGAAGCCCAAATTAGTGAGGCAGAAGGCCGAGAAAAAATCATATCCTGTTGTTTTTATTTCATCAAACCAATTAGAGCAATGATATTCTATGAAACAAGTAATTTTTATGATTGATCGTTATATTTTTATGAATTTTGTACTGCAAAAATTGGATGCACTAACAATGATAATAAAGCAACATTCCATCAAAAAATGCTCAATGAATTTTACCATCTGAATATTACTTGACTTACCTCTGTATTCTCAAACTTTGTGACGAGCACGATATTACCATCCTTTAGTCGAGTTTCAATATTCTTAGGTATAACAAGTGGAGGAGCTAGTCGTGGAGGAAATTGATAGCAAACTTTTTCCTCCCACGATTTCTTTTGTCTACTTTGTGCTATTTCTTCTCCCAGGAGTCGCATTTTCCACCGAAAGTCATTCACCTCTGAATTTTTGAGTGCTACAAACTCGTGCAATCCTGAGAACCGAGAAAAAATGTATTGAAACAAACAGGTCTCTTGTGAGTTTGTGTACCCAAGAATTATGTGTTTTCAATACCTTTACCAATGAGATGACTTATTTGATTATCTAATATTTTATCCCCTTTTTCTCCTTCACGTTCAATTACTTTTAAAACTGAACAGAAGGGTCTGATATCACAAAGGCGTCTATTTTCATCTCTTAATTCCTCGGCCTCAGCCATGGAATTAATACATGAAAATACATAAGAATTTGCGTCTCGCAAAGTTCCATGCAATGGGTATTTGCTTGCCTCATCCCACAAGTCCTGAAAACAGAAAATATTATCACCTCTGAAAAAAGGACTATCAAATGTGCTCATGCGTAAAGTTTGAGACTTGTCAACAACAAAAAAGATGGAAATTTGACCATCAATGCAAAATATTTATCGAGTTGTTTGTTTATTGCATTGACACAAACCTCCTTGATCTCCGTTAACGTGGCGTTCCGATTTGTTTCTAGGGGTATAAGAACCCCGTTTGGCATCAGGCATGTGAGCTCAACAACCTCAGTGGGTGTTTTGGCCCAGTAATTATAGGTGTAAGTGCTTGGTATGTGAACCATGGTGTAGCTGTGTTGCGAAATTAGATATTAAACATGAGAATTACAAATTAGGTGTTTTGATTATCCACGAATGATGATGAAGCGTTTAAACATTTCAGCGATGTGTTTTTTTTTTTTATTAAATTTACTTTTGAAATGTTATGATCGTGACATAGTTTTTAGCCATTGTGCAGTTGTGAAAACACGAACAACAGGCTAGTGTCACTACATTTTTCACTGTTTTCACATCGCCGTTTAGACAAATTTGCTCACACTTTAGAAGTTTTCTAATATCTCGTTTCAAATATAACCGTTTGAACAATCTGTTGTTAACAATAAAGCAAAATAATACACAACAACAATAACAGAGAAATGCAAATAACGATCACTCCACGCAATAACAACACCATCGGCCATTATTCATTTTGCTCGACGACTGACGGGAACCCGCCACGGTTACCAGTTGCGTTTACGTTTACGTTTGCGTTCACAACTCACGACTCACGCGAAGTACCCCACGATTCACGCTATGTTTACTTTCATTTTGGTTGCCCCGCGATGGTCCGATCATTAATACTCCTTCCAATGGTCTAATTTTTTTTATATCACTCGTGTCTCCAAGTACACAACATACGGGGAGTATTCTAACTTTAATGGTAAACCAATTCGTCATCGAAAATCGTATGTCTCATATCCTGATAAATTCGTTTACGAACCACACAAGCTCATCCGAAATGAGAGTCTTAAATCGCATGATAGCTATATTTTTTGTTATGGTGGGAAGTTGGATTGACCAGGTAGCGCGGAAGTTCGTAGACCCTACCCTACCCTCTACCCTGTTGACGATTCATTCATTTTCCCTGTATTCTATTGTTGGTAACATCGCTCAGCCTTACCCCCTCCATTCACGTCACACACTAGGGATCGTTTTTGACGCAACTGCACCGTGGTGGGAACCACGAACTGCACGCATGTTCCTGCAACGCTTCTACTCCGCTCTGCTCTAGTGGTTCTAATATCAGTGGATTCTAGCTTTGCTGATGCCCATGCGCCTGATGGGTCCGATGACGACGCCCTGTGATACGATTTCCTAACCAATAGTTTGTTTTTGAACGGGCTGCAAACAAGCAATTAGTCATCTTGAATTATTATTCCCCTATTTTGGAATGCGATAACATGTCCAGTGTTTTTGAGCACTCAATTAAAGTACCGAGACTCTATAAAACAGTCGCTAAAATCATTCAAACTGTTCGCGAAGACGGGGCGAGCCTGAAGCAGTTAGTTTATCTCCGACAACATCCAGTAAGTATTTCACAGTCACCGCGTGGTTTTCGAAGAGGAGTGACACACCTTACACTCATCGTATCAGAGATATCACTAAAGCTTTTTTGAATATTTTATCATTGTTACACCTCCAATTAATCACTAACAGGTCATTCGAAATTTCAAATAGTTTTTAAATTGTTCTTTACACCTGTAGACTTTTTTATAAAGTTGCAAAACCAAAATGAATGAATTATAAATGTTATTAGTCTATACAATAGAGCCAAATATTTCTCAGTCATTTAACGCTTTGGTAAATGCCCTGTGACTTGGTGTATATGGTATTTCAACATGTTGCTTTGACACGCAGAATATCAAGGCGTTGTATGCTTTGGCGTTAACAAGTCTTCAACATGGTTCTCAATTGGATCAGCTTATTCGACGAACGAAAATACTCACTAACGAACCACGACTGGATCCATGGCTAGCGAGGGTTCTGATAACTGAATTATTATGGGGAAAAAAACACTTGAGTCATGAATCCAAGCCTGTACAAACTATTCTTTCATATGAGAAACAGCTAAAAGAAGAACTGAAAAATACTACAGCGTTAGAAATCCCAGGAAACAAATTAAAAGGTAATTAATATAATGCCGAGATTGTTTTAATTCTTGCATGTTGTTTTTACAGAGTGAAGAGTCGAATAAGCTCATTAAACACTTTTGGTAACGATATAGAAGTACTACCATACCGTTTTGATGGTTTTAATCATCCGCAACAACAGAATACAGTCGAGAAGACATTCTAAGATAAAACATCTCTGGTCGTGCGTTGTGAATGATACGAAACAGGGCAGCGTGGAGCAAGTTCAAAAATCAGACACCTTATACATGAACAACATGGCGGAAGAGCAGAGCGAGAATATGCGTCAAGTCAAAGTTATGGGTTTATTATTCCTATACAGCGCAGCAATGTTCACACTGCCATTTGCAGCATTTTTCGGAGCGCAGCATGTAATGCGAAAGGAATTTCAAACCGATCAATTTACTACGAGCTGCGTCTCCGTCTTATCAGCTGTGATAACAGTGAATTTGATCATTGCTAGTTATGCGTACCGGGCTTACTATGAACCTGATGATCCCATTAAATCTAGCGACCAAATAGTAGCCGATGATAGACCAAAATCCATAAATGATCTCAATAGAAAAGAAGACTGAACGGACTTTCTCCTGAGATTTGATAAAAAATTCCAATGTATCTAACAATTTAAACTTTTGTAACAAAAAGTATTTTGTAATTCGTCACTACGTCTTCGTACTAAAAATAGACAAGGGTATGATGTACATACATACACGCCAAGTTCTGAAACATAACAAACGTTTCTAGTCGTACAGATTCAGGTACTGGCTACAAGTGTATATGTTGTTAAAATAAACAGTCTAATATTAATACCAATCTCCTGAATTTCATTTCAACGGTACTTGATACAAGCCCATCATATTTGCAATCCTGAACCTTTATAAAAATCGATTGATGGTTGCAATCAATGACCAGATAAAACCATTTTTTTTTTTCAACTGCTTATCAAGAGAAATATACTTGTGCCCACTCACTGCTACCCAATTATTAAACTTTCAAACAAGTCTACTGCCACTAATAACATTTTAAGTTCATTTACTCTTCACTACGCAAATCTCGTATTTCTTGGCTGAGAATCGTGGTCGATTAACGAGCTTGATCTATTTTTCTCTAATGGTAATGAGAGCTTGGAACAGGAAACTTAGTTCTGGTTTCTGATTTTCAGTTGAAAAGCCGAGGTATGTCAGAGTTAACACACTATCGATGTCTGTGGATGAGGCAATCGAATCCTTCAGAGAAGAAGGCTGGCGACCGTTGTACAGAAGCAAAGATTATCCCGCGTTTATCGAGGCTGTATCGAACCTGTCTGGCAAGGCTTTCATCCAGGATATCCACATACCAGAGTTACTAGTTTTTCCTCCCAAAACTCAATTCTACAATCATCCTGGCTACATTAGTGGATCTATAATTCTACAGGACAAGGTAAGGATCATTTGTGCAAGACGAATTCTTGCAGGTATTATTTATCGGCTAATTTCTGTTACAGGCAAGCTGTCTGCCAGCGTATTTACTGAATCCTCAACCAGGTTCTACTGTTCTTGATATGTGCGCTGCCCCGGGAATGAAAACCACACATCTGGCCGCAATGCTACGGAATGAAGGGTAATCTACGGATTTCTTCAAATTTTCATAACAGTTCACTTAGAATATCTAAAAAACAATTTGTGTTACAGCAAAATCTATGCCGTGGAAGTCGATCAACGAAGGTATGAAACCCTCTGTAATATAGTCGCAACAACAAATTCTTATTGCGTGGAGACCATCAATACAGATGTCCTAACTCTCAATGCAAACCGATGCTCTGATGTGGAGTATATTCTAGTCGATCCAAGTTGCTCTGGATCAGGTAAACCATTCAAAGTTTTTCCTGGTATTGCAGTGATGTTTGTAAATCATAAACGGTTCCGTTCTTTTAAGGTATGGTGGACAGACGAGACGTCGATTTTGCCAACGAAAAATGCGCTCCTGGTAGATTACGAAACTTACAATCATTCCAAGTATTAATTCTTCGCCACGCTCTCCTTAATTTTCCAACAGCCAAACGAATCGTCTATTCTACATGTTCCATATACCCCGAAGAGAATGAACAAGTTGTAGATGACGTGCTCTCGCAAATTGAGAACGCATATAGATTGGTTCCCGCAAGAACTCTCATGAACGATAATTGGTTGAATTATAGTTCAATGGAATTCAGTTGTAAGGACTATTGCTTGTACGCAAAAAGCGAGACAGACTTAAGCAACGGTTTTTTTGTAGCTGTGTTTGAAAGGAATTTCGACGTGCCTTTACCAGTAATTAAACGTAGGGCAAAGAAAAGTGGAGCAGTTGCTGACAACGACGAAAAGGAAGCTGACCCTGTTATGGTCGAAAATTGTGGAGCAGAAGTAGACCGGGTTCCATCTCGCAGAAAGGATAAGAAAAAAAAGAAAGAAATTACCGTGGTAAATGATTTCGACGGTGAAAAAAATAAAAACGTCGAGCTCAAAAGTGATGAAGAGATAATAGATGTCCGAGATAAGCCGACGGAAAAAGTAAAACGTAGCAAGGCGGTTGCCGATAACGGAGAAAATGAGCATGCGGAAAATTCCGAGACTAACTGCGGTGAAGAAATTCCAACTAAAAAAAAAAAGAAAACGAGCCGGAAGCGTGCACTTGATGGTGAGCAAGTTGAAGCTGCTGAAAATAACGATCAGCAGGAAATGAGCGAGACTAAAAGAAAAAAAAAGAAAAAGAAATGCAAAAAATCACGATCTGATGTCAAGGATTCTGATTCGGAGAGAGTCATAGCAGTAGATACCGAAAATTCTGTCCCAAAAAAAAAATCTAATAAATCAAAGAAACCTGAATATCTACTCGAAAGCGTGAAAACTGAGGTAACTCATGGTAAGAAGCAAAAAAAATCTCATGATTGAATTACGGATGAGCTTTCAGTCCCGGAAGAAAATATGGAAGACGTTGACGTAATTTCTTCTAAAAAAAACCGCGAGAAGAACAAAGCTTAGATCGTGGAGGATCGCTATTTCGATTACTGAATTCAAGTTACTTATAAATGTATTTTTTCAGAAGTAAAAAAGTTTTCAAAACGTGAAACCTACAATGTTCTCGTTCATTCTAAATTTTCATTTCTGGAATAAATACAATGATTATTATAGCAATAAAAAGTTACCTAAAATTGGCCGCCTCCATTTTTATGTACCTTTTGCTGCCGTCGAACGTTGCCATGGTTTAGCTTTTTTATGACTTCAAAACTTGTTAATTAGTTTCACAATATAATTCGGGTTCTCAATCGAGTCCTGATCAATCAGTATTCTTTCATTCTACACAGAATCTCGCTTTTCAATTATTACAATCGAGACCGCTAGATCATTTTTTACGTTTCAGCAATCCTCGAGAGACATCCTTTAATTTCCAGTTTCGTTTTCACTCACGACAATCAATTATTGGCTCGAATATAATCGCGCACAGCGATAGATCTTACTCTACATTAACGCGCTTATAATATCGTAATGATATAACATTACTGCTCTGGGATATTTGCGGCTTAGTGTTGCCCGGTGTCGCGGTTCCCTGCGCGATTGTCGGTGTATCACTGACTACGATATATTTTTCTTTCTTCTCCGAATGGGGAAATATTTTGAACAGCCAGGATAATAGTTTGGAAATATCCATTGCGACGTTTTCCTTCTTTTGAATATTAGCACAGAAATTCTTCAGGTGTATAGATATATTATTACTTTTCACATCTACGTTCACCGCGCAAGCTTTTCAAACTACCTCAGTTCCGATACAGCCTCGTTGCATCGTATTATTACAACAACGAATATGCGTTACTAATTTATAGTATCTACTACAGTCATTTTGAAATAACATATAATGACGAACGAACTGTGCAGGACTTCTGCAGTGCATTTTTCCTTGTTAAATATGTAATAAGTACTGCGGTCTGCTGAAGTCAGAGCGGTGGCAACACTTTATGAGTAATATTTTCGCAACATAAATATTTTTTGTTCACCGCATATGACAAGGTTGTGTTGGTGCTGATACTTCCGTCGTCCACCACAGTTTTCTTTGGAGACGTATATAAGTATGTGTTATGCGACTCTATATTACATACGTCGCAATATAATATCGCTATAGCTGTCCCAGTCGTTTATTTCCTCCTTCAGAACGTAAACATATTATTTTATTTTATCAATTAGGTATACGTCAATCTTCATTACCTGAATTCATGTGAAGGAAACGATTTTTCGCTGTTCTAGAAGAAAATTCGAATCCTAGCTGTAGCCAACAATTACATACAATGGAACAGAAAAACCTGTGAAAAACTGTCGAAAATTTTATTAAGTATAAAGTACATACCTTACACAAGATTTGTCGTAAAGTGATACTCTATCTCGTATACTCTTTACATATACCTATGTAGTGTAGGCTTAGGAGTATGAGAAAATAGTGTGAAAATTGGCTTCATTACCTTAAGCGATTTGGTCATCCACCCCCACCTGGCGAGAAAGAGTGCTCGTCAGTCACCACACCCTTCTGCAGTCACTACAAAAGCTGAGGTTGAGTTATATTGTCCTTTCTGAAAAAACTGATCACCTCAATTCAATAAGGGGAAAATATAATAGTCATTTACGAATTAGTCTAAAAACAAGAGATGAATTATACGATTAAATTATTTAAGTACGCCTTTTAAAGTCATTTTTTTTCTCTCTTTTCTCTTTTCAAATTTGTATCCTCTATTTTTATTTTTCCCTGAGGTTTTTTTCTCTAATCCTTTTCTCTTTAGTAGTAGTATAGTCGCTGCAACCTCAGACAAGAACCACGTGGTTGGACTCGATAACGTGAGATAAGAAACACGCAAGTTAGCAAAGCCTTCAGTTAGACGCTACTTACCAACCTGAAAACAAGATCACTTTTATATTATAAATACGCGTACAATGTATACCCCTTTACACCTGTATACGAAATACTGTTTAACTCACAGTTTATACCTTACCAATGAATCATTTATGCAAAATAAATAACGTCAACGCCTCTAGTTGATTTATGAATCACCCTAAATGTTCGCAAATATATTGAAAAAAAAAGAAGATAGATCAAAGATTATCAAACGGTGATTCTTGTGCTACGCTACAACAACAATCCAGTATGGCAGATTAGTATACAACGTAAACACACGAATGCAATGGGATGTAAATTCCGCTTGTAAAAATGAAATTATCATTATTTTTTCTTCGAAATGCTATGAAATTATTTTTTAATTTCGAAATACTTAATCTTTTCATGATTGCACTGATTGTATTATTATTTTTAAATCTGATGTATAATACAATTTATAATAATAATCACAAAATATCCTTCTATGCAAATGGAATACGCATGATAAATTTTACAAATCCATTCACGACCGATGACAGTCTAATTTATTCCGTTCCCATTAATTAACAATAAAATTTCTACATACGTATATATCAGAGACTATGAATATTTCAGTCGTTTGGTGAGTTGAAAAGGGTAAAAGTTTTCACAAAATATTATATGAGTTTACGTGCTTGTTGTTTTTTTTTCTGTTTTAGTTTATTTTTATTATTATTATAATTATAATTTTTTTTTGTGCTGGAAATATTTAAGGGTGACTCACGTCAGACTGAAGCTTAAATAGCAAGGTGAAGGGCGGCGGAGAGGCGTGGAATTTGGGTCAGACCACTTTCATGTGAACTACGTTACTTTATAATCGGCCCAAGACGATCGCCGTTGTGCGAAAATATATGTTTTTACCCCAGCTGAGTCCGAGGGGTGTAACCGAAGGTGTACGGGTTATATACGTTGAGCTTTATAGGTGTATGTGTAATGTGTATACCTATACAATCGAAGTACGTACCGCAAACCCCCGCAAGCTCTAAAAAAAACCCATTCTATTATAATCTTTGTCATTATATCAAAGAAACAAACTTTTCTTTCTTAAATCAGAACGCGTTGTATAAGAGAAAAAAGGATCACAGAGATATTTCTATAACCGAATTTATAATACGTAGGCAAAAATTGTCTTTATTGAGCTAATTTAATTTATGTCTATTATTTTTTTTTTTTGTTTTTTTTTTCAAGCTGGGACTTCGGTAGAGGATGAAAAGGCAACAGAGTTTTAATTGGTTGATTTGTTTCAATTAACATATTCAAATTAAAAGATTTGATGGTTCTGGATTTATCGATAAATATTTATGTCAACTGGCATTCTTGCAATTATTATTGTTGCAGTATCTTACTTTCGTATTTACGGATATTCGACAAGTTTTTTTTTAATTTTGTTTTTCGTATGTTTTATCCGACGTCTCGCACGGATTCACGGACGCGGGAAGAAAACTCGAGCGTGTGTGTCCTGAATATTTACGTAGGTGTTGATCGTCAGCTTGAATTACTTTTTGGCGTGCGACCAGCCGACCGACCAACCTATGTGGCCAAGAAACGCAGCTCTTGGCTGCCACACCGTAATTTAACTTGTCCTATAAGTCGTATATAGAATCACCTGATCTTTGGGAAATAAACTCTACTGCCCTTCGTTCATTAAATTAACAGTGGATTATTAGTTTCTCTTTTAATTTATTCTCATTCACCTTCTGTTATCGATTTATCGATCGAGCTCCTAGTTGGATTTTGTTTCGCTGACTTTGATTCAGCTTCAATCTCAAGTAAATTCATCTTCATGTTTGTGCAACAACGGTTTAATTTTTTCTCTCTCTATTTTTCCCTGACATATGCGAGGGAATCGTATTATCGGGTCAAATAAGTATTTATATTTTCTCAAGTGGGTTGCCCTTTACTCCCTGCAACATCATATCAGAGGCTCCTTAATAATACATTATATCTCTGTCTGAATCTGAGATAAATTTTAATGCAGAAAAGTATTTATGACCTTAAGACATGCACTGAGACTCTAATTGTTCGGATGACGAGCGTTTTAAGACGCGGAAACTTATACCCCTCGTTCTATACCGAGACGATTTTTATCAGTATACCTACCCCCCGCTGCCCCACGCGCACACGACGTTATACTATAGGAATATTGAAAAAAAAAAAAAAATTACCGTACAGACTAAAACTGCGTAGATGCAATAAAAGCATGGCAATAATAAAATAACTGTTGAAAGCTGGGGGACAAAACCTACTATAATATGAGAAAAATATTCAACTGATATATATCAAAGATACTTGCGTCCCAAATTCCACGAATAAATTTTTTTTGTTTATGTGTACCGTTTCAAATTGCACTCTTTGAATGTGGTTATTCATTAACGTTAGAATTAATCGTCGCAACTGAGTTTTGATGGCTGTTTACACGGTATAGCAATCATAAAAGGTGATTTATAATTCACGGAAGTGGAGGTGGGTGTAGAGGCGTTTACTAGAGTCAAGAGCTGCTGATTTTTCTGTTGCTGTGCTCTGAACATTGAACTCTTTGTGGATCAGAAGTGGAACGCGCGTGACGACGAAGTTTGCGAGGGTGACATTTTCTAGGGCCACTTTGAAGCCACTTGAAAGTGTCCAGCAGGGTACAGGGTCACGATACAACCAAGGCACGATGGAGAGGCGTAAATTTATATTTAGAATTAGATGAAGAAAATATATGTATGTTGTAGGCATAGGTTTTATACGTATCAGAAAAAAAAAATTAATAAATAAAAATCGTTTTAGATGATCGTGACTTTATAGCTAGTATGCGTACCTTGTAAATCATCGAATTAAAAAATGATTCCAATTCGATGAGTTTTCCGTTTGACAAATTTTTAAAATCCAGTCGCTCATGGAAGAGAAAAAAAGAAATAAAAATGATGAATTGTTCACTCACCCAACTCAGAGTTCCCTTGTTAATTTTTTCTCCAATTTATTCGAAGGAAACGGAAAAATGAAAGAATACTTAGTTATTTTAACGCGACGAAAATGAGGTTTGCAAACCGCTGTACATAGTTTAAAAATTGTATATATATAGGTACATATTTGCATATATTCATATGAGTGTAAAATAAAAATGCCGTATATACCTATACATATAACGTTATACATGAAACGATAAAATGACTCGGGTATATAATTTTGCAGTTGGCATACAAATATCTTTGAACAGCTAAATAGTTCTATATACGTATACGTGCACATAGAACACATGTATATGTGTTTCTTAGCTTATGTATTATGTGTAAATAACTCAGCTGCTAAATAGAGAAAAATGGGTACTCTAATTTCTATATTCTCCGGAGCGTTATTATCCGCGGCTATAACTGCAGTAACTGTATATCATATATCTAATATCTATACCTATACAGGGTGGTGCATTTTGAAGGTTCCGGTCAAATGTTTCGTGAGCCAAGACAGTTAGGAGAAAATTGTCGAAAAAAAGATGTACGATATTAAGGAAGACAAGTGACAGCCAAATCACATTTTTGACAAAAACCTGCAGGCTACAACTTGTGGGTGAAGAAGGCTCGGTTTTCATCTGAAAAATGCCCTTTGGTTGAAATTTTCGAAACCGGCGGAACTGGAATGTTTAAATGGGCTACCCTGTACAGTAAGTTATTAGAGAATCGGCGGCACAGTCACGCGGAATTGCCATTTTCGCAGAACCCTTAATAACAACCCCATCATTATACTAGTGCAGCATGCAACTAAGAGTATTACAAAACGCGAAACAAGCTGACAATTTCTGGGAAAGTTCGTTTCATTATCATTCACGATAGTTTAATCATTATCTATTTTACTAATAATTAAGTATCAAGTCCGCGTGACCCAGCTTTGCTCAAAATGTGCCGAAATCACGCCATATATAACTAAATATACGCATAACCTATATGTATACATACATACCTATAAATATACAATAAACCGTGTACTCTATTTGGTAACATCCGTTTCTAATAAAACATTCTTGGGGGTTTTTGTTTCCCTCGCGTTTTTCAAGGGTGCTAAGAAAGCCGCAAATTTATAACTAAATTAGTCGGACTTGAACAGTGCGGGATTGCTTGAAGTATAACATCGTCTCACAGCCGATTTTTCATTTGTCTCTTCTTGAGAGATCACAATTACATACATGACATACATTTTTAAATCATGTAATAATCGAAAAAGAAAGATATAAATAATGAATGACAAGTTATCAAAGTCTAAAATCAACTGCGAAGTTGATATGATTCTTGTATTAATCATTAAAATCGTCGTACATTAAAAAGTTAAATAGCTCAACGCCGGGCTGTAATATAAAAGTATACTTTAAGTAGTTCGGCCCAAGATTGGTCAGCCGCACGTTGGTCAACTGCCCGGCGGCTGCAAGGGTCGGTAGAGTTTGCTTTGCACGCGAACCTTTAAGAATATTGACTTCTCCACGCACGCACCATTGTATATACACACGTTGCATATCATATAATAACAACAAAAATAATAATCATGCCAATTATAATTATCCCAAAAATTATAATAATAATGACAACAAAAATAATAATAACTATGATAAACCCGCGAACGAGGCTCGCGAGACTACATAATAAATTACAAATATACATATATTATCGAAATCTCGGAAGAGATTGTTATATATAACGCTGACCCAAATTACCTAAAGGATTTCAAGGTATCGCTGCTGTATCGTTTCCTACAGCATTATCATATAGGTAGGTACTATTATATTATATATTATTATACATATAAATATATTGAATAATTCTAAAAATTCTTGTTTTTCTAGTTAACGTGTAATTTTACCTCCAATATAATCATGTTACAGTTTATGGCTGTTCACCTTCAGCACTTTAGAAAATTTGTGGGATCGCTTAGTTGCGGATGATCGACTTTTACGTGAAATTATATACCAGTTAATAGATGTACCTATGTACATTATATTTACCTATACTTAGGTATACCATATGAATGTTTAGTTTAGGTTAAACTTTACGGTACAATAAACTTGATAGCCACACAGAAAATCAACATAATGGTTTTTCCGACTCCTGTTACACAGATTAGCATCCGGTCTAGGTTTACATAGGTACATGTGTAGTGGTGTAAGGATGTACTGGTTGATGTCTGAGGAGGAAGTCGGAAGCGCTAGTTCTTTGGCCCTTCACGTTTTTTACTCCAGCATCTCTTATTGAGTTCCTCTTTTTTTGAAACCGGAAAAATGTGAGTATAGCAGCTACACAACACTGCCTGGAATATACCTAGGTATGCTAATGATTTCACAGACCAAATTTCCCTGCCCTCAGAAATCCGAGACAACCCCCTTTTTCGATCTAATCGCTCGACGTCGTTGCCACCTGCGCAGGCCAAGCCTTTTCACGGTGGGTATTAATTCTAACAGGTCGATCAAAAACGAGAGTAAATAATAACAAACATGTTTTATTTAACCCATGATCCTTAAGATCCTCGATCAAACAACAATTTGCATATTTTAAAAGCTTCTTCGGTATTTACAGATGTAAAGAGAAATTTACTCATACAAATTTCAGACTTTCGGAAATGGGTCATAAATTATTATCGGATATGAATTCCACCGCGATTTTCACAAGGGTTAGAAAATGAAACCCTTTGATTTTGGGATTATCTGATCTGATTACGACCAGTTTTTGTCAGCCATATCGTCTCCGGAAGTTACCCAATCGGATAGGTGGGGTTTGGTCTCTCTCGTTTGTCCCCATTTCACATACCCAATGACATCTAGGCGCGATAAGTTTCGTCCAATCAAATATCCCGGTAGGAGCTTGCGTCGATAAAGCTTGAGCAACAAGTTTTGTTTCGCGTACGTTTTCCACACTATACCCACCCCAGTAGATGCCTGCAGGTTTATACGGTTCACTGACACGACCCCTGGGAGAGCCGAGCGAGGGAACGACACTCGACGTCGAGACGCCGTCGACGAAGGACGCGCCGCGACGCTTCTTTGTACCAATTTGAATATGTAAACATATTTATTCGGTTCAACAGTTTACACAGAAGTTAAACCAGAAGTCTTCCTTCGACCTCGATGTGCGAAAACTCGGGATTCCCATCAATCCATTTGAATGTGCATTAAAATTTTTCATTTTCGAGCACTATTATTATAAATCGTCATAATTGTCTACACGTTTAATTCAACAACGCAAGTCTTGGAATTTTACATATGTAGTAAACAAAAAAACGACAAAAAAAAAACAAGTAACAAAAAAGAAACGGAAAAAAATTATGTTCGATGATCCCGAACCGGTATTACCCGCTCCTCGTGTTCTTGTGAATCACCAACGTGAAACCAGCTATAAATTCTTCTAGAAAAACGACCCTCGGTGATTATTCAAATAAATCGCAGGTGAGTAATCCGAACAGAAAAAAAAAGTTCTTGCACCCCTAAATTAGGTGAATGAAAAAACAGAACATTCCCCTCGTATACACGATGGATTATCGTAGCAGGTAACATAAATAATAATCTCGCGGGGTTGGGCGTCTCAAACGATCCGCAGTAGTACGCATAAATATTCGGTCAGGCGACAGTGATTAAAACTGGTTAGAGTCGGACGCCGATTAATCAAAAAAATTTATGATAATCACAAGATGCAGTGAAAATCACTGTATCATTTATCTCCATTAAGAGTGAAAATTTTGGTTCAACAAACTTGATTTTTGCTACGATTGTCGATGCCTCACTTGTCGCCGACTCGAATCACTGCGTCTTATTACTCTGATTTCTATAGCTCTCTAAAAACGTTATTCAAAATTTTGCTAACGAAAAATGAATTTTCGAATACGACGGAGATCCGAGGATAATAAAACTTTTGCAAATAGATTACCAATAACAAAAAAGAAAATTGTTCACGCTTTCGTAACAGTTAGTATAAGGATCGAGGAAGGATAGAATAAAGCTCCCTGAAAATCTGAATATTCCATAATAAATCCTCTTAAGACGAAGTCCCATCATATATGGGGGAAATTGAGTCAGCCGCAGTAAGCCGCAGTTGTAAACCACGTCGCATTGAAAATATATCGTAAAGTACTTCCAACTTCCCGATCGATTCGAAATTCCTCCGGTATATCATGCACGCGCCGAACCACGTGTATGAGCAATGCCGACTCATTGGGTGTAATAATCCGCTGCACCCGTTTTTCATTACCACACTTACTTACGTAGTGGTAAGAAATCGCGTCCTGATTAACTCCCTCCAAACTTGGAAAAAGATGAAGTGCATATTCTTTCTTATCAAAGACGCGTGACTTTGCTTCTCAATCCCTAACTGTACAGATATACAAAAAAAAAGCATTTCAATTCATCCAAAAGGGAGAGAAAAGCGTTCAAACGGTGGTGGTTGATCATCCCCTGCCGTGCAGGAAGTTCTTGGATCAGCGTCCGCCTCGGTATCAGAATCGCAAATGATTGCGACGCAGGCAGTTTCTCGGGGTGGTTCTCGTCTCGGTCAGTACGAGGACGCCAGCGTGCCCGGAATGGTTTCTGGTAGCGCCGGTGCCGGGGGTGGAATGGCCGGGGGTAGCATCCCCTCGGAGGACCAGGTGGCAGCACGTAACGACGATTCCCCTCAACCTGCGATGCCGATGGCCTCCACTATGCCAGGAAGAGGCGCTGCGGACACCGACGATGTGGATAGCGACGAGGACGGCGTCAACCTGGGGATCGGTGGAGGTGGAATTGGTGGTGGTGGAGTAAGTGGAGGAGGTGGGGATGGTAACGGAGGCATGGGTGGATATTGGAGGCAGCATAGCAGACCTTCTAGTCCTCGTATGCCGCCCCCAGAGCAGCCGGAGACCAGGCCGAAGAGCCGTCAGGAACCGGCGCCGCCGAGATACAATAATCTAGGATATTGGAGGGCCAGACGCGTCACTTTCTACAAAAATGGAGACCCTTATTTTCCCGGCGTCGAATTCAGGTACGCTACAAAAAACAAACAAAACTAAAAAAACAATTCACTCATACATCACGCTCTTCTACGCCGCGATTGTCACCTCAAACAGTGAAAATCGTGTTGAAAAATCTCTGAACATTTGTTCCAATTAAAATTCACGTGTTTCATAGTTTGTGCAAAGTCATGAAATCGCATCCCTGTCCACTTGGTTGCTTTTCTTCAGCTAATCAGCCGGTTTTTTCATATCCAAACCACGGTACCATCTAATACGTGATTCATAAAAGATCGTTTGATTGGACTCGCACATCCCTACCCAAAAAAGACGATCGATTTTTTTTGATTTCCGTATTCTCAGAATATTTGCTTACATAGTTTTCCCAGGGTAGATATTTAGTTTAATCGAAATACGAAGCTACATATACATACAACATTGGCTCTGCTATGGCTGACCTAGATTGCTCCACGTGTTTGTAGGGTTGTTTCGCGCGGCCCTTGTTGGGTTGATTTAAGCAGGTTGTTTTCCTAGATAACAATTGTTCGCATTATCGCAAGATTTCATATATTTTCTCCTTCATACACCTTATCTCGTAGCACATATCGCTAGGCTGTTGTTCACGTTGTCAGAAATTATTATCCGATGGTTTAGGTACTATATATTAATAGAAAATAATGCCGCAGGCACGAGACTAATATACATCGTAAAATGGGACGGTAGAACTTGCCTTATACCTCCATAATATGCATCAACCTTATTTTCGAAGGCACACGATTTAATCGCCAGTTCATTACCGCATGTGCAGCCATAGCTGCAGCTTATCATTATGCGAAAAAATGACTAAACTCCTGATTATGCTCGATGCAGCACTTCGAGATTTGTCGTATAACCTCTGCAAAAATATTTTCTCGTTGGATCGCATAATAATCTGTCTTTGATTAGTGCACGTCGAACTGTACGATACTCCCGAAAGTTAATGGCCTAAAAAGTCAAAGAATAAAAAAACGAAGAAAAAGAACAGAAGATGTAGGCTAATATACCGAATCTCGTTATGACCTTGGCCCGGTTAAATCGTTTCCAACGTTGACCTCATATTCCAAGGCCGCGTATAACGTCTTATACCCCCGGCGATCACGAACGTACCAGAATCACCTGCGTATTTATTAACATATCAAATCGTAGCGGTGTAATAACGATCTTAACTGATTAAAATTATTGACGATATTTTCAGATTTAAACCCGGTCGGGATATCGGATCGCTCGAAGCTCTTCTGGACCGACTTTCCCTGCGTCTCGATCTTCCGAGGGGAGCTCGGCACATTTTTTCAATGGACGGTGACCGTAAGGTGACCTTGGACGAACTGGAAGACGGAGCTTCCTATGTGGTTTCAAGCTATAAGACGTTTAAGGTAATAATATCAGATTTTTAAAAATATCACGCGGCCGATATTATTATTATTGTCATTACATATTTCACCATTATTGTTACGAAAATCTTTCATTTTCTGCAGCTTTGCGGAGTGTGACGTTTGTGTAGTTTTAATGGCAAATGACGATGGCAACTTGCGTGCGAGCCATTGCCCCGCTTAGGGTTTTGATCTGGGCCAGATATAAAAGCCGGCGACTTTACGTTCGCGGTTTCTACCTCTACGCAGTTTTCTTATAAATTACTTTATCACACCGTACAAGGCCAACTCTGCGGGCGTGGGAGTTTCACTTGTAACTTAGCGTGTCACGTTCTGATCCATGTCACACTGCACACGTCCGTGTATAACTCGTACCGTGTTCTACAATACGCTTTCGAGTTCCATCTTTCACGCAGCGCAAAAAACTCTAGTATTTATCTACATTCGATACCCAGCATTTTACAAATATATAACCAACCAGTATAGCGTATTTACGGAAAGTATTCAACCGTGAATATATTCAACCCCTTTCTACCCCTTACATTATATACATAGCTGTACAGCTTATATACTTGTCAGAAAAATCTGAAGTCTCTCATGTAACGTACGATCTATAGATACATATATCATATACGTATGTAAAACTACGAGGTGCTCAGCCACCCGTGAAGGGGTTTATGAATATGTAAGACTTTCCCTAGGTTTAATCAGCCCCCGTGTATATAGTCGCTCATTTAATGCATGTAGTATATATTATGCAACATTTATACAAACATTTCAGATCGCTTGACGGATTGCACCTAAATGTGATTTGTTTTTTCTTTCTTCTTTTTTTTTTCATTTCTATTCGCATTTCTCCTCATCGCTTTATGCGAGGTATACGTTATACATATATTTTCTTTGCTTATGTAATTGATCGTTAATATTCCTTCACCCCTTTTGCTATTTTCTTAATTAAGACTGATTGCGGTCGTTAGAAACATTACTGACGTTGGGTGCGGCTGTCAAGGATATATCAAACTGAAACGGAGACACCTCGCTTCAATTCATTTTCTCATCCTCGCATTCGATGGGCTTGGTTTTTCTGCAGTATTAGATCATCACCTTAAAACTGCAGTGTGATCGAAACTTTCAATATCCGCATCTCTGATTTATTGTTAGTCGAAATCATATGAATTCATGGAAATTAATTCCTGCTTATTTCAATAATAGTGTCTGCAACCTCCTGCACTCGAGATAGAAATTCTGCCGGTTATTCTTCTCAAATATAGATAGATACTAATATCAATCTGTGTAATTGAGGTTTACATCGAAGAGGTCATCTCTCAGAGTCTTTTTTCCCCGGCAATGTCACGTCCGCCATTTATTGTTTATACCACACGAGCACGTGGCAGTTGTGGCGAATGTTTCGGAGGGGGTAGCTAACTGCCTATAAAACGGGGTGGAGGATATCCCGCCTGCGGATGCGGACTTACAAGTTGCGGTAAGGCAGGCAGGCAGGCAGGCACGGCAGCGGTGGGCGTGCGCCATAAGTAGCTTGATCGAGACCGCAGTCGCGCAAACAATTTGCTGAAAACTCTCTCTGTTGCTACGTGTGGGCTGATCCCAAACAAATAATTCACTTTATATCGATAAAATATTACGAGCAAGCGCAGAAAAACTTTCCTCGAATTCATTAGGAAGCCCCGTAGCTCCATTAATCGTCTAATTACGTGTAATGGGTAACAATTTTAATTACCATTATCGCGTGTACGATTGGATTTGACAATATGAATTGTCAATTTTTTTTTTTCTTCTGTATGAAAGGAGAGTTTTTTTCTAAGTTTATTTCACCTAAGCGTTTTTTAAACGTTCATTTTTCCGAGTGCAAAATTACGAACTTTGAGACAAATACCTTCAATTTTTATCCAGTCATAAAAATAACAAAAATTACATTCGATAATATGGAACGAGATTATATTTTCGAATTCATTCACTACGTTTGTTTGCGAACAGGTCAAGTTTATAGCGAAGGGCCAGGAGTAATTTTCGTTCTTAGAGGGTTGTGTGGGTTATGTACACCCCATAGCTATATCAAGGTTTGTGTGGCTGCAGCGAAGCACGTAATCGAGATGGGTTTGCGTGTGGCGGTTGCAGGCTAGTCCGAGTCGGCGGTGATCCGCAATTTCTACGGCGGCGTCTAGAGGAAGGGCGCAAGTGAATCACGACTGACCAAAGCAAGGGCCAAGTATAGGGCGCGTTCAGCAGTGGGGAAAACTTGTATGCATATGTATATATGTATAGGAATAAGACTCTGCATCTCATTATAACCGCGGCCATCTACTCGCGGCAACACGACTACCTGGGGATCAATACACCACGTGGGGAGGTCAAATCTCGCTCTCAAACGCCATAAACACTCAACTCCATTTATCCAACCGCAGGTGGCAAACTCTCAATTTTTAAGGGATGAAAAGAGGAAAATTTATATAAATTCCTCCAGAATTGGGCAGATCGGAATTGTACACGAGTATATTACAACGACAAAATAAAGCTGTAAGACTCTCTGCGTGTTTGTCCCGTTTACATTATAAGTATTTCTTCTTGTTCCTTTTTTTTTTTTATCAATTTTTTTACAGCACCAAGTTGACCGGGCGCCAGACTTGTTCTTTTATCACAGCTCCCGAAGTTCGCCATATTAATTACTAGCCTCCACACATAAACTCGTTTAATCGTAAGTCGTACGAGACAGAAACATAAATCTTTTCAGTCCCAGAATTTAGATGTTCCGCTATACCCAGCCAAGAAGTATAGCTATAAACTTCACGTGGTATTTCCCTAGTTCTACTCACTAGTAGTAGAGTCTCACGCGTAGTCCGCCGCTACGAAGTAGCGAACCCCAGTGCGTAGCCAGACGGTTCTAAAGTAGTAAAGCAACGCGCGTGCGGACGGCTCGGCCGAGTCAACGCGGGCCGACTCAGCGTTGATGTTTCTACTGCGATTCTGTTCGCTGTCTGTCGAGGTGTCTGTCTGCTTTCTTCGCGCAATCCTGCAAACGATATGGAAATTATTGATGATTCAACCACAAGGATTTATTGTCTGACAATATTTCCAGTTACATTTTCTTATTTCGTTAGTTCAAGGCCGACTTAAAAAGTTAGTATACTTGGCCCTGTAAAAAACAATATGTATATCCTCGTACGAACTCTAGAAAAATAAATAAAATATTTGGTGAACCCTTTTAGAGAAATTCAAACACGAACATTTTTACTCGAAATTATTTCATCTACCTTCGCTTACCGCAGATGTCAAATAAACGAAATTAACAAATTGTGATACCCTAAATTGAAGAATATCGCTCAAAATTTTGCCACCTTCAAGATTATTTATTTATTGTTAAACTGATCGTTGAATCGAGTCTCCATGTAAAATCTCTATATCGCGTGATTAGAAAAGAAGAAAAAATAACAAACAAAAGTAAACGATTATGCCGCTGTATTTGGGACGACTTCGCAAAATGTAGGCCGCGTGACCGGTATAGTTGTTAAAATAATGATAATAATAATGCTAAAGGTATATCGCTGTTATACGTATACATAACCAGTCCGTAGGTTCGTTTCGTGTTTATTTATCGTATTTTTTTTAGTTCATCTGACCATAAACTGAATATTATAATGGCGAACGGTTTTATAAACGAGGGACTTGAAGTATTGTGACAGATATAACGCACACATATTATAGCCGTGAGTCTGAGCACTATAGGTATGGTAGCAAGTAATGTGCAGAATATATCGTTGAGGTGGTCAGGGAACTTTGTATAATATGATGTATAAATTCGAATGAAATAGGAACGATGAAGTATTTCAACAAAAGGTATGGGATAAGCAACCCCGATAACAAAAACAACCGTAACCAACAGCTTGGCTAGTAGACTATGAAATAATTGAATCATTTGCATCTTACTATAACGTTAGGCTAGGTCTACCAGGAGAGCATGCGATACGGATGCGTGTGCATGAAGCACTTTCATATATTATACTTCGCGGGTATAGAATGAAATGAAATAAACGTAAAAAGGGCTTATATTTCAGTGCCGCGCCGCCCGTTGCAGAATCTCCTATTATACTCTCATTCCACCTAACAGCGGCGCGGCGGCAGCAGCTACTCAACTGTATTAGCATAGAAATATGAACCAAGTGAGCTGATTTCAGTATGACTGAAAAACACTCCTTCTCGTGCTGAACGTTAATTTAAAACTAACTATTATCATTTATAATACCGCAACGCGATTCCTACACTGTAGCATTTCGATGGTCTATGGTATTTCAAACGCTCAAAAAACAACCATTTCAATGAAATGAAAAAAAAAGTCATGTGCCAGACTCGTTTTTAACAAGAGATTCGTGAAGTAGGCCAACTTTTCCTGTGTAGTTTAGCTTTTATTATTCATCCCATCTCAAAAAGATGCTCACTCGTACTCGCATGCGAGACTTTTTTGTTCGTCCACGAACTGGCGTCCCGAAACAAATGGGAGATACCTCGATCAATTCGATAAATAAAACAATTCAGTCAGCAGATTCAGATTCCTAAGCTCGAAATGTATAAGAATACATCAAAACGCTGCGAAAAAAATTTTTTGATTTAGACCGCGAAATGGGAAGAAATCGAAGCCGTGTGCAATGCTAGTATTAGATATCATTCATATATCAGAAAAGGTGATGTCGTGAATTTATTATTGGATGATAAAAACTTGAATAAAAATGAAAGAAAATTGAGCAGAGCATCATCACCACACACGGCATATGAAAATCTCGAGGACAACAAGCAACAAAGTACAATAATTGGAAATTTTACTGAACCTCAATCTGATCCCCACTCCCTCGCTCTTTTTCTCTTTCTTGCCTAATACCCTACTTAGAAAGAACAAATGAGTGTAAAGTTTATTTCATCGATTGTCGCAGATCGATAAAATATATTCTGATGTAAAATTAATTAGTTTGAAGTTTGCCAACTTGCAGCAGTATTGAATCCCGGCATCTGATATTATATCTATAGCGCGGTGTTTGTTCGTCGTCCGTTCACTTGACAATGAGTAAACCTAGAAACGCGTTGCTCAAGGTCGGTGTGCTTTTGCATTATTCAAGCTTACCTAATATCCGACGTGACGTACAACCCTTGCCTGTTTCACGTATAAAATATGTATATGTATAACTCGCAGCCACGAAATTCGCCCGTCTTTTAGCCCCGATTATCGACGAGAAAAAATGAAACAAAATAAAATAAAAAAATCACCCAAATTAGAGAGTGAAAAAAAATCAAAGGAGAGAGAAACGAGTATAAAGTGTGAAACCATCACATAACTTCGTGAAATAAAATGAAAAAAATATTACCGCAACCTTGATATTTCCTGCCCGATTTCCTGCTTATGCATGAAATGATTATTGTATTTTGTTTTTTATACTCACGCGTTCAGTTATTTATTCAAATTTTCATCTGATTTCAGCCTTATCCCTTTCACGCTATATAGGTGAAGAAAAAAAAAAGGGAGCGCGTAGACCAGAAAAAATATTTCTCGCAACGGAGCAGTGCATGATTTGATAATCTCGTCGCTTAAATAAAGATTAAGATCGATCATGATCACGTCATTTACATAGCATAAAAAAGGAACTGAAAATGCGTGTTGCCTTAGTGCTGAGCTCCCCGTCCATTAAAATCACACAAACACGTTCATGTAACTGCAATGTTATTATAGTATTGAAATTCGATATCTGGAGTACGAATCCCTTTACGCATGTAGAGTAAGCAATCTGCCTTTTATTTCATCCGCGATTAGCGTATTAATTAGCGAGTCGCGAAGTATGACAACCTTGTCGTTTTCAGAAATAAAATTAAAAGAAAAGGATCATTGATATTATAATAATATAAGTATACAACGTAACGATGTGTATAATATCATACAAATTTTGAGATTTTGATCCTGTGACCTCGCCTGGTCAAAGTTTGGAGGTCATCTTTCCTGATTACCACAAGTTTTTCGACTCCTTGTTATAAACCCTTATCGCCAGTGGCACGTTGTTATTTTACCCGTCGTCGCGCGGTGCACACGTGATTTCGTTAACGAATTAAAATCTAGCACCGCTCTCAGATTATTGCAACAAGCATAGCTCAGGTATTATTATATTTCGGACTTTGTTCCTTCAAGTCTTCATCTTATTATACTTATAATTTGCGAGTATAATGATACGCGTGTTTTCAAACTACTGAAAACCTATCGTTTAATTAAATCACGCATGCAAGGGCTATTCTACATGTTGCGCTGTAATTATCAGCCCTCCGCTCTCTATTACAACGTTCAAGGAAAAACAGGAAAAAATATTATATCACTACAGATATTATACCTATACAACTATTTTTCTGCTTCAAATAATCGACCGGATTAAGGGCTCGCTGCTTCAAGGAGACGCTTATTACCATCACGATCATACTTTCTAAGAATAAATTAAGAAGTAATTGGAATATACTATTTTTTGCATGCGATTCTCAGAGGCAATTCGCTTATTAGACGATAAATAAAAACTAAAATATATAAAATAGAAAACATGTCCTTATATATGTTTTACCCTAAATAGAGGTACGTACACATGTATATAAAGGATCGTGTTCGAATAGTCCTGTAAAGTGAATCGATATAAGCTGCTGCAGCCTGCATCAAACCGTTAAAAGGTGGCGGCGGTGATGGAGTAGGTGTGTTACTTTAGCCCTTTTTTGAGACTCTAATGCCCCTAATTGCATGAGAAGTCGCTTTGAGGTAGCACATAAACTGTAGACTGCAGCAGCAGCAGCAACAACAGCAGGCAACGGCCGCAATGCAAATTTGAGGTACACGACCGGTGTAATGTTGGTACTGCTAGCTTTGCACACGTACCAAAGGCCAAGGGTTGAGCACCAGCAGTGACCCTTGATAACGTCATCGTCCCGTGCAATTTCTTGTACACGACCTTGCGGAGCAACGCATGCGCCCCAATTGTACAACCACATCTTGTGCAACAACAAACAATAATTAAAATATGACAATGAGAATAACGATCATAATAATCGACAGTTTTTGTCATGGAAAGCTTAGACGATTTAGTTGATAGTTGGAATTGCACAGATCAGATTGTGCTGCAAAATTAAATGAGTCTTCGATAAAACGTTGAATTTCTGTATATATTCACTATATGTTAGATATGCCGCAGTTTTGCTCCATAAATCTGTTTGAAAGTGACGCAAGCGTTTGCAACGCCCTCGGAATATTAATAGTGGTAACAACGAACGGAATTCGATCTTAGTAGTGCAAGATTATTATCCTGGAATTGAGAATGGAGAAACAAGCGGTTTTCGCCGTTCAATTCTGATGGGAAAAATACCGCCGTATTTTTTTAACCCATATCACATGATGGTATTTAAAAGTGGTCTACAAGGATCGGCTGATTTTTTAAATCGCGTACAGCCTAATACCAAATATTTTTGAAACGTGAAATCGTGACAAGAAACCATCAACTTTCCTTAGAGCGCTTTACGCATGCCGAGTTAGTATACATTAACATAAGTATCGCCTCCAATTCTCTATGTGTTTCGTGTGCGTATTTATTGTTTTTATTTTGACGCTAACTTCCGGGATTTTTCTCTAACTAGGACCTCATCAACGAAAACCACACGTGCACGGAATATACAATCGCCACCTTCAATTACGCTCCCGTGGAAACTGGATGACACACTTTGATATACAGTATGAAACAAATTTTCTTGCATTACTGTGATTACAATTGAATAAACCAGCGAATCTGCAATACCTATTGACAAAGAATTTCAGAATCGAAGATCAAATTTTCAGTAATAAATTTGATCATATCGAATTCTTCTTCTATCGAACACTTATGAAGCAGCGGACTTTTTCCCCGGTCGATCAAGCTTCTCTGAAATTAATGATCACGATGATTTAGGATGGTAGTATTACCGATGCTCCGAGAGGGAAAGGGTTTTCGAAATACTAACGACCTCAGCGGCGGCGAGTTCAGGGTGATCGGGTGTGGTAAATGGTAATGGCATATAATGGTGGGGCTTCTCCGTCTCAGGTTCTTCGGTGGGATTGAGTAAGAGACATAGAAGGAGAAGGTAAAGGAGGAGGGGTCGTGAAAGAAGAAGAGGGACGAGGAAAGGGGTGACCTTCACCCTGTGTTAATTCATACGGCCATTATCATATGCGGTCCGAACAGCCCGGTCGCTAAGGGGCAAAGGGGGAAGGGGGAATATGGAATTCGTGATCAGCTTGGCAGCTAATCGAACCCTAGAGTAGTGCAGTGCATAATAGAAAATCGCTAGGCCAATATCTCCAGCGTCTCAAACGATTGGTCAAGGAACCGGAAATGCAAAATTTTTCTATCCAAACCTTTTTAACCATCTTTGTTCTCTTCCGTGTGATTTCCTTTTTTCTTCTCCAACTGCAGATGTGATTACGAATATGGGTGCAGTTATACTCGAAGTTTGACACCCGAAGTTTGCTAAGGGAAAAATTGAAATAAGAATTAGCAATAAAAACTCTGGGTGCGGCATACATGCATAGGAAAACTGGGGGTGGGTTAGGTAAGGCGGTGGTTTGTCGACAACCTTGGAGTGTCGTGCGTGTTCAAGATTCATAAGTTGGCAAAGCGATTCTGATTCGATTTCAGTTTCAACTCATTCCAAAATTGCCTTTTAACAAATTATCAAAATTATACCATACTGCAGCAGGTAGCTAGATGTGCAGCTGGGCTTGCTGACTTCTCTAATAATATATAGATCATAAAGGCGCAATGCATTTAACGAGACTCGTTTCAAAATTTCTAGTAGTCAATTTTTCAGCTCGTGATATTACGGAGTAAAAGGGTTGACCGTTGCCTTTTCCTAACCCACATATTGCTCCATTATCTCGATCAGCTATGATTGCAAGCTTCGAATCACGATATAACAGCGTCATTTATTGTTAGTGATGAACGAGCATGAATCGTATATTCCGCCGTCGATCGTATGTCCTATTAGTTGCCCTGATTCTTCACAATTTAGATCATCAAATGGTACCTCGCCCTCTATCGATATTCTACCAACTATCAAACACTAAAGGATTACCCTGCAACCGCCGGGTAGATAACCGGAAACCGCCGGTGTCTGAAAGAAAGAGAATAAAAAAAGTTCGGAACGGGCAATATGACGGAAGAACAGGAGTAATAAGGACAGAAAAGCGACGATGCTGCTTTTTGATTAGCATGCATTATACATAGAGGATCGGAAGGCGTACCTCTAGGGGCGGGGGTAGCTGGCCTTGAGGCATACGCCACCCCCTTAGAAATAGGGGGTGTTTGAGGGTGGGAACATCCGCATCTCTGGGGTCGGGGAGTCGCTCGCCAAGTCCTTAGTCCTTCGTCAGTACAACACGAACCGCCGCCCGAGTACGTGCAGGCACGTTCAAAATTCCCGGGTACCACCAGAGTGGCGTGACAAAATATTTCTCACATATCAAACTTCAAATAACACCGAAACACTTGGCCAAATAATAGAAAAAAATACATACGTACAATCACATCTTCTGAACCCTCAACGGTGCAGGTTCATATAAATATCGTTTCGTTCAGCTCGGGATTTTTTTTCGTATTGCCACACAATTTGATGGCATTTGAATGGCGTTGGTCTGTGTCTTATTTTTTAAAGTTTGATCCTATTTCGAGTATTCCATCAAGCGAAAGTTGTGCGACATCTTTTTAGTTGGCTATAATTTTGTTTTGTATAATTTGAGAGTTGTTTTTTCACCGTGTTCATCATTGATTCGTCAAGTTCTTCATATTCTGCGGGGGACGGTGTGTTTGGACATTGCGAAGGGGACACCGAATCTCCTTCTCCATCATCGTATTCTTTTTCACCTTATTCAATTTCTTCGGACGGAAGCGACTGCCTCCATAGCAGCAGCTTTTTGGTGTTGATGAGCGTCTCTTTCGAAGTGATTTCTCTCCCCGTTGACATGTTGCAGGTCACCTATATCTAGCAATAAGTAAAATTTATTCGCGTTAATCATATTTTAGAAGTGCGTTAAAATTATGTAAAGTACAATGAGTTTTACCTGAAACAAGAAGAAAATAAAGGGGATCCAAATCACTGAATTACGTCATTTTTGTTAGCCCGCAAGCTACGGGAAGAAGAGTAACACGTGGTACGCAACCCCAGGGGGTGGTGGAGGGGTGGCGGGCGCCAGAGCAGGTGGAACTGGATGGAGTAGACCCCCAGCGGTCGGAAGTCTTAGCCGCAAAGCGTCAATCAGCGACGAAGCGCCTCCGCCTGGGGGTGGAAAACCTTCATCCGGGCGGGTCATCAGAATCGTCAATAATCTCGATCACACCGTGCAGGTAGGTTCGATTTCACACCGAAAAACTCCACTTCCTTTTATTTTACTTACCTTCATTCAATTTCAAGAGGAATATTTCTTTTTTCAACCCTGTAGTGCCGCGTTTTGCTGAATCTTCGGACGTCGCAGCCATTCGAAGAGGTCTTGGAAGACTTGGGTCAGGTACTCAAGATGAATGGAGCCAAGCGAATGTTCACCGTAACGGGGTTAGAGGTGAATAAGAAAAAAAAGTATAAAATTCAATTCGAATACGAAGTATTTATTCAATTATTTCATATAGTTTTTTGCCATTATTTTTTTTTTTACGCGATAAACAGATTTTTACATACCATTAACACGCAAGTTTTGATCGCGATGATATCAGTCATACGCTGCAGTACTGAATTTAAACTTGTGCCTGAAACCTCTACGAAAGAAAGAACAAATTAATAATAATCAAATAAAAATATAGATTGCAGTTTTACAAGGCTGTTGGAACTTCGAAGGGGCTAATTATTTTCAGTCGACAATATCTTAGATTGAAACTATACATATAATAAGTTCGCGTAAATACCTCACATGTTCGCGTCACGAAAGACCGACTTGGTTTCTTTCTGTCAGCACATTTTATTTATTTATTTTTTCTTCAATCTCAAGTATGTTGGCGAGAGTGCCAATTTGAATAAAATTGAAATTCCCAGAGTATCTAATGTACTGTGCCGAAGTTGCGATGGTTGATGTTTTGTGAACAAATAATTATATTTTTCACAACGGATCGATATTAATTGCGTTTAAATAAAACGAGTTCTTCGGTTTTCATCTAGTTAAATAAATGGTTTATTGTTTATTCATGCAAATATAAAATATAAACGCCATTGCCTTTATATAAAACATAGCGGAGCTAGTTCTGAATAATTATTTTTTACATAAATATGTATTCAGGCTAAGCTCGTCCAGACGACATGCGCGAATGTCGATCACATTATTCCCCCCTTGTAAATTTTTTCGACACTCGATTAAACCTTTCTAAGGTAAAAAAAAAAAAAAACAATAAAACAGAACGTAATAGCACCTAACAGAGAAAGAGATGTTTCAAAAAATCCCTTTCAATTGTATGAATAAAATTCTAGTGTTTTTCTGTAGAAACAATTTTTAAAGTATTCAACCGCAGCTGTCTGATTTTTATAAGAAAACGTTGCAGAAACGCGATAATATATACATATTATACAAAGTGCGCCAGGTTGCAGTCATTATTAATATGTCAGAGGGGTCAGTGGGCCAGGGCGAGAAGAGAAGAGAAAAATAAGAAAAAGTAAAGAAAAAAGGTCAGAGATCCATACAACGTGTAAATATCGCTTGATATGAATTTCAAATCGGTCAATATATGTTTTCTCAACTTTTCTTATCTTCACCTTTGATAAAATTGATCGTTAATATATCAACAACCCGTATATACCTACCTCAGTTTCTCCACGACCATTAAATTCTTCAACCCTTACAATCAACGATTCAAGTTGCCAATGGTTAATAAAAAAGAAAAAGGTAATAAATTAAACCAACCTTGCAGGTGCGCAGCTTTTCTCAATTACGAAACGAGTTCGCGGACGTGGATACTTTTTACCTTGGAGGTGGCACGGGGATTGGAGCAGTTGCGATCACAGCATCCCCAGCACGAAGATCTAGATCTCGAGGTCCACCAACCGTCGTTGAAGATCTGAGTCGACAGAGACGCGCTCGAAGTAAGAGTAGACCACGAGCACTCTACGCCCCCGAATCGGAAGTCGTCCGAGTAAACGGTAGGCATTCGCCATTTGTTTAATCAGGAAAAAGTAACGCTCGTCTTAATTATTAAATTATCCAACTGAATTCATACCGTAGACTACAGCGTAGTTGAAGTGCTGCGAGAGGAACCTACCAGAGTAACGATTAGGGGATTGCGACGTTCTTTTTACCCGCCATCGCTGCTTCCACCGGTTGATAATTCACCACCGGAAAAGAAGCTCCAACTTGAATGGGTCTACGGATACAGAGGAACTGATACACGTAGAAATCTCTGGGTTCTTCCTAGTGGAGAACTGCTTTATTATGTTGCTGCAGTCGCCGTACTCTACGACAGGGAAGAGAACGCGCAGAGGCACTACATTGGTCATACCGAGGACATTACCTGCATGGAGGTATATTAACTCACATTTTATTTGAAAGAGTGCCTATTTTCACCTGCTTTTATTTCTACGCAGGTTCATCCGAGTAGAGAGCTCGTTGCTTCTGGACAGAAAGCAGGAAGACACAGGAAGGCTCAACCTCACGTACGAATTTGGTCCACGGAGACTCTTCTGACGCTTTATGTTTTTGGAATGTCTGAATTTCAACTGGGAGTTGCAGCTCTAGCCTTCTCGCAGTTGGTAAAATCGTGTTCAAAATAAATACAATACGATGCTGAATCAGGTCACCTGATTTTTCCCGTTAATAACGTACCTATGTAATAAATCCTGTGTATTCCAGAACGGGGGGAGTTACGTCTTGGTGGTAGATTCTGGCAGAGAGGCGATTCTCTCAGTTTGGCAATGGCAATGGGGACATCTTCTGGGCAAAGTGGCTGTGAGTTGAAAATTCAGAAAGTGTGTTGTTAGTAAACAATCATTGTTATAATCTTTCTGTTTTCAATTACCCAATAAATCTACATAGACTCTTCAAGAGGATCTTACGGGTGCGGCCTTCCATCCCTTAGACGATAATCTCCTGATAACCCACGGCCGAGGCCATTTGACTTTCTGGAACCGTCGCAAGGACGGATTTTTTGAGAGAACCGACATAATAAAACCGGTAAAAAGAGGACCGTTTACAGGCCAATTCGAAACGCTATTCTTCGATCGAATAAAACTTTTCTAATCTAAAATCATTTTCTAATCATGTAGCCTGCTCGGACTCATGTGACAAGCATCCAATTCGAACAGGATGGGGATGTCGTGACGGCGGATAGCGACGGTTTCATAACCGTTTATTCGGTAGATGCAGACGGAGCTTACTTTGTCCGTATGGAATTCGAGGCTCATAATAAGGGTATAAGTTCTCTCGTGATGCTTTCCGAAGGCACCTTGCTTTCCGGGGGTGAAAAGGATCGAAAAATAGCCGCGTGGGACTCGCTACAAAATTACAAACGCATTACGGATACGAAGGTAGCGTTGTTTTTCATACGTCACAGAAACGGATCTTCATAAATTTTCGCTTTTCAGTTACCGGAAGCTGCTGGGGGAGTCAGAAGCATTTATCCTCAGCGTCCCGGTCGTAATGACGGTAACATTTACGTCGGAACAACGAGGAACAATATTCTTGAAGGTTCCTTGCAGCGAAGGTTTAATCAAGTTGTGTTTGGACACGGAAGGCAACTTTGGGGTCTCGCGGTTCATCCCGATGACGAGGTTTTCGCTACAGCCGGTCATGACAAGAACATCGCTCTTTGGCGTCGGCACAAACTTCTTTGGACCACGCAGGTTGGCTTCGAGTGCATCAGCATAGCTTTTCATCCCTTCGGAGTCGCTCTGGCAGCTGGATCTTCCGAAGGTCATCTTCTCGTGTTAGCCGCTGATACGGGTGCCGCTGTTGCCACTCTAAGAGTCTGCGGATCACCACTTTCTTGCATCGGTTATAATCCGAGTAAGATTACTTCGAATGAATATTTCAATGCGACGAATATTTGTGATTGAAACTTTTATACTTTTCTCTATAATTAGCCGGTGAGACGATCGCTCTTGGTTCCCAAAACGGAAGCGTTTACCTCTTCAGAGTTTCTCGGGATGGATTCTCGTATAAAAAAAGCAACAAAATTCGGGGAGCTCAACCTCTTGTCCAACTTGACTGGAGTTCCGACAGCAGGTTCTTGCAAACCGTCACGCAGGATTACGACCTCGTATTTTGTAAGTGTGATGTATTTTTCTCACTTTCTGTTCTTTTACCTTCGAATAATTTATTTTGAACGAAAAGAAGATAAATAATTAAATATATGAACAGGGGACGTGAAAGCCTTGTCCTCGGAAAAGAGTCCTTTGGTCATGAAGGACGTTAAGTGGTACACGCACAATTGTATGGTCGGGTACATGGTTTCAGGTGAGTACCAAGAGTCAAAAGAAAAAGAAAATTAATCAGAATTGTTTTCCGTGTTGGAAAAATCTTAAAAATGGTATTTTCGTTCATATAGGGATGTGGAATAACCGATATTACCCCTTGAACACCGTACTCTCCACGTCAAGTCGATCAGCCGCTCACGACATGCTCGTTTCCGGCGATGCCGAAGGCTACTTGAGGCTCTTCCGATACCCTTGTACAAGTATAAAGGCCGAATATGCGGAGGAAAAGGTTTACAGTTCGCAGGTAGCCTGCGCACGTTTCCTCTACAACGATCAAAATGTCGTGACCGTTGGCGGAACCGACGCTGCTCTCATGCTATGGGAATTGGTCGACGAATGAATAATATATTAATGGCAAGTTTTTGACGGAAAGTAGATTTTCACCAGTTTTAGAAAAGTACTTTCTGATTGATAAGGTGTTCGAGTAACAGAGAGAAAGAAAGTGCTTTGAAATGAGTGAAAATCTCTAGATAAAATATAGCAATAAAGCGAATTAACGGAGACATAGTCGGAACAAATTGAAGTAAAATGGATTATGTAATATCAAATTTTGACTATTAGTTGATTGAAAATTGATGACAATTTTAATTATCGTATTCAAGGGGTGCAGGCGCTCCTTATATCGTAGTTTGTTATTAATTTCTAAGATCATACCTATAATATTTAAAGATAAATATTTAATCTGTGTTCGAACGTCGCGACCACGTTGAATTTTCAATCGAATTTCGACTAATCAATATTTATCTCGTGAATAATAGTATAGAATATAGTTTCGTTTTCCTTCTCTCTACGATTTAGTTGTATCAACAACATAATAATAATAAAACTAGCGTAATTTCTATACACTATACGTAATAGACGTTAAATAAAATGTTGCAGGCCAACTAACGCAGAACCGAATTGATTTTCAATTTTTTTTCCAATTTCTTATACAATATTATACCAAATGATTCACCCTGAACAACGATATAAAGTAGCGAAGATTTATACTGTGAGGCTCGCCGACCATTTAATAATGACCATACAAATACTGGAAGAGCTTTTGAATTAAAATTATCATAGAAACAAAAGCGAGTGTTTAAAAGTTTTGAAACTTTTTCATGGTTCGAAGAATTTTTGATTCTAATAGTCTTTATAGCATGAGGTGATCACTGCCAAATTCACTTTCAATTGAACGTACTAATATGCAAAATAGAAAAAGAAAAGAAAGTCCGCCACACATAACGCTGCTTTATATAATTCTCTATAGTGTTTAGAGTGAACACGAATTATCTCATTTTAAATTATAATGTAGCTATTCATTAATCGATAAAATTAGGCGCTTTACTCAACGAATTAAATACACATAGCTATCACAAATATATCATAGAGATAAAATGCCAGTGAGGATTTTCGGATTAATAGAAATAATCATAAATTATGTTAAATTAAATTTGCTTTTGTACAAATATTGTAGAAATTTCGGCTTTTCGTCACGTGATCACGTGTACTTCGGTTGTTAAGAAAATTGTTGGTTGGATTTTTCAAAAATCCTGGAACTGAATGAGGAAGGTGCATTGCGATCGAGAGTATAAAATTAATTATAAGTGAAAAATTGCTGCACTTGACATTAAATAATCATTATTGAATACGATGGATATATTATACCCACGTATAGTAGCTGTTATGATCTTGTATGTTCACAATAAATGATAATGTTTCAGTTTCTAGAAATACGTGTAATCCTTCATTTCACTATTTCATCATGTTTATGTTTTTAACAAAATTAGAAATCCAAAATTTTTAACAGTATGCCATTTTTAAGAAAGACATATTTTATTAATTCATCGTTACAACGTTTTCAAGTTCTTCTCTCTATAGTATATTATCAGTATTATTGTTACCATTATAATATTAGTATGCTATTATTATTATTGTTGTTATTGTTATCTATGTTCAAGAAATGATGCAATCTGAATTGTTTGTAATGTTTGATCCTGTTTTTGTTTGTGCATCACCATCATCGCTACAGTATCCCAGGTATACGGTCGTTGATTTCATCATACGTTAAAATCGGTTGTATATATTAATACCGAAATATTTTTTTCACGAAATAATTTTTTATCATTTTCGAAATTATTCAAGATATAATTTAATTTTCGTATTGGGATAATGTAACTCCACCTATGAAATATTTCAAGTTGTTGAATAGAAAATCTTTTAAATCCAGTAATCTACAGGGATTTTGAAGAATAAATTTGCAAGTGCTCAGTTTGAAGAAATAAAATTAAGGTTTTCGGATTCAGTTATCTGACAAGATATGGTGTAATTGCTGCGCCGATGTGACAAATATGTACTTTTCAGAGTAGGTGTTTGACAGATGAATAAAAGAAGATGTTATCGTAAATGGCATCAATTGGGAGACTAATTAGCATTTTCAGGTATATTAATAATTGAAAAGATAAAATTCACTTTCTTATGAATTAATATTTCTCTATTTTTTCTTCATTGAATCGATCTCTTTATTTTTTACAATTGAATGGAGTTGAAGATATAATACTTTCCATTTTCTAATTTATACTTGCATCGATTTTTAACTGAAAACTTTATTTTTTCCCTCTCGTTAAGGGATCATTCTGGTTTAGAATTTTCGAAAAATCGATTTTCTTCTCTTTTTCATTTTTCGAAAGTATATCTATCTAAAAGTATTTTGCTCAAATTTCATAACGATCGGAGCATTCTAACTATGTTATTCTATGACCTGTACGTTGCTTTTATTATACCTGAGGTACATTACTTACAAAACCTTTAAACACGTTTATCTCAAAACTACATTTTTCCGGTCGGCGGCAGTGATTTCTCTGGAACCACTGAACCGATCCTTATGAAATTTGAACCACATATTTACACATGAGTAGCTCCAGCGCAAACTAGAACCGTATTGAAATTTTTATTTTTACAATTTTTTTGGAGCCAAACAGTGAAATAAAAAGTAATTTTTTGTTGTTTGTTGGTAAAATCTCTGTCATTTTTTCATTTTTCAATAAATAATAATATCCCTAGTTTGCGCTAAAGCCACTGTCATACTGGATCTAAATATTTTTGATTTTTTAGTTTTCAATGAACCGTTATCAAGATATCACCGCTGCCAGCGACGTACCAACATTGCGAGAAGTTACATTTGCCTGTGATTTTTATGCATAAAAAGTGTTGAAAAAAATGATTAAAAATTTGTTTTATGTATTTCAAGTATGTATATGTTGAGCTCTATAACCTTCATATCAATATTTATAATAACACTTTCGGAAAAAAATTTACAAAAAATAGCTTTTTTTTGAGCATCTAAACCAGAATGATCCCTTAAGAATAAATAACAGCTACGAAATATTCTTCGATTACCGCGATATCTAAAATTACAAAAATTTACATAAATCTAATCCTAAATAATATACAATGTGAAGTTTGGATCTTTCATTTCATGTTTTAATTTTTTTAGTTTGCTTTCAATCCAGCGTTCCTAAATGCTATTATTTCTATTCATACCGTATGTGTCGTATTTTGGGTCATTTCTTCATGATCAAATTGTCTCATTATACGATAATTTCGCCATGAAGTATTCTTTTTTTATGTTATTATTTGCTGTTTAACAGTGAGTAAGCTTGCATATAGTATACGCATTATCTAGACAAAAAATGTATTTTTCTATACAAATCGTAATGCAAATTTATATCACCCCGAAAACAAATCGATAATGCGAAAGAAATTTTTGTTGATTTTGTCGTACGCTAATTTATTATTCAAGAATATTATTACTTCATTTAATGAATTTTGTGTAAAGCCAAAAGTCAGTCTTCGGATGAGTAGCTACTTATATTTTATCATAATCAGCGCGCCGTGCTTTTACATATTAATCATATTACATATGTATAACTTCATTATATAATGCTAATTCATTGCTTAGGCACGGGCAATATGATCTTGCTTTTATTTTAATTTCTACCTTACATCAATTTATTTTGTTCTTAATGCTCGTTCGAATTTTCGTAATACAGGCACAGCCAGTAACACCCGACCAAACACATAGGTGTGATATATGTACATACTGTAATTATGTGAAATAACCTTACATAGGTTTTACGATATTATGCCCGAGGAAAGGAAGTGTGCATGGCGCAGATAAAGGATTCGAGATAACTCATAGTTCATTAAATGTGGGATAATTTTCCTCTTAGCGAAAATAAATTCGCTGCCCAATGGAATGTATGCATGAAACAATCCATTGCTACTATTATCATTATTAATATACAGGAAGCTTTCCAACCAATCTACATAGCATTTTTTATATATAATCTTCGTTAAGATAAGATTGTATCCTGATTCTTATCACAAGTTAGCATCATATTATTGCAGTGGGATACACCCGAAACCGGTTAGTGATGGACTTTTATGCCTAAGTTACCATTTTTTTTTTCCTCCTATTTCAAATACGGGCTCCTGTGTGTGTTAAATCGTGTTTCAATCTCTCAGATACATCAAGACGGTTGAAAAGTGTTTGAAATTACTAACAATTTATTTAGCATCTAGGGAAAAAATACGTGAAGAAGTAGAAAGAGGAAGTGAAAAATTGAGGAGAATCCAAATTCGAAACTTCTATAAACATTTATTATCATACATGGATTTAGAATGCGCGTTTTGATAAACGGTCTAGAATTCTGAAAATGAGTAGACAATGAAGGAAAAGTAAAAGCTAGAAAATATAATACAGCGATACCGTCGATAGGGGTTAATGAGGGGTAAAATTGGGGTGAATCGGAGATAGTAAAAATTCATCCTAGATTGTCCATAAGGTAATGGAAGATGAAAGATATGCAATTAATCCTACCAAACCTGATTCACCCCGTTCATCGATAATATAAATTGAAAACAATAAAGACGTGCAGATATATTGTACAAAAAAACATTCTTGATGAATTTCCAATTGAAATTTGAACAATCAGTTTTGGGTGAAATTTTCTGATTCTAGTCTATTACTATTTAGATTGCAGAGATATCGAGAAATTGATCTGAAATTTATCAAGTGCTCAGTAAATGGATAATCAGGTACAGCGCAAATGCATAGACCAGGCTTAGCACCATTTACCAATAGAAATCAATTCCATATAACTTACGTTCATCAAAAGAGAAACATTCGCGCACCTAATTTATGATTACTTGCCCACCTGGCTGTGCCCATTTTCCTTCATCCCATGGCTTTTCATTAATTCTTTCCTTTCATCGAGACACAATTCTGTTCTATAACTATTTATACTCCGCTGCTGAACCTCACAGAGCGATTCTTTTTCTCTTCCCGTGCACGATCGTGTAGTCAATATTGACCGGCACTTTCTTTTTACAATATTTACTCTTGCTTCTACCGCACTGGTCTTTTTCCCTGTATCAAACATCCCCCTGCAACTTTTTCAAAGAAGCATACCAACCTTGAACACTGAAATAGGTATCAGGTACTCTTTGGGGACTGCTGTGTCTAAACTGAAGATTCAAGCTACACTTACCCTCTCTCGAGTCAGACACAGTCAAGGTCGCTCGCAGGTACAGTCAGCTCAGGAATCGAGAACATAGCCTAAAGAAGCACGACAACGCTCACTGTTCACACCCTGGTCAAAATTAATGCACAATAAATTTTGTTGAAAATCTCCAAGAGTGCTATGTTTGTGATAATTGCAATTTAACGTTCTAATTTGACATTTTAAGACCAATTCTTCAAGTTTTTCAATAAAATATTAGCAGTGGTTCAGTAATCTTCACCAGGGTACTAAACGCAAAGTATTTGACATGTATGTACCACCGCATCATACGTTTCTTTAAACTTATCACTACTTGGTGCTATTTACACAGCTGCCCTGGTCGCGATCGTAGCTGGATCGTTGCTCTTTTCATAAACCACGACTCACGGCCTGCCGGACCACGAGCTGCAACTCTCAATTTCACATAACTTTGTGTTAACGAATAGTATGAGCATGTCTTCTATTCGAATATTTGGGTTGCATGCTGTCAAATGACATAGACATATTAGTTATCACAAGTAGATAGAGTACTGATTTGTTCTATGAATTTTTCGCTTTCCGCAGCTTCTGCAGCCTCCCTTCGCCGATGCTCATATCTGTTCTCTCATCATTATCGAGTTTGCAGGCCTAATTTTTATCATCTACGTTTCTGCTGTTTTTCGTTAGCTGCATTGGTTTTCTCAACACCAGCCTCGTTCTCGATATCTATGTCCACATAGCACATAGTTTTTGGTTCTATAGGCTGGCCGTCGGTGGCGTAACACGGTGTATCGTAGCACGGAGTAGCGCTAGGAGCATAAACCTTTTCTAGCTGCTCATACTGACTCAGAGACTCTGTGCTGATGTGGCTCATTTCTGACATGTTGCCCTCTTTTTTAGATTCTTTTGGAAATAAGTCGCGCTCGAAATCTCTGTGTTCGCTCTGAGTTGACGTACTTGGAGTTGGATCACCTCGGTTTTCAGGACTCAAGGCCGCTTTGGTGAAAAGTTGAATCGGTCTTTGAAAGCCCTTCGAAGGGTGAGGGGGGATAGAAACGACTTCACATTTGCTGAATCCAACCTCAGGGGAAAGCAAGTATTGAGTAAACTTGGATGGATGGAACTCAATAGTTTGAAAATTCTTGAATATTCGCTCCTGAAATCACGAGAAACATATTCTGTTTAATTCCTAGTTTCACAGTATGACTAAAAACATAAAGGAAATATAAATTAAATGAGCAACACTCACTGTAAGATTCTTTTTTCTCGCATAGCTGCCCCAGCTTTGCGGCTCTAGTACGAGAACACCTCCTGGTCTCAACTGTGCATGCATTCGTTTGAAAGCTCTTTTGAGTCCTGAGTCTCCAAAATTCAAGTGTAGCCACTTTGTGATTGATAAGCATAAAATGGCATCAAATTGAGGCTGTTCTGCAGACAGTAGAGCATCATCCTCCAGAATATAGTTACCCTTAAATATAGGAAAACCATTTTAGATATGACATACGATATCCCTGATTCTGATTTCATAGATTCTGAGATAAGACCAAATCAAATGATTCGATTGATTTACCTGGACAAAAGTAACGTTGTAGGGAAATCCTTTTTGATTTTTTTTTGTGAACCCAGGTATATCAATGAGCCCATAGCTAATGGGCATTGATAACGGATAAAAGCTGGCATCTCCATCTTTGCCTTTTGCTCCATCTTCATAAGTTGCAGGGGATCTTACACAGTTGACGTAATGCTTGACATTCTTTCTAGCAATGTTAATCAGTTTTCGATCAATGTCTATGCCAGTCACACTGCGGGCAGAAAAATCGCGAGCAACTGATAACGTAATGTGGCCAATGTTGCACCCGATGTCTAGCACATCTTTGTCATAAAACAACTCTTTTCGTTGCGCAAAAACGGTCAGTCTGCCATCCACCTCGTTATGCGCATTTCGATACCCGTAATACCTAGAAATGAAAGCATTTCATTAAAGTACTGAATGTTTTTGGTTTCATTTGGAAATTAACGTAGTACCAGTGTACACTTACATATTATAGTTGCCATACTGATACTCGGCATCCTTGGGTTTGAAATTTGGGAATTTTTGCGCTTTTTTCTTTTTGTCTTGACTAGCACGATGCTGCGGTCTGGGTTTCCATGCTCCAGGCTGTGGTATAACAGGGCTAACAATTTTGTCCTTAACATCCATTTTCCGCAGTCGTTTGTCTTTTAGGTCTTCCAGTCCTTTGAGTCGAAGTTTGTTTTTGTCTTTTTGAGGACTGGTAGTTTCGGCTTTGACTTCTACCATAGGAAGACTCCTTGGTGGTGAATTTAGTGGTGCAGGTGTAAGTTCAATCTCGTCAACCTTCTCTTTAGCGCTCTCAGGCGGGGCTTCAGGTTTTGGCACTAATTCCTTGTCTTCAATTTGCACTTCTGGCACTTCGACTGCATCGTCTTTCCCAGATCCAGATGAGGCGCGTTTACGCTTTCTATTACGTCTCTTGGATCCTTTTTTTGTTGGTGATATCAACTGCTTCTCGTACTCATCATCGTCATTACAATTGCTGAGATTAAGTGGATCGCATATGTTTGGTGGAATAATAACTTCGATGGCGCCTTTTCTGTGTTTTGGAGTTGGCAGAGGGCTTGATTTTGGTGTAACTGCATTCATGGCTCTGTTTATCTCCTCGTCTTGCATGCTATTTAAATTTAAAGGATCACAGATATTTCCACCAAGCAAAAATTTTGTGGGAGGTATGATCCCCCCATCTTTCTTTCTGCGTTTATGAGGAGGGAAGAATTTTCCATTGCCGGTAAAACTCTGCGACCGTTTACGACTGAATTTGAAATGTCGGCCTTCTTCATGCTTATGCTTTTTGTAAGAGATGTTGAAAGATTTTCTCGCTTTCTCATTATCCTTTTTGTTAACTTGGCCAACCTTCATAGGACGATCCACTTGTGCCGACGACATATTTTCAAGTCTAACACAAAAAAGAAAGAATGAAATAAGTTATTAGGATCGTAGGTGGCATGAATAGACTGTTGAAGATACGACAGTAGATCTATTGAAATGCTAAAATAAGCTGAATTTTAACTGCTTGATCAAACTAATATACATAAAATATACGACTAGTTTGTGGGGGTGCACAAAAATTATAGTAACGTAGAATTGACAGAATGTAATGTTTTTATTCAAGAAGAAAATGCTGTTTGTTTGCTGCTGAAACTGAAGCTAAATTTCTGTTAAAATGACAAAGCAGTTGCACGACAATAGCCAAAGGAGCTGATGGATAAATTAGCGGATATAAATAAGGAGCAATCGCTGGATGACACACTAATTTGCATGAGATATTTCTTATTAAATAATAAAACGTAAGCTGATCGTATTGCGCGCAAGTTTATCATTCCCGCAAATGCGCATGCGTATTGAGTAGTTTATGTGCTTCAAGAACGGGCAGCCCATAAAATCAGACATTTCCTATCATATTTTGACACTATTGTGGCAAATAACGGTTAAAATCTTACCTTTGAACTGCACGCGGTTGATTTATCTATCGACTCGGATCACATTCAGTACTTATTAAGCACAAAAATACGCCTTATTCTTCGCTATGGTAACACACCCGTCTAACGAGCTTCGCTGTACACCATCAACGATGGCGAATATCTTCTTCGCTGCTCTGCTCAACCTCCATTTTCCATGTGGGTAGCCTGCGGACCCGAATCCGTATCGGCAATATTCGGATCCCACTTCGGCATCAACCAAACGAACTTTGCTTCAAGTCGACTAGCGTCGACGAGTTATTGTTTCCGCATCTGCTTATTGGATTGGCTGCTGCTACTGTATCTCGGTTTCGCATTGGTGAAACAAGAATTGTCAGCTGGAAAAATGCGGTGATTCAAATATGTGGGAGGGAAAGAAATTTATTCGTCTCTGCAAATTGATTCAGTCAGACCTCAATGGTTAGACGAATAGTAGTGACGATTAGGGTGATTTGAAATTCACGAAGCTAAAGCCGAAAATAGGTATGTTCCGAATTACTATATCAATCATTCTTCATGATATGTTAAACCACGTTTTTCAGCCTCCCATTCATTCGCGCAACTTTCGTCGAATGTATTTTGAACCGCAAGATCGTTTTTAAAATCGTTTGACAGGTGCAGGGTGAAGTATTCAAACATGATCGAGTTTTCCATGTGAACAGCAATAATATCTCCATGACATTTATTAATATTGATAACTTTGTTAGTATAGTGAGTAAAAAATGGCGGAAAGAAAGAACGGAATTACAGCGGTAACATTTGAATCATTCTCCAACGATGGGTCGGTTGAAATGAAGACGCGAAGTAAAGTGACTAAAATGCTTTTCAGAGAATTAAATTTTTTTAATACAGCAAGTAGTACTGACCAGGATGGCGAGCTGGGAAATAAAATTCTAACGAAGGTAAGGCCCGAATTTTTGCATCGTAGTTGTCGCTTGATTAAATTCAAAATTTTCCCCTCGGCATCCAATTTAAATTTTGAACTTTGGGTTTCAATATTTTCTCTGAAATCCTCTTCAAATAAAATCTGGAAACGGTCATATATTTGATTTTTCTTTGCAGATTCGTGCTAATCAGTTGCAGGTTAATCTTAGAGGAAACGGAGACCGGATTAAACCAGCAAGGGTTTTAATATATGATGAAACTGAGAGTGAAACTGAAGATGAGCCCGTTCGAACAACTCCTCCGAACATTCAGCTGGATAAATATGTGGCAACTCCGGGTGCGCCAATCAAGTCACGCAAGGAATTTGATAAAAAGGTATTACGACCCAAGAAACTTGTTTATAGTGATAAGGAGAATGAAGATTCGAGGGAATCTGATCAAAATTGTAACTGCACGTCTACAAAGTCAGCTGGTAAAAAACAAGAGGATCGCTATGATCCTTATAATATGGACGAATTCAAAATCAAACCAAGGCTAATCGTGCCAATGACAGATGAAGAACTTAATTATGCCACACCAGATAATCGAAGCATCCCAATTAGCAGTAGAATTATGGTATCCGACAGCAATAATTGTAATCGAAATCAGAGAATCAGAAAAAAACAGTCAACCAGATCAGCAAATGAAACCGGAAGAACTGGCAAGTCAACCATACCGAAAAATCACGATGATAAAGAAAATAATCATGCTATTCTGAGGATGGGAAACGAACAGGAATCAACTAGAGAATCGATCTCGAACTCGTACATTAAGAACCGTCGGACTTATAATAGAAATGATCGATTCGGTACGTCATGCTCAGATAATAGAGAAGACTCTGCTAACTCATTGAAACCAGGAGAATTCACGCATTTCCGGATTTAGTGATAACTGTAATGAGTGCAGCGAAGTACTCATCTATTCATAGTTAACAAACTGTGTATTAATTCTATGTACTACTTATTGTTATGGCTAATGTATAACACGTAACTAATATTCCTTTAAAAACCGCACCGTATTTCATCTAATTATTCATCTGTATTCAGTTATGATGGCAGTCATTTCTGATGACAATAAAGAAAAAGAGAAAAGCAACAAAAAAAAAATTCGCAGGGAGAATTTATTCACGATACGTCCCTATAGTTCTGCTCTACCGACGGTTAGTTTTCTTTTGCTTCAAAATAATTCACGAGTCGTCGCGCTTTCGTCGTTTTCCCGCCAAGTTCGATACAAATATTTCTTTCGGATATCTACAACTGGTTAGAAAAGAAATCAGAATATATTCCGAAAAGATCTGATTAGAAAAAAATCAGAATATGTTCCGAAAGAAATATATATTTTCATTGGATTAGAAAAACCGTAAAAATATTTCTTTATGATCTATTTGTCCCAGCAGATCGTCGTTCATTCGATTCCATAAGTTGAGAGATCGGATTCTATTTTTTCACGTTTTCATTGACGCATTGATCGTCATGCATTGAGTTATACAATTTCTTTTTTCATTGACATATTTTTTTCTCTCCCTTTAATTCAGCGTAGACACCGATCAGGACATTTTAAAATATACCTGGGTATACTTATATAGAAATTTAACTGACGAATCTTTTAGATCGTATAAGACTATTCGGGTTATCTGAAAGCGTTAGGTTAAAGGTAATGCGGTGGCGGCTCCGCGGGAGAAGCAAAAGATACCAGAGCTATCATAAAGCGTACAGAGGAGTTCTTTGTGTTCGAATTCCCCTGCATCTCGGACTCTCGTTTCACATGAACATTTGGAATATACAGGGAGTTGCAAGTATAGATACATCATAGCCTGTATATGCATGAGTAATGTATTCAACATTATAATTCGCGGTCAGAAGTATTTCCTGTTTCGATTACATAGTATAAAGGTATAAAACATAATATGCAAAAATATCAGTCAAATGTTGGTATCATGTGAATTACCACGATGGTTTTTTAATTATATCATAGCTCTGAATCTATTTCTATTTCTGGGTGAATGAGATTTTGGTTCCTCGTTATCGGAATTCCCAGTGACAAGTTTGCTGCTGCATTTCTTCAATTAATTCTTTCTTGAATCTTGAATTCAGAACAAAAGATGATCATTTTGATCCTATCGTTTCATACACAAAAAACATTTCGTTAATTATCTCTGATTACGTAATGAAATTTGATTACTAAAGTGCGCCTGACAATAGGCAATCCAAAGTACACGATTCGCTATCCTTATCTAGACAATTATTTCCAAGTTTTTGGAAGGTTATTTATTATCCGATTTGTTTCCGTTGCATTCCATGTGCTACTTATTAATAGTGCTCGACTTGGTTCATAGTTTAGATTTACTACCGATCGTATAAAAAATCAAGCAAGGCTGCATAAGCGGAACGATCAGTATAATATCAATAACATCAGACCATAACGTAAGTTAATAATACTAGAATAAATCACTCAGCAATCGGATCACCACGATAAAAGGTATGTATACCTTAGCTATGACTACGCGTACAAATTTGAAAGTATAGAACAACTGCTGTCACGTGTCACTCAACGTCAATGTACTAGAGTGTTTAATGGAAGGAACCGCAGTTCAACACTTGTACGTATACGTAGAGCAATTAACGTGCGTTGCACCGTATTGTATCCTAAAAATAATTGAAAAACAAAAAAAAAGTAAGTGAAATTAAGCGCAATACAAAGTGAACAATGAGTTCAAGCCATTGAGGCAAGAGATATAAATTCATGAATCACGCATTTTAATGACTAATCGAGCTTGCTTTGGTGCAGAATTCCTTGCACTTATAGAGCATTATCTTATTTACCCAAATGTACATTTGTAAGGACCCATAAGCGGTATGAGATATATGAGTAGTCGTTAAACTAATTGTAAGTCGATTCTCGGTTCGTAAGTGATGATCAACATGTAAATCACTGCGCGCGTCGAAGTTCTTGGGGGTCAAAGGGTCGACTTGACGTAAGCGGATGTGTCGACCCGGCAACTGGCGTTCTCCTTAGCATTTTTTTCCTTTAATCGTGAATATAAGTTGTTGCCGACGTTGTGCTTATAACTAAAGTAGGAATATTTCTTCTATCTATATAACTATAACGCATTGATATATGTATATGTATAATATATCTTGCGGACTGCGAGACTTTTTCGCCTTAGTAAACGTTTGCTAAACCGTTTCTACAATCTATGGAGGGTCCACTGCCCGTTCCATCTTCTATCATTGACCCATCACAATGACCTCCGGACACGCTTCTCTTCTGACCCCGCCTCACATCCTTACCCGATAAACGATACCAACTCCACATTTAGAAAATGTTATCAACGCCGCAACCCGCTCATTGCGCGACCGACACTGTTGCTAACCGATGGAACCGTCGCATTTTTATTTTATTTCTTTTATCGAATCCTTTTATTCTTTTTTCCGAATTTTATTACTCAAATTTTCAGCGAAGGAAAGAATGGCATTGTCGCCGTCTAAGTGGTAACATAACAAAACCAATTTGATGAGCAACTTTCGAAAAAAAAAAAGAAATTGCACGTTATTTGCAACATTCTGAAATTTTTTATATCGGGTTCTTCAAAAAATTCAACTTCTTACAAGGAATTGAAAAAGAAAAAAAATTGTTTTGAGGCTAGATTATTTGCGAGATTTTTTTTTGTGATAAGGTATACTAAAATTTAGATGACTAGCGAAACTAGAAAGCTATAGATTATATTTTTTTTAACCGGTCTAACGAATATGCATTCATAGTTAGATTTTCAGTCAGTTGATGAAAAATAAATAGAAGAGAGGCTAAGAAGGGATGCCACGAGAGGGTCTCCGACAAACCGCTCTAGGCCAATAATTGGCGACGCACCCTGAAACGGGTCTTTCGCGTCTCGCGGGGTCAGGGAGTGGCGGGTGGGCTGGTTAACAGCGGGGGTTCATTTAATCAAGTCTCTTGATCGACGCCGCCGACGTCGGCGACGCCATGACGCCCCTTTTTCTCTGTCCTTCTCCCTTTCTAGTTTTCTCCCTTCTACTATTCTGACCCTTGCGCCTCATACATATACTTCCCATGCCCATATCACTATGTTCTACTCTTTCTTTTTATACACAGAAGCTCAATTCTTGAGTCACAATTTCGTTCATAGACATGTCTGTGCAGCAGTTACCTCATAACGGATGTAGTATGCACATAATAGTTTAACATTCCTTATATTTTAGATAACTGATGAACAATGTCACCTATGGTGATAATACTACTTTTATATAGACTCTCCTTCATCGTTATCGAGAATCAACGACCCTTTTTTGGTTTGGTATGTACAGGGTTGCTGGTTGTGAGTGAAATTTTGAGTGGCAGAGAAAAATGTTTCGTACAAAATTCGTAGAATTCAGAAGTAGAGAAAACTTGGGGTTATCCCATTTTTTTAGATAACCGTGTCTGCATCAAGCTAAGCTTGGTTTTTCTGAATAAGACACTGCATTTTTGATTCAAGAATCGGATAGTGTGAAAAATTTTCTCATAAAAAATACACTAAATTTTATTCATCCTGCATGGTCAACCCTTGCTGAGATAACGGCTATGTCAGGTCGAACTGTCGATGCTTTGGATGACTATCGCCTTTTAGGTATTTTTTGTACGTCAACTCGTGTGTATAAGATATAGCGGTACACGTATTCACCAAAATCAAGTTGGTAACGTAATTCAAAATTTCATCTCGTAGTTAGTGGATGTGACGTTACAAATTATCTCCCTTGCTCTTCTGTTTAAATCTTTTTTTATGACACATAATAATGAAATTGTTGGCCACACGCTCAGAAAATTCCGGAGTTTTGACATTATTCGATTTTGGTATAACCATATATGTACGAGATATGTTCACGGCAAATTTAATCTTATTTCGGGTTCTCGCGGTGTAGGTTTGTCAAATCGCGTGATAGGGTTGCGTCACGTCGTCTGCTCGGCACACCCCTACGATATACGCCTTGTCGAGCACGAAGTTCGAATTCCTTCCAACTATATCGTATACCAAAAGTGTTATCGCTCCTCACCAACAAGAAAAAAAATAAAATAAATTACAAAAAAATTAGAGAAAATTAAACAAAACAAAATGAAAAAGTGGAAAAGGGAATAACCCGTGCACACCTGCGACACCTATCCAGTAGTAGAATATTTAAGTACATATCTCTATACGTATCATATACCCGTCGTGTGTTATACATATCTATGATGAAAGAAGTTTTTGATTTGATAATAGATACAAATTTTTTATCTACTAATCTATACGGTAAAAAATACACACAAAGGTGAGCCGGGCTTCTGTGCTGCCTACTGCATAAGAATACTGATATGACAATTAGGAGTATCTTCAGGCGTTGATTTTACGTTAATAATCGTGTTATCAGGCTCAAATTGTTGTTACCTCGTTCCGTCACTGTTATGCAGCAGTTTAATTACGCAAAACTATTTGCGGTGAGTCAGCCGAAAAGAACAATAGCGAATTTAACGCGTCCACATATACGTTACATACATAAATATATAGGTACATAGGTATACCTATATGAGCACGACGAAAGAGACGCGGGCGCGTCGCGACGCTATGGAGCAGAAGTCACTGACCGCGAACCGCTACTGCCACCCACCACCCGCGGTAACGCAGGACGATGATCAGGCACCTTAATTTTATAAATAATCCGGCTCTCGGCATGCTGTGATGCCACCCCTTGGAATATGTCCTAATTATTTTCTTTGTCCCTGGGAATCCTTTTTTTAATTCCTGTATCCTGCGATACGAAAATTCTTTGGCGGTTCTGTTCGACATAATTCGCGGAGGAAAGAGCTGCGTGATAATAACATTCATTGGCAGAGAAGCTATGGTGGAGAAGTGAGAGGAAAAGCTTCGTTTTCTCATATAATCCGAGCTGGTCTATTTCCAAGTAGAAAATAGTGAAAAACAAACACGAAGAGGAACAGGCTGCTGGCGCAGGTCGTACGGGACGCGAAGAGGCGCGAACGGTGACGCGTAAATTCACACAAACAGAATTAATATACTGTTGCAGCACGGAATGATGCAGATGAAGATCCGTACAGTGCACATATATACGTAGATATATGTATAAATTCAGAGTATAGTAAGAGTGAAAATCATAAGAGCAATAAGAAATGCTGGGAAACGCGATGACGCGGTGGTACGTTCTTGGAACCAAAGACTTTGTCTTGGCACGGGTCGCGCGAACCGGCGCCTATACTGTAAAGAAATATGTGTAAAGGGTCGTGGATGTTTTATACAGTAGATTACACATCGACTCTTATTTTGCAACTACCAAACTACGAAGATTATAGCGGGGAGAAAAGCAAAGAATAAAAAGACAAATATACAAAGAAAATTATGAGAATCATGAAAACAACTGCATTTTTTTCATTCGTTGAAAATCTTTTTCTCTTCACTCCATTCCCAAATGTAGGTCACAGTAAATTAATTTCATTACGACGTTTACACACGTATATTCCTTTTTTTTTCTTTTCGTATTTTCTCTCTCGAAGTATATATACGATTCTCCGATTATCGACGTGTCGCGGCCATTAGTCCAATCTTTAGGGGTGGATCGTGCCGTTGGTTATGTTCCTCAAGTGGTTTGGATTATTTGTTTATTTATTTTTATTTTCTAGTTCGCGGATATTCGTATAATAATAATTTACCTGTGTGTATAGATTATGATCTATTCTAGAGACAAGTCAATTTACATGCTCCCACTTGAACCATACAAATATATAACGGACATAATCGTTTAGACGGCGGTTTCTGTTGTTTTGCATTCCCGAATTCGTTTTTACGCCGTCTAAATCACTGCGAAAAATAATTGTCACCATTTTGGCATGCCATATCACCTTCGCACATCAGCTATATACCGATAATTGGCAACGGTGCAGAAAATCTCTCGCCGGTGTGCCAAAAACAAAACAAATAAACAAAAAGAAAAAATGCGATCTTATTTAACTTGCCGTGGATTATCGTTTACAATACATCATGCGAGTTACTTACTTTTGCAATTAATATTTTCCCACGGAAATAATTTAATATTGTTTATAACAGCTGCACAGCGTAATTTGTTGTAAAGAAAGGTGCTGAATATGCAAATTTTAAAAATTGTATATTTTCTGCAATTGCAAGTCGGTTAACTTCGCAAACTTTGATGTTTGGGACGTTAAAACAGCGATTTGTTCTGTTGCGAACATAACAATTACTAACCAATTAAAATCCATGAAAATCGTAGCATAGCTAAAATCTAGAATAAGATCGGTGAAAAATGTGTAGGAATTGAAATAAAAATTACTTTAAAGAAAATATTCCAAATTTTCACTTTTACGGGATACAATTCTCTCGATGTATCCGTATTTGCTTGCGGATTACGCTCAGCTTCTGGTCGCTAACCGAGGATATGTGTAACATTTACATGGTTATAATTCGGATGATGTGATATTTTACTTACGATATACGTGCATCTATTTTATATCTTAATCGAGGTTGAAAGCAGATTGTCAAATATATATACATATATGTGTATAGCGCCATACAGATTTAATGCGGGCAGTGATTGTTGTGTAATTGGTAGAGATAAACTCTGAACCTCAACTATATAATCAAGCTTTCCTATCGCTTGTATTTTACTCCGAGCACACGATATATCGTCATGCTCGATAATTACGAGGCCAAATAAGCTCCGAATTCGCAATGAGTATCTATCGTAATCACGAAACAAACCAGATATCCCCGCATAGTAGTCCGATTATTTTATAATTTGTTTCGTCGTATCTGAAGTACGACAATCATCGTTATGTTCTATAGATCACTGGTATCGAAAAAGCGTATGTATGCACGCTTTTCACTATCCAAAATGATCGGAACACGTTTCAGCAAATTTTCTATTTCATAGCGTACTTTGTGTGAAAATTTTTAGCGGTATAATAATTTTGACGTAAGAATTCTGTGAACGATCGCTGTCGTTACATTACGACATATAATGATAAAGGTAATAACGATGATTGTCAGCATAAGTCAGTACAGGCGCCGCGAGGTTAATTTGACCGTATAAAACAAAACCATAATTATAAAAAGAGGCATAAATGCTCGCATAAATGTATGTTACGTACGATATTACGTAGTTCATTTATTTAATCTACATAAGTATAATGAAACTATAAACGCTGATGATGCTGACACAAAATGCGATAAGTCGTTCCCGTTTGAAACACGAATTAATGATCTTCAGTTGAAAGGTCGGGCTCTAGATAAGATAAGAAGTTTGCTTGAAGATGCATCGTTACGTAAACAGATTACACACTCCGCTTGAGAAACGGTATAGATAAAAATAAAATATTTCTGACGAATCAGAGAACGAGATGCTCGAAAATCGTTATATTTACCTTGCGTTTGCTATAGTTTTACGGGAGCTTAATTCCGTCTGAAATTCCGGCAAGTTTAACACACCGACCAGATCTGTAACTCAAAAATATTCTGCTTGTTAATTGTTTGATAAAAAAAAGAAATGGAAAAATGGTAAAATGGTGACATTTCCCTTCCCGCGCCTCTTCTTAGGCCACCGGAGGTTCTCGCGCGCAGGGTTCGCGCATACATATGTGCGTATCGATGCAGAGCCGAGTGGTAAGTGTAAAATGCGCATCACGGTCATTCGAACGGGGATGTCACGTGGTACGGCTCGCCACCCCCACCATCGGGTACCATGCAGATAGACAGAAGCATCATCAACCAACTCGACTCCTTCGTCTTCCGTCTCGAACGTCCCGACACCCATGTTTCTTCGTCCCCCAAACCCCACTGCGTTGGTAGCCGTGGTGCGGTGCGCCACGCTCCTCTTTTTCAGTGGAGTATCCGTGTTCGTGTTGCACTTAGATCGTTCTGTTCTGTTCGCGCACTCAGTTCGCGTCGTTCGCTCACGACGTGAGGGTCGTCTCAGCGTATTTTGTTGGTTCGTTGGTTCGTTAGTTTGGTTTTAAATATCATTTAAAAAAAAATCTTCATATAAGCTTTATAATATGTTCAGTTATATTCTCGTTTTATTCATTTTAAAAGATTCATCCATGGAAATAGTTTTTTCAAAGTTACAATCGTTCGTTATTTGGTCAAAAATTTTAATCATCGTTATAACCGAACCTCAAGAATCTCGCCGGGGGATTTGTTCGGAGTTCTTCGTGACTCATTTATTAATAGGTATGAATGTAATATAAAATGAAAGTGTTTTTACTCGCGGGGTTTTTCATTTACTGCAGATGTATATAATTTTCTTTGTTTGTGAAATATAAAGAGACCTGATATCGTTATAATACAAATATCTATGATGAGTTTAGCGCCCGCGCGAGTGCCGTGGATGATGAAGATGGAGATGATGATCGAGATGACGAAGAAGATGACCTCTAAACGATCCCTAAGGACCATCGATCCACCGTTCATGACGTCCTGCAGCTACGGTATAGAAATTTCCAAGTATAAATATTCAAATATTCAAAATTTCCCGGCTAAACGTTGCATTTGCACCTCGATTTGCACTTTTCGATACGCGACACAAAAATCGATATGGATATCGGAAGTGATCGATTTATAATTTAAAAATACGCGCTCTGGAAATTTTTCTCCAAGTTCGATGTTTCTAGACATTTGGAAAATTCAATAAATCAAGATATGATACAGATCGTCCATTATATTGCAAATGAGAAGAAAAAGTGAAAGAAAAAGTACACCCAACGTGCAGCTGTTTTAAAAATCTCTAGGCATTTGAAAAGTATATACTCACACACATTTCAAGATAACAATGTGCAATGTGTGTGTGTATTTCAATGCGGCATTTTGTAATCTAATTCAACGCTAATTAACATCCGCCAAATCCATTATATCTATAATATTCTGAACACACCTAGTTTTCTGCTCAAGAATTATCATATTCAGTACTGCAAACTACGGGGAAAGAAAAAAAAAAAAAATACGAAAAAAGAAACTCGCACATAAAAGAGTATATTATTTTAATTGATCTCGCAGAATCTGTAAAATTAACGTATCTCTATCAAAATAATTTCCAACATCGATAATAAATTATTTTTTTTTTATATCCCCTACGCAAGAAGAGGATCCATGGAGATCTAATTAATGAATCAATATGAACATGAATAATAATTGATTGTGCAAGAATTGCACACGAGTTACATACAAATGTATACCTACATGTGTACATATTACTGCAATTATACAGCCTATGATACAAGTAAATGCGAATATATGGTATATAATATTCCAATAAGAATGTAATCTCGCGTCCAATTATCGTTAACAACCTTCTTCGACGATCGCGCGCGATAAATCAAACATAATTACGTAACCGTTACAGAGTCGTAGAACTTCTGGTTGTATGTACATACATACCTGGACTAGTTGTATGTATATATATACACACACACATACCTACGTCTATATACCAGTGCTAGTTGAGGAGGTGTCGCGCGATATGCCTATATATTCATAAGAGTACTTGCGTATGTGTATATCATAAGAGACCAAGTTATTATGTGAATTTTAGAAAGTAGCAGCTATCTACATATATACCTATTCAATTAATCGTTTAGTAACACTGCCATTATGTACTGATGTAAAACTTTTCCAAGATTCACCTGCAGCAAACATGCAATGTAAACTGTACACGATTTATAATACACACACACTCGACTTCTTTCGCTGCATATTAACTGCAACGTCACGTTCTCGAAATTTTTTTTTATTTTTTTTTTCTCCTATTCATAAATTTTCTTATGCAGGTTTTTTTATTCTTTATTCTTTTCATTCCTCAAGCATCAGCCAACAAAGGCCGACCCGACCTTTCGTTTGGTGGTTGGTAGCTGCACGCCTCCGTTCCTGCGGTCATTCTATTATCACATTTTGCCGGCGAGTCGCGGGACTAATTAAATTATCCCAAGTACATACGACGTTAAATACTGAGCTTGCTCCTGCTACTGCATTTATGTAGCCCGCGTTGTTAGAAGTTTAAAAAATTTCGAACGTGGAGGGTTTCTCGTATAAATAACAAGAATCTTTTTATTATACGTCGAACGAAACAGTCGTTAGTTCCGTTAAATTTTCGTTTCGTACCTAACAAATGAATTCGGAGCAACAATATCGGAATGATATGGGTATTCATAGGTCCACCGACTGTATTTGAGAACGCGGTGCGGAGAAGGAGCTAATAATCAGCTCTTCCGTTGTGCGCGGTCGTGCCGCTGGTTAAACGGTGAACTTTACGGTTAAAATACCACCTAATTTTAGTGTGTAGATTTATTAGGGCACAGCCCTTACTCGCACATTGTAGTCTTCCCGTTACCAACGAGACGGTATTCGGCCAGCCGTATACTTAAAACTATTTTCTAATTTCAACTGCATCTAACCATGCGCGGCGATGTGCAGCGCGCATCATGTTGAAATTATAGAAATTTGGTCCTCTTCAAAATCGAAACAACGATCATTTTAAGTCGCTGAAATAACATTTGGAAATCGTATAGCTGACGGATTGAATACCGTCGACGAATATTGAATTCGATTTCCGGTTTATAGTCGGAGTTGATTGGAGTCGTTTATAACAAGGAGGAGAAGGAAATTATCTAAATTGATAGGCTGGTATGTAAGAAATATCAGGCCAACTGGTTTGAAATTTTTCTTATATCTGAGCTTGTCACATGAAATCTTAGTTTGGACTGTAATAATTTTTCGTTCGAAAGTCTTGCATTGGCGTTTGATGGCTAATTAGTATGTTAATACAACGTTATTCAGAAAACTCACTCGTTCAACGACTACCGTTCGCATATCGTGAAGTTATTATCGAGGATAGTTTCTCTACATATCTTACATAAATCCACCTCTCCGCCCCATGGTGTTTCTTTATTTTTGTTTCTTTTTTTTTTCATTCATTTTTAATTTATTTTATAACTCTCCACTCGCAACCTCATGTACATCAGATTTAAATTCGACATCAATTTTTTCAGCCCAATTCGATGCGTGTATTATACATATATATAAGTTAGTACACTATCGTGGTCGCAAAATGTATTTTTTAGTTTTCTTCCGGGTGTGGTGTATAGGATTTTACATTTTATGATAAACGTGGAGAAAGAAAACTTTCGAAGAAGCCGATCGATAAATTTAATCAATTACGCTACTTTTAGGACCGTTTCAAAGCGAAAGAGAATGCGATGTGATTAACGAATGCTCGAGGCCTGTTTAAACTAGAAACAGATTAATGATAATTATGGTTATTAAGGGACTCGTGGAGAGTCATTTGCATCCAAGTCCGTACCATACACCATATGGTGTATTGATAACAAAATTTATCATAACGAATGCTTAATTGAATATTTATCGATCAGGAATGCACCTAACAATGAGAGGAGAAGAAAAAAACCATCATTTCGAACGCTAATTATTCAAGAAACAATTAAGGATGAGATCAATTCTCCCGCTCTCATGCAGTATGGTACGATAGGATAAAAGTAGTTTTTCAATGTTTAGTAACTGTTCATTGCTCGTCGAGTACGTGATGATACTCAGCTTCGGATTTTTTATTTTTGTTCTTCCGAGTCTCTTAGGAAATAACGTCACGGGTGGATGTTGAGTGAATGGGTAAGATGAAATTCTGTGGTTTATATGGGAAAATATATTCGTCTACCGAAGCCCATTACGAATGACGATAAGCGATCTTTGTTTTTCTTGGACGGAGGGAAAAGAAACTAGTATAAGAATACGAAAAAGAAAATTGAGAAGATGAATAAGAAGACGAAGAAGAAGAAGAAGAAGAAGAAGAAGCAGGTTTTATATAATCACCAACTGCGCGGGACTCGGTATTAATACTAGCAATAAATAAGAAGCGCTTGAGTTGGGATTCGAACCGTTGGCACGCCGGCTATAGGGTCTTTCTCTCTTTCTCCTATATTTCTCTCCCTTTTCTTTTCTCTCTTTCATCCTCCTCGAATCGCGTCCATCCCGGTCTCCTGCTTGGTGCCCTCTCTACCACATATATATATATATATATATATACATGCACATATGTATAGATATATGCCGCACATGAACGAACACACGCCATCGTCGCATACATACATTTGGACACCCAACTCGACTTTTAAGTATTCGAACTCTCGAGTTAGGTACCCATAATGCTGTAATTTACATGCAGGTGTCGTCATGTGAGCCTTAGGCTTGGACCAGCCTCCTCAAATATCCAAAAACTAACGGCATCATCCGAATATACAATACGTATACACATATATATTTACGCGGGAAGGGGGGCGGGTCCGACGCCATTCGTTCCAATATAAATTACACTAAACCTAAATAAAAAGGCTAACTAATTTCTGCATGTGCTGCTGCAGCATACGATCGCTAAAGATGTAATACGATTAAACCCGCGCGGCGGTGGAAATCATCCTGCGGGATGCCTCGGGACTCTAAATTCCGAAATTTCATGGAGAATATATCCTGCAACGGATGAAGAATAAATATTGAAAAAATAAAATAAGAAAAAGTATACGAAGGAACGAAGAGCATCCGGGATGAAGTGCATTCCTTCAGCAGTTGTATATTAATCTGGAAGGCGGATAAAGGCACATAAGAAAAAACAAAAGAAGAGGATGAAGAAGAAGAAGAAGAAGAAGATGGTCTGTTCATGCTGGCCGGACTATCTGTTCACATCTTACCGGGCAGCATTAGATTAAAGTTGATCTTCTAATACTGTCAGGTAAAGATGTCGTCAGAATTCCGATTTCAACAATGCAAGTATCGAAAGCTCCGTGCTCCTACGGTAGCAGCTCTGCTGCACCAGATCTCTCAACTCGCGTGTAATTTCGCCATCATAGTGCAGATATGTGGAATTCATAATATCACTGCCTTCGTAATACTTTTATAACGATAATAACGAAACTCTGTATCTGTGTATGTGAGGCGCATACGTGTGTAAAAAATTCATATACTTGCACGCGATTCATCTATGCAAATTCTAGCTCTTCGAGAGACAAGGAAGAAGAGAAACAAAAAATACCGGCGCCTTTTAATAAGCTTTTACATTTCATTATATATCGTGTTTAATTTACACGCACATACAGTACATACGTACAAATATGAAGTTTCTACACACATAGGTTAATGTGTACTGTACACATAGGTGTGCGAAATACATATGCTATGTACATACGTGGATGAGTGTTGCAAAAGCAGGTGTTTTGTAGCCTTGAGGTGTCGTCTGGCCATGTGCGATATGGCGTATACTATATCGTTCGGTTTGATGGCGAAATAAAAAAAGGGGAGGAAAAAGAAGAGGAGAAAAAAAAATCAAATATATGCATCGATTGTGCGCACACATATAGCCGATAATATATCTATACATAACATGTTTTTGTAGATAGATGTGCATGTATAATATGTAAATGTATAGCTGCATCATGATTGATCAGAAACTGTATATACATACGTATTTCTGATACACTGTATGTACACGCTCTATAGCGACAAAATAATAATCGACTATATAGATCAATTTCAATTAAATCTATATTAAAAAAAAGTGAAGAAGTTCGAGTGGAAAATGAAGATATCTGCCTGCGTATAAAAAAAAAAGAACAATTTACCGATGGAGGTTCTTTTTTCAACGTAGAGAATGAAAAAACATATTACCGACTCTCATATATGTCACATATAGTACCTATAATTTTCTTATCCTCCGAATTTTGGAGTTAAATTACCTGTATTTGCACGTCATATGCGTACGCATGGAGATATTTCTCGAACTCGTGAAAAATGTATCTAAAAGAATCTGGCAATTTGAACTTTTTGCAATTTGATTATCTTACTATTATATTATCATCAAATCATCGTTGGAGATTCGATATAAAATTAGATGATCTTTTTTATTTTCACATGACAGTCTGGATACAAATCTTTGTAAATTTTGATCCACGGTAGATACCGACAAAAATTTTCTTCTTTTTTTTTTTACTTCATGTACTCATCGCGCGCGGTCTCCACCCAGATTCTGGAGCACATCACATATCCGTTAATATAAATATTATATCGTTTTTTTATTTTTTCTTTACATTTTTTCTATACCAACCATGGATATCATGAATTTTGTGCGCAATTTCGTCGTGGTTGGAATGCCGTTAAATTGACCGGTAAACTTTCAACTTTATTATATGTAGTAATGTAGATATTAGTCAGGCATCTTATGCATAATATATAGCTGGCGTTGTAAATAAATACACTTATATAGAATGCGGAGACGAGTTGCAGGCGGTGGTATATACGTATTATAAATAAATAAATAATGTATTTATATGACATATATATACGCATACGCGTGTCGAACTGCAGCTACTGCGATTATCTCTGGTGTAATATAACGCGTCGCATTTGTTGTCGACGATGAAAACGACATGCGGTATACACGGATAATATTATTGTTCGTGAAAAACTGATAGTCATATACCTACGTACGCTGGGAGTGAATACATATATATACTTATTTATTCACAAGTATCGGTATACCTCATGAAGCCGCAACGCTCTGCAGATATAGTATATTAATTAAGTGATATTTTGAATGAAAGACCCGAGCGATTAAAGGACATTAATTTTCCTTTCCATTTATATACCCTCGTATATACCCAAATGTATAGTACGATATCTATGAGGAATCGGAATTTTACATGGTCGTTTGAATGAAACTGATTTTGATGATTTATACCGAAAAAAAAAGAAAGAAAATCTTCAAAAATGAAAAAGGACATTCATTAGTTTTGCGGTATCTCATATAGTGGCGCGTATAAGTCTTCTCGGTTTTATTACTGTTGACTTTTGTAATGAATTTTCTTGATTCTTGAGAGGCGTGAAAATGTGAGGATGGGACAGTTATGGGATGAAAACTTACTGATAAAAGTGGTCGAGTAGAAGCAACATCATCAGGTTATTCTGCATTTCTATTCAATTCTTCGCTCTGCAGGCGTGTTAAATTTATTTCTATTTATTACACGTGATATCTATACATATAACCTGCTCCACTCGTTCGCGGTGTAATTTCGTTTACCGCTCACTAGCTCGTTGTCAACCTTATCTTTTCACGCGTGTTTAGGAATGATTTACGAAGATGCTAATTAAACAGCTAGATTTTCTCAAGCATCTACCATAGTTTAACCACATTTGCGAACCGAGTCAACCACCGGTGACAAAACATTAATTAGATGAAATAAATGAAAAAATGGATTTGCAAAATACCCGAGTTAAGTTTTTTTTCTAATCTATGCTGATATTTAGAAGACTAGTCTTCTAAACCACGTATACATACATATATACCGAACCCTATACCACAATATCCGGGTGCGATGGTATTTAATTTCAGCTGCCAGGTTCTATTTTACGTATAAAACTAAGAAAAGACTGTTCTAAAATTAACGACAAAGCAAAATGTTCGGTGAACGCTACTAGGTTGCTGCAGATATATTTTTTCTATTCGCGTTAGCAGCTTACAGATCTATGACTATACTTTAAACTCGCGAATTTTCCAACTGAAAAAATCCTCGTGTTTTTTTCTCCGTTTTTTACATATCACATACAAATTTTGCTCTCACAATTTTTTCCCTCTATATTTTCCAGTTACGAAATTTTTAAATAATGTCTAATTATGATTAAGCATCACATTTGGCACACAGTTACACATATATATATGTATCACATACGACATCACGTGCGGACATATGAAATAATAATTTGCACAATTGTCATAGTTTTTTTTTCTCCTTCTTCTTTTTTCCTTATGCTTTTTACTTACCCATCATAATACTATTCATATGGGTATATATACCGTGTCACAAAATTAACTTCATTTGCAACGGGAGTCCGAACAGCTTAGCGACAACAAACATGCGACAGCAGCTGCTGCCAACCAACGATATTTGGTGAGCTGCGCGAAGAACGTCGCGGCGCGAGGTTCTGCCTAATTTAAAACCTTCCTTTTTTTTTTCTCTACTCCTTTAACATCTTCTTTTTTTTCCTTGTTTCTTCCGTTGAACTATAAGCTTTCCACTTCTCTTCTGCCACGTATATACCGTAATGAAATGTATGAAGCTTGCACGAGATTTTGTACCAAATGTATAATGTACCTCACAACAGCTTAAAGGCGGTTTACGTAACTTGAAAAAAAAAAATTGAAATTAAAGAAAAAAAAATTTTCTTTCCACGTGTATATAGTTTTCCAACGCCCACATCTACATGCGGCGTAGCTATATGGGTTGTTCTCTCTAATCAGTCCGATCTGCACTTCCGCACTTTCAGCCCGGCGGTTCAGTATGAAGCCAATTATTGGCGTGAGAATTGTAGCCCCCTGACCGGAATTCGATCTAGCGATTAGTCTGCGGTGTGTAGGTTATTGATATAGATATATACACGCGTAGTGAAACCCAGCTAGAAATATATATTTGATATTCACGTAAGTATACGTAGACGATTTTTGGAAGATTGAAAAATAAAAGTAAAAAAAATTATAGTGCGGCACATGTCCAGTCAAAATATATGAACAATTTTTTGAAAGCATATTAAAGAGCTCAGGTCAGACCGCTCGGTTAATTATATAGAAAAGTTGAGTTATAGGACTCGAGATTATTTATCGAGTATGAATCGTGCGAGGGATTGAAATAAAATTGATTCTGAAAAAAAGTCTACGTACGCGTATATCGGATGGTGGAATTAAAATAATGACAATGATGACGATATTGATGGTAAAAAGAAGGAATAAAAAATTTTTTAATAAAATATAATAACAACGATTACGTATATGTATATTGATATTCCTCTCCATGCTTTATAGGTGTACACAGTTATGCATACCGTATAGTTACCAACTCGTAAAGCTGTATGACCTTCTTTCATATATTATTATTTCAACTTACCGACGTACAAGTAAGAAGCCAAACGACTGTGCAGCTACGAAGTGTCACGACGCGCTTCGATCAGAAGTGAAAAAAGAAAAGGAAAAAAATTTCAAGAAGTTATAATACGTAACATCAATAACGTTAATATGTATTAGTTGATATAGTGACACTTATGATGATAAAAAAAAAAACGCAACAAAAAGTCTCATAAAAGTTTTTTTCACAGTCAATATTATAGCTACATGTATATTTCAAACGATACTTTTACATGTATCTATAAATTTCAATTGATAATCTATACCTCTTGGTAAAAAATCAGTAAAAAGTCACACGCTGAGATAGACAAAGCGTGTGCTAATAATTACCAGATATAAATCTCGGCTTTTCCCCTCCTTTTATTCGTTTACGGTTTTTTTTTCTGTTTTTTTGAATGTATATGTTTTTTGTTTTTTAAATTTGAGCATGTAGTTAAAGAAACAAAAAAATAAGATAAAATAAGAAACTCGTGAAAGTGTGGTATAAATTATTCTCCTGCATGAGTTTGTTGGAACTATAACCAAAACTTTGAGAAGGTGTTAGCGATTTTTTAAAGGTGGTATATAAGTATATGTATATGATATACCTGACTATATGCATAGCAGAATTTGGATTGAAGCTGCTGCGTGAAACGGTTTTGCTATATAAATTTTAAATATTGACGTAGCTGCCGTTTTATTAAACACGATATCTTCTATTCGCAGAATCTCAATACGTCTGTTTGTGGGGAATTTTTCAAATCGATCATCATTATACAAAACCAAAAAAAAAAAAATAAGAAAAAAATTCAATAAAGTTTTCAATGATATTAATATCGAGATGTTTAGTAAAAAGGAGAATTGAGGGAAAAAATTTCTGTCACGCGATATACATAATCACGGGTAATCTATGGTAATTTTTCTGTTTTTCACTTCTCCGCCTAATCTTTCCGGTTTTTTTTTTTTTCGTTTTAAATTTCTTTCTAATTCATCATCAAATTATAATGTACATATATTAATACCTCGGAAATTTCTCCACGGAAATATATATCTGTACATGGTTGCAGGTATACGTGTTATGTAAAAATGATTTATAATTAAAACCAATTAAGAAAAAAAAAAAAAGAAGGAAAGAAAAAAATCCTTGGGTGGATTAATTATATCGCGAAAGGATGCGAATTTATGGTACATATATTGTATATATTGGCAGTTGTGAAAGTGCAGGTAATCAACTTTACGGTTGAAAAGTATATATGTACGCACATGTTATGTAGTTATATGGACATAATATCTTATTATTATAAAAGTGAACACCTTTTCCTACACGTTGCACTTGCACCAGAATCGGATTACATCGTTTTGATCTAAAGTTCTGGAACGGACATTTGCCGTGCAATGTGCAGCGCAGGTTCAGGTTGGGCAACGGCGCGTTGCGGATCTGTATCACGGTTAATGAGTTTTCGATAATTTATTTTATCGCTTATTGATTACTCTGCGTTTTCTCAAACTGCCAACGAAGATGCGTGAATAAAAAATTAGATACTTTTTATTTCCGATCTTCAAACACTCGGCATTTGTATAAAAAAAAAAAAAAAATAGAAATCCTTCGAAAATTATTATTACAGTTGGCGGATTCGCGTTTCCTATACTGCTGAAATTTCAAAGTAAACCCAAATGCTTGTCTACTTTGAAACAAGAATCAGGCAGAGACATAAAATTCACGTGTCTGCAGGAATTTCTGAAAGATAGCAAATGAAAAGCAAATCCTTGCGGTTTTAAACCGATACGAATTAAGGACCGAAGAACAAAATAGAAACCTACAGTGATGAAGTGGAAATTATGGAGACTAGGACTCATTGATTCCCGAATTTTCTTTTCATACCTACTTTCTTATAATATTCAACATGCGCTCCGCGATATATTCGACTTCAGCGGAGACATGAGAAATTCCAAGACACGAGTATAATAATATTATAATAATATGAATATGTTACATACGTGTATTATAAACATAAATTTTCTTCTTTTTTTTTTCGTAATGTACGGAGAAAAATGTACATACATGAGAAATATAGAAGTTTTTACGTGAGAAGAACACAAGAAGCTTCTACTTCTCTTGCTAGATGCGGTACAATATTTACGGAGAGTATAAGCTCATGACAGGGTATATAATATAATATATATATATATACACATATACACGTTGTATTGTATCTAAATAATACATAAGAATGTCCACAGTTATGCAGTTATAGTCGTCTCGTTTATATGATGAGAAGTATAATGCAGGGTATTATAATATCCGTAATTTTTCACTCACTCTCCCGATATATAATACCGCGAGTATAGGTAGATGTATACATATGCATATATGTGCAGCATTATAACACGTGAACATATATTCGTATTATATAGAAATGTCAAAGTATTTAGTTAGTTAGGTAGCTGGTTATGCAGGTTTATGAGAATATAAATGGAATTAAAAGACTCGAGTGACTCTTCTTTGCCGTTATAACAGAGCGTGTACAATTAAGGCACATTGTCCGTTAATATACAGCATGTATGTGGCTTATGGTACGTACATGCACGTGTCAAATAAAGAGAAAAAGAAAGAAGACAAAAAAAAGGAGGGGAAAAAAATGAAATAAAATAAAAAGATCTCTATAGCGAAGGAGAGAGTTTCGGTTTTTGTACCACCGTCAGTTTCCTCCCCCTCATATTCCCTCCTCACCACCACGTCATATCTCCTATGTATAGGAGACTATGTGCTCTCCCTCTCTCTCTCTCTCTCTCTCTTTCATTAACATATATACACATAGCATATATACATGTATACAGTCCCAGGGGAAACACGTGTGGGCCACATGCGCACAAACTCCGGGGGTCTGCCACCCCCTGCCGGTGAAAAGAGCAGCAGCCTTAGTTTCGTCGTCCACCAAGTATATTAGTCCGTACAGTACGTGTATATGTTGTCTATACTTATAGACCCTTGTCTTTCACAAGATTCTCATGTATTGTGCCTAAGTTATAACTCTGAACCACCGATGGATGAGCCTACGTATATATTATATTATATGCCCTCAACCGAAGCTGGTACAAAACCTTACGACTACACCGTGTAACTAGTAAGGCCTCCCCTTCAATCACTGCCAATTTGATTTCTCGGTTTTTTTTTTCTTCTTTTCTCTTTCAGGGGCAAGGGGCGAGGGGTTAAAACAAAATGGGTGGGTTGTAACGATCTTCGGTAAGCAGAAACGGATGATTGTAAAGCAGAGGCGGCTGCAGTCATTTGAACAAATGACGAATCATTAATTTTTTTTATTGAAACTGATGACTTTTTGTAGAATAAATTATATTCGGTCGTCGTGATACATGTAATAACACTTGTTGGAAACTTTATTTCGTACCTTCGTTCTCGAAATTTCATTTTGCTTAATCGTTTGGAAATGAAAATATATAGATTTTGGGCTTCTATTTTAGAATGTTGAACTTCACACCGGAAGTCAATTCTTGTTTCTGGCTAATGAAGGAGGAATCCTTATTACAGCGGTTCTAGTCAATGTTAAGAAAAATAAAGACAACAATAATAATAATAATAAATAATTAAGAGACCACTCAGGGTGTCCGAAAATTCTTTTTCTCATACAACGTATCGCGTGAAAATCAGATCTTATGTCGCAATCTTCTCATCTAATGGTTTCTTTTTTGAAATTCTTTACAGCTAATCATTCGAAATCTTGGCAAAATCGGATGATATAGAGCTGAAAATACGTGCGGGTAGAATCACCCCGACATACGCCTCTGAAAATCTCCAGCTTTATTATAAAATATATTCTCTCATCAAGTCTATGGCGGAACAGTGTTAGCGTGGGAGTAGCGGATGGGCTGTGCTCCGACGCCCCCGCGCGACATATTTTACAAGTCACGGAAGGCAACTGGACACGACCATCACGGTACAAACTATATACCCACAATAACGTTGATCTACTCGATCGCGCGGCAGCAAGAAATCGCAAGACTATTTTTAAAATCAACGTATAGGTTTTACAACGTCCAGAACCTCCTCGATCGATATACGTATAAACTAATGTTATAACGATACTACCGATCGATTAATTCAATTGAAACAATCATCATGATTTCAAGTACATCGCATCATCATGGATTTTCTAGTTCTTCCTTTTTTAATTTATTATCATTCATATTATTAACGAAGATTATCTTACGATTGGAGGTCGACGTACGCTGCTGAGGATGAAAATTCGGTTTGGAAAGCAATCGCGGGGTTTGGTGGATGGTGTGTATATTTATATGGGTCATTCCAGCTCAATTTATCTATGGTCAGGCCTGACGCTCACCATTTTCGCTTCTGCAGTCGAAACATCTTCGTCTTTCCATATTGGAAAAGTGTGAGAAAAAAGATGATTCAACCGAATTGAAAATATACAATGAGCCCAGTCGAATTGACGTTAGTATGTCCTGTATATACGTTGATCAGAGTTCGGTAATAAATAGTATAGGCGATAAATAGAGCGACGAAGTTATATAGATTTAGCACGTTTCACATCGCGGGTACTGTGCAATGTGGCGCGTGCCTTATAATATTCGTTTATAGTTAACTTGTCATGGTTCGCGGCTGATTTCACCGGCTATACTTGTAACTTATACATACCTATATAGATACACGACATATACACACATTATTGTACACAGTGTTGCAGATGGGCGTGAGGTTGTGCAGTCCCGTTTAAAATAAAGTACATTTATTAGCATATTTCATTCGAATTATAGAAGACTTTCCAATGTATAAAGTCGTGTCAAAATTAGAAGCCTCCGATCGTAACTATTTTGATATTAAAATAATAATAATAATATATATTCTGATTAGAATTTTGTCCAATAAACTTGACCGATACCAAATACATGGGGCATTGCATGTCAAAACGACCAGGTTTCGAAGCTCATCGGATTGCAGTAGAACTCTCGGAATCGCTAAAAAATAATTATTAGTTAAACTTTTTTTTACATCCAAAAAGTTGCGAGCCGTTGAGCTTTATATTTTTCGATCCCAAGAAAGAAAACTGAAAATCTTCCATTCGATTCCGATGATGTTTGGAAGATTTTGATTTTTTTGGAACCGATGTACACATTGCGTACAGATTTTGAGTGTGTATAACTACATAAAAAATACATTAAATATTGTGGTACTAATAATCAATATTACAACGCTATAGTTACCTCTATATAATATTATATAGCTGTTACATGACCCCAGATTTATAACGCGTATTGGAAAGTTCACATTCTTTCTTACGAGTAGCTCGCTTCATAATGCCAGAAGTCACGGGCTCTTGAGAAATCTATCTACTCAACACAACGACTCGACAAGTTAGACCGTTGCGGCGTCTGACCCCAGGCCGCAAAAGTTTCAAGGGGAGACAATAATCAACTATATAATATGTATGATACAAATAATATGCACAAAAAATATCTTACTAAGAGGAAAATAATAATAATTAAATATATATGTATATATATCGCCATAATTGTTGTTAGGTTATAAAATAACATTTTACTCCGAATTTTAAAAGGGTGAACATAGCGCATCAGGTCCGGAAATTCGTATACTATACGTGCAGCAGCTGCTACGGTATAATAAGTTTCTTATTCTACCCTCTCTGCATCGGTCATTTTTTTTTAAATGTAAAAAAAATTTTTTTTTAGTTTTTTTTTTTAGCATATATATAATGTGTATGCGTACATTCGTGAGGTGAACATTTAAAACGCATAAAAGTAATTATTTAATTAGAGGGAGATAATTGCACGGCGTGGACGAGGGACTCTAATTTAATGGAATGTACGTGATGTGATGATAACTCTTAAGCACCTGTAAATATTAATGAAAAATAGAGTATGCGAGTTCTATTTTTCTTACATGATTCTATAGATTGTTATTTTCCAAATTTTCTATTCTTAATTACAGTTACGACTGAAGGCTCGATTTTTTCAGAATTTATCTTCCGAATACTTTTAGAATACAGCTACTGATATAACCAATGTTCAATTTTACTTTTATTTTTCATCTTCTCTACAGCATATCGCTGATGACATCTTGGCGAAATGTCGCTTATCTTACGTGTCACAATATCAGATTAGATACACCTATACCCATGGCACAGAAAATCGCGACGATATAATTATATACGTATCCTTTAAGTTTTACAAATAATTTTGAAACTTCGTTGTTAGAAAATTAGAAGCTTTCCGCCCACGAAATTCCAACTTATGTGTACCCTTCCTTAATTTTTTTTTCTTTCTATACCACTTCCACTTTTGTTTTTCTTACCTTTTTTTCATCGTCTTCGTTTTTTGTTTAAACGATACACGATTGTGCCTTAAAACCCTGCAACTCAAAAGCACGTTAAGTATAATAAGCCGGAGCAGAAGAGTCTGCTGAGTTGTTTGACCAGCTGCCGACCGATTCCTTTTCAATATATAGATATATGTATATGTAGGTATATGATATATAATATGTTCTCGGTGGTCGAAGCTTCAACTTACGCGGGTAGACGATTTTATTCCCAATCAATTTTCACACCGGGTATAATTATTTAAAAATGACCAATCTAATGCTATTTCCATCTGTTATACCTGAACGCCATTTGCATACAATCAACCTAAATATCTTATCCTGCCACCTATTCAAATAAAATTGGAATGATCGGTACATACGTCTATAGATATAATTTATATGAATTCTTTTTCTTTTCAATTATACCTGGGTATAAAAAATTCTCTGGAGCTGGTCTCGAGGTAAGTGAGACAGCGCGACAGAGTCCCCCTGATCCTAGCCGCACGCCAGACGCAATATTTTATTAACTCGTGGTCGACACTCGCGTTATAACCGTCGTTCGCTACGTTATGTACATACGTATTCTTATACGCGTCCTACGTACATGTATACATACAGCTATACATTATACTCAACGTTAAGGTAAGTAAGTATGTAAGCGAAAACCGAATGACACTGGTATAAGGGTATTTGATTAACAGATGTCGACGCATGTGCGGCTTTTACCACATTTATACATACGAATGTATACGTATATATAGGATATATCATTGCATAGGTGTACATACGTACAGATATGATGCATGTGAATTGAAAATATGTAAGAAGTTAAAATTTCACGTGAATAAAGTGTCGTTTTTCTAATATATCATATTTTTTTCATATATGTATAATGTAAACTTGGAGTAAATTATATATTCTAACGGTATTCTGTATAATATATATTGTTATCTTTAGAAATAATTTTTTGTCACATCTCGAACTATACCTTTCTTTTTTTTTCTGATAATCAATTCATCGTCCGAGCCGCCCTCTTGCACCTTTTTTTTTCCGTTACCAACACTCTTGGTATTGATATCCTGACGTTGGTTGGCTGGCTAGCGACATACCGGCTTCTAAATATAAGTGACACTTGTTTCAAGTAAATCAAGTCGCCTAAAGCGAGAGGAGATGGAAAAAATTTTCTTTAAAAAAAATCGTAAAGGAAAATAAATAGTATGCACAACACTATTCTATGCCCAACCAACCCTTGAGAATTCCGATATCCTAACACATCTGTGCTGAATTTGATTAAAATTAGCGAAATTTCTGCCGATAATTCATGCAGTAAGTGAGTAAAATAAAGAAGACGAAAAAAGCCGCAACGTCTCCTTATGCGGCGTTCGATCGATCAAACAAGTGTTTGGTCATACCTATAACCCTGCGCGTTTAACCCTCCCGCAATGTGTGTAATGAAAATAAAAGAGTTAGTCATTCTCCACTGAATTTTTTAAGAGAAAACCAATAACCCTCTTTCCTCCTCCAGATTTAGTGAGTGACATATATGTGGTGGGGAATGATTTCACGGTTGGAAGTCTCCTGGATCGAAGTCTCTCTGCTCGAACAACGCCATTTTGACTTTTATAATTAGAATATCGTGTTGGAGTACAAAACTTTCGAGATCTAATAATAAACCAAACGAAGAGTGTAGTTCGTTCGGACCAGGCATCATTTATATAGGTCTACCTTACCTTAAACACTAAGGAATTCTCTACTATCCCAATATTATATTACAGAGGAATAGTATATATTGTAGATATACGTACTCTGTTCAATGCTCATTTTATGAATCGGTAAAGAGTAGAGAGAGAGTGACACTCACTTTTCCACTTCACTGGCCTCGCAATCTCGTCGGTAACATAGCTTTTACCTAAAATAAGTAAATTTACATTCAACATTCTTAGCTTCGTGGTGAAATACCTAAATGAAATGTTGTGGTGAAGTCACTGATCCGTGAATTCCATTAGAATGCGAGTGTTAAATTAATAAAGCATATGCGCTCATATTCAAGTTTCGAGCTCTGCTGCAAACCCGTATTTTATGTGGGTTGGAGCAAATTGCATAAAAAAATTGATCATCTCCAATATCTTACGACCTTTCTTTCTTCCTTTCAGTTTTCTACTGTTTTTTTTTTATTTTTGTTTTGTTTGGTTCTTTGAAAAATAGTCTACTGCAACAGGAAATCATGGGTGAAAATGTATACACGACATGTTTCATGATTCATACCACGCAAAAGAAGAAGATAAAAAAAAAAAAGCAGAAGAAGACCACTGTACGCCTCGTTCTTTCTTACGCACGATCGCCCTTAGGGCTACACTGGTCTCCAATACCATGTATATATAAAATACGTGCGGTTTTAGTCTTCCAACAGAGAAAAGAACGCCATCCACCCAACCAACATATCAGCCAACCAGCCAGCCACCAATGAGACATCGTCTGCGCTGACTCTCAATTCTACAGCAATAAAGACCTGGTTATCACGAACGAAGTTACGGAGAAGCTGCTTTATAGTAGTGAAGTGCACAGTGCAGAGTTTCATCAGAAGGAGAAGAGTGTGCAATACGTACGTATGTGGAGAAATATATAGCTATATTATATACGATATAGGTGGCATGTACATGTAGGTATCGCTACAGGATCGCGAGGAGCGAGAGTCCTGCGATGGTAGAATCGGGAGTAGCTGTTGCCATGCAAGTATATATAAAGGCGAGGGAAGTTAGATTTCTCCTGTTGGTGGGTTGGCCAAGTGGCCACATGCGGACTTCGACTCTCGCACGTGCAAGCCAACCCGACGAACGAATCCGACTGGACAACTTGGACGAGAGACCGCACAGCGACCGCGCCCTAGACTCACTATGTTGTGTAGGTAATTGATTGAGCCGCACCCTCAAGGGTGTTAAACCTACCTTACAAACTATACCGAGCCATCGTCGTATCGGAACCCGTTACACAACCCCAGCAAAATGTTTATATCGGTTAATCATTGTTTGGACAAAAATTATAGGCAAACATCGGGGTTGTGGAAAACATATTTTCGTTTTCACCTCCCTTCGCACTCCACGGTATACCTGAAAACAGTCATTCGGTTGATCCGAGAAACAAAAATCCTAGGATCTCATCGTCCGTTGTGTGAATATCAAAATAGAAGAATGAAATTTACAGACACCACCCTCTAAACTGTAGGAATGAAATATTTCTCGTACACCCTATATACACGAGAAGTAGCTGGTATAATACGTACCAGTATCATACATAGTTGCGTATCGGTGCCATTTATAACGCCGTAGGACATTGCTAACGTATTTGTATGTAGATATACATGTTACATATACCTACACGAAGAAATTCACATCTACATACCTCCGTGTAACCTCCTACTTCCACTTTGTCCTCGTCTCTCGCTCGTTGCCAACTCTCTTCGTACGTGTTACGCTATGTATATACACATGTATGTGGACATAAGCTATGTGTGAATGTATATAATACTGTAGGTATACGCGAGAGAAACACTAGCACACATACGGATACCGGGTTGGATTGGACAGTCACGCTACATGGTGTGATAGCACCGCATTAAACAACCCCCTGGCCAGCAGTAGCAGCAGCAGCAGCAGTAGCACCCTGAGTTCGCGTCAGCTACGAAGTTTGAGTCAAGGTGGATAGGTATAACCGCATATACCTACTCCAAGATCTTTCCAGATAGAGGCCATCCGATGCCCGTAACTAAATATAACGAGTCTACCGTATACTGACCCGGGTATATGACTCTTCGCGTTAATTAGTTCCCCTTCGACGAGTCTCTCAGGGTTGTTGGCGAAATTTTATGTGTATACAACGATTCTTCTTTTTTCCTACTTCGTGTACCTGCAATCGCTAATTCCTTTACATTATATACCTGTATATAGTGTAGTCCTTGAAATTTCGCATATACGTATTCAAGAGAGTTAATGTATGTTAGTTCATAGCCGCAGTGGGTTGGGTAGAATTCATTTTCTTTGTAAATTAGTGTTTATTTAATATTGAGGGCTGAGAACCAGAAAGGCATAACCTCAGGAAAAAGTATCCACATTACCGTGAAGACGAATCCTTCAAAAAGCGAGAAAAATTAACGAAACATCAAAATCACGCTCAAGTCTGAATCAAACTTCGTAAGAAAGTTCGATATTTTGGATCGCTTAACTTTTTGTTCTTCTTGTGGATTCGCCCTTCTGGCGAAATTTTGGGTGGCAGGCTTGAATTTTCTAAAATACCGACGAACTACCGATTACCTGTCATAATGACGTTCCCCTCAAAAAATACATTCCACTTGAATTGACATAATTTACATCATGCATGTGTCCTTTCTTTTTTGTTTCGTTCGCTTTTTCTACAGCTAACACCCTTGTGGTTTTCACTTCTCGACACATTTCTTTACAGGGAGAGCAAGAGGTGAGTTCACAGTGTATTAAGGGTGTGTATTGAGGGTCAACTGTGCAAGGCATGTCCACAATTTCCGTTCTGGTTGTTTTTTAAGATTCGTAAGACATTCAGAAATGCCTATGTGAATAGCTATTTATTCCGAGTTCATAGGACCTCGGGTCAACATACAATACATTGTACATATATATACCTCCCAGTCTTCTATAAATCTACGTTTTTACTACCGCGAAGGGGGGGGGGGGGGGGGGGTAGAGTATAAAATGATTCTATCAGAGGTCATGGAGGTCGTCGAGCTCCTTCCCTATCACCAGCTTATCCAACGACTTTTCTTCTCTATTCTTGAGTACGTATGTGTGTACATAGTACGTAAATTTATGTAAGTATATATAGAATATCAGTAAAATACAAGTTTGGAATTCTACGCTGGTGAATATGCGTGTACGTGTATGTATATACGTATAATATATTCGAAGATAATTATCGATGCTAAACAAAAGTCTAGAGCTTTATTATTAGTATACCCTATATACCTTATATTCTTGATATCTAACCCCCGAGATCTGAATAAATATCGCCTAGCTATATTTATTTTGACATTATAATATGAAAACTTGAAATGTAAAAACTCTGAATTATTTATCGCCGGTTTTACAATCAATGGGAAAAAAATTTCTAGTCCTTTTCCGACCCTTTTTTTTTTTTGTCGCAATGGTTATCCCAACTCACAGTTATAACGAAGTTCGTTATTTTCCAGAAAATAAATTATGATCCTTGGGGACGAAGATAAACGAATGTTATACGATGAGAATGTTCGCTTCCATATGTTATCCCCCTAGGAGCAAAGTCTCAGGTCAAAGGTTCGTTACTAAAGTTGATTTCAAACTTATCGCGTATATACTGTAGATTTCCGCGGGCACTGCAGATAATAACACGTTATATTATATTGCGGAGTTTCTGTTTCGAAACTCATGTAAGAAGAAATGAAATAATGGAAATATGTGCTGGACTTTCTGTATAATCAAAAATGTTCTTATGCTATAATAATCTAATTATTGTAGGAAACTAGCCCATTTTTAAAACATGAGTAAAAGCTGAGCACGTTAATGAATCTTAAAGAGTTCTTCGCTGTTAAAAATCGAAAAATCTTTATCCGCTGCCGAGAAACACGCGACGTTTTGAAAAAAAAAAAAGGTTTTCGAAAGAATTGCTGTCCGGATGTAGACGAACAATATCAATCATGCACTTTTCGGTAAAGAATTATTTTTCCAATTTTCATAATGAAAAAAGAAACACGTCCATTTCTATTCAAACTTTGAACATATTGCTTCTGCAGCTTGTGTTTTCGCCACCCTGTACGTAGCGAGCCCGCGAAAATAGAATAATTGCGCAGTATTTGAAGTGTAGAATTGTTTATGCACTTGTCACTTTTAGCCAATGGTACGAATGAGGTATGTGCAACATTATTATTTTATTGCCCGTGAATGATAAGGGAGAGAGAGAGGAAAAAATAAATAATAGAATGTTAGAAATTACATTACAGCCTTTGATGCGGTATCATAGTGGTGTTTTCTATGTGCCCGTATGACTACGAATATGTCCCGTATATCCATAACGGAGATTGCATCTTCAGACTTTACACATGTATTATATTAAGGTTATATGGTCTATCGGTGGTTACAAGAAAGAAAAATGTTGGAAAAAAATGAAAAAAAAAAACAACAAACAAACAAAATAATAAAGTGGGACTTGGTCTGCTGAGCTGTCATTAAAAAAAGACAGAGCTTAGTTGAAGAAATAAAGTTTCATGGTCGAAGATTGCTGTGATTTCTACTGCAGAGAGAAGTTCACAATTGTGCAGTATTATACGGAGGATTCTAAACCAACGTTTGTGTTGGTCCCTGTCCTGCAGTATACTATATAGAAGATAGCGATTTTACGATAAGCGAAATGACCGCGTGGAGAGCGATAGAAGAACTGAAAAGTGCATGAGGAACTGGAAAGAGAGAAAAGGACATAAAACAGCCGTATAGTTATGTTTGTCCAAAGTGTTTCGAGAACGGATATGGGTAATCTGCAGATAGATTCCACCTATTTAAATACCTCCATGCTATATATATCTGTGTATAGATATATATGTATATAGCAAAGCTGCATTTTGCAGCGGATTAGACCAAAACACGTTTTGAAAACTCCATCCGGATATTAGTTATTTTTATCTGATTGTTCAGGCCTTCAGAAATTCCATCCCCTATTATTCGGACACATTGCATTTCTCAATGTGAAAACACAAGGCAAATAATTGCCGATCACTAAAATCATATACATATACACATTTATTTTTCTGAGGGAAATATTTCCTTGCAATGAAGTAAACTGGCGAAAATAAATTAACTGAAATTCGCTACGGTTATATACTATAAAACTTTCACTACATTTATTTTCACGCCTATATACAGCCGGTGCCCATCAACTACTATTATAGCCACCTATCTACCTACTTTATATACCTGCCTATACCCATCCGGCACTCCCACAGGTCGCATGTCTTTTTTAACTCACTTTTTTTCTTTTTCTTTTTTTTTTTGTTCTACAAGGGCCGTATCGTTAGTCTGACACACATTTTGGTAATAATAATATATTTATATAAATTTATTTCCCGAATATGATGATAGTTGGTAGTTTAAATTATCGATATTATTGACTATTTCAGAAACAGCTCAGCATGAAGTCAATTATTTATTTTAGTTATGGTTGTGTGCGATGATATATTCAATATCGATCTCTATTGTATGATATTTTTTAATACTATATATAGCTACTGCAGAAACTCGTAAAGTTTCTCGATACAGTTACACTTCCTCATTCGTTCTACGCCATTTTATCCATTATACTGTCATATACCGAAATGATTCATGATCATTTCACAACATACGGGACATAGCTACAGATTCCACGATCTTATTGAACAGAATATAAATCCGAACAGCTCTGGAGCATCGAAAAAAAAAGATTGCAGGCACACGTTTTCTGTAGTCAAGAAACTAAAAATAGACAAATTTATAAAAGAAATATACAAGAGGACAAAAAAGGAAAAAAAAAAAAAACAATTGAATCAGAGTCCTATAAAACGTCGTCGGTGTGACGTGAGGTCAGGGGGCGCATTTCGTGTGCAAGATGACATCAGATCCTGCATCCTAAACAAAAAGAAATAAGAATGAAAATAAATCTGGAATATTTACTGGTAGTAGATACATTGTGCAGCAGTACATCTCACAAAGTTATCTCGATCTTTCAACTCTTGGTGATCGATACGCCGTCTGGACGCTGTCGGTGATTTTGAAAGGATCCGCTCTTGTTTGTCACATATGATTATCATACATGGCGAACGATTTTTCCAATGTTTCTAGAGACTTCAACGCCTACGCGACATGGTAAAAAAAAAATTATTTACTCAGTTCGTTTTTTTGTTTAATTAAAAATCGGAATTCGAAAGTGGAGAAGTCTTCGAGGATCGCTTGGATTTTTCATTATTAGCTGCGTGAAAAAAATTTTACGTAACTTGAAAATGAAAATTATGTAAAACTAAGATGAAATACAAGAAAATTAAATGTTATATATTATTACCGTAGAATAATGTCTCTGAGAATGGAATTACGGACGTTATTAAGAAGATGTTGGCTGTACGCGGTGATGCAGTCTGTGGGTCTATCTCGTCAAAGAGTGTACACAGTGGCGGGTTGGGTGCAGTTGCATCGTGTCTCATACTTTTTGTCATGATTCTAATGCTGCTGCACTCGAGAAGCCGGTGGAGCCGTAGCCCTCGTCTTTCATCGAATCAGCCTGCTTCGTAGCTTTTACGACACTCATTTATAACCAGAGCAGGCGAAAGACTGACTCGTGGTATATAGGTAGTCGTATAGTTCTGTGAAGAACGAACTTGAAACTTACATAAAAACACGGAGTCTCCCTCCGATCCAATGCCCATCTTTGAACCATTTTCTTTTCCCCAAACACCGGCTCAACGCACCCTATACAAAAGCCGAAATCATTAAATTCAGCCCACGTTTAGTTAAAAAATAAAAAAATAATTAGATTAGATTAATTAATTATTAATTCCGTTTAGAAAATTTACCGAAATGGATTCTTCTGGTTTCTTTGAACTCAATGATTTTGGACTAATGATATACCGAATTTCTCTACTATACATATACACATGAATAAGAGAAATGAAATAAAATAAAATGAAATGAAATAATAAAATATCGTACAGTCGTTTATACTGCCGGTGAATTCGTGTAGTTGTCACGCGTGATTCGTAAAGGAAAGAACGTCGCGTCGTGTTTTCTGCCAATAAGAAGTGCCCTAGGGGAAGGTCGGATTCATGCAAGTCAAACTAAAAATAAATTAACATTCCAGTAAGATAAAATCAGGTTTCCCATAGGAGCAGCAGCAGAGCTCGGTAAGACCAATGAAGAGAGAAGGAAGCGCCACCGACTCGGTTTGACTGGCCGATGGCCGTTCGGGCGACCAAAGTCGAAGAACAGCAACTACGGCAACGGCAGCACCGTGTAAGTGGCAGCTAATTAGCATTGCATTTATGGAAAATCAACCTCTACAGACCAATATCCCGCAGCGAGATAATACTTTCGAATTTGGATAGCCGTTTGTACCTCTTCCATACTGTCTCCACTGCACTCTATAGCTGCGTAAACGTTGTTACTAAGATTTATGATAAGATATTTTCACGAGGGACCTTTTTTTGTTTATTTACTGGCCCGACCACCAAGATTAGCTGTTTTAACTATAGATATATGGTTGTATTCTAGATGGATATGCGGCGGTTACATAGCTATGAATATATTCAGGCCTTAGACAACAGATCGTTTGTTTACTGATGTCGAAAAAGTGGAAAATGGGATACAAAAACCACAGTATAAAAAAAAAATGATAGGACCTAAAACAAGAAAGAAGAGAAAAAGCAAAGAATTCAGTTAACAAAATCTCTTCCTCACAATCTGCAGCAAACGCATAACCAAACGATCATATAGCTGTTATGAGCAACGAATTCAAGTCCCATGATGCATCCGCAGGATATTTAGAAAGATTACCGAAAGCATGAAATAAACCTACAATCTTTTTTTATCTTATATTTTTTCAAATATTTTTTCAGAATTTATTTTGCTTTAAAAATACGAAAAGCTGAGAAATACGACCATATATTTGCGATCAATCCGCAGTAGGTATATAAATGTATGTATACGATGCTAATAAAGGCTTCGCCTGAGAAAAGTAATGAGTCGGTCACCGAATCGTATTTTTATCCTATTTTTTTCTTTCTTTTTCTCTTAATGAGTTCGTTCTCGAGCTTTTTTTCAAAAGTAAGTAAGTCAGACCAAGACTGCATCGCGAAGAGTAAAGACTACAGCGCGTTCTTTGTTCCTTCGGGATAAATTTAGCGCTAGTAGTTGTCATGAAGCTATGTATGTATGTACGAATGCGTGAGCACATGACTAACCAAACTCAACGAACAAAAATAGTATAGTCAAAAGAAAAAGAAAAAAAAGAATACATCATTTTATACGATTCACGTACTCAGGACGAACAGAATTATTTATACGTAATTGTTACTGTTGAGGTGATTTGAAAAATTATGCATCGAAAGCAGTACTTTGGAATCATTTGTTCTGGTGTTGAATTTTTGTTCTCGTCAATTTTTTGAAAAACTAAATTTTTTTTTCAACGGTAAATGAAAACCTTGTACATATACCAGGCATGACGAAACGCACGCGTAAGCGAATGACGAGGACGAGCCTTACAAGTTTCACGATTGAACAGAGTGTCGGTCTTTATCCAATCAGTTCAATGCCTGCCCGCGTTCTCTCCAATTTGCTGATTATTCATAATCTGCCACGGACCCAGTTAGCCTTACGAGTCACTGTCACCTAAACGCAAACGAACCATGAAGCTTTTTCTCTCCAAACTTCATATTACTTTTTTTTTGTTTTTTTTTTGTTACAAGCTTTGCAGTATAGGTATTAGCATTATTGTAGGAAGTTTTGAATGCGCGTTAAACCTACAGCGTTCCAGAAAAAAAAAAAAAAAAATCAGACCTCTTTCTTCGGGAGCATCTTCTGTGGATGCAAAAATTATACGTTATAGGTATACATACGGATGATGAAAGATGCATTTATATTGTTTTATATATTTGACTTGGGTGTTTTTGTATTTCAGACATTGTTGGCATGATCACGAAGTGCGAACCGGTTTAGAGTGGTTCCTTGCTATTGGGTTGAGTTCACTGACCTTCCGACCGAATTCTTCCGATTCTATACAAAGTTCCGAAACCATTGGCCGCCCATTTCCGGTTATAATCAACTTTGATATCAGCTACTTCTCTCGGAACTCTCGTACTAATATACTTTTCAACACAACCTACGTACACGCATACGAAGGCTCGTCCCTTCTATTTTACCTGCAGCTTTAATCAATCATCAAATCTCGGTCAAAAACGACCGGAGCCGAGTCTCGTTCGTTTCCTCTATGAAGTATATAGTATTCTGCGACTCCTTTTTTTTCTTCTTAGTTTTCGGATTTCATTCCGTAGATATTTCAAGATCTAGTAGTATAATGTGATTTAGATAAATAAAAAACAAATGGGCGAATCGGTATACCATGCGAACTGCATACATATGTTGAATGATTTTATCTTCGAAGTTTGTAACATGATCCTTCGCAAAAGCTTCAGAGATATAATACGAAGAAGTGTGAAAGAACACGAAAAAGTGTCCTCAGCAATGCCCGACGTCTGATAATGTAACCAAAACTTCTGAACCGTTGTAAAATGCATGTTGAATCGGGAATGATCTTACGGTGGTACTGCCATAGGTGTGACTTCGGTTCTTGGGTTCCCGATCGGCATATGATATCGCATCATCATCATCATCATCATCATCATCATCATCATCATCATCATCATCATCATCATCATCATCATCGTGATCGTGTGGTGTACGAGTGGAGTGTGTAGGTATATTTTAAATACATCTACATACAAGCATCAAGGGAGGGAATGAGGATGAGGATGAAGTTGAGGATGAGGACGGGCATGTCCTGCAACGGAGTCGAGAGGTAAAGGGCTGACCAACCGGTCTCCTCGGACGATCGTTCGGTTTGCGGCTACAGCTTGGCTTAGTCAGTCAATGAACTCTGCAGCCGCCCCACGTGACACTGACCCCTCTGCAGCGGCAGTTTACCACCAGGGTAAACGTCCCTGTATGTATATATGATGAAATTCTCGATTATTAATATAACGTAGTGGAATAAATACCTGCAATGTGCATGTATATTGTATTTTGTATGTATAGATACGTCACTCTCGCGCCCGCGAAAGAACGATTGAAGCCATCGCGTAGACGCGCTGCAGAGCAACACGCTGCGGATGAGGCTCTCCACTTTGATCGGTTATCGACGCCATCTTAACGACCTGAACATCGAAGAAATAATTGGTTGAATAATAACCCACATCTGCAACATAAAGTAATATGCTATTTTTAAATCGCGTGTATAATTACCTGGGAATCTTCAAATCGATAAGTATCACCGTGTTTAACATAATTTTCCGAGCATTGACTATAAGGTGCTTTTTATTTTGCAGAAGTCAAAAATTGTCGGGTCTAATTTTTTGAGTTTTTTACATAATTCGAGAGGAACTTAAGAGTCAAAAATGACAAAGATCGAGCTGCGATTCAGAAAATATTTAGCAGATGTCTTTTTACATCGAATAAACTTAATTCAATTCTGTTTAACAGTGAACCATTGCTCCTGTACAAATATAACCCGACAAATCGGCTCTGATTTTTTCTACTTTTTATTTTTAGCTCCAACCATAGTCTTGTTTGACTTACAATTAGCAAGACCCCCGCTAAAGATTCCCCAAACCGTAGTTTACGAAGTGTTTTCGCTGTTCAGTAGCGTGTATGAACTTTAAAAAACTCATTGCTTTTTTCAATTTTTTGTTAGAACCGATTTAAAATCTCAAGTCGTTCGAGAACTGCCCTGCTTCGAATTGCTCGATTGGATAGCTGTGCAAAAATTTAATATTAATTTTATTCTGTCATTTAAATTAAAAAATATAGTTCATTTTAGGTAATTTCGATCGAACATTTATAAGCCCTGTAATTAAATGTTAAGTGCGCTATCAGGTGCCGCGATGAATTTTTTTTTTGTTTTCATGGGATTTTCAAGAATTATTATTATTATTGTTATTATTATTATAACCGGGTTTCTCGATTATCCACGGTGATTTCGTCTCGGAGGAGCGAAAAGCGGTTTTACACGTTGTCCCCACTATATTTTTAAGTTACGCTACACAGTGCAGAAGGATGCGCGAATGAATTTTCTTTCTCTTTCGTGCAGTATTTGTAGCATATACATTTACCATCATCGAGTTAAGATAGTTTTGCAGCATCATCTTCACTAAACAAGTTTTCAGATTTTTATTATCCGTAACACATACAACGCGTTTGAACACTCGACTCTATCAGCTGCAATATGAGCAGTTTTGTACAACATGCGCAAATCTAGGAAAAGAGGGGTAATATCGGTAGATATGTACGATCAACACTCCTCTGCATTCACAAATCTGCGTGCTTAAGGTAATAAATTACATTTATTAAAAACATAAATTACGCGCAATTATAAGTATAACGTGAACGGGATTAATATTGCAGGTTCGGATTCTTGAGCTCAAAATACATGAGAATACCGTGAAAAAAAAAATCGAAAAAAATCAATTTCCTACACCCAACTTTTTTGCAGCCTTAAATTTCTCAAATCTATGGTCTTGTCCCAACTATTTCACGCATTCGAAAGAAAATCGTACGGCTCTTTTATTTCACAGACCCCCATCCGTAGTTTATATGATCGAACCGTATGATATCAAGTTACGTCGTATAGGGTTGTTAAAATTGATCCTGTTTGTCAAAATCGACCCCCAAATCAAATATAATGAATGATACCTGCATCATAAAGCCAACGATACGTTAATTATTTAAGCAGCTTATCGGGACCAAATAGGTTTTCATATTCTATAGCCATAGCATAGATATGTATATAGATATCCAGTACCCAGTAGTATGACACGACGGTCTGCAGGATTCTGTACTCTCAACACTTCTAAGGATTGACAAAAATTTTCAGATTATATATATTCTCGTTGAAAAGTTTTGTGGAGTTAGCACGCCATCTCAAGAAAATATCGGAAGAGGGTACCCCTTTCAACCGGCGAAACTACTCTCATCATTTATCAAGAACTTTAGAACCATTCAAAAGGAAACCAGAACTCTGAGGAAGAAATATTTTTTTCACTAAATTTATAGTCCTATTTATTTGCCAACTATGGCGAGTCTTGCGTTGGAGGTTTTGCAAACCAAGCTTAGGTATATTAAACCTACTCTTATATACATCGAGAATTCTGATTTCTATCACTTATATATGCCCTGCATACATATATATTATATACCTATACATAGCTATAAGAAGTGTGAAGGCTAAGAAATAATCGAATAGCAAATCTGGATAGCTATATGTATTGTACACAATATATGTATTTAGTACCTTATATTGTTAATATGGTTATATATACTATGAGAAGGGCTAAAGTGGGACACACGCAACCATAGCCTCAAACGTCGAGCTCTTATCAGGTGCGCGCAGGACTCGGAGCTAGATTCTAACCACTAATCAACTCCTTGTGCGCAAGAAACACCCCGTTCTTTTTATCGCCTGATTCGCATGTATAATGAGCAAGGTCAAAAGCCAGAGATATATAGTTTATTACACGTAACAGAATTAGACTTACGAAAACTGCTGGAACCTCAGACATTTCTGCTCGTGATTGAGAATCGAGAATCTTCTGACAGGGGGAAAAAAAATTTGATATAGCTCTAGGAAAGGAGAACATTTTCTCAGGTCTGTTTTTCGTGGCAAAGTATTAATGACACCATGAGCAAAAAAAATTTGAAATTCAAACTATACCTCTGGCTCTTCCTAGTTCGAAAGTCTGAGGCAACTCAACTTGTATAAGTTGAAAAAGTGTGAAAACAATTCTGGGAGCAAAATGATGACGATAATGATGGTCATGGTTTAAGTGACTGTATACCTATTACTCTACCTATGGTATAGCTTGAGGAGCCAGACACCATAGACGTACCAGACACGCAACACGCGTGGTCCTATAATTATTTCCATAAAATAGATTATCTGTAATTATGTGGTCGTATAGATATATTTGTTACATATTTATGGTGCCCCTTAACTCGAATGTAGCGCAACCTGTGGACTGCACTATGGTACTCTATCTATTATCACTAGTAAATAGACCTACTATACACGAAACTTCGGCATTGTTTCTTACTGCAAATTTGATCGCAATATCGATTGTCGATAGTACTTTTAATCATAGGAGAAATACACGAAGTGCGATATCTCACCCGAGTTTACTCTGCGTAGACTTGAAAGTTTATTAAATTTTTATTTATAGCGGAAAACGCAGCTGATTCAAAAATCTAAAGGAATTCAAGCTGGTGTGAAAACTAATTTCATGATCCAAGTAGGTACTGTCCAAGCCGTCAACATCTACTTGTCATCCTATTTTTTACCGCGATTATATCATAATTTTTTTTGTCCTTAGATTTTGGACAGTGATCGATACGCTTTGACAAAAGTCCAATATATATGATAGAACTGAAACCACATAGTTCTATGTATATTAAAGTAATGGTAAATTGTAACTGAATATACAATACACAGAGACCTATATACGGTTCACTGTTACAGGCAAAGCTTTACCACGAGTAATGGGATTGGCTGTCAACACTATAAATATATGTGCGCTTCGCCCATCTGCTTATAATCATTTGATCGCCCCATCATCTCCATCCCCTGCGACTAACCTTTTTATTACACAAACAATAAACCCGCATGAAAATATTTTCACTTGGTTAAAAATCGGTCAATTCAATTATACGTACTCATCAAGCTTGATGTTTGATTTATGTACACATAGAAGGTATAAAATGCAATATTTCGAAAATATTTTTCCCATAATTTTTGTCCTAGAATCATAAAAAAAAACGAAGCAAAAAAAAAAAAACGGGTTCGAAAACGACTAGAAAATCTGAGCGCAGAGCTTCTGTTCATAACTTTTTTGGATATGAGTACGCTCCAGCTATTTAAGTTCGTCGATTAATTTTTAATTAGCATCTGCGCGCGGTTCAGCGAATAACTTAATCTCTTACATTATATGCGAAGTCAGGGCAGCAGTAAAAGGAGAAGCAAAAGCAACAGCAGCAGCTGCTACTCGTGACCACGCAATATACATGCATAAATATACCTAGATATTTATTTATTCGCAATAACGTTTCACCGGTATATAGGTATATAGGTACCTAATTTTGCTTACCTATATGGGACCGTGAACGAGCACCGGGCGAATTAATAATAAGGGTCGATCGCAATTATCTGGTTGCTGTGGTGTGGTATGAAATTTTCGAGAATACATGTGAAATTTCGGAAACACTAATTAACGGTAATAATATTAAAACCGGGGGTATATTTTCATGCGTTCTTTTTTTTATACATGCTGACGTTCAGCAGCTAGATCGAAATTTAAATTTACGTATTGAGGAAGGTGTTCATCGTCTCCCCATGTTTATATATATCATCATCGTATCTGTATTTATGCATGCACACATACGTAATCGTTTCCTTCGGAGTTTTCGAAGCAAAGGTTAATCAGGTCTGAATCGTTATTGTGAGTATGCGACCTGCAGTTGTGCTTAAATGTCTGACTAGTAAATATACTTCAGGTAATATGGCTGCAGAGAGCAGGTAAAATAAGTGAAAAAAAACGCATCGAAAAGAAGAGACAAAAACTGAAACAGGAATCCAAGGAACAAACGCTATAATAAGCTACATCACTTATATACATATTTAGTTATTTCCAACTGGTCCCCATCATTTTTTTTATACGAATACTTACGAAATTGGACTCACGTAAAAAATAGCATTTTCGAAAAATGATCGATTGAAATCCAAAATTCTCTGATGCCCTTGAACCAGCTCTTCATTACTTTAAGTATGATGGAGACGGAGAATAATTTAATCGCAAAGTATAATTCAAAGAGGGACTTCAGGGTCTTTCAAAATGGCGTCGTTTCAACCGTGCTCACATACGTGTATATAGGTATACACTGCATATAATGCATACTGCAGGGTTGCTGCATGTGCGCCATGGGGCGTTGCAAAAACTCTATAGGGCATTATACCAATGCCGTTGCCGGGGGTTACGTCAGTTGGTATGCGCAGTGCACCACTTGCATTTCCCACCAGTCTTGCAACAATTCTATATACTCGAATCATCCAATTCGAAAGCAGTATAACACAAACACATCTTCAAAAAATATGTAATACTATATGTATATCAGGTATGCAACCTACTCCAAATACGGGAATGCACACATTCCCGGTAATTTTAGCCTTATACATAATCGGCGCATCATTTGGCGTTCAAACAAGAGCGCGGCGTTAGTTGCAAAATATCTAAAATGGTGTCGAGAAAATATAAGGAAAGTAAATTTATGATACCAATAATAATAACAATAATAACGCTAATAAAAGAAAGAATCAAATATTTTACTGTCTAAAATGTGCGTTACCATGGGTAGCACGTTACGGAACAGCGCTTTCGGTGTTTAAGGATTACGACGTCCCGGTGTCAGTTGAAAGTAGGGAGGTGTATCCCTGCCATTTTTCGCAAAAGGGTGGTCTGCAAGGCAGCACACACACTTCCGGACTGCTGCAGCACAACTATAGCTACTGGTCGTTATTTTATTGTTACCAACTATCGCGGTTAGTCGTGTTTCGTTCACTTGAGTCAGTCGTTGTCTGAAACTGCAGCAGTTGATGTGCGTCTCGTTGAAAAAAGAAAAAACAGCAGAAAAAATATCAAAATTCAATCGCCACATTTCAGAAAATGATTTAAAAAACTAACAAAAAAAAAAAAAGAATTATTTGTGATCAGTGAAAGCGTCATTCTTATGCGGGTGAAAAATGAAGTCCATATTGAATGAATATTATTTTACGTAATTTACCCGCTGGCGATTCATCATCATGGCGGACACCATAACTGACGCGGATCAATTGTTACGGCAAATATTATGATGTATATATTTATAATTTGAAAATTGCAAAAACAAATGCATGGTACCGAGCGACAATCATTTGGTACATTTTCGGCTTTATTTTATTTATTTTAGTTTTAATCTTCAGAGTAAACTATAACGATGAAGGGCACGTAATTAACCTACACTCCACAGTTAACTCGTTTTTCTTTTTCCATCACTTTTCGCTGGAAGAAACAACGCTGACTTTTTCTGTCGTCATATTAACGTACATTTCGTATAATAAATGTGATTTTGGAGGCTTCTGTTCTGTACAAAACTTCCACAAGTACATTCCCCATTATTCCATTGTTGCAACTGTATACTTACAATTTTGATATAAAGTTAAAAATTTTGTACGTAGGTGTGGTAATAACGTAAAATTTTATTACACGCATGAATTGGTTCATCTGGACCTTTGTGATCGAAAATTTTGTTGAATTAACCCTACCATTATTTACTCTATACAGGTGTTTCGATTCATTGTATAACACATTGTATAACCATAAGACTCGAAGTAAAATTTTTTGTTTGATATGCACCTGCACAACATGCACAGCGGTTTTTTCTCCTATTATCCCCTTTTTTTGCAAACTGTTCACTCCATCCAAGTATATTACAATAATTATTGTATAAACGACTCTGTTGTTTGCAACGCGCGTTTTACTCAAACTGCTGCCAAATAAATAATGATGGTTAAAAATGTTCGCATAATTTTTGTCACATCATTTTTTTTTTTTATCTTTCTCCGTTCAAGATTTAACGCGGAAGACTCCATATTGTTCATCGAGCGCAGGAAATTCTAAAATGGAGGGTGAAATTCCGAAAGATTCTTCGCTGCAGTAATTCGCTCGGCAGTTCGATTATACGTTATTTAGAATTACAGGTGAGAAAATTTATCTTCGTATCTTTTTTTCGTGTTATTAGATAGAAAACATGAATTAAATATTAATAATTTAAATAGCAAGTATGAGCAACAGCAATAGAGATCATATATTATTGCACACAATTTAACAGCGCTTGAAAAACTATACATTACTTCATAAATTTCTTAATTTGATATACGGACTGTATGTATATTATTTAATTGGCACGATATACCCGAGATAATGGCAATGTAGATAAGAAAATCTACATCGAATATCTAGTTAATTAATTTGATTCGCGCATGTTGTAAAACTTTTTGTCTAACGTTGCGAATTAGTTTTTGAATACATATAAATGTATAACATGTGTAGCTGGTCTGCGGTTATATGGTTGAAATGCACGTATATATATAATATTTACAGCTAACTCAATTCTTCAAAACCACGTCTGCGTTGAGCAAAAATATTATATAGGTATATGGTGTAGATCATACAGATTTGAAGAGATTCATCAAAAAATGGAAAACAAATCAAAGAAATATGAAACAACAAAATGGGTTTGATAAGATCTAGACGGAGCAATTTTTCGATCCACAATCAAATAAAATTTTAGAAATTCAAGTATCATATGTATACAATTTCCATACATATAATGTACATAGTTTTTGCATAAATAAAAAAAATAACAAACTGTAGTTTATTTAAATTCCACGGTGGAGTCACGAAAAACAAAAATTCTCAGTGCCGATGACAAAACCGTGTTGAAAAAAAAGCACACTAATTTCATTTAGAGTTTAGCACGCCTTAGCAAAACCCATGAGAAATTTTTTTTTATATCGGTCCATGGTAATTTTGCTGGGTCCTTATTAGCTGTCCTATGAAGTAATAATTTTCAATTGATAGTTACTGTAATAGAATGCACGTGTAAAAATGAAAAAATGCACGATCTTTCTCATTCTCTTTTCTCTTTTATATTACCACGAAAAATAAATCTCAAGGTCCGATGGTAAATGTTTGAACAAAAGTGAATCGCCACGAAAATCAAATCGCAGAGTCGATGGTGAATCGATAATATCATATAGTGTTGTATATGTGAAAATATTTCAAACTAATTTTCCTTTTTTTAATAACACGCTTTAAAATATAATACGTTTATGTAGACGTTGGATATTGTATATATATATCTGTGATTAAAAATGCACGATAAGGTACGATGCTGTTGGTCATATTATAGTGCTTGATAAATATGCTCCATGAGGTTATACATCATGACATAATTAGTTAAAAATGCCACGAAAGAATTTCCAAGACGATGGCGCATTTACATAATTATGTACATTAATTCTTAAACCGCTCTTATTATAAATCCTGTAGGCAAAAAAAAAAAAATCACAAAACTCTTCACTGATAATATTGAATTACATTCATACGTATACGATCGTTTGAAAAAGTTAGCAGTACGTTACAAGAAAGAATTAACAAATCCACATATTTACCTGAAGATACATGCAGATAAAATATATAACATATTTTTTTTTTCATGCATGGCAAAGATTTTTGTCGCGTTGATATACACCTATTTTAATGGGGGTGAAAAATTAACGATAACGTGAAGTGATTTCAGCGCGTGTTGAGACTGCGTTAAAAAAAAAGAAAAAAGGAGAGGTGGAAAATAAATTCTTATCGATGACCGATGTGCGGCAGTAATTGTACCAGCTCTTGGTATTAATTTTCTGTTTAATTAAATATAATATATGTATAAATCTTCTACCTGTGAACCATGCAGCAAGATCAATATGTACCGCGCGTGTTTTGAATATCTGCAATATTTATTATATTGCAACGAAACTTGTCATCGCCATAGGTAGTATCATACAGCAGTGAAAAAAAAGTACTGTACGATGCTCGGAATGTAATCCGCATTTACAATGTACAGTCCGTAAATAAAAGTATTCGATGCAGCCAATATTCTGCTGCTGTATAGCTAGATGCATGGATGCGAAATTATTTTATCTGACGTCTGCGTCAGAGCGCGATGCAGTTCAATTAATTAAAACATCTATTTGCAGAAGAAAAAACAAAACGTATAGATATATATGTATAGTACAAATAAAAGACTAATGGAATGTATATAATTTGTTTTTTCTTTTACATTTCACATATACCAAATGCGATGCCGAGACACGCCGATATAATGGGATACAGGATATAATCGAATTAAGGATTGATTAATCGCAGAATTATAAAGGAGACTCAGAACACACGAGTTTTTTTTCTTCCGTGAGTATTAATTAATCAGTCGTCTATATACGTGTACATACAATTGTAATTTCAACTGTTTTTATATTCAGGGATTTAATTCAGGTACATGCAAGTCACCATTTCCTTCCTTTTTTTTTTTGTTTTCTTGAACTTGAAATTTCAAGCGATTTCATTCTCTCCGCTGATTCTTTTGTTTTAGGAAATCATCCTCAACGAGTGTTGAATTTTACATTGCTTCCTGCGGACGTCCTTTCTGAAGTCAACCACAACGTCTTTTGTTAACTTTGCAATTATTATGTCTATGATGAGCTAAATATACTTAAGTGTTTGTAATTAAAATACACGTATGAAATATCTCGGTTTAATACATAAGATTCTACGTAATCTAGAACTTTCCACCCGTCAAGCCGGGTTATCTGAAAATTGCCGGAGTGGCCAAAGGGCGACTTGGGTCACCACCAGAAACGAAGTAAACAGCCTATCTTGTACGTTTCTCAGCGTTCTCCACGAGGCCGCCACAGTTCTTTAAAAATTATTGCCACCCCCGGATAACGAGGAGAACTGCGAGACAGCGGTTTATAGTTATTAGTTTATATAAGCCCGTCGTATGAAAGCAATTAAAAATAACCGATATATAAATTTACTGTATCAAAATATATGTATATACTATATTATTTATAAATTAGATTCAGCTGCCGCTGCTGCTGCTTATAATTATTTGTTCTCTCATTATAATATTACGCTGATGCAGCATATACGCAGCTATAATACATATATGGCATTATATAGAAAAATTAATTATGTAGAATGATTTTTTTAAATCCAATCATTTCATTCCGGGCATATTAATGACACTGATTTTAATTCATTTTCGGAATCATTAAAATAGTTGATCCAACGTATGAAAAATTGCTTCTGCAATGTGTAGAAAAGTGAACGACTGCATACGTATATGAATAAACGTGAGAGCTGCGATATCAAATAAAAAAAAATACAAAAATTGAAAGAAGGTGAAAAATTGCACTCTTTTAATCCTCCGCAATGCATAATGTAACCCGTTATAGGAAATTGGTATACATTAATATTGTACTATTCAAATATCAGAGACTAAAATTTTTCAAAAGAAAATGAACACGAAACAAAACTTCGTACGTGCTTCACACGTGTATACGAGTGAATTGTGTTGTTCTTTTTTTTTCTTCGAGCGGTATACGTGAAGAATTTTACGGCCTTCTCTCGAAAAAGTCACGCAAAATATAAGTCGGTGTAAATGAAATTTATACATTATAATAAAAGGGGTTTTAAACCGGAAACTTGTGGTCCACCGAATAACAGCAGCAGAAGCACGCGGCACTATAATCGTCATTCAGTTAGTTTCGATGTAGCTGCAGCAGCAAAAGTCGTAGCAGAAACTGATGCAGCGGCCGGTGCACGGAGCACCTGCTGCATTTCGAACGGGTGGTGCAGCAGTTCAAGTATCATACTATATCTATCTAGCTTCAAAGTGAACAGAGCAGCCTGCAGGCTGCGCTACACACGATTATAGCTTCGAAGGACTTGCCCGTTTGATATATAAATATATACATATATGCATGTATGGGTGGGCATACAGACGAAATATATACGTATAGATATATAGAATATATACCGATATAGGGAGGCTGTGCCGCTGCAGCTGACCTGTGACGTCACTTCAGCCGCCCAGTCCCTGGACTAATATGGCAAACCGGTCGACTGGTTCGCCACAACTGGTTGCTCTGCTCATAAGCCATAGGTATTATATCCTATGTATACACATAGGTAAATGAGAGTGTATGTACATAGATATGTGATAAATATACATTATCATACTGTTCGGCATGTTTCGAACCGATTGTACACCAACCGATCGATCAATCGTCGATTGGGATGAACAATTGATTTCAATAAGCAATTGCGTATCCTCTCAATTTGAATTTGTCGACATATTTTTGCTCGCTCTGCAGCGATCGCTCTGCAAAACTTGACGACGAGCTATCGAACAGAAAGTATGAAAAAATTACTTTCGTGCTCATCCGTTTATACGCATAAGTTCGAAAACCAATCAACGAGAGATCTAATGAGCGTTCATTTTAAAAATACTATAACAGACTGCGTACGATACTAAAATCGTGTTTATATATAACTGGCTATTAATCGATTAAATAATGCGATTAATTGGTGGTCCAGTTATATCCATACCATTAATGTTAATGGTGTGTTTGAAAGTTTCGTATTTCTCTGAAAATTATAGCTTCTCGTCCATCTTTGACTTTTTCTTTATTTTTCTCCCTCTTTCTATAGTATCCTTCTTTTCGCTCTTGCGGTGAGGGTATTGGTATAATCTGGTATTGGGTAACGGATCTGCCGCTGCTGCTGCCGCTGCTGCTGCTGGTTGCGATGAATGATTGTGTAACGTTCAAGTGGATTTGCCGATTTGGTCCGAAGATGAATATACCATATGTATAATGTACTTGCATAGGACGCGACTTGAGATCAAAGTTGTATCTATCATGCAATTGATACCAGAAAAAGAAAAAAACACTCGCATTATCATTGCAACGTCCGTAGACCCTTACACATATAAGCACTCAAATTTCCGCGATAACTTTCTCTAAACCCCATAAAAAGCGTAAAATAAAATTGAAAAAAATGGAACTAAACAAAAAACGTTTTCTGTACAGCCCATAGATAAGGGTGATGAGCGATCAAGTTTTCAACGCATCATAAAATACAAGTAGCGCTCTTTATATACATTATATGATGCAGACTGAAATTTAAGTATCCTTAGAGCGGGCTGGCACTCGGTATACGTGGTGATATCTTATGTCAAATCTCGTTCATAGGCGCACATAGCATGATATTAATAAAAACTCGAAAGAGGTAATCAGGCGTCACGTCGCACTTGAAAAAGGGTTCTATACAAAACCGAATAATACTCTACCGCGTCTATATGATCCGGTAGTTTTAGTCGCATCTTTCTACGGATGACGCGGACGTCGCGACGATGCAGCACACGAACGACGACGCCTGGATATCTTTTCGGCCGTTGATCCCAGCTGATGCGGAGGACAAATATGGAGGTTGTATATAGGTATATATTTTATTATACATTTTCGTTTCAACGACATTCATATAAATACTTTTGTATCCTTGTACCCCTTGTTAATACTTTTATCTGGAATACATGAATTTTATATCCATATGTGTTATGTTTAATAGTCGTGTGCCAGGATATTCACCATTCATCAAATAGGTTATCGTAGAAAGCAATGACAAATTTTAATTCATATCTCATGCGATTCATCATAACAAAATCGAGATTATTAAGCCTTCCAAGAGTATCAAATTTCTGCAGAATTGACCCAATTGCCCAAAATTCTCGTTTTCGTAATTATTTAATTGACTGACAATTGTGAATATTTTTATCTTTGGCAGGATGGAATCGCCATGCTGCAAATTTCCGCCATTTTCTGTTCGAGGGTTGGTCCAGACTCTGGAGGGATGCTGCGCAATCCCCTGAATATCCCCCACCCGTATACAAAACATCCCTCTTTTGATTGGAGATCTCGAGCACAAGGACTACCAGGGGACGTGTATATACATGTAATAAAAACATGGAGTTTTTGCAGCACTCCATTTTTGTATCGGAAAATTTTAGATATTATTAACTTTCATATGAAATATTATTACTTGCTCTTGACTATACTTTGTGGATTATAATTATAACAATTCTACCCCAGTTTCAATCTGTCAAACTTTAGACGACCACCACACCTCCGTTCTTTGAGGTCTCCATATTCGTTTCCCCTTGCGGTTCACGCGTTAACAAGGTCTTAGCTACTAGGTTACGTTTAGCTTTAGTTATTCGGATTTCAAAATATGTATGAAATATCACGTGAGTACGTTGACGAAAAGGACCGCAAAGAAACCATAGAACGCTTCGAAGAGTTCGAAGAAAGCTCACAAAAGTAAATGGACGCACCAAACGGAGAGTAATGAAGAAACAAATATCGAACAAACGAAATAGGTGTCGTTAATTGAAGAGAGAGAACAAAAATGCAATCAGCGGTTCGGCTGCCCGTCACGATCTTCTGTTCTGCAAAAGGACAGCAATAAGCAATGATTTCGTAACCAAAATTTTTTAAAAAGTTGTACAGCGCCACTAGTTATAGGCTCCCTCGTCGCATCCTTACATGATTGATTTTTTAATTTTTTTAGAAAAATTTTATGCATGAAACTAATATATTCGTAAAAGAAAAAAAGCACTGATTCATGGCCGTTTACAAATGATCGTGCGTAAAAAATTGAAAACCGATCACGGAAAGCTCTTCCGCATATTATAAGGTATACATATAAATCATATAATCTGAAAGAATGTTTAATATGAGCTCCGGTATATACCGCGAACAAACAAGGGAGCTGCGATCCTCGTTAACGAATCGACTATGTGTACATATATATTATGTAAACCTATATAATCTAGCATAAGTATGTATATACCTACATATATATGTGTATGTATAAGAGAGCTTCGTCGCGGTGTACGTTATTCGTTTCGGGGTGAGGCTAATTCCGGGAGAGAGTTGGTGCTGCTGTTGCTGCTCCTGTGCAAGCGAGGGGTTTGGCTATGTGGGATGGGAAGTTGCCGACTAGACGACGGCTTTTAGAGGGTGCGGCTTTCCTTCGGGAGGATCAATACTCTCGCGGCAAAAGCTCTCCCGCCTTGCTTGAAAGCTCTTTCGTTCTCCTTCTCCACCCGCGGTTATGGGTATTATACTATATAATAATGAATTCTGCAGCACACAATCACCGCAGATTATTTTAATTTCCCCCATAGTAAATTAATGCAATTTATAAAATTCAAAATTCTCTCGTTTTCAACTGTTTCACAGAGTACATCACAATCGCATGAGCGAAAGTTTCCACAATCTAACTATATCGGGGTTTTCTTATCTTCTATATACCTCTACTCGTTTCCCCGCATGCAGATTACACACACATATACCTTGAATTGTTGTTATGCGATCTTGCAGTTTATGATTTAAAAGTAAAAGCAAAAAAAAAGCATAATTCCAAGTGTCTTTTTTTAATTCTCAGAAAAGATCGGAATATAATCTTCGTAATCCCATCAAGCCCTTGTGGACCGTGAAACCGATTCTGAAGGGATAAATTTATATCAGCATATCGATCATCTGAAGAAAAAGCTTTACTACATACCATAATAAAAATACCTTAAGTTTTTGTCCAAGATTATATGAATAATATATTTTCAACAATTAGTTATACCGATTGGTTTAATGATAATAATAGTAACAATAATAATAATAAAAATAATAATCTTCGTCAGCAATAATCTCTGGAAATCCGGTATGCATGTATGTATACGGTGAGATATATAGCTAGTTATAGCCTCGACGGTTTTTTTTAAATTTTCCCATTAATTTAGTTGAGATTAAAACACCCGTTGACTCCTGCAGCAGCAGTAGCAGCAGTGACTTTACCACATAACCGTGCACTGTTCTTCCTCTTTCTCTTTTGACTCTCACTCTCTCTATCTCTCTATCTCCGCGGTCGTCATCTACCACGACGAAAGATAAGCAAGTCACTTGGTATGCGTGTTTCCATGACCGGAAGCACAATCTCAAATAAAATAATGAATTCATTCTAGCGACGCCCCCGATGATCGCGACATCCTTAGAGTCCTTCATATTCCGTTCCCTGTGGCAATAACTACAACATATACGTATTCCTATACGATATATGTATGTACTTATACATATAGATTATATTCGAAATAACTGCATTCGTTGGAAGCTCTGCAATTTAACGAGATCTCGGACGGCGATAAATTGCAACGCTGTTGAAAGCACTTTGCAAAATGTATATAAAAAAAGATAATAATGTTTTTTTCAACTATATGCGTGCATGTGTATCGTACACTAATTGCGATAATTAAAAAATCCTGCACATAGGGATTATAATAGTTATAGAAAAATTACGTGTACATAAATATCGCGTGAAATTTACGGATATATTTATGAATATTATAATAAATAAAATTGTTTCACTAGCGTATATACGCCCACACGTTACGTACCTGTTATATATACAGTTGATGATTGTATTATACCTATAGGTATGAAAGCATACGTGTAAATGTTGGTAATAAACACTGTTTAATTACCAGCTAATTAGTTGACCCTCGCTTATTGTATAGATATATATATAATCAGTTATGCCTGAGAATTAATTAACCCGCAGAGTATGCGGCGTATAGATGGGTATGTGTATATACTTATATGTATATGTATATACATGTACACATGTACATTATAGTTAACTACATACGTGTGATACATACTAACTTCGGCACGCTAACTAATTTTTTAGGCTCTTGACGTACGTCTAATTTTATAAGCATGGCGCCTAAGTTTATTTTATTATTATAGTTTTATTTTTTCTTTCATTCGAATTAAAACTTGATCTCATATCTATTTTTTATTCAAATTACATATAGATTTATGTAAAAGTCCTGTGTGAAGTATACGGTACTGTCAATGAAAAATCAATCGACGATGTATTCATACTATAGATTAGAAATTCTCATCGATCTCATTTTCAGTGATTGATTTACGATATAGAAATACAGGTATGTGGGGAAATTGTTTTCAATTATTATACAGTTGCGGTGGAATTAAAATTTTTTCGAATATGCATGTATAGAAGATTTTTATACGTATAGTAGTTTTGGATAGTTTTACCTTTGCAGCCACACGCGTTGGCTGCAGATGTGGTATGAAAATAAAATAAATGTGTAAACTATCAAATGAGCACTGAAGAAATAAAAATCTATAGCTATAGGTCAGAGTGTTCGATCACTGGATCTATACGAGTATGATAATTTTGCATAAAAAGTCGATAAAGCCATAATTTTGTAAAAACTTAGTACTTTGTATAGTAAACGTAGCTGCACTTTGCCCGAGGCTTGCAGCAGCCGAATCGGGTTTATGAGTCGTAAGTTATACGGTGGTTAAAAAAAAAAATAAAAGAAAAAGCTAAAGAGAAACAAATGTGGATACAGAAAGGGTGCTTGAAGTGAATCGATATTGCGTTTATTAGTGTTTCATGTTGCGTCGTGTATTTAATATTATTAAAAGGGTGTATTATTATTGATTACAAACTGCATTGCGTGCAATGATAATTGAGGTAAATACTTGACTGCGGTAAAGTAAAGTATGTAAGTTAATAATTTAATAACTGTATAAATGATCTTCTATCCTGATCGATAATAGTGAAGAGCTGTGTATAATTACTTTAAAGATCAGGATGATGTGAGAGGACTCTTGAATAGTCCGACGGAGTATTCTCGATCGATCGATCGATTCTTGATCGCGCAACTGTATTAACGATCTTTTAGAATTCCGTCGCTGGAAGATCGGTGCGATTATTCGTTCAAGTTAATTTGCATCTTGATTACAAGCGCGAGCGCGGCGGAGATGTAAAATTCTTGTGCGGAGTTCGAAAATAAAATGAAATAAAATGGAATCTTCTTCTTCCTCTCTCTTTCCTCGCTGTTTCTCATACGACGACGAAAACTTTCGTACATACATATGTATGTATCTTAAATATGTATGTATATTCATGCAAGTAGGTACATAAGACGTATATTTGGCAACACCGCGAGGCACATATTTCACTGTCAGAGTGTTTACAATAAAATTAACTCCTACTCGCAAGGAATAAATGGAATATGCGTTTAGCATGACAAAAAGGCTGGCGATGGAAGGAAGCCTTGAGAATGCCGAGCCTTCGGTAGGTAAGGTCAGGTTGGGTAAGACGCTCATAGATTCAAATTCGGATGGTACGTCGCGACGTTTTTTTATAGAGAACTATAAGAACGTCTACGTATAACAAAGGTGTAACATTGCTCAAAAAATGTTCAAATTTACGTAAAATGAATAAAATCTATCAACATTTTTCATTAGTTTCGATTTTTAAGGATCGATGTTACCAAACCCAAATTTCAAGTTCAGATTCATTGAACTTAATTCTCCTCAATCGTAGTTTGTCGACATGTCTAGCTGGCGCCTAGATTCAAAATGTTTGAAACCTGACTTTTGACATACCGGTGGCAGCACCAGCTTTGCCGAAGATTCAAGAGCATATTGTTGCTTTGGCTGCCGTGATGAATTTCATTTTCGCGCTCTCTGTTGGGTGCCTTCTAAAACAAGAAGTTCAAGCAGAAGATCGCGAAATGTCAATATGACATGGTTCAAATGTGATGAAGCGTTTCCCACAGAATAAAACCATGTCCCATTAGATTATTTTAAAATCTATCTAAAAATCGATTGTTAAATATCAAATAATGATAGTAAAGTAGTGAAATTATGCCCAGAAAGGAGAACACGTAAGCCCAACACTACTGTCGTTCAAATCTAACCTCCAACTATTTTAACCATAAACTATCAGTCCTGCTTTATCCTTACATCATACCATTTTCCTACTTCAATATCTACCCTTGACTATTTAAAAATTTCTGATAGCATAATCCACCCTTCTGTTCTTTCAAATTCTGATGAACAGCAAGGCAAGAACATGGGAGAGGGACAGGCGAGAACGTATGAATACATACTTCAAAACACTTGGAGATCTTTTACCGCCTCATCAGGATGGAAGGAAGCGCAACAAAGTCGACATCCTTATTCACGCAGCAAAGTACATAAAAGATCTCCATGGAAGAACCGACGAATTATTTCATGCGCATGCCTCAGATGTGCACAGTTAGTAGATGATTTTGAATTGATGTTACTGTGAAAAAAATTTATTTAGAAAGAGAAGTAATAATATGTATTGGGTTTTAACAGAGGAAGAACTCGTCCGTTTAAAAAAGCTTGTTTCCCAACTTTATTCTCGTACTCAACTGCTCTCAACTTTACTGAAAGAGGCTGGAATTTCGATCCCAGCTGAGCCAGCAATTGAAAAAGTATCGGCATTCAAATGGTCAAATAAAATCAATCTCGAAGATAGCGAAAAGCTTTTTATGAAAATTGAGGAGAGTATGTAGCTCAGTTTCAGTTTCGAATTCGTAAGTAAGTTAGCGAGGGTATCTAGGCTTCAACTATTGATTGAATTTCAGAAAAACGTGCCAAAAGAAAGAAAGAAAAAGTTGCAAGAAACAAAGTGCCTTCAAAAAGAAAACCTGCCACCCCCTCTCAGCCTCAGTCAAAAAGGCTATCTAACTCGGGACTAAAAAATGTTGATCGAATTGAAGATCAGGAGAATCGTGTAAATAGCATCAATAAGGATAAAAAATTGGCCAATGATACAGGCGATTCCGGAATTACCACTGGAATGCCAGGGGCAAATACACCTTCCACAACCAGTTCAAGTGAGTACGTACAATTGCAGTTAAATTTCCAGATCTGATAGACCTCTCCAGAATTTGTCACACACAAATAATGAGGCAAATCACTTCATCCTGGGCTCGCATCACAAAAACATCCATTGTGTTTTGTTTTATATTGAATCCAACAATCGAAATAGAATAGTCCATTAAAATATTTATTTCTTCATCTTTGAACCAGCTCCTGCTGAAGAGACAAAGGCTGCTACATCGTCAGGTTGTGATACCAATTTTGGTGAGTAGAGAGTGATAGATGACGAATAATTGTTCTGAGAAATTATTGTTACAACAAAAGTGATGGTTCTCTGTTGCAGCGGCAGAAAAAGTTGATTCTTTCAAAAAAGTAAAAAGAAAAACTAAGACAAACCAGAAGGATAAGATTATCAATCACCGTACAAACCACCAAGTAAAAAATATTACATCTGGGACCCTTATACTGTCCGGTGGAAAGATAATGCCAGTTGTAACGCCTATAACTCCCTTAACTTCAAATATAATAGTGAATCCTCAAGCACAGTCAACAAACCCGTTCATATTGAGTAATGGACAATCAAACCAGATGATCGTTATGCAGCATCTGCCAAATCCTGGTCAAAATTCAGTGATTCCTGTATGCAATCAGACACTCATCAATGCTGTTCAGAAAGTCACATTAAACCCAGTCCCAAACATTCAAACTAACATTGTCGTCAGTTCACAAGATTGGGTGGCAAACGTCAAGAGCATAATTAATGCAACAAAAATTAGCGGTCGAAAGTGTATATTACCTAAAGGCAGAGAAATCACAAAGACAACAATGACTTATAAGGTCCCAATTCCAGCAGTTCACAAGGAAAAGGTAGAAAAGCCTAAAGAGATTGTTAGCTGGAAAGATGCTGAAGCCAAAAATAAGCCCAAGAATTCTTCCAGGGGTATAAAAAACCATAATAACTCGGCGAAACTCAGCGCTGTCGATGAAACATCGAAGACTAATAAAGAAGATGGTCTTATTACTGACAATAAAGAATCATCTTCTTTGAAACGTATTTTAAGTACAGAATGCCTGAATCAAGATGAACCTGATAATAAAAAAATGAAAAGTAGCGAGAGCGTAGTAGATTTGATCCGAGAGGAAAACATTCATATAAATAATACCCAAAATACTAGTCCAACGTCAACCTGTAAATCTATAGAAAGTCTACGCCATGTAATACAAAAAATCGGCAGTGAATTGAATGAAGCGACTCATAGGAATACTGGTTCTACATGTGAAACTGAGGTGAAAAAGTTTTCAAACCGAACTAATGAAGAACTAAAGAGCCCAGCAATCGACAAACAAAATTATGGAACCCAGCTTGCTACCGAACAAAGAACAGTGAAAGACAGTACCAGAGAATTGATACAGTGCCCAAATTCAAGTGCAGTAGATGTTCCTGAAAAAGGACAACCTAGTAGCATCAAATCAATAGAATCAACTCATTCCACGGACTTAAGAGATGCGCAAATCCAGGATAAAGAGTTGACGCAATTAAATGGGTTATTATCAGCCACAAGATATTCTAGTCAAATTGCTACATCAACAGTCACTTCTGTTGCTGTTATTGATAAACCTGAAGAATCGCTGAAAAAGGTTAGTGAAATACAATCAACTAATAAAGAGACGATATCAGCTACATCCGATGGAGATAACTTGAATGAAGTTAGAGAAGAAGAAGCTGTACCCGAAAGCGTGAAGGCAGTCTGTAATCTTGGTACTAGATTTGATAGCCTGCTACAAGCAAACGACAAGAGACCAGAGATAGTCGAAAATGTAGCAACGTTAGAAACAAGCAAGATTATTCTAAACTTAGATACAAACACCACTACAACTTTGAAACCAGAAGCACATACAATAGCTAAGTCGATCAACTCTACTCTCCTCAATGAGGAGGATAACTTAAGAACGAATAAATTGGCTAATTTTGCAAAGGATGAAGGGCTAAAGTCCCTGTTATATAGCGCTGATAATAGCTTCATTCCTATCAGTAGATCAGAGGCATTACATTCAGATTTGTCAAATGATATATTTGCATCATTACAAGTTCCATCAAGTTCTCATCATCCGGAATCGATATCTCCAACAGCAGCATTTTTAATGGCTTTTCCCTTAGTTTCAAGTTTAAATGGAAAGACTGAGGTATTAGAAGAGGAGATGAAAGAAGATTTCAAGTATCGTAGCCAAACTCCACCTATGCTTCTGCAAATTGGTGCAATGGAGCCTAATAGCTTTAAGCTTAAAGCTAGCGGAGCCACTCCATCCAAAGAACATATTCCTGATGAAGAGAAAAAGAATTTATCTTCTAACTTGGCATCTTATCCAGTAGTCAGTATGCAGAAGTACGTAAAAGCGATGCCTGAGATCAACAAGGACCTTGAAGGTTCATCTAAACTGATAAATGATGAATCTGAAGTTAAAGGAGATCAAAATCTCTTAAACTCAGGGAGGCAAGAAAAGACAACGAATTCACAGTCTTTGAATGATACCCAGCAAATTGCTGCAGAATCTACAAAGTCATTGCCAAAAATTATACACACTGAAAACATTAAGGAACAATATAAAATTGTTCAAACTTCGATTCCATCATCTTTAACCACTGCCATTGAAGTGAATAATACTTTCGTGTACACATCTACAACGTCAAGTGTATCCTATAGCAGTACACCTGTAATAACAACATGTGCACGTGCTCAAATCCAATCTGTACCTACCGTTCACCATAACAGGCCTGTATCAAAGAATACGCAAAATGTTGTTGCACCCATTCCAGCCAGCACAAATCCTGCGTCAGATTCTACAACAAGCTTAGCTGCTGGAATTAATTCGAACTTCCAAACATCTATCTCTACTGCTGTACAAAAGTATGATTTGCGATCACAGTATACTTCGACACAAAATTTCATTCCGAACTATCCTAATATCAGTGGAAATATGGAACTACCTCAATATACTCCGCCTACGTTTACTAGCTCCGTTGAAAAAAGTTCACAAAGTTCTTTGAATAATCATGTGCCTAATATATCCAGCTTAACTCAAGTCTCTCAAGTATCCACTCAGTGTCACGGCCAAGCTAAGACCTCAACTTCAATCCAGAATTTGATACCCAATTATTCTGTGCGAAGTAAAGAGTCGCATTCTTCGGCTAATACAGATCAGCATTCGGGGGTGAATGAGACTTTAAGATTGAAGCAACACAATCAGGATCATCGACATGACGGTTATCACCGGAAAAAAGTTGAGACGGAAACTTTTGGGCAGAGCTTTTCATTCAACAAAGAGGACATGATTAATTCTCAGAATCAAAGTGTTCAAGGGAATACGAACCCTTCAATGTTTCAGGACAAACATACCAGTACCCAGAGTTATATACCTTACAGTAAAAACGCTAAAAAAATTAGTGGCTCTATGATAACAACTGCTGTGTCGACCGGTAAATCAGTCTTGGAAAATACTGTTCACTATTCACAAAATCCTATGATAGCAGCCTCAAACTACGACCACAGCACACTTATAGAAAGCAATATTAAATCTACGACAACAGTAGCACACAATTCTTCAAACTTCAGTATACTATCTTGGACAACATTCTCCCCTGTTGGAGGCAGTAATAATGCAATGCATTACGAACAAGGACAACCACCGCCTGATAGTACTGAAAATAAAGCAATTTGTGAAAATTTTGGATATGCCCCTTTGCATAAAGATAATGTTGGTTTCTCCAATATGCTACCAGAATTTCCTAATGAAACTGGTATGAATGTGAACAAATTAGGGAACAAGCCAATGTTGGAAGCACAGAAACAGCCATTCATTGATCAAACGAAATCCCAAGGTATTCAAACTACAATAACTCCCCTGAAACAAAATCAAAATCCGTCCGCTGATTATAAATTCAATAATGAAAATAAAAACAAAGCTAAGTATACAATAGAAAATAATTTCATGCAAACTAATTATGCCAACATGGAACAACAGGCGAAACATCAAACGATATCCAACAAACAAGATAAATCAAATTACCCTATGCCAAGTTATAATCCACAAGTATTATTCAACACGCCAGATGCCGTTCCTCAAGTGAAGTACTCTACGGAAAACTACACTGGTGCTAATTTCAAGTATACCGAGAAGCCGCCACAGAATCAAAAGTATCAGCCAACTGTTCACAGCCATGTTTCCGTATTGGAGCAACCCAATTCAGTGTACAAGCAAAGTCAGAATGGTAACAAATCTAAGGTTCAACAAATCAGACCTCCAGTTAATTGGATGATGACACCTGAAATTAAACACAACACGAATATATCTGACATAATCTTGCCGCCAATCGGAAAAGAACTTGAGTACTGCCAAAATAATTTATTCACACAAAATACAAGCTATAATCAAGGCTCGACAAATCAGTTTTATAACAATTATGATGCAACGCACAGTTTCTCAAACATACCTGTGATACAAAATGAACCAAAGAAAGTTGATACCTTCTATTCAGAGGAACAACCATTTTCCTGGTCACCCACTAAAAATACACATGTTGTTGAGCAAACTCAGTCAATCAAGCCTATTGATCAGCATATTGTACCATCGACGCTGCCAACTCTGGTCGGCGATTTAGCACTGGGTACAAACATCCCCGAAAAGCAGAGTTTCCTTTTTGGTCAGATGTCTACCAGACTTTCAAGTGAACACAATAAGGAAATGATGAAAGAAAAAGATTCAAACGTCAGCCGAGAGTTTCATACCATATTGCATCCTCAGAACGGGCAACATGCTGTTCAGGGCACCTTTTTATCTGTCAGCCAATTAGTGGAACATGAAAAAGCTGAAAAATCACAGCAGGCAAGAAAGCATCAAAGAAAAAGCACCAGCCCGCGAGGAAGCGGTAAAAGTCAACTAGATATTAGAAAACAGACAGCAGCGGATCAGCTTCATCACGATGACCAGAAGTCAAGTGTCCAAAATTTTCCTGAACAGAACTATCAGCAGAAGTATCAACAAAATGATACACACTGGAGAAATCGTAATTGCAAGAGTAACTATACTGCAGAAGCTCTAATTGGTACAAACACGAATGTGCAAGATGACAACCAGCAGGACAAACATGCATCTATAAAGTTTACATCAAATTATGGCCAAAATAAATTTCCTGGAACTTTGTCTACGGAGACAATGATGCCGATTAATTATTTTCCAAATACGGATGATGGCAACAATTACGGGCAAGCCAATCAAAATTTCAATTCCTATTCATATTCTTCAAACGCAAATATCTATCCAACTACCAATTTCATAACGAGTATATCAAACACTCCAACAAACTACATGATGCCACTTCATGAAAATTCTGATTATCTAGAAACCAACTCGTTCCTTTTACCAAATGCTTCGTCAGCAAACCCCATCAAATCTCAACATTACACTGGAAAACACCAGAACTGCGATAAACGACCATATTCCACCCCCAAAAGAAGCAAACGAAAACCGGACATGACGCAGAATATCGAGTTCCCAATATCAGGGATTAATTCACCTCTTGAAGAGTATCACTCTTCATTTTTATCGCATGCAAACTTGTACCAAAACCCTCCACAAGCAAATATATATCCAAAAGCTGTTAACACGAATTTGCCCGGATTACCGATGACTGGAAATCAGAATACTGTTGGTCCTACCGGATTGCCAATGAATTCAAACATCCCTAGAGGAACAAGCTCTGCCAGTCCTATGGTCATGGCACACCCTTCAGGCACAAGTTTGACAAACTTCAATCTGAGTACCATCTTCCCTGAGATTAATGATAAGGTATGTAATTACATGACTTAAGGGAGGAAGTGTTGTTAGCTTCTACCTGATCCATTTTTGTTCAGGTTGCTGGATACAAACCACCAAACAGTATGCCACCAGGGTTGACGCATCCAGTCAGTCATGGATCAAATTATGCTCAAAGAGCAAATTATTCCAATTCCTTGGGCCATACACCGCAGGTATGAAATACTCTCTACAAAAATGGATTACTGATTATTTTTCTAGGGATTCGATTCTGAGGTCAAATGATATCTCATTGTGAATGCATATAACGTAATTTCCAGGTTTCTGAATCGACCCAGTTCGCCAATAATATGCCCCCCTCATCGAGTGTCCACTATAAAAATTCTTGAAAAAATGAAATCAACCGTGTGTTAATATAATATGAATGTAAATTATGTAAACTATCTAATATGAATTGTCAGCAATAATTATGTTATTTTGTACAAATGTATATACGATACACAGTTAAGACATAATTTAAAAAAAAAACATAGAATAAAATATTGGAACACGTTTGTTCGAAACGTACCTACAATAGGGTGTTTGAAGAATTCATTCATCGCAAATACTTCCTCATATCATTCACACTTTTGTATGTACAAAACGAAATCTCGCGTGAGAGCTTCGCGTTTTTTCGAATTCGACCTTTCCGGGCGCATGCGGAAAGCGAACCTAGCCGAGCAGACGACAGGAATTCACGTGTTGTCAGAGAGGGCGTTGTGGTTTAATGAATCGTCTTCTGAACATGAGTGCCGGTAAGGAACGATCAACTCGTTAATTGCCTTCAATTCATTAAGCTAATGTTAGCATTAGGAGCCGAGTAGAACAGGAGATTTCTGAGATTCAACATCATTACATTTCGTAAATCCGAACACCATGGACGGCATAAGTCTGTATCACACGTTTCTCCGCATCCATCAACCTCAACTAGAGTTCACTGGAGTTCCCGTAATATTCTGGGAAACGCTTTTCAAGAAACTGCAGAAACAGATATTCGACTCCGGTTTAGTCTTCCAGCTAGCTCGCGTCGATTATGAAGAAAATGAAAGAGCGGTTACAGATCCTGTGTGGAAACTGTTCAGGTCCTCCGAAGCAAACATGTCAGCGCAGGATCCAGAAAACATCTATCTGATCGACCATGCTTGGACTTACAGCCTAAATTCAGCTCGACAAAACTTGGCTCAGGTTCCAGGTCTTTTGGATCGAATGTGTGCCTTAATGGGATATGATGTAGAAGAGTCTGAGAATGATAAGGTGGAGTTTGTTCTTTCCGAAATGTGGCGCTACAATCAGTTCTATGCTCTCCGTTCTGCACCCACAGTCGAAGACGGTATGCCAATTTGGTACATAATGGACGAAGTTGGTTCTGCCATAAATCAATCAGATGATCCAAATTTTCGCACTGTTCCCTTCCTCCATGTACCTGAAGGCATAACTTATACACTTCTATATCCTCTTAGAGATTCTAAACCTGATGAGGAAGTAACCAGAGATTTTGTAGAGGGACAAAATACAGACCCTCTTACCAAACGGGCGCTGTTACTACCTTGGAGACAAAACGAGAGCTTCATGCAAGAGGATTTCATTCAAGAGGAACCTAATGAAGCTTACTTTCTGTACGGACACATCAGGGAGAGCTTAGCTGATGCGACACCTCTTCCCCAGCATCCTGTGGGGTCTCCATTGCGGGTATTTTCGCAGTACAATCTCGTGAATGAATTTCTAACCGACCCTGGCTTTGAGATCGTAGAAACAGAGCAAGAAGCAGATATTCTTTGGCTAACTTCACACTTTAAAGAGTACAGAGAGCTTAGCACAGATGCGCCGAGGGTATTCGTGAACCAATTTCCATTTGAAAATGTTCTCACTATAAAGGATTTACTTTGCATTGTGTGCAGGAGAAAGGCAGGCTCGAAAAAATGTGATTTTGAAACGCTGGAGACATTCCCATTGTGGCTACCAACGACTTATAATTTAAACACAGAGCTTGTTAAATTTGTATCCTACTTCCAGCACCGAGAATCGAAGGGCTTAGATAATCACTGGATATGTAAACCATGGAACTTGGCAAGAGGACTGGACACACATATAACTAACAACCTGTATCACATATTAAGACTTCCTAGTACAGGTCCAAAAATAGCGCAAAAGTATATAACAGATCCAGTTTTGTATAGTAGACCCGAAGTAGGAAGCGTTAAATTTGATATAAGATACGTTGTTCTTTTGAAATCAGTACGTCCGTTGAAAGTCTACGTTTATTCCAATTTCTTCTTGAGATTTGCTAACAAAGAATTTGCCTTGAATAACTTTGACAACTATGAGCAGCACTTCACAGTTATGAACTATGGAAATGAGATTTCCTTGTACCACTTAAAATGCGCTGACTTTATTGTCGAATGGGAGAGACAGTACCCGGAATTCAAGTGGAGCAAAAAGGTAGAGACTAAGATCCTGGCTATGTTGGAAGAAGTCTTTGAAGCAGCTATTGAAGCAGATCCACCCAGAGGATTGGCCCACAACGAGCAAAGTAGGGCCGTTTATGCAGCTGATATAATGCTCGAATGGAGGCACGATGAGATCAACCCCGTTTTACTGGAAGTAAACTTTACACCAGACTGTAAAAGGGCTTGCGACTACTATCCGAATTTTTACAACGATATTTTTAAACTCCTATTCTTGGACGTTGAAAACCCAGAGGTTTTTCATAAGCTCTATACGGCATAGACATGATTAATGGATTTTTCCTCGCTTCATTATCGTTTCTTAATTTTTGTAATTAAATATACACTTACATGTTTACTGTTTGCATGCCTTGGAAGTTATTTCTTTACGTTAAACACCCTACATTTCTTTTCTTTAACCGATGTTACATCGGTTGACAAATAAAAATCGTACTTCGTATAATAATATACCGATACGCATGTACCATAATTAACTTGCTGTGTAAATATTCCGAACGCGCTTTACTTGTTAGTAAATATCGTGCAGCACATATACGTGTGATTGATTAAAAAAAATTTATAATGGAGATTAAACAGAATTGATTTTCACCTATCGACCAAGATCAGACAGAATCGAAGATAAACTTATTAACGATGAATATAAAGATTCGGATCGATACTAATCCCAGACTATAAGGGCTACATTTTGTGGACGGTTCACCAAAATTTATATGTATCTCCGAAACGCAGTTGTGCGTTAAATCGTGCTTAATAGGATTTAATTAAATTTTAGCAGTCCACAAATAAGCTAATTAAATTAGCTCCGAACCACGTATACCGCACAGTGGTGAGCACAAACTATCGTGTGTCTAACTGTTACCAAAATTTTGGAGTAAATGTATAATGCATAAATAAAATAGTATATAGTTTATAGTATGTGTTTTGTATAGTGATCAATAATTTTACCAATTAGTACGTTATAATCACATGACTACATGAAGCGTTATGCGCGTTGCATTCTGCATCAATCCTTCATTATACGAAACAAGGAATGTGTATGATGGGATAGCAGCACGTGCCAATAATATCATCATACCTATACATATACAACACATACCACAGTACTCTATTCCCGTAATATGCATAGATATTTGCTATTGTAACGAATTGTCTGTCTGTTATCTGCTGATACGCGGTTATAGTTCGAACGAATAAAAGTTGGATCGTACGAAGGTAGCAAAAAGCGTCGTTATATATCCCAAAGTTTTTACCTTATTGTTACCTAGTTTTTCCATCAGTTATGTTCGGTTGAATTCCTGCATTATTACTTCTCTACTCTACTCTGGCCTTATGATTGAAGGTTTGCAAGTCAATCGTAGTTTGAGCTCTGGCACTTAAGTTTACCATCAATTTGACATGCCAACTGATCGTTTCACTGTACAGTTTACTTTCATCCGACACTTATCCATTTCAGGAGAGGTCACAGAGTTTAACATACATCTAATAGCATAAAACTCCATAAAGTAATTTGCAATTTAGAAGAATAAAAAAATCGACTTGAAATTGGAATAACAATTATCGAAAACTTGTGGAATCAATAATGTCTAAAAGGCTTAGCGGAAGAGAAGAATTCGACAGTTTGATAGCGCCTGTGAAAATGTTGACTAGAATTATATCAACTTGGCCATTCGATGAGAAGGATCATGCTACCGATAAATCAATTTTTCGGTTTCGATTAGTTCGAATCATTCATTACGGGACAATTCTAGCACTAACATTCGGTTTAGGGATAGCGGTTTTGGCAGACGGTTTTCGCAATTGGGGTGCAATGGAGGAATTAACCGAGTGCACTCTCATAGCATCTTCTTTTCTTTTATGTTTTTTTCGTGTAATCATCTTCCTATTTCAGTCAAATAACGTGCTGATAATTGTAAGGGATATGCGAGAGGACTGGGCGACCTCATCTGAAGAAGATAGGAAAGTTTTAAGAAAAAATTGTGGTTCTTCTTATAAACTGGCTAAATTCTTCATATCGAGTGTGGTTTTTACCATCATCGCATTTATGGCCATGCCTGCTTTGGAAGTAATAATTTTAATCCAATCCCGAAAGCTGAATTTCAACATCAATGAACGAATGATTCATGTATACTTTTAAGATCGTCCTACTTGGATCTGAAGAACGGAATCTACCTTTCCGTGGTTACTTTGGCATCGATGAATCGCAATCACCATTTTACGAGGTACTTTACGCTCTTGAAGTGTCCGCAGGAGCGATAGGAGGTGCTACGATAGCTGGAGTAACCAGTTTCAATTTGGTAACGATAATGCACGCGAGTGCAAAATTTTCCGTTCTCCAAAGACACATTTCACTCATCAAAAACGACGATGAAAGATCTAAAGACCTTCTTCGCTCGTGTATTCAGGAGCACCAAAAGGCTATCGAGTAAGTATGAAGTCATATTTTAGTTTCTCATCACCGCTTTTATAATTTTTTTCAATTTTATCTCAGATTTTCGTTTTCAGATTTGCTGACAGGCTCGAGGAGGTCATAAACAAAGTGGCTCTTGGTCAGTTTCTATCCAGCACCGGAATGGTCTGTTTCGCAGGACTTCAAATAACTTCGGTACGATTTTTACAGCGGAGTTCTACTTATCTTTTTTATCATTTGTAAGAGTGTTCGACGGTAGATATACCAAAGGGAAAAATTAATTGGCGATAATTCGATATGATCAGCACTAGACTCAATGGCGAGCTCAATGGTCTTTAATTAACATCTAGATAATATAATAGAATTCGTTTTTGCACAGATGTTGGAGGACACTGGTCGTCTGATGAAGTACTCATCTTTCTTGAACTCTGCAATATTCGAACTATTCATCTTCAGTTTCAGTGGAAATGAATTAGCGGTGCAGGTGCATGAAATAATTAAAAGAATCGAACTTGGCCGTAGTCTGCTTGAAAGATGATAAAGAGAGTCTCTATGACGATCCATTTACATGGAAGTTGCAGCTTTGGTGATCTGAAGATTATTATGAAATCGAATGCTCATGATTTATATTATTTTACAGAGTGGAAGAATCGCCGATTCGGGTTTCAATAGCGATTGGGTCGGCGGTTCCTTCGGTAAGAATCTTCAGATTATGATGATGAGAGCAACAAAACCAAATAAAATAACAGCTGCTAAATTCTACGATATGTCACTGGAGAGTTTCTCAACGGTAGGAAATAATTCGTTCACCTATTTCAAAAAACAGTTCCAAACCGAACGACTAATTTTGATTCAGGTCCTGAGTACTTCCTTCTCGTACTTTACTACTTTGAGAGCAGTGAACGAAGAAGGTTGATAAAAATTTACCACAAAACTAAACCTCGTACGATAACGTAATGGAGATTATTGTTGTTATAAGTCGCATGTCTAATTATTTATGATACGAAAAATACTCGATTTGTAGTTGTTTCTCAATAGTTCAATACCCACAGTTATTGATATGTACAAGAAAAATTTATCCCAAGGATATAAAACTCACGAAATGCACTTCCTTCGCCCAGAAACTGACTACAAATAACTCAAGGTACTTCAAAGGATCGCAGCAGCCCTAAGTTGTCAAGTGTAACGGGTCCCAATTAGACGTATGGAAGCTTTTGTGTCTGCTCTTTGCTGAGAATTTTGAATGGCCAAAATGACTTGATTTTTTTCTTCCTCTATTCCAATCAAATGGCATGAATTTGTTGAACAGAATGGAATAGAAGCAAACGTTCATCGGCTGATAATTTTTATGGATCGCTCTTTCTATTCATATATCAGAATGGCAATTCGTGAAAATTCTGCACACCTCTCCCTGTTATCTATAAATCTAACTTTTTCAAAGAATAAATTAGCCGCACTAAAATCCATCAAATAATTTCTACTAGTGCGTCTGCTTCTTGAGCGGTCCGGGTGGTGCGAAGCTTAGCAATCTCTGGATGTGAGAGTCCGTGTTCCGAATACGAGTATAAGTTTGGTCGTGAGTATTTTCATCGCTTTAGTGCAGCACGTGCACCCGTTCGTGGAGCACGTCATTCGGTGATTTTGTGCGTCTCTTTGAGTAGCTTACCCATTTTTATCCCTGATTTTTTTCTCATTATTTTCATCGCGACAAAGCGCACCGCTGCTACGCAGAAAACCATCATGCAGTCCGACTGCATTGACTATCGCGATAAAAACATTCTCATGATCAGGTGCAAATGAATTAGAAAATCAAAATTCTACACAATATTGTGCTTCGAACTTATATTTAAGATGCGGTTTGTATACTCGATCTTAGGATCCATTTTACATTTTGAAGGCTGACCTATCCGATCGGCCATGTCAAACATCAAGGTCGCTGTTCGGATTCGCCCGATCTCCGAGAGGTAGGTACGAAATTATTGATTTCTATACGATGATTTTGGTAATTCGATGGGTGAATCAGTATACCACAAAATGCTACTAGACTGAGCTGTTTCAAAGTTTGCATCCCATTCCTATATATAGGTAACGGGTGTTGCTCTGCAGGGTGGCGCCGGGTAGTCAGACCGGAAGTACCTCCGGTACAAAAAAAAGAATCCAAAGACCGCGAAAAGAAAGCTCTAGAAAAAAAAGTAGCCTGACTCGCTTATAACTTAAAGAAACAACGTCGAGCCGGTAATAGTGTAATCGTATATTAGAAGACGTCAGACATTTATATCGTAACTTTTTTTTTCGAAGTCACCGGGCGGTGTCGTTGATTCTATTAAAAAAAAAATAACAAGATATACGACCTAGGTACCAAAAGAGAAGGAGAGGTTTTTTTTTATACCGACTTAAACCAATGAAAAAGGAACAAATTTATAACTCTCATGTAATGATTTACTTTTGGTTTGAAAAAAATAAATTTTATGCAGGCATAAAGGAATGAATTTTAGTTCAATTTATTTTAGAACCTGCACAAATATATTTTGAGACGCTTCATGCATAATAAGTGCAGGTTTTAGTTTTAGTGCTGGAAGAGTAATAAACAAAATGTTGAACTGCTGCAGAGCAGTTTACTTAACGTATTGTAATTATCGCCGCAGCTTGCAGCGGCAATTAAACCTAGTGTACCTATACCGAAGTAATTAACACTTGTTTGGTAATTATTTAACGTGATTTCAAATTCAATTGCCCTCCCCTTTTCCTCCCTTAATTCGTCGCGTCGACGCTATCGAACATAATTAATGTATACGGTATAACGTAATATTTATCAATACGGTAGTAGTATATAATATCGTATGTACCTCCACAGCAATATGCTTCCGCTTGCAGTATAAACGTGCGAGCTAATTACATTATATCGTATGCTGTGTGTCATAAATATTTATCGACAAAATCTGTCGTTGTTTGATTTATGTATTATGTGATAGAATGTAAAAAAAAAATACCATCTACCTACGACCAAAAGTTTGAGGAGAGTTTATTTTAATTTTTTATTGAGTGAAAAACGTTCTGAAAAGAGAAAGAAAAAATCATAGAGCGATTTAGAGTTCTGGGTACACGATAAAGGGTATGAGAACTATATTTGAATTACCTGAACAGTGACCTGGGTGTATATAGCCTTTCGGCGATGACACACGACTCGACAGCTTAACGACTCCAACACGAACGACAAGCGACATCCGTTCCAGAAAAACATCCCTAGAGTTCACCGACGCTAGCCGACTGTCACCCTGACACCGACTAGACACATACGACTACATAATCCAAATATACAAATCTCCGCCACGACGGGCTGTAATATACTTTAGCTTGTGTCTAATGTAAAACTTTCATCATTAAACAAATTTATTTTCAACGAAAGAAATTATAGAGCGTATAATGGACTCTTCAATTCTCAAAGACGTTGATTATTATATAAATATAGGAGTGACAATATTTTGAACTCTATTTTTTATTTTCAAGCGCCTTGCCCTTAAACTTAACGATTGGTTGTCGGAAAAAATCCTTGTTAATGTTCTGGTCGAATGAAGAATACGCGGGGGTGACCATATTGATTCAAAGCACTAATAATGAAGGTCACAAGTCCATTGGAGAATTGAAAATCTTCATTTTTGAACTGTCAAATTCAGGTTTCAATCTAATGTTGAATATATTGTTGAAGTTTCCAACACCCAGAACAACCTCTGAATATCTTTTATTCGTCTAGAACTTCCACGAGAATTTTTTTCTTCTCAGTGTATCCAATCAATAATTTTCAAGTTCAGAGCTGAAATTAAAAAATATCACTCGTATAATACATGGTAATGCAAGTAGAATATTTTCCAAACAATTCGTATCTTGTCGGGAGAGTATAATTCTTTTTGGCTTGCATTAGCTGCGCATCTGATACTCTCCGTCCCCTTAGGTATATGCCGGCCGTAAACCTTGGCTTTGCCCAAGTGTAAAAGGAAGAATTAGATAGTCTTCTCTTGTATGTACCAGAAATAACTGAAGCTCTGCTGATGTCTCCGTGAGTTCAAAGTGCGACGTGGTTTATAATAGTGTTATGGTAAATGTTTGCTCGTTAAACTTTATCGTTAAACTTAAACGTAAGCTAGAGAAGTATATAATATATACTGTCACATCGACGTATATACATATATGCATGCCGACAGATCACCGATGGGAAAATTTTGCACAATGGAAAAATTCTGCATTTATAAAAAAAAAAAAAGAAAAAAAAAAGCAAAACAAAGTACAAGCAAATTAAGGTTGAAATAGATTTCATCTCCGCAATTTTTATATTTAACTACTTACAGTGCACAAACATTTTCTAAAAAAAAAAATAAATAATGACGAATCTGCTTATTGTTGCTAGTAATTCATATTACATCTCGCCCGCGGTAAAACTGCTTCACGATTTTCTCCCCGATGGCGCCACCCCCTTCATTCACGAAGTTGTTGCATCTCTGGACCCAGACAAAGACAAGTTCTGAATAGAGACCCTTTACTGGTTCTGAACTGTACGATTGCGCCACCCTACGGCCGCCTTCCCGATTTGCTTGAGATTTCAAACCACCCCAGAAAACTGATTTTGAAACTATGAAAAAAAAATCCAGCAAAAGGAAGATGTAATTCTCATCGAATTTTTTTTCTCATTTTTAGGGAGGTGAGCGTAACTGGTTCGGAGATAGTGGTTCACACTGACGGCAACGAGCTTTTGTTAACAAATTTAAAAGTGTCAGCAAGCAAAGCTGGAGACAGTCGTAAGCGTACGAGGCGTTATGGTTTCGATTACTGTTTTAATTCATCTATTTCGGATTCCGAAATTCAAGGATCTCAAGAAAGGGTCTACGATATCCTTGGGAAATCCGCCTTGGACGCAATATTTTCAGGTTTTAACGCCTGTTTGGTAGCCTACGGTCAAAGTGCCTCTGGAAAAACGTACACGATGATGGGACCGAAGGTAATAAATAATTCCTCAAAGGACACTAAAAAAATTATCAAAGAATACACGAATGCTAAACTTTCAAAGAAAAGAAAATCAACTCATATCAATTTGAAATGTTAATATTATTACACCAGTAGTATAGGTATATTATAAAAAAAAAGAAGTGCATCAGCACTCTGCGGGATGCGGTTATAAAAGCAACACACCACAGTCGGATTTCCAAGTGGAGCTTTATACTGGCGTCGCTCTTTTGGAGTTTGCATAATATGCATGGATATGAATGTATGTATGATTCTGCAGAATGTAAGCTGGATATATCCTCATTGAACTCTCGATTAATGATGAGATTTACATAATAAATACTATAAAATGTATAGGTAGATATATAATTGGTTAGCCATATCGTATGTATGTATACGCGTATCAATTACGCGGTACAGAAAATGAGCAACGAGTTAATTAAAAATTAAATCAATGACCTAATGAACAGAAATACGTATTATAATGAGAAAATTAAATTCGACTCGGTATTATCGTGAACGCACAGGGTAAAAATGGAAGGAAAAAAGTAGCTCATTAAAATTGACTCAAATATAATAAAAGAAAGCCAAATAATCCATTAATATTTGAAAAAAATTCATCAAAAACTAATACAATTAACTCTATTATTTCGATTAGAATGATCCCGGATTGACACCAAGACTTTGCGAAGGCCTCTTCCTCCGGATTTTCGATGAAGAGAAAAATGGCGGACAGCGCTTCGAAACTGTTGTTAGGTAAGAGTTAAAAAAGAAAAGAGAAATTGCAGTTGATAAATTTTATACTTTTACAATCTGTTCTCTCATCCGAGTTAGGAAAACCTACGTTTTTGTTTCTGAATTTTGAAATTAGAAAAAAAAGAAACAAAAAAAAAACAAACAGCAAAGTTTAATGGAGCAATCGTTCGGAAAATCACCCTCTCAAACAGTCGTCATCAACCGTTGCTAATGGATTTATATACGTTCGGATTAATTTGAATTGGGTCGTTTGGTAAAAGTTTCCCGGTACAAACTTCCCATGTAATATACCATTTATATAAAATATAAATGGATGGATGTTCGTGTATATAAATGAATTCTCACTGCTGAAGTATTAAACTGTATAACTCGCGGTATAACATGTATAATATGATATGCATTATACAAAAATGCTAAGCATCTTTCCATAATAACCATCAGTCTGCTATTGTATGAAATTAGTGAAATTCTATACGCTTTTCTCGTTCTGTCGTTTCATTTGCGAAATTAGTGGTACGTACAATTAGTTCGAAAAGAGCTGCATGCACATACCTGTATGCATATACTAGCGATTTCATGCGGAAGACTCGTGTACGTATAATATGTCAGAACATTATCTGCATTTGTGAAATTTTTAAAAAATTTTTAAATTCATTTCGAGAGTTTCAATACCGGATAATATTCTAAAACTGTTGGTTAACTTTTCTCTAGACCCCCCTCCCCCTCCCCTTCTCCGCCACCATTAATTAGTGAATTTTCTCTTTGTATTTTCCGACACAGAAAAAAAAGGATATATGTAATAAAATGAGTAACATTTCAGTTAGTCACGCAGGCAGAATAGTATAATAATTCCGTATCACTACAGCCATAGCCGCCGATGCTCTGAGCCTCGCAGGTTTTCTGGTGTTTCTGATATTTTCGCATGTAATTTCATACACCCATGTGAATAGGTGTGTGTACATGCATGAAAAAGTATAATGAACTAGTTGTGCGATGGCAGCTGACTTACAATGAGAGTCCTGCGTGTGATTTTCGTATTGTAAATAGAAAAGGGACACGTGAACCGTTTTGTGAGAAGTCAGAGAAGAAAGTGTTAGGAAAATAATGGGATATAGGGTATTAGGTTTAGGGTAGAATATAGGTAAAGGCGGCGCCAAGGTGGCGGTGGATGGATAGTCGTAGACGGAGAATTTGTCGAAAGGCTTAGTAACTCGCGACTCGCAAACCAAGGCGGACGCAACCCCGTTACGGGGGGGAGGTAAGATCAATTCATATTCGCATCTTCCCTCGTAAGAAAAATTAGATAATCAGAAAGAAAAAAAAAAATACCATATATACCGTACAAATTGTCAAGAGTTTCGGTATAGCTGAATTTTCTTGTGAATTGCACGAAATTTTTTTTTCAAATTTTTTTTTGTTTTTCATGCAAACACACAATATCCACATGATGCATGAGCGCACATATATTCAGTGAGAGTTGATGAAAGTCATTGATTAAAATTCAATATAGTTGCATAGAAGGAGAGTTATTTTTATTATTTTTATATTCCAATCGGTAATGAAAACGAATTATTTTCAATCGTGAGCTAAATACGTTTATATTTTTAGCATTAATTTAGGTATACCAAGGAATGTAATAACGAATTGTTGAATATATATAAGGGTTGTAACAATTATCTGGGAACCTTATCTATTAAATACACTGCGGACTAATTACTTTCCTAATTTAATTGTCGTCGATTTATTTCATTCTGGAATGTTTGATCAAGGGCTGGCGGGGCGGGGTGGGGGTGGGGGGAAGGGGTGAGTTTCTTTTCGGATATATATCTTCGAAATTGACTGCCGTAGATTCAGCTGAACGATGTAGTATATAGGCATAAATATATCTGTTTCCACTTTTATACCATAATTTAATGGGTTAACGAATCTAACGGATAAGGGGAATTAGGGTTTGCTCAGCAACAATATCAAGTGAATTTCCGCCGCTTTGGACCGGCAAGATATAGTCGATGTGCGTGCAATTCTGCGTATAGATAGACAGCTATGCATATTATACATTGTAGATATAGGTACACATGTACAATATACATATTATATCCAAATGGTGTGGATAGGTGTATAGAAATATCTTTGGCAATGCCAACATGTAGGTGTAGCGAGCCGCGAGTTTTGAACGCACGAGTGAAAATCGGCGGGTAAATCACGTCCGCACCAATTCGCGTTCATGTTCAGCTGGATTCTATCCATCTATCTATCTATCTTTTTCTCTCTGATGGATTGCAATTTATTTATAGGATGCAATATTGCAGATGGATTGCATCGAATAGGTTGGTATTATTAAACATTTTAGTGATCTGCGATGTGGGTTACACGATCACACACACACACACACACAGATATGTACATATGTATACATACGTACGCGCGAATGTGTATTGTACGAAAAGGTTGTGTACGTAGAATGTACATTGGCGGTAATATGAGATTGAAAATATTCAAGTATCTATGAATCTGTACAACGATAACGTCGATGTATAAACAATAGCGCGCGGTTTGATGCTGTATCTACGTGTTGTACCTACATTATACGCAAATTACATTTGGAGGATGAATCGAGCGTATGCGCATATTGCGAGGATATGAAATTATGAAAGAGAAAAAAGGTCCAATTATCTTTCGATTGATCGAATCGATTTGGAATAAATTGAATAATTTATGGAAATGTCCGAACAACGTTTAAAAAATTTTCGATCTTTCAGTTTCTGCCCTTCAAGATTCAATAAATTCAGTACCATTTCCAATAATCGATTTTACTAAAATCTTCACATATAGATGACGATATTTTGTTACTAGTCACGATTACAAAATATAACTACGTATTATAGTAAATCGTGTGCGTTCAACAGGATTGGGTATATTTTATGTTCAAATTAATCGGGTCTGTAATTTGGTGTAATCCATAAATGACATGAAATTGTAGGTTGATAATTCGAACTGCGCATCAGGATCAAATTAAAGCTGCAGTTCCAGATATAGAGAAAGCTCTATCGATCAATCAAGCATAAGTAATTTTGCAACCATGTAAATGTAGCATCAGCAACCGCAACGATCACCATATTATGTACATACATATATATACTTGACGATCTCATATACTCGTACAAAGCACACCTCGTTTCTGGGTATGTACTACGCTTTATATTTACCAAACCACAGTGTTATTATTAACTCCATTATCAGCAACGTTCAGGCGTAACGATTATGAACCCCATAATAACACATTGAATAAATAATTCTAATCTCTATATATAAAGTCTCAAATTTTTCCATCGCGTATTATCGCGAGTCTCCCTTCATTTCGTCTTACCGCGGCGATGTAATATATTTCGGTATAGGTATCGAAAGTAATTCATTCCTCTTGCGACTTCGAATCTACTCTGATTATTTTTTTCTTTTTCTATTGGTTATTTTTTTTCTTTTTTTTTTCCGTTCAACGATCGTGCCAATTAAGAGGTAAATGCTCTCTAGGGGTAGTCGGTCAGAATTAGTTAGGGCGGGTCAGTTAACCCTGTCTACTACAGGCAACCTATACCTGTGTATTTAGAAGTTCGGTACCGAGAGCGTGTTAAACTTTTGTAGATGTACCGAAAATAATGGGAGCTTTTGGTTGCGTCGCAATGTTAGGAACATACACAAGCTTCGGTGCGGTAAAAGTAACGTTATAGCGGCATTTTAAGTTATAGTTATACCGTTATATAGAATGCAATTTCTGCCTAAGGTGGAAAAATTCTTTATTTCTGCATCATACCAGGGGGATCGATTCTTATTCGTGAAGCGCGAAGCGTACCGTAATACCCAAGAGACACGAAGCCCTTCGGGTGTCGGATAGTCCGGTTTTATGCCTCACCTGCAGGTGGAGTAGAGAACAGAAGGGGTAGTTTTAGCTGTAAGCATTTACTAGAAGCAAAACCAACACAAGCATATCAAATGTACACGTGTGCATGGTTCTCATAAAAACGTGTGTTGGTTGCCTCAAACAATTCTCTTATACTCACCTGCGCCGGAATTGAAGCTTGGTAAAGCTTTCGACTTTCTGATTTTCGAACACCACGATATCGGCTAGAAGTCGAACAGACGGGGGCCGAAAGCTACTTGAAAAGTTTTGAGAGCCAAGCGTGCCATACTACAATCTATGTAATTATATGTATATATGCTATATAAATCTAGAAGGGAATTTCAAGCGTTTTAATTACGAAAACCGGAAGTAGAGGAATTTGAGAGACGTTCAATTACATCAGAATTAGAAACACTAGATGCTTTTTTTGAATTTTGGAGGGTCGTTCTGTGTCAAGTCTTCTATGACCTTGGGATGATTCGTGTTCGCAAAATCTACTTCATCGCATGCAGTGCTCCTATCTTCCAACACTTGGAAGTCGTCGGTCTTTTGAACGAGGAGGGTTTTTTGAGGGGTGGCTTAGAACCCTGTGAAATGTGTGCTGGTGCTGTTGCTGCTTCTAGTGTATGGTGTGTAGGTCAACGCGTTCGTTGTACCATCAGGGCCGCGTGGGAAAGTACACGTGGTGCGGGGGCGTACTTCGAATACAGAGAGTTTCTCAGTATAACTGACTAACCCCGCTTCCTCCGCATCACCCAACGAACACTCCATATAACACCGATCTAGCTATCTTACATACGTATACGCGTTTAACAGTACGTCATGCACTACGATATCTGATTTTCCTGAATTCCGAACACCTGCGAATTTTACGCAGAACACCTAATCGTTCGAGGAACGGTATAGTTTTTTCTTTGGGGGGATGAATCTGGACAACGGAACGCATCGAATCTATGTATCGACATCGATTGTTGGATCAAGCGATGAAAATTCATCCGTTGTGATACGTGGAGATGAAACTATACGTACACGTTTTACCCGTCTGTCTGACGATGAGCTTAGTTCAGTTCGAGTATAAAATTAATATCAACGTAGTTTTAGATTAAACGCAATCCAACACACAAGCTGTCAGTCTCCTTACGATTGACCTGATTAGATTTACCTATTCCTTCAGGAAGTATGGACCAAAATCCCGCGTGTACGATATTTGAACGTAACGTGACTGCATTTGTGACGTTTTGTACCACGTTCCAATGGGTATAAAATCCTGGATCAATATATGAAATAGTTTCCTTTGCGAATGACATTTCATCACTTAATTCTGTTATTTTTTTTTTCTTTCATTTTATTTTTCTTCGATAAATAAATCCAACTGTACGCGGAAGTATTTAGAAAACTCAGAAGCCGTATAATGCTTTACTAATGCAGAAGTATACGTGGCAACTGTACTGAAATATCGACATTAAGTTTAATACGGAAAGTTAGCAATTGTTACTGAGAAACCTACACTGTTCGTGTGATTCCGGTAAAATGTACCATTTCATTTCTTAGTTACTTGGAGATCTACAACGAGAGGGTGAGGGACCTTTTAAAACCGTCGTCCTCCAATTCTGGAGGTCTTAGAGTACGAGAACATCCAAGACTCGGGCCGTACGTTCAAGGTGAGAATTCAAAAAATTCTGACTCTTTAGTGCGGCTAGACACTGTATAATAATTCCAGTGCAGTGATCCGATTCCCGCAAGATGTATAAGTTATGTTGACAAAAAATGTATGTTTGCAAAATAAATCGCTGGATATCGTGACAAGACTTTCTTCTGCATTTCTTGAATCTATTCAGATTATCTACATCACCAAACCGCGCGTAAACAAACACGTTACGTGAATTTATCAATGATCAAAGTCAGACTGGCACGCACGGTCTTATTTTTCGATTCAAACGATCTCCCTATTTTTTAAATTTGACGATGAAAAATAACGAAAAAATTCTTCATTCATTTCATCTTATTCAGGACTGACTCGCCACACCGTTTCGACGTTGAGTTCGTTGATGTCGTACGTCGAGGAAGGTACGAGAGCAAGAAAAACGGCTTCTACGTCACAAAATTTAACTAGCAGTCGGAGCCACGCTTTATTGACGGTTTCTCTCACGTCAAGGGCTGATAATAGTGGTGGTACGGTTTCAACTGCGTCGACGGGGTTGGAAAAAAAGCAACAACTCGCTGGCCGGGGTGCTCGACTTCATTTGGTCGATCTGGCGGGCAGCGAGAGAGCAGGGAACAGTAATTACGGTCTACACCGTCTTAAGGTCAATCAAAATTCCCTTTACTGTTCAGTTATTTTGATAAAAGAATTCGCGAGTTGAAGTTTTTTACTCGTATTCAGGAGGGAGCGAACATCAACAAGAGTCTTGTCGCTTTAGGAAACGTGATATCGGCGCTAGCTGAAAGAGGAGCGACCGGAAGTGGTCCTGGAAGAAGATTCATCCCTTACAGGGATTCAGCTTTAACTTGGCTCTTGAAAGATGCTCTGGGAGGAAATGCTACGACAATTATGCTCGCAAGTAGGATGTATAAATTGATTAAGCTTATAGTCTATTTTCGGTATTGAAAATCAAGACGACAAATAGTAGATTTTTCCATTTCAATAAGAAGGTACAGATTTGGTGCAGTTGTAAATCAATTTTACAACTGTATACTGGCCGTAATATTTGGACGTCAAATTATAATTGGTTTAAATCATTTTACAGAGTTATCTAGGCGCATACTAAACGAAGCGCGCAGTGAATATAATTCGATAACTTCTTCTGCGAGGTGTAAAAGAGTTGAGAAAATCGTTACGCTCTATAATGTGAAAGGGAATTGGTAAATACTAATCGCACACCGATCACGATCGTAGAAAGTCGTAGTGTTTTAATCAATCTATCATGAGTCCGTGAGTTTAGAAAAACCACTGATTAAAAAATCGACACGTAGATAATGAAGTTTTTTAATCGTAGAAGGATTAAATTATAAATTGGGTAGATCGTAGACATTGCTGTAATCACATATTTAATCCATCGCGCTTTTGTATAACATTAATTAATTAAATCATCATATTTTTAATGTATGTAGCCACCGGCGATTGGTATTTCTCGGATATCTGGGGGAGCTTTTAACCGAATTGCCAAATTACATTATAAATTTTATGAAATTGTATTATAAGCGATGGAAAATTAAACTGAATTTAAACCGGTATTGACTTGCGTTACAGCGATATCACCTGCGAGTGGAAGTTACAACGAAACTGCCCACACGTTACGTTTTGCACAGAGAGCGCAAAGCGTTGTTAATCGGCCAGTGGTCAACGAGGACCCGGTGGCGAGGGTGATACGAGAATTGCGAGCCGAAATAGCCCGGCTAACTTCACTACTATCCGAAAAGGTATGCAATTTTAAGCCTGTAATATTGATTAATCCCGCTCGAGTATGCAGATAAAAATTGATAAACTTTGATGTTTGTTTTTTCAGCAAGAAACTGTTCCAATTGAAAATCTCTCTTGTTGTTGTATAAAACAATTTAGACGAGACTCTGAAGAGGAATCTTGTGCCCAAGCTAACCGAGTGGTTGAACAAACTGTCGAAAGCATTAACAGATCGCAAGAATTTGCACGTGGCGTTTCTTCGGTATCGCCTCTGCATCGCCGTTACAGCTCAGACGAAAGCTTGTCATCTTCAAAATTGACGAATGAGAAAGCCCCAGTTATTTCTGCTCGAAGATTTGGTTCCTTGAGGTCTCTGGAGTCTGAGGAGGATGCTGTTTTTCGAAACAATGATGATGCAGTGAAATTGTCAACAGTGAACAGCTACGATAGAGTTTCGTCTCTCGCCCTAGTCGATATTCCGACACTCGTTGCTGTCTTGATAAAACCAGAAGGGGATCCGACGAGTTCGGCACAAATCGAGGAAATTTCTAGCGAAAATATACTCGAAGAAAATGCGATAGAAGACCCAGAGGAACTCGACCCCTCGGAGTTTGACGATCGAGAAAAAACTACCGCGTCAATCGTCGACTACTCGAAGCTAGGAGAAGATCTTGAGGGCTCAAAGTTTCATTCAAAGGAAGCTTCCGTCCTTTGCCTCAAGAACCAGGTAGAAAAGAACTCGGTTAAACCGAATGGAATCGAGGCAGTCACCCATAAAAAATCCTCGAGTCTGAACGGCTCGAAGAAATTCGGATCATCTGAGAGTTTCGATTCCCTTAAAAAGACCGAAACACCGTGTACCGGATTGGGTCGAAGATCGTACACGAATTTACAGTTGGAAAGAACTGACAAAAACGGAAAACACGCGAACTCAGTCGCGAATTTATCAAAGTCCAAACGTACCTGGGGAACTCGAGGACCGGCGGCTTGGGCCCTACCGAGAAAATCGGACCCTGGAGATAAGGAAAAGGATACTGTTAAAGAGGGCGCCACTGAATCAGAAAAAACATCAAAGGATCTTGGTCAACAGAAGGCGAAGACCTCTCTGAAAAAACAGGACTCCGATAGTCCAAAGCGAAAATTCAGTCGAGACGGTATTCCAGGTATCCAAAAGGACGAATTAACTGGTCCTTCAGGCAATCCGAAACTCGTGAGAAAAGGATCAGTCCCAGGTGAAGTAGGTTGGAGGACTCAGACGCCGATACACAGGACAAATAGACGCGCGGAAATCGTTGCCGCGGTTACAGAACGGCTTTATTCGACGAAGAAGGCTACTGAAGAGGTATCAACAACGCCAAGTTCTTCTTCATTAGTACCGGAATTTCGTTCACCGGAGAGCACCGAGGTGAAATTAGCCAACACAACGCGAATGAAGCTGCAGGAGATATCTCGAAAGATGTTAGCAAAGCGTCGGAAAACTTGTGCAGACACTCAAACTGACGTGGTGTCTACTGTACGAGTCAAAGACGCAGCTTCGATAACAGAAAATCCTGAAATTGAGACAAAGGACGCCTCGGTCATAACTGACGTTCATGAAGAGTGCTTACAAACAAAATCCGAGGGTGGTGAGAGCTCGAGAGTTATTAGAGTGAAGGAAATCGCGACGCTAACTGAAAGGTTCGCTAAAACAACAATTCGTTGTGTAGACGCGGAGGTACTGACGGACGACTGGGAAGAAGAAGGGGAATCGGCACCCAGCTCAAATACGGCGATTAATCTAGAAGAAGATAAACCGAGACTAGTTGAATCCTCGACGAATACAACGACGTTGTCAGATAACGGTAGGTCATCCAGTTCCCAAACAGTACCTGATGACATCTTACCAGATTGTAAAAAAGGTCATATCAGAGATTGCGGCGTGTGTCACAGTGTCAGAAATTGCTGCTATCAACCGCTTGCTTTGGGTCATTTAGATCGTAGCGTGATTTGTATCACGCTACCAGACATGCTTAGCATTACGATAGAGTCACCGAATCCTTTGGAATCTAAAATCGCGGTTTCAGAGGGGTTGGATGATAAAGTTAGGGTTAAATTAAAGGACGGCGAGACTCAGACTGCAAAGGAAATTTTAGAACCAACTAATTTATGCTCTGACGTAACGGAGAGTGAAAAACTGGATGATTTATCAACGGTAGTTACCACGCGGTCCACGTCCTGCCAGAGCGATGGAAGAACCTTTAGAATCGAAAATATATTTAAGGATCAAAAGCCAAAGACGCAGAGCACTTCTGAATTGCTGCCTGATTTGACAGAACACGTAGTTCCGAAGACGTCTTTAAAGCTAACGAACTCAGTGGGCACATTTTTTGGCCCAGAAACTTCGGAGAGAAGCACAGAGATCGAAGGATTCAATTTTCTCGACTATAAAATGCGGGGAGCTAACGAAAAATCAAAACTGTTCAGCCAAATTACTAACATACCAGGCAGAGGAGCTGATCCTTCGCGTCTGGAATCCTGCTATGAAGGGGTGCAGCTTAAGAACAACCGCAGCAAGTTTGAACTACAACCACAACCACATCTTAAACAGGAACCTGTGGTCGGTGTGAAGAGCGCATCGATACCTCGATATCCGAATTACGGTGAAGCCAGACCGTCGGTTTCCTTGAAGTCCAGTTCCGTGGCCCGTATTCAAACCGAAGATTTGAAGTCACCGCTGTTGGTAGCAAGACTGATCGCTAGCGGTAGCTGCAATATGGAAATGGATTCCAGTTTTTCAGACGACAGTTTAGACCCGGAAGATGTGATTCCTCATAATTTAGTCAGTAAACAATCAGGATCGTCAAGATTGGACGATTCTCTTTGCCCTCCAGATGTTGTTGCGCACACTAAAAAGGATCAGATTTACGATTCCCATTTAGAAGATGACTTTGCTGACGAAGTTATAGAGTTTCCTAAAACCCGCGTCGGTATGCCGGATCCCCAAAACGCACCGAGAGTTCACGATTACGAGTCTTTGGTTTTGGGAAGGAATTGTTTTCTCCCTGCTTCAGCCTCACAGGATTCAGGAGGCAGTAATTCAAGCCGTATGGAAACGCCGGAAAGTGAAGAGGGAAGGAATCCTTTTAAAAAAAAAGTATCCTTTTCGAATTCGCAACCTCCAGACCGGCTGCGCGTCAAAGATCCTCGAAAACCTAAGCCAATCATTAAAAATAAACTCGCTAATATAACTCACAGTGAAAGGTATCTGGAGAACAAAGAGAACCACGTTGTCGAAGTTAAAGAAAGGTGCTCTAATTATTCCCCAAAGACGGAAAAACTCCGCGTATCTTCAACCCCCTTAGAATGCAGTACTAGCGAAAATAGTTTCAGAGACGACGATATTTCATCAATTTCCGGAAGTTCCGAGACCATAAGATCCGGAGCAATGTATAATTCAGACGAGGATTCGGACGTTAATTCAACCCAAAGATCCGGAGAAGATTCTGACACGAAAAGAGTGAGATTCACGACTCTGTTATTCGGAGATCTCGTAGAGTCTGGTACCAGCGATTCTGAAGGTTGTTGTGAAGCTGCGGTAAGTGATGATGACAATTTTAGCTGCGATGTAAAAACCGAGGATTTCACTAACCGAGTATTCGCCTCGTATCTCGATGAGGCAACAGCATTCGTTCATAACATGAACACCGTAAATGATTACGTGAATGCTAGTAAACTATTTCAAGAACAAAACGAATACATCGAGTACGAAGGTTGTAGAATAAGCCTACGCGACGACACGGAAGATTATATAGAGGATCAGAAATTTTCGGTACCTTTAGATTCTTACAACAGTTGTCTTCGTGGTATAGAAAAACTGGAGAACTGCATAGAACGAGCGGTAAAGCACGATAAATATCTCATAGATAAATACGGAATCCACTTAGAATCTGCCGCTACTAGCTTCAGTCTAGTAGACCCTGGTAAAGATTCTAATTTCCATACACTAAATCAGAGCTTCCAAAATCCAGATGAACTTGGCTCGACATCAAGCATAGAAGATATGACGGCAGTCACCGATGAAAATTCTTCGAGAATCAAAGAGTGTGACCTTGAGAGTAGAATATACGATCAATTAATGTCTTCGTCGGCTCCTCGACGTCGTTCAATTTTACGTGCAAACAAGCCTTATTTCCGTCGATCAACCCGAATGTCCGATTTAACTGGTTCTAAGAGTCCAATTTCATGGTCTCGTTTCCAAAAGAAGAGCTTTACAGATTTTGACAGTGGTTTTTTATCTCCTGGAGATTTGCCACATCACGAATGGTTGGGTACTTCAGATTCTGGTAGCCCGCAGTCTAATTCTGAGGAGTTAGTCGATGAAACTAGAGAGCTAAAAGCACCAAAATGTTTTCTTGTGGTACCAGAACCTGGAAAATCAATTTCCAGTGGCAAGGAATTATACCGTAGTGATGGCGGTACCAGTTCAAGTGAAGCGGTAGCTACTAGTTCTGAATCTATAGACACGGTTGCAAGTGTAAGAAACAAATTCAGATATCCAGGAAGCCCTAGAGCAAAATTACTCCAACTCGTCAGCGAAAGACGTCAAATTGTCCACCGTAGCAGAAGCGGTAACAGTCCTGGTTAACGATAAAACAATTATCGGAAGAAATTTGACATTTATTGCAAAAAAAATTTCCCCCGATGAAACCGAGTTGCTTCCAAAGTTGTGTGTATTTATTCATTTTACGAATACGAGGAGCCGCATCGGGTGTGAAAATATGATCCCGTCTGATATACGCGTTTTATATTGAAAGGTATGAAAAACTTTGTAAATATATTATTAAGATATTGCGTTCAACACTGTGTGCATGTATTCGTACATACTTATATAACGTGTGTGTACTTTCAAAATAAGAAAACGATCTGCGATAAAAGGAAAAAAGAAACAATAAATGTCTTATTTAGTTTCCCTTATATGAACTTTTCCCAAATATGATCAAGATAACTTATCGATAAGTTCCACTGCGTCATATTTTCTATGCCTAAATAAAATGTTAATTTCAACATTACTGGGTCAATGAGTTTGGATTAATTTTGATTATCTACGTCACGAATTATCATTGTACATTTTACGTTATATTATGAAAATGACCTCATTCTGAAAATATTCAGAACAAACATGGAAAGAGAAACAAGTCTTACTTATAAAGGTTCGGTAATCACATTTTTAGTTTGTCGTTAAGAGTATAAAGTAGTTCAACTTGTGACCGTTGAAAAGTTTGTGATATTCCACGCCCAAAAATAGTTCAGAAAACAAGATATAATCATTGCGAGATTATTGTAATGAAAACAGTTGTTATTATTATTATCATTTTGACTATGATTTATGATTACACTCGACAAAGTACGACAGCGGAATTCGCTCAATAGTCGCTGAAAATATCAACGTACGATTATTCAATATTCAAAACTGTACGTGATTAGACTGTAAAAAAAAAAATAATTAAACAAGATTAGGGGTGTCTGACACGACCTTTCCTCTCCTTGTCTCTTCATTGTGCGATAATTATCATCTACGTTTATAAATATCACGTGTTTAACATAAATTGATAAAAATTAGTAAAATTAGCTCGTCTGAAAGCAGCTTTTAAAACTATCGGAATTTTAATCTAAAAAATTACGGTTCGCGAGACAGCCGACATAATTTTATTCCAGTATATAGTAGCATCGTCTTATCGATTGAAAGAGGTCATCTTCAGTTCTCATTGAGCTGTGAAGATTGAAAATTCTATGCGAAAATAAAGTTCACTGAGCATCCACATTTCAATTTCAACATCTAACCCCGTTGGCCGTATAATTGCAAAAATTTCGATTATTACCTACAGAAATAAGTACGACAAATAAAAGGATACTATCAAAATGGAGCACAGAAAAATTCGATGTCCCGATTCAATGGTGGTGAGTAATGCTGATTTTTTAGTAACTACATATAATGTATATAAGGAACGAATCTTTCCACACAAGGGAAAGAAATAATTAGTTAATATTGAAAACAAGAATAACCGCACTTGATCTCTTTCATTTTTGACAATAAAGTAAAAAAATTAAAATTAATGCGTGATGAGAAATCGAATAGTCTCTATAAAGAGATCTTATTTAATTGTATTATCGTCGGGGTCAGTCGTGGGTCAAACACGTGAGTATGTGCGTGACGTTTTTAAAGCTGTTCTGGATACATGATGGGAATATTTGAGTACAACGATTGTGAAACTGTTGTTTGATAAGTTGGAGAGATCAATATTACATGGGAATGTCTTCGTGTTAATAATTGCGATTAAAGCTGTGTGGTGTAAATGTGTTGTGCTTGAATGTTGGAAAAGTTCCGCCAAATGATAATCGTGAATAGGTTGTATGGCTCAAAGATGTGAGTAATAATTTATCACGTGACGGAGAGCACGTGTAAGTATTAGAGAAGGGAATATAACGCCCGTCTATCTTCCAGTACAGCGAATAAGTTTCTTGAGAAAAGAGTCGTACAAGGTGATAAAGCCGGGGTTAATATTATTACAGTTATATAGATTCGTAGAGATATATACATTATAATATTATTACACACACATCCTAGAACCGGCAATTTCCAAGAAAACACTTTAGTATCTCGAGTGAAGTTCAGATTATTAGTTGTTCAATAACGTAATTAAAGTTTACTTCGCGCGAGATTGAAAACAAGGTGAGAGATGAGGGATTTAAATAAGCTACCGAGCCAGTCTCCTCCTTCTCATCACTTGTTTGCTCCAAATGGAGTTAATAAGAGTTACAGCGACGCTGGAAGCGTTTCCGACTCGTCAACTCCGACAGTGAGTTTTATAATCCTTTTCTAATCTTTTTCTAATCCGTTTGTGCTAAATAAAATAACAACGAGAAATCAACATTATTCATAAATGTCTGTGAAAACTTCGTAGCAGATTAAAATCCGACAGTGCAGCTAAAAATCCATTCAATTTTTGAAAATATTTTACCACCCCTTCATTCAAATTTTCATTTCATTGCATCACCTGTCGTGCGTCAAGAGTTCGGTAAATTGAATCTCTCTCTTTCATTTTTTTTTAGTCGACTTCGTACTCAAGACGGAGGTCCATTATATCGAAGGCGAGAGAATTTCCCTCGTTATCTTCGACGGTAACTATTATGTCTTCGGAACAAAAAGAAAAGATAGGGGAGAAAAAAAATTGTAGCGGCTCTTTTCCCCCTCATGTAATTTTTTCTTTAAACGCGACATCCTGATAGAAGCGGCATGATCCCTATTTAGTTTTAAATATTGCAGATATGAAAATTGCGCCCGATTATTTGTGGGCTTCGGCCATATAATATTGATTGAATAATTTTTCATTCTTTCTTTTCCAAACAGTCAGATGATTTGATATTCGATCCTTACTGCGTCGAGGGTAATCCTCAAAAAATTACATTCGAGGACATCACTTCGGCGGCTTTTAAAATAAAGGCTGGAATAATAAACACATCATGCCCCGTACGTATATGGAGTAAAAATAAAAACCACGAAATAAAATTAAATAAAAATAAACAAGTAATCAAGAATAAAATGAGGTAAAATATGCCAAATTGATATTCACACGCAGAAGATATGATAGTCGTTTTTGTAATTCAGAGATCGCGTTTGTCGGATACATTGGGTATGGAAATATACCTGAAAAAAGACTTTCTTCAATCAACCGGAAGCTTCAAAGAACGTGGTGCTAGATACGCGTTAGTGATGCTCTCGGAGGAGCAGAAACGTGCTGGAGTAATCTCAGCTTCCTTGGGCAATCATGCTCTAGCTTTGTGCTACCATGGAGCAAAACTTGGAATCCCTGTAACCGTTGTGATGCCCGCTGTAGCACCGATAATGAAAATCGCCGCCTGCAAACAGCACGGTGCAACAGTTGTCGTACAGGGATCAGACATGGGCGAGGCAAAAAGAATTGCAATGACGCTCGCGAAGGAAAAAGTTTTAACCTACATAAACGGGTGAGTTATTTTTTCTCTCTATTCAATATCCCTTGAGTTCGGAAAAACATTGCTTATTCCGGCGATTGCTCGTTTTATTATCATATTGAGAAATTCCATAACGTCGTATGTTGACCCCGGAGACGCAGTGTGATAGATAACATTCACGCATTCTGATTATACCATTTTGCATAGTTTGAATATTTGATCCGTTCGAGAAAGTATTAACCGATTTTCCACGATGTTTTCAGCTACGATCATCCGCACATAATGGCTGGACAAGGTACTTTGGGTTTAGAAGTAGTTGAGCAGGTTCCCGACATCGACGCAATCGTCGTTCCCGTAGGAGGAGGCGGTCTAATCGCAGGGGTTGCATTAGCGATTAAAACTCTTCACCCCCATGTGACCGTGATCGTGAGTAAAAACAAAATAGTTCACCCTTCAAATTAATCCCGTACCTGTCTTGTTTTCCTATCTCTCTTCCAAGATGACCGGACTATGAATTGGTTTGTAAAACGATGAAAAGTACCGTAGAAAACATGGTGTTTTATATAGTCTCTATATTTCTGTAACACAGGGTGTTGAATCAGAAAGATGCGCAAGTTTCACAGCAGCAAGGGCAGCAGGATGTCCGACATACACACCTATAGAATCAACTTTAGCAGACGGACTCGCCGTTCCTATGGTCGGTTACAATGCTTTTGTAACAGCAGATCCTTTGATCGATAAGCTAGTAGTAGTTAAAGAAGAGTGGATTGCGATAGCGATCTTGAAGCTTGTTGAAATCGAGAAATGTATCGTCGAAGGTGCGGGGGCTACCGGATTGGCAGCGATACTGGCCGGACATCTCGACGAACTCAAAGGAAAACGGTGAGTAGAGAAAATCAGCGAAAAAAGATTATCGGCTATGATCACAAGAAATTGCTACGAGACATATTCCTTCGACCAGATAAAGGAGAGCCGGAAAACATTGTCCACTGTTCAGCTCGGTTCTATGCTTCAAAATATTGTGTTCAGAATTTTTATATTTTCAACGCAAAGGATTTGGGGATTCCAGTTCGTTTCAAGGAGTGAAGAGGTCTTTGAGCTTGAGAATATCGTTTTGAGCAGAGTTCGCGCGTCATTCCCGCGTCGTTTCCGCGGCACGTTAGGTAACGACCCGAAACGAAGTATGGTCGTTAAAGTTAATTAGCCGTTAAACGGGCCATCCCTTTTCCCGGTATAACCTGCACCACCATCCCCCCTGCCGACACATTTTTGCAGTAATGCCAATTCCAAAGGCGGATAATCGCGCGGGCCTAAATTTAGAAAATCTGTTTTAGAGTGGTTCTACCGTTGTGCGGTGGTAACATAGACACAACGATCTTGGGCAGGTGTTTGGAACGGGGATTGGCTGCTGAGGGACGTCTTCTGAAATTTACCGTCACCGTTTCCGACCGTCCTGGAGGAATTGCAGAGTTATGCAGGATGCTAGCGGATATTGGAGTATCGATTAAGGACATAATGCACGAAAGGGCTTGGATTATGTCAGACATATTCAGCGTCGAGGTCAAGGTCGTATGCGAGACAAGGGACAGTATTCACGCCCAACAGCTACAAGATATGCTTTACAAAAATTATAAGAGAGTTATTTTTGGAAGCGCTACCGATCTTTCGACTATGGTAGATTCGTTCACCGAAAATGGAAATTAATTTCTAATTTTTTAATTTTATTTATTAATAAAAGACACGTTCGCCGGTGGTACTATCGCGCCATCGAACACAATGGGTGTTTAGAAATGTAATTAGGATGCAATAAATTGATTTTTGAAAATAAATGATATCGTTTGTCATCCAAAGCTTTAGTAAGGCGGAAAAAGTATTTCCAGGGGTACAAAAACAATAGTCGTGAACCCCGTAAAGTATAAGCATGGGAAGGGCGTCGCGTCGGTTTAATAAGTCGAAGGCGATCATGATCGGGGAAGTTGGACAGAACTGGAGGATTGGATAAGTCGTAATAAATGTCAGGCTGACTCCTGGTTGGGACATTGAATTAAACGAGGTGCCTACCAGCTACATTTCCTGTGAGCGTTGCACGAGGAGATATGTATACGATATATATATAGGTATAGAAGGAGAGAACTAGTACCTTAGAGATTTTGGTCACGTCTAGCAGCCCTCCGTTCCCTGCAGACTCTGCGAATTCCCTTTACTCTCTTCCTCTCTCTTCGTTCCGCAACAGCAGGGACCACCACCTCTCACCATCAGCATCACGTTGAGCTCTAGACTTGGAATATAACCGGCACATCCGCGCACGCCCATCCTCTGACACGCTACATTTAACGTCGAGCGAAGTTCGTATCATAATTGGATGTATTAAATCCTGATGCCCGTGACAAGCTGGGATTAGCTTGCTCGATTGTGCACCACCACCATCACTGCCACCAATGTGAACGCCGACGCGCTATCATCTCTCGTCTCCTCTTCCTCTTCCTCTTCCTCTTCCTCTTCCTCTTCCTCTTCCACTTCCTTCGTTTCTCAGTTGCCCCGTACCAACCCGTAGTATGGCTTTGAGGTTCCAGGTTTTGAGGAGCGTCGTGTAGGTGTCGGTATAACATGAGATTACTGGAACCTCTGTCGACATTACTTACTGCGGACCCAAGTTACATATTTATCTACGCCCCCTATTTTTTTCAGGCCTTACAGCCGACCACGCGACACGGATCTGCCCGAGGGGCTTGAGCCTAGATACGTGCCTAAATTTCAACGATCTTACCATCAGACTTCCGGACCACGCTGGTTATTTGGTGTATACACAGAGACATCAGCAGGCTCACAATATTTTTCATGATACTTTTTCATATCAAGTCTCACACGAGATCAACTTGAAAATGTCGAATCGAGGATCCGAGCTGAAAGATGGTCCAGAATTTTCCCACGTTCACTACTGAGGAGAATAGTTGTCTGTGAAAAAAAGAATCCTTGTTGAAGCTTTACCTAATTTAGTTATAGTCTGTAGCTTTGTAGGACCTCGTCAAATAGAGGATGAAAATTATTCAAAGAAGTAATCTATTCGTATAAGGACTGGTGAAAAAAACAAAAAACAAAAAAAACCCTCAATAAAACAATGTACATGTACAGAGGATTGATATACTGCATATTATACGGTTAAAATTGAACCTCTCGATAAAACCAGGCAGATCAGTTATCGAGTTCAAATTACTTTTGAAAAATGTGAAAAATATCATCCGCCAGTGAAAATTGGAGTCGATGTCATGTCACGTACAATGCGTCTGATAAATGGAGAATCATAAAATACTATTTTCATTTCGTTCTTTTTTTTGTTCGTAATTCTTGGTGAAATCCACTTAACACGTATGACGTCCAAAGTTTTCTGAAACTATAAGTTTTTATATTCTAAAAATCTGAAATATGTTGAACAAAAAAAAAAAAAATTATGTTTACGTACAAATACATATAAGCGGCGTAACACGTCGTCGTAGGTATTAATAAATCCGCAATGCGCCACTAATTCTTTGACTGTTTTCAATTCCACTTCCAACTTATACAGCAAAAGATGTAAATCACTCAAGGTAGTATAACGCCTGGCGCACAGGGATAATAAACTTCGTGTTATACGATCCGATCGGCGTTGTCGCCTCTCAGTAATTAGGGTAATAATAAAACCGTTATACAGAGCTGGGCAGAAAAAGCAAGGTTTACGATTGAATTTTATGCAACGGTCAAATCATATCGATGTAAATTGCAACTCTGGTGCAACATACTTTGACGTCACCGGCGGTAATAAATATTTCTACTGTACAACCGCATGGTATACTACTGCAAAATTTTATACCATCACATATGTAGTTCCTATATGGCGTTGTATAGTTATAAATAATACAATAGATCCGCATAATCTATATCATCCGTCACCTGTTACCTGACACATTTTACAAACATTTGCAAGAGTGCAGTACAGGGCAGCACTTGCGAATGTTCGTTCGTCGCTCTATTTCTCTAATAGAACAGAATTTGCGATATTTGCATCCACTCCTCCCCCACCTCCCCCTCCCCCTCCACCTCACCACTCGACCACTTTTGCAACGTGGACCGTGCTTCACCACATTTTGAGCAGATATGTGAAGTACCACCAGCAGCGGTGCAGCGGCGGTTCGAAAATGGGATGGCAGGTTATTTCGTGACCTGGTGCAATAGCAGAATAGGGGTGTGATGATCCTGACAAACGCATTTGCCATTGCGGGTGGAATACATGAATTCATGTGTATTGTAGGCACTACATGTATTCGGGATACGATTTGTCTAGCATAACGGTAAAGCGCTGGATTTCGTAACAACGCATAGATCAGATAAATCTGTGTAACCGTACCATTATTGGTATACCCCTTAAGATTTTTGTCGATTTTGGGGTCAAAAATGAAGTTTTTTTTTTTTAAATCGATTGCAGGACACTTTTCTAACGTATTTCGACCTCAGGAACACGAATTCGTCGAGTAAATCAAGCTCGGAATAAATTCCATCGAGATATCCTTATTTTTTCACTTTTTGGAGCGATAAATTGGCGATAACTCGATCTCTCTCTATGTCCTTACTCGACGAAGTAGAGCTGCTCTTATGATCTTTATCCCTTGTTTGACACTCTGGAATGGACCATCTTGACGTATTTCGACGCGCTTAATCTGAAAGCGCTATGAAAATTCACCAGGGACGTGAAACCAGTCTAATTCAATTATTCGTTTTTCGTTTTTTTTTTTTTCTTCGTTATAATTTCTCATACACGAATATTTCAGTGCCCTGTGTCCTTTTGTCGCTGGTTAGAGCCTCGCCCTGCCTAGACAGGCTAGGTGGATATAGACACATTAATAAAGGCCTGTACTGAGGTCGGTAGGAGTTTTCTTAGGCATTTTATTTTGGCCAGTAGTGGTACGCCCTGAATTTACAGCATTTAATATCAGCAAAATGAAGCACGACCCGAAGGGGTTTGGGGTAGGGGCAAGGAGTCGCCGTTTTGTGGCATCGATAAATCGTTTTTATTGCCCTCGAGTATAGGCTACGTTAGGTTTGGCTGGGTCGTCTGACTCCCCGGTGACTTTACCGAAGGTTGGTTCTGCACCTACCAGCTACCTCGAATAAAAATCGACCCCATATAATAATAACAGAAGGAGTACACGAGAATTTCAGAAAATACCAAAAGCTATTGTTTCGCCGAAATAAAGATACCCCTCGCGCATTTAAAAATAATGGAAATCCCGCGCAAAGCTTCCAAGCGACTTGAAAATAAAAATTTTCATTTTATTTTGTCAATTTTATTTTTATTTTTATTACTTTATCATTTTTATTTCCGTCAACCTAGAGAGCTTGATCAAAGATCTTATAGCAATCTAGATACAAACGTGCAACAAGTATGCTTCATTCGAAGCACGCACGAACGTCAAAGAGGGTTTCAGACATCAACCGCAGATAACCTATGTACGTAGGTATATCTCGTGATATGGGAAAAGGAAAAATCCCCTTGGATTTCACTGCCTTCAGATACTTCCAAACTCTCCGTTTATTTATTTATTTAATTTTTTTTTTCTTTTCCACGCTTGACTGACGCAGCGCCCCTAGAGATAAACGATTTATTTATTCTCTCTCTCTTTCGCTTTTTTTTCAAATTTTTGGAAAAAAATTATAATGCCGCTGGGCAGATGCGGGAAAAGCATTCGTCTTCATTGTCGCTCCGTGTTGAACGACGGTGAAAATCAAATGTAACTTTATGGGTTGCGTTGCAGTTAAGATGAACTCGTCGGCGTGACAGATCACTTACTAAGATAGATCTGGTGCAGTTCCTTGATAAATTGTACTTAAGCGGCTATTTTCGTGTCAAGATGTATTAGGGGTTCGTTTTTATGCTTCCTTCCTCTGCAATCCTATGGTTGCAACATGTTCTTCGTGATATAACTTTATAAATTTCAACCTCCTCGGCGTTCGTTCGACGTTGAATTAATAAAAGAAATAATAAAATAGCGGCAAGCCTAAACGCTGAAGTATTCGGCACGCGGACGTGTTTTACCGTGGAAGAAGCTGGAGGGTAAAAATAAAACGAAAAGTGGGGGAAAATTCAGGATATTCCGGATGTCGGCGGTTCGTTACACGTTACCGTTTTGCAGAGAAAAATACCGAAAGTAAAGGGAAAGGAAGAGGTGAAGGGGACGGCGGAAGTCACGAAAGAAGCGGATAAATCCGCGAGACGTTTTATGAAGACAATAAAATAAAGAGCAGCAGCTAGGGGTCGATTTTAAGCCGCTGTAAATTGTTTTAGGAGGTTGAGAAGAGTTAGTATTATGTGTAGAGCGAAAGGTAAAGGAATTAGTGATAAAAGTGAAAAAGACAGAGACACAAAAGAAAAAAAGGATAACAAGAAGAATGAGAGCAAAAAAAGTAAGGAGAGAAGAACCGCAGTAGCAGTAATTTTACGCCAACTTTTATTTCCACCTTACTTCCGCAGTTTGAACCGCACCGCGGCACTGAAGAGATGTGATGAGAGTCAATCTGTGCGTTCATCCACAAACGGCGGCGGTATCGTAGAATTCTGTTTTTTTTCTCTGAATAACATAAGGTCATAAACACGTTTAATTGACTGTGTATAGTAATTATTCGGGCGTATACAGTATAATCAAGTATTACATTTTTTTTTTTATTTTATCTCCGTATTTTCCAGATCACCTTTGATAATCGTTGAATCTTTATTAAACAAAGCTTAGGGATTCTGTTTTCTCTGTGACCCAAATTTTTTTCTTTCATTTTCTTCACCACCGAATCGCTGACTTACGTTAATTGGGAAAGCTCTGTGGTCGGATCTTCAGCATTGTTCTCTGTTACATTTTCCTCATTCTCTTCCTCTGCTTTTTCAAGATTCTTGAGTTCCACAGCTTCCTGGAGCATGTCTATAGAGGCGGTCAACTGTTCTTCGGTTTTTTTGATTTCCTGCGCCTCTTTTTGTACCTCTTGAAGCTCAGCCAGAGGCACACTGCGGGGCCATTTGTTGTCACTATATTCCTGTCCTACCTCATCACCTTCTGGATCATCCTCAGTATTGGATGTATCCCCACGTCCAGGTTCTGTTGAGTATTCCAGGTCATTATAATCCGATTCCTCATCTCAAGAATCAATTATACTGTACAACTTACGCAATAAACAGGCTGGTGGAAGTTAAGTTAATCGATTTTTTTTTTTTCTCAATATATGAATCACGTAATTACCATGAGAAAATATGGTAGGGAACCTACTGCAAACGTGCTGCAATTTGAAGATTACAATATTCAACACTCACCTGCTTTTGTTTTGTCATCGTTTTTACACTCCAAGGTTGTCTCGTCACATTCTTCATCGATAACTTGATCTTGACAATCATCGCAGTCGTCAATCACCTCGTCATTCATAGGGTAGTACGGCGGTGGTGGCGCAGGGTAAATCGGGGGTTGTGCATAAAATGGAAACGGAGGAGGTGGATTCTGATTACCTTGTACTGGGTATCCTTGGGGTGGTCCAGTCTGGTAAGTTGGTGGAGGCGGTGGTGCATATACTGGATAATAAGGATATCCAGCCTGTGGATAGTACATCATTTGTGGTTGCGGATAATAAGCAGGAACCGGATACCCCGGGTATGGTGGACTGTAGGGTGGGGGGTGGTAGCTGACGCAGCTCTCTAAAACGGACAAGAATCGACGATTATTAAAAAAAATAAATAAACAATTGAAAAAACCTGCGGTGAATTAAATCAAAGTCAAAAAATATAGTTACCCCTCGAATTCCGTGTACAGTCCGGTTTTACTTGACTATGCACAACTTTATGCCCCGAACATGGAGAACCGCAAGTACGATGCTTTCTGTGACCGCATACAAAATATGGAGGCTGCCATGTCCGACGACATGTTTTGGGTCGCACCACCATACAACATTGCGTTTTAGTTGAATCCTCTTTTGGTTTTTCTAGCCTTAGTGGAAATCCAGAAAAATAATGAAACAGAAAGCAGAATTTTATAGACATTGCCAAGTTGGGAGAATGCTTCGTGAGATGTGTTATTTACCGTTCGGGTATTAAGTTTTCGGGTGAGGAGTCCGGTTTATTGTTAGCTTGCTGAACTTTTTCAGAAACGTCGGGTAAATTTATGACGTTGGTGTTATTGATGTAATTGCTGATGTCTATACTGGTGGTTAGATTATGCGATATCGGTATATTCGGTCTTTGTGGTTGAATCGGTTTTCGATTTGTATTATCGAGAATGAGCGTAGTGGCCTTTTCCGTGATTTCAATCAGCCTTTTATTCTGCTCCTTCACTTGTTCTAGCTGCTGTCTGATGTCTGCAATTTCATCATGGAGATCAGGCAGTTCTGATGGCTTTGGGTTTCGATCTGTAGGTCTCTGCTGCGACTGCTGAGTGTTGCAAGGGGATGATACTTCTCCTGTCCCGACGTTGCAGGGTGCAGGTCCCGGTAACTGTGGGATTGTAGGGGAAACACAACCCATTCCATAGCAGGTCTGGCCAATCTGGATGCAACCAGAACCGTAACAATTGTATCCAGAAAAGACACATCCGACTCCCGAACACTGTTGTTGTTGTTGTTGTCCATTTTGGACGCATCCGTTACCGGCACACTGTTGAGAGGGGCCTGAAACTTGAAGACAGCCGTTACCGACACAAGGTTGCAGCTGATTGGTCTGGAGACACCCAACATTTCCAGGACATGGTTGGGCCTGAATAACCGGCAGACAACTTGGGCCATAACATTGTTGGGAGGTCCCGCAAAAACCGGTTGCACATTGCCGTTTTTTACGTTTTGTTTCCTTCAGTAGACACTTGATGTAGGACTTGTAGTCAGTCTGTTCGCACTTCTTTCTGATTTCATCATCGATTTTAGTATCCTCGTCTTGTGACGGTTGGTTTTCTGAATTTTGAGATCTTTCCACATCCTCAAGAGTGATTATTGCCGTCGGTTTTACCGGCGGGACTTCTGGAACCGGAACAGTGACGGCGGATTTTTCCTCGGAGTATACGAGAGATCCCAGTAGCGCGAAGGCCGAGATGAACAGAACTGGTAACAGCTTTTATCATGGAAAAAAAAGTAGAGATGAAAAAAAAAGATTCTGTAATAGGGGTTTTGTTCTACCGAAAAAATTGCGCCGATAAAATCACATAAATTTTTAATACTATGGATCTGATTCTCCACGACTACCTACCTATGGTTTGAAAGAGTAAAATATATGAGGGACATTTGTTCACCGCCACGTGATTCACGGGAACGGGCAAACAAATATTATTAGAGATAGAATTGATATTGGTATATAAAAATTGATGCGGGGGAAACTACTGCTTGCATTTCATTCAAGATTTTATCGGGTTATTGATCAATTATCCTATATCCCGACTGCAGCAGTTTCCTCTGCTGGTTCTCTTCGGCACTCGAAATTCCCAGGTGCTGCAGCTTTACTGCCAGAATTCGAGAGAAGTTTCTATACTGTTTCTGGTGCTGCTGGTAGACGTTGGATAAATTATTCCATTTAACTCACAGAGTTTCTCGTTCTCTTTGAATGCTTATGCAACATTCATACGTTAATCGTGTAGTTTGTAATTGATTGACAGACAAAATTGTACATTAATCTATCGCCACTACTAGATCACTATTTAATTGTTAACTTGATTCAAACTGGCAGTTGTAGGAGCAGCAACGTTCTAATCGAAGCTCGGGATTCATGCCAACAATTTGGAATAAATTTTCACGACAAATTTTAGATGAAAGTCGGGGGTTTTTCACCTACCTGCATTGTGCACCAAAACGTACGTTGTTCACCTCGCTCTCTCTGGGTCACTCTACTCTCAATTAAACTGATAATCGCAATGGATCGGATCGGCCGCTCCCAATATGCGATTAGATATCGAAACTAATCTGACATCTCGCACATATGCGCGATAACGAATTATAATAAAGAATTCTGGCATCATTTTTTATTTTTCTCTAGAACGAATCATGCGCAGCTATAGGTAGATAACAAATCGAATTGAAATCAGGTTCATTTTTACTCAATAAAAGGTGACGGAAGTCACATTTGAGAGAGTCATCGTCAGTCGCTCCCTATTGCTAAGACATCGAATTGTAAATGGATTAGAGTTATTATCAGCTATACATTTTACAAGAAAAGAATGCATCGTAGTAATTAATGATAGTGAAGGAGCTATGTTAGTACGAAAGATAAGTGAAATGGTTTGTCGTTATCGTTAGTATTTTTGAGGTCGATATGCCCATTAGATTATCAGCGTAGTGGAGAGAGATTAGTCTTCAAACTTTAATAGTAGGAATTCTTGAGTAGAGAGCTGGCGCTGAGGAAGCATTGAATCAGGTCACTAGGTGCATATAAAAATATCCGTCTATCTATCGGTACTGCAGCAGCAGGTTCGAAACATTATCTTAATCTGTAATTCAATGATGCGATTCACAATTCTGTAGGAAAGTTAAACAGAACTTTGGCGAGCGCCGTTTCACAATGATACGAAATTTAAGACGCGAATTGACCTCATGGCAAATTCGATGTGATTACCCAGTAGTTCTACACTATTTTCAACTTCAATTCGCATAGTATTTTAATTTCTATATACCTCGCAAATACTCTGTCCTCGCTATCTTTCAAACTTTATATGTTGAATAAAAAAAAAAATACTAAATTCTGAAATCAATCAATTTGACAACAACAGATGACAACTCATTTTAAGGAGTGCATTTATCGTCGGAGAAATTTTTCATAGTGTATGGCAATAGATCTTGTGTTTTCCGGTGCAGTGATTCGGAGACAAGTGAAAATTTCTGCGTTCATTTAACCGCAGAAACTTGTTGTACAACTGTTGAAATAATTTCATGAATATTCGAAAAAGAGCTGACGAGATAGAAAACTTGATTCGATTTTAATTTGTTCCCTCTAATTAAATTTGATACACTCTTAACTTTGCTAATAATCAGTTTCCCACCACTCAACTCTCGCGGTTGAAATCATAGACGGAATATTAATTAAAGAAGTATGTAGTTATTGGCGAATAAAGTTAGAGGGGAAGGAGTTAATTTTTTTTCTCGTTAGATTTGGCAGAGTTGGGCTTACAGCGATCGACCAGTAGTACGATTCATTGCCATAAATAATCAAGGCAAACTCTGATATAATTCATTTACTAATAAATTGATACGGCATGTAATCCAATGTAACATGGTGGACATAATACGTACATACGTAATTACGTAAAGGCACGTGATCGAATCACGTAACGTACGAATGTTCGAATCGCGGTGGTTGTTTAATTGCATGATAAGTAGAGAGAAAAAACAAAATTATAGAGCACATTGCCCCGGACGGATGTCGGGTAATTTCCGTTCGTGAATTTGAACAAAAAAAATTTCGTACATTACTATCATATTATATTGTTCGAGAGGAAACAAGAGCGAATTTTTTCCCGAAGATCACCGAAAACTCAAAGCGCGGTCATAAAAATCCATCAAAGGCTGAAAGTTGCCGAAAAAAAAAAAAAATTCATCGTCGCGTATACTTGCGCTCGGTCGCGTCCACATGTGAATAATGAAGCGCAATGAGTGAATAATTAATTTGGCCTCAATATATCAATCTCATAGAATTTCGCAGGGTTGATACGCGGTAGGCTGCAAAGCGCTGACGATTTCCCGATAGCATGGTAACACGTTCGTGGATTCAGCTGGATGGTAAACATGGAAACGGATGTTAATTGTGTTAATGATGGACTCACCGATGCACCTGCAGCTGTCACAGGTGCGTGATAACGGGCATGTGTTAGTGCTTCACCAGAGTACGTTATCTTCTCTGGTATACTAATGCTCCAGATACAGTATAACACGCCCGGCTGACAGTCAAAGCTCATCGTATCACGGTCCAGAAATTCAGTTTGCAGAGGGATCAGTGCAGGCTGCAGTAACTTCAATTAATAAATCACGAGGATATGATAATACAACGGAAAAACTAACTTTCGTAACGATCAATGAGAAAAACAAACTTCCAACGCAGACCTAATATAGCCGTTTTTAATGCAACTCTTTTTCGATACGGCTCACATGTAGATACTTATCGCGTTACAGTAGGCGATCAACTTCAACATTCCACTCTAAATCTAACGATAAAAATTAATTTGATTTTTCATCTCGCTCACTTCTCACTCGCGCCTCTTCTCTCTCGTACACCTTAGCTACTCCGATTATATTTCTGATAAATTTATACCGAGCATCGTAATAATTATTATTATTTTTTCACCCAATTTATGCACATACGTTTCGGTATATTCATTTCCGTTATTTTCTGTGACGCTATTCGATATCGTGTTCATGTTAACTGTTCAGAAAAAGAGAAAAAGAGAAGAACAAAAAAAAACAAGGCAGTTACCAGACGAATCAACGAGTACAACTTTTGCACCATAATAATTTCCATCAGCATCTGGTTGTGCAGGTAAGTAAAAAGAATATTATTATAGCTGTATGTAATACTTTTTTTCTGTTTCGCCTGTATAAGTGCGCGAGATTATTCCCTGTTCTTTTTATACATAGGTATATGCATTGTATATATACGTGTAACGTGAAGAAAGAGGAGTACGATGTACGTACATTGAGATCTAGAGCTGCTGCAGCAAACCCTCCAGCTCTTCGAGAACTGAGCACCGATTCAGAAAATTTATTTGCTAAAAGTTTGCTCGTTAAAAACATGCTTCGCACGCAAACAATGCCACAACCATCTCCGGCTAGATTTCCTGCTCAGAAAACTATAAGGCAAATCATTTTTCACCCTCTGCGAAAAAAGCACACTTTCTTTTCTCCACATAGCTTATGTCTCTGACGAATTTTATTTATTAAAGGGGGTCCATATGCGCAAAAATATGTACGAACAAAATTTCGAACTTAAAAACTCTGCCTGGGTTTGAAGACAGAAAAAAAACATATATATTTCGATGGTATGTAAAGTAGGACGGGACAGTTTAAGCACACGATCTCTATATATAATAGCGAAGTATTTGAGTTTGGAGATGTGATGTAGTGGCAACTCGGGCCTGACTGAAGCAGGAAACTGTTGACAGGTGAGAGTCAGGTGGAGAATGCAGTGCAAGTCAAGGGTTGAATTTACCCCGCTATAATATGCCATAGTCCTGAGTGCATTGTTTCCTATCTGGTGGCTAAGAACGCCCGAGTTTCACGCCACCATTGTTGTAATTCCGTACCCAAAAACACATTAGCACCCCTACACCGCTAACTGCAGACTGCTCTCTCACGTTGCAGGTGCAGAATTTTACTTCAAACTAAACACTGTAACCTGCCCATTGTCAGTGTTTGCGTCAGCAGTCAGTTTGTTGTTGGAATATAGCGTGTATAATGAGATAAAACTAACTAAGTTTTCGTTGTTCCAAAACTTTACCTCTGCGCACGAATTATCGCTGTTAAATTATAATAATTAACAATTTTCTGATTCCCTTAAGCGATAAGGGCAAATTATTATTGCAATAACTTGTTAGCGTCACCTACCCCACCTCATGCTGCTGAGCTTCAGAAATGTAAAACAACCAAAATACGATATAACTGAGAAATACAAAAGAACGGGAAAGTCGATCTTATTTGCAAATGAAAATCGCAGGGGAAAACAGGAAAATCAAATAGGGGTGTAGGCGTGGAATTGCAAGCTAAGTGAGGATAGGAATAAATTTCGATGTTTTTTAGGGTGAAGTTCTGCACAGGAGGGTTGTTATCTTATCTGCGAAGACAATACCACCTAGGCAAAGAGGGGTGGCTATTTTTTTTTATTTCCTTTATTTTCTTTTTTCTGATGAAAAGAGTCAAGAAAGTCGGTCTGCGGTGGCCTCCGCGCGCGTGAGGGTGATTAGATTTTTCCATTATCGTAAATATCTTCAACTGCCAATTTGCATTTATATGATATTATTTATTCGACTGTTGGCCGCTCTGTGCGGAGATGCAGTCTGCACCGCTTGACTACGGATTGAAGTACTCGTCTCCTTCTTTCCTTCTTTCCTTTCATTCTTGCTCTTATTTCTTTTTCCTTTCTTTATCCTGCTCTTCTTCCCTCAGGATGACTAGAGGCAGCCGCGACTCTATGCGAGCTATGGGCATCCCAAAGAATATCGTTATGGAAACTCCACCGCAATGTTTCCCATTTCTACACCCGAGCAGAAATGAAAGTATATAAATCTGTATAACCACAAACCGTTTCAAAAGGTATTCCGGAAGCTCTTGATCTACAGGTGTTTTGCCGTTATATGTATGTATGTATAAAATACGACCAGACGCCGAAACTACCTCGTGATTTCCACTCAGCTAAATAAACTCGCAAAATTTCACCATAACGAGTGTGATACGCTAGTCAGAAAATTTCAAGAAGTCAGAACTCAAACTTATACCTCATGAATTGTGGATTCTTGCGTGTAAAGAAATGGAATTGAAACTGATGTTTCCTTTCGTTATGGAGACAAAAAATCAAATTCTTCATTTACGCAAAATTGTGCATCCTTTTTTTTCATTTACCATGAATATTTTAAATTTTAATACAATTTCGAAGTTGAATCTGAAACCCGTTTCGTTGTCAATAATTTTCAGGCTTGAGAACAAGTGATCTAAACTTTAAACATGTTACAATTCTGGATTCCTCCATCTACAAATTCAACTGGCTACCATCGGAGACTTGTTTTTTGAATGTATAACATCCCATGAGGTTGCCGAAAAAAGTTTTTAATACGTGCTGAAAAAAAAAATCGTGAAAAGTGGTGAATTTTTCTGGCTGTGATCAAAGGGCCTGGCTCCCACGCTCAAGTTCAGCCAGATTTAGCACCGTTTAATATAGAGTGACCCAACTGAAATTTACAAAAAAAAAAGGTAAAAAAAAAGAATAGATTCCCGTCCCATCCTCCTGCACGGTCATATATATATCATAGCGGGTAGTGGGATGGTTTAGGTAAAGTTTTAACCACTGGAAGGTATCGCGAGCGCGTGCGGTTTTCAACTCAAGTGGCATCGTGCGTGAGTCGTTTGGTCCACCTGGTGATATCCTGACTCCGGTTTACTACGAAATCCCCTGTACCCCTGGACGTGACAACGGAATGCTAACGTTCGCATTAATACAAACACCCTTGTAATTAGTAGCAGCTTGCAGCTTCACTCTGAATATTACTATACGCCGCGCCTCATTTATTATCAGTCACACTCCGCCGACGCCCACCTACGTCGTGTTTCGACTTTTTCTTTTGTTTTTCTGTATGTCTGTTCTTCTTCTTTTTTTTTTTAAATTATTTTTCCTTTTTTCACTCTCTTTCCGTTCCTAGCACAAATTTTTTAATGGGTGTGTATTCATTCATTTTATTTATTTTTTTCCATTCTAGGGATGAAAAGCGTATAGGTATATACCTATATATCATTTTTACAGATCACGGATCGTATGTTACGTAAAACTGAAGCCGAATTGTAAATTCTTCCTGAATCAGAGCCAAAACCTACAGAACCTCAAGCTTTTCTACGCTTTCATCTCCGCGATCATTTTCAATGATAATTAATAAATATCGGACATCGCAGTTTTCGAACCGACGCCGCACATTGATTATTGAAAAATTGAAGATAGTTAGGGAGATAAATAGGTACTCGCATACACAGCCAGCTTCAATGTTCGTAATATCTGAATGAGAAATGAAAAGAAATGAAAAAAATAATCATATCGGCCATCTGATCGACCAACAACGCGTTTCGCTGGAATTTAAAATTATATTTATATCGTCGAACCGTCTGTCGCGCGGGATTTGGTCGGTTCGTTGTAGACATTCCTCTTAATTAGACGTCGACGACGCCTAGCGGTATGGCATCGTCAGATTCGAACTACAAAGCCATTCAAAAAAGAAAAGAAGTAAAACAATCGTCTGAATTCCCGAGTAAATTTTTTATCATGTTTCATCGCCGGATCGGCGAATATCAGTTGGTTGGATCCAGGGCTAAAATCGGCTGCGAGAATATTTCTCCAATAAAAGTGTCTTCATTTATTATTATTCTTTTTTTCACTTGACAATACGACGTTGAAATTGTTGTAACGAGATTCGGCGTGTATTATATACTTCTCTGTAAATTGCAAGAATACAACAATGGTTTCGAGCCGGAAGCAATACTAAGGTGAAATAACGAAGAGAAAATATCCGGGTTGGTTCGCGGTCGAAATAACATAACAAAGCTTAAAAAGCAACAATTACAATATCAGCTCCTAAGGGCGAGGTCGAGCTTTTCCGTCGAGCTTTCAGTCTTTGAGTAGGTCTTATCTTCTCGTTTATGTATCCAGAGCTGCAACCGGCAAATTGGTCTACCGCACGTTGGTTATCGTACCAACAGTTTTCATCATAAACCGTTCGTATTATAACAGAAAGGGGGAAAAGTGATAGAACCAAACGAAACGTAGCCCGGAGCATCACTCGAAGAAAACAATGCAATTCATGCTAAGACAATAAAATATAACGTCGAGATATTCGCCGCTAACAATAAGTTTTTCACAGAAATATACGTTACGTACATTTTAACCGACATGGGTAATCTCATTCTGTACTTCATGTTCTTTTCGTTTCTCTAACGTATTATATTCGAAAGAACATTATACGTTTCACTCATTTACACTTTGGGTGAAGAAAAAAATAAGATACGTTGCAGCATCTTATCTTGATATTTAGCCCGTAGCCCGTAGGGCAGCTAAGAAACGCACCCTAAAATCTAAGAAAATCTTGTTGGCAATTTTCTCACGTACAAGGCAAGGGGAGCGACTGGTGGGTACGATGGAAACTTGGAATGAGGGTTGAATCGTGACAGAAGTGTTGGTACACCCAGGAACCTCTCTTAAACTACCCCTTCGAACTCTAAGTGTCCGCAATCTAATACATAAAAATAAGAACGAAAATAATCTCGGGGTTTTGAGGTTGAAACCCGTGTTATGATTTTTCTATTTTTTATTTTTACTCTTAAAAAATCCTAGGAAACTTTACTGCACTATGTCAACCCCTGCACATATGTAGTACACCGAGTCTCCAGGGGATTATATTCAAGGACATTTGCTAAGTGATCGATCCTAGCTCTGAGGGAGTCACGTGATCGATGCGCAATGTTCAAATGGAAAACTTTTGCCAGATACAAGCAGCTTGGAGAGTTTGAAAATGTTCGAGGTGTTATCAGATGTTTGGTATACAACGATGATAATTACAAATTCCACCCGTACGAATCTTGGAGTGTAAATCATCCCTGTAGTATTAATATGTACTTTAACAAGAGGCGTGTTGCGTCTTATGGAACTTAGAACTACATATATACAGCCTCCAATGTTTCCGCTGATTTGGGCAGCCCATAAGCTAGGATAGAAGTTTTAGGTTGATTCATCGATCACAACTTACCCTCTATACTTAATCACTAATATCAATATAATCAGGATCAGGTTATTAATTCTAGGTATAAATATATATATATATGTACAATGTACATATACATATAATGTATTTGGCGAGCCGGTTGATCTAGGGAAACCGACGGCAACCGTGAACTACCCGCATCGATTTTTCTTCACAAAATATATGTGTTATACCTTTGCGTAGCGAACGGACGATGGGTCGTGTTTGGCCTCTACGTCATATCGGTATGCTCCATATATCTTGCAACATCTACCAGTCATGGTAACACGGTAACTCATCCACCCCGTTTTCTCTGCTACACCTACTCCGACACTCAACTTGAAATTATTAGTTTAATCGCTGGGATTGATATGCGGGGGATGAAAGTCGTAATCGGAAATCACGCGTCCCAAGGTTTTCGTGAAATACATGACGTGAAAAAATAACCAAAACACACGAATATAAATCTGAGAGAAAATAAGTAGTAAAAAAAACAAGACGGTGTCGTGCCGATGTTACACATTTCCCATATCATACGCATGCATTATTCGATGACCCGGAAATTGGGTTTTTCAAAAAATCAACCCTTTTTTTCTAGGCTATAATAGATCGTTCGCGACAAATATATGTGTATTTTGTTCTAACGAGGTGCTAAAAGTTTCATGTAACTAAAAAAAATCTCGCATCATATGCATGCGTGTGGTTCAAGTGCTTTTTATAACGATCAAATGACAAACATGACCGCGCTGGGTTCGGCAGATGAGGGGCGTTTTAGTTACTTTATACGGATGAACGGAGGTGCGCTGGGCGCGTATTAATTTACACCGCATAGCCGGGTCTTGGTGACAGGAACTAAAATGAGCGCTAAACGTGTGTCTTGTTAAAAAAACGGCTTCTACATGATGTGATGATATTGTATATATGTATATGTGTAGCATAACGAATGTTGAAAAAGAAAGATTTCGCGGTTGCCTTACCGGCTCTTACTGTATGGATACTGATACAGTAGAGCGTCTTCTTCTCGATCCTGTGGGAGGAGTTTTCGAAATATTTTGTGGCTGAACCGGATGTGAGTGTCACCGTTATGCCCATGCGTCATCTTCATCTCCTCGCCGAGCGCACGGTCGGTACGAGATTTTCCTCTCCCTTCTCTTTCCCTGCAAATGAGAGCCGGCAAGCGCCATTATTAATTCCGTGTTTTGCCACTGATGTATTTTCGTTGACATTGAAGTATGCTCGCCGAATCCTTGGATATTAATTACCCAAACCCCGACCCTAAAACCCTGACTATATAGATATACCAAACCCTTTACCGCCACAGCCTCGGGGCTTTGGATTATACTATGCGCCACTTTTTGGTTCAGATTAGCTGCTTCCCTTTCTCACTTCTCTACGGTATAGCTGGCTAGCTATATACAGATATAGTTAGAGGATTTGTTACCGGCAACTTACGATCTATCCCTCTGCATCAAAGGAGAAGTACCGGCTTTTGAGGCTATAATATTTACACAGCCGATAATATAGTCACTACGCACGCAATACACTCCTTATAACATATAGATAACCGGTTAGATTAGAAACAGACACGGGATATTTGACAGGATCAATTAACGGGTATCCGATTAACGAACGATCAGTGAATTGGGTGTGTTAAAGACGATTTTAGCAATATCGTGTAGATCAAGGGGTACGAAATAAAAAAAAAGCGTTCGCTAAATTACCGGAATTAATAAAAACATTGAAATTCTGTCAGTACCAGTAGAATCCCACCATGAAAGGCGCGTCAATTCTCATATTCACCGTATTGATATAATTGCATGAGAATTTTTTTGTATCACGTAACGATAAAAAAAATACATATAGATCCCGCACGCAATTAGATATAAGTTTATAAACCGCATTCGAACTTCCTAAATTACAGATATGATAAAATCGTTTACGTGCACAGGTATGTACATAGGAATCATTCGTAGAAACGACATTGCGTGTAAAATTCGTTTGCGAGGTGACTCGGTGTTAATACAACAAAACGCGAATAAGGCGTTACATACGTGTGTGTAGCGATATCCATCAATGCTTGTATACGAACGTTCGGAACGATTATATCCGTGCGCAGTAGATGCGCGAGTATAGTAGTTATCGAATTAATAACAGTTCCGACATCCGGTATAAGGTCTACGTAATATAGATTCTCTAGCAATTGTGAATAGGAGATAAATAGATTTGCAACTCGACATCGCGCCGCAGTCGTTCTCGGTAACCGTTACTACAAACTATTCGGTATATAATAGTTGATGTTCTACTGAGCTGTGTATTCCGCTTCATATATTTGTTCCATGAATATACGTGAGAATCGTGCTACCAGCTAGTTTTAACGATAATTATCATCCCTAGATACGGCTCCCTCGTAATTCACGATCAGTCGCATCATGAAACTATTACTAGCGCTGTTTCTCGCCCTCTATTTGATCTCAGAGGTAGGTAAATAGTTTCGCGTTCGTCAATCTTATTAAAAGAATTCAGTCATTGAAAGGCGTGAAATTCGTGCTACGATTTTCCTATAAGGTAGATATAAAAGTAGTGTGGGATTATTGGTCGTATTCTCATACAGATCAGACTGCGATTTTTGTACGAGGGAGGAAGTTCTTCCTGCTTTTCTCGTTGAATGACCGGATGTTTTGTATTTTATACCGAATCGGTTGGGTACCCGAAATAAACTACCGCGTACCAATAGTGGAAACTGATATAAAAGTAGAGCTACTCGATTGCAGCGATTGTATATAACTATATGTATGTTCTACAAAGTATAGGTACATACATATAATACCCACTGGTTCTGTTCGGAAGATCTTTGAGGATGGAATATAGGGAGTTGAAAATCGATTTTTATTGACCTCAAGCACAATGACCGAGGTGGAGAAAGAAAACTCTCGAAAGCTTTTACATTGTAGTAAAATTTACTGCAACAACTGTTTCCGGTCTAACGGCCCGGCCGTTCGGAATAGCGACACTTTTCGGGAAGAATGATGAAAAAGAACGATTTTATTATGACTATAAATTTATACGCTATTTTCATTTTCTATTTATTCATCTATTCGCACGTCACTTGTTTTTTTTTGTTGTTACTTTGATACTTTGACTTTCAGGACGTTTCGGCGGCGCCACAAAATGAATCGGTAGATAAGGCCCGTGATGTCTTCAACAAAGTTGAAGAAAAGATTCAGGAAGTTTTTAAACAAGTGACAGACGCAGCCACACAAGCTGTTGAACAGGTCAGGACAGCTATGCAGAACACCTTTCATTCAGCTCAACAAACTGCAGAAAACGGGATGGATTCTATGGCTGTTGGAACCAGCACCAAATAGTATCCACTGTCACGTCGTAAAGGGAGTGGAAGTCAAAAGATTTGTATTTCGATGCTTTTCTTTTGCTTTGAAACAATTAAAAACTGAAATTACATGTACAACTAGGTACATGAATATCTTGGTGAATAAATAAACTGAAACAAAATAAGGTAATGGAATGAATATGAGATGAAAATAAAAATAAATATTCTAAAATGCCATCATCTTTTCATATCGATAAACAAAATTAAGGGTTTCGAGATATATCGTCGGTATATTCATATCCGGGAGGTCGAAAGCAAAACTCGTATATTATAATATCGGACAGGTGGTCAGTTATTTATGTAAAAAAAAAAATGCAAAAAAAAAAAAGAAACTAGTAGAAAAAAAAATCGATGGTTATTGGTTGCGAGCATATTTTAGAACCGCGAAGCAGTCCATAAAGTAGTTTATATAGTGATACGTTGTATGTAGGTGCTCGTTCCTTACGCTTTCAGTGTAGGGCGAGTTGGCGGCGGTGGCGGTAACTTAGTCTTATGATTGACGGTTTCCGGTTCCGGTTTTGCCGGGGGACTGATATATCGCGACTAGCTGTTACCTATACCTATAAAGATACTACGTACACGTACATATATAACGCTTCAGGAAACGTCTGCAGGGGGTAAAAGTTTCACCGCAAAACTACTGCCCAATTTCATCCCACTGCAGCAAGAGGACTTATCAAATTTATCCCCGTTACGAGAAACCTGAAAAACAATTTAGATCTATACAGGACGATTAAGGTATAACTGAAATTTTCCAACGAAATGTCAGTCGGAATTCGGGGGTGAGAAAACAATTTTCATTGCAGGGAAAAGATTTATTATCAGATGTGTAAATAACATGACTCTGGAGCTGAAAAAAATTACTTTTTTTTTCGTAAAATCTAAAGGTATACGGGTATGGTCGGTGGAACAGATTTCATCTTCCAATTTTTAGACCCAATCGTGTACAGCGTGAAATAATATACATATATGTATATGTTCATGCGTATGAAAATATTTCTTTCCCACGACACATCGACCCAGGGTGGTTTTCAACCTGCATCTATCTACGCGTTCCACATAGCAGCTATTTGAGGGATGAAAAGAGGAGGGGGTTGTAAAGTAGAGAGAGCTTTGCGAGGCGTGCATTTTTAACGAGAGGAGCTCCTGCACTATACTATTGCTGGATTGCGTCTGAGTCTCGAAAAAAAGTAGTCGCGCAGCGGTGCAGGATGGGCGGGTTGAAGGGTGTTGGAAAGGTGCAGCAGGGTGCCGGATTCAAGGTTTCCAGGAGGGGAGAGAAACACTTGAACTGTCTGAACTTGAACATACCTTTCTCACATGTACTGCACCGCATGACTCCACCTGCTACGATGATAAATTTTTTTTTTTTTTTCTTTTTGTAATACATTCTTCCGCTATTCAATTCACCACACCTCTTCATAAACGAGGGTTGTTGCCGGTTTTAATTAAACGTATTCTCGTTTTTCTGGTAAAATTTTCTGCATATTTTATTTATAATATTATATTATAGTATAATATTGTATATCAGTTAATTTACGTTACAGGGTCTTAATTTGAAAATAAAGGAGGCGTGAATAGAGTTAAATAGATCTGCGGATGTAATACATTAAAGTTTTAACGAACATTTGTCAGGGGGAGGGGGGCGGTAAAAGTTTTTATAAAGGTCTTACGGAGTTAGGCTGTGCAGTGAACGAATACCGTGAACGGCTACAATAGTAAATTATAAGGTTGTTGTAAGTGTAAAGTACCTCTTTGGTATTTACGCCACCGAAGACACGCGGGGTGGCCGTCGCGCGAGCTATGGTAGTAAACGACGCGGGTTTAATTCTTCTTGGGACGCGTTAACGACGTGGAAAGGATATAGTACGGCATACAAGGGGCAGAAACGACCCTGAGGCACTCGAAGCTTTGAAATTTACCCCACTCACTCAGGAGACGCTCGCAGTACACGGGAATGAGATAGAAGAGGCATCTATAATTCATGTAATCAATCGGCCGCCAAGCAGTCGAACGATAAGTCGCTGGCTCGCTTCGACATTCGAAGCGCATTGTTACATATATAACAGATACCGTTTTACGATCGGTATTGCCTTTCAACCGACAGGTATACAATTCTTATACGATCCATACGGTAGAACAACGGAAACGGTATCTACGGTATTAAAAGGGGACATTGAAGAGCTGATCCTTTCGGTGTACTATAGAAATGGTAAAAACACGTGTCGATGACGACCGGGATTTGAATTAGAAACGAAAAAAAAGAAAACAGAAAGGGCAAATAATAAAAATGATGGGAATAATGAAGGATTCAGTAGACTGATCATACAAATTGACGGGAGTATGAATAGCGGTAGAAGTGAAGCTGCCTGCAGGGCTACCAAAATGGTGCATTGCAGTGGCCGGTTAAACGGATAATCAATATACACGACATCAACTCAACTTTGAATTTTCCCCTTTTTCCCCCCTCGACAAGTTATACGATTTCGGTATATACCTGTTCAGGAATAACTTTGGCTCCAGATATTTTATTATTAATTTTTCCCCGACGCGACGGATTCGAAGCTCCGCGTCCGATCGGGTGTCAATTCGATGGAGTGCGAAAGTTATACTCCGTTTTAACGAAACTCTCAACATTCTGGTTATAAAATGATGGACAACTATAGTAGACCGAAATGGTGGGAATATTTCAACCTCCCCATTTCTTATTACCCACCGTCTTTGCGACTTTTAGTTTGTAACTTGGAATTACTTTGCGGCTGCCGAAGGGATCTTCGAACGGCTGGCTGCAGGACACTAGGTAAGGAAAGTGAGGGAGAGTTGTGAAATGAACGGACGGACGCGGCGATACAGATTCAGTGTATAGTAATTAATAGGAGCTCACTTTGGGGAAAGATGGATGAATAGGCCAGACAGTCTCTATATCCTTCTATATATACATATACCTACCCTCTTTCAGACAGTACACGTTTTGCAGGATCTCCAAAGGACTTCTCGTCCAGCCCGAGGCAATCAAACGTGCGGTGAATTTTGGCGGTGCTAGTCACTAGCTAATGGAGCCACTAATGTGATTATGTTCACCGGCGGCTATTCCTTTCTACGGTGAAAGAAAAAAAAATCAAAAAAGAAAAAGAAAACATAAAAAATTATCTGCACAGTGTTTCTACTTCTCGTCTTAATAATTCAACGGAACCCAGAAAGATCCTATAAATTTATTGGGAGCCGTGTAATTTTTGGAGACCATTAAACAGTGCGTGATCCTTGATGATGACGCCTCGTCAAGAATCGCGCCTGCAGCAACTCTCATCTTTTATCTTTGACGATATACGCGTCTCATACAATGCCTTTGGGCGAACGATAATTAGCGCTTCTTTGAACCGAGCCTAACAACCAAATTTATTTTCACGATCGGGCAGTTCTAGTTACGTCTGGAAGCGCGTAAAAAAAAAAAAACGTTGAAGATATTTTTTTTTATTGCTGATCACGATTATCACAAGCAGCCGTTACTTTTCTCGCCTATAGATCATATAAACGGCCCGCTATATGGATGGGCAATATTCTTTTTTGGATGAATTTTTTCTCGCTCTGCTCGACTCGTCGTTTTTATTGTCCCGATCCTTGCGCCTCTCACGATTATATTTATGCGCTCATAGGACGATGTGATACGTCATGATAAAACCGCTAATCGGGGTTGCGCTCCGAACGTGATCGAGGTGCAAATTTTTGCCCTCTAATCTTCTGCATCCTGCAGCGCTTAGGTTATTCCCAGTTCTCATAGAGGTTGGTAAAATCTCGTAAAATTCGTGGGTTAGAAGTGTTACTTTTGGCAAAGTGGATATGGGTATTCATCCGGTTTTTTTTCGGAGGGGTGTTAGCTCCTCGCGACCCCTGAAAGTATTCGGTAAAAAGCCAATAAGTATAACCCAAGGATTTGCAGACACCCTATATCCTGTGACAGGACGAAACGTAATCACGACTACTCGACTCTGAGATTTCTCGGATAATTTGATGACGGGGGGATATGATAACTATCCGCGTATCTAATCCGAGCGCTGCAGTTAAGGATCGCGTAGTTCAAAGCGTGCGTCGCGACGCCGCGGTCTCCCCTTTTCCTCTCCGCGTCATTCCCTCTTCTCTTCTCTTCAGCTCCTCTCTTTTCTTCTCTTCTATTTCCTCCTCTCTTCCTTCAGCTAGCTTCTCTCATCATCGTAAACTTTATGCCACGTGCCACTCTATGCCCTGTATAACCAAAAGAGAGGAGGTTTGGTATTACCGGTATTACGGCGTACCTCTTCTAGCCGGTCATGAAGACATTTTACATCCCCTTTTATAGTCCATCAGAATTTGACGGTCCTTTTGCAAAGATACCCTGCAGGCGCCCAAATTGCTTTACCTTTTTTTCTTTCTACCTCTTTCTCTCTACATACTTCGCGTGCAGCTACTAGATTACATCTTCACGAGAATATATTATTGTTCAGTTACACGATTCGATTTCCAACGAAAACTTCGTTATTCATATTTCTTAATGGCGCTGGATTTTTTAGTACGCCGTATCGACGTTCTCATTCTGAACCCAATCGAGCTTCATTCGAATAATAATTAGTTTGGTGTACGCGTTAAAATTCATTAGATATTAGAATAAAAAGTTTTTCCGAAACCTTTAAATAGCCTGCTGGGAGGATATTTCATATACTCACTCGAAGGATCGTCCACCTATCTCAGCATCTGTATACCCCATTTGCCACGTGACTTTGCGCACTATCTACTACTCTTTGCATAAGGTAAACACAATTCAAGCTGCACTTCCCGCTAATTACCTGCTGGGCAATTATACCGGTCGACGTTACTCTCCTAATTAACTCAATGTTGAACTTGAAGAACATCTAAAATTATCAAAAGTCAATGAGCTATTCCAGCCTGAATTTGACTACTACAGAAGTTGCCGACGGTTGAACCAATAAATTTTTTTCTTTCCATATCACTTTTTTTTCTCATTCAAGTTAAACTTCCGGTTTCACACCCGCCAATTTTCAAAAGGTGTAAGCCAAGCGAGCGTGAACACTTCGTCAATTTATTCCACTTGTTCACAGGTATAATTCTGCTCCCTCTAGTTATCACTCAGCTGCACGAAGGAAAAAGGAAGAAAAATTTTCGGAGAATCAAAATGTAAATGTAATGGATTTTATAGCACATAATTATCTGGTATATATATTCATTTGTATGGCATGTCGGTATCCCGTTAGCGTAAGAATAAAAAGATAAAATTCTCTGATTTGTTTTCAGTAACTTACGGGGGACGAATGGACGGATTATAAAGTGTTAAATCGCCCAGGGAATGATGGAAAATGTGGGTGTAGGAATTAGAGATCGCCGCAGAGAATGGGAGAAAAGAGTAAATTAAAGGTTTGATACATAGGTATGTACAGGGTGTAACAAAATGTTTGGTCGCCACTTCGCCCAGTGATTCTCCAGCTCGAGATCGGTGAAGATCTTTCAAAATTTGTAGCCGCAAAATTGACCTTGACCCCGAAATTCAAGGTCAAATTTTTTTATTGTCTCAAAAAATTCTATTCATAGAGACAAACAAAAGTCTCCGAGGGACCATGGGTCGCAAGTCAACCTTAATAGTTGAAAAGTTAAGGCGAAGTAGTAAAAAATTCGCTTGAATATTAGAAAGGCAATAACGATTCCGGGGTCGATTTTCGAAGGATTGGATCGACCTTTGTTTCCTTTCCATCCATAAATTGTAGTCACAAAGCATCGGTTGGGTAATTTCAACAAAATCATTTCGTAAAAATGCTATCATTTTGAGGGAAGCTGCTACCGGTTTTGTCGATCTGATTTTCATTTTTCAGTTCAATGTCGCTGGTCATGGTGTTGATTAGGGTGGGGCTGATGAATTTTTTTTTCTCTTAGCTTGGGGGTAGAATTTGTAGCTTATGCAAAACAAAAATTTCGATGACAAAACAAATTCTTTTTCCGTAAAAATTTAGAGGTAGCTCACTCATTTTGAAAATTAATGATAAATTTAAATCACTGATTTTCTTTCGAATTTTTCTTGTAGAATCCGGATCCTCAAAAACAACTCAGATATGATTGTTTCCAACTCAACTTTCACATCAATATAAAAAAAGCATGTTATTTTTTAAATTTTGTTTAAATTACAATAATAATTACGATAAAAATTGTCTTCGCCCAATTTTGTTGTTTGAATGTTTTTGAGGATCCGGATTCTACAGAAAAAATTCGAAAGAAAATCACTGATTTAAATTTATCATTAATTTTCAAAATGAGTGAGCTACCTCTAAATTTTTACGGAAAAAGAATTTGTTTTGTCATCGAAATTTTTGTTTTGCATAAGCTACAAATTCTACCCCCAAGCTAAGAGAAAAAAAAATTCATCAGCCCCACCCTAATCAACACCATGACCAGCGACATTGAACTGAAAAATGAAAATCAGATCGACAAAACCGGTAGCAGCTTCCCTCAAAATGATAGCATTTTTACGAAATGATTTTGTTGAAATTACCCAACCGATGCTTTGTGACTACAATTTATGGATGGAAAGGAAACAAAGGTCGATCCAATCCTTCGAAAATCGACCCCGGAATCGTTATTGCCTTTCTAATATTCAAGCGAATTTTTTACTACTTCGCCTTAACTTTTCAACTATTAAGGTTGACTTGCGACCCATGGTCCCTCGGAGACTTTTGTTTGTCTCTATGAATAGAATTTTTTGAGACAATAAAAAAATTTGACCTTGAATTTCGGGGTCAAGGTCAATTTTGCGGCTACAAATTTTGAAAGATCTTCACCGATCTCGAGCTGGAGAATCACTGGGCGAAGTGGCGACCAAACATTTTGTTACACCCTGTACACTTGGCGTGATCATAAGTGGCGTAGTTAGACACTACGCGATGGGCTTTAGGTTGGCGTAAAATATCCCTAGTTTAGGCAGCAAACGGGGGCTTGACTTTTCGCAAATATCTCGAGAACTGATTGAGATTTTCGAAATTTTAAAAAAGATTCGAAAAGAGGAGGAAATTTCGAAAATCTCAATCAGTTCTCGAGATATTTGCGAAAAATCAAACCCCCGTTTGCTGCCTAGACTAGGGATATTTTACGCCAACCTAAAGCCCATCGCGTAGTGTCTAACTACGCCACTTATGATCACGCCAAGTGTACGTACGTGTAGTCCGATAGGTATTCCAACGAAGTGCAATTTGATTGGGGGTAGATATTCGTATATGTTATGTGGTCAGCCCTTAAATACACGTTAACAACTTTTTCGACTGATTGCGAATACAGTACCGCCCTATATTTCTGGCAAATATATTTTTGAACGGTGTTTTTTACCTCTACTTCGAAAAAAACGAGTGCCTCTGATATTTTTTTAAAAAAATTCGAGCAAACGTATAAGTTATTATAAAACCGAGTTTGCCACAGTTATTTACCAAAAGCCCGTTTTTATTAATTGCCGGTATTAGTCAGGAGGTCGGTGGTGTAATCTAGAGTGAGTTTTTAAACAATGCGATGTTCGATTTACCAAATTTCCCACAATTTCGAGAGTGGATCAATATACGTATACCTATACATACCTACAAAATTCGAGTGCATAGCAGGGATCGTAATCTCTTTGCAGAGTACCGGTCGAAATTCAATCGATCCACGTCACTGGTAGCGAAAGGGTTTGTAACGTGGAATGACAGTGGCAAAATACTGGATTCGAAATGTGTGCAGTAGCCGTATAGGATAGCAGCAGGAAACTCTCACCGGCGATCTGGGTCAAAGTATAGCGAACATAGGAAGGATCCACTGACAAAAATTTTCCCCGATAACGAATGGGTTAGTAATTGCTAGTAGTTTTTCATTCGGGAAAACTTTTCCCGCCGCAGTTCCAAACAATAAACGAGACTCTGGTCGAACGGCGACACTATACCGTTCTCGCCATTCTGCAAAAGTACCGGCGATGGTGGTGTTGGTGGTGGCGGCGGCGACGGCGTCGCGACGCCCGGACCACAGGCGCCGCTTATATACAGCTGGATATACCAAATACTTAGTATTATAAATCTGCGCAGGATTAGCTTACGTAGCCTAACTGAATTTACCGCAAAAAGAAATAAATATAAAAGAATCAGATGAAGGAGAAAAAAAAAAACAGAGGGTTTAAATCAACAACCCCCTGAAGCGAGCGGATTAGACTAGCGCGGTATAACGGATTGTCGGTATTGGGATAGCTTTGAGTTACAAAAACCGGAAGTACAAGTTTATTTTCTTTTAGTCAAATTAGCATGAGAGTGAAATTTATTCAAGCAACAAAGATCTCGCAGAATTTAATGATTCGGAAGTGTTGGATGTGGAAGGAATGATATGCAAATTTAAATCTATGTATATTGACTCCGTATCCGTGTTCGTGGGAAGTTTAATTCAGAGTAGGTACCGTTATAGAGTTCGCAAGGTACGCGAAGTGCGTAGATATACATAAGACACGAGGGACACCGAAACGGTATCAGCTGCCGTTGAAGAGGTTGAATTAGGATAAGGAACTCGAAGACGCCTACAGGGAGGTGAAGAGGAGTGTACAGGAGTCGACTCTTAGATCTGAACGGCAAGTGGTTAAGACAAGGTAAGTGGTGCGGGAAATGCTTTATCCGACGATATAGCTGCTAGTGCTTTTCTCGAAGCTTCTATACCTCCACTTTGGGTGCAACGTGAAATCTCTATATCCAACGTCGTCGCGTCGTTCGCGTTAACGTTAGCCCCCGTCAATTCTCTCTGCAGAATCGTTTGGAAGCTCTGTTATCCCGGGCTTTTCGTTCAACGCTCCTCTGAAGCCCTGCGCAAGCCAACCAACCAACCGGCCAACTACCCTCCAGTCAAAACGTCAGCATCTTATTCAACGCCCACGCGGTTCCAGACCAGGACTTTGAAGAGCGAGACGTGCTGGAATATCGGCGAAAGGGGGAAGTAACCTACAGGAACGAGAAAACGGAGGAGGAACTTCCTCCTGCCTTTGACATGGCAAATGAGCAATGAAGATCAGATCTAACAAACAAGACGAACCATTTCCTCTCCTCTCCTCGAAATATATCACTCTACCTATATAAATAGTTCAAATCGAATTTCCCCACCAATCCTCATAGTTTCAATGATAGCCAGATATTGAAAATTCACCCGTATAACCAGTGGGATAACGAATAAACTATGCATCGCAGTGTAATTATCAATTATTATTCTCTAAGCTGATTAGTTCCAAGAAATTTGAGACGGAAGATTTCTATAAATGATATCTGCAGATGTATATCATTATATTCACATAATATAACAGAGTGGCTTTTGTTGAAGTTATGAAATCGGTATGGAAATTTGTTTAATTTTACTTTTTTTGCCGTTAAAGGCGCGGGTTGAGCGGGGGGGAGGGGGGGGGGGGGGAGACGGGCGAGATAAAACGAATGTGATGTACCGTCCATTAAAAATCCATACGGTTGTACGTCACTCACCCCGTTCATCCACATTGCTCGATTAAATTGATGGAAGACTAGAACGATATGACGGTACCGAGTATTCAGGATTGATGGTGATCAAATTTCTACCCCCTTTTCGATGTTGCTGCTACTGCAGTAGGCGGAATGAACATCGTTCGACTTGCAAAAAACCGCCACCACTACAAACACGAAAGAAATTTGTTACTTGTCGGTATAATATAGACGTAAACGGAAAGAAAAAAAACTATTGTCGATATACATAACATAATATAGAAATCAAGTGTAGCGATAGATTTTTCACAGAATCTTTCACATTTTTTTCACAGTCAAATTTCATTTGATCCAAATGTAATTTCCATTTTTTGATCGCGGATATATACGATGACAGAAACAAGGCAAGATAATCACGTTATTCCGACAGACGGTGTTAAACCAACATGCAATTACCTCCGTACTGCATGTTGCAGGAGTGATAATGACGACCCGGAGGTTCAAACGGGAGCATTCATAAGACTAGAAAAGCTGCAGTGAAGCGAACAACGTGCATACTGCTGCTGTTGCCATTATACGTGCGTTTTACATGCCCGCATATTTTAGCAACAAAAGCCGCCACCATGTGCTCCATGCAGGATTTCGAGGTACGTAGCTTGTAAATTTTTTTTAACCAAAAGTTCAGGGCTTTCAAATTCAACCAAGTTTTCATTTTTCACAGATTTTATAGATGCGTTATTTCGCAATGTGCCAAATTTTTTCTTACACAATTGCATAAAGACAAATTTCGTGCATGTAACTTGCCTAAGAACTTTTCAGACCCCTACTATTTCCGGTTTCAAACTAGCGGGCATCTTTGAAGTTTGAAAAAAAATCAAAACATCCGCATTACTTCCGTGAGAAAAGAAATACCGACGAGCACGACCCCGCGTCACCAGCACCCTATATCGCTGTGAGAAAATTAGTTATCAAGAATTTTCTTCGCATCGCGCATTCAAAATGGCTGCTTCTTGTGAGTGTTTCGATAAATGGAAACGTGCAACGCACACTCAAGTGAGCAGACACCTTTCAACAGCTAGATATCAGCCGCAGAGATGAGCATCGTTCTGCGAATGATGCAAATCAAGCAATCCTAGTAATCTGATAATACCTCAGCTAGGTAGTTACAGCAGGTATCTATCCAGTTGCCTAGTAGGTATCTACCTTAGTTCGTTAACGCGTCTTGAGAAGTAACATCTTCATTCAAGATTTGCAGCACCCTGAAGATAGTTTCGGTAGCTACAAGATTCGTAGTCATCAGCTACACTGTACTCGCGCGTTTACTCCCCTTAATTATTGGAAATTAGAGAGAATATACGTATGTATATACCTATAGAGAGGGGCGGTGAAAAGTTTTCAACCACGAACCGAGAGGAGGGTACCGCTGCAGCTGCCACGCTGATTGCTTTCAACCACCTTCTAGTCTATCGCTTATCGTTAGCAGCAAGGATAAAGCGATGGAATCTAATCGATACGCACTCAACCGCTAATTAGATACCAAACTACCGCCGACACTGAAACTACTATGCCTCTTGATCGAGGATTGACAACTGAACGGAATCGATTATATTGCCTCTTCGCCGTCACGGTGACGCCCACTTTTTAGTTTGAACAAGAAAAATGGTATTTTAAATTATTTTTCCTCCACGTTTGGGAAGCTTGAAGTCGATATTCCACCCACCAGCTATACCTGGTATAAGTCGCGTCAGAGGTGCGAATTATCACAAACGTACATTAACGTACACTGAATTTGACGTCGACGGACTGTGACGTTATCCGACGTACGTATCTCAACACATCGCGGATAGACCACCAGCCAAGAGGTATTCTCATCCTGACGCGGCGTTGTCGATTCAACGGTTTGAAAACCTGTGTACAATAGATATCTTGTTACCATCGCTATACTCAGATACCTATTCTCGCTTACTAAAAGTTGATTTTCAACATGAATTCATTCTCTTTAACCATACAACCGATATACAAGCCCGTTATACTCAAAAACGTAATATCATCTGCGAATAATTTTTCAGCAGTTTGTAAAACCCAATATCCTGAGTTTCAAATAACTAGCCCGCAGGTGATAATTTTTTTTCGTGAAAAAAAATCAATCTGATCTGAAGGTTTGATTTCCAGGAAATCAGATCTTCTAGTGAAAAAGTCTAATTCCCCAGAAGAATCAGTGCATGATATTTATAAGTCAACTCTCAACTACCAAGCGAAAATATTTCATTAATGAGCAACAAAATTTAAGATCCCTCTGCAACTGCTTTGATGGGCTTCTATCGTCTACAATATCGTTCCGGAATTAATTCCGCAGGTGATTCCGACGGTGGTTGTCGTAGTTTGCGATTTAACGTGGTTGAGATCCTCTGGTATCTCGAGAAGTTGGGTCTGATGGACGGGCCTTGGTTAGGCGCAGCGTTCACTCTCGGGCAAAGGGTATCATTAGGACAGGGCCCGGACTGTAATGACTTAATACCGCGCGACTGCACGCCGGTTACTCAGTTGAGTCGAGTTTGGGGCCCGAGCAAGTCAAGGTGGTGGTGTATTTTAAGGTTGAAAGTATTAGAGTCGAGGGCCTCGAGGCGATCGCCGAATTCAAAGGCGGTTTAATCCGGACCTCGTTAAGCCAGTCTCGTTCTTCAGGCGGACTTGCTCGTGTCGTCCCCATTGGTTACCTGCGTATACCGACACATATGCATATATACCATGAGTTTGTATATAATATGTATAGGTTTGTGCAGACGCGGGGGCATTTTAATTACTCAAAAAACAACCGATCATCATCGTCGTCGAGTTATATTTTATACCGCGTCGAGGAGAGAAGGGGCGTTAGTTAATAATTGAAGATTTATAGCACCCGCGGAATGATTCAACCATCCATACATACCTACCCTGCCATCAACTGTTGTTTTTTTTTTTTTTTTATTTATCTTTTTCTTCATCCATTCTTACTAAAAACTAGCTGCTTGTTATCGTTTGCTTCGAATGCCATACCCTGCATGCATTTTAAGTCGAAATATTTTAGACATTCAATTTTGATCATATATTTTTATGCACCCCTCGAATGGTGATCGATCGATCGGTTATAATGTGAAGAAGAACGACGTTAATCTTTGGGAGAAAAAAAACGAAGATGTACTTAGGGTTATGGATTACCGACAGGTGTTTTCACACCACATTTTCAATGAAAAGTTTGTAGATCACTGGAATTCTTTTTACAGTTTGTATGCGCTTTGGATCGATAATTCTCTCTGTTACGTGAAAATATTGTTCAAGATATTAACCATTTTTCAGTCTGGTTCATGGGGGTGGATAAATGTCCATTAAAAGTGAGAATACGTCAAGGATAATAATTAAAAACTTGCACAACTCGTCTATCTTGCATCTGCAATTATATGGCAAATGAGAGGTAAACTATAGTTTGCAAACTACGATAAAATGGTGGGTAACCTTCGCGTTCATTTTCAGTATCGTTAAATCCCGTTATAAACCAAGTACCATTATCTATGCAAGTACATAACATTATGTGTATAAAATGTGTGTGTTTTCCCGAGGAAAATTTATTAATGATTTCAGAGTATATGGAGAGTACAGTACAACAAAAATATAATAACGATGTATGAAAGAATAATCGTTAACATGATACAAGTATCTTGAATTTCGTGTCTCCGTCGTAATATAGTATTTCCAGGAACAAAGAAAACACACGTAATTCACCGAAAACGTTCTAACGAAACTCGGCTTAAGCTCTTCAGCGCGCACCGTTTCTCAGTAATTTGCAATCCTTCTCATTTGCGAATTACATCCTTTGAAAAGCAAACAAAAACTAAAACCAAAAACCGCGTTGATGGTTTTCACAACGAGAAATCTGACGCTTTCTAGATTTTACCTTTGAGGCTTTGAAGTCGCCAGGAACGAACGAACGTGAAGTTCGTTTATTCTGCCATGCACAACGTGTCGGTTATCCACCGGGGCGAATATTTTTCGTTTGTAATACCCGCGGCCGCGGCCTCGTCCTCTTCCTTTTCTCTGCAGTTTGGAGACTGCAGCGTAAACTGCAGCTGAAACACGCACGTTTCCACCTAGAGTCGTCAGTTCTACGACGTAAAACTGCAGCAGTGCTACTACCGTGGTATAATGACTTCATCCAGACAGTCTGTGCTCTGGGATGTGATTAAAGTAATTACTCCATATACATACCACATACTATATACATCCGTATATGTACATTATACACAGTACGTAGTATACATAACGAAAGTTTCAACCTATCCACTGAATGAACGTGCGTTATACGTACATACGTGTGTAAACCTGGTTTTACGAACCCGCTTACGTGATACGTTTTGCAACTGTTTAGGATGACGACGTAGATGCATTTGAGTGAAACATTTACGCAGTACATATAATATAGATGTAGTATATTATACATAAACCTAGAGATGGGGAACTCCAGTAGCTGCAGTAATCACTGCACCCTTTACCGGTTATATATACATAGCATGTATACCTTCGTATATTTACCTCCAACCATTGCTGCTTTTGCGGGTGAATCAGGAGAAGAGGAACTGCTGCTTCTGCTGTTGCCTCTTTAATTATCATACTGTCACAGAACTGTTCTGCACAAGCAGATGACGCTAAACGAGGTGGTACATATATATATGAGTACATACATAGGTATATTATATAGATATCTGTACACTCACCGGCACCCAACTGCATTCAACTTTGGAACAACTTATACCAAGACTTGTTAGATAGAAACTCGGAGAAGTCGTCGGAATACCGACGGCAAATTTGAACATCAAAAGTCGTCATTTTGAGGACCATATTACCTACTAACAGATTTACCAGGATATTCTGACGTATTCTGCTTTTACTCACATTTTGGAAACTGGTCGTATGTTTTTCGTTTTCTTTTTTTTCTCTGTACATCCTATCAGTTGAAACGCGTTGTTTAATCCGATGAAAAAAAACGATACCAAGGAGGAGGATCGGGTTAAGACTGACTGAGACGACGATAATTGTCACTCCTGTAAAAATATAAGTCAATTAGTTATAGTTGGCAGCTGCATCCCAAGACCATTGCACTGGACCGGACTGCATCCTAATGTCTGGTGTTTTATCTTCCCTCTCTATATATTCTAGAATTACATCTAGATCCAAGTAAATTACCACGATAGTGAATACTTCGAAAACTTTGCACTGTGGGATATATTATTTTAGTAGCACTGTTAGACGTTCGAACGCTGGCCTTTAATTTTTTTCGATTTTGGGGTCATAGAGCAACATTTTGTTTATATTTCCGGATGTTCTTCAAAATATTTTGTAAAATTACGAACCTCTGGTTTGTCAGTCACGTCATTCGCCGCAGTCTAAAATCAAAACTATAGCCTCGGGCTAAATGGACTAAGCTTGACCTGGCCCCTCGCATCTGCGGGGTCTTATAACCGTGAACTATAAGGCGTTTTAAAAACCAAGTCTATCGGGTCCTAAGATCGTCGTAGAATATATCTTGGAATTCGCCTTTGGTGTCTTAACAGTCGAAAATGACAGGGTACGGGTGGGACTTAATGGACAAACGACTTGTGACCTGCAGGCCCATGGCTAACTGGTGAAATAGAAGCATTATATTACACGGTATTATAAGGTGGTCAGACTCCGAACAGTTACGACACCTCATCGAATATATTTTATCCACCAAAATCCCGGGAAAAAGAGAAAAGAACAAAAGCAAAAAAGCAACAAAAAAAATTAAGAGAAAAAAATTCTCTTACCTCCTCCGCTCTTTATCACTGGATAGTTTTTTCGTGTGAGAAAATTTCTTCCTTTCAGATTATATTCTATTCAGTGGAATAAATCTCAGCCTTGCACTGTGCGCGGTTTGACTGCATTATAAAAATCACATTTTCAATGCGATATACCACAGGTAATACCTACTCAGCAACTGGCGGGACCCGAGCTATTCTACGTTTTCAAAAACCGGGGCGTAATCTCCGCCGCAAATTACACTCATTAGCACTTTCTTCATACCGAACTCCTCGAGAGAGTAAAACGAGAACGGTTTGATGCTGCTACTGCACCAGTATTTAAATACCCATCTTTGTATAGGTTATACGTTTTTCGTCTTCAACCACTGCAGCAGCGACTCTTAAAAATCATCATCCTTAAATTTAAATACCCTTCACCGACTATTTGCCTTGAGATGTTATATAGCGTACTCGTATTTCTTTTGTCAAGCCTTTAACCGAGTCATTAACGCGATGGAATAATATCGCGAGAGTTTCTTTCAATTTTTCTTTGAATTTCTTTCAGTTTTTTTTTGTTTTTTTTTCCTCGACAGCTCTGCCATTAGCACGACTGGATTCTTCACTTTCTTAATTACTTATATTAAATAAGGACCGATGCAAACTCTTACACATTACATTTTACTCGGTTTTCTTTCACCTGTCAACTCTGATCAACCTTTAACTTTTTCACCCTGAACTTCCGGTCTCTCCGCTCTTTAATTTCTCAAATGTTGGCGCGTCTGATTGGCGATTCATAAATACGTATAATAGACGAATAAATTCACGGATTTACGGTACTAAGGAGATAGGAATTTTTTTTTTTCTCGAACAATTCCTGATCCCTTACATAGGTTTGTTACACATTATTAAAACTATCTACTTGCCATCTGGCTTACTTAACGTACGTAATACTGCAACCTACGCCCGTTTTCTCTGCAATCGCTTCTGGTGCGGCATTTGTCACCGCTAACAAGACCGGCATGCCTCTACTTTTTGCTATCAGACAACCATGTACATACGTGTATATACCTACGTATATTCCTACCAACTACTGGAACGGAAAATACACACAATGTGTATTATAAACTTTGGAAGGCAATTCTAGACAGGAAATACGTATATAGTATAGAATGCATTATATTATTGTTATTATATTATTTCTCTGCTATTTGTTATATGAGAATAAGGAACATATCAGCATCTATCAGACCTTGAATGGTAGAATTTTTTTTTTGTTTTCACGGGATCTACTAGGATCATTAATGCGAGGTACGTTTTATTTTGGAGGAGGGATTTTTCCTTATAAAATGGAAGAAACAAAAAGAAAAAGAGCGTGGGACCATCAAAGCCTGAGTAAGTTTCGCAGCGAATTTCAACTTATTACTCTACTATAGTCACCATCGTCATCAGACGTCGCGTCGTAAATTGTCAATTAGTTATCATTGATAGCTTGATGTATAATTTATGTATTTATTCGTGTATAAATCCGCAATACGTATTTGTATAACATGAGCAACTGGGAATTAGGTTTACTTCGAATCCAATCTAGATTTCAGATTCCACTATAGTATGTCTTACCTATATCTGTACGTACGGACGTTTACAAGTAGCCACTCCGCAAGTCTATTCGTATAGTTTGTTTGTCGTACCGTCGTTGATAATATACGGCCATACAATGGTAAATTCTGTGTCCTCTAGACAGACTTCGTGCTATGCGTCTGCGAATTGATCGACGGATTCAATGAAGAATGGATGGGGCTGATTGTGAGCTTCAGAACACTCGTGCCTTTAGGTATACCTATAATATATCTATATACGGTGTTATATTGAGACGTCTCGACGATAATCACTTTATTACCGGCTTGAAACCAAGATAAACGAAGCAAAACCAAATAATAGAAAAAAAAAAAAAAAAGTATGAGGTCAAAATTAACAAATAAATGCTCACCCCGGGCATAATGTGTTTTTTTATCGACCTGCCCAAATTAACCGTATCGGTTGCTTTGCCTCCGGATGTTATGGCGGGTATCCTTGCAGCTCCGATTTGGTGGTAAGGTGTTCCTTGTGTAGCCATACCTCATATAATCTAGAAATCACATTTTTTCAGGTCATTATTTTTCACTCATTATTATTATCATTATTTTTTTCTACGTTCCAAATTACGAACGTTCATAGATTATTTTGAAAAAGTACCGAAGATCAGATACCTGATGGCTTCATAAGTGTAGAAAAGGGAATGGATTATAAAAACGTGTCGAATTTCGTTAACTCTTTTTGGGCAGGTGGGACATCAATTTTGTTGTTTTATCCTGAAGCCAGGGCTAAGATATGGTATGCTATAACACGTAGAACCTAGACGTCATTATTACTTGTCATAACCGCAAGGTGTTTGAGATTTAAACCAGGCTGAACATCGGGTGATGTCTTTTTTAAAGCCGGGGGTAATAAGAAACATATTTGGGATTATACCCACCTTGTAACCGTAGGGAATAATAAGTGAGATTAGTGCAAGGGTTACGATTAAGTTGAAAACGACTACATCGCATTCGGGTGATTTAAACGATATTATATCACCCACTCTAAAATTTGTACAAAATACATTCCATAAAACGTGTTTTATAATTTTCTGTTTCTTCTTTTTTTTTTAGTGGAATTTTAATTCAGTGTGAATAATTTAAAGATAATATAAATAATGGTGTATCGAACGACCATAAGATGATGATGTAATCTTGTTTTATTATATACACAGAAGAGAATATTTGAGTAGGTATAAACTACAAACAGCCCTTCGGAATATTTATATTTATAACAGGGAAAGGGGTGGTTGGTTTTGAACAAAGGATAAACCACCGTCGATATAGTGTGTAAGTAGATAATCGAAAACCAAGTAAAGTACGGACCACGCGTGGCTGTTGTATCTACAAGCTTTAAAAATAGCGAAAGAAAATGTAAGTGAAATAAATTGGCCAGTTTTTTTTATCGATTTTTTTTGCACACAGTTTTATCAGCAAAAATAATAGTACATCTCCTGACTCTCGAAGAGAAAAAGAAGAAATGAAAGGGGAAAAAAAAAATAATGGAATCGCTGTGTTAAATCTTTGGCGAACGAGGATTATAATGATAAGCAAGTGACTTTTGCCTCTCGTCAGAAACGTGCTATTACACCCTATGTAGATAGAGCGAATAGATTTTTATCTCCGGTCCATTCTCGCCGGTGAGAATGTCTATTGTTTCTTTAGTTTGGCCGGTATTCTGCTCCCTTTTTTCTCATTCTCCTTTTGTTATTTCTCTTAACCTGATCCCTCCTTCCCTTTTTATTCCAGACATAGATGTTACTGCGATTAGAATGATGTACGAGGTTTATTACACCGTATTCTGGGTCCTACTTATATACCCCAATTTCTCTCTCTCTTTCACCTACCTTTTGGGTCCAACTAGGACTCTCTGGATGTATACGCACCCAACTCCCATTAGAACTTGGGAGTTCTCGGAGACTCACAAATGCCGAGTGAGCCGGAGACGAGGAGAGAAGCAGGTGCTGCATTCAACCAGCTCTCTGACAAAAAAAAAAAACAAGAAAGAAAGCGAGAAAATAATGAAATAAAAAACGCCGAAAAAAGGGAGGGAGGGAAAGAAAGAGAGAGAGAGAGAAAGATGAGACGACACGGCCCTTCGCTCCACTCTGATAGAGTCATTACGTGGCAGGTGAGCTGCAACTCCTTTCGAACCACAAACTCCTGAGGGCCCTACTGAAACTCTTACGTACGCATTATTTCAACCGCATGAATATTTGTACACGCATACATGTGTACCCAATATACGCGATTTCATCCGTACATCAGTTGTGTGCGTGTGTAATTCCTCGTGTTTTTGCCGTTGGCTTTTTCGCGATGCTGCTGTAGAATTTTATAGTAAAGTGAATTGAAATCTGTATTATTATCGAACGTTAGCCACCGCACGCTGCGGGGTTTTCGTTTATTCGTTTATATAACTCTTCCGCTTATTTATTAATTTGTTTTCTTCGTTTTCATAATTTTGCTCATTTTTGTCTCGGTCGATATAACCGTGAGCCGCAAAAGCTCTCACTTCTTTTTTTTTTATGTTGAAAAAGAAGCGAAGCAGAGGATCTCTTTCTGGCATATTCGTCGCTTAATATAGCTCGGAGAAGAGCCGGCGACTGAGTCTTGGCAATTCATTAATAATTTTAATATCAGCTCAGACTCTAAACGCCATCGCGCGTTGAGAAAGGTGGCCCTCGACTTTCGAGCCTGAGCTCTCTTCTGTCTCAACTTAATCAACTCTTTGTTTGAGATTCTGTGATTATCTTCCCCTCATTAATTTCACCAACTTTCTCGACAGATTCTTACCTCCGGTATATATATGTATAAATATAGGGCAGCTTCTACGTTTTGCAATCCCTAGCCAACTCGAGTGTTACGATCGTAAAAACTTGCAGACGTAACAAAGACGAGAAAAGACCAAGAAGAAGCACTCGTGTCTTCCTCTTTACCGGACAACACTGTCGGACGGGCGAATTTTTAACTCCAATAATCCTGGTGATGTCGATGAAATTGAGTATTTTCGATTCAATTATCATCGATAAATATCATAATTCTTCTCTGTGGAAATTATTTGAGCAACAATTCCTTCGCAGAATTGTACTCGAGTTATCGATTTACGAAACCACTCGGGATGTGGTGCATACATGCAGTAGATTCGTTTCTTTTTATTTTTTTATTTTATTCTTCCAGTGAACATAAATACTGTACACGATTTTCTACTTTCTTTCACAATCATTCTCATGGTCATTTTAATCTTTTTTTTTATAATTATTCCACTCCGCAATTCTGTAAATATGCGACGGCTTATCACGTACCCCATCTATTATAAATTGATGAAATAATAGAAAACCGTAGCTGGAAAAATGTGGTAATAATAGTCCGTGGAAATATTGAGGCGTGAAATGTGAAGAGTTTTTAAAAGCAAAATTGACAAGTTCTGGAGCTACGTATGTAGTATATGTATTTAAATGACGTTGTATACTTAGTGCTCAATTAAATAACCTTGTTCTGGAAGAATTAATTAGGTTCAATTGCGTCTGCAGCGGTAGTATATTATGCCGCGTTTAATTGAACCGAGTCTTGTATATGTGGATGAAAAAGAAGAACGTTAAAGAAAAAAAAAATTGAATGAATAAATAAATGAATGTTTCATATTCTACCACTGGCCAATTTGATGGGATATACAGTGCCAACAGCTTCTGTTTGTACTGACTGAGAATTTTCCAACTAACAACGAGAATAGAATAAAAGACTGCGATGCTGTTGATTATTGCAGTAGTGAATAAAACGCTCGCGTATATTATTCGAAAAAGACATAGTCGGCGGTAGGAGAGAGGGAATGAGAAGAAAGATGGTGAAAAAAAAGCGGAGCCAAAAGAAAAGAGGAAAATGAAGAAGACTAGGAGGCGGAAAAGGAGGGAGAGATAAAGAGTGTCGAGGGTACGGGATGAGGGCGATGGATGCAAAGGTCGAGCGAGACTGTCAGCAGCAATTATCATATCTTGGGGAGTTCAAAGGAAGCGTGAGTTAGGTGCGATGGAAATAAAACTAGAAAATGGAGAGAATGATAAACGCTGATGCAGGATGTCGGAACACTGGCTTAGCAAACAAGCCGGAGACCCCTTCTCGTGTTTAAGATACTGTCAGATCAAAGAGTGTATACTCAATTTTCTATTAAATATAACCAAAGTGCATAAAAAGTACCTAGAGCATTGAAAACGAATTTAACTCTTTCTTGAAAACTGTTGAGATTCATTTTATGTTAGTGGAATATCACCAAAGTTCGAATAGTTCCCTCGCTCCTGGTCATCAAGCTTGTCTTTCAGACCCATCCGTCGAGGATTGCTATGACAGTCATCAATTTCAGGGAATCAGAGAGAAATCAAGACGAGTTTCTAGGAATGCTGCTGCTGCCGCTCTTGGCAACGCCTACTTACAGTAAGTTACGTTTCAAGGTTTAATTTACAGTCACTTTTGACCACGATTCTTTTTTCGGTTCGAACGATTCGAGAAATTTGTTGGTTTTCTTGTATAGTCCCGCGCCGACTTGAACGATGCAACACAAATACACCTAATTTTGACTGGATTGCTACGCCGAGTGGATTATATCACCACAAATTACTATGACGGAAAAGGGGTGGGGTCCGTTACAGACAAAAACCAGATCACCGTGAAATGGAGGGAAGAAAATCTGAAATTTATCGTGTCCTAGCACCTGTCTAAAAAAAAGCCGAACGCTGTCAGTCACTAAAAAAGACTGAGGATTATAGTCTGGCGGATTTTGGATTGCGAATTTATCCCACCGTTGAAGAAAAAAGCGTCCTTATAGCCCATCCCGTTGACTCTAAAACTGAGATACTCTGAAGAGTTTTGACAACCTGTCATCGACCATCCGTACCAAAGCCGGCGGATGTTGATCTCTACGTACATTGTATGCATACACTTAGTTTTCTTGTGTTTCAGAAAGTCCAACCACAGACTGTGCAGAGGTTTTCCGGATCGTTTGATGCCATGATGGGAGTTCAGTACTCTGGGATAGAAGCATCAGGCTTCTCACAAAGTGGCGGACAAAGTGCTTTGAAACAATGATTGTCGCGGACAACCTTTCTAACAGAAAGCAAAGAAGGAAGAAGTAGCAGGTATGAAGTAGCTGTTACATCGGTGAAAGTGAAAAAGCTACAAACACATTTGATCCCATGAATGATCTGCGGAAGCGGAACAGAGATTTTTATGCGATGTATAAATGGACGAAAGTCGTAGAAATAAGATGAGGTCTTCCATGAACACACATGTATATCTATATACTTTTCTCTCCTCCTCGCAATTCTGATCTATGGTACGTAAGGAACAAAATGAATTCTACCTCACCTCGGCCCTCGGTGTCGTGAAAGACATATGCGAGAGAGGGTAGGTACATTTGTTGTCAAATGATTAGCCCAAAAAGAGGCGAGGATATCCAACCTTTACTTGAGCAGGGCGTGGAAAAAGTAGTGTCGGCTGAGGTACAGTCGACTGACAGTGGGCTGAACGAAGAAGCTCTGGATGGTGCAAGAGGAAATTGAAAAATCCAGTGAAAAGCTGCCCCGGGCTACGGTGTTGGTGTCTGTGCACCAGCTCGCTTCAAGTATTTAATTTAACTTTTTTTTACTCGTTTCAACCACATTTCCAATTTCCCCTTACCACAAAACCCCCCAACGCCAATGCCATCGCCGCCCTTATACCTTACCTCACCTCACCTTACTTTACTTTGCAGACGGCTGCTGCTCCTACCCCACCTCAGGACCTGCTAAGCTGCTATCAAAGAAGAAGAAGAAGAAGAAGTAGAAGAAGAAGAAGAAGAAGGAGAAGAAGAACACGAAGAACAAGTAGGTGCGGTTTGGTGCCTTTTCAGCGCTCGAATAAAGAGAAAGAAATGATAGATAGAATAAGTATAAGAACGAGAAGGAGAAGAACAAGAGAAGGAACAGTAGCCAACGAAGTCCTGATCTGTTATCGATGCCTTTCATAGAATAGCGACTCTCCGTAGCTCGCTAGCAAAAGATGTCCCTGTTTCGATATGATTCACGTCTCCATGGAGCATAAGAGTTGGTATAGATCTACGCTCCAGACAGAAAGTAGCTTCACAATGGTCACATATGATGCGAGTCTATATCGTTTCAGGAAGGAACGTGCTTCGAATATACTAACAATGAAGATCTCCTCTACTGCAACCTATTCCATACTCTAGTGCACGCCAAATATTCAAAAAAAAAGTGTTGACGTTTTAAACCAAAATAAAAATCAGTCAAATGGATTCTAGACTCGATAGCTGCTCTCTTCCCTTTAACAGCGTTTTCAACCTGGCAATCATCTCCATAACACTGTGACAAAACGCCCTCGATTTCGGCACCCTTTCATGAAATTGGAGCCAAATTCATGGTTTCAATATGACGATTGCCGACGCGGAATGAACAGTTTCATTTGATCGATACATGCCATCATCGGCATGGTCAAAAAATTTGATATGTAATCTCGTTTACAGTTTTTTTGTTTTCAAATTTTTTTTTTTTTAGCACGTGTCCAGCAGTTTTTTTCATTTAAAATTGCAAATCACAAATTATAGCAGAGCCTACCCCTACTCTCCAGTTTCGATCGTGGACTCCAAAATGACCAGTTAATGACTAAAAAATAGTCTCTATGATTGGCATAGCCGTATAAGAAATTTTCAAAGTTATTCCGGGACTTCGAAAATTTTCTGTCCCTCAAAAATCGTGACATTCGTCTCACCTTGAGCGAATTATGATTATTTTTCTCCCGACTAGAGCCATGGTAGAGATTATATTTCTCCGTAACCATGTGAGCATTGATTTTTTTCAGGGAGAGACTTGGTATGAAAAAGTAGAAGCACCCCGAAGAATACGTATGAAAAAGTACTTTTACTGTATTTGTTGCATAAGTACGCATCGTTCACGGTAACCTCGGTGAGATCAAGACATTCCCTACTTCTACCTGACTCGTAGTGGACCGCCCCTCAATTACTTCTACCTGATACTTGTTCGAGGCTCGATACAGCGTTGCTACCACGCCAGAGTCGATACACGGCGAAGCGGTCTCTAAGTATGATTACAGGGCCCGCGGCCCCAACCTGAGCACCCAGTGACTATCATTTCAAATAGACGATATGCTCGATCTTATTCTTTCGAAGTCAAAATCCATGTGCGTTGAAATTATGCGACATGTCAAAGCGGCAAAAATGGTAATAATTTCATCATCGATTTTTTAGGGGTTTCAATAGATTTTCGACGGTCGAAATTTACCGCACGTTCTAATTGGCCGCATCCCCTTTGAACATCGTTCATTTTGTTCGATTTATATCGAATGCATCGCATTTATGTTTCAAGAATCGGCTGTGGAAATAAATGAATATCATATCATCCAGGTTTTTTCTGGATCGGTCATGAATTTCGTTGCGCCGTATCAATTCCTATGGAAAGATTACGACCATTGAGCACACATAAATATACCTCATGCGTGTCTCGTTTCTTCCTGACATGTTCCGATGTAGTATGGATGATGATTTTTTACCTCCAATCTTTCCCCGATTCGTAATTATATACATCGAAGAGACGAGGTGTGCGTAAGGGAGGAGGAGAGGGAGAGGGAGGGGGAGGGGGACATGTGTAAAACAAATGCTGCGGGTTTTTTTAAGTATGGGTTGCGCCTCGGTATACCTTGACGAATATAGCGTCTATTCCTTCGAGGTATAATGCATATGTAGTATCTTCTGGTTAATATAAAGATCGGCTATCGCGCCCCTAGCTTGTTAGGCTTAGCTTCAGGGGCAGAGGGTTTTTCTTCCACCCATCCTTCAGTCCTCCAGTACTTTCACCCCTCTTTCTCGTAGATAAAGGAAACAAAAAAAGGAGAAGAAATGTTCCTTCAAAATAGCTGACTGTTAAATAATCGATCTGCAAGCTGTTACAACAGCAGCAGCAGCAGCAACACTTCGGTTTAAGGCACGTATTTGGGGTGTCGATGGTTTTTTTTTTTTTTTTAATTTTGTCTTAAAAAAAAATTTTGCTGATTATTTCCAGGAAAGGTGTATTAATACGGTTGAGGGATGAGATGAGCTGTTCCCCAATCGTTCGGAGGACTCTCAATCAATAGCAATTCCAGGATATATCTAGAGTATCTATATCGTTATTGCCACATGGGTTTTATCCAGGTTAGAAAAATCCGGGCAGCTAGAGCCGCGCTCCGGGTTCCTTCAGCTCTTCAAGGTACCAGCTCGGCGTGTCGAGATTTGGAAAATGACGTATCGGGGTCGCCCAAAGCCGGGATGAGATCAAGATGATAGATGGAGTCTCTTCGTACATGTACGTATGTATACTTACGTTACTCAACTGTGTGCCATGTGCGACGTAATATACACGTATGTGCGATCAGTAGCTGGATGTGTACATACGGGGTGGGCCGAAAAATAATAGCTAATTTTGGAAAGTTGATAGAGATTGACGCGTCAGAGAAATCTGTATTTTTTAATTTCTCGATTAAAATATTTCTCGACCTCTCAAAGTAGACCAATTTTTCCCACCTACTCTGTGCGCCGTGCATTATAACGGTCGTCTATCTTGTCTCGTTTCCAAACTAGAATCAAGACATACCATCCCTCAAGAAGCTCCGAGCCCACGCTCATATCTTATATCACGCAGCTACTACACTATAATTTACGTAATTCATATCCGAAGGGGTGTTTTACCCTCAGTCGTACGTATCGTTCTGTATTCCATAACGTGCATTAAACCCTGAGAATAACGGAGCGAGTAGCATCAGGGGTACTAGTTAGTTTATACGTACTTATTGTATATTTAGATGAAAGCTTGGCTGGCATGCGACGTTTGCTTCGTATTTTGTAGTGGTAGTATTTTCTTGAAATACACGTCTTCAAAGTAGTTTAAATGCTGTACATACCTTATACAGCTGTACCGCCTAGCCGTACATTGCTGCTTTTTACCGGTTTAGAAAAACGCAGCGTAAAAGACTACCTTGTACTTACCTTCAGCCGCGGCTACTACCGTTTCTTGGGATTGAATTCTCCACCGTGCGCACAGTTTTCAACGAGTAAAGCGCTACTTTAAACAACGTTTTTAACCCGTACCGGGTAAGAAATATTTAAGCAGACTAGTTTGGAAACATTTTCCGCTTTATATTTTACCTTTGGATCAACGTTGGATTGAAAAGTCGCTTGTTTATACCGAAAGTGGCGTAATGTCGGTACGTCGCGGTCGCTCGTAACCGTGATGATAAAACGATATAATATCGAGTCATCAGAAATTGCAGGCTTTCAAAATTCATGACGATTTATATCCATTGTATTCAATGCCATGGGCGTGTCGGGCTTTCACCGAAGGACCAGATTAATTACACGGTGTTACGTCAGCCGGTGTTTGTCTCGTGTAAATAAACACACGCCTGGACGCACCTACGACGCGACGGCGAACGGAGGATGTGGACGTGAATGTCGACGCGGTTAAGGTTGGATATGCCTGGTCGTTTCGTACCGACCCGAGTCGGGGCCGAGATTACCATTCAATAGATAATCCAAAGGACTCCGCGGGCTGTTAGCAAATGACATACTGCAGGGTACCCGGAGAGAAGCTGCTTCGAGGATTCAGATTTATATCTCAACCACATTTGGACCTGTCTATTTACGTCTGCGCGGGAGGTGAACCGCCTACGCGGCAAGGGTAGACCGTGGATTTGAATTTTCAAAAGAAATACATCTAATAACTTTACATGGAGAATCTTTACGTTATGTTTCTTGGACCGGCAGCTGTCAGGATTTTTAAGAATTTTTTTTCCGACGGTATGAAATATATGCAGTGGAATCGAGTGCTGCGGAGATGGGTTCGTGACAACTGAACTTGGGATCTGATTCGCGGATATCATGCAGCTTTTCTACATTATACATTAATAAGCAAATGTCAGAGTATATGTTTCAAACTTTTACATTTCCATCTTATTTATCTATTCCCGGTTTATTCAAGTAGCCCAGTATAAGCTCTCTCCTCTTCGTCGGAGTACATGCTACATTATAATGTTTGCGAAACCGAGAGCTGCTGGAGAGTGGATATCTTTATAGGTTGAAGAATAAAGTGAAAAAAAAAATACGTGGTAGTAAGAAGAGAAGAAAGGAGGAGAGGAGAGGTTGAAAGTCAACGAGATTTTTTTTAAACCTTGAATATTCCCTTTACCAGAATGTATCACTGGAACACCAACCCTCATTGTTCCCGCATCTCTCTCGAAAAAATGTCCTTCATAATCCAGCTGGTATACTGTCGTTGGTGTAGAGTATGGGTGAAAAAAATAGGCCTTGCAAAAGCATTTGCGAAAAGGAATCTCAAGGATTGTGAGCATGCATACGCAATATATGTTTTCAGCTGACAATAAAGCTTCGAGCTGTGCGTACGGACATCTTGTCCCCCCAAAATACGATAAAAACATATTACACTTTTTTTTCTTCGCACAGGTTCTGCTGGCAGTGGCTAACAGGGTTTATCGGTGGTACCGATCAGTCGTTAGCGCGTCGACGAATGCAGTTGGATGTGGCTACCAACCAACTGGCGTTTGAAAATCGAGTGTCGAAAAGACTCGACTGCGAATTCAAGGCCACAAATATTGGAGGGGACGATTTTGCATGTATATAAGTGAATGTTAGCGGATGAGACGACGTGACGTTAAAGAATTTTGGCAGCTTAAGTCGACGTCTTTATTATCTCCGTGTGCTTTTGTCTTTCCGTAAATGTGAGAAAAAGAAGAGATGAAGGAGGAGAAGATGAATAATAACGACCGGAAGCGCCTCGGTAAACGGCGGGTTATGAACCCTGGGGAAAAAGAAAATGGAACCGTAGACCCGGAGGAATGGGCGCGGAAAGGATGCCAGGAGTTGGAAGCGGTGCTCGGTGTATTGAGGATCCTCTTGCAGAGTTCGAGTAAAACCTGGTGTGCAGGTATGTGTGATATATAGTGATGATGTGCTGGCCATTAGAGAGCCCGCAACTTCACACTCTCGAGAAGCTGCTGCTGCAGAAGAAGAAAAACAAGAAAACGAGAAAAAAAAATTAGAAGAAAAAGAAGGGGGCAAAACGATATAGACGCCGCCAACTCGCTCGCGGCAGACATGCAACTCAGCGCTTTGCACTTTTACAAGAAGTATGGGGTCGGTAGTTATACATATATGTATTATGGGAACGGAAAATAGACCAGCGTATTGAAAAAGACGAGCGTTAAACTATGATTAAGTAAACGATCCGAATGAAAACGTGTTGGGCAATAATGAAATGCGAAACTAACGAAAAGCGATGTTCACAAGGAGATCACAGCTACCATGAGACCATGATGACGAACAAGAGTAGAATTTTTAGTAAACTGTACACAGTCGAGTATTACCGTTGTGAACAGTCAGCCGTGGAAATATGCTCCAGTTATTTCCGGGTCAATCTCAAAACACAATCTTCGGCATCACCGGTTACAAAGTCGTTCGATATTCGACAAAATTGTCCTTATACCGCGTGCCACTGCACATCGTGCAGCTCGATAACTTCTAGCCGACTAGATGAAGGGTTCGGGGTGATGCTGATCAAAAAACACGGAAGAATGTTTGGGGAGCACTTTTCTTGGCCTGCATTATCCATATCCGTTGAATTTTAAATGCAGAAAAGGCGACTGCCGGGTCATCGCAGCGTTCTGCTGCTCCTGCATCTAAGCTGGAGAAAGAGGAAGAAGAAGAAGTGGGAGGGTGAGGGTGAGGAATAGAAAGAGGGCCAATCGAGAAGAGAGAGTAGACCAAGAATGGAGAGGGAAGACCTTCTTTTACCAGTGGGATGACGCGGCTGAATATTTATCAAGCACCCTATCCCCCTCCTTTTTGTGCTTACACTTTCCATGCGGCCATAGACGTCGCACGGCCGTATCGTGCACCTAGCATAAAACATCCCATTATCTAGCATGAAAGCCTTTCCCCAGCTCTTCCAACACCGAAACAGTAGCGTTCGTCTCTCCCTCATCTTTTCCTCCTCGCCCTCCCTCTCCCTCTCTTCAATTTCTATATCCACGAACTCATCCCTTGAATCAAACTATACAAACTACCAGCTAGCAACGTAGAAGAGATACCCATTCTCTTTCTCGTTTGCTTCCTTCATCCGGTGAACGATGAGGAGGAAGTAAAGTAGAAAAGGGGATGATGAAGATGGGGAAAAGATGAGAAAGATTGATTAAACGATTCGAGAGTTTGGCGTTTTCCTTTCACTATTGAACACTCTCAACCCACTACCCGTTAATGTATATCAGAGTCGATTCAACTCTTGCAAAGATATCGGAGTGATCCAAATTACAGTTGAACAGTTTGTATTCTTTATATACCACCTACACTACGTATATCGAGATGGAAGTGTCACGTGCCAGAGATCTCAAAATTACCTCCTCCAATGCCTCTGCCCACTCGGAATCCTACATTCTACACAGTCTTGTTTTAATCACCATTCGTATAGGTGAGCACGCGCTGCCGTTAAACGACCTTTAATTATAGATACTACAAGTCCTTTGTGTCCTCATACTGCTTGCTTAATAGCCCAACGAAGCGACTAGCCTTTACCGTCACGGAGGTACGCTCAAATCGAGCCTAACTCGAAAATGGTCACCATTTTCCCTGCTCGTTTGGATCCCCCTTAATTGTTATTAAGTTGCCATTTCTTACGCTCGAAGGTTGTGCGTCCCTTCCATAACCCTGTTCTTAGTTTAATTTCGTTTTTATTCATTTATTTATACATTATTTAATCGTTTCGTTTTTTTTGCAAAGACAATTCTTACATTCAGTGAGTCTATTTTCAATTTCGAGTAACCTCGAACTGTCCTTGGGCCAGCTGTGTTACGGTGCGGTTGAGATGTGAGGAGGGCTTACTGACGGTGAGGTTTTCCCGCTAAACCACAACGTGAGATCAAGGGTTGCCCTCTGTTTATCAAGTCGAGCTGCTGGATGGGTAATCCGAACCGAACCCTGAACACCCGGATTTACTTTCCAGTTCCGATCCGACAAACCCCCTGTTACTCCGGAAAATAGACGATATAGGGTGTTTTAATTATTGGCTAAATTACATGAAATCGATGACTTTATACCGGGAATTTGAAAACGGTCTAATTTACTACGTGTCCGTTGAATTGTTTCTAGATAACCCGAGAAATAATTCAGATCCAATCCAATATAGTCATTGTAGTAGTCCATTGGATTGTAATCTGAAATTGTAGAATTTAGAATCATGGTGGAACGAGGTAGCCCGGCGCTGGTACATCTCTCAGCTCTGAACGAGATTCCTATGTCCTATTCAGTGCGGTAGTTCACCGTGCTGAAATTCAGCATCGATTTCTTGTCCGAATCGGATTTACACTAGCTAGTATACCAATTGGATATGCGGACAGGGTATAGCGCTTCGTGATGGCATGTATAACATTAGGATATACCTATATACCGCATATATTCCTGGTATGTATAGGTATGTTATGTACGAATCGAGTTCTCGCATTCGCACAATGCAGTTAAAACCCGAACTATACCGGAAGAGAAGGAGCGCTGAAGCCTACACGAGGTGTTCCTTAGTCATTCAGGATACCTCTGGATGCATGAAAGTGACGTAGAGAGTTTCAGAGTTTCTACAAACCTCCGCAAGAAAATCCGTACATCACGGAGGGAGTCCTGCAGGATTTTGAGGTATGGGGTCGCTAGGTACACATATTTATGGGGAGGTGTAAGTACCGTTCACACATATATGTGCATATATACTACACCTATATGCATACCATTATACACTCGTAATCAAATATTCAACGTAGACTGAGTTGCAAAGTGCTAGAATCCCTGTTCATCCTCCCGCGGGAACGTAGAGCCTAAGTCCTAGAGTCCCTTCGTATAGTGCAAGGTGGACAGAGCTGATTTTAGGTATAGTGGTTCTGATACTCGGGAAGACCCAGACGCAATGTACGTCCTTGGAGGAGGAAATTTTACTGAAATAAAAAATGTCAGAAAGGAGGAAAGAAGCACAATCTCGACCGGTTCATTTTTAGGCCACAAATGCAGGCTACCACCATTGAAGATGCGTGGCAATTTCAAATGACATATACTTGAAATGAATTATGTTCATACTCCAAGTGTTCCGTTTCCGAATCAAATATTCAGGTTGTAATGCTCGATGCACCAGAAGCAGCGGTACAGCAGTCATCGTGCCGTTAGGCTTGGCATGGGAAAGGGATGTTGGGAAAAATTCATAGACTCGATCCATTAGTGGCACCGACCGGCGTTCAGTTCCCCTGAGAAATAACAGTAATCGCTTTTACAGACTGCTACTCCTGATGGTAGTGGCGTTGGTGGTAGCGTAGTGGTGGTACGAATGCTGCCGTCGCAGACAGTCCAGGTGTACAGCCCTCACTCGTTTCTGATACACTTATACTGATGTCTTTTCAATTTTTCGGCGACACGGCGCCACGAAAACCCCCTTAATCGGAGGATGTGTCCTACGGATTGACATGCTGACGATTATTTCAATAGATCGATAGATAAAACTTCCGGAATAAAAAATCATGAAACGATTTTCGATTCGACATGGTGGCAATGGTATTCCGATTTGTAGTCTTACCCCTAGATTAATATCTCGTTGAAGAAACAAAAGCCCTCGCGAGGAATCCATGAGGGTAAAAAATGTTCATTGATTTCGAATATCATTTTTTTTTTCGTAAAATATCATCAAATTTGTTTCGGTTCGTCTTACTCTTTTCAGCACGATACTTCATTCGTATAGTTAATTAATGAAGTTAGTCAAAATTATGAACGGAATTATTGATTTCCAAGGTGGCGTAAAAAGCGAGGTAAAAAGTATGAAATTTCCATTTTTCTCCAAGCTTCTCCGACCGTTCTGTTATCCGGTTAGCATCGTTGCGAGCGAAATCATTTCCCCGCAATTATCAAGAGTTATTTTTGGGTCGAGATCTGGAATTAAAAATAGGACGCCAAATATGCTACCCCAGTTTTTCATTCGATACGTAATAGATTGAACGTTGATACATTACATTTCGAGAGTTGAATTCGAATGAACTTTGGGCAGGGTAAATATTATACGTTATATTAATAAGTATAACCATACCAAGTGCGGTATTTGAATCGCGTTTATTTTCGATATTATTCGAAATATTGGTCGGTGCAGCAGCGATAGGAGCACAATGAGCAATAGAACGGAACGCGATGGGATGGAGGCAGCTGTGCATGTTCAGGTTTCCGATCGATCGAGCGATGCACATCGTATTTATAACGTACGAGGCGTCATCCTTGGAGATTACAATTCGATTTACCTATACGCGTTGTGTGGTGTAAATTCCACGAGATTACCGCCTCTTATCGTATTTGTTATAGCTGCAGCTTGTACGTACGACGAACGAATCTTATTTCGTTGCGTTACAGAGGTAAAAAAAAAAAAAAAAAAAAAAAGAAAAAAAAAACTGGTGATATGTACGGAGTAGTCTCGCTTAACCAAGGCAAGTTTCTGTGCATGGGTGAATGATTTTGTTATCACATGAAATTTTTTATCATCCTAGACCAACAAACTTTTGAGTCATATATCCTAACATCAATAAGCGAGGGAATACTACCGAAGATTGTATCGGTGCGCTGAAATGACTCTATAGATTTGCTCCTGGGGGCTGGAGAGAATTAGGAATTTTTATTCCGGATTAGCGAGATTGGTTCATATGAATATTTTTCTAAACTATCGAGGAAAGTTAGAGCTTTGATATTTATTGGTTAAAAGGCAAGGATTTTAGTTGACTTCTATTCCACACGGAATACTCTTTCAGTTCATACAGTTTTTTCATTTTTTTTTTTTTGTTTTCTTGTTTGTAAAAACGTAACGAGTCACTCGGGAGTAGAAGAATAAGTATAATAACCGTTAAAAAGATCATTAAAAACCCAATGGTCGCGTATACCGCACGCGCATAATGTCATCAAGCAGATATATTTTTAATTTATTCAACGGTAAGAAGTCCCAAAACTTATTTGAATGTATACGATAGTGCATGGTAGCACATATACCTACTTGAAGTAGTAACTTTTATGTTTTAATTTTTAATTTTCTATTTTACTCGCACAACGTGGACAAAGGACATGACTCTACTTTTACATGTTATAGATTGAAAAATTTGTGCTCGCTAGACCTGAGCTAGGAGAAAAACTTAAAACGAATAAAGACCCTCTGGGCTCGTGTGTAACAAAGCTAAAATTCCGTGACGAGTTTCGGGACTCAGGAGACCGACCGAAATCGTCAACGGTTTCTATCGCGTTGACATCTGGCGATGTTATAAACGCGGAGTTGGCGAGGGATGAAAATTAGCGTAAAAATTATTCGTCACAGATAGCTAGAGGCTATGGTTATAGATAGGGGTTAGGGTGAGTTTTGGGTAAGCATCGCAAAGGACTCTATTGTCAAGAAGACATTCCTTGTATATACGCAGCGGCTATTTTACCCCGCAGGACTTACCTGACCCCGTAAGAGTTCCGTCGGGGGTTATAAGAAACGCAGCAAAGCGGTACTAATTTTTTTTTCTTTCTCTTTCTCTTCTATCTCTTTTCTTTATTCTTCATTCTTACAGCGTTTTTCTGAGAGGAATTGAGGATAGAGAAGAGGGGAAAAAAAAATTGTTTGTACGATTCGCAGAAGAACGGTGGAAATCTCATTCTCGTTTATATATACACGTGTATTCTGTAGGGATCAGGATGACTATGGGTTAGAAAATGTCACCAGGACTTAAGATAAAGAACATTACAACGTTGGATAGGATTTACTGTAAGGCAGTGGGTTGCACCTGGTCTCTGGAGAGAAGAGGAGAGCTCGGAGATCTCCTAATAAAATCGAGAAGAATTAATCTAATACCGAAGACGCTGCTCAGGTCTCAAGGGAATACGAAGGTCAAAGGCAAGGTAATTCAATATGATTCAACAAACAGTTTAATAGGGATTACGCCGAATGAAACCGGGCGGAAGAACCGCTCCAGGCTCCCCTGTACATATAACCAGCATACTCGCACCGATGACGACGAATAAGATGAAGACGGCCTTATAGTCCAGTCGAATTAGACATCCATTCTATTGTGGCCGAACATAGGCTGGCCGATTTTTCTACAAGTTCATTAGACCACCGTGAATAACACTTCAAAAGTCTGACATTTTTTTCGAACGGGTTTGGCCGCAAAAAATTATTAAAAATTGGAAAAGCGATATTTCGCGGAACAACTTTTTTTTTGAAAGTTTTTCGGGAAAAGTGTTCGTATGAAAGTTGTTCGTCATAAGAAGATCTAAATAATGAGATTTTATACAAAATTTTATCATCATTTTTTTACCTGTCAATTGCAAAAAACCACGTAAATAAATTTTTTCGTTTTTTTCGAATAAATTGATGAATAATTAACTTACGGCGTTGCAACTAATGGAACAGTAACTTCAAACTTTCCCTCAGAGTATAGTTCAAGATTCGTTCACCTATGTTACATAGTTAAGCAACAATACGCGACGGCGCAGAATCCGTAAATTAACGATTCCATCTCAATGGCGGTGGGCAGATGGTGCCGAAAAATCATGGATATAGTCTTTCATGGGTACATTCTAGAAACATGAAAAAATATTTTTTTTTTTCATAAAAAATGAGTTTTTTGGCGATTTGAAAATTTTTGCTCTTAAACAAATAGAGATATCTCTGATAATTAGACGCATTATTGAATGAATCTTGATAGATTCTTATTGTTCTCTCTTTACCGAGTATTTTCAAAAAAAAAAAACTTTGATAACTCAATTAAAACCAGAGATAACAGTGTCTTGGCTCTTGGGTGATATATGTTGCTGTAATTGATATTAAGAATCGAAAAAAATACCAATATTCTTGAAATACCCCAAGGAATAACTATGATTTTTTTCAAAACCGTCAGGGTAGTTTAAAATAATGAAAAAAAATATTAAACAGCGTCGACCGCCTCGAGCCGCGTCCGATCGGCCCAAGTCGCTCGAGTCGCGTGGTGGGAGAGCCGAGTCGTGTGGTGGGGACGCATAACGCGTCGCTCGAACCTTTACTTAATAAATGAATATCTCCGTTAATAATCGTCGTGGAAAAAAATTCTTCGTATCAAACTAGGCTCTTTTATGTTCAACTTTTCGAAAATTCACTTGTCTTTTCAATCCGACCTGTATTTTATAGAAAATTGCTTATTACAGGTCGGATCAAAAACAAAAGTGAATTTTCGAAAAGTTGAACATAAAAGAGCCTAGTTTGATACGAAGAATTTTTTTCCACGACGATTATTAACGGAGATATTCATTTATTAAGTAAAGGTTCGAGCGACGCGTTATGCGTCCCCACCACACGACTCGGCTCTCCCACCACGCGACTCGAGCGACTTGGGCCGATCGGACGCGGCTCGAGGCGGTCGACGCTGTTTAATATTTTTTTTCATTATTTTAAACTACCCTGACGGTTTTGAAAAAAATCATAGTTATTCCTTGGGGTATTTCAAGAATATTGGTATTTTTTTCGATTCTTAATATCAATTACAGCAACATATATCACCCAAGAGCCAAGACACTGTTATCTCTGGTTTTAATTGAGTTATCAAAGTTTTTTTTTTTTGAAAATACTCGGTAAAGAGAGAACAATAAGAATCTATCAAGATTCATTCAATAATGCGTCTAATTATCAGAGATATCTCTATTTGTTTAAGAGCAAAAATTTTCAAATCGCCAAAAAACTCATTTTTTATGAAAAAAAAAAATATTTTTTCATGTTTCTAGAATGTACCCATGAAAGACTATATCCATGATTTTTCGGCACCATCTGCCCACCGCCATTGAGATGGAATCGTTAATTTACGGATTCTGCGCCGTCGCGTATTGTTGCTTAACTATGTAACATAGGTGAACGAATCTTGAACTATACTCTGAGGGAAAGTTTGAAATTACTGTCCCATTAGTTGCAACGCCGTAAGTTAATTATTCATCAATTTATTCGAAAAAAACGAAAAAATTTATTTACGTGGTTTTTTGCAATTTACAGGTAAAAAAATGATGATAAAATTTTGTATAAAATCTCATTATTTAGATCTTCTTATGACGAACAACTTTCATACGAACACTTTTCCCGAAAAACTTTCAAAAAAAAAGTTGTTCCGCGAAATATCGCTTTTCCATTTTTTAATAATTTTTTGCGGCCAAACCCGTTCGAAAAAAATGTCAGACTTTTGAAGTGTTATTCACGGTGGTCTAATGAACTTGTAGAAAAATCGGCCAGCCTATGTTCGGCCACAATAGAATAGACCCTATTTTTGACTCAATTCGACTGGACTATTAACTCGGTTGCTTCATAACAGAAACTCGAAAACTAAAAGTCGAATCCTTTCAAATTGAATCGAGTAAGTGACTCCTGATGGACTATGCAACGTCAGAATCTCAGAAATTCGTAAAAATTTTCTCAATTTCATTACCCACAACTATATATCTATTTTAGTTACAAACTGAAACTTGCGAAAAATCACGCACGTATTTGTACCAATTGAACAAAGAAAAAAACCCCGCAATAACGCGGCTTCGTGATATCGCCATGGAATATAATGTAAAGAAAAAGTTCCCGCGATCTTGAACGAATACTGGGTGTGATAGTAAAAGGTATATACATATATATACATATATATTGTGTATAGAGAGGGAGAAAGAAATTTTATTTCTAGCGGCATTAAAAGAAGACGTGATTAAATTTTTTGGGACGCCCCATGTAAGTCAGGGTGCCTCGATTTCTCGTCAATTTGAATTCAAAGTCGGCAGTGCACGTACCCAGAGCATCCTTTCCGTTTTTTTAATTACGCCCTCCGCCCTCCAAGCAATAAATATGGAAGTAGGGTTTTTGGGTTTCTAGGGGCTCCCAGCTACGACGAAATGGGCTCAGATCAAATTCAAAGCTGACGAAGGCTCCGGCTGATTACACTTTCGCGTTTTTTTAATTTTACTAAATTATTCCTTTAACCCAGAATCTGAAACACAGCTGAAACGGAAGAATTTTCACGCAAGGTGAAATTTCAGCTGAAGAGAACAAAGGAATGAAAAAAAAAGACAACGAGAGGCACAACCTTGCTCTCGGAACAAGCCTTATATGATGAACATAACTAAAAAGGGGAGATAATATGAATTTATATAGGAATCTCCTAGAAACGGAGGTATAATAATTGGACACATAAGAAAATTTCGAAGACAGTGAAAAAACAACGAACTTTTGGCGTGTTCCAAAAACCACGTTATTCGGACATTATATGATGGGCAGTAATCTTGAAAACGGGAGTAAACTCTCGGCGAGGATCTCTGCCGGGCTATTTATTTTTTCAGCGAGGACAATCTCCAACAACTCGAGTTAATCAAGAAAAATAAGCAGTACTTTCGAGTTCCGGCGCTCAAACCCCCTACGGTAAGATGTAGATATACCTATATAAAATATACATATATACACAACTATATATACACACACAAAAGTGCGGAAAGACACGGCGTGGAAGGCAAAGGCAAAGTCAGTTTGGAAATAAAAGGAGGGGAAGAGTCTTATTAAGGAGAGATAATATTCCGTATAATAAGTTAGTACTTTGTGGTACGGCCACGAAGCGGGCAAAGAGGAAGAGGAAACGAAGAAGAAGGGCTGGTTGTGCCGCTGCTGCTGCAGGTTGGCGCGTTATCTTTTGCTGTATTGGTATTTACACTCGCCATGGGAATACCGGTATTAAGGTGGGACGCGGTCTACTCTAGTTACGTTTTCACAGACTACGGAGAAATAAACTGCTTTTGTACTTTCTATAAAATAGCCATTCGACCAACCTGAAGAAATAAGATGCCTCGACTCCTTGAGGATGAAAAATTAAAGATAATAAAAACCAATGTAAGATGGAATATCGATAACAACTCAAAGTAGCACGATGACGTTGCATTAAGCACAACAATCAGTTTGATAAAAATTACACGAAGCTATAGCTACCAGAAGGTCATGTCCTTCAAACAATCTAAAAAAGCTTGAATTCCTGTACCATATAAGTTCAATTTCCAATAACGCGATGTCCGCATGTTTCTAAAAAAAATTATTTGCTCTTCGAAGGACACATCCTTCGACTTCTTAGTCCTCGATATAATCCCAGGAGCATTCCTGCAGAGAGAATGAAAAAAAATTGATCAGCTGTAGAAGTATTCTTTTCTTCATCATCTCCATCGTGTCCAGGTAAACGATCAAAGACGTTTCCGTATAAAAAACGAGAGAAAAATAAATCGGCAACACATTCTTACCTAAGATTGAGAGATAGAGAAAAAAAATAGAGTAAGCAGCCCGAGGCGACAAGGATGAGGAGCGCTAGTTGGTTGTTTGGGTCACGTTTGCGGATCAGATCCACTCGACCATGACGAGTGACACGAAGCGACGTCTCTTTAAGAGTACAAAGGTGGGTTTCGTTAGCCCGAGGGATGCCGAAGGCACGATAGTCCCGGCACTCCTGCGAATCCTCGTTCTACAGGGATCGCGGATCGGAAAATAGGAACGTAAACAGTTGTGACATATGCCGGCTTATGTAAACAGGGATTAGCGACTCTCCGTATTATACGCGTCGTCTGCTCAACAAATGCTCCCAATACTCGCGGAACCGTTTACCAAAAACCAGAAAAAAAAACCCAACAGTAAGGGAAAAAAAACAGAAAAAAAATTCAGGTGACCAGGGGGAAAAAGGACGCACGAGGCCTTTGCAATACGCAAAAATCTAACCGTTCCCTTTTTCTATATACTTCCCTCTTTTTTTGTACGATCAACGACAGGACGCGCTGGGCGAATGCGGATGGGTGGATAAAATCGGACATTATTGTACAACGGCTTTGGGATCTATACTGATATGATCGGCGTGTGCTTACCCATCTGGAATTAGAATACTTTTATTTTTTTTCCCGTATACCGCAGTCGGCTTAATCTCTCGGCTTTAGCTTTGGCTTTATAATGGTACCTTTAGCTAGAATGATCGCCGAGTGACAGATTTGTACATACCACATAGCTGTGAATTTTACGTCGCGTTCTATAATTTCACGGAGCGCAGAACTATCAACAATAACGATAAAATATGTAACAGCGCAACCATCGTAGTGTGACTTTAATTTTAACCACCGGGTCGCGTCGTCATATAGTCTGAGTATAACAAGAGCTATATGATTATAATTTGTTCCGACCAGATTACTTTCTGGCACAACAGACTCTCCTATCTCTGGGAGGTCCGAAACGTCATTTCACATCATTGACTCGATGTTGTGCCGGTGCTTGATGATTTTCTCGGATCCTGAGCTCCGGGAATCTTGGCTTTATGTATTTTGATGCGAGCGTTATGAGAGCTCGGAGAAAACTACAGCGTGGTGCGATGCCGTACGACTTTACACTGTAGCTTTTGATTCGAAGTAGATCTCAGAACTAACACTTCATATATTACGCTATATTATACCAGCTTTTATTTCGGTGGAAGAAAAAAAAGACGAACTGATTCCTTGGAATCCTTGAGTATCCGACCAGATCATCATGCACCTGGGAAACAAGCAACCACTAGCTACCACGGGTAGTTAAGCGAAGTCATCGTTCTTCCAAATTCACCACCCAAAGAGGTCCTCCTCATCGAAAATTAATATGAACCATGCTTCGTCCATTTTTTGTTCTTGGTTTCTTTTGTTTTCTTGTGATTTTATTTAATTATTTTTTCTTTTTTTTCTTTTTTTTTTGTATCCTTATTCTTCTTGTTAGACGAGACTCAAGGACGTCGAAGAATTCTCCCTGTCTAGGGGAGAAAAGCGGAGGTGCTGCATGCATTACGAAGCAAATTTCATTATATTCCCGCTATCTCTACTAAAGGGTGGTCTAAAAAAACAACCGAGCCATTCTCAAAGGTGAATAGAAGCTGAATGCGTTAACGAATCTTGGCAAATTTTTATGTCTGTGAAAACTAGAAGAATTAACACCGCTCTTAGGACTTGAGAATTCGAAGCATTTGCATCGGTTAATAAAAAAACACAAATAGCTTTTCAAGAAATAAAAGAAAATTAATTTAGATTTCCGTGACTGAGCGACGTTGCAGACCCGCAGCTCGGGTAAAGATTCTTCCAAATTTTCAGCGAGACTGTGAAACTCTGTGAATTTAAGCTTGTCTGCAGGATAAAAAATATTCGGAACTCAAAAATTAAAATTAAATTTGCGAAAAAAACGCTGACAGTTGAGATGACCTAGTTAGTTCTTTTGAGACACCCTATACATGCAAGATATTGAACATTTTCGATGTGATTATCATCAGAGTCCTTTTTGCCGATAGGATCGCATCTTTGTGGGTAGCATCTGATCTACGGCGGTAACTTTACTTTAAAATCTCAGTAGGAGGTCCTCGTTTAGTCTATGGAACGAAGAGTCTTGGTAAACTTTGTTACACGTATAATATACCTAAGGTGCTATATTCGAGGGCTCGGTTGCGACACCTTATAGATATACCCATAGACTATGTATGTACGTAGTAAAAGTTGCAGGTAGCCGATCCGTCACGACTCCCGATTCTCCAACGGGAGATGATTGTCCTAAAACATTTATGCCCGTTTCTCCGACACGCCGAATTCAAAACCCCCGTGAATAATCCGGGCGCGGACATTGTCCAGACGGGAAATAAACGAGTCACCAACAAATAAAAAAAAGAAATATTATGAAATAAAGAAGAATAGTGGAGCGGGACAGCCCTGAACCAAAGCGAGAGAGTTCTGATCGCATTCAAAATACTCGACCATGGCCGAAGAGTTTACACCTTGGAATTAGGTACAACACAAGGAGGAAGCAGACAGCTGCGATGAATTCGATGCGATGGAAACTTTTCGCTTTTCTTCTCCTAATTCCCTTATTTAATAAAAATTTTCATATTGTTATCGGGATGATTGTAATCGCGGCGTCATGTGGTCGAGTTGTTTCCGATAGCGAGAAACTTACTTGTACGTGTGCGTTCGTTTGCGAAGTGTACGTTTTACGTGAGAAGCGAATGAAATTTAATCGTACGTGGAATAAATTCGTGGCATGGTTGCTGGTATAAACTATTCAACGAACCGTTGGAAGTATCCGGTGGAAACTAATTCCGGGAGTTGGGAAAATTAAATGACTGGTTCGAAATGAGTATGAGGTTTCGAGGGCGGTGGTTATACGGTGTTCGTGTTCGTGTTCTAGTATCAAATGTACTATGCCTACGCAATCTGTAAGCTAAATTCCGGAATATCCGTACAGATATATTAAAACAACGATCGGTTGGCTGGCTAATGCGGTTTAACGAGTGGTCAAATGTAATTTGTGCACGTCTATATCTATCTATTGATTAAACGTCCATGTCCTTTCCGCGATTTAGAGATAATAACAATAACACTAACAACTGCAATCCAAGCCATGTTTTGTTATTCTAAGGCCAACATTAATCTATTTCATTTAACTAATCCTAATGGATTACCAACACATACAACAACACCGGGCTGGAATTCGCACATGAATTAATTATGCAATGAGGGTAGGAAGTTAATTTCTTGATACGTTAAACATACCAGAGATCCAATTACAGTCCAAATTAGGAAATTATTCAGAGTTAATTTTTTGGCGTATTCTGACGTACTTCGAGCTCAGAAATTCGAATCTGCTGATTAAATTAATCTTTCTGGTAAAGTAATCGAGTTGTCGCCATTTCTTCGCTTTTCTGAAAGCAAAAATTTAGACATCTTAAGTGGTTTTAGTTGCAGTCTAATTTAGTTTACGGCTTCGTGTTTCTAAGATCAAATTACATAGAAGTACATCAAAATACTACGAAAGAAAGAATGTTAATTTTTGGCTCGAAAATTCCAAAAAACCAAAGGGGTATAGTTTTAAGTTTTTTCGATCTCGGGGTCAAAAATGAAAAATGTTTTTTCGCGGTATTACGATGTATTCTTATGGATTTTGATCTCAGGAATCCGAATCTGCTAACCAAATTGATCTATCCATCGAAATGATCGAGTTATCACCGATTTTTCCCATAGCCCTTGATACAATCTACGTTCGTCATCGTTAAAAATTCTAACATCCATATAACCCGCGTGCTATACATTTCGGGGCGAGGCGCGTGCCCTCGTTATGTATGTAATATACACCTATAGGGTGTTAAACCCGCGCATCAATGTAAAGGCTATAGGTCAGCCCTTGTTTTAGCATATTTGAATATTGATAGATGCTCTTGTTTGTACATGCACATTATATACAGACAAAATACAAGTATATACCGAGTATGTATCCATGACCCCCGGGTCACTCCAGGTCACCCACGGGGTAGTGTCAGAAATCAATCTTTCGAGGTAAACTTCGACGCTAAATAAGTTGGATTCCCATCTTACATCACCAGTTTCTGCATAGTGGAAAACCACACTTTCCCGTGGGATAGTCTGACTGTAGTCACGAGACACACAGGTATATAATACACATAAACACGCGCGAAACTTATTCGAGATTCGTCGCGACGATCCGATTATACACGTATAGTTACTACGGTATCCTACGATTACAATAATTGATACGATCAGCATTATCATCATTATCGGTAATCGATGGTTTAAATTCGCAGACAGTTTTATTCGCATCCAATATCTCACCAAATTCGACTCATTCTACGAGAAGAAATTGATAGCTCCCTTAGATCGATTCGGCTAATAGAATGGAGACAAACAAAAAATAGTGGTTTCACTGTATCGTCGTAGGATATTTTATCGTTTCGACTGAAATTTTATCACGTTTTTTTTCCCTCTCTCTTGTGCAAATTTCACAGTATTGATAACGAGACAGGAAAACATAGCCGAACTATGTAATTGAACTAGAATAAAGGATTCTATGATGTGCCTCTGAATTTTTCAATACTACACGCCTATGTATTGTATGGATATGTATGTGCACAGTACATATGTATATCATAGACTATAGCTACGGGGGTGAAGCAAACGACGGAGAAAGAGTATAATAATGGGTCTAGTGTTACCCGGTGAGCGGCTCATTCTCGTATCCATATTGTGTAGTTGAGTAAAATCCACAGAGTTTTCATCATGTTATAGATTAGAGATCGATACTTTTCGCGACACAATAGAAGAATATGCAGGCGTGTGCCGTTGGCTGCTGCCGTTGCATTTTACACCCCTGCAAATAATACGTGTATACCTATACAAATTCCAATGAGACATTTCTCCCCTACTTTCAAGGCGGAATACTTACAAGCCCTTACGTACCGTGTGAGTTGTAAAATAAAGTCAATTTTTCTGGTGCTTTGAAATATTTTAACAAGGGTATTTACGCTGAACACCCGGTAGATAAAATATACGTGGAACTCACTATGAGGTAGCTGCTGCCCCTCCCACTTTCATATAGGATCTATTCTATTATACCTCAACACAATCGCTAAATTATTACAATTACTGCTTTATAGTTCCTGCAATGGGTGTATATTTTGGTAGATAAACGGCAGCTGGTGAGTCAGCTGACAAATTTTGGCAATTTCGTTATAACCAGATGATAATTACGCTGGGTTAGAAAGGCTACAAAAAAGTACGAAATTTTTTCGATTCGTATGATTAACGGGATGTTGGTACCCAATTACGAAGCATAAAATGAGGCCACTTTGATCCAAGCCAGACATTTGAATATCATGATTTTTGGAATTCATACGTCGTTATATTTTCATGAATATATTTCAAATCAAAATTCGTGGAAATATTTCTAGATAGCTTCAATAATCATGTAGGGAATTGGACAGCTGCATATGGATATCTTTCAGCTTCATTATGGGGTAGAGGAAAAGCAAAAAATGTTTGACAAATTTTCACCGCCAGACACAAATATACCTAGTTGCATGCGATCATGAGCGTTCAATTTTCTTCACGCGTTAAGCGATGTGAAATGCGCTGCATTTAGGCACGCGTATTGTAGCGTGGAACTTGTATCGATAATCGTTGGTGCTTCCGGGTCGAAGGGCGTTGGCATGAAGAGACTACAGCAAGGGGTTAATTGTCTGGCAGGCAATGGGTCGGCGTCACGTGCACAGGGGCACCTGGGTATTGTTTTACCCACAAGGTGAGTGCAATTGAAAGCAAAGTAAAAAGAGAGAAAAAAAAATGTACACAGAATCAGAGCAGTGCGGAATAGAATGGAATAGAATAGAATAGAATAGAATAGCATAGAATAGAATATAGGGCTGCAAAATAGTGGTGGAGTTGAGGCAGCAAGGGCAATACACCGTAGGCGACGGAAACGAAGTTATACCTAACGCGAATGTGGTGGAAGGTTTAGAGTAGAGGGGTCGTGTCAGGTAAGGTTATTTATCACGTTCGTACCCCTCTGTCTCCGTAAAAGGAGAACTAAACCAACCGACAAACCATACTGGCGAAACTACATGTGGGGGATGGGTGGGTATAGTTGGTTATATGCCTCTTGGCGGAAGTCATCTACGTGGTGTAAATTATAATATTCGCTTACGTCTTCGGAGAATTCGTAGTAGACTCTAGACGCGGTTACGGGGACGGCGCTAGACTTTTGAAAGAGAGAGAAAGATAGATGGATGGAGTGTGAGAGGGAAAAGAGGAAAGGGGAAAGGCGTAAATGGGGAGGAAAAAGGAAAGGGATCGTCCTGCGGGGAGGCGGACGAGATGACGGCTACCTTCAGGGGTAGGGGCCTTCAAGCTTTACGACGGTCAAGCATTTTCTAATTAAGTTGGCCCTTCTGCGTAAAACGTTACTGCGTCACTCGCTTTGCAAAGCTTCGCACTTCGGAGAGCAGGACCTCCCGCTTAGCAAACCACGCGACCCCGCCGTGCGCCATGCCATGCGATGCCACTCTAAAACCGTATTTTAAGCCCTCGAGTCACTCAAACCACTTCGTTAGTTTACTCGACCGCTTGTACGAACTTATCCAGTTTAAGTGCCACAGATTCTAGACACACTATTTTGTTATGCCTTGTAATACATTAATCATACACGCGCTTGTTGTACTACCGAATACCGAGTAATAACAATCGTAAGGGGGTGAGAATCAGATGTAAAGTGGAGAAGAGGCGTGTCCGATTTAATTCTGTCAACATTCCACCGCTAATATTGTACTCTTATCAAAGCAGTTCGTTCATGAATGGGTCATTCTTTTGAAACCCTTTTGTTTGTGGAGAATCTCAGTTTTTCAATGAAATCAAATATATTGTCAAATACTAACCGTCACAGTACCTATATTGTGAAGTATATAGGAAAATGAATTTGGGTTATTATACATATTATTGGATACATGGAATGTGGAGAAAACTGAAGGGAGGGCAGATTTGGTGAAAGATCTTCAGATTTGGGAATCTGAAAATCTGAAAAGGTGAGGCGATCTATAATCGCATTAAAAAGTGACGTACCGTCAACGCACCTTTTCTCCACATCATATATTCAGACACTTTATGAATATGGTTTAATCCCCAATGCGAATATTGAGAAACCGCTTTTCAAGAGGTCAACCCATATTTGCAATCCTGTAGTAAATACAAATGTGACTATTGATATTTTTCGGGGGGAAAAGAAAAATGAGAAAGAGAGGAGAAAAAAGGAGATATTTACTGCTCAAAACTCACCCCATCGACAACAATGCACTTTCCTAAACGTTCGTCTTTCACTGGTAAATTTGAACCTCCATTCAACCAACTGCATGATGGATTAGCTACCCCCCACACCATCCGTTTGTCAGTTCGTCCATCGCCTCTCTCTTCGATTTTTGAATAATTTTCAGTTGTAAAACGTTGATGGAACGCTTAAAGATTCTATTGTCAGAAAATATGACGGCTCGGTAGACGCGTCCTTCGATCCTTGGGGCTGCCACACCTCCTGCTAATCGCTACACTCCCTTATTCTTCACCAAAAGACTGTCATAATTCAATCGCTTCTTTTACGACTCTTACTCCTCTTTCCCGATCTTTTATTATTATTTTGTTTTTTAGAAATGGCAAATGGAAAACCGGGCATTCGGTTACATACGATTCTCAAATATAGTTATATGCCTAGTCGGGTGCAGCCAACGTTCCTAAATAATTCAGTAGTCGTGCGGTGTGTGAAACTTTTCTGTTTGTATATTGGTGCAGAGCGAGGGGAGAAGTTGGGGAGAAAAGTCGTCTCCTTTGGGAGTTGGAGTTCTCTATATTCCACTATGGGAAATGGAGCGTGCCTGACAATATGGAAAATAAGGAAAACTATTACCTATGTACTATACCGGGAGCTTTCGAAACTGCGGGGAAATACGGTGACGCCGCTGAGGAGATATAACTGATGGAAAAAGTGCGAGAGAGGAATGGGAGTTTAGCGATGAAAATAATAGAAAAAAAAAAGAAAAAGAGTAGACAAAAAGAAAAGAGAAGAAAAGAGGAAAGGTTTCTCAATTGCTGCAGTGCTGCGCACTCCAAGGGAATGAGAGCTGAAATGCTTCTTCTTCGTGATCGTTCGTTTGGAAAGCACCTACAGTTTATACCAGTTTTGAAAGTACTGCGTCGACACCCAGTATAGGTTATATTCGCTGTCCGTGAAACCCGTTCACGTGTGTTCTATGTATATATTTATATACGTATGTACCTACAGTGAGACTTGAATTCCGCCCACCCTTTCCCGCCTCCGTTACGGGTGCAGAAATCTCCCCCGCCATCGTCCACCTTAAATCGCTGTAGCCACCCCGGACAGACGTTGAAAGGAGTCTCTTTATATTCACGAATCAATCCCCCAACATCTCCGATACTTGGAATTGGAGGGTGCGCGGCAAACTTAACTGTTGCTTCTCCAAACGAGCGCACCGGAGGGCCACAATTTCCCCACCCCTAAAAGCGTCGCGACGCCGCTTTTTCTTCGCTCTCGACGCCCGCACATCGCGTACCCAACCGATTTCATCGCAGTTGAAAAAGAGGGAAATTTTACCCTCGTGCACCTCTTTTACACCTATCTACTTTTCTATGCCGTAAATACATATATGAATACCCATACATCTACCGACTTTGCCATTTCGCTCGCCGGGATTCTTGTTCTTTTCAATTTTATCAGAAAAAAACCTTTTCTCCTCGTTTCAACTTTTCTTCATTTATTCCGGCAGACACTTTTGGGTTAAGTGTTTGATTTCACTCGTACTTTAAATTCTACCTAACGGGTCCTACACACGTTATTTATTTAACCCAAGCTTACCACCACCTTACTTTTACTACATAACAAGATTACGAGCGGGTCGTACTGTAATCTACCAAAGCTTCACCGGCTTCAGGACCTCCAAGTGGATGAAAAATCAGAACTGAATATCTCGAAAAATTCATCACAGGATTATTGAACCAACGATCTAGTTATCTTGTACGTTACTTATAAATAATTGAATTTTTTTTTTTCTTTCAGATTTTTTTCCCGAAGAAGCACCATATTATCGGGTATTGTATGTAGATGCTGCAACTTAGCTACTTTCCTATATCTTGCGCATAAAATCCGCAGAGCTAATAGCCGACAAGCTGAAACCCAAACGCGGGACGAGGCGTTGAGTAAACATGACGATAAACCACCGCGAACGGTAATGCCCATAATCCAGGGGTCGGTGGAGCTATTGTTACCACTTTAGGGATCGACATAACTTGGTTCTGCCTGGTAGGCGATGAGTTCGGAGCCCATTGCTCGTAGGTTTGTCTATCCGTTCATCAAAATAACCCCCGTGAACCTAAACCTGAACCGAAAGCTAAGCCTAAATCCGCAAATCCCACATATTGGTATAACATTTTCTGATCGAAATAACACGATACAGTTTCACCCATCGATTTTCACACGCCGATATGTTTATTACTCGTACCCCCCCTAAATGACACTCTGTATTTCCCACATCATAGGAATATCACTCAGCAACATTATTTAACCGAGCGATCATTAACAATTTGTGGTTATTTGGCGGCAAATTCACCTAAAATCTCCTGTTAAGTCTTACCTGAAAACTCTTCGGGTGATATATTTTCCCATCAAAAACGATTATTGGTTAGCGATTGGGTATATAATTAAATGAAAAAGTCTTGAGATACAAATAAACTGTAATTCTTTATGACGGATAAAAATTCTTCCCTTCGATGCGAATCTCCCTCCCATCCTCTCCCTTTACTCCTCGGGCATCTGCAGGGCAAATGAAACCCACGAAAGTTTTTAATTTCATAAAATGCAAATTAGCAACGCTTACGTAATTAATTCTACGGGCGCATATTACGGGCGCATACATTTTCACGGGGGTATAGAACCGACTTAGTCGACGTCGTGGTGCAGGACCTCAACTTCCTTCTACTCGTGGGTGTGCTGCAGTAATTCTCATGTAAACTTTCCTGTTCATGAAATTTTTATCATGCCATCTCCGCTCTCTGCATCGTAAAATTGAAATTTGAGTGCTGAAAAATTTCTCACCTATTTCCCAAAGTAGTGGAACGCACATGCTTGTAGCGCACAAGAAAAATGCATTCTCGAATGAAAAATATCATTCTTGAGTCAATATTAATTTCCCTTCTAGAATTTATATGATCTCAATTTCGGCGATGAAAAATATACGGATAATATTTTGTTTTTGTTTGCAAAAATGGTTTTAGTTTGGATTGATTGTTTTTTGGTTTTTTTTTGTTCGGAAAGGAACAATCACCTACGTATATTTATGTGCAATCATGATATTCGAATGAAATAGAAATAGTGGGACGCGGCTGCAGGCGCTGCGATTTTTCTTCTATATTTTTCTCCGGCACTGCACATTGCAGGTTACAAAATGTGCACACGTAATATTTTTACCAACGAACAAAACGCACTTACGTGTCAAATATATACATATATATAGGTGTACGTACGTACGTACGAATATACCATACGTGTCTAGTCGAATACCCGGAAAAGCCGCGTTTTATTGCTGCTGGCTGCTGTGTGACTGGTCCAGTTTTTATTATTCGAGCAAATGCGCCATATGCCAGGTTTCTGCAGTCACGAAACGAGAAAAAGGGGTTTCAACACCCCTTCCCGGCGTATGGGTCGTCCAGAATTTTGCTAGAAAAAGAAGAAAATGGTATTAGAAAAGAGATAGGCGCGGTGCAGAAGACGACACCGTTGTACACCACCGCCAGTCTGTAACACCTGTCGTATATTATTTCATAAATTTACGACATTGCGTAAATTGTATAAATTGCCCGGGTTATAACCAGAAGCTTTTTCAACTATATACGTAGGTATTACGACACGCGCCATTTGACTTTTTGTATCGCACGGTGCTATGCAGTTGCAGTTGTATAAAATATATGACGAGGAAATCTCGTCGGTGCCGCGCACTGCTGCACTGACGAAAATATAATATTTCATATTCTTCATGCGTGGTACTCTACGAAGTATATATATATATAGACGCATAGATAGAGAGTAGAATATAGATATATAAAGTCACCATATTGTAACAAGGGGTGGTAAGCATGTGAGGCCAACTCGTGCAGCGGCAATAGCAGCAGCTTTTCTACTACTGCGTGCAGTAAAATCCAGACTAGAATGCTGCAGACGGCTTTGAAAACTGTACTTTATTGCCTTCGACCTAACTGAAACACGAAAACGAAAGGGAGAAGGTTGTCGTACTGAAAATCATTTCTAAAAAATATGTTCAGTGTCTAACGACGATTCAAATAGTGAAATAAGGATCTCAAAAATATTCGAGAGATTGTTAAGTCTCTACACAATAATATGGCCGAAATAATGGATCAACCCTTTTTTTTACCCTTCTTTAGTTTTCGAACGTCTGAATTTTTTGCAGAGTTTGAAAAAAAAAAATTAAATAAAAAGGAAACTCGAAAAAATTTCTTGATGGTACTTTGAAACACGAGATACGTTAGTCAGATCCGTGATCGGAGTTTGCTAAGCTATGTTCTTTTCTTGGGGTCGTGTGGGCGAGGAATTTTGTATGTAGAAGCTAGAAATGCGAAGCCAGAAACGACCAAAGGTTGGTATATGGGGTCGGTTGGGGTCGCGGTAACACCTTGCAGTGATGCCTCCGATACACCATAAATTATTATATTCATATTATATAGCGGCCCAGCATCGTCGTCGCTCCCCTCGTAGGTATATACTATGTTTTGTTTTTACTTTCAGATTTACTACCAGTGATTCTCAAAGTTAACGTAAAACTACCTACGAAATACGTCTGCATAACTCAAACTTTCTCTCTTCATTGAAAAAATAAATAAAAATCATATATAATAAATTAACGAGCCCTAATCACTCAATTTCAATTTATATAGCTTTTCGAGTAAGACGCATCTCGACACGAAATCCCCCTAATTTGTGTACGTGTTTCTAGATTATTTGTTTTCATTTTTTTCAGTCATTTTTTCTACCGGAATTTTCTACTGCTTTACAATCTTTTTTTTCTTCCTGCGTTTTGTCGATTAAATTATGGTCCTCGGTTTTACGAGCGACATTCACGACGATATTGTTACTATCCAGTGTTAGATACGTACACGTATGTGTGTATTTATGTGTACAACGTTACATGGGATTTAGAGTCGTTTTCTGTTTCTGTTTCTGTTTCCGTTTCTGCTTCCATAGAGAACACGCAGTACTACTGCAGTTGCATCCGTCGAAATTCGTTTTCAGAGTTGCAACAGACGCCGTAGTGAACTTTGATGTTTTTATCGTCAGCTACTTTTACGTTTAGAGATAAAAAAAATGACATCGCTATAGGCTTGTACCGCACCAAGTGTAATGGGTGCATTTTTTGCGGTTATATAGAACGTAAAAGTGTATCAGAATTTCGCTTTTCATCTGCGTGTTCCTGCGTAGGATTGAATCTAGAGAAGCCGACGATGTCAGATTATGTTTGAGATACATTACTCAAAAAGCAACCACTTCCAGAATATCACAAGCGTACTTAAAGCATTTCTTATTCGTTTTCCAGGCGTTGCTACCAGCTGAAAAAATTAGCAAGCAAAAAAAAAATGGCAAGGGTCAGAACGTGGTCGAGTTAACATGGGATGTCCCGTATAGAAAAGCTTCTGGTAGTAATAGGAAGGTTTGGGTTAAATACACGGGCGTCGAGACATCAGTTTGGACACCGGACTCTGTAGTGTAAGTCGTAAGAGCTAGAATGGAGTCGAGCGACGCGCGCGTAGCTCTAAGGATCGTCTACGGGAGTTGGGACGGAGGGTGATTCGGGTATATCGCAGATGTGACTGCCGTCCTTTCGCCTCCTTACTTCCTTTCCACTCCTACCCCCTCCGCGTGTCCTTCTTCTCTTCTTTTTTTCGTTTTATTTTTCATCTTCCTTGCGACGTTTTCCCAGCCCTCTCATCTCGCTAGAAGAGAGATAGGAGAGCGTGTATATCCCAACCCCCGTCATCTCGACATCAATGCCCAGGGATGTTCTCCCTCTTCCGTGCGTCGCGACGCCCTTCCGACGTTACAACACTCTGATATTATGAACGGAAGAATCTTTCTTCCGTGCGGCCAGTTTTCTTCCTTCTCCTGCGGTACTTTAGCCAATATTCTCGGTAGCTGTAAGAGTTTTCGACGCAAGACCGCCTCTCTACAACCCAACGTTCTTCAACTTATACTTCTATATTACCCTTCAGACCCACATTCGCTTTACTTCACACAAAACTTGAATTTTTTTCCGAACATTCCGTCATTGAATTACTCGCAACTCGCTCTTTTTTTTCTATCTCTTCTTTTTCTGAATAAAAAAAAAAAAATATGTATATAATAAACATGTAGGGGATGACATTTTATCGACAGGGCAGAAATATCCATGAATTTCGGTGTACCTGTTTTAGCTAGAGTGTAAAGGTGATTTTATACCAAAACCGTAGTTTTATCTTGAGAGTGTTGTGTGGTATAAGTACTGTAGAGTCATGGAGAAACCTTGCTACTTGGATTTCACTGACACTTGGGTTAAAACCATGGCATGGCAGGGTCTGAAGGTAACGGTGGAAACTTATTATTCACACCCCTTACATACCCCTCGGTTATGGGCCATATTGCGAGCGCAAAATGTGCTGCCATGGCCTCAAAAAAAAAAAGAAAAAAAGAACGAGAATGTCATAGCCATTTTCCTAAAATATTTATCTTCCCAAAAAATCGTGGTATTCGGTTTTTATACCGATCTCTCCACATTTGCCTCATTTATGCCATATGCGGTATTTTTGAAAATTGGGGTAATTTTTAGTAGAAATGATAATTTCAAGAGACGTTCTGTAATATATTTTTTTTTCGTGAAAAGGGAACTTTCAAAGCCCTTGAGCGATCACTGAATATAGTTTTGGTTCGATAGAAAGATTCCTATTTTGCGTATAATCAGATATTCATTCTTGGGAAATGAAGTTTGAAAGTGATGAATATAGAGTTCGAAATATCGTGATCCTAATGAAGGATGGCTGTTAATTTCCGTGTAACATTTTCTACGATAGATATAAATCAGAACAACATCGAGTGATGTTGATATCACTATCCTCAGCTACTTCCTGACATTCACCTAATCTGCACATTGTACACGATCCTTTGACACTGAAGGATATAAAGGGTGTAAAGGATATCTCTGTAGACTTTCTTCTAGAAGGGTTGCGTAACATACACCGCTATTCTATGCATTCAACGAAAAGGGGAAATTAGCCCTTTATACTATGTATGTATAGGTGGAGAAATCCTTCCAACTCTAAACCCTATAATATATACGAACCCTTTCTAGATCTGATTAGTCTATGGAAACTATTGAGTAGGATTTTGCGAAACGGAGAATCAAATTCAACAGCTTTACATTTTCTACTTTTTCTTCAGGTCGGTCACTTTTCCCTGGAATTGGGTATTTCAGTGTGACGATTATTTCGATAAAAAGTCGGGTGCCTAGACAGCGTATCATAGCTATAGATACACATAACGGCGAGACGTTATCTTGAGAAATGAGAAGCCATTGTACGATGATAGGCAAGTCTCACCTTAAGCTCATCCGAGTTTGGTGCTGGTCCTGCCGGTTTACCCTTTGGGTTGTATAAGAAGAGCTGGATGAGGAGAAGAGCTGTTTGTGTGGAGGAACCTCACGGATTCCATTTCTCACCACCATGGTCGTGTATACCGGCATACTTTGCATACTTAACTGTGCTGTTCATCCCCTTCTTTTCTCTCTCCTCTTTTTTCCGTAGGAAAGAAGAGAACGCGAGCAACCGTTTACGGGGACATGTATAGGCGCCGTGCGTCACGGTAACTAGAGATCCTGGATATAATGTACTAAAACCATCCCGAATTGAACGAGCTCATTAAGAACTTTTAAGAACAACTCATTCCTTGGCACCGCGTATGGGATATTTACATGGAAATAAAGAATAAAAAAAAAACTGGATGAACTTGTGAGGGTTTTCAATAGACCGTGATGTGCATATGATTGGTAAGCAGCGATTAAGTCTGTCGTAGATCCTTAGCGCACTGTGTGGAGAAAAGTAAAGGGAAAAATATACAGGCGGACGCATGGAAAACACGAGCTCGTTAGGGTAAAAGGGGTGATTTGTTTTTCGGGCATATAGGCTGATGGGTACCTAAAACACAAACCACAAAACGCGACGCGCTCCGGTGATCTAACGCTAGATAAATAAATGCCTGCAACTCGAAGGTTCGAGAAAATGTCTTTTTCCCTCCTCTCTCTTTCTCTCTCTACCTTGTACTTGTTCGTTCTTTTTTTATTTTGTATCTTGGAATACCGCGTTGAGATATCTATGCTTTTAGTGTTTATTTTTAGTGAAAACATTGCAGTGCTCGATCTGTCAACCAGAGCGTGATTATCCTGTAACCGTATATTCCCTGAATATCACTCGCTTTTTTTCTCTCTTTACTTTCGCCCTCGATATCCTTGGGGAACATTCTTCAATATTTTTACCAGAAAAATGTGAAGTGCGGGATAACGTTCAAGGTATTTATAAATATCTTAACCAGAGTACAAAGAAACGTTACTGGAAATGGATTCAACGAAGGAACAAGAAACACGAGCCAGTCCAGCCCACGTTTTAAGATATTGGTGTGAATCCAGCCGCTGCTACAAAGCTTGCGTTATTTTTTCTACTTTTCGAGATTCAAAAAAACAAAAAGGATGAAGGGAATTCGAAGTATGAGTCGAGATTTTTCACGACATGAAATTCACACTTATTGTTACTACTCCTCATCTTCATTACCTAGTCGGTGGATATTGAAGTTCTCGTCATCGCCAGCGTCCACAACATCTGCTGGATTCTGCATCCTTGTGTACAGCGTGTAAAGAAAGATGAAGATCTCTCTCTTTGGAGAGCCAAACGTGGATTGTTGTGAGGAAACGCGCTCACCGTAAGGACGGCGTTTTTATTAAACCTCCAGATTATAACGTCACCGTCATCCCCTGACAATTTATTGACGTTCGCCGAAACGTGGGCGTTCCAAAAGCCATTTATATACCCAAACCGTATAGGAGCAGCAGCCTCGCGAAATCTATTATTTCGCTTTCTTCTGATCCTTGTAGCTGAACCGCATACGTTCAACGGTATTTTCCACCTATGACTTCGAAAGTTTTTCAAGATCTACATTTCTACTCCGCATGAAATCTTTGGGTGCAGCAGCATCCGTTCAACACGTGGTTGGACCATGGAAACCGGATCTCTTTCGGTTGTAGAGATCCCTGTGAAGACGTAGGGGGTTTAGTTCTGTTTCAAAATATCTTTAGGGAGCAGGTGGTAACCACCGGCAGAAGATTACGACGAAGGTCATCCTCCAGGAAGCCGTTTTTCCTATACAAAAACGAAACTTATGTATCTGCTCGCATTTATATCATGCCCAACATTCTATGACATTTTCATCCCTCTCCTATGCCCACAAAGTGACTTCCTGAAGAACATGTGGTCTCCCGGAATAACAACCACCTAACCTATAGATATATGACGACTGAAACTAAGGGAAACGTACAAGGTCCTCCAAAAACCCCGGGGAATTCGGGAGAACGTCACTTCATCTTAGGGGAAGACTCGCGCGCGATTCAGGAAGTAAAACAAAAATGACAAGAAAAATTGACACAAAAAATGAGGAGAGAAGAACCGGTTCTGATGTACCTTTTTTTTCCTATGTTTTTTTTTTTTCTGCAGCTACACAAGCGCAATGACGAACACGTGGAATGAAGGTTTCAGTTCCTCTTTGGTGAGATCTGAAAATTTGTAATTATATTATTCCGCTTGTTGAAACACCCGATGTACTATTTTCGTTGTTTAATTTACTCTGTAGCGCGAAGTAAATGTGTCACTGCAAAGAAATGGGAGAAAATAGTCGAATCAACCAAAGTTATCGTAGTTTCTAACGAATTCGCTATTATTTGTCTTCGTAACTCCAACAGGCGGTACCTGTACATTGTTTTTGACTTTGCGCTCTGTATATCTTGAAACAAAGTCAACCGGTAGTCTGTTTTATTTATTTATTAATTTTATAACTTTTCGCTGTTGTTTGCCACGATAATATTGTTCATGTTTTTTGGTTTTCCCGCTTCAGCAACGGCTAAAAATTGTCGGGATGGATGAATATTTTTGATGTGGCTGTTAGCAATATTCTTTTTTCAAGATATTTTTGCTTTCTCCGCTTTTCTTTTTTTTGTAGGGACGCGTCAATCTCTGTTTCCCTCGCTGTTTCCATTTCTCAATCTTGCACGTCCGTTACTTCAAGGATATCAGCTGTTGGAGTAACAAGAACGGGGGGATATATATATTTATTTGGAATTCAGTGAGCTGACGGTGAACTTGATGCGAGTCCTGGTGATTACTCCTGAGGGATTTATCCGTCAAAGGCGGTTTTTATTTTTTCTTCCATGCGGCACGCATCTTTTTCTGTTGGTATGACTATACGTTGTATAATATTTGCAAGAAATGATGTGAAGAGGGAGAAAGAAAGCAAGAAAGAAAGACAGAAGCAGCTCGGGTTTTGATAATATCAAATTCCTTTGATAATTCGGTACGGAATTGAGGAAAGAGCTTCTTTTTTTCCTCCCTACTTTGGCCTTACTTTTCCTCATTTGTTCGGCGCATATAATACTTCGCATCGATAAGGCCGGAAGGACTCTATGCCACGAGTATAATAAAAGTTATTGAAAAATTCTTACCGGAAAATTCACGCCCACGCATTCGCTTTACATACCTATCAATGCGAATAGCTGTTATTTCGGTTCTTCGATAATAATTTAGCGATTGAAAAAAAAATATTTGGACGAGCGAACTTTTTTCTTTTTTTTTTTTCTTTTTTTATTTCTCCATGCAAACGGTCTTCGTGCAGTTTCGAGTAATTTAAATGCATGGGTGTAATACGAATCGACAGGACATAAAAAAATTAAAAAAAAAAGAAAAAACCAATGAATAAACCAGAGTAGACTGCGCATTTAAACGCATTAATTATATTTTACCACCCCGCTAAAATTTATTTCGAAGGAAAAAGGACTGAAAAAAATTTATTATAAAAACGGGTTAATAGCCGGGCTATAATACTCCTATACACAACGTGATTTATTATCATATATAGGCTTTGTTTTTTTTCATGTATTGCGTTCGGTAAATAACAAAATACCTATAAAATTGGGAAATTAATCGCTTTAGGCTACCAATATCCGGGCACCATTAGATACTGTTATAGGTATACGTCGCCTGAAAATATTTTAGACGTAGCTCTTTGGCGAACGTTCATTGAAATTCAGTTTACATTCATACGTTCTTGTCAATGTTAGGATTAGCGGTGAGAGCCTTAGATCTGCAATCGACTCCAATCAGGTCGAAAGGGTTCATGCGAGATAGATGCTCTCTAGGTGGGCCTTTGTCTAGTGTAGCTACAGTCCTAGGATATTGTTGATTTCGCACGGCAGTCTGATTAGATCCGAGCTGTAGAGATCGTCTCTGAAGTAATTTGTGTGTGAAATTTCAAACGGACTCCGTGATTTGTTAATTGTTCCCTTAGGTATTTTTATATATCTGTTTTTGTTTTCAACTATTAATTCGAGTCGACTGCACTCGACTTTCTTTTTCTGTGCACAGTGTTGTGTGTTTCTTTTTTTCTTAATATTTCGAATATTTACGGTGTTTTTAGCTCCACTGATGATTAATTTTTTAAGTAGAATAATGAAAATCCGATTAGAGTGAAACGTACGGAAAATATATATATTTTTCCGCGCGTTGTAAAATCACCCTTTCATCTGAAAATCCCGGGAGCTATTAGAATTCCCTCGTGTCCCTCTTAAATCTGCGACAAAGATTTCAAGTCCTGGTCGCTGCTCCCAGGTCTGGTAATTTATTGGGCAGTCAACTGGGATGAAATTCTAGGCGTACTAAAAGAGAGGAACGAAGAAAGAATAAGTTGGGGGAAGAAGAAAGGGAGATGAAAATAAAAATAAAAAAGTAAGTATGAGGCAGCAAGAAGAATAAGAGAAAGAAATTGAAAACAAAAAAAAAAACGTAGGAGAGAACCAGAGAAGAACACGAGACCTCTCCAGGAAATGCTAATAGCCGTTAAGTTCTTGGCTAAGCTGGTAAACACGTGGAAAGGATCATCGCATCGCGAGCAGGAAAACGAAAAGATTTTTGGTTGCCACGTGCGACCATGCGCGTCCTTGGGTAGTCGGGCGTGACCACGTGGTTAAACGTGCTTCAAGGTTTTGTGACTCTATGATTTCAGATACTTTGCCAACAAAGGAAACCCGATTCCTCGCCCGTATTATTTGTGTATAGCAAACTCATTTGACTCGAGGTACATTTTTATATACGATCTAATGGATTTACGGAACGAAAAATTATCTTCGACCTCCCCATATGTGGTCTCAATTTCATAAAAAAAAAAAAAAACTGCGTAATTGCTCTGGAAATAAAATGTGAGAATATTTAGTAACTTATTTAACGAAGGGATTAACCTCGGCCGGGAAATCGTATACATATATATACGCGTATACGTGTTTACGGATAATATGAATGTATTTTGTGACAATAATCGCGAGTTAAAATTATTTGTTTGTCAGGTATAATGTAATAAAGATAAAACGTTGAATTCTGAATGAATATTTAGAGCAAATGAACGTATTCAGTTTGCAATAGCAGCGGTAGCAGCGGCAGCTCCAAAATCTCTTGGTACGCTGCATGGTGGTGTGAAAATGCAAAGCTGTTATAGGTATGTATATGCCATTGGAGCAGCATTGCAGCCGCAGCTATTACAGAAATTGTACAGCAGCGTATAAAATATACTCGGGAAATACACCTGTGCCCCGCACAATTGTATGTATAATTACCAAATATCGTTCGTTGAACGTATTCAATACGTAATTATCAATTTAATTTCAAAATTCTATTTCCTCTCGTTCGGATTCAAAGATACAATTTCGTGTAATCAACTTCACGTCAATTTTAGGGGATAGAGAGAAGAAGAGTAAAACGGAACGAAATTTCATTATTATAATTTTACTCTGTAAAAGTAGTTGATTTTAAGGACCAATTTCGTCGAATTTACGTAGATTTCAACCCCTTCACTTCCACTGCACAGTTTTTTTTTTTTTTTTTTTTTTATTTACAATTTTCATAATTATTTTTTGTTTCTTATTCACATTCGGCAAGTGTTCTCTGATAATGCGAAATACCGATACAAAGCTCGGAGCAGGTTATATGGGGCGTCGCCTCTAATTGTTTTCTCAAGCGTGGCGAGGGTGAAGTAAGGAGTGGTGAAGGGGATGAAAAGAAGGTACGCCAGAATTTTCTTGGAACGCCTCTAACTAGGTGTGTAAACGTGTATAGCCGATGTGTAGGTATATATACGTGGATATAAATTGTATAGTGATAATACGTGTAGGTACGTAGAGTTCCGTTGGTGCTTGCTTTCTTATTTGTACGACCAAACGAGTTGAGAATTCTGAAATAGTTTCGGCACATCTTCGTATATAGTCGGCATTTCCACATTCTACCTTACGTACCCTTACCTTCCACTTTCGACTTTCCGCCTTCTTCGCCTTGGCGTCTCTCTGCAGCAACAACCACTACCACCTCCTACATATACCTTATGCTCGGGTCGAAATTAGTCGAGAAGCTGCGCTTAACTTGGAAATTTACGCCCGACTAAGAAAAGCTAATAAGCGTTAATTTAACAAAATAGCACCAGTTGCCTCCCTATACTACCACCGACTTCCTGCAGCACGCCAACCTTTTCTAACCTCGTTCACCTATCTCACCTTATACATTTCCGGGCACAGGAATTTAACAAGTTTTCCTAATACTGCACCCATGCCATACAGGTTGGATATATAGAGATAATTTTCAAACTATTTCTAAAACGAAAGAGGAAAAAAAAACTGTTCGAGTAATTAGCGTTGATCGTTCGCTTGTTTCTGCAACGTATACGAAGTCGGCCGAGTACTCCGAGCGTTCAAACTTTCGTCTTTCTTGATTTCCGTGGATATTTTTACAGCGAGAAAGAAGAAAAAGAAAAAGAAAAATAAATCTTCCGTAATAAATCACTGGCTGTAAGAAATACTTGCTACTGGTAATTCTGTCTGTACGACTCTACGGTAGCCGATCATATATAACATGAAGACCATAATAAAAATCGTCTTTTAACGTTGAACGTGGTGATTAGGAGTCTCACGACGCCCTCTGGACAAAGAACTTCGCCAGTGGGGTTCCTTCGGGATGAAAGCCACCCCGCAGACCAAAGCACGACTTCCTCAATTCTCAATCCCGAACCTACCGGGCAAAACCCCCGCTCTTTGCCACCCCTTTTTTGCCCTTCCATTGTTGCCCGGTTACGCCCTACTCGTCAAATCAGTTTGAGAACATCGTCCTCTGCTGCTGCAAGGGGAGTATTGCGGGTGCACCACTTGTTGTCACGACAAATATTATCTGCCCGGAAATTTCACCGTAGAAAGAGCTGCGCGATGTCATTTATTAGATTCGGCCATTTTATTTGATATACATATATACATAAATCCATATATATTGCATAAATGAAGGAAGCTAATAACAAATATCTCTTTGTAATCTTACGTAAGATTAAAATTAATGTTGAAAAACCCCTTGAATTTCTGAGCTCATTGATAATTAGGTATACTACGTATAATATAACGCCCTGAGAGGGGAACGAGACATAGCTCGAGACTTTTTTCTTTGTTGTTTTTTTTTTTCTTGATGTTTGTACTTTGTAAAACGAATTGTGTATTAATCGGGATCATGTTAAATATACCGTCTCTCTAGTCACCACCGAGTCGAGTGGTTATCAAATTTCATTATTTATGACGCGTGTTTTTCAGTAGCTACTTATTTGAAACGTGATACTTCACCGCCGTGCGATGTTTCGGGCTTCGTCGAAACTACAAGAAGAATCTTAAAAAGTTGCCCAAGAAATTATTTTTTTCTTTTCTCCTTTATGTTGGGTTGAGAATTTTTTATGTTTTTTTTTCTTCACGGATGGGTGCGATGAAATACTTGAAATTTAGATTCCAATACTTTGTTAGAAAGTAAAAGAAAAAATAAAAAAATAGCGTTCGACGACGATCTGAGAGCATTTTTTCCAATGAATGTTTGATCATTCTTCTCACCTGCGAAATCGGAGGTGAGTAGAGTAGTAAGTAGTAGTAAGTGTTACTTTGGAATGTCAATGCAATTTTTAAACTGAGGCCCAAAATCGCATAGATTGGATGTTTTTTTAAATTTCCAAAAATGTTTATATTCAGAGAATTGAACTTCTCACTGACAGTTCTTCCGCTAAAAATGTATATCTGGAAAACTAGTGTTTCTTTTTTTTTTGAATCTGTGAATACGTATACATATATGACTATATATAGGCTATTAAGGAAGGTAATATGTGATCGATTTTGTGGGGTTACAACAACCGGTTAATTTGGCGTCAAGGATCATCCGCTACTCTGGTTTATACGGAGCGTGAGAGTATTAACGTATTAATCAACATCAGCCCCTCGTCTATCTAATATCAAAGATATTGCGGGGTTGCAGCATAAGGCCGCACCCTGTCAGTTGGATGCCTGAAATCTGTACGCGCGGTGTTGCCTCGTCCTTTCTATGTAACATTATACATGTATCTATGTATGTACATACACACGTGTATAATATATACATGTATATATGTATATATGTATTTTACCCACCTCAGCAGCTACGCGCAGGCCAGGCAGCTCTAGGATTTATTTCTGTATAAAGGCGTGACTAAAAATTGCAATATTTCACAGGGTGCACCGTGTTGCTGCACGTGAGCCGTGTGCAGGCAGCAGGGCGCGTTACGTTTTCGCTTTTCCATATAGAAAAGCCCGCGCGTCGCGTAGAGCGCATATCTATCTAGCTGTATATACATATCTATTATATATGTATGTACATTCATAAAAATGTGTACACATATATGCCGGCTAGGATTCGTATATAGGTGTATAATATGTACATGTGTATATATACATACGTCTATCCGGAACCTGCGCGACGGGAGCGACAGGAATACATATTTATTCGGGAGCACAGACGCAGTAACACACATACGCCTCCTGTTTAAATATATTATATCTCTGAGGGGGTAAAACGGGGGATTCAGGGGTTGGTTTGCGCTAAGCTCGGGTAAGACCGCAGAGCCATTTGTCATGCTTTTTACTAATAAGCGGCTGACTCTGTTTCGGTTGGTCTATATATTTTGTTAATTCAAAGATCGGAATATTGCATCGTGTACAGCCAGGGCTGAAATTCTCAAGAAGATCGCAGCCACTTATATGTTTTTAATATTTTCATGAAATAAGAAGAAAAAAAACTTCTATATATTTTACGGGAAGAAGCAACCTGTTCGGATATTAGCTATATCTCGGCGATTTGACGTCCGACAATGTTCACGAGCTACTGGGCACATGTTCAAAGCGTTAACCGACGTGTATGGACGATGAAATTAGATTTTCAAAGGGATTTCAAAGGCCTAGGGCGGCCGAAGAAATGTGAACTAGTAAAAGGTCGGGCTTAAACCGGGAAAGAGAGGCCTGACACGATGCTTCCCTGTGCGAAAAATTCATTTTCCAGTCATTGACGTGGCGCTGGAGATGAGAGGGTTGGTTGGGCGTCGAGGACCCGTGCCGGAAAAGGAATAGATGCTCTTGAGGTATGTCGAAGCTTATCTCCCGAAAATATGCTCGGTTTTTTTTTCGTTTCCTTTTTTTTTTCGGTATTCCGCGCCAAGCCCCTGCAGAAGCTGGTGATTTTTTACCGCCCGCCACGTCGGGAGGTAACTTATGGACGGGTTGAGATTCTTAAAGAACTCCCCTTGCCCCGTATACTCCACCCCCTCTTTCTTCCCTTTCCTCTTCGTCTTCTTCTCCCCTCCCTTTTAAAATCTTTTCGTTTCTTTCCCTTCTTTCGTTTGCCGCATGCAACGCATTACATCGTACCGAGGAACCGGAGGAGGAGAGCTTTTATAATTTCACCCCTAATTTATTTTATAGCTGAGCTAATAAAAAACCAACTACCCCGATATATCCAGGCCCCCACGGTACTGCTGCCCTCGCTGCATCTTTCGTCGTGCTGAAACGTTGACTGGCAATTTGAACACGAAACTTTAGCTCTTTAAGAAAGTGGAGTGCGGGGAGAATGACAGTCTGGAAAATGTGAACGCCTTTAAGATAAGCTTATGTACTACAAACCGGTAAAAACGCGTATGGTTCTAACAAATAAAACCAACCCCACAGGCGTCGTATGAATTTCACAAACGTATTATTATCCCACCAACAAGGTCGCGTAATATCACACGATAAAGCAACATTTTTTCATAAACTCGTGCGTGTAATTCAAGCCTTTGTACTCCTTTAGGACGGGGTGAAAGAAGATAAAGAGAATTAAAATTAATCGAAGACTCAATAAAACCAAAGGAAAAACTTGAATTTTTCCTCACACAGCGAAGCTGATCGTGAGATCGTGAGATCGAATTCACTTCGCATAAATAACCAAATGTACATACGGAACGCGCAGGTGTTCAGACTATTCTACTCGTATTATTATTGTATTATAATATACAGACAAATATACCTATGTACATACAACCGCGGTGTGCCACCTGCAGGATCATTGTGATCCAGAGAGCCGTCTGTCAAAACTGCCCTCGTCAAGCTTACAGCTGATTCCTTCGTGACCATTGAAGATGTTGTCCTCTTAAGCGTTTCGGTCCTTCAGTTGGTAGAAAGAATCAGTAGTTTGCTACGGGATGTCATACGTATACTTGTCGTTAGTGAAGTAGATACCGGAAGTGTTATAGAGCATATTTGTCTTTTGAATTCGTTTTCCTCCCCAAGCCATATTTGAATTTGGTGATTTGGTGAAGTCGATGACTCGACCGCGACGGGCGTCTGCCGGAGTTAGGAATATGGCGATGGCTGGTAAGGCAGTCGAAACTAACTTTGGTCGTTTTCCCTACTTCGAATGTAATTATTGGAGAAAGTCAGGCGAGCAAGCGCGGTCATAATTTATGGGCCATTTTGTCTCTTGAAAGTCCGCGAGGAAGTGCTTTTTTTGTTAATCTCTTGCGCCCGTGCGCTCCTACAGCTCTTTCTCTTTTTCTATTTCCCTTTTTTCTCTCTCTCTCTCTCTTCTCTTTCTCTGCACCCTCCAAACGGGCGAGAGCTGCTCGGTAATTTCTCCTGGTATTCCAGCAGATGAGAATTTGATGAGGTAAACATGGCCGTGTTTTTTAATACTCGTACTTCAACCCCTACGCGCGGAATACCCCGACGTCTCTCACTGCAGCTAACCCGCCCCCTTATATTGCAAGACTAGACAATTCGAGCAAACGGTTTAAATAATAACAAGTAATTACGGGTTATCTCTACGACCCTCAGAATTTTCGCGTTATTTTCATATTTCCACGCTCAAATATTTCTGTGCCGCATAAATATAATTATTATATTTTCAAAAGCATTCAACAAGCTTCGATTGATCCTATAAATTTTTCAACCCTTTCCAACCTCAGATATCTCTTTATTTATTTTTTTACTTCTGCAGACAATAGAAAGCTACTTATTAAATAATTGGCATTAGAATCGGCTCAAATGTTATGATTGAAAAATTCATCGCCCCCTTTTATTCTCCATACGGACCTCAAACGTCGCTTATCTGGTTGCTGTTCTCCCAATGCTTTTGCGTCTTCTTCTGTTTCTTATTTGTTTTTTTCTCGAAGGGATTACCGAGACCGTCATCGCTCTAAAAATTTAATAACTCGTTATAAGGGGCTTATTTGTATAAATCAACAGCTGGATTTAAGCATCAAGTTTGGTCTCCGCCGCGACCCGGACACGCTTTTTGTGCCGGATGGTTCTGGAAAAATTAGTTTCGAACCCTCTGAAGAATTAATTGAACACTTTGAACACATTTTTAGATAGATATCTGCAGTCAAGCGTCGTGTGATCTTGTGTACGTATACTTGTAAGCCAAGTAACTATATACAATACTATGACGAACATAACCTGATCCTTTTTCATTGCCTAAAATGCCTTTGAGTAGATTCGTTTAATGGTTGGTTTATCTGTCACCTGTCATCAGAAATTCTGATCCTTTTGGGTCGGGGTAGTTTAGTATCGGCGTTTGATACGAGTGGTAAAAGGGGGGCAGCCGCGTCGCTTAGGAACCTCCAATTTCTACGCATACTTAATTATACGTAGAACGTTATTGCGAAGTACACGGTTTAATTAAAACGGCTCTGATCAGCCTCTGCTAAGGTTGGAACGTGAGGCGTTTGAGGTAACTGAGCTCAAACTTTACGCGGGGGACTGATCGCCCTCGTTTTAATTAAACCTGCAACGGGACACCGTTTAGTCCTTCCCCTGTACCGTTGAAGTGGGCAATACCATAGCCTCCCCCGCGTCTGCAGGAAAATCTACTCGATAATTATTGCCAACTGATGCCCGTCGTCGCAACCATTGCTAAATTTACTATTAAACACGCCTAATGTAAGTAAGTTGCAATAAATGGGTACCTCGCGTAAATTTCTATGTGGCAGAAATGGGGAAAACAGATGGCGGGCGGCGGGGGGGAGGGGGCAGGGTGATAATTGCAGAGCTTCTTTCTATTTTGCCCAGGATCGTGATCCGCTGGTAGTGAAGGTCCATTTTATTTTTTTTCGCCGACCCAAGAACCGAAGAACCTTCGTTCTCGAATATCCTTCGGAAAATCTTATCAGAGAAAAAGGATCTCCTGTCTTTTCAAATTTGCAGTGACTCGTAAGCCAACAGTGGCACGCGCTACGCGAAGTACAAGTAACACTGTCTGACATATATCAGACGTGTATCAGCCGAGTCGAGTCTACGTTAGTATTCTTACTCTTTCCTCTACATATATATATTTTTCCCCCGCTTTCTTCCTCCCCCCCTTCGCTACGATTTTTTTTCCCCCATTTTTAGCCGTATAGTGCTTTTTCGCACCCCATCGCGAAATCTCCTTTCTTTCCCCCCTTTTTCCGACGTAGCTCCTGCTTCGTTTTCCTTGTTTCACGGCGCCCGTCGTCCCGACGCCTATAGTTGCGGACTTCGGCACACTTTTAAACTCGCTCTTTTGTTAAAAACTTTTCAAGGTTTGATAGTTTTACTATTTACTTCTTGAGGAGGAGAGAAAACAGCCGCCCATTCGTGGGATAGATGGCGATGATGCAGCGAGTGTAGAGTAAAAAGTGACTGGAAAGACTGAAAGAAGATAAGAAGAAAAAAAGAGAAGAAAAGGAGAAGAAAAGACAAGACTACGTACACGTATGTGTATCTGCGGATGAGGCGAGAAAATTGCGAAGAGTTTTCTGAGATATATATAAGGTGCTATACACGTAGGGAAAACAGAGACAGATTCAGCTACGCAATGCTCACGCGATACTCGGGCCATCCTACGTTTGATTGCGTCTAAACGTGTCGAGAATACAAAATCAGTTGGTTTGGTCCATATCCGGATGCTGGTCCGACGCTTCGTGCTGCACGTCTATGCACAGTAGCGGCTATACGTACGTACATGTATGTGTATGTATAATATTTCCTACCTTCTTGCAGCCCCTTTACTCGTATGAGGTGAAAATCCCCGGAGAGAAGATACTCGGGAAGAATTTGCTTTCCTGCTTTCTGATTCTGCTTCTGCTGTTGCAGGTCGAGGGAAACGGATCGTGTCACAGTACGTTCTATCAAAACTAAAATTACTTGTGCGGAGTTCCATTTTTTCTTCTTATTTTTTTTTCCTTTTTTCCTCCATAATAGATACACAAAGGCACTGATTTTTCTACGATATCTGGCTAGAGTAATTTGAAAAATGATAAAAAAAAAAAAGAAGTAGGTCAAAATGAATCATTCAAAAGTTAACATATAATAGAGGCAGCCAGACGACGAATGAAGGAGTTTATCGAGTTACCCGCAGCTGCTATACTGGCCAGGCCGGTGGTTTGAGGAATTGTGGGAATTTCAGGGAGACGGCGACATAATCAACCAAATGTCAACCCCGTTTGCGGATAATAAAGATCAAAGGATTAAAATCTGTCCGTTTTATAACGTTCTTCGTGAGTCACAGGGTAATCCTGTAATGGTATCAACGTATAAAATTGATAACGATCGAACAAAACGCAGATATGGACTTTGTTACGTTATTCGTTCTTTTGATTTGTCTCGTAGCGATATTTGTAGTTGATGAATTTTTACATGTAATCCTTTGTACGTACAAAATCGTTCGCGGCGGATCAACCGAATGATAAAAATTAGGTTGATCGTACGGTTTTTTTTAGCCTCGCAAACCGCAGCGAAATTTTTTATCCAACTCTTCTTTTTTCTCCTTTTCCTTGATATTTTTCCTTCTTTCTTTTTTATTCGCTACGATGTTATATATGTCCCGTGGAACCGGTTCTGCACGTTCTCCAGTTATGCCACGGCAAAGTAAGGAGGGTGTGGGCTCGACGCGGCGCGGTTTGCCGGAAACACGCGTCTCAATTATTCCGTCCGTCCGTCCCTTACGTTCTTTCCTTCGTTCGGCCCAGCAGCGAGCCAGCTACTACTACTACTCGTATACCATACCTCATACATCCTTCTCCCTCTTTCGCATCTCGTCGACGCTCTTCCGGACGTCCGAGATGGATCATATTACGTCAGGGATAAGGTATAAAAAACTTACGAGCCGCAATCTAAAACTTATGGGACGGGACGTAATAATAAAATATCAGGTGTAGCTATAGATGTATGTATATATAGGTATATGTAAGGGATGACTCCAGGATAGGGTGGAACGTGTACGAGCATCGTGTCCTGGAAGTGGTCGAGAGTCCTTCTTAGCCTTCTCGCGATTCCCTCGTACGTTCTGGAGAGGCGAGTTGCGGGTTTAGGTCAGGGAGATGGAAATTGAGAGAAAGATAAAGGATGGAAGAGGAAAATGAATCCGGGGCAAAGTTTTGCCCGCTGGTTATTAGCCCATTACATGGAATTACAAGAAGACGCGTGCGGTGCTACCTTATTCATCATACTTTATACGTGATATATAATTTCAAATTTATTTCTACTACTCGATTTTTAGTTTGCGCATTATGTGAGTTTTACCTCGCAGTGCGAGTTCTAGTGAACGACAGTTTTTTAAGAGGGGAAATTAACGTGCAAATGCATCTCGACCGCCTTTTTTCCACCGCGCTTTTATAATCTTTGGGAATATCTTCCAGTCTTATGTGCAGATATATATAGGAAGATAACTGTAAGAGATAGGGAGGAAAGGAAACCCCCCATCCGTCGAACAACCTGCAACAGCAGCTACGACCCTTATTGTCTTTAGAATTAAATTTCACCGCGTAAAACTGCCGTCAAATCTCAGCTACCCGCCGCACTCTTCCCGCTTACCAACACGCCATGCTGCAATTTACCGGAGGGTGAAAAATCCCGGGGAACGAAGACGAGTGTCTAACAACCCCGAGTTATATATCAACCTCTGGAACGACTTTCGTGAGCTTGGAAAATTCGATATTCTTGCAGTTTTTCTCCTCTTCTTTTTTCTTTCTCTCTTTCCACCCTTCAAATTTTTATCGTACAGTGTACGGGTGCACTCAAGATGTCGGGACTTTTACTCAATTTTTTTAATTTCTTGATGCCTGGAGGTGACGGAAAAAAGAAGCCGAGCCATGGAGTTCTTCGAGGAAAAAAAATATTCAAATTTCTCACGAGGTGGTCAGAGATTCCCCATTCTCCGCTAGAATCAACTCAAACTTCTGAGGCTGGTCCATCGATTGCAGCGGTTCATAGTAAGCGCTTGTTTTATTCTACGATTGAGAAGTTTTATTCTTCATGCTTACCGCGCAAGGAATAATGAACGAGGGCTCCAGCGGGTCTTTTTCTTCTTCTTTTCTTCTTTGCGGGTAAAATGGTGGAATTTTATCGACCGCGGGCCTGTATAATTCACGTAGGTTCATCCCGGCATCGACCGACAAACTGACAAATTCCTCGCGTAGGAAGCTCTCGGCTTTGGCTAAGAGCTCTCATTTATAATTACACCCTCGAATCGAACCAGCCATCCTTCGTCGTGGGGTAGGTATACAGCAGCAGCGGCAGCAGTGGTGGTTGTATGGCATATATATATGGTATAGCAGACTATAAGGAACTCCTTGGCTATACCTACCTGCAGCTAGAAGCCTGATTCCTCTCCCTCTCGCCTGCTAGTGTCACGGCCATTAAATTCCACCTCTGAATTTACTTCCGCTAATGAAACCTCACATTCGTTACCAAGAGAAACTACCTCACAGCGCCAAATTAGCGTAGAATCTGTTTCAAAATTATAGATATGGATATGTATATAAATGGATTCCTTGTTATAATACCATCACCCTTTATCCATCCTCTGTATATGTATAGTATATGTGCTCGGGAAAAGTGGCCTCGTTATTATTACAACCGAACATCTCGTTCTAGGAGATAAAATATAAACCGTGTTGAAATCCTTTTCAAGTCGGTGCTTCAAACGACGGAGCAGCTTTTCATGAATCGGTTGTATAATTTTTTTTCGTTTTTTTTGTTCTTTATCACCTCGCTTTCATCGTTTTCACTCGGCAGAAAAAAAATCAAAAAACAAAAAAAGTAAGCCGTTTCAGTAGAGCCGATTTTCAGGTTATTTGGTCAAATTTTACTCGATTTACAAATTGCATTGATGTTGTACAATTTCTTCTCGTGTTGTGTGTCTTTTTATATCTGTATCAAAATGAATTGTGACACGCTGAAGGTTCAAAATTTCTAACACATTTGAAGTATGTAAAATCGATTTGAGCAAATATTACCTATTGTACCGATATTATCGGTAGACCTTATATCGTGTGTTCTGTTGAGATTCGTGGAAATTGAACGTCAAACAAGATACATATAGGTATCTACACCAGACCATGCTAACGGCTACATTCTGTTTGAATTGTCAGTCGATGATAATTATAGTATGCTCAGTGCATATATTTATAATACACATACATACGAGATAACATATACTATATTGTAGCGTATCACCGTGAAAGAATTAATCTTTCAATTAAAACCTATGTGGAAAAGCTTCGACACGCCGACGACTCTGGTGAAATATTGAAAAAGGCCATCTATCTACATATCTATCTATCTAGCTATCTATATCTGTCTATCCATTCTACGGTCGTTCAAATCCTATCAAATATTCCTATTTCTAGAGCTACTGCTGCTGACAATCAACGATCGACAGGTCGAGCGCCGCTCAAGCATTTAATTTGAATTTTGACTGCGGTGCAGAAGGAAGAAAATAAAAAATGAAAAAATCCCATTAAGTATAAAGTTATTGACAGAAAGTGATGGAAGAAAATAAAATTAAATAGAAACTCGTATTTTATAATCTAATATCGACGGGGATAGTGGGTATGATATGCGATATTGTATAATATTCATATAATATAATGCAAAACGGACTATTTCTGCAAAAATATTCTAACACGCGTTTCAAAGATGATATTTTTTCATGCACATATATATGTATATATTACACATGAATATTTATCAAAAGAAGTTTTTTCATTTTCTCACTTTCTCTTTTTTTTCTTTATTCATGCTCGCCGGCGAAAAGAGCGTCGTGGCGGTGCGAAGGATCTCCTCTATAATATTTTCCGTTGTGTGAGCCAAGATTTTTTGACAACCAAAAAGCCGTGGTGTTCAGTTGGTTCGTTGGCTTTTAAAATCTGCTAAAATTGGTGGCTTTGGCATCGGTCGGGGGTTAAAGGGGGTCGAGTGTAGGGCGACTGCAACTAGAGTGTGCGTGGGTGGTTGGTTGGTCCCAGCCGAGGTTTAATGGCGCGCCAAGTACAGGGTGTAGAGTTTTGTCAAGAACACAAAGGACTCGCGTCGCGTCCCGTCCCCGCGGTATGGCACGTGAAACTGCGACTAGAGGCTAGGAACGTGGATCAAGAGAGAGGGGAAGTTTCGGGGGTGTGTAGGAAATTTTTTTTTACCTCTCTTTTTTTTTACCCACCCGCCTTTCTTTTTGCGTTGCAGGTCGCGAAAGGCAGGGCGGCTGGGCTTAAAAGGATCAGGAAATCAAATTTTCTCGCCTGTTTTTTCGAGCGGTGTGCAGATTTTCTTTTTTCTTTCTCTCTATTCACGATTTTTAGTGGGAAGTCACTTAACAGGATAGTAGAACTCTGAAGAACGATTCGCGATGAAAATAAAAATAGTTTTTGTCTTCTTAACTATAAATATACGTAGTATTATAAATCTAGGTTTCCTTTGCGAATGAAAAATAGGAAGTGGTAAATGACAAAAAAAATGTAGAACAAAAACGATGTACGACGTCACCACTTATCGTTTGAAAAAATCTTCAAATTCAATTTTCTACTCTATAATTTGTCCGGCGAATCAAAGCTCTCAAAGTACATTATCAAATTAAGCGTTCCGCTGTTCGCCCTCTTTGGAAACCTCGACGTTTCATCCCAAACCCACTTCTGCATCAGTTTTGTACATCGGCTTCCCTTTCTGACGGCGTCAAAAACGCCCCCAAATCCCTCGCGACTTTTATCAAATTTTCTTCCATCTTTGTTGCGTTTTTTTTCCTCGCTGAGAGACACTCAGCTCTAGCAACTCTTCTCGACATTTTTTTCTCTTACCTCTTCCCTTTTTTTCGTTTTCCCTCATCGTCATCTTCGACACTCGCGAAACTCGCCTTCGCTCTCTTTATAATACGATATGAATTTTTTTAAATATATATTTACTCAAACATACCACACCCTTTGATCTATTGTACGATGTACATTATATACTTTATGAGCTAATTGGTAATTCCTCTCTGAATTCCACGAGGAATAAAGCGCCCTTTTCTTCTCCAGGGCGCCAGGCGCCGGGCGGTGCAGTGGCAACGCGTCAAATATTTTTGCACTTCTATGGCCCTCAACCCTATGCCATCTACGGTGGTCTGGCTGGTACCAAGCTTTTATAATTCTCTCCTCCGTAATAACCCGCAGCGCATAGTCGCATGACTACGAACCACCCTCTTGCTGGTATGGTTGCTGTTGCCGAGGTCGACGGGCAAGCTACACCGCAGCATTATCGAACGGCTTTTGTTCTCCCTCATTTTTAAACCTTTTTCAAATTTAATTACGTTTCTAGTTTTTGTTGCTCCGTTTCTTTGGTCAGTTTTTATTTTCATTTTCCGTTTCGTACGGACGTCCACTTCACGCTGTACAGAGTGATTGGTTTCGATCGGTCCAGGGCCCTTACTAAAGTTGTTGAGAGTAGCACCAAAAAAAGTAAACTTGTCGAGGATAAGTGCAGATCAACGTAGTTGTCTCTGAATCGCATTCAACCTCAGCTTTCCGCATCTTTTTAGCTTTTCGTCTGAAACCACCCGATTTGCGCAACCGACAAATGGGTACTGTACCTACATGTGAAATTTTCCTTCCATTCACAATACGGTTTGTACAGTGAGAGGATTTCTTGGTAAGACAGAATTCGTGATGTTAAGATGTACGGATATATTCCAAAGGTAGTTTAACGCGAGTCATTATTTATTTTCTACCTCCACCGAAAGCATTAAAAGGTCTTGAAGCGAAACTGTAAACCTACAGCTAGATATATCGTGAGAGACTAAACTGGCTCCACTATCTTTAGATGGAATAACCGCGCTCACGTACTCGTTTCAATGGAATGGGGTGTGTTAAAAATTGCAGGAAGGCCTGCGGCGGCGGTTTGCAGTTTGCTTTTATACGACTCAACCACCCTAGACGCAGACACCCCCTTCAAAAAAAGGGCGAAAGTTTAAAGTCACGTGACTAAGAAGCGGATCAAGTCACGATTTTCGGGGTCATGAGGTCATATACTGTTCCTCAGCTCTTTCGAAAACGGCGAGGCTCTTGGAAATGCTGGTACTTAGTTTCCAGAAAACTAGAACGATGTTTTATTATTTCTATTGTTTAGCGAAGAAAATCCTCTGCCGAAAGATTATCCGGCTGGTATAGAGGCGATTAGGGAGAGACAAGAAGAAGTAGGAAGGAGTTTTCAGTTTCCTCGCGTGCATTATACTTGTTCCGCACGTTTTGCCAGGTAGATAAGTACCGGCATGGCGCAAGCGTTAAGCTGCTGCAAAAGTGGATGTATATGGTGGTAGAATTTTCGAAAACTTTACACCTCTACAACCGCGACAAACGCGTTGCCGTTGCAGAGCGAAACTCAGAAAACAACCCCGTTCTTATATACACCTATAGGCATGTATTACATATACACACAACCACGCGATATGGTAACGCGGTGTTGTAAAGTGTTGCCTGCTGAGAACTTGTCGCACCGTTTTCATACTGTGCGTGTCGCTTTGCCAACCACCATCCCCTTTACATACCTATATTCAACCCCTTCATGACGAAAAGGGCGGAGACACGTTACTACATCACCTTTATACACAAGTTTCAAAAGCTCTGTGTACCAACCTACTAAACTTTCGACGTACTATAACGGAATATTATAGTTGAGGAGCGATGACATGTCACCGAAATTTCCACGAAAATCTTATCTTTCTTCGATTCTTCTATTGTTTTGAGAAATGAGAAATGTTAGAAAATTACAAACGTATTTTCAGCCCATTTTCGGGGTGGGTGAAATTACAGATTACTTAAATTTTGTCGGAAGTTTATTTTGCTCTTCTTTCACCGCGGACGAATTTCAGAAGAACGTCATCGTCTTTCCGATGCCGCTTGTCCGGAGGACTAGATTCAACAAATTTATAACGCGTTAAGGATCGTATAATACATATCCGAGAAACGTATACTGTACGGGGTTCTTACGTATAATATAAACCGCATATAAAAAAAATCGTGGTGCAAAGAAGCACCCCATATAAAAGCAGCGGCTTCTCTTTTCTCTATTCTGATGGATCGGAATATAAGGGCGGACCCGGTGCAGCACCCTGAGGCATGGTAAATTAAGCAATTTCCCTGGTACAGTTAGGCATCTGGGTAGAAAAGAAGGTGAGGTTTCGAAAACGACCTTTTATATCAACATATATATCTATATGCATGTATGCAGCAGTGATGCCGAAACTGAAGTTGCTGCTGCCGCTGCCGCTGCTGCTGCTGCTTCAGCTTCTGCTGCGGTGTCGTTTAGTCGAGCGTGTCTAACGTCTTCCACGATTTTCATTCACGGATTCAGAGACGAAACTTTCATCCCTTAGCTTCTACCCCGCCCCGTTAACCTCATCGCTATAGATCACAGAGAGGGAGGAGGAAAGCCTATTCGTTGTAGGTCATGGAAACGCAACGCAAGCGGTTTTATACCTGCTGCTGCTGCTGCTGTACAGACCTATAAACACGTTATTGAAATATACATACCACGTCGTGAAGCTAAAGCAACTGCAGTTTTTATACGGACACATACCCCATGCATGGATCGCAAACTAGTGTAGGTTTGTCCATATCACCCTTGTATATACAAATCTTACCTACGTCTCTTTACCTTTACGTTTACTTTGCGGCCCCATGGGAGTGTAAGGTATTGGAATAGAGAGTTGAATTTTTCAACGGCATAATGGAGTGGTAGGTATTTCTATGGTTTTCTTTTTCTATCTCCTCATTATTCCTCATCTGTGAAACCCCAGGGTCTGTGTGTACATACTTTTTCAATGTCCATACAACATGGGTATGTAGATCTGACAGAGGGATTTTGAAAGATGCCGCCTCTATATGGCCGATGCTCGATGCTTCGGTGAACAAACGGACTTGCGGTTATTATACTTTACCAAAGTATAAAGGACCTCGAAGAAATAGGTAGACGAATATTGTTTGTTATTTTGATACAGGTTTCCATTCCTACGTATGTATACATATTTCTGTATAAATAATATCGAACATTGGTTTCCGAAATCGTTATGGGTACAGCTCAACTCTGCTTTCACGATCCATCGAGCACGCGCGTCTGTGTGTTTCTTTTTTGCACGTTTTTCCTTCAATTTTTTTTTTTACTTCAATATGACTCGACTAATACCCTTATATTCCAATTTTGAGAATCGAAAATTACCTACTTCCTTCTAACAATTAAAAACCAACGCATGAATGTTCATTCGAAACTATATTATATGAACAGGATAAAAATGAAACGGCGGCGTTCTTTCTGATCCGCTTAGGAGTTTTTAGTCCTAATCGTATTTAAAAGCTACCAAATCCTACTCATCTTTACTACCCCCGTACCTGAACCCCATCGTGATTTATATTATAGCACTTCTTTTGAAAAGATGTCGGTGAAGAAGGAAAAAAAAGATATTCTAAGGGATGAATTATCACAAAAAGCGGACAGATGATTTGGTTAACCTTGCGGTTAACGCAGGCGACGGGGTGGATCTTACTCAACTGTCTTGAAAAAATGTTCAAAGTTCGATCTCGTCCGAAATTTGATTCAGCATGAGAACTAAGGGCGCGAATCGCAGTTTCTACATAAAATATTCAGAACATGTTACGGTTTATCTATAGAACTGCAGGCGGGGTCAAAACCGCAAGACCGCTAACCACCGAAGACTGCTCAATTTCGTTTGCGTATAGGTACAAAGTGTAAAGTGATGTTTTACGTCAACCACCCTACGTACGTCTGGTATCGCTCCGGGGCTACTTTCTTGTTCAGAAGTTTCGACAAAAATCGTGGCGTGCAGACGAGAGAGTAGAAAGTTGTAACTGCGACCCGGTCCTGAAACCTGAATCAATTAAAAATTTTAAATACTCTAAAATTTTCGATTGAATATTTCTAACTCTTTTTTTCTCGATTCAAAACTTTCACCAAAAAATCAGTGATTGAACTTTCGCGAGGATTGTTCTTCTGTTTTTTTTTTTCATTTCGCAACCAAGCAACGATTTTCGGTCTGAGTATCTGAATTAAAAAAATAGCGCTCATAATATTGCCATCTCATATACTATACTTTGTAACTTGTACTTTTTTGTTTCCTTTTTTTTTTTTCCAGTAACCGCCTGACGAAGGTCTTTCGTTTGTTGCGCATGGCGTCACAAGTGTCACTGGGACGTTGGAATAATGGTAAAAGTCATTTTTAGTGGTTAGTTTCTTCCACAGTGACGTCGCGTCGTGCAGTTTTTGCGGCATTATAATAGCGGTGAACGTATCCCGGGGTGACTTTGTCTCGCGGCACTTTGAGGTGACGACAGGAGGACAACACCTGGTCCAGGACAATATAAGGCGGTGATGTCACCGTGTATAGTACCTACATACCTATATAACATTTTATATAGCTCTGCGGCATCCCGCAGCGGCTCCGTGTCGTCTTGCCACGCACAATTATAAGCTTCCGCTCTACTGCTCCGCCCTTACATTGCGGATTCGGGATCAAGGAAGACCATGGAATTCAAAAAACCATAAAGAAACTGAAGAGAAAAACACAAAAAAATACGTTACATCTTTAGATGAGGAAATTGTTTTTGAGAAAAGTACGTACGTTGGGTGAGTATAATTTTTTTCAAAATTTTCCGAATTTAATCTAAAATGTAATAATTTGTTTATTTATTTCATGTTTGGAAGGATGTAATGGAGATCCAATTACAGTGGTATTACGGGGGCTGTCAACGAGGATTTTCGAAATCCTCGTCGTATTTTTGATGCCCGGGAACACCGGGAGTCTGAGGAGAATTATAATGGGGTAAGTGAACTGCGGCTAAAGCCGATCTTACGCCGTTGCGATTCCATCTGCCCTTAAGACGCGGTCTTGTGATCAAAAAACCGTCTTTCAACTTTCTGCTGCCTGCAGACGTTCCCGGAATATCGTTCGTCGAAAAACAAATCTTGTTTTTACTTAATAAAAGCCACTTTAACATTTTTACCGGATATTGAATCATTAATTTCATGTAGCTCACAATCTATCACGGAATCTCACTCTGCTAATTAACTACGAAAGGGATGGAAATTTCGCCCAAATCAAATTACCAAAAATCAATTAATCACAGAGTTTTTTTTTTCTCTCCTTCTCTCGCTCTCTTTTTTTTTTTGACTTTCTCTGGCAACGATTTTTATTCGCCTCTAAGAAAACAAGAACGATTTATGAACGATGCTGTCTTCTATAATTTTTCCCCGCGCTTCCCGTGTGACAGAAAAGAACAAAAAAAGAAGAACTTCAATCATTATTAGGAAAGCAGTTCTTGAGAGATAACGTTGACTTCTTTCCATAACAAGAATAGTTAGTTTCGAATGGGCAGCAAACATTGACAAATACGTTAGTGCTGATGATTATCGAATTTCTTCATATTCCTTTTCAGCGTCGATAGTGAAGCAATTTTTTGCGATTCTTAATTATGATTGGCTATCCAGAGAACGTTGCAGTTGCTGCAGATCGATGAAAACTTGCATGCAAAAACCCTATAATAATTTTTATTGAACATTTTTTACGGAACAATGAATCTCGTTTGAAGATCTGAAAACTTCTGTGTGCTTATTCATCGATTTTAACGTAGCAATTCACTGTGTATATTTTGAAAATATAATCGGATTTCATTTTGTCTACCCAACGTGTGTTTGCCGAGAGTTTTAAGTGTTTATACCAGGTATTCCTTTATGAAAAACGGTACACATGTGGGATGAAAATCTGGTTAATGTTCAGAGAGCTGTGTCATTAAATAATAAAGTCGCGTATCATCCTTCACGCAGAGATAAAATGCAAAAAATAATAAAAATGAAACAAAAACAAGAAAAAAAAAAAAAAAGAACAAGAAAGTGAAAACAAAAAATATATTTGCGAGGTTTAATGAGCGCTTCTGCTTGTACATTTGAGGGCGTTAATTGCACCGAGAATATTATATTCCGTGTATATTTATTGTAGCCACGGTTATATAAGTATGTAAGGGTAGGTGTACGGTAACGGTTCTTGAACGTAGCAACTAATTGGCAACCGTAGCTACCAGCCAGCCAACCAACGAACCAGCCTCCGAGATAATGCAAATTCACAAATTTACTAATGGTCGTCTCTACTGCGTCGTTAGAAGAGTTAGTCTGGCGTAATAAAATCGTTGAATGCAGAGTAGACAATGGGACGACGCTCCCCGTGGTACTCTTCTGCTTGTAAGCTCCCGACGGTAGAACAGCTTTTGACACCATGCAGAACCAGAAGGCTGGCTGGTATATCGTTTTGTACCCTCGTGTACCCTTCTCTGTGCGTGTAATAATATACGCTTCTAATTGCGACAAAATTCCTATCATCCTCTTTATCTATTTTTTTCACCGTCTTCTCTCTTCTTCGTTACGCCTCCTGAAAGCCATCTGATGTAATCTGTTTCTCTCCCCCTCTCCCCCCATACGACAGTGTATCTAATTCTAGAAATCTGCAAAGTCGAAGCGTTCTAATTTTTCGATTTCGTCAAAATTTCATGGGGTTTACATTGGTAAAAACGTTATTTTCAATCATTCTGATGATCTGAATTTCAAGGTGGAGGAAAAATGGTTTTTGCCTCTCAAAATCTAGTCGGCTCAAGTTTCATCAGAGACCCCGCTTCATTGTCAGTACTACAAAATTAAATTTCCGAAATGAAAAACCAAAAAAAAAAGCCTCGAAAATAAACGAAGTTTTGCTCCATCCGCGTATACCGTACAGTATGAAAAGCAAAAAAAAATAAAAACTGGTGATACGGAATTAAAATAAATGGTATTACCACAATTTTTTTTATTCATTCGCAACAGATGCGAAATGTATACATTTTTTTTACAAAATTTTTTTTTCGTTTACGTACAATATACATATTCCGAGCTCGGGGAGCGGCCGTTTTACACGATAATGAAACCTGCTAATATACAATCGGTTTTATATGGGGCAGCAGGGGGAGGAGGGCGCTTTTTCCCGTACCGCCGTTAAGTCGTGTTATCGTGTAGCTTTTCCGCGTGGTGCTCCAGAATTCGGGGGAGTTATTTAACGGGTTGTGACGAGGAGCTACGAGATCCAGAGTATATTATGGAGGGAAGGAGTCCGTTTCGTGAAAATTTATAAGTATATAATAAGGCACGTTTGTGATAAACCCGCGCGAGAGGCAGGGGGACGAGGAGGAGGAGGTGGTTGAAAAGTGGTAGACATGAAGGTGGTGTTTATTGGTTAATTGCCTTGTATTTTTCACGATGCTTTTAGCTAAGTAGATGATAAAAATAAGGCGATGACGGGACGTTATACGGCCAATTGGAGCCTTTTAATATCGCGATATTTCAAGCCCCACATTTACCATCTATTTTCCCCCGTTGTCGCGTCGCGGCGTCGCGAGTGCTGTTTGCTCGTTTAATACTGAAAACTCCCCGTATTATGGATACGTACTTTTCCACCTCAAACCAGCATATTCTGATATTCGCTGTACACGGTGACGCGACGATGAATAAACAGTATACGGAATATCGCGATGTGCAACCGAACACCGATGACCATATCGCATGTATGTAAATATATGTACGCGTATAACTATACGTATACGCAGTAAAAGAGCTCGGAAACCATTTCCCTGAGCATAGCCTATTATAGTAAAGTTTGAGGGCCTGCAGCAGCTCTCTCGGTAGTCAATGTAATATAGGTATATACCATACGTATAGGTAAACGCCTTGTGACTATGTCGGAAATCGATTTTACCTCCTTCTTTTTTTTCATACGTTAAAAAGCCGTTCTATACGTTCACCACCTTTATACCACCAGGGCGATACTCTTCTGAATATTTACTAAGTTTTTCAACGACTCCAATTGCCCCGAGGCTCTATGGGTATACCTATACAAGTATACATATATCGCCTGATAACTCGCTATTTTTTTCCATTCTTTTTTTCTAAACTTTATTTTCTTTGAAAATTTTCCATTTTCACAACACATACGTTCATCTCGAACTTTCGATCTCTGATCTTTGCGCCTTGATACTATTGTACAACACATCGAAAATATTTTTCACACTTTAAGCCGAAAAAAAAAAAGAAAAACTTCTACAATCGACAATCTTGAAGTCCTGTAAAAATTATTCGGTAACGTAAAGAATATTGAAGAAATTGTACAATCCTTTAAAATTGCGTACGTTAATATTACCAAAATTAGAAGGAAATTCTTTGAGGATTCCACCAAAAACTTTTCCCACGCATATACTAAAAATATAAATTTAACATTCTTGTTCTTTTATTGTATTCATAGCATTACTTATACTTTGTCGGCTGTACAATGTTAAGGGTGAAGATATTTGTTTGCGTTTTACCGACAAAAAAAAAATACAAAATTAGGAAATATGCGGCAGCAAGTGCTTCGGTTTGGAAATTGTCGGTGTCATTTTGTCAATGGGGTTGATGTTTGTTTGCCGTTGTTTGTCGCCGCTTGACGCCTACCGTTTGTTAGTATGGAGTTTAAGTTAACAATCCGACGTCATTCGAAGCGCGCTCTTCTAGCTGAGGACCGTGTACGTGGTCGTTTATCTGAACTATAAGGTGAACTGGCAAAGATGCCGACTTCACAATTGTATAATGCAATATAAAAATATAAAAGAATTAAAGAAACTTTAACAATAAGACCGACGAACGATTCGACCATTGTCGGCATTTTCGGAAAATGGTGACCTATGAGGAAACCCTGCTGAGAAACTAACCCCTCACAATTTCAGTTCCATTATGGGAATTTGTATCCGTTTCGTCCTCAAAGATTTTCGACCTGTTTACCACCTATTCGTATCTCTTTGTCACCATTATTGCTGTTTATTGTCAAATGTGCATTCCTAAAGGAACCGCGCTTTTATCGCACAAAAATGTAACACTTTTTCTGAATTTGAAAATTTTTCCGAAATTACCCGTGATTCGTGATGACTTTTTATGTTAGGCAATTTCTTTGGTTTGTTCTCTTTTTTTTCTTCGGATATTAAAATTTCATTTTATTATTAACTCTGTGAAAAATTATTTAATCAACTTCGACAACTTCTTGTCTGATGGCCAAACTTTCTTTTCCTCCTTGAGTAAAATCTATATCCTCTTCTCTCTGAAAAAGGGTAATATGCGCTAAGGAAATTATTTAACGGGATACCTCACTACGTAATAATTTTAACTAATATTCAACCGTTATCAAAGGATGAAGAGGATAAAAAAAAAATTAATTTTAATTTACTAGGCTGTGCGTTCACCGAACTCATGTAAACTATAGATTTCTTTCGTTATTCTTTAGTGAAATTCCATGGCTTATCTGATAATGGCCTCATAACGTTCAACTATGATTATGCTAGCTCGCATAAAATATATTCTAGTAAACGATTTTGGGTGCATGGATTGTAATAATGAAGATAGCGTGCTGCTAACAAGCTAAATATCTCGTTAATAACGTATTTCAGGCCAGCAATATGGTCACGACGCTTATCCGCATATGGGGTATTCATCGTCAACTAGGTCACTTTATTCGGTTGGCCACGCGGACATTTTCTACAATTTTTCAATTCTTAAATTTAATTCAATTTATAGAAGACTCTTTTGAGTGGGACAATGAATTGGAGAATCACGAAAAATTGCAACCGCAATTAAGCGAGTGAATGAAGTGTCGTTGTTGGCGAACACGTGGACTTTGAGATGTTTGTGTAGTTGTAGCATAATAGGGATGTTATATATTGTACCTGGTTTTCCAGGGTGGATCGTGGAGCCGGAGTTTGGAGGCTAACTGAGCCAAGGCTTTCCAGTCTACGTTACATCTACGTAACTATAGAACAATATAGCAGCAAATATAATATAGAATAACGGTAGGAAATGAGGAAACAAGGATCTCATATGTAGGTATACCGAACATCACGTGTTTGCCAAAGAGCACTTAGCCCCGCTTAGCTTTTGGCATTTCACCACGAGCGTTGCTTCAACACCTACATATAATAGGAGCATAGCTTCACGTTAATGACAATTACAACGACGCGTGCATGCGCTGCATAACTTGGTACAATTATTTCTAACCGCTCGGTATATTTATACGTCATATACCATCCTAGAAAGACTCCCAAATCCCGATGACCCCATTGACCTTGATATTAAAACGTCCCTCGATAAATTCAGGTCGTTATAGTAAGGCGGGAGTGTATTATAAATATACAGGAGAAAGATTCAATAATAACTTTGAAAATCATGAAATTTGTATTTTAATCCCGCCAGACCATCCCCACTTACTTTTTCGCCCGATTTTTTATACCCCCTACCTCTCGATTTTCACCTCCCGCAGCGGTACTTCAAGTCTCTGGTAAATATTTCAAGATTTCTCGGGGTCGTATATGGGGTGAGTCCGGAAGATCGATTGGTAAAACCTTGGAGCACCTTCTCCCGTGTACCGAGTTATATATATCCAGGAAAACTCCTAATTCTGGTTCTACACCCTGAAGTACACGGGGAGGGAACGGATTCCCACTTTATATACTACACGTCACGTGACAACTTCTGAGCTGTGCTTTACGATGAAAGAGAACATTAATTCTCGTAGCTTTTTTCTTTCTTTTTTCATTCCTTTAAACCCCTCATGCCTTTTTTTTAATCACACCACTCATCGAAGGGTTGATACACGTACATCGTGCCTATAGGTGGTAAAATATTTATTTTGCGTTCATACCAAAAATGGTATGAAAAGCACTTCGTTAGGGTGTTTCGGAAGACCCTTCGTAGTGTTCAAAACCATCACAACGCGGTTGCTGCTCTAGAGCCAAGGGCCGAAAGCTGTAAATGTGAGAGACAGGAAATGACGTGATGAATCGATGTGGCCTAATTATGCCAGGTCACTCCATCAATCATACAAACCCTGTTGGTGTTGATGACGATGCTGAAGCCGATGCTAAAACTGAAGTTAAACTTAAGCCGCCTGCATCCTAGTGTTTTAGGACCAACTTTACATGCGATGTGAAAATCGCGCCGAGTGGATGAAAGCTGTGAAAAAAAATCGTATACGAAATTAAAAAACAAAAAGAAACTAAACAAGAGCTGTATAATAGAGTGAATACTGTAGAGGAATTGGTGTTTCAAAAAGGCATAATCAGGTTTTTTAATTAACGTTGTGCGCTAATTTATATTAACGTGAAGTGGGCCGGGGTGATAGCGTCAGTTCTATTTTTTGTATCAATACTTATAATATACACGTTATTCTATAGAAACCGTAGGTACTCACGCTTACGAAGTTTCTCTGCACTTCTGTATTCTCATTAAATTATCGTAGGTGATTACGCTTTGATTAAAACCAAGTGGCTTGGGATTAGTAAAAAGGCTGCTTACCGACACTAGACCTTCGCCAGCCACTTGTCATTGAGAATATAAGATGTAAGATGAACGAACAAAATATTGGGAACCAGTACTCTTTCCAAATTTTATTTACACAAAATGTAATTAACGATGAATTGAACATGGTGATGAAATTTTAACTCCGTTATATGCATGTACGAATAATCAAAAAAGTTATTAAGTTAATTAAATTCTCTCGCACAGATTTTATTCAATAATTAAGGCTATGGAATACCTGGGAGGGAGGATTTTTTGTACGTATCGGATATGTCAACCCGACGCACGTTGAAATATTTGGTGAGGTTATTGATAATCGATACCCTCATCACGGCATTGTCAAGCTAAATTGAGTGGTCAGTCGGGCGATGCGAGGAATTACGAAGCAGGAATCTAATTATCAGGTATTTTGCGTACATAACACGTCTTCTGAGACAGGTATGCGTCAAATTATGTTATAGGGTGACATATCTAGTCCGGGAGAAAATCCCCCATTTCACATTTCACGAAATAACGCACGTAATTGTGACGAAACTATTACGCCCTAGATGAAAAATAAGCGTTTGAAATGAAGGGCGGGTGATCATGAAGGGTAGTCCGACAAAAAAATTCGCACCTTGAATCTTGACATTCGACGCTACAATTACGCTGAATTAGCAGAGCGAGACCGAGCCGAAGGGAAGGGTAAAATAGGTCCACTGAAACTTAGACCGCTCTTATTAGCTCTGTGAAATATTAACTCGTCCTTGTCTACAAATTAACTTTACCGCGCCCGACGTTTGCATAAAATTAGCCCGTTGAGGCCTCGTACTATTCGTGCTGGATGTGATGGTCGTGGTGCAGGTCGTAATAATGGTGGAAAAGCTGACTGTAAAAAAAAGAAAGAAAAGAAATGACGAGAAAAGTAAGAAGGGGAAAGAGGAAGTGAACCCAATTCTCACCAAGAGAGTTTTGAATCCCGGCCAGCGGTCCTCGACAAAATGTAATTATGATGCCACTGAAAAATTCTCGTAATTGTTGAAATCACGGCCAACGTTATTACTATACTATACTCGTTTCCCAGTTAATTCGGCGTCCCACTTTTGAAATCCGGTAACTACTCTACTATGTGCTGCTACCGTTTCTCCATTGCAAAATTATCCCAGTCCTCCATAAAGCAATCAAGCACTTAAATTCTTTTTTTTATTCGTTTCTTTCATTTTTTTGATTCCAATTTTTTTTTTTACTTGCTAGCAATCATCATTGAAGGTTTTCCTGTTAATTGGGTCAGGTAGTATTAAAAATAAGTATTTTCTTCCATGAAATGAAGTCAACAGGGCTTTCAGGATTTCACTTTCTTTTTTTGTATCTAAAGTCCTGAAAAAAATTAAAAAAAAAAATGAAGGAACCTCGGTACGACGCTCTCACATCAAGCGTCGAACAATTTTACGAGTGTCAATAGGTCAGATATTTTCACCACCTAGGCGTGAAAAATAAAGAAACAAAAAGTAAACGCTTCCAAGGGAAATAAAACTTGACGTAACCTCCGAAGACGTCGCAGCTGTTAACGTCCTTTATATGTACCTAATATTTTTTATTATACCGACTTGTGTCCAAATGGACGTATAGTCGGTTGAGATAGGTATAACACGAGTGTCTCTGGGGTAATAAAATCCGAGAGACAATCAGCTACAAGATTCACTCTATGAACACTTAACATTTAATTCAACGGACTTTACAATGCCAAGCTATCAGCATGCCCCATGTAAACGGAATCCATGCGAAGCTGGGAACAAGTAGTACCTAGCGAACGACGTTCACTGGTACAGCCGCAGGCAGAATTTAACCAAGATTTCGTGATGCGAAGATAAAATTAAAACGCTCGCCGATCTCTCCGATTCATCGATATTTCAAAAAGTGATGTCTCTTTTGTGGAACAAGTCGGAAACAGTATTGAGTTTTGATTGTCCTATTCCACAAATCCGGAAGTTTTCTCATTTACAAAAACGTTACCAGATTCCGAAAATTAATTTTTTAACGTTGAATGAATTTTGCAAGAGTGTCCGACAAGCGAGGCGTAGTAACGGTGAGGAGTTATCCGTTGTTTTGAGTTTGCAACAAGATGAAAGAGAAAGTTTTGCGATGAGCTATACTGTACGACGTTAGTATGACTGGGATGCGCACCGCGTCGCGAAGTAGTTCTACAGAGGAGATAGGATGGATGGACGAAGTGCAGCATGTAGTAATAACATGCCTTCCGTAGTTCCGGCAGCTCTTCCGACCAATCCTGACCTGGCATAACTTGATCGTACGGATGTTCATGAATAGCTCGTACAGTACGGTTTAATATCGAAAGGGAAATCCAGGAGGGTTGGTCTGGCGGAGAAGCAGATCCAGCGTTACCAGTCGAGTCTATTAGACGCAGTGATCATCTGCTATTGTCCACTTGTAAATAGAATATCGATGGCATTATCGGGTGCTCTAATCTAATAGCTATATATACCAGTTTGTCTCCGTTCCAGTCTGTTAGTAGGTATGTACATTGTACGTCGTGTACGAATGGTTGGCTAGCTGGTCAGTCCGATGAAGCAATCGGTTGTGTGTTCAGGTATCGCTAATGAGACGCGGTGCAGCTCCAATAGAGCAGTCTGCAGTCCAAAGCTAATATAATTATTGCGTTAGGATTCCTGAGGTAAACAAGACCGAGTTCTACACATCGCACAGGTTACAATCAGTACAATTAGAATAATCAACTCGTTTGACTACCAAATTCAAGAGATTGTGCTGCAGTCGCTCTGTTGGAGTTGAAAAAATCAAGTTCACTTCATCGAGACTACTTCTTACGGCAATTCCGCTGATCCGATTGTATCTTCGTTCGTATTTGATCGTTATTTTCTTGGAAGAGTCGAGAGTTGTCGGAACATTTGATTGGTCTACAGAATGGGAATGTCAGTTAAGTATAACAAATTGTTACAACTCGTACGACAACTCTGACCCCGATCACGTCATGTCGTACATTTGGTACACCCCACCTGCAGTGGCGCGCTTCATCGTTTCACCTATTTTACCCATTTCACCCATTTCGGAAGCTTACCACTTCGCCAGTTTAACATCTACCAGCGACCCAGCTTAAGCCAAGAGAACGTTTCGTACGTTTATAATAGTCTACCATTGCGACACCAAAACGCCACACGGCTGTCGTTAGTTCTACGTACTGTGCTGGCTGCCATAGAGGTAGTGTCCTACTAGTGTGAATACGACCTCGGTGTCAGGGTAGTTTGGCTCGCGGACAAAATGCTGGAGTGCCGCGAGAAGAGAAGAGTAGAGTAGAGTAGAACGAAACGAAACACACCTATGTAGCAGCAGCTCCTATAAACGAGCAAAACACCCCAACGAATCAGGGAATGAGGGAATGAGGGAGTTAGTAGTGGTGGTCTGGTGGCTTGTGCTTGCAATGTGGGAGAGCAGCCACTGGCCTGGAAGTCCCGATAACCACGTGCCGTGCTAAATGTTCGAATTTTAAATGAGCCACCGTGAAATTCGTCGCATTCTATATGTCTGTGTGTGGAGGGTAGCTGCAGGGTAAATGTCGGAGGAAATTATGATCCTATATATGATCAAATATTGCGACTTTTTTGTATTCTCTTTTCACATGACAATTCTCTTTTTACCACCACCTCCGAGAGATTATTATTCCGTTTTATAACTGACAGTGATGGACGATGGATTTTTAGACCTTATTTTCCGCTCTGACATAAAGTATTCTTGTTCGTGTATTTACCCACTCGTCGTTTGTCAATTTGACAGTTTAGAGCTATAATTACATGTCTGTATAATATTCTACGTAAGATAATATTTAAAAACAGACACTTTGCGCACCATTTGAAGAGACCACCCTGCGCTGCCGTTGGTGCTGCAGTAGCAAAAGCGGTCGACTGTAAGCCTTCCGATAACTGGGGGCTATCCACGTAATGGATGTCGAGGTATAACGGTCTCGCGTACTCCGAGAAGAGAAAAATAAAAATTAGCGAAAAAAAGAAATAAAAAAGAAGATATGATTGACAGATGAATCGGCGCGTCTGCGACGTTTCAATAAATACGAATATAACTGAAATTATTATGCAGCGAACTTTGCAAGGCGGGTAATTATTATAGAATTTGTTTTAATGACAGCAAAACAATTTATCGGGTCTTTGAAATTGAGATTCAATTCCCGCGCTTATAATAATGTCGGGAAAAATATTCTATTACCTTTTCTAAGATAAAATATTTCCGTAAATTCTCAAGCGCTGCAGGGGCTAGCGTATACATATATCCATTTCCTTACTACTGTGCCGAGCCAAATTGATAGAAACTCTGTACTACCAGCATCAGCAGTAGTTAAGTAGAGAGTATATACCCGAGATATTCATCCTGTACATTGCAGGATTACGTAGATACAATATACATGTACATATAACACACTCAAAGTACAAAGAAATAATTTTCAAGAAGTTACTAGTTCACCAATAAATGTCGGCCTCATAATTCTAACGTCTAGTTATATTATAATACCCCCCGCCCTGCCCCTCCCTTACGATTACAGTCGGTGTAAAGGATATACTAACTATCTTACTACTGCACTTGCTATTATTATCACCTTACAATTCCACAAGTTACTAAAACTATGCACGACTTCAGTTAAGTGGGGTAACCAGAAGAAGCAACTCAGCTCAGCCTCTAAGCCCCACGTCCCTACTAGCTACTTCTATCCGCCTAACTTCTTATTCGCAACTTCTCACATGCGGATTTCAACTTGGTATACATATGCATACATTCATTTTCGTTTACATAGGCCAAATTTCACATACCCAGAGTTCACATTATCGTCTGTAACTGAAAATATATGTAAAGAAAAGATTTTGTTGGTGAAACTTTTTTTTTCCCGAAAAGGATAGTTTTGGGAAGCTCCGGTCTCGCGTACAATAGAGCTTTCGGCTGTTTTTTTAAGACCTGGAGAAATTAGATGGCGTAATTCATTCAATTCGAAAAACGTTTTCGGACCACCCTATAGAGTTTAAAGCAAGTGATATAACATCCGTAGTTTGAGGAAGGTTTGGCGAGGGGGGTAACTCTGAGATTTCTATTGCTCCAAGGATTATTGGCTTTTATCAGAGGTCTGGCGCAAGCCAAGAACCAAGAACCAAGTAGAACCAAGAACCAAGAACTCGACTCTCATTGTATTTGCGTCCCATTTGGCACAGGCTTTCAATTGAGCCCGTGCATTTCAGACCTATACTCATTCACTGTATCCCAAGCTTATTGTCTACAGTTCGAAGCCTCAAACTCTCTGCCCTGGTTTTACCCGCTGATTTTCGTCCCGCTAAAATCTACCGAGAGAAACCTCGTCGCCGGAAGTACAAACGATACTCTGGGTTATATCCCTCCACGGGTCGTATCATCCACATTTCTGTATACTCCATATTATAGTTATCTTTAACAAACTTTTCCCAAATGATACTTCGTGGGTTGTTTCTATTATAAAAGTTGTTTTGCTATAACGCCGTGTCTTACGAGTTATATTTTTATTTTTCTCATCTACTTCCCAATCTACGTTGGCTTGCGCAAAAAAAAAAAAACACAAAAAAACAACAACACAGGATGAAAAGTCAATTATATTCCAAATTCTTGAAGTTACAATAAATGTTTTTTACGTTAGATTTGTAAAGAATTATTTTTCAAAGTAAATCATTTTCTCCCGTTACTTCCTTAATTTTTATTTGCCGATCCGTTCTACAATTTTACCGACAACTTTCGACATTGGATGACAAAAAAAAAGTGGAGAAATAAAATTTTGAATAAAAACTCCGAACGGATTCATCCCCTCCGTTAATTTGAGCGTAAAATAATCTTTTCTGGCTACTCAAATAAATGGCTGTACATAGATATATACATGCCTACCTAACCTACCCTACGAAGCAAAGTGCAAACGCTTTGCGCTAATGACCCCACTTCATACTTTTAGTTACACGTACGATAAAAAAAAATATACACAAATGAATAAAAAGTAACTAAAACAAATTATAAAACGGACTCTATAGATCTGTGAATCGAGGTAGGTTATTGCACGTCAGATTCGGTGTTTCAAAGTTTCCAGAATTTTCAGTGAACGAATACCGTGGATTTTTTCGGTTTATCACAATATCGTATCATAAATCGCAGCGAAATTAATGGGCGCTGTTGTTCTGGTTCATTCTTTGTATTGAATTAGGATTTATTTCATTTCCTCGCACGCCTCGATTTTCCGTGCGAGTAAACGGAGTAAAACGAAAGGGTGGTTTTTTTTCGTAACATGTTATGATAATTCAACATTGGAACACACGTCATAATTCGATTTGTTCTCTCCACTCGGTTTTTAATAAGTTTCGTACATTGTGGGTATACGTTTAGCAGAATTATACATCTCGATGAAGGAACAAAGTAAAGGGTAAAATTTACAAGGAGAGAAAAAGTTCTTCAAAAACATTTTACAGATACATATATACGTATGTATGGGGACGATATCTGGTACTGTGCAGTCCAGGGAATGTGAATCCCCATTATGCGGAGCATGTGCGCTCATATGTGTGGAGGGCGCGCGCCCTTTACACGATTTTCTCTCCTGTCACATATGCCCGACTTTGTTCCGCGGGGCGGTAGGCAGTCCAGAACTCTTTGTGACAATCCCCTCGGTAATATGTGTCCAAAAGAAGGAAGAGATACGAGGTTATTTCATCGAGGGCTCTTGAGGCGTGCGTTTCAAACAATAAAAAGCAAAATCTGGCATTGCGTAGCTGCAGGTTCCACCCTTATATTCTTGGATTCCAAAATCGTGGATTTATTGATCTACTACACTCCTCAATTATTCTCGGTGAAATGTTTACGACTGGAGGAAAGAAACATTTTTTTTTTCTTATTTTATTTTGCAGTAGGTGGGGAAAAGGGACTCGAAAACGTCGCTTGGGAAAAGAGAATCTGTGAGAAAAAAAAAATAAAGCTTATACGTGTTACGTACATATAGATACCTTGAATGAAAAGTGGAAGGTGTGGACGTCAGTGATATACCCTATCTGTCAGCCCCTCATTGATTTCGGATGGTTGAACTTTCGAAAACTTGGATGGTTGCAAAAGAGAGTGTTCGAGGCTCAGGAATCAATTACCAAAGGACGATGGAAGGCACACGGCGCGCGCGCGCGTGAGTAAAAAAGCTCGAGTTAAAACCTCAAAAAGATAAAAATGAATGGAAAAAGGAGGGATAAAGAAAAAAAAATTCATCGAATAAAGATAAAAATATAAATTGGCCAACGCCTTCCCTGCAGGCAAGATATTGGTATTCGAGTTGATGTCGAAAAGTCTGGACTCTAAAGAAAACCACGTTGATCGTTTTGGATCCCGAAGAACCCGGTAAAAGTAGGTACTACAGTAACGGGGTTGCGAAATGTAATAGTTTAAGATTGTATGGTACCTATAAGGTAAATAGCCAGGTTATGTAGGTAAATGAAGGCATGAAAGAGTCAAGATTATGGGTAAAGTTTATATCTATCTCGAAGCTTTCGGAACATGAAACCCGCTGTTAAATATGTAAACCAGAAGTTTCTCCTTCTCTTCTTGGGCTACTATTATACATACTTGTATACCTCGTACCAACCAACCATTTTGAATGGACGTTAAATAGAAGCTATTTTAAACTAACCTAAAACCTTGAAAATTAATATCATTTTATCACCGCGGTTGAAACACCCTCACCGCTGTATAATGGCTACCATTAAACTAAAATATTTAGAGGGAATTAAATCGAATTTCAGGTCTGCTTAATATTTATCCATACTCTGGGACCATCCGAAAGTCCCAGGAAAGCATAGCTGAGTCGATATTTTGTAATAAGATCTGTAATCCAGGGTGTATACTTCATACCAGCTGCATCAGCGGGGATGTAGAAAAGTTGTAAGAAAATCAAAGTAAAAGAAGGCGAGGGATGATAGAGGAAATAAGGGTGGAGATTGAGCGGGAGGGAAAGGGGGTTGAACTCCGAGCAATGACCACAAAATTGGGCGTCGTAAAAAATGGTATCGCTTCAAAGTCCATTTATTCGGTATTTTATCATCGTACCGTACACCGCGTAGGAAAAGGGTCCTTAGGGATAGTCGTATAGTAGGGTAGGAATCATTCGGGCAAGAAATTAAATATTACCCACCATCTAGGGGAAAGGATACCGGAGGTTTGGGTTTGGGTTTTAGATGCGGGACGGCCAAACCTTCGCCTGCACGACGCCGAGAATCCGGATTCCAAAGTGCAGACTACCGTACGTTCCCGACCAGCAACGCCAGTCGCCTGCTGCTCCTGGTAACGCGAACCCTGCAGGACTTTGGGCTTCCGAGGGGCGGCTGATGGCTCCGTCACTGGTCTCACGGGAATTCGTGACAAATAACGTCCCGATGAACTACCGGCCCAAGCTTTACTCGCTAAAACTCACTGGATTCAAAGCCCATCCGATTATATGTATCCAGAATATGGTATTATATGCAGATCCTGCAAGATTTTCCACTGCCCGAACTCGGGGGATAAAGGTTTTTTTTTTTTCTCTTGTTTTCATGAATTTTCAAAACGATTTGAATTTTTTTTTCTATTTTATTCGGTCGACAATGAACTTGCGGGAAAAATGATTTCCCTTAGCAACGTACTTGAAGGAAGGTGTGTTGGTTCATGGCGTGGTTCGAAGGCGTACCAAGATCCCGACGTCTCGACGACGTTGCGTCGTATCAAGCGCCGGCGGATATTAGACTTGGCAAAGCACTAAACCTACGCCTGATGCAAAACAGGGTTTATACCATACCTATGTATACATCTGCATAGAGCTTTCATCCCTCCTTCCCCTTTTTGGTCGTCTAAGGTCTTGTGCTTTGCACAATTCCGCGCGGGTGGTTCTCCCAAGTCTGGAAACCTTGGGTCCCGTATATTCCCGTACATATACATATATATGTATATGCGGGGATATATATATATATATGTATGTATGTATTTCCCGATTCGAGTCCCAAGTTGCCGAAACAACAACAACTTCCCTAGCTATACTACTATATACTTCCTGCACTACGAGTATAAGCAATAATTAGAACAATAACCGTATCTGGGGACCAGGTCACGCTTTAATTAAAGACGTTTCTCTCGTTGATTTACTTATGGTTATACTTTTAATTGTAGGTATAGAAACAGAGTTAAAAACTGAAAGTAAAGAGTGAAGACAAAAATTATATAAAAAAAAAAAGAAAACAAAACAAAGAAAGAAATATCGGTGCGGGTGTTCTTTCCAGAGCTTTTTTTCTAGCCGCACTCTTATTGGACTGTGCTATGTGCTATGCAGTAGAGGGAAAGATTTGCATGAGAAGTTATAGCCGCGTAGATTAAAATACGATTTAGCATTCAAGAAGAGATAAAAAAATAAATAAAAAAATCTATAGAAAAGAATGAAAACAACGAGAACGAAGATCGAAATATGCAAAGGCAAAAGACCATCGCTGTTTTCTAACCCCCTACACCCCCTGAATATATACCATCCAACGGCTTAGCTTAGTTGCGTGAAATTAGCGGCGTGTTACGCGGTTGGCAGCCCTAAATTTAGGCCGTTCTGCCAGCCGGTATTAACGGTCTCGTGATTAATGTCCTGCACGGGTCGTCCCGTCGTTTCGACCCGGACTAATCCTACCAATTTTAATATCCCTATAGTTGTTATATATAGGTATGTACCTACGTAACTTGTTACCGCTACCCCTTGTTACGAGCGACAAATGTATTTGCGATACACATATACGTACCATATGAAATAGTTAATACCGAACGAGAAGAGAAGTATCTAGGAAAGCAGGAAAAAAGGGGGAGGGGGAATGAGTCTGGCACGCGACTCGAACTAGGAACCGTTCACCGCAGCTTCTATATAAGTGAACGTACAAAGCATAGCGATATGCCGACGATACCCGGTCGGGATATCAATGAAATCCTGGACAAAGGATCAACCTGGTGTAAATATAGATCTATATATAGTATATATACCTATATATATAATATGAGTTCGAGGGATGTGGAGCTCTCGATTCCGCTCCATGCCGCTTCGCCACCCCTCGGAAGACAGGACCTGCTGAGACCTAGGACGTTATCAACGTCGACCATCGAGAAGAAAGGATCAATTGACGAGCTTCTAGTCACGTGCTGCACGCCGCATGAACTACCCCCAAAGAATTTCGTATAAAGTTATATTATATTGGGTCATTTCGAATAGGTATTATATATGACAAAGTTCGTCGGGAAAATTGGAGTTGGGATTAGGGGTGGAAGTATTGAATTTTTATATATTTCGATCCGTTTTTGGGCGCATGAACTACTAAATATGAAATGCCTCTGAAATAGATTTTCGAAACTTGCTTCAATTTTTTTTTTCTTGTAACGGGACATTCATTATCTTCCAGGCACGTTTTTCACCTGCCCTGATTTTCTCACACGCGTCACGTGGCTGCGCTCGGTGAATTTTTTTTGTACGAAGAATTTTTAGATGAGAAAAAAATATATATTTAGATCTGTAATATCGGTGTGGATGCTGCGCGTATTAGATAAAGCCCCTTTCCCCTGGCCCAAACAGTGGTAGTTGGTTGCACAAGAGTCATAACGCGACATCTGTTTGGAACGAGGAAGGCGGGGCAAGGAACAGCCAAAAAGTGGAATGGGTAACGTGAACGAAGTATGAAGAACCTACAGTTGGAGGATCAGGGGGACGAGGAGTAGGTTTTTGGTGTGTCTCTACACGAAAGCCACGAGTGGTTTAGGGGCAAGAAGATGAAGCGTGTAGAAGGAGGTCGGAAGCTCTAAGCTCGAAGCTTCAGGCAACGCTTACCCAGGTACTACATCGGCCATCGTTGCCGTATAAAAAAAAATTTGATCTATTGCCGAGTAATATGGACCAAAAGGAGACGTAACTTTCTTGCATGCAAAAGGACCACCAAATCTCAAGCGACAACGTCCTATCCGATATTTGAAATTACTATGTTGGCAAAAATTGAGGTAGGTCACGTTGAGCGGTAGATATGGGCACATCAAGGGCGTAATTTAAGGTACCAAGACCACCGGCGAAATTCTTTTCTTCATTTTCAGATACATACATATACGTATACCCAGTTTATCGATCCTTCATGGTGGATTTTTTCCATCGAAGTTAAATTTTGATTTTTTGATTTAAACTCAGTTTTCCTTTTTCGATGGGCTTAACAATGGAAGAAAGGTATGCCAACTGTCGCAGAGAAGCTTGCGGGTAATCGGGAGGCTAAACTTTCACGATAAATCACCAAATGGATCGGCAAAATGGAGAAAATAAAGAGAGGCAGAGAGTATGAAAGAGAGAAAGCAAAGCGACGTATAAAGCGGGGAAAGGGAAGAGTCGAGCTGAGAGAATGCCGTATTCGTCGGTCGCGTGGGAGAGGATGGAATATAATGGATATTAATGTCAGCCCTATGCTGATTTCGTTGGCTCGAATGCGTTCATTTCTGGATTCCAATCCCGGAAAGGTTTACCGTATCCCGTGGGTCCCTACGAGACTGAAGTCTCTTAGAATTATGGGCCCCCCAGACTTTTCCTGCGATTTTTCTCCTCTTACTTCTCCCATCTTTTTCTTTTCCTCTTTGCTTCGGCCTTTTTTCCTGCTTATCAGTCAACGAGAATCTTCACTTTCCCCTCTCCTCATGTCTCTGAAAACAAGATAAAAAAAGCTTCCTGTCTATTTGAATTTAAACGTACACTCTTCATGCGTTTGCTCTTTAAATTCATTACCATCCATGATTCAGGCTTTAAAAAAGCTAGGTATCCGCTTAAATCTGGATTAAAATATATCGAAACGATTTCATCCGTCATTTTCAATTGTGGAAAACGTGGAACAATTTTTTTCTTTTTTTTTGTTTCGTAATTTTTTTGTTTTGTCCCGGGTATTCAAAACCCGTTTTATTTTTTTTCAACTATTATTTCACAAATGTCGTCAGTAATTCTGAGTTTAAAAAATGTAAAGAGCGCCGTAGAGTTGTGCAGAAGTGGACACAAGTCACGAATTCCGGTTTTTTTGATTCTGTAGTCTTAGCTGGTTGCGCAGGATTCGAAATAAGAACTGTAAGAAAACTCCTGAAGAACCTCAACTCTCGATCCTGACTTCTATACGCAAGCTAGTCTTATACCTCTTATATAGTGCAGCTTTCTGAAGATTTTCGTCCACCGGAATTTCACCTCGCGAGACACAATAGCTCCCTGTAACACGATGTTGCGGCCGAGGAAAGTGCCTCGGGGGGGTCACCGCCTCCATTTGTGTCGACGAAAATAGCGAAATAACCGCTCAACCCAGCGGTTGCTCTTCGTCGTCCTTCCTTCTCATTCTCCGTCTCCTTCTCTTCCTCTTCCTCTTCTTCTTCACCGTCATACCAAACCTACCTTCTCCTGAAGCCCGAGGGCACCTGGGGCAAAACTCCCTGCACGACGCCCGATGCCCAACGTCGACTATAATGCTGGTACGGCGTCAAATCCCACACCCTCTGCGACATCTCCAACGCCGCCTTCCACCTTGGTAGCAACTACAGTAGCACCACACCGACAAACTCTGTAGTAATTTCTGTCCGCGTTAGACACCAAAAAGAACTAATGGACGATGTTTAACCCCGCAGGAATTTTTCCGATCAGTGGATAGTATATTTGACTGGTGCTGAAGATTTTACTACTCATCCAGATTCTAGGGTAGGAAATACAGCTTTCGTCACGTAAAAGACCTTGATAATTATTGATCTTGGATTGAGAGAAAAAAACAAAATAATTTCCAGCAATTTTATAATTCTTATTTACATCGCGAAAGCTCCCGATACGTTTATCATTTGTTTGATCATTAATTCCTAAGATTGAAATTTTTTTCTTCATTTTCCACAGCTTACGATAAAACATTTTGGTTTCTCCCCCACGTAAAATACAAGAATAATTTTCACACAGCCAACTTCGGCTACATGATTGAATTGAGGAGACGGCATCCAACATTCGGCAAAAAAGAGGGAAGAAATCCCTGTATAGATTGAGAAGAAAATTAATTTTTCCTAAGTAATAATAACAGACTTGAATTTGAACGACGTTTCATTGGAAAAAAGAATCACTCGAATCTCAGGTAATCGAATGAAGCCAAGGAAAGGTTTTTATCATGGTGAAATAGACACGAAATTATCAGACAGAAATAATTGGGTGCTCGTAATCTTTCTCGAGAAAGCTGAAGATGGATGAATGAAAATTTGTTTTTAAGGATTTTTTCGAAGTCTTAAACATTTTTGTTTTTTTATCCAGCTCCTTATCCGTGATAAAGAAAAATCCAATGCACAAGCTTTTCTAGGATCCTCTTGAAATTCGAATAATTCCATCCGGCGATCTCCGAGCTAATACAACAATTCAAGAACGTATTTATTTAAGAACGTATTTATTTCGTATATACATGTATATATTTACAGCAAATCTCACAACATAATATATACTGTAATTCTAGAGTTGAGAACAAACACTAGAATCGTCTAGGTGATTCTTGTTTCTGTTCTATATCCTCAACTGAAGTGGTATATTCTGTATCTCCTCCCCCGCTAGATAATACCTAGACAACTGCAGTGTGGACATCTATATATGTATAATAATGGCTAGGAGTTTGTCTCAACGAGTACCAACTAGACTACGACACGTTACTACCTTGACCGTTCCCATCTCGTCCTACACCCACGGGATCCCTACATAGCAGAGGGCGACAACTAATTTATTTAGTCGCCTGCAACACTGGAGTTTGAGGAGAAAAAAAGATAAAACAAAAAACAAAAAATAGTTCAAGCATCATAAGCTAACAGAGTAAAAAACAAATTCGAAAAGAAAAAAAAAACATTTTAATTGATTCCGTAAAGTTCGAGAATCATTTTCTTATTCCTTTTTTTTTTCCTCATTTCACCGAGTTACCGTCAGACTTTGAACGTCCGGATTTGAGCATCCAATAGGGAAAGTTTTAGAGTTTTTAGATTATATTACACGTATGTTAGGGAAATAGATGGAAACGTATTTAAACGTCTACTGTCGCACAGTGACTAAAAATTATCCTGAAATAAACTATAAAGGTCTGAACCGTGATGGAATATAAAAATTGTTCGGAAAGTGAATCGAGTTTTATTTCTTATTTCACAAGAAATTTTTCAATTCATTTTTGTATCCCCCCCAACCTCTTGAGGGCATACCTTTGAACGAGCAATTTTGACCCAGAATCTGACAATGCGACTTGAAGGGTTTCGCATTCTTTTAAGTTTTATATAGAAAGATCATTAAATTCCTCTTTCGCACCAGAGAGTGAAATAGTTTTCTGCGAAAAAAAAGAAAACGATGAAATATTATAGTAGATATCGACTCCGGTTATACGGAAAAAGTGTAAACCGTATATTTATACAGAATCATCGAGTTTGAAAGTTTGGTGAAAATCTACTTTGTCGAAAAACGGTTTGAAAAGTTTTTTTCTTTAACTCGGGGGACGAGTTAAGGCCGAATACAATTCCGTAACTAGGAGAGGTGGGGTTAAAGTCATGGAATAGTTGAATCTTTTTTTAAAAACCGATGTGTGGCGGCTGGTTTGACTTCTTTCGCTTCCGCGCGAACGGCGACGCGTCGTTTTTCGGGGACGTCCATGGTCCCCCAGGAGGCGTGTGGGCCGCATGTTTATGGGAAAATAGGTGCGGCCAGTTAGGTTTTGGTTGGGTTATGTTGAATTTTGTGCCGCTACTTCTGCCTGCTACACTTCTAATTGCGCCATGGACCTGCCGCTACCTTGTTCAGATTCAGATTCAACCCAACGTCTTATATATATCACCGAAAATGGTACGGCGTCCAAAGCGATGCACGTCCAGCAGAAGAACAGCACCTATGGGGTATACCGTGTATGTAAATTAGATATATGGAGTCCAGTTAAAGGAGAAGCAGCAACAGGCGCAAGAAATTCTCGTTTCAACTTCTTGGTTCTTTCTTTACCTGACGATCGTAGCGGCGGTTACGCACTGGTCTTATATCACTGAGAAGATGTAGGAAAAAAAAACGAGGAAAGAATAGAAAAAAAAAAGGAAATAAAAGAAAGTGAGCGAGAGCCTGGTTTCAATCTTTTTCTCTGCTCACGCGGCGAGGCGACCGGGTGCCGGAGATAATAGCCGGGGATTCTTATCGAGCCGGTTATCGGAGATGGGAAGATATAAATGGAAGCTAAGCGACAACGCGTTCGGATATATCTGGCAGAGAAAGCGTGGATAAAATACCCCGCGCATCGATATAGAACTAGGTGTGTTATATACGTACGGATATACAATGCAGTGAAAACGGAAGAGCGCCGCGAGGTCGACTGCAGCGGTTATTTTAATTTGGTACACATCAGGAAGTATCGGATGCAGATGGTTCAATTTAATTACATCACATTCCGCGGTGGGGATATATATACATGTATATAGTACGTGCATGGGTTATGTAATATTGTATAATTATTCTAAGCGTTCATAGAAAAAAAAAGGTAGATTAATAGTCCGTGTCCGACTAATTGACAAATTAAGAAAATTAGGAAAGGAATATGGGCGACTAATTATTATACGACTTTCACCCTTTCGTTAATTATTCCCATGCAGTATGCGTAACACCCGACTTGTATAACTATACTCGGAGCCTCAAACACGTAAGGTAACAAACGCCATGTGGTTAACGAAACCATTACCACCATCAATTAAAATATAATCACGTTTCCTGAAATTTTTAACACCTGAATTAAATACCTGTGTATTTCCGTGTTTCGATCTTCTCGTGCCATGTTTGAAAATATTCTACAGAGTTTCGATGACTTTTTTTTTCTTCTGACTTTTTGCCACGTGATATTTGACGTGACGTCTGATCCCAGCTCAACGAAAAACATTACACGATCGTGAGCAGTCAATCGAGGGAATCGTCTGGTTTCAATCGATGGAAAAAAAGGAAAGAAATTCACAGACCGACTGGACGGAACAATTTTATCAATCAAACTAAACTCTGTCTCGAAGTGCCGCGCAGCTCTCGTTTCGTTCGGAGATTTCTCACCGTTTTAATAATAATCTAGATAATTTGCGAAATGTTTATTATATACGATAAGGTAAACGCGACTGCGCGTATAGTTCGCGGAAGCGTCGGGGACTATCGGGGATAGTCGGTGCAGGGATATATACTTTCGGAGGTGAGGGTTGTTCGCGGAGCGAGAGTTCACCCTCAGTTCAGCCGTGAAGCCGCCGCGAATAGCTTCACCTTCCACGGGGTTCGACCTACGATCCTTTTATAATCGACGATTACACCTTCGCCCACCTACATGACCGGCACTTACGACACCCTCGAGAGGGTTGATTGTCAGTGAGAGAAAAAAGACATAAGAATAAGAAAATAACGATAAGAAGAATAATAAAAAAGAACTGGATATTAAAACTCTGAAAATATCGAAAGACCACTAATTTACCTTGTCCATTTCATTTATTCTTTTATCCCCTTTCACTTCCATTCAGACCATTCAAGTCGTCGCTCGCACCGTTTGTTAATATTTCATTTGTTGAATTTTATTTCATTTCATTTTCGATTTTTCTGCTCAAACGTGCAGTGGGACAATCCGAAGACTCGAATGTAATGTACAATAATAATATGATGATCATTTTGATGAATGCTGGGAAGATGAGCACGATATGATTTGGGGGGAAGCCATTGATCGCCTGGCTGCTCGCTCTTCTCTCTGATAAATGAGTATAATAAATGTGATTTTCATTGGTCACGATTATTTTTACGTCATTTTGTACGGCCAGCGATAGAGACGACGATTATACAGCAGACGTCACATCCTGCAATGCAGAAGAGTTTATAGATATGGTGGGTTCGGTGCTCCAAATGTCAACGTATAATTAAAGATATAATTAATGGAGCGTAATTAAATATAATTAACGTGACTCCGTGCAGTGTGTTATACATACATATACCCGAATATATATATTTTATTGTATATATATACACATATATGCAGCTCGTTCAGGAGGACCGCCGCAGACCAATTAGCGCGTCAACACTTATCACTTCGCGAACCAATTAACTTTGCTGTATGAACAATGAGTAATTTGCGTACCAAGAACTTGGTATTATATTTTTAGTACATTAACTGCATCCGACTGAAATTTTCAAGTTGATGTACATGATATTAATATTACACTATTCCTTACGGTGATTAAAATCACATCCGCGCAGGACTGAAACTCAAGAGAATCACTAGTGATAAATCGAATCACAGGACTGTTTCCGAGAATAATTATTCTCACCTGTAATGTGATCCAAGTTTTGATGAACAATTAATATTCGATCAATTTATATCATAAATCTATACGACATCAATCGTTCATCGGGATCGGTAGTGAAGAGCTTCTATATTATAAGATTCGAAGAAATTGAAGAGAGACTTAAACTGACCAGTAGTGACCGAACGTCGCTGCAACGTCGAAAGAATCGGTAACAGAAGAAGGATCAGTGATGACAGCTAACTGCACGTGACACGTGGGGACCTTTCAAAGCCTTTGGTGAGTCACTCAAACTAGCCCGCAAAAATTAAGACACCTTTTCAGACAACGGAAATGCGGTAGCAAAAATTTAGCGCACGATGTCCGATGAAAATTCATCCCTTGCATAATTGAGCTAACAAAAGGCACACAGCTGCGTTGAATAGAGCTTTCTCAGGTTTGAAAATCGGCGATTAATTACTTTCGCGAACAATTGTTTCGAAGGTGGTTCGACGAGGAGTCGACAAACACGACCCCCGTAACGCCGGTATAATGCATGATCTGAAGGGAGAATTGTAAACTACGAGAAGGGTGATGTAATTACAGGAAATCCATGGTGCTTTAATGTGGTGGCCTAAAATTTGACGATTCAATTGCGAAGATCGACGCATTTGCACACGTCGCCCCTAAAAGGTATTATATATATACATGTTCCACACTTTCAGCGACACCGTGGAGCAAGCCAGTCGTTCCCTCAGGGTATAAACTCATTACGAAAATGGGATCGCTGCAGAGATTTAACCGCCACAATGTCGTGCACCACGACGTATACTTGCGACGTGGTGGTTTCGCTAAATGGGGGAGGGATTCGGGATCCTCAAGGATTTGGGATTCGAACCACCTGGGTACCCAGACGGCAGGTTGTGGGTTACGTAGTGGGCGGAGCTGATACGCTCGTTATATTATACCACCTGGTAAAAGTGGAAACGTATTATACGAGCATAACATGAGTCCCGTGACTTTTCCACTCTGCACACACCTCAAATCTTACATCTTGGCATCGGCACGCGATCGATAGAACATAGAAATGATCTTTTTTGGCGAGTCAAGAGGATTTATCTTACGGTTCAGAAGTGAACACGAAAAGTTGGAGGGTTGAAACACCTCTTTCTTCGTTGATCCGCCGCACTGAGTTTACCAAAAAAGCACTTTAGCTGATGCCGTGATGTGTACAGGGTGGGCCGCAAAAATACGGTTCATTTTGAAACGTGAAACGAAGCTCGAACGGGTAACGAATACGGGCAAACTTTTTTTCTTTTTTTTTCCCCCCGCTTTCGTGAAAACCGAAAAAGTGAACGCCACAAAATTCAAATTGAGCCAGTCTTGTTTCACCTACCTTGTACGCTCACGTGTTTCTTTTTTATATGGTTTTTAATACATTTTATTCATATAAACGGAAATGAAATTTTCATCAATTGTGTACAACGTTTCTCGGAAGGTTTCGTGTATACCTTGTTTTCCATTTATTCATTCATCCGTTTGTCGGAAAGAAATTCCAAGTATACGTAAATAATTTAATAATCGAAACACGTGTTCATCTGTGCGTAAATAATAACTTACGGTTGCACATGTATACAAATTTACCTCACATACGAGGCAGTTCGTACAAAAGCTAATTAAGCAAATGCCAGGGGGGTGATGGCTAATAATTTACTTCAATGAGTAGGCTGTAATTGCTTGCTTAAAGGTCGATAATATTTGCCTCTACGCACAGCAAACAAATGTATCTAACAATCAGTTCAACGCTCCTGTATACATACATGGACGCGGGATATCGTATCCATAATATTATAAGTTTTTTCCTTTTCTGTCTCTCAATCAAATTCCCTCTCCAATCCCTTCACGTTTTCACCCCTCAAGGCTCTACCTCAGCAACGGATGTACAATTAAAAGTCTCTCCGTGTGCAAATTGCTGTGTACGTATTATAAGGTGTAAGATTTTACAAATATAGGTATATTCTCGTAGAGCGAGAGGTTCAACGAGCGAAAAGCGAACGATACGAATCACGGTGATAAGATTTAATTAATAATTAACGACTTCGCCGTAGCTGCTGCTGCGAGGCGAAACGAAAAACGAGGCGCCGCTCGTCAGTGCTCTTCCTAAATCAACTTGATAGCCTTAATTGTTACGTAACTCCGGAAAATGGGCGCCGATTTGTTGAAACTTTTGAATCTAACTTTCAATCGAATTCTACCATCCAACATCAGATTCAAAAAAAAAAAGATCGGAAGGTCGGGTGAACCAATCAGCGATAATTATAACGGAATATTATACTTTTGAACTTACATTTTTGTATAACGTATGACAGAATACAAAAAAGTATACGAAAAAAAAAAACAAAAAAAAACAAACAAACGAGAAAAAAGGAAACTCGCGTGATCGCGGGAACAATCAGAGAAGATCGGGTTCCAACTCTGAACTGGTTCTAAAACTTATGGGGATTTCCCGGTAGCTTGTTGAAGGAGGGCGCAAGGAGAGTGTTAATCCGACTTAAGTATTATTTAGAGGTTCCGTTCCGTTTCGTTTAGTTTGGGAATGGAATGTAATGGAATGAAATGGTGCGCGTGGCGTATAGCAGCTAGCTTCAGCTACTCAATTTATACGTTTTTGAGTCTGTAGATTTCTCGTTTAGAAATATCCATCCAGGATGTTTTGCTCCCGCTGCTCTCTAGTCGACGAAACTACAGCCGCGGGGCTAGATCATCTAATACACGAGTTCTCCGAGTGTCGCTAAATATCTCACTCTGTAGTTTTTCTACTCTTTTTGAGAGTTGAGATTGCTCCACGCCGTGGCTGCCACCGGTGCACATTTATGATGTTTAAGATACGATACCGCTCCTGGAGACGCTCCAAGATTGTCTCTCTTCCTCTCTCTCACTTTATATATATTGCGTATAAATCCAGAATACAAACGAATACCCATCGGAGACGTGGGATTATCGCCGATTTATATTGGCAGTAATAACTCTTGGTCGTTAGCGCAGAATTAACAGAAGACATCGTTCTAGTTGCAGACTGAGATAAGTATGGTCAGTAACTTTTGCGATCGCATCTTCAATTTTTTTACAAAATTACAGTCTCCAGACTAGACCCATAATTTATCATCCAAAAAACTTGCCACGGACACGAAAAACTTAGGATCCGAATCACGTGATACGCCAAGCAGGTTTGATCAGGGTATACCTTTTAATATTTTTCAGATAAATAAGAGTACCCACACTACTATCGGGGAAAAATGAAAATCTTAATCCGAAAGAATGGAAAAGTGGAAAAGCTGATTTTCTAAAGTAGTTTTTTTTTTACCATTTGAGCAGATAAGAAATTGTAAGAAGAAAAAAAAACAAAAAAAATTCCATACTCCAACGCACTAATATCCTTACGCATAATTTCATCCGAAATCACGTACGAGTGAATAATTTATCCAATCTCTTCTTTGGATTATTTCTGATGAAATTCGTCTGTGGCAGACTCCCCACGCATGTGAAATATTTATGTTATCTACCTACTCGTGTCTGCAGACGCGAAAGAAGTGGATAGAATTCGTTCAAGGAGGCGTCGATTAGACGGGCGAATGAAAATCCCAAAGTAAGTGAGAACATTCGAGCCCCTATGCAAGGTTCGAATTGTTTTTCAAAGAGAATTCTTTCTGTGTATAGGTATATATTGACCTATGCGTACATGGATAAATCTAAACACTCATCCGTGCCTTACAAAGTCTGGTTCAAATACGTGGGAGGAGCTCAAATAAGTAGTCGAAAATCGTACCAACGTCGCAGACAAGACGAAGAAGAGAAATTATTGTTGAAGTACCCACTTCTATTTTGTTCTAAACAACGACCCGCAGTACTCCTTATCTGAATTTATACACGATGGGGTTGCAGTAAAACATCGAGGGTAGAAAGTGGAAGTGGAAAATGGAAATGGGAAGCAGAGCTTGGTGATGAGGATTCTCGGGGACAGCCTTGGCAATCAAACAACGATCACGCCCGTAATGACCGACTGACTGCAGCAGCAGGAGTAGCGGTAGAAGTATAGAGGGTATTACTACAGTAAAACGTGGGGGAGGGGGGAAAGTAGTCTGGGGTGGTTTAGATTTTGCAAAGGGGATGGGGCTCTCATATAGTATCCTAGCGGGAGAAACAGCTGCGAGTGACACCCCCTTGTAAAGCCTCTGCCGTCGTTTCTCACCCCCATCCACCCTACCTATTTCCCCAACATATTATAATTACAACCTATACACATTCCCCGAGTGAAATTTGCATGATTGAGCAAGAGCCTGGCGGCGCGACGTTGGCGCGTTACTACAGCGAACGCGACGTTTTCTATATAAATATCCTACGTGCATAGCTATAAAGGAACGTAAACCGAGAATTGTGGATATTGAGAAGTGCGGACTGTATACGTATAAATATATCATATAATATCGAAGAGAGGAAGAACCGTTTGCGCGTAATCGTTGTTCAGATTAGGCGTAGTAATTAATAAGTTTAATCTCCAAACGAATTACATAATGGATTTACAATTGACTTATTTTGAATAATCACTCGGCCGTATGGTACACTGTGAACTATTTCGCAGGGTACTTTTTTCTAGATAAAAAATTAAACACGTACGCTATTATTATCCAGTCATTCACCTCCGGTTCTGGATATACCTTCATATAGAAGGATATCGTATAAACCGAACACCTGCAGTTCCTGCGGATAAAATCAAATTAAAAATCAATTCAAGATTAGAAATCAGAAATCAGAATATCAGAGGGTGGTCCGCACTCCCATAATCCCCATCCCGCATCCTTTTCCCTCTGCATATATGCATAACTATAATTATGAATATTGTGCTTTGGGCATCTGTCGCACGACGGGGGGGAATACGTGTGCGCTCTATTCCTAGTGCAACGATCTTCCGAACGAGCTTTTCCCGCCGTACGTCGCGTCACATCATTTTCTACGTATATGTACACATATTTATACAACCCATATACCTATATATTATCGGATACCTACTGCAGTCGTCGACGCGACGAAATGAAACTGATATCTATGTAAATCGACTCACTATACATACCTTCGCATACACACTGCGCAGACTGCCATACGATATCCTATACCTATAATACGCTACCATGTTGCGTATCGTACGTAGTTATTCGAAAGTATACAAATAGTTTCGTGGCGTCAACGAAAGCTACCTATATACCATCCTACGTATAAAATCATTTTACGCCTGTACACGATGTAAATGTAAATTTACTTTTCAAGCGACGTACGGAACACTGCGAAATTGCCAGCACACGATATACTCTCACGTTCAATATCTTCGTGAAACACATGACATGATTCTCGATATCTGTACATTACGCGCGTAAAAAAAAAAACAAGAAATCAATATTCCGATCAGAACGAGGACCCGATCGATTTCCTTCCAGATATGCATTTATAATCATTTGCATTCGAAGAAATCGCGCAAAAGAATACCCTCACTGTCATGTAGTGAATAAAATAAGAAATAGATATGAATGAACGAATAAAAGAATAAAATAAATCACGACGTACGATAAGGGTTCAAAGGTCACAGTGCGAAATCCGTTCGAAATATCTTGCTTAAAAGTATCCGGCGTTTGTAACTCAACACGTCAAGTCGAAGGAATGCGCGATGTATACTTTGCACATCGCAGCCATGTGGCTCACTATGTACACTTGGCGAGATCATAACTGACATAGTTAGACACTACGCGACGAGCTGTAGGTTGGCGTAAAATATCCCTAGTTTAGGCAGCAAACGGGGGCTTGAGTTTTCGCAAATATCTCGAGAACTGATTGAGATTTTCGAAATTTTAAAAAAGATTCGAAAAGAGGAGGAAATGTCCTCAAAAAAGTCTCGACTCCCGGAACTAGAGGACCATTATTTATAATCTTTCTAGAAGCGTGAAAACACGGCCGAAAACGGCTAGTCTGGCTTGCGCGCGTCATGCAATGAAACGGCCCACGTGTCAGACTAGCTGTTTTCGGCCGTATTTTCACGCTTCTAGAAAGATTATAAATAATGGTCCTCTAGTTCCGGGAGTCGAGACTTTTTTGAGGACATTTCCTCCTCTTTTCGAATCTTTTTTAAAATTTCGAAAATCTCAATCAGTTCTCGAGATATTTGCGAAAAATCAAGCCCCCGTTTGCTGCCTAAACTAGGGATATTTTACGCCAACCTACAGCTCGTCGCGTAGTGTCTAACTATGTCAGTTATGATTAAGGTATGTGTACATATATAATGTGATCATATATTTGAACAAATAATTTTTACACCGGCCCATATCTTTGCGTCTCTTCATATCATAACGGCTTTAATTGACATTGAGTTAAATATCTGAGTTTTCAGTATTATTGAAATATAAAAAAAGAATTATTGGAATTCATCTTAACCTTTTGTTGTAGAGATTATTAAAATTCTAAAATCGCCCTATTAAGAACTACCGTGTTATTATCGGACGAAAATTTTTACCACCTCATTTATCCTTTCCGTTCAACTTCATGTATGGAGCATAACTTCAGCCCTCGTTGGGTTCAACTCCTATAAACATATCTTATCGCTAAAAATGCAGCAACGGGTTCTTTCTTCTGCTGTGAAAATTGGGAACGGACGATGACGTGGCAAAAATAGGGGTGCAGTGCGTGGTGTATTAATACACTAAACACAATGTGCAACGTGTTCATCGATGCGCGTATACGTTCCAGACGTTCAATTCGCCGTCCTCTCAACAGTGCAGATGAGCAGTCGCTATGCGATCGGTTGAACCTTCACCGCGATATGACTAAAAAAAAAAAACGAAAGAAATATGAAAAAAAAAACCCAATTTAGTTTTATGGCTCTTCGGGTGCGAGTGCGCGGGTCCATATCGCACCTACCTATATGGCCACATATATGAAGTAGGTATATGTATACGACTACACTCACTTGCGGAGGTTCTTGTTTTTTTCTTTATTCTTATTTTTTTTTTTTCCACCCAGTTTTGCGATACGCTATTACGTACGGGAACTTAGGGTTCCTGTAGGATGAACGCGAAGATTACCCTCTGCACGGACTTTGCCATTACCGTGAAAGCATTCGGAGTTACGGTCACGCATACGAAATCCTGAAAAAAAAAAAAGAGTCGAGGAAAAGCGAACAAGAAAGGAAACCCGGTTCCTCTTGATGTCCTATCTTTCGAAATAACGTCGATGAATAGGTCCACCCAATTTATATCATCTAGATATATCGAACAAATGAGCAGGAAAAATCATGTGTAAATTTGAAAGATATGTTTCATTACTTACCTTTATCACATGTTATCTTTTTCTTTTTTTTTCTTTCTCGTGGTTCAATTTTAACTCTATGATTCGGGAAAACGTTCCATATACGTATACGTTATAAGAAACATTTGTGATGTTATTGCATCGGTTGAATACGTTGCGTCTCCATGATATTGGTTTAGAGATAAATATGAACTGTCTCATGTTTATTGGTCGCATGTCAGGATAGATAAGGTAATATGAGCCGCCAGACAAAAATGGTCAGTATCGTTTGACGCAAATTTCGTAAGATTTAACACTGTCATTGTTGATTAATTTATCTTTTTTAATTTATCTTTGGTACCGGATCTTCTACTGATCGCCAGTTTTAACATTCGGCGTATCGCTAAAAACATTAATACTAATACTGTCAAGATTATGAAGGCCAAATCCAACAAGAAGTACTGTACAAAAGTCAGCTCCCTCACAGCTGGCTTGAGGTGTTTCGCACCGTTGTTTTTTATAACGTATTCTACAGAATGAACGGCTACGTCCAAAGGATGATCCATCTCGCCTCGCCAATACGCCGATACCTGAAATTCAAAGCAAGCAGTGTACGTTTCGATCACCGAATCAAGTAGAAACTCATTATTTGCTTTAGTAAAATAGATACCTACCTTTTCCACATTCTGCTTATATTTTGGATCAGTTGCAACCTTCATAATTGCCTCGTAAATATCGTCCTCTGTCATCGTTGAAAAATTCAATACTTCCACAAAACCTTTCATCTGTGCCAATTTTATGTTCTGTCGTTGATCTCCAAAGATGGGTATGCTGACGATTGGAACTCCGTGATAAACTGTTTCCAATAGACTGGATATTCCACCATGGGTGATGAATACCTTCAATTTGGGGTGCGCTGATGAAGTACATTATAATATTTCAATAAAATGCACCGATTAGATCTTGGGAAATTCTGCTTTCTCTGAATCATTACCCAGTACATCATGTCGCGGTAGGCATTTTTCTATTCGCACATTCTTTGGCTTATCCGTCATCGTGTTATTTTCCCATTCCCACAAAAAATCGTAAGGCACACGTTCAAAAGCTTTTTTCAAGGCCTGATTTAAATGATCTGGGACTTCGATGCTCTTGAAAATCGACCCCAGACAGAAGAAGATCACCCCGTTTTTCGATGAATCCAAGAACTGCTGCAAGTCCTATAAAAAATTTTCATTATTTCATCTACCCGGTTAATCTGTATTATATTCTCGAAGCAAATTACCGAAGATAACGGCTTGGCTGGTTTGATGTGCATTCCAGCGACGTCCTTCATATTTGCCATGTATGGACGGGGAGATGAAAATGCAGGATGGGTATTAATCAGGATGAAATCGGCTCTCCTTTCGAGTTCCTCTAGATCAGGGATCTCAACTGTAGGATCACCTAAGTATTTAGCTGCCAGTGCCTGCTGCCGGGGCATGTAGTAGTATTTTCGAGTGACCTCGATGAAAATAATCGCAAGGGCGTTCTGAAGACGTTCGAATAACGTCATTTGGTCGCCGAGGCTGAAATATGCAAACAATCAACGCTACAGGTTGTCGTTACGATAATCTGGTGTGAAAAGTTGAGGTTTTCGATGTCCTAATTCAACCTGAATCAATTCGTCATTGGATTCTTCGTTGAATTGACCGAACCTGGAAGTTTCTCAGTTGGTCTGATTTCAGGAGCTTGCCTTCTTCACCTGATAAATTCAGCGGGCACGTAGCTCCAAGGTGCAGAGTTTCCGAATATTCCGTTGATCGTTGACGTGGTACGAAATGTGCTGACGAGGACTACCGGGCATTCGAGTTTGTGAACATAGACCAATAAAGCCTCGCTTGCGAACTGCTCCATAACTACAACATCGTACTTTTCCTTTGATCTGATGAGACTTTGCGCTTCTGGACTGGTCAACATCATTTCTACCACCGAAATTCCGGCATCATAAAAAAATAATTGGTGCTGAACAAAGTTTACGTTGAAGTAGTCCATTATCGTAAGATTACCTTGGAAAATAAAATATCATCGAAAATCTTTATACTGACTTTTCATCCGTATTTATATCAGCCCAACGCGGGCTATTTATCAGATACTCATGCCATGAATTTTCTCAAGTTGCAATAATTTTGAACTGTATACGAACCGCCTAATGGAGGACTCTCGTAGATAATTTCTCTGTAATTCGTGGCGTTGAAACCAGTTGGAAATGGGACGAACATCGTGATATCGTGTGTGTGATCAGATGCATCTGAAAGGTGCATCGAAGCTTTTTATTATTCGTTGCATAGGTATGAGTTTTCATCCACCAAACGACCAAACTAAATTAGTCGGGACAGAAGAATCATTTGTTACTTTATTCTAAGATTTTGAGGCATTCTGATTGATTTTCTTATTACATTTCAAGAGAGTTTACAAATTTTTATTTCTTAACCTCAGTATATTACTCACCGGAAGATTCATAAATACAGTCAGTGGTGATTAAAAAGTCTTAACCGCGATTCAGAATAGTGTACACAACTCTCATTATCGTAAGAGTTGTAGACTTTCTTTGAAACTGGAAAATTATCGACGCTATACAATCTCAGATTTCATTACACTCCACTCTGAACCGTCAGAGTACCGGAAAGCCACTTATATAACGGCCCGGGAAAAGTATTTCAGCTTTTGATTAATCTATAAAAATCTGATAACTGATTAGTAATCAGTGACCCCGAAACCTATTTGGACTTATTTTTTGATTTTTCTAGTGAATTTTAAGTCGGATGAGAAATTTCTGTTAAAATAGTAAAATCTAATATCAGCATTACCCTTTCGGACAGGTAAGCCACTATAGTCGTTCGACTCATGATCGACACTTCACACATGGTCAATTCATGATAAAAGGTACCTTTTGTACGTTTTCTTATCGTTAGAGAAATCACGTACCCCGAATGCCAGTATTCTGAAGGTTAACAGTTGGCGCGACGCTTCGGTAACTATTAAATTATATCTGCATAAGACTTCACATTATCACACGACTAGAACGTGTGCTTGAATACCAATCACGTCAGCAGACTGACAGCATATGTTAACTGATCCTAATAAGTAGGTTCATCGACCTTAATTATCTATAGATAACGACCGAGTAAAATGCGTAAGTACACATAATTGAAAGTAGATTTGTACGTAGGCACAAGTTGAATCTACACGTCTATAGTATAGAATGCGTCGTGTTACACATTTTCAATGAACTGTATACATGTAACTCAGAATTGGGATGCTCCCTGCACCGAGGGCCCGCAGCACCATGCACCCTAGTGATCAACGTTTGAGTGTTATTTTTCTTCTATGTTTTCTTTTCTAAACGTTATTTGGCACAAACAGTTTGAATAAACACGCCCGATTGAATCTGACGTATGTACGCATCTGGCTACTAAATAGGTGTCCACGCCGATTGGCGTTTCTCTCATCCCCTGGACGCGATATACATGCGGGACCCCGAGGACTCCCCACTCTACTCGACAAGGACGCTCTTTGCAAGTTTCTAGAACCCTCAGTAAAAACTCTACGATTTCAATAGACTCGTAAAGTGGTGCTACAGCTTCGGTACACGTATACACACGTATACCGTGTAATTCTTTCCCCGATATCATTCAGAGTATACAAGAGCGTGAATTTAGTTAACCTTATAGAAAACTATCGAGCTAGGTCGACGCGTTCAGACACTGACGCGCAATAACATTAGATTATACACCTCACACCCCCCATAATCTTCACCCCTATACGAAGAAACTACAGCAACGTTGCTCGACTATACCTACACCACCTACTCCTCCCTTATATTCCGCAACAACGGAAAACAATCTTTGCCGGAAAACACCGCCTCGAATAATTTATAGGGGCGGGTGAAATTTGCGCCCCACATCGCGTCGCGCATCGCACCGTTGCCCGTTCGCAGAGAAACGCGTTCCCTGATGCCTAGGGCAAAACCAACCACCACCCCCCGAGTTATCTGTCACTGTTACCCACCCCCTTCTTTTCTCTCGTTCTTTCCCTCGTCTCTTGCAGCACCGGTAACTACTATATATACCGTCCGGGTTGCGCAAGGGATTCGAGTCAACGCTAACAAAATAAACCCAAAAACCACCACCTAAGGATGAAAGATGGCCGCCTAATCGCTACGGATTTAATTTCAAGGGTAGTTTTTCCCACTCGAACCTAGCTCGATTTTTTTTTCCACGTTCTCCGTGAAGAGGGAGCTTATATCAGGTACAAATAATAATTGTATTTACTATGAAAAAAAAGACATCGAAGTATATGTATAAATAGATTATCGTGTGAATTTACAAATCAATCATGGTAAAGATTTTTTACAGATTCTCAGAATATGCTGAATTTCACTCAATTGTTGTTTTCGAAAAAATGTAAAGACAACAGAAGAACCTCGTCGCTTTGCCATGAAATATCTCTTTATATAAGTTGAAGCGGAAAGGATATATGTCCAAATGAGAATCCCGGTTGGTTATAGGGAGTTATTCAGGGTAACGTGTAAGCAGCCCACGTTCTGCACGCTGCCAATTCTCTTCCCCAACATGTTAGAAACGTACAGTAGATGCGTTTCCAGTTCGTAGGGTTATTTACCAGGATCGTGAGTCAGAACAAGGATCGCGCAATGCATTCCATGGTCTCATGGGAGCAAAGGGACTCACAAGTTAGGGCTGGAGATATCGGGAAGGAACTAATCAACGAGAGAATGGGCAAAAGGCCCTTTATACATACTGTATATACGTTAAAGGGACGGAGGATTGGAGGGTCTCCGTTCGTCTTAACGTTTGCATCCATCCGATCCCCAGTCGACGCAGCCCTTCCTCCGGGACGAGAGTAAAAAAATAAAGCCCTTGATAATGACCTTATATAATACAGTGTGGCATAAGATAGATAGACTTGTATTATAAGTCCCTAGATCTCCTTTACACATTGAAACCGTTTTACACGGCCACATAACTTCAGTCTGAAAACTTTCATCCCCCTAAGGCAGCTTCTCCCTTATGTTGAAGATATTCGCGAGGGCAAAACCGCGTCCTGTTTACGCGTTGATAAAACTTTCTGTCATATTTTTTTTCGTTTCCTTTTTTTCTTTTATTTATTTATTTATTGTTTTTCAAGTAAAACTTTCTGGTACATGTACATTACGCATATGGTGGTGAGTGTATGCCGAACGTATTGCGCGTAACGGGCGTCGAAAATGGGCGGAAACTGCAATACAGGGATAGAATTCTTCGGGCGAAGTATTCGCAGCGCGGTTGGCGAGTGCTTATATATGTACCTATGAGTATATCCGTGTATAGATATACATAGTTTTCCCACCGGGGAGGAGATTGATTAGTGTGGAGGGGGCGAGACCAACCAACCAACCAACGTACGCTAAGTGGAAACTGAGTTGAATCAAAAACAAATGACGAAGGTCGGACAGGAACGATTTAACTGTTACTTGATTTCGTGATTCATTACTTTTTCTGAATCTGGAAAAAGAATGATTGCTAATAGTTACATGAGAGGAAAGAGTTCATAAAATTGAAAATGATGGATCACCAAGTGCATGGATAACAATTAGATAATCATACATTTTATTCAAGAATAATGCTCAAATTATTATTGATAAATCATCCCTCTGTTTTGATGACGAATAACATATCAGAGTAATATAATCCGCTGGACTGTTCTTATATAAATTACGTTCTGATTCTTGATTCAATAATAAATTTTTTGTTTTTGTGTAACGCCTCGAATTCGTGAGATTCTCTTTCACCCTTTACTCTGCAATAGTAGTTGGGTGCTGATCGATCGATGTGCGTCTCTAAAGCTGAACTGAAAGCGTCGCGCAGAGATTGTGCTACAGGAGCTCCAGAAGGACGACGCGAGGCGATATCGTTCTTTGATTCGTGACCGTGACTCCCTCTCTCTCTCTTCCCATCTGTCTCTTTCTATTTTCGGTACAGCAGCACAGTAGTTAATCAAGTTCATTCACAGAAGCTTGAGTCGCTGCTGGTACCGCTTGATACTCCGAAGCTACTCACGACAGCCATACCCTTATAGATATGCCACAGTGTTAAGGTGAACAAGCAGAATAGGTCCGCCTGTACAGTATACCAACTAAACATGTGCATTTTGGTACACTAACAAGAAATGTTTTACAAGCATGCGAGCAGTAACTACACAACAGAGAAACTCACACCTTAAAACCCCATGTGCTTAATACAAACCTTGTACACTCGCAGCTAGTCGACGCGGGACGTCTTTCTAAGCGTTTCAATGACTTGACTAAACCTCGACACGGGTGTTGTATGTACGTTTGCTATACATACGTATCCATGTATTTAGTATGTGTAACCTATGTTATGTGCTCGAGTCGCCTCGATTTCGAATAGAAACTCTGCAGACGTGTCAGCTGTTGTTTGTTGCACATAAGTCACCCTGTCAGCACCCACGTGCCAGGGAATTTCAAAGCCACCCACATCATTGGAAATTATTTTCTTACATCAGGTAAACCTAAATAAGTTACTGACGCAGTGCCGATGATCCCTATAGAGTTCGGCCGATACGGGAACATTAAAGGTTTTTGTCTCTCACTACTTGTAGTTTTATTCGGCTGTTGGCGAATAAACTGACGTGAGTTTATTGACTGATGTTTCTGCATTTCGGTATGTGCGTTCGTACACAGCTCGATTTTCTGTTCCGTCCTCGTAAACGCCGGGATTTTGCCGACCTTCGATATATCAGGTTGACATTAAACAACGAAGTTTTGGAACTGCCGTTAAACGCTCGTACACCTCTGAGTTATGGCTTTAGGGCAATATTATTATTTGTTTATCAATACTAAACCCCTTGATTTATCGACGATAAAGATAAGTATACCTCCTACTACTAATACTACCAACAAAATTCATCGTTAACGAATCCAAACCCAGCGTGCGCGATGGTACCTTATAGAACCTCCTGCAGTAGTTAATACCTCATAAACGCGATAAGAATTGCACCTATAAGAAGGGAATAATTGACCAGCCGGGTGAGTCGAAAAAAATTACAGCTACGCTACCAACTTTATCACGTGACTAATAACCCGTTCTCTTGAGTTCTGTCTATCCTGCATCAATATCAACCGTCGCCGCCGATGGAGACTTCAAATTTTTGAATTTCGAACTCATCGAATATTCAATAGAAAGGAATAAAAAAAAATAGATAAATATTTTATAAGGGTAGATACGAAATACAAGCTGAATACAAAATCCGGGGTTTTATACGTCCTCGAAAATATTTTTAATCCGAGATGTGAGCCAACTTTCAGAGGTGCAGGTTCATGATCGTGGATTTTACCCTATGAGTGGCCAGCTTTAGCGATCCGTTAACAGTTGATCGCCAGAGCGTGGGACGTGTCAAGTTTTGTATGTGACACTTGCCACTTCCGGTTGGTTGGATTCCTTAATACGGTAATACCGTGGCCCTTAAGAGGTGAAACACGAGGGTCGTTCGAGGGCCGTGCCCAGCCATAGTACGTTGTCCGGACGGTAATTCGTGTGAGAACTCACAACTGCCTCTTGAAGCACTTTCTCTTCTCTCTTTCTCTTTCCATGTCACTTATACGCCGCGGCGTCGAGCGCCCCTTTCTCTCCCTTTCATAGTCCTTCTCTCCTCTTATTTTCTCCTCTCGAAAACCTTGCAGACCCCAACTCTGCAACAGCATTATAGTGGCGAGCCTCTTCTCGCCGCGAAACTCGAGCACCTCGAATTCAATGGCGTGCGGCAGAACAACTCTGAGATTTTTATTCCTAACGTGATTATGAATATTGTACTCAGCTACTCGAACCCAGCACAGCGTATTTTTTGTCATTCAGAAATTAAAAGAAATTGACAAGAGCCAACAATCGATCGATTTATCCATTCGCTCATCGTTCGTTATCATCCGTTCGATCGTCATTGAATTAAACGAAGGAGTCAACGGTAAACTGCAGGATGACTCGTCCGATTTTTCTTTTCTGTGTTCGTTATACCATGAAATACGTGTGTTCGCCGATCTTTTCTAAAGATTTTTCTACCCCGCGAGTGATTCTCCACTTTTTTCGATTAAGGGCAGTCCTTTTGTGTTCCCGAATGGAATATCGGGGAGTGGGGATGGGAGAAACGTCATCTGCATCAAAGACGTCTGGCATGTGATGCGATAGACTATGAATGATTCTTCTTTCCCGTCATAGTTTTTTGAATGCTTATCGTATTTTATTAATTTATTTGCTTGTTTCTATTCCTGGGAATATAAAACTCCTGGATTCAGTTATATATCCGCGCGCTGCCACGGATCGTCTTAGAAAGAAATATATCTCTGCAGTTATTTCAATCTCTTGAGACAATGCAGGGTTGAGAATATCTATCCAATACGGTCTAGACACGTGACAAAGATCGAATCGAATTGAATGAAGCGAAATCGAAATAGGATCTCAAGACGTGACGCGTTTGACTTCCTGAATAAAACCGCAACTCTTGCCATTTTTCCAAGCATTAAATCGCAAGCAGTGATATTCTTGTAATTGAATAACAGACTCTTCTGTCTCGGGGTCTTTCACTGATATATCGGCACACAATTTACTCTCGTAAAATGATCGTTCTATCAAGTACGCCGTGGTTAGACATATAATGTAATACATATGTAATATAATTTACGCAATGCAAATTGACAATGAGCTAAGGATGCGCTCGGCCGTGACATGATCGAAAACGCAAACCTAACTGCTGCAGAGCGGACGGGTGTTTGGACTCATCGTCAGTTTTGAACAAACAATTCCACCATGCGAGTGCTCTGGTAAATCTCTTCATAGCAGACGACGCGATGCGGATGCGGCCGTTACAACAGTCTCTATACACCAGGCTGCAAATCGAAATAGCAATTGCCGACAACGCGAGCTATAGTGTACAGATTGCGTATACACTACAGATATACCTTTACCAAAATGCACCGATTCAACCAGCTTTCATTTTATATATCATCGAGTGTACCAAAACCACTACTGCGAAGTAGGTTCACAAGCCGACCACAACCACGAAATCGGCTAACGAATCCTTTGCGAATAATCAATTGATCAGCGTTTATCGTCGCCAGATCTATTCTGTATGTGCAGTAGCCAAGAAACGATTCACATGCACCCTTTTAAAATCAAATAAAAAAAAATAAAAAAATCATGAAATTTTTCTTTCGACTCCTGTCGGTTTACATTTCAGGTAGTTTAATAAAATTACCTGAAGTGAGGATGAAGAAGAAGTTAGAAGCTTAGGATGAAGAAAGTAACAAAAATTACGAAACGTTTGCCGTTGTGTTAATTTACGATAGAAAATGAAAAAAATCCTTTTTTTCTTTCAATCTGGCTATATGGAAGGTGACGGTGATTGAAGGGCTAAAAAAATCGCGTCAAAATATAGATAAACAAAAAGGCTGTACAGCCGCGGGATGCCCTGCAGCCGTATTGACGTCATCGTTCACCCCTAAGAGTAGAGGAGGAGAGTAGGTTGGGTTCGCTGACGCATTTCAGTTCGCGAATCACCCGATCGAATACACCATCCCATATAGAGCTACCTATACTCGTTCGAAAACAGTTTCAACGATTTCGCATGTCGAGAAGTCGAGACCGCGAATACCGAAGCCTGGAACCTGGAAGCCGGAAGCATTCGTCATCGTTTCGCTTTTGTTTTATTCATATATATATAGATATTGTATATAGAAGGTATCGATTTATTTCCCGTCTCTGATGTCGCTATATACGTATACATACGTATATATTCATACGTATACGCGTTCCGCGAAAGTCCGAGCGCTAAATTCTCATCTCTGCAACACAACAGCAACGCAACCCCATTTGCCGCTTGCACAACATCAACCCCTCTAGTATTTATACTCCTGCGATTGAATTCTACATATAATTCCCGTCAAAAACACGTTTACAAACGTAGATCCATGTGGATGTAATACGCGGCTTACGAGTGTGGAAAAACACGTCTCCTCTACACCGATATACAATGTTATACTGTTTCTACGTCAAAGTTAATTTTCTAAAGTTGATTTCTGTGCCGGGGCTGATGTATTTTTCACATCGTTTTCGATGAGTTTATTATTTTTTTTTCTTATTTTATCTTTTTTTCTCTCAATACCAAATATTCTGGTTCTTCGATTATTTTGTGCGGATTTTTGGCGTTTGATGCACCGCGCACACGGGTATACGTATACCAAGTTGAACGTCGTGTATGGTTTGAGTGAGACGGAGGAAAAGATATTCTATAAATAAAGCTTAAGCCACTGTGTAGATTACGTGCCAACATCGGTACATAGGAGCTGTATTAACAGAAGTTGAGAAATGCGGCCCAACGGTTGACTAAGCAAACTAAAATACGCCGGGTACATATCCAAATGTATAGTACATGATATACTACGTGACTTTGACTTTTACTCGAATGTGCATATGCAGCTGTATGTTATGCGTATAGGTATACATTAAACATATACCCTGCACTTTGAAAAATCTAAACTTGGAGATGGAAGCTCCAAGACTTTTGTTGGAACGATAACATCGTAAACATTATAATTACCCATCCATTTCAGCTGATACCCTGAAACAAACAAGAATACAAGAACAAAAATGAAAAAAAATGAAGAAGTAGAAAAGAGAAAAAAAAAAATAGCAGGTGATTTTTTTTCGTCATTCTGAAATGAAAACGTGACGTTATATCCGTACGTGATTGTAACACGGCAATAGGTGTCCCCTGTCCATCACGGGCGTGAGTTTTGCGCGGGTGAAAACTCCGTCAAGTGTAAAATAAGTGTCAAGGAGCCGTGAAATATAAACGGGGAGAATTTACCGTGAAGTCTAGAGAGATGCGCACGTGCTTTCTTACTCTCTTGACTCGTCTTCAGACTCTCAGTCAACTCCTGTATATATATTCTATGAATCCTGGATGCTGAGAGTCATCCGGACCACGTTAGGTACGTAGAAAGGTGGACCAATCCGAGCTCGGACTTTTTAGATGATAAAAAAGTAGAGGTATAGCTCAGCTCTCCGAGTTGCCCGGAGGCTGAGGAAACGGCTCCGGCATTTTAAGCGGGTGAAAACTCCCCCCGCGTTCTGATTCTTCTCCAGAAGAGCTTTCGAGAACGAATATACCAGATACCTACCTCACCTAACCACCCCCATCGTATAAGGTATACGCAGAATGTAGTAGGTAAGTTAAGAAATATGCACGAGATTATTCACAGCACGCTATAAGACCCCAAAGAAGGATCATCCTCCGTAAAGAAAATAACAAAAATGAGAAGCGGAAAAGGGAGGAAGAAAATAATTGGAAGTAAGAAAATACTATCCGCAATAGCGTGTACTGCGCAAGAAATCTAATCAATATTACGAAAACTACCCCTCAATATTATAGGGGAAAAAATTATATATCTTCTAAATTTTCATTCTTTTACGGCCAAGAAATAGGAAATTGCAAATCAAATCCTTGTGATTGTGTAATATTAAATCTACGCTATACGAATAGCTATATGTACCATATAGGTGTACGTATGGCTACCTATACAGAGAAGCTTAGAAGAGCTGATTGACCAAGCGAGTTTCTACCTCGAGTCCATTTGAGTAACATGAAACTCTCGTACGCGGTGTGCAATCCCCTTTCAACTCTTGGGGAGGGAGGCTGACACGTGGAGATGGGGATGAAACTAGGATAGGGGAAGTGGGGGATGGGGGGAGTAACGTTTTAGGAGGGGTGCGCGTCCACGGGGAGTCTAAAAGCTCGACGCGGGTCACGAGGGTAGATCGCATTAAGATACTCCATGGCATTTATAGGCTTCCAAAGAGTGCATTGGATTGACGTGGCAAACTTAATTTTCTTCAACCTCATACAAGAAAATTCACACTTTCCGGTGCTGACACGCATGTAATACGAGAGGCTCTCCCACTGCATGCTCTTGTATGTATGCGCGTGTATAAAAAAATAAATAAAAATAATCGTACTACATGCAGGAAAAAATAAAAATTTCCGAAACGAATTTAAGATCTTCTCGCTTCGGAAACTAAACGAAATAGCAAAACTGGAGAGAAAAAAATATGGTGTTGAGTTTTCCGAAGCGGAGAAATATATTACTGCAGACGTGCACCCTGCACCCTGACACCTTGGGGTCGTTGATGTTTCTTGGCGCCCCCAGTTTCTCTTTCATATATATCTATATATATATAGAAAAGCGGTGGAAGTGAGATGGGTTTTCGGGGGATGTGGGAGTTGACAACCCCCGCAGGAAACACAACACCCAAATTAACTAGGGAATCCCTTCAGCACTATCTGGTGCTCCTCGACACTGTAAAACTGGAAAATGGTAGGGGGTTGGTAGAGTAAGAGGGCATCAAAAGCTCAAGAAATAGCTCCTTCCATTCGCACTCGTAACACCCAAAGAAGATCTTCTCGCTTGCAAATTAGAGAACAGGACTCTCTCTGTCTTGATACTTTGCACGAGCAGACTCCCATCTTTTCCCCCGCCCCTGCTATTTTTCTTCGCTTCCTTCTGCCCCAAAGCCCATCGACAAGGGACTTGGGAGGAAGAAGGAAGAACGAAGAGACGACGCCCTCGATTTGAAGAAACGGGAATCCAATTTGAACCGGGGTGAATGAATGCTCCTAAACACCCCATTGTCGAAGAGAGTGACTGCGTGTGGGGTACATTTAGTACCCCCCGCTGCCCCCCTGAAAAAAAGACCCTGAAATTTTTAGAAGGTTTTCTGCACTCAATGTCGGCTATTGCACTCACCCGGAATAGGGTTTCAGAGATAACCTTGATCATATGTGAATTGCGCGAGAGTATCTTTCGAGCATCCAGAAAACGACGAACCAACGAGGATGAAATTTTGTACTTGCAAATATGCGAAAACTAACACCTGAATTCTGGAATTTAATCAAGACACTTTCTTTTGCAATGACATAAATAAATATAAAGCCTTGGCTGGTTTTGCGTTTCGCTTTATTCGATCACATCGGCGGGGAGGGACGATCACGCGTAGGTATTGTGAGAAGAAATAGGAACGAGGTGTTCGAGACTCTTTGAAAGTTCCAAATACGATTCTCGATATCTTTCAAAGTGACTATCCCAAACCCCTCCAGTCCCTATCAACAATTGAGAGGGTTTAAATTATTGGCGTTAATGCAGCCGGGAAGTTTTACCAGGGATTCAATTCGCCCTCGCCATTTTTGTTATCATACGTATTATCATTCGGCGTCGTATTTTGATCTTCAAAGGCTTCGAGTCAAAGTAATTAATTTATACTAGTAGAAAGATATTTGCTTCATTGGGAAAGCCCGCAACTTCTGGTTTCTGTCTTCCACCTTATTTCCGACGAAGAGCGGAACTGTGAAGATTAAACAAGATTGTTAATTTCTTAGAGTAGAGATTCCTGGATCAGATTTGCTTCTGTCGAATTTCTGTAGAGACTGAAGCTTGAATGTTGAGGAAACCGTATTGCTATGTAAGTGTAGGTGGTTCGATATAACGGACGATGAGAATAAGAATTCAGCCTGTGATCAAACAACTGGATCTTCAGCATGGTGATAAAATCAAGTAAGAAATACAGCCGATAATTCCGGAAAAGTTTTCGATCTAGATGAGCAAATTAACAGAAGAATTCGTCGTGAATTTCTCCATACTACGTTATGTATAACTTCAATTCTTATTATGAGAAAAGTAACGAGCACATAGATAAAAATTAAAATAATTACTAGATCATCGAAGAGAAACTTCAACCATTCAAGAGAAAACAAACAATTCTGCTACAAATCGAACGTTTCTACTCTTCTATTTAACCTTTCTGTATGCAGCGAAAGAGATTGTAGGAAATGAATTCGATTCTCTCGCTGCAGAATGAGCGGCGTTTCAATTTATGAAATAAAAATTCTTTTCTTCTTCTTGTTCTTCTTCTTGCTAGATGCTGACTACACGTATTATACGAGTAACGAGGAGAGAGCAAATCGTTCTGAAAATTCATTGATATCGATTCATTAATTTCGTTAACAAGGATAATTTATAGAATGGCATTCTATTTCTGCAGTATTAATTCACAACAAAAGAAAATCAGCGGTCAGTCAGAATTATAATACCCTGATTACGCCCGATGGAGGAACGTACTGGGTTCGAGCAGCCGTTTTGAATTTATCCAAAAATTTTGGATAAATTATATTTCTCGAATTACAGCCAATCCATAATCGCAACTCAATGTACGAACGATGGGACCTGAAGATAAAAAAAAAGGATTTCCGGTTCTATGGACCGTACGGAATGGTATATCTCGACCATTTTTATATCTGAAGATCGTCTTGTCGCGCATTTCCGGCTCGGCAAGTACCTCAACTGCCACTGCTGCTGCTACTGATGCCGTTGAGTGAGAGAGCTCTGGCTGATGTAACTCTCGACTTTATTCGTATCCAGCGTACCTCAGCTACTGTGAGGTAGAGAAAGAGGACGTGAAATGTATAAAGTAGAGAAGACCAACCGCTAGCAGCTAGAGGAAGAGATGCGAGTCTAGTGCCAGCCGCCGCGGCGCTTCTCTTTGGCTCCGTCGCGCGTTCGCCGAAGAGCGTCGTTGAGGAGGACGCTCGACCTACTTCTAGAAAGCCTTCAGAAGAGAATTTCGTATCCGAACTTACTGAAGCGAAGGCGATGTAAAGACCGAGGGTAACGGAAACGAGAAACGAGCATTTACCCACTTATGAAAAACTTGCGACTGCAAAATCTAGTCTCGTCCATTTCAAACTTGGGGATTCGAAATCGCCATTTTTCAAATCCGCAATTTTTTTATACTTCGTGTAATACATAAAAGCAGAAACAAAAATGATACAAAGAACAAAAGAATTTACGAAAATAAAAACGTTTCAGTGTAAAACCTGAAAAATACTCGAAATTAAAATAAAACGAGTTTCTTACGCGCGGTTCTTCAGCGCCCGTTATGGGGTGAGATAAAGAGATCCTGTGGGATGATTCTCTGTTTCAGGTGCCTCAATTTGGAGAGGTGGATTTTCCGTCGCTCTGTATATCTCTTTCGCGCGATATCACCGGTAGATTAAATATTCCCGAATGTCTACCTCCGGTACAATTAGGAAATTCCTGAAAATCTCCAGAGAATGAGTTAAGCATGAACAAGAGGAAGAAGAAAAAGAAAAATAAGAAGAAGAAGGAGACGTAACAGGAGAGAAAGAATAAAGAGAAGACGAAGGGGATCGAAACAGCTGGTGAACAAAGCGAGCGCTGCTAATGGTGACATTTTAATTAACATGAATGATTAGAAGACCGCCTACATAAAAGGGAAATTGATTCCAGGGAATTTTTGGTATATATTCTGGACACAAAGGCAAGTAGGAATGTCACCACGGTAAAGACATGGGCCATCAGGGTCGAAACTGGCCTTTAGGTGGCATTTAGGAAATTCTGACCCTCGGATTTTACCGCGCCCTCCACCCCGTGACATTATCTTTGTATATTCAGTAGGACCCTCAACAATACGGTACGCGCGTAATCCTCGATGCTAGTAGACTAACCCTCTCCATACCTCATACTCTCTCGAATTTTCGAAGGCGTCGACGTCGCCGTCGTCGCGACACGTGGCACCGAGGTAAAGCAGCATGGCATCGTCAGATCTGGGGTTGTTTATACTTAGATATGGACTGGCTAGGACGATTACAGGGGATAATCGTCCTCAGGCTTGAACTGAAAACATATAAGGTGGTCTCCGAGCAACGAGGCTGCAAAGAGCTATTTTAGGCAAAGGGTATACTTTACATACGAAAAGCCGAGGGCGCACAAAGCCGATAACGTCGACCAGATCGGATCGACCATATAAAAAACTCCTCATCAACCCGACGCTGTAATGACTCCCTCGATTTTCAGTGGAATGATCCAGCTCAATTTCCACTGAAAAACTTACATGTATGGCACGCTGGGATGATCCTTAATTGGATTATACGGGTACGGAACTTACGGAATAAGCTTTGAAATTTGACTTTGTCCGAATAAATTTTTCAAACGTAATCGAAAGCCCAGGTTCCCAGGCAGATGTATTTTTGAGCCGAAAATCAAGTATTTCTGAATCATTTGACCGTTTACGAATGTATTTTGACCTAAAAAACACGATTCCATGGACCAAATTGAGCCATGAATAAAATCAATCGAGGTATTCCGAATTTTGCACTTTCCAAAGCGATGAATTGGCGATAATGTAAGATAAGTGGCCTGCAATGAAACCGAAATTTTTCTTGCGTTTCGTGTAACTCATTGATAAGCGTGAAAGTTAGGTTACACGTGACAGGAAGCTCTGCAACAGAACAGTGGTATGATAATAGTTTTGCTTCTGGTTTCCGTCTCCGGCATCTCTAACCAGTTGGGGAATCGAAGGGTAGATGGGATAGATATTTGAATTAATAGCGTAGTATCTTTCACCCAGTATCTATTCATGGGAGTTAAGAACCCTTCCCGCAGCTGGCCGTATAGATGTTATCTCGCTAATCCACCCCCCGCGCTAGTGTTGCAAGAGAAAAAAAGAAAGTGGGGAACTAAAGAAAAAAAGGTCAAGGATAATAGGAGTGTGAGAAACAAGGACATGGATGAAAACAAAAAAAATCGGTGAATAGAAAGAAAAAAAACGGAACCTATATAAATAAAAATATCTATGTATAATACATTTAACAGATACACCTACTCTACCCTAATACAGGATGGGGTAGGTGCGGTGGTAAGCCATCCACCACACCCCTATTTATCGAACCCAAACTCTATAGTCCACAGCGTTACACATTCAGCGAGAGAGAATAGAGATCTGATAAAAACTCTCGCTTTCTATGTAGAATCGCAACTGATTACATGCAAACGATCTCATGTTGGTTCTTGCGAATTTTTACTTCAGCAAGTAAATATCGTTGTCCGAAATTAACGAGTCTTTAAATTTAAGTAGACACGTAGGTAACACATAATATGTATAATGTATTCATTACGTAGAGGTGTAGATATTATTGGGAGGTGAAGGAGATGGTTGGACGCGTGGGCAGAATTGCGGCTGTTTCTAATTCTGTTAAGGAAGTCGCGCCGGAGCTTGCGGAGGACGAGAGTAGAGAAACATGCGACTGAGGGAGAAAATGGGTTTGGGAACGACGCGACGCGACGCTCGGCGTCAGGGAACTGCTGCAGACACACGTGTGTGAATTATGCTACACACATATATATAGTCTATCCAAGCACGGTCAAGTTATAAGGAGACTACTGCCAGAGAACGCGGTCTCCTGTACGGAAAAGCTAGATGTCGAGGGGTGAAATAGGGAGGAGAGGAAGGACATGGAATGGAAGCACAGGCCTAGCTTTCGCGGGGTTCTTGGGCCCTCGACAATTTATTACCGCAGAAAACAATGCCCTGCAAAGTGAGGGTCCAGACCGGACAAAGCAGCCACTGCTATCCTTTTCTCTATCTCTCTCTCTCCCTCTCTCTCTGTTTCGGTCTCTCGGTTACTCACCACCGACAAACTTCGCACTTTCTTCTCTCTCTCCTCATACCCTGAAACTCGTAGTCGTGGGAGAAGGTAGGTACTATACGCATATCCTGGAAACGCCAACGCCAGACCCAGAACCAGAGCCAAAACTTCAACTCTACGCCCTTTGCCAGATACTTCACCTCCCGCAAAACCTCGAATTATATATTTCTGAGGAAAATATATAATACATACTTACATATATGTGTGTTTAGAAGTATGTAGAAAATTTTTGTTACGACAGAACTAGTTCGAGTTATCGTTCCGGATCGTGCTGCAAGAGGGGCAGTTTGAAGAGCTTGCGAAATGCCAGAATAAAAAAAAATAAATAAAATAAAATAAGGAAATGGGGAGAAAACCAGGAATTCAAGGAAAATGCCTTGCGTGGAAGTGGAGACGATCGAGAACTCCTGGATTTTTTAAAGAAAGTGGAAAGATAAACGGAAAATGTTGTAGAATGGAAATGTGCAGCGGTACGGAATTGAGAAAAGAAGGAAAGTCAATGGAAACAAAAGAAAAAACCACACACACGCTTTGAGAAATGCATTTTAGACCTACGATCCGGAATTCCTGTAAGATTTTTCGCCTTTTTTCTTTTTGAAGTTATCATTCATTCGAAGATATTATTGTGCCGCGTTTACCAGCATCACTTTATGTGAAATTTTTGAAAATTGAGCACAAAAATTGCTTGCGAACAAAATCCCGTTAAACTTTTCTTTTTTTTTTTTGTTTTTTTCTACAAGTCACACGTTATCGGGTGAAATAATATTTACGACGAACAAATGTAACGTGTTATTTATACGTATTCCCTCGGTGGTAGTAAACCAATTACTTTTTTCGATATTTAATCTATAAAAGAAATTCAATATTTACACAAATTCATCGTGCCTCGAGCGGTTCCGTGGCCATAAAGAACAGGATATGATACACAGGATTTCTCGAAGGTGTTTTATTATCCGAAACCAGCACCTTTTTGTCGTCACGCGAAAAGAATGTATGCATAGTAGTGATGATAGTATTCTCAGAAATACAAACCCAGTGAAACACGAAACCAGGAATATTCCAACTGGTAATTTTAACCTGGATTAGAAGATATGAATCGTAATCGAAACTCGCTCACGTAGCTGAATGATGCAGTTTATTACTACAGGGAATAAAAATGGAAAGAAATAAGAGGTAGTTTTCTGGATGCAAATGACGCAACGGAAACTTATACAGTACTTTATACTTTGTACGTCGATTGGTAACTGGTATGTACGTATATAATTTATTTTGTATAGAAAACAGTCGGCAACCTGCAGCACCGTGGTTGTATTTAATTATACAAACCTCCCTTAGAGTATCTCATGAATATATATACCGATATCCACATAATTTATACACATATCTACCCGTTATATGTATTCCGATACCTGGAATCGTTGGTAGAATTTTAACAGGGTGCAAAGCAGTGTTCGATCTTTTTCTTTTTCTTTTTTTGCGAGCAATTCCGCTTCCCGTTGCTCCCCTACTTCTTAGCCGGACTTCGACTCACCCCTAACTACGTCTAGAGTTCTGCTTACCTCACCCCCTACCCTTCTGCGCTATACGTCGGGGGTGGCACGTGATAAAATATTAAAATCGAAGTAGAAACGAAACGGCAGTAGTATAGTAGCAGCAGCTAGTCGTTTATGCCAGTAAAACTACCCCTCTGCCCCTCACTCGGCATCGACCTGACCGGCTGCACGTTTCACGTCGAAGGGATGATTTCGCATAGCATTCGATAGCACCGCCCCCAGAACCGGGGTAGAGCGAACCATTCCCCTCTTTCTGAAACCCCGGCAACGTAATTTTTACCCTGCCTTTCCACCCCTGCGTGCGTACGTGGATGTTTGTACGTATATATGTGTGTACCAAACCCGCGCATCGGTCATAACTAATTCAACGGACAATAAAAACGATTGTGAAATGTGGCAGTTAGGTTAGGGGTGGATTTTTGACGAGTATATCGGACGGCAGGATGTAGGGCGAGATTAAGTTTGGAAAAAAAAGATTTTTCGCTGTTGCTATCCCTTCATTTCGATGGGTCAAAAAAAAAAGAATATAACTGGTTCAAGAAATTTGTCACGTATGGGATAGTAGGGCGAGATGAAAATTCTCGAAATGCGAATCGCTTCTCCCTGTACATATGATGGTGAGCAAAATTTACGTCTTGGCAGGTCGAAAAATTCCGTCAAGCGAGCTTGTTGTCAGTCGTTATGTTCAATATATGAATTCAAATGAAAAATGAAAAATTCATTTCATTGCAAAAACAATAACGCTGCCACTAAAAAGTCTTCCTTCGAGAAAAAAAAAGAGGAAAAAAAATCCATTAAAACCAATAGTCTCTGCCAAGTATAATGACACTTGCCTCGAATTGAGAAACCCCGAAATGAAATTCATGAATCCGCGTGTATGAAGTAAAATAAAATTAATGCAAGATCACAAATTTGAAGGTAATAGTGCCTACTCGGTAAGTATTTCCGAAACAAATACCTACTTATCAGAATATACTCGAGTATTTGGAATGAAAAAACGATTTATCGCGAAATAAAATGTTAGAACTCGGAAAAGGTACTGTTAAGGCATAAGGGTTATAGGGAGTCAACCTAATAAACATTTGTACGGGAATGACTTGAATTTTAATGTCGTTAAAGTTACTTTTTTTCAATTTTTTTTTGTCATGTTTTGCTATACCCTCTCGAACGATGTCCGTGTGAGCTGTCATCTCTTTGCCCATTTCATATGTACATAGATATTGAAAAAAGTTCCTTCGAGCTGGCGAAAATGAGAGTTGCACGAGGTGGATAGGTGTATAAATTTTCGAATAACATAATCCCCGTCAAAAACTGGTAACGAGTAAATATATTTTCGATAAAAACAAAAACAAAATACAATTTGATACACATCGTTGCCATGGGCACCGCAGACGGGCTGACAGCCGGTGGTTCCTGATGGTATGGTTTAAACAGAAAAAGAAATTAATAAAAACAAAAAAGGGCTGATGAAAAAAAAAAATGTAAACAGGATAAAAATTAAACGAACAAACTGTGACGGGGGGTTGGTGGGTTCATGATATTAAACGCACGGTGTAAATATATACATAGTGCGCGGATATAATACGCGGACGGAAAAATTTTGAATAACTAAATAAATAAATAAATAAATAAATAGACATATAAATTTGCTCGCAATATCGGCTGATGTTATATTAAATTGAATCGACTGATGAAATGCAAACTACCCCATTTCCAAAATTAACAACAAATTGCGGGCTTTGCTCTGTACGTATATATCATTGTTTTGTTTTTTTTTGTGTTGTGGTTAGTTTTCATCATTTTCTTTTTCTCAAACTCATTCTCGTGTTATTATGTAGTTTGATCCTTGACAAGCGATGCGATTCTTAGTGGCATATCTACAACGTCCGGTCTTTTTCCGACCATCCCACATTCCATCACCGGTTATAATACAGATATTATTACAATAATTATATACCTCATGGTCAGTTCGAGCAGCTGCAGTGCGATGATGACGGTCAACCTCCGATTAATTTAAACTCTGACGAGGGACGTATGTAACATACATTTTAGTACGTGTGATTTTACTCTAATAATTTCTACATCCGCCATCACATTCTGACATCCAATTATTATTATATACGTTACAAACAGTGACCAGCAAAAAAAGAGAAGAAAAATATAAGCACACACCTTGATATGCATATTCAAATTACCTGCGTTACATACGCAGTTTCCGCTTAATGATTATTCAGCGTTTATATTCACGTGAGGACCCTCACGTTCTTGGTATTTTTTTTGTTTTTTTTCTCCCGTTTCATTACATTTCATTCGTTTATTATTAATTTTTTTGTTTCTCAAGTTGCAGATGTAGTACTGCTGCTACGGAAATGTTATTTCAATCGGATACATGTTTCGTGAAATACAATAGCGATCATGTATTGTTTTACTGGATTGAATCAAAATTTTAATCCGCAGGTACCAGTTGCCCGGATCGAACTCGGGGGGATAGATACTATATGTAAATAGAGGACACAGGTGATATTCAACAGGATAAGAAAGTAATATTTTTCTATTTCTCCGATATGTTTTCTGAACATTTATGTCAAAGATCGTTGTACATTACATCTTCAACTGTACGTCGAAGCTCCTGTACAGTTCACAAATAGGGAAGAAAAAGAGAAAGAAAATTTGCCAGTGGCTAGTGCAGGTTAAAGTGAAAAGAAAAAAATTGGAAGAAAGATTTGCACCATTACTTTGCCCCATGTCCTTGTGACAGCCGATAATTGGACGTGTCCTTTTAGTTGTTTAAGAACGTACGAGGCAAAAAGTGACGCCCTTCCGGTTCTGTTGGTCCTTATTCCGATGCTGGTTGTCCTGCTGCAAGTTTTTCGACCGTTTACTCTTCAAGATCATTGATAGATCGATTGTTAGCGCAAGGTTCGAAATGTGAGGGAGGTGGAACAGGGAGAAAAGAAACGAAATGTCGAGCGCCCTGATCGATCCGATATATACAATTCCAACTATATAGGTATATACTTTTGGCAAGGATTAAAGATTAACTCTTACTCCCGCTGCACGTGTACCTATATATATACGTATATCTAGAATAAGGACGACGGGGAAAAAGTAACGAGAATTTTTTCTTTCGCTAATCTTTAACCAGCGATGAGATTGAGTCGCTACATTCGAGTGAATGGAACCTCCACCCCAAGCTTTTACAGATATATATATATATATGTATAAGAGCTGTACTATCTTTATATTTCATTCTATCTTCGCTGCAGAAAGCTAGCGCGTGCTTCAATCTGCCGGAGCAGCTATTGTCGCCAAGATTTCCAATTAACGAGGTCAAACCAACTGGTATATGTGCCGGTGTCGGTCATAGAAGTATAGATATAGCCGCCCTCACGATTATAGTCGCGATGCGTTTGGTTTTCTAAATCGAATTTCATCCGTTTTTATTAGTCGTTGAAAGACAATTAATTGATTTTCATCGAGTGCAATATTTTCATTTATTTATTGTTTTTCTTTTTCTCTCATAGCTGTGGTATGTGCGATAAAATATATGAGCAACACTACGATTTGAAATGAATGATTTTGTTTAAAAAAAACAATTAGAAAAAAACGCCAATTAATTCATATCACACAATTATCCGTGGAAAAGATAGTTGTATACCTATGGTACACGACCGACCTGCAGGGGATGAAATAAAAGAGAGACAGAGCGAGAGGCGAGAGGAATGGACGCAGAAAACGTTGGGAGTCCACGTATACATAGGGCCGTTTAAAACCTAACAGTGCAAACATTACAAGCGCTGATTGCTTCATTCTACGGGGCCATATTCCACTAGCAAACGCCTGCGGGATGGATGAGCGTCGCGTCGAGTCGCATTGACTAAAGTACAGCTATATATACCGATGTGTACATTTACGTACCTAGTGCGTCCGTGCTTCATTTTTTGGACCAAACGCAAAACAAAGATAACAATAATAAATAAATTCACGTAGTACACTATATCTCGCTGCGAAATTGCACAGGTTAAAACAAACTTGAGTTATATAGAATAATAAAAAGTGCAACAATTAACTGCCTTAACGAGAGTTGAAATTTTTATTTTTTCAACCTTTTTGTTTTCCAACATGTTATTATTATCAACACGCTACAGAACTCCACGGGATTGAAAAATTTTCACGACAAAGTCTGCTGTAAAAATTGAAAAGACGATCTACGTGATATCTGTAGATTTATATTTATTTATTGTTTGTCTTGTTTTTTCGCTTATTTTGTAAGATTTTCCAGATAAGTTTGTAGATTTGAGAGGTGGAACTGCTTTCATCATGGACGTAATTATAAAATGCCGACACGAACCGCAGACTCTACTTTACAACTCGCGCAGCTCTGGTGTATTTATTTGCTTTTCTAAACATATAGGTAGGTTGAACAATGGTTTTTTTTCTTTGCAATCAGCGAATACAAGCATTTAAGGGAAAAAGCAAAGGTTTTTTAATTTTTTAATATAAAATTCGATTGTATAAGGTCGAAATTGAAATATTACTTTTGGGAATTAAAACCGCGATTATAATCCGAGTAATCAGAAACAGAACTGCCGGCTTATTCGTCGTACTCGTATGCGTAAACGTAATTGAATCAATTATAATTTGAAAATAACAGAAGAATTATCCGGTAGCGTTCCAAAGACTTCCAATGGTAATTTTTGTACGGGGTATAAAAGATCGATCCCATTACATAATTCCCCGAAATACCTCATACCCAAAGACCGAGTCTAAAACCCTTCGTCAAAATCTTCTTTTCCATTACACATGGACCAAAAACGGTATCACTACTCATGTGTGGTGGTTTTTCCGACTGAAAATCTCGCAAATAAAGTACCCGGAGAAAATTCCGTTCACGAACGAGGACGGTTAAACACTTGAAACAGGAGGAGAATACAGACATACCAAATACGCGGAGATATGCGACTTGGGGAAAAAGAACCGAAAAACTCTCTTCTCCAAAACCATCTTTCCTGTATATTTTTTTTTTTTTTTCTTCTTTTCGTTCCTTCATTCCCATTTTTCCCTCTTTAAAGAGAAATAAAAAAATAAAACGAAAAAAATAAATAAAATAAATGAATAACGCTGCGCAGACGAAGAATTTCTTCCGATACGAAGAGAAAAGCCGGAAATATATTAAACAGGAAGTAAGAGTAAGTTGTACAGGAAAAGTCGTTCTGACCGCTAAGAGAAAGAGAGAAGCGATGGTTGCGCGCAGAGTTGACCGGGAGAATAACTAGGGCGGTAAATCAGACTTAACTCGGTACAGATATAGAATCGTGGGTATTATCATTCTTTTCTTTTAAGGTTATACTTCGCCCGGCGAAGAGGGAGAAAATATAGAGTTCGAGGTCACGGTGAGCCGCGTTCTCCAATGCGGCCGCACAGGTTGTACGTTTATACGAGATTCTCAGCGAGCGAGTTGGTAAAAGAAGATCTTTACGATCTTCGTGTCCGCCACCAATCTTTCATTAGGACTCTTGACTGCCCAAAGAATAAGAGCTTAGGAACCGCGCTGCGCAACGCCGCTACAATTTCGATCCGCAACTTAACAACCGCGAACGGGAATTGCGGCGGTTTGCAGATGGTGGCCGAGGCGGGTATTCTTTTACAGGAATGAGTTACTTCGGAATTCTACGGAGACCAACCTCGGACCCCGTCCATCTCGATCCCTCAAGGGCTGCTAATGCCGCTATTCCATTACCTTCTACAGAACCCCTAACAACCTCATATACAGCTACTCAGCTATTTCTATTACTTCTTCACGTTTCTTATACATCATGGAACAAGGGGGAACAAAAAATAAAAATAAATACAAAAAATCTGGGATCGTAAGACACGTTGATCGATGCCGTAGGATTGCTCATTAATTTATTTAGCTTTTTTCTTCCGCCTTTCGAGCGCAATTTGATCTCAAGCGCGAATAATCTTCTACTGTTTCCTTCGTTAAAGTGAAGAAAATATGCGTTTGAAGGGCAAGGACGTTTCTGGCTGGCGTCCAGCCGATCTCTATCACATTCAGGAAAAAGAGTGAAAGAGAAAAGCAGATAGATAGAAAGAGTGGAGAAGTCGACGATGAGTTGGTCTTTGACCCTCGTAGGGAGAGGGAAAGAGATGGAAGAATTCTGAAGCACGTCGTTTGGTGTGGATGGATGCGAATGTCTGTGAAAGGTATCCGAAAGATGCGCCGAATGATTTCGGTGGTCGCATCTCTTCTTAACGCGACGTCTTGGTTCATCGCGTCCCAGTCGACGCGTTCCATGCTCTGAGAATATATGTACCCAAAGATCAGAGGCCCCCATTCGTCGTACTGACGCTAAAATTAAGCTCAAACAATCTCGTGGTCGGAGCCAACAACCAGAGTACGGCCCACCGTTCGCTCGCCATCGCTCTGTATACGTCACTATATCCATACGATTTTCACCAAGAGACAGATTTGTGCTTAAAAAAAAAATCACCACGCGCTCGAAAAGCAGAGATCTATATATCCATCCGACTGTTTTATTTTTGTATATTTATTTTACATCGAAACTCGCGTAGCTTCGCGAACGGAGTATATTCAAGAGAATTCTCAAGTTTCTGATTTTCTCGCTCTTCAGATTGTACCACGTTATGAGAAAATAAATCTTTCCAGAAGTCGTGCCCGAGGAAAAAGAAATTGTAATCTTCCGCAAGCTTCAAAAGAAATGAAAATTTTCATTAAAAGAAAATAATCTATTTCCGGGAATACCGAAATTCACGTTCTGCAAAACCCATCGATGATGGTTTATATTCCATTCTTTGTGATGAACCGAAATCTCAAAGAGCATTCGATTTGCAGCGGGTACTTTGAAAACTAAAAAAATCGTTTCAACCCCTAAACTGTAAACTGTAGACAGCTTATATGGTTGGCATTACCCCGATGGTGCGGAAACGGTAGACACAGAGAGCGTTGGGACTCGGGACTTGAAACTGCACGAGGCGTTGCTACAGCTGAATGAGCGATCGATCCGACCAGACCGTAAATCTATTCGCGCAATAGCAGAAACTTGAACCACGAGCAATTTGTCTGACTGCAAACACATTCGAAATAAAGAGACTGCAGAGAGAGGGAAATAATAAAAAACAAGAAAAAACGAAAAATTGAACGGGGTAAAAAGTACATATCCCGCTGGAGTATGCGCGGATGCGAAGCGCGAAAAAATGCGGGAGGCGTTAACGAGATCCGTGTATACGTAGAGAGATGAAAAAATAAGGGTATTATACATACACCTGTATACGTAGGTATATGAGCTACGTAGATAGAAACAAACGTAGAAATAATAAAAATGAAAATTTCGTGAACGGGGAAAAGCTGGGATGTTGGAAGGAAAGGGGAAGAGGATAAAGGAACAATTCCCTCGACGCGTTATGCGCCTTTGCAGCCGGTTTATTTATTGGATCACCCGTTGTCTAAGTACGTACGCTATACTGCGGTAAATAACGTTATCCTGGTATAGAATGCACGGGATTTTATGGGTATAGCTACGGATACGAGTATCTATGGTATACGATGCGGCAAACTCGAATTATGACGAACCGCGAGAGATGTTTTAGGATCTAAACGGTATCAATCTTTAGCGCAACGACTCCGCTTTGATCTCTGAGAGTAACCTTTGGGGGTTTAAGCGATTAAATTTAAGCGCGCGTAGTAATATATGCAAAAAGAACGGAGGTTGTACAACACACCGAGAGCGAGCCTCTCGTGCGCGTGCTTTTCAAACACGCGACACCGCGACGCACCGCAACGTCTAGACGATTATTAAAGGGAATGGGACAAGTCTCAGGTCTCGCGCGTCGCTTCGTCCCGTATCCTACAGTCGACGACTACAAACGAACAACGAGAAGGAAAAGAAAAAAGGAAAGGGGAAGGTAAAGGTAAAGCTTAAAACGAGAGATGAAAAAGAAGGGAAAAGAAATCTCCAGACTCGCTCCGTTTGCACTACCCTTATGTAATTATTTTTATTTTACAGGGTGTAGAAGCGAAACGCGTGCAATGCGGCTCTACGGGACACTTTGCAGTATATCCCTACACACATACATGTATACATGCTCTGTACGAATTTTTTTCTTCCTTCACTTATCTTCTCTGTGCGTGTCGAACAATTTTTTTACCTCATACTTTTCTGCTTTTCTTTCGCAGCCTTATACCCCTTGTCTCGTCTGGTACTATCTCCGGTAATTCACTTCACTTTTGTAATTTCAGTACACCAGCCCTGGGGGACTACGCGTGGCGTGAAAAAAAAGTCGCGCGGTGTCCGCCGTCGACACGCATGGAGGATATGCGGCGCACCACGTTTTCAAATTTTTTGTTCCTGTTTTTTCTCTTTTACTTTTCATCGCTCGCAAAAACCCTTTGAATAACGAATCCTTCACCGCATACCGTGTACCGTACCTATCAGGCATTCTCGTTTGTAAAATGCAAATTTTTCTCCTTCGAAAAATACTTTTCGGATCAATACTCGCCCGGTACAGATCGAACCGAAGGAAACAAAAGTGAAATAAATTTATAGTGTCTACTTTTCACCCCTAAGCGTCACGTGACGCCCCGACCAATATGATCGCGTCTAACATTTCACGCCATATGAATTGATCGACGTGAATCTGGGTTGGTTGGTCCTGCAATTACCGCTGGTCTTAACAACGATATATTGTTCATCTCCCTCGTACCGTACACTTTGGTACATAAAATAAAGAGATTTGCCATCCCCCAAATTTTCTCGCCACGAGTCTCGATCCGTCTGAGTTCTCTGTCCGAATATATCAGCCCCTAAAATATCAGCGGGGGGTCCAGAATCCGCCGATCATTCACGATGACTGGTCGTTCCTTTTTCTCTTCGCTCAGGATAGAAAGGGTTACCGGAAACGTGATCATTGGAACGGACTATATGATCACAGAATTTGCACGCTGCACAGAAACTTCGTCATACAGGACCACCCTATATTATCCGGCGTTGAACTCCTCGTATGCGTGTAGGTGTATAGGCGCGCATATCGAGTTTCATTAAGCGCATTTCGGGGACGACCCTAGTCGCATTTGGAGAGAGGTAGGAGGAAGGGGTTGGAGAGTTCAGTTTGGTTATCACGTCAACGAACTAACCCCATAGTAGAAGAGACACATATCCCCTCTCGTACTCTGCACCACGCGTCCAAAGCAAGACGAACCAGTAATTATACCTATAGTAATTCAGCTTCGTTGTTACGCCGAAAACCCCCTCGGTAAAGGGAAAACCATGCACGTGACTGAGTCACCGGAGTAGCAAACCTTCAACCTTCTCTAACGTCCAACCAACTCCGTAGCCACATCGCTAATGGATTTGACAAGATTGAATTATAGGCAACGGTTTCTGGAATCTATGCCGACATATGTGTGTACAGTTGTATATTGATACTTATATATATATATTGCATACACGTATGTATATACTACATATAGTATGTGTACATATCGGAACGCCATTCGGAAGTAATGGACTGGACAGACCGAAATGGCCACGCTACGACGCGACGTAAGTTGTGCCATAGGACTACGTTCCACGTTTCGCGACAATGATCGCCGTATGGAAGAAATTCCTACAATTTATCACGCTGGGGGTTAGAGTAGTGCTAATGAAAGCAGGGGGCTGCCACTGAAGTAGAGAAAATTACTTAATTGGTCTCAGCTCACCGACAATGCACGCTGTAAATTATCCCGTCTGCCGACAATCGAGTGACTTCTGCAGGGGGCATGTACACCTTTAATTTGAGAAGATATTTGTTTTATTCTATTCCTGATATTGATGGAATAATAGGAAATTTAGACAAATCTTCACGCGGTTAAGCCTCCACATAATCAGCATTTTACATCCATTCTTCGATTTCCAGGCCCAGAAAGGTTACCAACGCGTTTCAGAATCACTTAATCAACCCTTCGTATATACGAGCAATGAAAGGGACCTGATTATGATACGAAAAAATCATTTGGATTTTTCTTCCAGAAAAATTCCTCGAAAAACTAATTTTCTCTCTCAACCGCTGATATTATTTATTTAGAAAATCTCTCAATTTATAAAGAGAAAAAAGAAAGCTAGATCTACCAAATTTATATTATGTTCTTGACCACCCGGAGTAAAATGTGATGGGTACGCACAGGTGGGATGGTTTTATAGATGCAGAGTTGCAAAAGGTGATCCCTTTTCCTAGGTATAGGTCACGGTGAGCAGCCTTTAAGCGAGGTTTTGGAATGGGAGGGTTGGGGTCGAAGGCGCGGTATCCAATAGTCGTATTTCGTTTACTTTGATTAGCCAGGGCGGGCCGAATCTTCGAAAACAATTTGGCTGGCGAAACGGAGGATTGGGGTACTACAGGGAACGAAGAGGAGAAGGGGGAATGCATCAACGTAGGGCGCGCGAAGCATCGCCGGTTCGGTACTTTGTTCACCCTTTTATCCCTGCGGGGTGAGTAACTCAGTGGATGGCATCCGCTAAGCCGTCGCTTTTCTCTCTTTTCCTCTTCAATTCTGCAGTCAGGACCCTCGCGAAACTCTAAACCGTCTGATCTATGTACACAGCTATGTGTATGGATGAGAGTAGGTATAAAGTTTACCACATAACGTGTATGTTTGACCACCGCCAATCGCTCCCTCTATCCTCATCCCAACGCAGAGAGGAAAAGGTCGAGGGAATAAGGGATGGAGACCAAACCGCGCGTTACTTTTCTTACCATAAAATTTGTTGCTATCCATAGCTGATGGAGCATAAATATACGTACGCATATCTGTATACCCACGAGAGCAGAAGACCTCCGCAGATCGGGGAAAAAAAATGTAAAAAAATATCGGCAAATCACTCCCGCAGGCGCCGGTCATGAGGTATTCCTGGTGTATCAAGCCCAACCCTTCTACATATTCTTCTTCTGGTTCGATTTGCAGTTCGGTGTTACAATGGGCCAGGAAACCCGTGACCGGTTGTCGATTCTGAGTTCACTTCATATCTTATTCTCACAATCTTTAGCAACAGCGGCAGCTCTAAGATAGTTTAGAGTTTACCCGGGGGCTTCACTTCTCTTCTGATTGTTGTTATTATCTACTGGGCTCTGTATATCGCTTTTCCACCCCCTCCGGACGCTGAGATGGCGTATATCTAGCTCGGAGTTAGGTGATATATGTATTTATGTGCCTATACACATATACCCTCGAGGAGATCCAGACCCACAGCGCATATCGAGTTATGTCAGATGCCCGAGGGCCGTAATAGTTCGCCTCTGTGCTCTGCTCTGTCCCGTTCTTCTGCGATGCATACGTAAGACCGAGTTCACCGATCTACGAATACCCCTTTAACTTCCGGAATCGCCCCTACGGCAGAAATTAGGTAGGAGAAGGACTTTGCGCCTTGGTAAATCCCAGTCGGTATAGCATGACAACCGGAGTCCCTCCTAAATGCCCGAGGGTTTCAAGAATTAACCCCATCACATGTGACGCTTGTGAATAACCAAGAACCAGAAGGACTCGACGTTATTACTTTTTCAAGGATCCGCTCTGAAGGCAAAATTCAAACTCTTTCATGACTTACACCCCCCTGGTTCTTAGCCCCGGATGCAACGTGATGATATTTATAATATACGAGCCACCTCGTCGCTTTGACAGAATTTTCGTATCAAACCACGGGCAGATAGCGCGTGCGGAGTGAAACTTCTTCATATAATTCTGTGCTTTGAGCTTTAAAAGCTCGTCAAACGGAAAGGTCCCTTCTATAAATTAGAGACAACTCACGCGAGCGTTACTCCACTACCGCCTTACTTCGCTGTACATGTTGCGGAGTATTTAACCTAAGTATTTTAAAAGTGGAATTTATTTAACGGTTGACGATTTTTTCTCATACTCGCATGTGAGACCCAGGCGCAAACGAGCTTCGCGCTGCACGCGGTCGCTTACTTTAATTAATTAATTAACGATATAGTACATAAACGTATGCTGCAATAGCTCTTTTTGCAGACTGCCCACCTACTCTCATTTTCTCTTTGCTATAAGCAAACAGAGGAAGAACATACAAAAGGATCACAGAAGGACTATATAAATTTGCGATTCAAGTTTCGTGATACACGTGCACGATGTCCAACGGTTACGCGTATGTTCTACTATAAATACTTGTTGCAGGATTGCGAAACAGGTATACGTATATCTATACACATACATATCTTACACGCTGTTCGTATATCTACTAGGTACAACAGGACCCCATTGCTTACTCGGGAAATCAAACACTCGTCCGGTTATTATCCAAACATTAATAAAGTCTGGCTTCGCGGAGCTGCAGAACACGCACCGTTGCACCGCAACGATAACAATGGAGACCACCGCCGCACGTAGCTATATGTATGTATACATTTATACACATATATATAAGTATATGATTCTTTTCACTCATGCACGCGTGTGCACGCCTAACACGTGCGACGGTGCAGGTTTGTTTCGGTTCGCTTACTACGAGCCATAATTCTCTGGTCCTCTGTATTCTACGCACGTCAATGATTAAGCGCGTAGGACAAAAAATATAAAAAACAATACGAGGCGAAGAAAGCTATGAAGGACAGTTACAGTCCGACAGTTTGACCATATGTAATTATCGTGTATAAAAACGTCTACGCGATTTGCCGCAAGGTTTATATAACCTATACGATCGCGTCAAAATTACGATCGGGGTGCGACTCGAATTAGCTGACGTTCTTGTGCATGTTTACTTACTTTTGTTTTGTTTTACTTTTTTTTTGGTTAGTTTTCTTGAAACGATTTTCTCAGTACCTGACAGCGAGACGACGTGAAAAGGAAGAAACGATTAACCATATATATGTATAGGGTTGGATAACTGAATTTAAACAGAGAAGATAAGAAACTCCGAGTTCCGTGGAGTTTCAACCAAGAAGATTTATGGTGCACGTGGATTAGCAAAAAAGTTAACTCTTCCCGATCTTTAGAAGCAAAAAGTGCAGCTGTTTCGCTAAAACGCCTTGAAAAATATCGTTTTAGCGAAATTTAGCCGAACTCTGCTTCTGCTGCTTTTGCTGCTGCTGCTGCTGCTGCTGCTGCTGCTGCATGGCGTATACGTATATATCTGAAAAGTTTCATCAGTCGTCTCGACGTGTCGCGTACCTATACGTATGGCATGGAAGAGCTGATGCGGGTGAAAATTTCACCCTTAGACATAACCCCGGTTTCTTTATCCTCCGTAAACGTCTCATAACGTCTTCGCGGGGGTGCGAGAGAAATAACGCGGATGAGAAGGAAGCGAAGTTTCCATTAGCGAAATTTGTCCGTATAAGTAATTCGATTATGGGGTAAGCCAAATTTCTAACAATTCTAGCACAAGTTAGTTTCCTTTTGTAGCCATCTCTGCAGATTTCAAGCACAAGGCAGAAACGCTACGATATTTTACCGCAGTACCTTTACCTATAGGTATAAGACACGTGGAAAACTGTAATTCGGGGATAAGTTTAAACTTAGAAACTAACACCGTCTAACGATTCTGCTCCCAGCCATTTTAATATCTACTTATACATTTATAAGACCTCTACAAGGTGAGGCGAAAAAAACGGCTCATTTTTTCTACATGTTGTGAAAAGGAGCTGACCGTGCGAATATAATACGTCCAGAAGAAGCTTTTTTATGGCAGGTGGGGGAATGAAGATTTTATTTCAACTTCGGAGAATTTCGCTGCTTGGAGTAATTTTGAAAAAAGGAACGGTGGTGTTTCAAAATATAATCCGGACGCCCTCACCCTCAAATTTCACTAATTGTTCGGCTGCAAATGGCACACATGTAATTTAGTGATCATGTAAATCAAGATTGATATATTCCGTTATTACTATAATTGTCATTCTGGTGATTGATATTCTAAGCGTGTATTACTTGGCAACGGATGAGAATTTTTGTAATTTCAAAAAAACAAAATACGACATTCATTCTTCTAATTTTCCCTCAAAAAAAGTTATCGCCATGATTCGTGCAGGAGTTCAACTTCTGGTCACGTTTCAAAATTGACTGTTATTTTTTTGTTTTTTTCACCCTGTATATGAAAAGATACATACACGTTTATACCCATACATATACCAGTGTTAGATAGGTAGGTACTATAACTTTGCGGTCGGCCAGACTTGGCCCGCATACTAAGAACCAGGAACCTGAAAGCGGCTCTGGAGCTATATCGCTGGTTTTTATATGGCTCGGGGATTCATTACTGCTACTGGAACGTTACGCGGGATGGTTCGAGGCATGCCTTTCACAGTTCTCGATATTAATTTGCCAACCCAGAGAAGAGGAGACTTTGAAGCGGTGACGAGCTAAAAACGAAGCAATCTTGTCGAGTATTTTGCCAAGATTACAAGCGGCCGAGGTCATACGTGTCATTCATCCCTGCGTCACACGTAAAGTGCGATCTCTTTTTACTCAAAACAAACATATTACGATTTTATAGCTACTGGAACATTCTCGTAAAAAAAGAAAAAAAAGTGAAACCATTGGAATTTGATGGTTTCCCTAATTTACCGCTTTTCATTTAGAAGAGCGTTTAAACTGTAAATCGTATTTTAGGCGGCGAAAACTAAATAAGGGAATAAGGGGTAATATAAAAAGGGGGGCGGGACGGTATGTTTTGTCAGTGTCTTTATACATATAAACCCTGCGGGAGAAAGGAACTGGTATATAGATAGAGTTAAAATTTACGCTGAAAATCTCGCGTTTTACAAGCGGAGCGTTTTCTGCTAACGCTGCTGTTTTTGGCTCTCCTACAGGATATCGCGAAGGGCTGAAAGAGTATTTACAAGCACGGCAACCTAATCACCGTTGAATTGATGGGTTTAATTAAGGGAACGTCTCGACGAACTCGCGCGGGAAAGAGCTTTTCCTCTCTTCTTCGCATGTGCACGCCAACTAACCCCTACAGCTATGTATAATATGTATTATAAATACGAAGGTTATACATGCGAATAATATATATATAATTAGGTATATAATTATTACCTGTAGTCGCAAATATAAGATGCGTAACTTATTCTATTTGTCTCTGCTGCGCGACTGCGCAACTTTCTTTCACGATTTTCACCCCCGTAATATTTTCGCTCTCATATATTATTGTAATTTCCAAGGCTTCGAGCTGATCGGAATTGCACATAATAGGTAGCAATCTTACAGGCGATGAGGAAATGAATAGGTTTATATATACGCGGTATATGTATAGTATAATCTATCAGCCGTCTGCAGTAGTGAGCTCTGCCCGATAATCGGCTCACAGACCAATTTGGACACATGCATACATGTATGCGGACTCCGTCCATTTGACGATGATCCCTTAATCGAATCGAGAAACTACATTTCCGTCCTAATAATATATGTATATATAGGGTATTTTCAAGAAAATCTCTTCCCTCAGATATATTTTCATTGAAATCAGAAAATCGAACGGATGGCTTCTGAAATACGTCGATCTTTTTTTTTGCATAATCACAGACGTGGTTGAAGAATTTTCGTTTTTAATTAATCCAGGAAAAAATTGGGTCAGAAATATTTTCTCAATTATTCAAATTTGAGAATGCGGGATAGGATGTGTAGTAAAGTCAGTTACGTTTCGAATTATGAGCCTCGATCGGGACACATATAGAGGGCCTTGATAACTCGGACGATAATATTTACTTTCGATCAGATGACGATTGGAAGCAAAGTTCTTGCTAATCGCTCAGGCATTCAGCGACGAGACGTCGGAGCGATCAGTACCCGGAACTTGCTTTGTTCTAATTTTGAGTGAAAAGTGGGGTTTGGAGGCTGATACGGCGTCGTAACTTGAGATTTCGTGATAAACATCGATATTCTACAATTCCTCTACGGAATTATTCTAAACGGTATATTTTCAAATTTATAGGCTTTATACCAGCGAATTTTGCAATACAAAATTAAAACTTGTGTTTCGACAAAAGTCAACTTGCATATATTTGAAAAATGAATCAGTTCAACCTCGTCAACAATCACGCTGGAATCATCCAATAGGACGATCTCCATTTTGCACAGGACAAAAGTCTGTGGGCCACAAAATTGATAAAAAAAATTTCAATATAAACTCTATACGTAAAGTGATTCGTACACGAATTTTATAAACTCTGTAATAAAAAGAAACGAAAAAACAAAACCAAAATTGAGGGTAGGGGAAAATTGTGAGGGCATGTTCACCGCTCACTCGTACGTATAGGTGTGGGTATATAGTACAAATGCCTCGGTGGGACGAGTTTCGAGCCAACTCACACGAGGATATTAGCAAACCTCATATCCTGCAACGGGGTCCAGAACTGGTTAGAATCTTCAGAGTCCTCATGGTCACCGGATATGAACCGCTGCCGTCCGTCAGTATCCGTCGAACCGGACAGCCGCTCTCTTTACCTCCGGCTCACCGGTGCGGAGGCTCCTGAATTTTTGTTTTACTTGGTCGGACGGTTTTTGTTGTTTCTCATATTTATTTCATTTCATTCGCTCATCTATAATACGTGTTCCCGTGTGATGGGAGTACAGAATTAATCGGTTAAAAAGCAACAGTAGAACAGATCGTAGAACGATAAGAAAATTAGAGTGGATGTGGGAATTCCGGGACGAGGGAACCGGAAATTTTCCCTTTGAAATTGAACTGACCAGCGTTTTTGGGGGAGGCACGGTGCGGTAATATACTTGGGGTATTACACGCGCGTGCCGAATGCGTGTCAAAACCTGGATTGACGATGCGTTACAGACCGCAATATCCCTGATGGGCATTTATACATACCTACTATATGCTTCGATGTCTCAATTACAGACAGCTGTCTGCCTCTCCTTTCCCTTTCGCCGCCCCGAAACAACCCTGAACCCCGATGTTACCGGGCGTAACACCGAACACGCACGAACTCGACTAGATTCACATGGCTCTTTACGTTACAATACTACACGTTACAACGATTATTTTCCAAACCAGTGGAAATCGTCGACACGCTACACTGATCGATGTCAGATCACATTCGATTTAACTACGCGTGCAACGTATTTAGCGAATAAGAAATTTCCTTTCGTTTTACCGAGTCCCTGAAAAGGGTATAACGTGTATATGTGGCGTCGGCAAATTTTGCGAGGTGAATTACTTTTTCCTTGTAAAAGAAAAATTAATAAAGTGACACGAGGAAAGATTCCCAGGCATCCGGTACCGTGTTACTCTGTGTACTGAATTTTCTTTGCTTGATTTTTATTCGGATCCGTTGATTACGGGTTAAAAATGTGTAATAAAATTCTATGCAGCGTAATGCTTGCCGACCCGCGAATTGCAATTCATGTGAACATATACACGTATAAGGTACCCATGGAAGTATAAGGTATGAAATTTTCATTAGTTTCTACATAAATATATGTATGTGTATATATGTTTTTTTTATTTTTGTTACAGGTACGGTATACTACCTAATTTCGGAATTTTACGATCCCCTAAGGTTAACAACAGAGCGTTGGCGGTGGGTGAGTTACACGCAGAAATATTAAAAATGAAAAAAAAAAATGATATACATATGGTGTGTATATGTACAATACATGCATATCGAGGTGGTGAAAGGTCGCGATCGTGGATGGCGTGCGTAGAGGGAGGGGGTCGAATTTACGTGAGATATTCAAAAGGGATTTTTGTGGCGAATTGTATAAGCCGTCGCGCGGAGGAGGTGCGGAATAAAAGCCAAACCTCAGTGCTCTGGTATGTATGTATGTTGTATATGTGTATGTGTGTGAGTATAGGTTAGGTATATAGGTGTACATAGGGGTCGACAGAGGACGCCCCCGAGGCACCCAACCTGGCTGACTAATCCCGTGGGAGTCGCGGGCGTGCGCGCGGGCTTGAAAATTTGCATACTTATGACTGTTTATAATGTATAATTGACGGAGTGCCGTCACATATATATCTATGTGTATATATATACTCGGTTGTTGGGGGCCCACGAGATTTCGAATAATCAGATTATCAGCTTTGCATTTTACCTCTTGCCAGCAGCTCTTAACGTCACGTCACGATTAACGCTCTCCTACAAACATTATTACTGGAAACATTAAACATACATTTATATACATTTATATGATATAATATCAGTGACCATTGTTTCACTGTATACGTATAACTACGTCTAAATAGTGTATGTACACGGTGTACGTGTTACTACTCCTCTTTATTTTCCCACCGGAAAGTTTATTGACGGGAACTGCCGTCGCTGAAGGATTTATGATGCCGAAGCGCGCGAAGCGCAAATCGTTATATACGTATACGTAGTACGTAGCATACGAATACACCTATATACTTACCAACCAACGGCGAATCGTGGTTATGTGGTTGTGTTCGCGGATTTATTTGCCCCCTCGGAAAACGTGCGGGGTATTTATGTACGCGACTCGCGAACCTCAAATTGTTTCCTCGGGCATAAAATCAACGGGGTAAATACCACCCTTGCTATCTAAATCCTAAATAACAAGAGACACCTGCAGAACATGTGTACGATTTATGTTTATCTGTAAAGAAAAAAATAAGTTACAAAACAAATCAGAAGCTCCATAAAAGGTTGAGAATTTTTTTTTCGTTTCGGCAAACAAATTTTATTCCGTTCTCGCGCTTTCTATGTAGTTTTTTTTTTTTTTCTTCTTTTAATGCATGTAATATATCTTGAAAGAAATACAAACGAGGGAGCATCCCTCCAAGTGATGAGCTTTTGTCAAAACAAAACTAACGTGAGTACAGATATTTTTTTAATCATTTATAACATGGGGGTGGAAATGGGAAGCTTTTTAGTTGCACCTTCCCTTCTTTTCCTACCCTTTATAGGAATCGGGGCGCGAGCAAGCTTTACGCGTTTTACGTTTCACACTTAACACGCTTCCTGTAGCCCATCAGGGAACGTAAGCCGTTATAAGGGGAGAAATTTTCTATCGGCTTGCTGCTCCTGCCGCTGTTGCAACCCCGCGTGCGGAAAAGGGGTGGAGAAGAAAGGCATTTTATTAGCAGTTTTATTTCCTTTGATTAAACGGAGTCGAGTCGAGTTGAGTCGATTGAACCTCGAGGGCAGCTGGAGGGCGCAGAAAATCATCCCTTGGAAAATAACATTTTAGTACTCAACTCTAGACTATTCATTTTCTTCTATTAACTCTTTTCGTTTTTTTATTTATTTGATTTTTTCGTTTTGTTTTTCTATTACAAAAAGAAACAAAATAATTATCTAAATAATTGAGAAACGTGAACACGAACGTTCGTTTTGGTTATTTTCATACATTTTTTTCCCTCCTCTGAATAGCTGCGATATTTTTCAACGGAATTTTTGTATCGCGTGAAAATCGTGTTTGCTGCACAGGCAAAATTTTTATCGACTACTGTTCACTGTCTGGTATATAAAAGGGTGTAGTTAGGGCAGAGCCGATGTAGGAAGAGATTAAATGTAAAAACAATAGAACGTGGATGCATCAGACACCCTCTAAATATCTGTATATACCGTCAAAGCGTGAAAATAAATCATACGCGCGAGAATAGCAACCGCGGAACAATCGCTCGTCCATTTGGGAAATTACGCATCGTTAAGCTTCCGATAAAAATCGAATAAAAATCACCCCCTACGTATATGATAGCGCATCACTTCCGTTATATTTTTTTATTCATCCAAGTCCGTCGTCATTCGTTTCAACCAATGAGATATGATTCGCGAAAATCTGCTAAAACTTTCAACTCAAACTTTCATAGAAAAGAGATAAGTTCTCCTCCTTTTTTTTTGCGTTACTTTCCGTCAGAACGAATCGCCGATCACCCGCGCGCCCAGCGGTACGATGTGGTCCTTACTTGACGTGGATACCGCAGTGGCTTTGAAATAGGAGATGCCTCAAAGTGAAGTAAACTTATGCGTATGCATGCGCGGACGTGTTTGGGTATATTAGGGTGAGTCTCTTGCCAAAGCGACCGTCCAAATTTCCATGTGCAAACAATACAGATAGTAGAACAGGGACAGGTCCTGACTGTTCCTGATGTCGTATAGGATATTCTATGTGTAGACTACGTCGGTATCCAACAGTCTAGCCGTTTTAGGTACGTGTTATGTATATGTAGACACGTATATGGTATATATTCACGGAAGCCTTACTCCTTACACATACTAACGCAGAGTCCGGTAATTTAACGCCCGTCAAATGAGGCCGCCCGCGTCGGCAAGGGTAGGTCATAGACCGCCGCGAAACGAGGACCCGACCGATCCTACTTGCGCCACCTAAACAATATCTACTCTCATACTAATACCCTGCCGAGATGTTCTTTGTATACCGAATAGCGTGTACCATACCCCCTTCGACTATGGAAACGCCTTCCAAATTGCCACCTTTGTGTATCAAAAGCTCCTCGTATTGCATCGCCTCGCGTTGGCTTTGACATTTTAATAGATAGCCGGATGCAATGTTGATGCGTTTATGTATTAGTAATGTAATTTTTCGACCAATCAACCTGCATGGATGATCTTATCCTACCAGTTTTCAAATTACCAAGATGAAAACTACTTTTACATATTTTAAGCCTGAAGGCTTAAACAGAATTTTTTCATACAAAGTCGCTGACGTATGTATATATACAACCCCTGCGGGTTTCTGGTTTTTCATACATTTTTCAATGTGCGTATATAGATTATGCGATGGCGAAAAAATTACGAATTCATTGAATAGTTTTCCAACACATAGTTCCATATTTCGACTGGGCGTGACACCACTGAATCATTGAAATTTTTTCAAAGGTTTATTATAAAAAACAAAAACGTGAAAACAGTTAATAAATCTGCAGTAGTCTTTTTTAAAATTTTGTATTTCACCTCACCTATTATATTTTGATAAACTTTTAATTCTACTGTCATATTACTGCATAATACGTATAGCTTTTGCGAACAGTTGCAATTCATGATTTTATTGGATATAGAGTAACTCGTGATAAACCATTTTGCTGTCGGTGACATTTTCATGTTTCCTCTTTTTAAATTTTTTATTTATCGTTATTTTTATTTTCACATTTTCCATTAACTCCGTTGGGAATTCACCTTTGTCCACATAATCTACCTATACAGTACATATAACCGCTGTACGAAGAGAAAGCGCAAACGTGAATGCAAACGGGCAAACGAACCAACAAATGTGTAGGGACCGGACGAGCAAACGAGCTTGAAAATAATAAAGGTACACAAATATACTTAAAAATCATTCCACACTACCGGCGGAAAAAAGTCACTGGATATGTATTATAATTTTAATTTTTTTTCGTTTTTGTTTTTGTTTTTTTTTTTTACTTGTTCCATGTTTTTCGTTTTTCTTTTTAATCATCCTAATGATTGTTAGTTATTTTGAAAAAGCAGAAAGCAAGAATTCGCGATGCTGGTTCGTTCCGCAGTCTTTCTCTCGACGGACAAGTCATCCGTTATCTCAGTCACGAGACCATTAAACATTAAAATCAGTACGACGGTTCTCTCGTCCCCTGTGTCATTTGTGCTTTTGTTGTACGTGAAAAGATAGCCACTTTGTTATTCACACAGGGGAGGGCTCGGTAGGTTGCTGAGGGTGCGGAATCAACCCTGCGATGCAAGGGAATCCGAACCCCGAAAATTATAACCGACCCGATCTTCAGCACACTCGTAGCCAAATTCACGTTGTTATATCGCGTACGTTAATGTGGAGATTAACAAAATCTCTTCTCAAATCTCGAATTCATTTTAGAATAATGACGATCCGCGGTAACGGAATTTTTCACTGAATTTTCCAAGGATATAAATTTTCTAACGTGTGCAGTGTTATGTTACTCTGTTTATTAATAACGTTAAATTAATTGCGTCGTTAAAGGTACGAAGAGTACGTTACCGTATATTCATTTAACAAAGACGTCGGTAGGCTTCGACTTTTTAATCGGTTCTTCGATCGGTCGGGATTCGAGTCTGGATTTTTGGGGATAAGGGAATTTGTTAAAAGTGGTGGTAACCGCCACAACTGAGTGACACTGACTTTCCACTCAGCATAAACGGTAATAGCTTTGAGGGTTCGGAGAGTACGGGCGTAAAGTCATTATCCGCAGAATTATTTTTTAATTAAATCAAGGAATAAATGCGTCGACTCAAGGACACAGACCCGCATCACCGTGCGGTGCACTGTAGAAAGAGAGAAAAAAAAAAAAAATCGAGTGAAAAGGATTCAAAAGAGAAAGAGAGACGCTTAAAGTGTCCGCCCAAAAAGAGGCGGGGCGGGAAGGTGAAATGAAAGGAAAAAAAAAGAGGGAGAAAAGATATCTGATATCTGCTGGCGAAAGCGAGCTTTCCAGGTTTCTAGCATCTCTTGGAGGAACTTTTAAAAGTTATTTAAATTAAATAGAGTGTAGTAGAGAGGGCGGGGTGGCGGTTGAAGCAAAGGGGACGACGAATACGACGACGCGATGCGAGCGACTTTCGGGGGTAGAGGGAGTTGAAGGAGTGAGAGATAAGGGATGATTACGGGACCAGGAGTGTCTGGAGGGATGCCGGAGCTCTGTTTGAGAGTGACATCTCCTGATAGCGACAACACCCTGGATAAAATATACACGTTTTATTCGGGAATTAAAAGCTGTTTCTTGTCTTTTATTTTATTTTACTCTTCGCCCGTTCTTATCTCCATATACTATATATAGACCCCTATTTCCTTTTTTTTTATCCCTCACAGACCTCCCGAAAATCGGCTATCTATTTATCCGGCTTTCATCTGGTCTCTCTCTTTCTTTTTTTTGTTCTCCATTTTTCATACTTTTTTTTTTATTATAATTATCATTCGCTTTTGTTAATTAGTTACGAGGTTTTTCATGACGAGCGTTTAAATTCTGGACCCTCTAATATCAACGAAACGCAAGATGTCTCAATTTATTAATTGTCTTAATAACCCTTACCGACCGCGCGTGTACCCGAATAAGACGTGAAACAAAAAAATATGTAGTTTGGGTCCAGCTATATGGCGGTTCCCTTTGTGTTCCCTTCAGCTCAAATTACCGACTCAACTCTATACTAACTCGAGACGCAACTTAAGCGCTTAGGGAAGAAGAGAAGAAAAGGACAAGAGCACTAAAAAAAATAACATTAAATAAAAGAATTAGAAATTGGGAAAAGAAAGAGGAGGGAAAAAATAAACGGAGAATAGGAGAGTGCACTCTGCGTGTATATTATAGTTCTCCCCATGCCGCGTGCTTTAAAGGCAACGTCTAGGACTGTCGCCTAACCTACTGCTCGTACAATAAAGACCAGCAGTAAAATTAAGCAAATAGAAACCCCGAACGAGATGCCATATTTATATCGATGGGTTTAAAATAGTCGCTTTTGGAACATCCGAACGACCGTAACTGAATTACTAAAAGAATAATTATACTCGCGATAAAAGGAACCTTTAGTATAGGTATATATACTTATGTAAACCGGATATTACGCGATTTTGTAAGATAAAAGAAATTTCACACTCGAGCAAAACACGAGACATTATTTTCTCTGTCGGTTTCATGTTTGGACATCATCAATTTAATCCTCTGATTTTCACCAAATTAGTCGCGGTAATTGCTGCGATGACATCTTTGTCGAAAAAATGCATAAGTGTAAACATATAATCACCGGATCTAGACGATTTATGGAAAGGTACAACAATCCATCCCACACAATTTTTCAGTGGTTGATCGATTGATTACTTTCCGGACACGTGACTCTGCCATCTGCTGTAACTATTGTATCGCATATACATATAGGTATATCCTATCCTGCAGGATCTGCTTCTTCACGAAGATCATGTGCTCTGTTTTTTGTTTTTCTCATTTTTTTACATTATACTATATATATATATATTTTTTTATTACCACCACAACATATAGCAACGCTACACGGAGAGGTGTGCCATCTGCTTTTGAAAGTATGGCAATTATCGTAGGAGCTCTATAGCTTTTGGAATTGACTTCGGAAAGGGGGTAATAAATTTACAAAAAGAAAAAAAAAAGAAAAAGAAAAACGGAAACACGAAACGAAACTATAACCGGGTATTAGCTTGATCAACCAATCTATATAGCTATTGTCTGCACCAGGTTTTGCACCCTCTGAATTATACCTCTATCGTCGTCGTAATCATCGTCATCCTGCTTTTAATGTACTATATAGCTTTGCATTGTTGAGGTCAAAATACACCAGAAAATAGTTGCTCAAATGATTCAAAAAATATTTCATCAGCTGTGAAGTGGATTAAGAAAAAATCCATGCTATTAAGGACTGGTACGATTATTATTATTATTCTTATTATTATTATGATCAAAAGCTGTCGCGAGGCGCATTAAATTAGCGTCAGTGAAAATTTATCGCCCATTTATTTAATTTAGATTGATATCAAGAAGCATTAAGGGCTGGAAGAGTTACACCGAGAAGTTTTCTCGAACTGTCTGACTTCTCTTCCTCATCAGCGGAAAAAAGAATAAGAAGAAGGAGAATAAAGAACGAAATAATTATCGTATATCTTGGAGAAGTTATTGGTTTATTTGTTAGTATGAAAAAACGGTGTGGAAAATTAATTAATTTTGCGTCCAACGCTATAGTTCGTCTTCTCATCGGGTATTCGGAAGCAAATTCGCATTATTGAAAAATACGCTAATCGTGGGATTGAAATCGCCGGATTTATCGGTGACTAATAATTGCTGACCGAAGGTGCTAACGATCTGTAATCCCGGGTGACGTTTAGTGCCTAATGTTTGCCCTCTGCGGAGGCATCCCCCACTTTCTTCTTCATTGCCCCTGCACGAACAGAGGGATATCACTTAGGGCGCGCGTGTCAGGCCGTACGAGCCGCCATATTGGGGACATCAAACCCGTACGTGCTCAACATACAGTCACACAAGGAGCAGCAAAGGCAGAGGCAGAAGCAGAAGCAGAAGTAGAAGTAGAACCGGCTATGGGTTCAAAGCGTCGTGGTGCGCAGAGCCCGTGGGGTGCCAGAAAACGTTGAGGTGGGGCACGCGGATATTGTTTACGTGCCGTACCAAAAAAACCCACACCGTTGAACGCAGGAATTTTGCGGACTGCATCACGCCCAAATAATAATAAGGGGGATGATTTTTGAGTTTTTTTGTTCTTCCGAGGTGGCTGTGAACGGAATGGATGGGCGCAGATATTCTTGAGGGGGACGATAACAGCGAGTTTGAAACTTGTAGGGTGGTGAATTTTCATTACTATGCATCGTTCGACGCCTCGGGATCCTGCAGGTGTAGAAAGAAGTTGCTCTCGCTGGTGCGAGAAGTGCTGCGGGAAGATCCCGTTTATGACCCTGCGTTGTAACCCAGTCGAGGTAAATGTCTACCTTCGACAAGTTAAACGTGTATTAAGATGAGGAAGTTACAACCTTGCTTTGGTACAGCAAGCTGGATGAATACATAAACGCCATAAACAGAGAGTCCTAGCGGCGAGTCGCCAAAAGATCGAGCGAACTGTTCGTAAATTATTTCTTAATATATTTAACTTCTTCTTACCACGCAGCGCGCGCTCTTGAGGATCAAAATAAAAATACAAAAGGATAAGAGTATGGTATATAGTCGAGAAGGTAAACTTTTAAAGCTCTTTTCTTCGACAACTCTTCGTCCTGCATATGATATAGAAAAAGCTTTTTCAAATACGGAACGGGCAGAATTGGATTAGATGAATATTTCCTGCAGCTATAATTCCTGCGCAGTTTATTCAGTCTTCGTACTATTAATTTAGCAAAAACTTCATCCCTTACTTATACCTCGACGATGTGGTTTTCCCTCCATAGCACCTTCATTACTAATCAAAAATAACTTGTAACCATGTATAGAAAAGTCCGCGAGTTTTTCATCCCTATTTCTGTTCATTCTTTTTTTCTTCTAGTTCATAAATGGGAATTCGTGTCCTCTATACTTGTGCCTACGATGGCTTTGAAAGTTTTCTCATTCAGAGGAAGACCCATTTCACGCAGTCATTGATTTCGCATATGCCTATAAGTTCTATATGAGAACTCAAGAGAGTAGAAAAGATTACTGCACAGATGAAGAAATGCGGAATGCTGAGTTTCATACGCTGGCGAATTTAGAGCGGAATTGCGCTGTAGGGGACATTGATTATTTGACACAAAAACAAAAAAAAAAAAAGAGAATGAAAGAATCTAGCGGAAACATCATAAACAATTCGCTGCACGAGGAATGCGCTCAGTTCTCAATTCGTTCCTGACCTCTGACCTGATATTATATTTTATTCGCTTCAGATCGCGGTTCAAATCTACTGGGTATATAATGTATGGTATAGGTAGAGTTATTATACGATCGCTTCATTTCCATTCGTCAATATGCCCAACATTTGCTTTAATTCTTACCACCTCCGGAGCAACTTGCAATTTCCATTTACGGTAGAATAGCAGAATTGTGAAGGCAAATGCAAAAATTCCATCGCTCGTCGATGTATGGTATATATAGATCACTGATGGAAAAAGGAAAAGTAATCAATTCCCAATGACGTCAACCGTTGGCATTTGGGGTAAAATTATCACCCTCATATCATGAGATGCTTTTGTAGATTAAGTTCCCAGTTATTAGGTTATCTGGCTCCTTGACATCCTAACTCGCGCGATCCTTTTGGACCATCGAGTTTACAATAGCATGCTCAGTTTTGTTTCAGGTCATTACGTCTAATTGTTATTCCGCGGCAGTAGTAGTAACAGCAGTAACATCTACCAACCCGGAACCAAGCTGCCATGCTCAGTTTTGTTCGTACTATACAGAACCCCGGTCAGTGTCGTATCTGTTCAAATTGTTTGAAACGTTCCACGGTTATTGAGGCTATCAAATTTACCTTTTTCAGGAATTCGCCGCGTCGACTATACGTTTTAAGATCCTTTTCTCAAGAAGAGATGTACATCGAACACCTTCAAATGGTTGAATTCAAGGAATAATAATTCTTCTCTTTTTTTTCTCTCTAATCAAGACATTCGTCAAAATGACCGTGTGAAAATGCAACCTTGGTTATTATACACGTATTAGTTATTCATTCGTAGTTTCCCAGAATTTCAAATTAGAAAGAAAAAAACTGGTTCATCAGGCAATATCTAATAAAACAAATTGGACTGGGTCAAAAGTTTTCACCATTCAAGTTTTTTAGTTTCGTTTCTATGCGACGTTTTCTTCATCTAGCTCCGCAGCCGGATGACAGGTTCGAAGTAAAGAGGTGCAAGACTTTGTTGGTAAAGTTACCAACCTAATCCTGGTCACGTATCTTTCATGCGCCAGTTAAGCCGATATCGGATGATGGGTAAACTCTGGTGTATTACGAGCATTTCTCGAGCAGGTAGTGAAGCGTGAAAGTTATCTACGGATGTCCGCTACGCCGATCGGAAGAGTTTTTCCCTAGAATTCAGTGCAGATACACACATACGCATACACATACATACCCGTAAGTTACGGGATTCCGGAAGAGATAGTTCCTTGTTGTGTCCTCGTAATCCACATGCATATGATCGGTGCTTTCGTTATAGTAGAAAAGCGAAGAGCCGGATAAAAAACAAACAGACAAAAAAAAAAGACAAAAGAGGAATATGAGGACTTGAAACAGGGCCGGTTTGTAGGGTCTCGAGGGAGATAGAAAAGAGTGCGCGAGCCGAGAGAGCAAGGGAATCAGAGGGAGTAAGAAAATCGTAAAAGGAGACAGATAAATAAAGGAAAGTAGGGGGAAAAACTAAAGGGGAAACGAGATGATCCCGTGGGTCACCCCGGATCGCATGCGAGAAAAGGGGGATGGAGAACGAAAAAGGGGCAGCTCGTAAAACTGGGGGCATGTGATTTCCCCCAGGAGGAAAACGCCGGCAGTAGTAGGCGGGTGGGTCTCTTTTTCCTTTTCTATATGTACGATGTTCTCCTTCGTCTCCAACCTTTCTTGGGATGCTTACAACATGCATATAATACTCCGAATGTTATAATCGCCCCTGCTGCCGCTGCGGCGTAGCGGGTTGGAATTGAAATTAAAACAATAAGGTAATTTTTTTTTTTTCATTCTATATGTAACGAAAAATTCGCGGGCAGCCCGGCAATCCCGCCGCTCGTCGTCACATCCGGTTTGTGCAGCAGCCTGCACTTTTTCTTCCCTTTAATAAATAGCAGGAGAGAATGCGGTGTGGCGGAGCAAATTTTTCAACTTTCAGCAGCATTATTAAAGTTCAAGGAACGTACACCTAGTACTTCGAACGGGCGGTCTCGACTTCCTCATGTGATATTTGCATATCAAAATTTTCCGTTGGATTTGGCAATCCCCGTGCATCGTGCATGTAGCCACTGTATTTTTATAACTATAGCCATAACGGCTAGTTATACGAGTTCGTTTCGTTCGATTCCGTATGTGCTATCGAAATATACGTCCCTATGTGCCCACTGTGTGGACAGGTGACATATATAGCTATACTTATAGTATACATATGTACATGACCCTCGATAAAGGCTGTTGGCCGGTGCGCTTGATCGTCGGTTTGAAATTACAGTAGAACAGGTTGTGAGGGTTAAAATTTCGCTTAAACCACGTAAAATTTGTATAAAGTTATGGTTAGCAACCGGAATAGGAGTTGAATAACATAAATACAACATTCCCTCAATTTACAACCCATCTCTCCCTAACACCGCGACCCCCACGTAGCGTTTCTAGCACTACATGTATATGGAGTTTTGAGATGATTTAATGAACGTTTTTAGTGATATTCTAACCTTAACAACCCTCGGCTCGTAATGCTCGCACCTAATATTCAGCTCATCAAATATGTGCAATATTAGATACCTATGCAAAGTTTCGAGTTTCCACTTTCCCAAGATTCAAGCTTATCGTGACGGTTTCAAGTTTCGGGTTTCGAGCCTCTATAGTTTCCAGTTTCCAGACGACGACGCAACACGCGGTCTCCCCGTGCTGTGGGGATACTAGCTGTGACAGAAAAATAAGAAATAGGATGAGAAATTTTTTTTTCTTCTAAAATAAGCTGAAACAAAATTCACGATATCAAACAGCCCACGACCACGAATGGGTGCAGAGTGGAGCAGCATGCTGCACCGATTGAATATCGCTGCACTCTACCGATTGATATACTTCGGGCTTCAGCCGAGAACCTCTTTCCGGCTGGCTTGTATTTTATTGCCTGCCTATCGAATATTTCCATATATTTGCATGCTCTTGCATATACCGCATTCTATAACCCGTTATATATCCTAGTTTCGAATAGAGCCGCTGCTGTTGCTGTTCCTGTTTGGAAACACCGCAGCATGGAGTTATGCTCACATATAAAATTGTCGATATATCGCATATACATCCGTACATATGACGAAACACTTCGCGAATCAATAACCAGGCATAGCCGAACGGTTGACAAAATGAAACAAAAATCGAATGAAAGATTTTTTTCGACCAATACTTTTTCTTGCAATAAATAAAATCTCTTATCTACTACAAAAAGTGCGAGCGAAATCACGAAAAAAAAATCCCAAAAGACAAAATTTAATATTCAACAATTATTTGGGATATCAAGCGACCAAAGTTTCTTGAGATTTTCGTTCGAATCAGTAAATTGACTGCAGGTGGTGCAACTTTTGAACTAAAAGAGACGTGAAGTTATCTTCTGCAGGAGAAAATCTCTCCTGGAACTCTAGGCCAAAAGCGGAATAAACTACGAAGTGCCTTATTTTTCGAAGACATCAAATTTCCGAATCGACTTGTTTTTCTAAACTTTCCGCATTCATCTCGACTCAATTACAGAATGCAAGTAAAAGTATTCCGACTAAAAAAAACTAAAAATCACTAGGACCATTTGACGGGAAATCACGTGCTTTGGATGCGAAATATATATAAGAGACTTGAGATCGACGTGAAGCTTGCGGAATATCGTGGTGCTTTTTACACCCCTATACGTGGTGTACCCGCGCTATAGCGAAGACGGTAGCAGCGGCAGCGGCAGTTTCTTCTTCCCCAATACTCACTCTATATGTATACGAACATACCGACGCCGACCGCGTCGTGTATAAGGAGCGACGATTTTTCAGCAGGGTTGATTCGAAACTAAATTGCATTTGGTTGCGCCCGCGCCGCGCTCGCGTTGCTCTCTCCGAGATCAGAAACTAACGCCCGCGTACTTTCGCTCTGCGAAGAATAAACTCACACAATCTTTTATTTTCACTTGTTTTTTTTTTTTTCCTATTTTTTTTCCTTTCTCATTCTTCTTTTCCTCACTACTCTCGCACCTTACCTTATATATATGTATGCTCATCTATCCCTCTCGTCGGTTCTTCATATATTTCTCCACAGCAATTCACCAACGATTCGATTCACCCCACATTTACAAGTGTTATATCCCATATATATGGATATTGTACCAAAATGACAAATTTCACATCTCGAGATTTCAAATCGTATGTATACACGTATATTCATATCGGGTACTTTATATCGAATCGATGTGTTTGTGACCTTTACTATTTTCCTTTTCATTTTTTCTATTGTTTTTCGGCTGATACGATCACCACGGAGTCGCCAAGAAATTGTTCGTTCCCAAATCTGCGATAAAAAGATCAGAAAAATCTCTTACTTGAACACGTGCTATCATTTCTTCGAATGACAAAATAACGAAGTAATTTTCCACCCGTTGATGCGAAAAGCTGTTAAACTCGGAGTTCAGAATAATTTTGACTATGCTAATTTTTGGCGTCATCGGAGTTTCGAATAAAAATGTTGGACGTGGCGTATATGAGGATTGATCGTATTTATGTGCACATGTTGAGTGTTATTTTGAGGATGCTTCGACCCCCATTTGACCGTGACGTAATCATCGTGTCATCGAGTTCATGAACGAAGAAAAAGAAGAGATGTCAGGTTGTTGCCGCTGTTGCTGCAGGGGGTCGTCTGGTTTTTGACCAGCTGCCAAAAGCATCCCTCCTGTGGCTTCGGAATTCCTCGTCGTATATCCCACCGACCGCGAAACTCGAGATAGATACTCTGTACTGCGTATAGGTAGAAAAGATTATTAGAGCTTCGTATATTATAGCTCTGCAACGACGGAGACGACCCAGACTGTAGATATATACGTTGAGATTTATGATTGAGCCTTATCCGGCCCTGCCAGAGACGTGCTGCTTTGCCAGCACCCAGCAGATAGAAAATGAAAAATGCAGAACGCGAAGGACGTAAAAGTTATAACGGAAAACAGAAAATAGACGTATCCTTCGCGTGTTTCAACCTACCTAATGTATGACGCGCGTTATAACAAGAGAGAAAATAAGAAAATCGAAGAGACGAGATGAGAAGAGGAGAGAAAAGAGAATGCTATAAAAATTTAGCATCTGGCAGCCACCGGCGGAAGAAGATGAAAAAGAAAAAGAATCGAAGAAAAGAGAAGGGGTACAACCCACGCGGAATTAAGACGAGCGTCGTCGCGCCTCGGCAACGGCGCGTGGTCGGCCGGGGCGGCGTTGCGACGCTTGGAATAGACGCGTCTCGAGCCACCGCACTAATACTCCCTGAATTTTACCCCGGACTTTGTGCTTCGAAACTCTTCCGTACGTTTTAGAGGCAGGAATCGGAGTTCCGCGCCGTCGAGCGCCAAGTGGGCAAGTAGTCTTGGAAGACGTCTTCGCTATCTCTTATTTATCCGCTATTCGCAACTCACTTTCTTGCTACACTCCAGGTATATCCTCACGTGTACCGAAGGCTCCGCGCACGAACACCCCGGAAAATCGCGCCTCATCGAAAAATGAAGCAACAAAATTTTCTATAGCTTTCACCAAATTATTTGTACGTTTTTCAAGTCCAGAGACTGACTTCCAATCATTTTTATAGATCAACCTTCACGTCTGCAATGACAGTTTTTTTTTTTGTACCCTGATATCTGATTGAGAATGGATAGACAGCTTTTGTAAATGAGTTTTTCCGACCGCTGAATTTGATCCAAATTGAATCGTACATTAAATTTTCGAGTCATGTCATTTCAGTCGTTTTTGTGTTGCCGCAGAAAAGCTGGTCTCGCATGGACCCGAATCCATACCGACAATGATTCTATGGTGACAATAGTACGACCAGATTTTTCCAAGTTTTAAATTTAAAAATAAAAGAACCAGAACGGGAGCGAAAATTATAAAAATCCCAGTGGGTTGAATAATAGGGCAATTTTTTACGCGCTCATCATTATTTTATTTTCCATTTTCGTTTACCCCCCTTTGCTTTTTCTTTTTACTTTTCCTATGGATGAAATATTCCGGGCTCGTGTCTCCGGCGTTTGGAGTTGGGTGTTCGACACATCAATAGATCGATCGCTGGCCTCAGGACAAAACGGCGCCTCCGCAGGGGGCAGCGGGTTTGGTGACAGTCTTGACAGGTAATACCGAGCCGAAAACTTATCGGCAAGTTAAACTGAATTCCAAATTGAGTCTCGGCTCCCGACTGACGTCTACGGTTGGTGAAGTTAGTAGCATGTACCTCACAGTTAGCGACCGAAATTAATTCACGATTCATTTCCTCCTTTTTTTCGTTACTTCATCCATTCGTCTCCCGTTCAACTACGGATCCTACTTGAATCAAAAATTAAAAATTTTTGAAGATAAAAACTAATATTCATGACTTTCCCGTACATCCAATTATTTTTTTTGCCCAGAAAAAAAAACTTATATCAAAAAAATTAAAATCGCATTCCGAAGCGCATTTCATTAGGGTTCAACTATCCGGAGTTCAAACTAATATACCTACCTGGGTGCTGACTGGGAAATTTTCAAGCAGTTAGTTTTACGGTCATAATTTCTTTGCAGTCGACGGTGAGTTTTTATTATAAGACAAACAGAACTTCTTATGGTACTGTTATTAAGCTATCATTGCCTTACGGGCATTCTTGGAAAAGCAAACAAAAAATAAACTTTTCAAATATTCCTGGCGAGGGCGATTGGTTTGGTTGGCAGTTACGGGCCCTTCGACAAAGGTGATTTCTGCAGGCGACCTCCCTTAAACTTTTAAAATTTATACGAGCACCCCGTCGACCGACCGACCGACCGACTGACTCACCCTATAACATCGTCAGGACCAACAAAAAGTTTCTCTAAAACAATCCGGGGAGCTAAAATAAACCGCAAAACTCTAATTAGAGTAATTTCTTGTTGTTTTTTGTTCACTTTTTTTTATTTTATTGACAAAGGGGACATCTTCAGAATTTTTAGTAGTTCAATCAGCGCCTTTGAAACTCTACAATTCAGAATTGAAGGGGCTTCCGAAGTATAAAAGTGTATTCTGCTAATTTCTCGTGAACTTATGAAACTCTCTTGTCTCCAGATATTTCAGGAATAAATTAATATGGGTATGCATTTGTATACATATAGCTTGATTTTTTATGCGAAATTAAATTTTGTTGAGTTTCACTCTCGTTGTCTTTTAAATAATAGGAAAAATAGAATTTCCGAGTTTTCCCACACCACTGGGCAGAAAAAGATTGCAGTGTGTCAAGCGATTCTGATCCGAAAGTTGAAAAACAAAATGTATCTCTAATCTAAATGGATGAAAATCAAGGACATGATTAATGTCGACTACCCCAGTAGACTTTTTTCTAGAAATAAATGTGTCGGTGCTATTACAGGCACAATATAGTGTAATAAACGCAGTAGGATTTATCGGGTCGAGATCTTTGCCAAAATCTGCACAACGTATGTTGAGCTACCTATGGAATACATAATTTGTACATAGGATACCCTGACTCAACCCAGACCTACCTCATATATAACAGCCCTAACCTGACAAGGAATCGCGAGCCGTATATACCCATTTCTGAAACGAACAAGCTTCTGTTGCTTCTGGCGCCGCTATTGCCCAGCGAAATTTCCGTTTCTAACTCCATTTAGTCGGCCACGTTGGCAAACAGAATTTGTTTGATTATCCGAAAGCTAAACGCATTAGTTGCTAAAATACAGTCCCGTCCAAATTGGTGAACGCGGCGGTGCGAGCTACAGGAGACAAACCGCCGAGCCCATCGTGGGTACGAGGTACATCTAAGGCATGTGAAGCAGCACGCATCGCCTCGAATAATGAAAATGTAACAAGCTGAAACGCAGTGCTGGAAGAACGATTATCGTAATGATTGCTGCTATTATAATTGATCGCACACACAATTGATCACATAGCAATAGGACCTCGAATAGGACGGTGGCAGGACATGCAGATAACGTTAATCAGAATCGGCACCGGTTCGCGGTTAGAGTAGGGAAGAGGAAGTGACATAGGAAAGGGGGGGGGGGTAAATCGGATCGGAATGGATCAAAACCCAGGGGTTGAATCGGCTTGTCGAAACTTGGCAGGTACATGCAGCATATATGTTCGTATATATATTTATGTAATATCGATTTGTTGCCCGGAGTGCGGTTTCGCCAATGCACAGAGCTGATATCCGCACCCCTATAACTTGCACCACCAGCTCGGTTTAACCTCCTCCCTCTCATTCTTCTTCTCCTCTTCCTCCTCCTTCTCGTCGTACCGGATGCATAATTTAAGTGTCGTGCCCTAGATTCCGTTCATTCCTGATTGCCACCCACTACAAGGCGCACCCACCCCCATTCTGCTGAATTAGTCAACCCTAGGCCGTGCCTACCTACTTTACTGTCCGATATATTTCCCCTGATTACACCGCAGCTAACTTCACAACGCATGCCTTACGAGATGCATGTATCAATCCGAAATGAGAACTTCAAACGAATCTGAATACAAGTAATGATCATCTTTGTTGGACGATGTGTTTTCTTGCCAATGAGGAAACATCAAAGCAGACTGACCGGTTTCTGAATTTTTGGTATGGATTACCGGTTTCATTTCCTATGTTCGTATGGAGAGAAAAAAAAAAAAGAGAAAATTGAGAAGTTATAGTTGTGGAATAGCGCGGTGGTGCCTAGGTAACCGCATGTGCCGGGGTAACCGGGGCTTACGCTGCGCTTAATCTATATTGATCCGTTAAGCCGGGGTAACAAGATTAGTCGGTGATTGGTATTTAGTACCAACCTATATACGTATATATATGTATGTACACGACCACCAATGTATACGGAGTCCCACAAACAGAAGCAGAAGCAGAAGCTGCTGAAGCATCCCGCCGCCGATTGGCATTAGCCTATAGCAACTCACTTCAGAACGCTCTTAATTTCTCAGATATTCAAATACCATCGGCAATCACCACCACGTCTGCTATGGAATCTCTCGACGCTTTATATACATACTATGTACATATACCGGTCTCTATGTACGATTAGGATACCCTGCAGTGCTGCAGGAACCGCTTAGGAATTTCTACTGCATAGTTATTATACCACATGCATGTATGTACTACATACACCTCGAGATGACGGGTTATAGGTATGTTATGTACTATACATAAGTATGTACTACCTCTCTATACATATGTACAGGGTGTTCCTAAACGACTGGAAAATTTTAAAAGGTGTACGGTAACAAACAGATCGCAATCATCATCGCAGGATTTCTGGTACAGCCGAGGGTATAGCGTTGCGGTCTCGATTTATACAGCAACTTCTGCTAGAATTAACTAAAGAAATTGTAACGCCGATGTAATAACACTACGATTTATGTGGTTTTCATATTTCGGTTTTGAAACTAACAGATCAAAACGTAGAACGAGTAAGAATTACAAAAACCGGGGATATGGCTAATAAGGAAAAGCTCGATGCGGCGGAAAGCTTGCCAGGATTTTCTCTCGCATTCAGATACTTAATTCACGTTTTAAAATACGATTTCCTGGCTCATTTTGATCCACCCTGTATGTGCATATGTGTATGAGCAGATATACGACGAAGATCATCTCTTAGCCAGCGATATCCTATCTGAAAACGTACCCATGGGATGCTGTGCAGTAACGTACGTTAACGTACGTAGTTTCACGTGCTCGATGCAGCTGCAGAGGACTGTTCAACTGGCTAACAATTTATGCACATATGATATATGATGTATGTATATAAATAGACGTCCATGTACATACAGGAGCCAAACTGGGTATCGGATATTCCATGCTATATCCGGATTTTCGAATATATATCTTATACTTTTTCCTCGCTCACGATCAGCAGCAACCAAAGTAATCCAAGAGATGAACAGGACTTCCAACGGAACACAACATGGTGTTCTTACTGTCAAAAGAATTTTCTACATAATTGTCAAAGTAGTTCTCTAGGAATTATGTAGTATCGCTGATCCTCTCGTTGAAAATTTTTCACAAAAATCTTTTATCTCCTTTATAACTGATATTACACCTATGTAATTTGCAGTATCGATTCAATACCGTAATTGGGGTTATGCGGGTATGAAAAAGTAAAAAAAAACAAAATACAATAAAATAGTATAAAATAAAGAGAAAAAAGGAAGTGAAAAAGTACTAGAATAAAAATGCGATCGCAAACTTAACGCATCGTTACATTTATCGGCTTTATATGGTCGTATGTGACATGTGAGAACGATGAGTATTCTCAACGGTGCCGAACTACCGTAGGGGGTAACTCGAGCGCACATGTCGAAAACGCAAAGTCGGTTAGCCAACGATCATATATAAGTGGCTATATATATATTTTTTTCCAACTGACAATAGGTACGTCACGAAGGGTAGGTGAACAGATAAATAGATGGTATACCATACGCATACAGTGCCATATGTGGGAGCACACATGCCGCAGATATTTCTGTAATAATTTCTACATGCATTCGTATTGCCTGCGATTATCCTTTCTGCGGCTTACGCGATGTACCGCTGAATTTTCAAAACCGCGTGAAAAACTGTTGCAGATCGGAATGGGGAAAAAAAGTAAACGAATCAAAAAAAAAATCAAAACATATCAGAGAATGCGATGCGTCTTGTATTTTAAGTCGAAGGATCGTGCCCTCTAGGTACATGTATAATGGGACACAGCTTGACGGGGCTGACGCCATTGAGGATGCCCTCGTATTAATTGAGAACCCACTATACCCGAGGTTCAACAATACCCTGTCAACCTTTGAATATTACCTACCCCTGCAAAGCAACTTGAGGATACATGTATGTATAGGTATATAGGTATATACCGGGAAATTAGTTGTCATATCCTTCATGGTTACACGGTACGGTATATGGGTAACTCGTTGTTCAAAAGCTTCGAGGTATAGCGTAGTCCAAACACGCGTGACAGGGCAAAATAGGGCAAAAGTTCTATAAGGTGCGTATGTATTTACATGTTATACGTACATATTTGTACATAGGTATGCTCAGGTATATATCTACACTATTTTATATACATATAGGTATCTACGCGTATTTATATCTGCAGCAACGCGCCGCCAACCGTTATTTATGAGGCAAGTTTTGATATACCGCGTGCGTTTAGGGCACAACTTTAAAATATTAAAATACAATGTCGATAGGACACCGGCGACGCGCGGGGGCACGATTACCCCCCCTGCCCCTTTCCCTCTTCCCCCTTCCCCCTTCCCGCGCCCTTTTCGACAGATTTATCGCACGGTAGAGATAGATAGATGCCCTCCCGTAGATCCGTTACCCTGATAACCCTGCAGTGCAGTAACAACGGTGAACGGATAGCCGACAACACCCACCAACGTGCCCTCGCATACGTTACACGGTTTGCTTTTTACACATACGTTCATAGATAATGTATCCACATATATATGTATATATGCATATATACTTATGTACTGTGTTTGTACACGGGGGATAGTTGGTAGCCACACTCTCTAGTGCACAAGCACAGCTATGAGGTATAACCTACTGCAAACCCCTAATCGTTACTGTTTTCATGTCCGCAGTCGGCAGGGTGTGATACCGGCACTTCCGACTTCCGTGCTGGAAAACCTTCTGACTATAGAACGAATGCAATTAGTCACATAATACATATAGGACGTACCAGATGTTATATGCTCTAGGTTTTACTATTATGTTGTTAGTTTTTAATTAATTAACGCGTATAACGTACGGGATTATTATGCAGAATGGGATCGTAAACTCGTACGGTATATTATATTTAGAAATGCATGTATCAAATACAAAGAAAATAATTAACAGGCATGAGAATTTTTTTTTTTTCATTTCTTTTGAGTTCGAGTTTGTTTTTTTTCCCCCTGTTATATGTAATTGATGAGAAACATCGGTACCTAGTTTTAACACCTGAAAAGTTATTAATATTTCAATGAGTTGATAAAGAAAAATCTGCGTAATCTAAACAGGTTACTGGAAGTTTTAATTCAATCTCAATCTTGAAATTTTCATAAACCAGCAATCCATTGAATTCAAAAATGTTGACACAGTTGAAAATATCTTGGAAATTTTTGTATATCCTCTAATTCCGGCGAGACCCTTGAGTACCTACATATTTTCGAAATTTCATTCCAGAACGTTGGTTGTTACATGTGATTTTGAATTCTGTGATTTGTATGGAATATTCAAATTCAGTGTGACCCAAAATGTGCCTAAATATGCTTCGTTATGATAAAGAAATACGTTGACCAGATGTTTTTTCGATACAGTTGAACGTAATGGGAAACTAAAGTTTTCGTGCTGAGCACGACTCGACCCTTGGTCTCTTGAATTATCAAAGGTCAGGTCAGCATACACGCATATCGAGGTCTGCAGCGCGCGTGACTCTATCAAAAAAACAAGGAAAAGTGGAAACACGGAATATAACGTTGGGATTCCCCTCGAACTACAGACGGAACGAACGAACGAACGAACGAACGAAGGGACGGAAGTAGCGGCGTCGTGCACGGTGTGGCCGTTGCGTCCATGGTCCGCGGTCTGTGGTACCGCTATATACATACCACATACATACGTGTTTAGATATTACCTACCTATACACGAAAATAATACACGTCGGCGGCAGACGATCAACGTCCACTACGTGCCACACGATACTCGGCTATAGGTATAAGGCAGGTGGTAGTTCCGGAATAACCGGCGCCACGGTTCTACCGACCAACCCCCATGGTTTAAATTATCATAATACCGTAGAATGTAGCTGTACCCACAGTTTCACATGAAATTATAGAAATTTTGGTCTCTCGGTTTTTGAAAATTGCAGTTTATGGTTCGCTTGTATTAAACGACGCGTTCAACTGCGGAAAAGCTGAGTTCACAATCTTTGCTTAAACTTTACAAAACCTTGGCACTATTGAATGATTTTTTAAAACTACTCAAGAATAGCGAAAATTATTGATTTCTGAATGTCCTGAAATAAAAATTCAGAATAAACGTACTGAAAGTTCGAATCGATTCGGAAAGAAGCAGGTTTCGGTGGTATCGATTTTACGTGAAATGCTCCGTACACACCACACATAGTGGTATATGCTGATATGCCATGACAAGGTGTGGCGTCGAAATGACATCCGAATATCGCATTTCTTGAGCTCATTCAAATGCATTGAGAAATAAAGGACCTCTACCTCTAGTAGAGAGCACAGTTGGTGTTTGGCCGGTTTGTTTTCCAATTTCGAAAAATATATCCAAGAATTTTTCTCAACCAAATTCGAATATTAACAATTTTCTGCGGGTGGGTAAATTCAATAGAATTATGGAAATTTCGATATTACAAATAGTTCTCCCTGTATTCTAACATGCATATATGCCCATCTCGTTTAAAAATCTTTCATGGGACATCGAAGTGAGCTGATTGTGAATTCAAAGAAAAAAAAATGAAAAAAAAAAAGAAGAAAGAACGAATATAGCTGCAAAAAGCGAGGCGCTACCTGAAATCTGTGGAGAAGTGAAAGATGTACTTTGATGTATACCTCTATATGCACATACATACATAAAAGCTCCGTAAAAATCAGGAATGTGGAAAGTTAAGGAATCAGCAACCGAGCGAGGAGGCAGGCTCGCGGTGATCGTTCAGTCGGAATTGTTTTTTCTATCTTCCGATACCGATTCACGGAAAGAAATTTGACGGTGCTTCGCATTTCTACCTTTATATTTTATATTTCACATCTGACTTTATTTAATATCACGGTGTATGGCATATACGTATGTAAACTACGGTAGCTCGATCTTCACAGAGGCTTCTGAATGACACACCATTTTTTCTCATACTTTTGCTTTTTTTCTGCTATTTTCTATTACTGTACATATTTTCGTTGAATATCGACGAGTAGTTGGAAATTATTGTCAGTTTAAAAGACGTTTGGGCAGTTAGTGTAAAAGAAAATACGAACTCTTTTTAATTTTTTTTTGAGTATGCTATAAAAAAGGATCAAAGGTCGGCGGTTTGAATAAAAATTAAATAGAAAATTATTGCTGTGCAGACTTTCAAGTTCCGTACACCGAATTGGAGAAGCTTCGTTTCGTTCCATTACATTATATGGTTTTGTCCTCTATAACTGTTGCTGCTGCTCTAGAGAGGTAGAAAAATTCAACCGGAGCAGCATCATGTGGAGAAACTCCGTGCAATTAATTTATGGGATTAACCCGGTTCTTTTTATGCATAGCTAGCTAGTGCCAACCCCATGGGCTGTAACTGTAAAAGATTGTGAAAAGGCTTTACTTAAGCATCAGGAAGACGTACCGCGCGTCTACTGACTCACAATTATGGCATCCAACCCATTCCTGTGGTAGTTCAGAACTAAGCACAGTCTTCATAATTTCATTTGAAAGAATATATAAATTTGTAATAAAACAAGCGGTTAATTTCGCTTACCTCGATGAGCCAGTCCCAGAACTTCCTGTAGTTCCAGCATTAGTGCAGAAGAAGAAAAAAAAAACAATCTCTTACTGAATTCCACGATCGTGTGAAATTTTCTAAACTATCGATTCAAATGATTTTGGAATTCAACAGAATTCTGCGAGTTGGATTCTGTTCCGTCGAAAAAAAAATTTATGAAAATCCGTTGATTCTTTGCTTCGTTCAAATCACAGAATAAAAAATCGCTTTTGGGGACTTCGGAATATATGTAAATCCAAATCTTCATAAATAGGGGGTGATTATGATAACTTCCGTTGGTGAAGCGGTGAGTTAAAAATTTCTTTTTCAAGCTTTCGAAACGGTTTCTAATTTTTCTTCAAAATTTTGTCTACTTTCATGAGGTCTGTTTTTTATGTGTAATATAATTATTGCGTAAACAGGAAGCTACATGATGATGATAGTGAACACGAGAAACTCTTCTATATGTATATCCAGCCAAGGTATGTCTTCTTGGAAGGTAAGCCCAACTGGGATCGCTGACTCGAGTCCTGTGTTTTGACAAGATCCCTAATCTCCGTGTCGGTCTGTCAGCGCAGCTCAATTCACTACACGCGTTGCGACGCCGTGGAAGGTCTTCCAGAATATAGTTCGAGCCAGTTCGTAACCAGACGCCTATTTTATAAACTCTGAAGGTTAGCGCCTTCTGGAACCGAGCAGAAAAGTCTTTCATTTCTTTCCACTCCCTCGAATTGTATAAAAAAAAAAAAAAGAATAATAAGAAACCGTCATGGTGCTCAGATTGAAAAGCTCTTTCCAAGGGTATTCTGACTTATCACTCATCAGTGATGGATTTGAACTCCACCATTCGGAATCTTGCGACCCGCCTGTCAACCGGCAATTCATAAGTTTGGAAGATCTCTCAGTGAAACTTCAGATCAAAGTGCACTGCAGGTGAGTCTTCCGCATTTTCCCTTTATTTTATCATGTTTTCTTTTTCTTCTTTCAGACCGCCCATAACGATATAACGTGAAACAAAAAAACGTTCTCCTTGTTCCCGGCTCCGGAATTCTCGTCGCATAACAACTATCCTTTTTTCTCTCACTTTTCCAAGATAGCATTGACAGGTTTTCACCGAGGCGTTTTAAACCAGTTCTAAATATAATATCGTCTCGATTTGACAGTGACGTGCGCGGAGGAGGGTTAAGGAGTCTCTTCTCTACTGGGAACACGGGAACACGGGAATACGTAGAGAGAACGAAGAGCAGGAAGGGGCGGGACAAGAGACACTGACGTCTGTCTGTCGTGGCTAATGTGTTGTCACAAGTCCCGCGCGCTCTTGTGCTTCGTGGGCTCACCTCACCTCGAATCTGTTCTCCTCGAAACTCGCTTACAGATATGTGCTTTGCATATGTATACATATATAATATAAACGTATACACCTGTGTGTTCATATATATATATATGTATAGATAAAAGCGCGTTCCGGGTATCACAACGGTGACGGGTTCAATTAACGTTAACTGTATAAATATCATTTGACGAGACGTTGCTTTGCACGGTTACAGTATGAGCTGCCTTTACTACGAATCCTTTTGTCTCTATGTTCAGTTACCTCTAGTTAATGTCTAGAATTCACCTTCGATCTATTTACGACTAAATTTATTTATGTTATTACATACATTTAATCGGATTTATCGCATTATTAAATGTGAACGAAGTAATTCAAATCTCTGTTCAGCTGGATATTTCATAAAATTATTATTCCTGAAGCGAGATACTAATAAGGGATGAAAATTCGTATCAAAATTTTCCTAATTAATTATGATGTAGCGTTAAAAGTTTTGCCTAACTCGCGCGCAGGTCCGTAAGTTGAATATCAAATTGATAGGTAGGTATATATATAAGTCTGCTTAATTTTCACGCGGGTTTAACAGAGCGCACGTGAAGATTTCAGACTTTTAGACAGCTGAATAGATTTGCGAATCAGAATAAGGCTAAGCAGGCAAAACTTTTACAAGATTATTCCCAGTTATTTCTCTAAGAGATCTGCAGGGATTTCTTGAAATCGTGTCAAGGTCCTCAGCTTCAATAAATTAGCATGTAACTTATAGAATATTTTCAGTCGGGATAAACTATGCCGGGATACGTTAACTACAAAATCCAGATCCTCCGTCTAGACGAAACGCAGTTTCAATTTCAAATCGTACTCACAGAGTCGCAGATGCTTTCGATAACACCACCGAACGAAATTGAACTTCTACTTTGCATCTGGCACCGGGCCACTTGATTCCCACAGAATTTCACCCACCATACTGGTTTCTTCACAAATCTCGAATCCAGAAACAAAAAAAGGAAAAACATGGGCATTTATGAAACGAGGGTATGTGATATTAGGCCCATAATCATTTCAATTTTCAGGTGCAAGACGAAAATCGCTTACCATCGAAAACACTCTATTTCTCGTTCGATTTTGATACACGAAAGAATTCCCCGGGAACGATTCAATCGGGGAAATTTTTTTTTTTCTTCATATATACGACTATGATTCGTCCTTGGTCAAAGGCGTCACGGATAATAAGTACAAGGACCAGGAGGTAGAGGAATGGATGTCGAAGTTCCCTTGCAAAGACGACGGTGGGCGTTGCTGTGGAGATGAAACAGGGACTCGAGCGAAGAGGCTGCCTCGCGCTGGAACATAAAGAGAAAAAAAGAGAGAGACTTTTATCTATGATTGGCCGCGTTATTTCCGGTCCATCTCGCGAAGCTTCTGTCTGTGGCAAAGCTCGGGAAATTGCAAAGCCTTTGGAAAAATGAAAGCGCCGAGTGATTGGTGAATTTTTTTCTCTTACTCGTACCATTTTCTCTCTTTACACATTCTCGAAAATTCGATCCGACATAGCTGAAATCGTGGGCAGTGAACCTAGGAATCTACATTTATGGGTCAGGTTATATACATCTGATTGGTTCTGCACACCTCGTTTTATTTAAATGACACGTAGAGATTTGATTAGAAAAGTCGTACGTGGTCCAAAAAAACGATCCAGTTCTGCAGATTACATAGCTGTTTTCTCATACCTTCTCTCGAAGAGTAATAAGAGATTTTTCTTCTTTTTTTTTTTTTAATGTGATTCAAAGAAAAAAAAAGAACTTTGAAAATCTGAAGCACTTTGATATGGTTATAATATTATACCCGCATAAACGGCAGGAAGATATTGCTGACCCAATTGCTTCTTACACTTCAGAGATCTCATGCTTATTAATATAACCATAATAGTATAGGTAAGGTTAGGCTGTGTAATTCCAAATATTTCAAGATTATAAACCAGATTCAGATTTCAGGCCCGCGCGAGTCAGCACTCTAAAATATGCGAGAGCGCGAAAGCTGATCCAAATCCATGTACCGACCCACTCCTTGAAAATATAATATTATACGCACTTGAAACCAAAGGGCTTAAATTTTTCACTCAGAACTGTATTAGGAGAAAAAAAAATTGAAAAATTATCTCTACCGATAATCAGTTATGCGTCCTCGAATACCGCGCAAATGAAAAAAGCGGCCTCGGATTTATTTACTCCTTTTTTTTTCCATTCCCATCGCTCGGCTAGCTGCTGTCCAGTCCGTGATTGCCTCAGGCGCGATTCGTCCAATCGTAACTCGCGGCTATATCCTATTGTTTTCATTGAACGGTTGGTAGCGTGGGCACCCGGACGGATGAACGCCTGGATACCCGGATGCCCGGATCTCTAGATTGGACGACTGGCTCTCGGCCCCACAGTAGTACTCGGAATCATTTTAGAGAAATCGAAACTCAACGGTAAAATCACGTCAGCGAGTCGCTCTTGCCCCTTTCACCCTCTTCTCTCCTCCTCTTCCCACCCCCTGATATCCCGTAGGGTTGCTAACAGAAATGATCACGGTTAAAGCTATACAGAAGCCAGAGCTCTCGAAAAAATTCTACGAAACCAACGGGGCGGCTAATCTCACTTCGACTCCAAATCGCTTCAACGAAACACCGGAAATTACGTTGCCTTACTCTTCTTCTTCTTTTTTTTTTTTTTTTCATTTTCTATTACACCTATTTCTTTGCTATCATTATTCTCGCGTAATCCTAATCGACATCTCAAAATACCGATTTCTCGTTCCTGGAATTGGATATCTACGAGTAATGATTCGGATTTTGTACCGATGGAAATTCAATGCGGTGATGTCTTTGGGTAAAAGTTGAAAAATAAAATAACATGATATAACTTCCGCCCCGGAAGATTCAACCGTTCGAAACAAATGCTCGCGGGGTTGGTAATTTAAATATTTTCTGGGTTCGGATAATATACCTACCTATACGCGAACCGTTGGTCATTCAGTTCGTGTATCCCCAGCATTTAAATATAAAGAGTTCGTGGGCGGTGCTGCTGCTGCTGCTGCTACTGTAGGGCGGTGAGTTTGCAAAATTTCCATAGAATCTCTCGATGTCCCAATGTGACTACATTTTCATGCGCGACTCTCTAACGGATTTCCGCGACTTCTCTGGAACTCCACCGACTCCGCAAGCTTTCATTATATTCTACAACGCTTTCCGCCCGGAGAACGACTCGCAAGAATTTAAGCACACAGTGCTCGGAATGCCGAAAGAGATCCGCCTGTACGTTTACTCGTTTAAATTAGTCTATACTCATTTGAAGAAAAAAGAATTCATCAGAGAAATTCTTACCCTTTGAAGCAAAAAAAAAAAATCTTTACCCCTTCTATGGCTTTCTCTCTCTCTCCTTCCCGGTCTCGAGTTTTCAGCAACTGCAATCATCCTTTTGGCCCTTGGCTAATTTTTCGCTTAGCAAACAATACAGCTATAGTCAAGTAAGTTCGGTTATGAGGGGACGGAACCGCAGGCTGAGCAAGCCTGAATTTTTAGAGCTGTTTATCACTCCGGGACACGTCGTGCCTCTTCCAGGAAAAATCTGCTTCCCCTGCTTCAAGGGGAACCATCAGCATCAGCTCTCTTGAAAACCACCATATATCCATACCCTACCTCTGGGACTTAAAAACCAGCTCAAAAAATTTTCTTGCTGCATTGTCCTAGATCGGGGGAGATTTCTTCTCAATCGGGTGAAAGCAAAAGGGTTTTGATCGAAGGTTTCAGGTTTTTTCAGATCGAAGATTCACTTTATAGGGCAAGTATGATATCGTTTTTTATTTTTGCTCATTTCGGGATGGTCGAAAGTGTGGGCGTCTACAAAGGGCGCGTGATGCACTACACTATAAGAATCTCAGGTATCCAGGGCAAGTTCGAGCTGATGGAAAGGCAGTAAATACGGGAAGGTTATATCGGAGCTAATTCGATTGATACGGGGTAACGGGGCGATCACGAGGCTAACGAAGCCCGAGCCTGGAGAGAAGTGAGGTAGGAAAGCTCGATGAGAGAACGAAATAGAAATAGGGAGAAAGAGAGAGAGAGAGAAGGAGGCAAAGGAATGGAGGGAGAAATAAAGAGGATAAGAGCGATGTACAGATGAAGGGGGAGAGAAAGGGCCCTTGGTTCTCCCAGCTTACGCTCGGAGTGAATGGTCGAGTTTCCCAATTACCTGCCGCCCTTTATCCACTCGGGAATAGATATCTATCCACCCTTGGATTCTACTGGGGAATCGAATCACGCGTTGAATCGTCGTAACACGGCCACTTTGGCCAATCAGGTTTCAGCTATACACACCGGAAACTACCGAGGTTCTCTCGTTTTAGACTTCCTTCCTGCACATCTACCAGGAACTGCTGTTGCAACCTCCAAAGTAGGTACCTATCCACCTTCCTTCCTTCCTTTCGAGGGATATACATATACCTACGTAACGGCGACTACTACGGTCACTCGATGCCAGTACCCACTTTAGAAAGAGCAATTACAGCGTCGGGACTCTAAAGTTTCAGAGGCACTCTTCCCCAGAGGGTCATCCTGCGATGGACTCGAGAACTCCCCAGACGCAAGTCACCTTTACTAGTAGTAAACCCGTAAGAGATTCCGATAGTGGACATAGCCGAATTTATTCCATCCTCAGAGATGAACTCGAAAGAAAAGATATTTGAAAATTTCAGTTAAAACTCGAAATGCATCCACATAATGTGTACCGGCATCGCTAAATTATATAGCTGAGGGAAATAAATTTCCAACATCACGTCGTTTAGCTCTCCGCGATAGACTAGTGTACTTTATATGTATGGAGTACACCGTATTTACCTAGCGGTGTCACTTTAATTTAAGCTTTAATTACCAGAGTCTGTGGACAGGGAATTATCCATCGTTTGTTGCGGCTTGTCACGTTGCAGACTGTTAATCAAGGTGGAAAATACTTCCGCAACGAGGTGACACCGCCACCACTCAGGTGCAACGCCGTCATGTAATTCCGTTGAACAACGGCTTCTATACTAGGATCGTTATATAGATATACATCTTGTATCCCGTATATCCGGACCATCGCCGGAAGCGGAATTTTCACAGATCAGCGAAGCACTAATTCTAATCATCTGCTCGACGTGAGACGAGACTCTGAAGACAACCACTGAGGTGCAACGAAAATACGTGTTCAATGGAATCACCAAAATTTTTCCCCAAATCGACGCATTTTCAATAGTTCACGAACAAATACTCTTCACTGATACTTACCCCGATAAATCGGTGAAAATATAAAATAAAATAAAACAATATAATAAAAATACAAACGTGTGAGTTTAAGGTGAGACTAAAATCGGCGTGTTTCCGGTTAGCGAGATGGTCGTGTTGGACCGTTTGGATGGTACCCGCGTGCGCGATAGTCCCCAGATACGTTTAAGGCTTAATTGAATTCCAGCGGGCAAGAACTCTGGAGAAATGAAAGCACCACGGGATGGTGGGTGGCTGTGCTCGTCGTTTACCTAAATTACAGTAGTAACCGACCGGGGATTCCCCCGCGAAAACGAAGGTAGGTATGTATCTATCTATCGCACAAGCGTCGCCTCTGTGCTACACACCCGGTCAGATATAATCTGGACAAAACCAGAGCGAACAACGGTTCAGCATGCTATTACATGTAGTAACATAGGTATGTATGGACGAAATAGGAAATAACGCGTTCACCTCGCTTTGCTGTTATTATCATGTTCAGATTTTTGGAGACTGACCATTTTCTCTCCCGTAAATTCTCATTGCCTTTCCGATAAGCTTATGTTATTAATGATATTTTTTTCTTCTCTAAGCCTTTAACATGGCTTCAGCGATTAATTTCCTCTACATAATGTACATGAATTTTAGATCCCGGGAGTCGGTTTTTTTGGTAGAGGTTGAACGAGGGACGGATTTGGATAACACCTTGCGTTCATTGTGGCAATAAAAGTTGAAAAACATGCCCCCTTCATTCGCGCCAAACGGCGCTCGGAAATTAGGAAGGGAAATGTGTTGGTTGCGGTTATATGCCAAAGCGGCAAATTCTGCACGCTGTGGCACGACGGTGGTAAAGCAAGCGACGAGTTTTTCTCATTAGCCACGTTTACGAGGGCTTTGTTCTTTCCCCGAAACGAAGATCTTATGGATTTATTAATCTCACAGCAGCCAGGTCCATACCACGACCGTATTCGTCAGCTGGTCCGACATCAGGACCAAAACTATATACGACAAACTTAAGTTTCTTCCTTCTCCTTTCCAAGGACGAGCGTAAACCGCGAACCCCCAGGACTTTATTATAGCCTACAAATTATACTTCACCCATAAATTATTACAAACTGAATTAAGAGGGGCTGAGATTCGTTCGTTAATAGATAAAACATGAGGAACTACTAAATTATTGATTACTGAATTTGTAATCGCGCGTTAAATTTATCCCTGAGGTACAGAAATGTATCTTCTTTCATACGTCATAATGAAAATCTAAGTTTCTTCGCTTAAGACAATTTAGCTTTAGAGAGAAAACCAAAATGAAAAAAAAAAAGCGAAAAAGATAAAGAGAGAAAGGGTTTGTCGTGAGCCACAAACAACTGCCACGATTGAAACGGAACCCGAATTAAAGTAACGAGGGAAATTCAGTGCTCCGTTTCCCCAGGGCAGAATACGACGACGACGACGACGACGACGACTGTCGGTTACTTCAGGCAGAAAAGCGAGAAGAAAAATAAAAGAAGAGAAAAAGTAAGAGAGCGTCGATGTAACGTAATAAAGAGAAAGAGGAAAAACGAGAAGCAGGAAAATGAGGGTAGGGGAGACTTGGCCCGGCTTCTTCGACGCTAATTGATTCAATTGAATCGAGATAATCAATTGAATCGGCCGCGTCGCTTCGTCGGCTTTTCCGGGGAGGCTAAACCAAACCCAATCCGCGGTTGGGGATTCTACCGGAACCAAAAAGGTTTGGCCTGCAGGTTTTCTCCTTCCGGATATATCAAACCGTTTTCTTTTTACGATCTATTACATCATTCTGACAACCATTCGCCACGCGCACTGGTTATACAACTGCACAAGCTTTCGGTATCATAAAAAAGAAAAAAAAGAGAAAAGGTAAAAAAACAGCACAAAAGAAAGGAACAAGAAAAAAATACTGCAAGACTAAACATTCATACGTATAAAGCGAGAACACAAGAATTTTTATCGACTGTTACACAGCGGATTATATTTAATTGGATTCGCTCTTCGAAAGGTTGAAAATTGAATTCGGTCAAGTATTATACTCGTCCTATGTACCCATTTTTATTCTGTCTGTAACTGAATAAATTTCATTTATTCTTTCTTTATACATACCAGGTAAATACTTGACTTATAATCGGCTCAATTCATTCTCTGCGTGAAACCATAGCTTGTCAAGGATCACATCGATACACCGATCGAATATTTATCAAAAGCTCACCGGCATATACCTATACAGAGTAAAATCACGTGAGTTTTTATTCCTTTTTTCTTTCCAAACAAAACTTTGCCTTCCTTTCTTTCTGTCGTTCTTTTTTTTCTCGTCTGGCTACCTCTAGGTGTCTACAGATCACGTGAGGAAAAGGCGTGAGTCTGGAAATCGAGGGGGAAATAGGGAAACCCCTTCCTACCCCAGACTCGCCGCCGCCGCTACTATATACCCGCTCTCGCTTGCTCTCCAGAAGCAGTAAGGAGTTGAGATACAAGTCCGATAAGTGAGATGCGCTTAGGCGGAGCGAAAGGGGGATTATCCAAAGTCCTTCCTAGAATCCCACGGGAATCCCTTGCCGAAGACAGACACCCCTACCGGAGTTTCAACCTGCGGCAACGACCCTACTTCTCGCTTCTCTCAATGCGGCACTCTCTTCGTAACTAATTTATTTTTCTAACTCTGAATAGATTTTAAACAAACTGACTCTGAATGGATTTAAAACTAACTTAACCAATCGACTTTGAAAACATCGTGCTGACAACATCTTTAGTTTCTCGTCTGATATTATTTGTTACCATTTTTCTTATTTTTCCAGAGCTTACCGAGCTATACATATATATGACATTTGGTATGAACACAACTGTGAGAAAAAAGAAATTTCTTGCGCAAAAAATATAATAATTCTCGACAATTTATCTTGTCTCTCCGAGCGTGACAACCGCTGGTGGTGCAGTAGGTATATACCTATACGTGTCCGCCCACAGCGCGGTTCTGTATTATTGTGATTAATGACGCAGAGATAATCTCGGCTAATAAAAATCTCGGGAAGTCATGAAACTCGGCAAAATTGAAAAGCGTTTTTATATACTATACCGTCACAATCGTAATCATTATCCCGCATAAAAAGTACAACGCAGAATCGTCTTAATACATTTAACAAAATTTTCATCGCTAGTTATATCGAGGGATAAACTAGTTCGAAAATACCTACATGAGACGTATAAGCATAGATTTTTTCGATAGATGCCAAAGCGACGCCTTGGAATCAACGCCCGTATTTTTTTCCAACGAATTTCAACCTGAAGGAGTTGATAGGAAGAATGAAACATATCAAACAAGGTGTTCTCATTTATACCCGTATTCCCCGGGAGGTTGTAAAACTCGCGGACGCGATGGTGAGTGGGGTAGAAAACTGGGAGAAAGAGAGAAAACAAAGGCAATAAAAGAAAGAAGAAAAAAATCTGGATGGGGTAGTAAGCAGTGCCGAGCAGTCGGGTTCGGATCAAACCTCGAAACAAACTGGAAAAGTCTTCGATTCGGGCTGCAAGAATATTCCTTAATAAGGACAGGCTGGGATGGCGGTTGCTGATGGTAACCTTGACGAGGAGACGAACGCGATGAAGAAACAGTTGGCGGCATAATTTCGACGTTTCTCCGTAACACGGCTGAATATTTGGCTAATTGAAAAATTCCTCGTGAATAAGAAACGTGAATTCTGAATTGCGAGATAAGCTGAAAAACAAACCAAGAAGCAGAAACTCCTAGGTACCGTATACGGTGTGCTAGGCCGACCTACAAAGCATAATTATAATATCTCTGATGTAAAATAATGAGGGATGAAAAAAGAAAAAGCAAGATTCTAGCACGGAGTTTGTTATTGGTGATTTCTCAAGCAGAAAAACAGGACCCGTTCGCTCTAACGATCAGAAGATCAAAATTTGGCGTGGCTCTGGCTTATTAATTAGACCTAACGACCAAATATTGATATTCTCCCCTAGCGCTCGTTTATTTTGTAAGGGCTCTTTTTTTGTTTTATTTTACAGAACTCATTCTCTGGGTGGTGCCGCTGGTTTACAGAAACGGTAAAGGGGGAATCATGGCGCATGGTTGAAGACTCGTTAGTCGTTGACGACTTATTCGATCGTTCCAAATCCTGCAAAAGCTCAAAGTTTTGGGCAGCTTTATATTACACTGGAAAAAAAAAATTCTTTCACCAGAACACATTTTTGTGTGATAATAATAATACAAAACGACGATATAATTATGCGTGATTAAGCCCTCGGTGCAACATGGGGGACCTCGTGATCACCTTGAAATCCCTCCATCGTGTCACCCGGGTTGTTTCTTGCTCGGCAAACCTATACTGCGCAAAACGAAGTGGACAACAAAACAGATATTATACACCCACGGAATCTAAATATGAGTTTTATGAAGTCAGGATTAAATCCCCATAATTTTCTCAAAAGGTTGCATTTGTCGAAAAGAATTCTCATATGAATTAGTTCTTGGTTTAGATGTGACGTGATATACCACGTGGAATATACCGAATGGTATAGTGACCGTCGACATCCGGCTCATTAGACACGCGATTCGATCCGAACTTTGGTTGGCATTTGGGAAAGTTCATCTAAAAAGCAAGGGCAGAACGGTGGCTGGCGAGAAGTCACGTAAATTGGCCTCGGGTTGTTTGACGGTGAGCGCAAAAATACTTCGGGGCCATTAAGCCAGGAGGGCTAAAAGAGGACGGAAGAATGAGAGAAAGAAGAGGGCAAGAGGGTGCAGGCTGAGAGAGCGGTAGAAATTCGTCCTCTCATCTAACGCCAACGAACCGAGAGCCTCGCGTGTTTGGCAATCGTCCGTATAGCCTGGGCCAGGAAGCTTGATTTAAATTAATTGTCAAGTGGAAGAAAACAATTTCCCGTCTTCCACTGTCCCGTAGAGCTGCAGCATCAGCAGCGGTGCAGTCTAGTTGCATCGCGTCGAACGCGCAACTAATTCAGACACTTCAAAAGAAAAGCTCCTCAGCCACTGCAGTTTCATGTCGTTAAACTATGGAGTGAGCCAGTGTCCTACCGCCGTTATCAGCAAAGAATCAAAGTATCAACCATTCTGTCTCCTATTTTTCCTTCAATCTTTCCTTTTTCCCATCTTCGTCTTCCTCCCTTTTGTTTTTCCTTTTTTATCTACAAAAAACATTACGAGAAGGGTCGAACATCGAACTGAAGGAGATTTCTTTAATCAATTGCTGTTAAACGTATAAGGTGACTATAGTATATGGTATGTGAATGGAAACGAATCGTCCAACAGAGTAGAAAGAAACGAGAGGAGGACCGAGTATAAAGGTTGACGTGAGGTGTGATTGTGAGTCGAGTTAAGTCGGGTTGAGTGAAGTTCAGTTGAGCCAAGTTTGTCTCGCTAGGAAAGCATCAACTATCCTTCCGCTGGAAAACTTTTCCAATGGCCAAGCCACCCTTGACTCTCAACCGGGACGCTCTGTTCGAGTGGTTTTATACTTATACTAGTTTAAACAATTTCAAACGGATACGGAACTATCCTAACAGATTTCCTACTTGCGATAATATGATCGTAACACACACTTGAACTAAAAATCTGGACGTAAAACATTTTCCACGAATGAAATCAAAAGATTAGGTCTGCAGACTACGAGCTTTCGCTAAACTGAACTAAACCAAAACCAAACTGAACTAAGTTAAGCAAAACTAAACTAAACCGTGATTATCGCTCGGGTTAGATACGCACGAAAGCACAGATCTTGGTGTGCGAAATGTGTTCTCAAACTTTGTTCCACATCAACTTCATGACGAGCTAAGGACGTACCAAAGTCTTAGATCGATCTGTTTGCTGTCGAACCAATTGAGAGCCTTCAACGAACCGCTGAAGATTATATGCATTTCCAATTTCTACGTCACCCTACACATTTGTATAATATGTTCCTGTAAACAAAACCCCCAGTATCTGGTATTTGTATACATAACACTCTAAAACCATTGAATCCGAACAATTGAACGCCATTGTGCTTTTCAACCTCAAACAAACAATGCAATATGGAGATTGATTGGGTGGAAAAAATGATCGTTTGAAATGTTTTCTCCTCTTCCATAGTCATCTGACCAACCATGAACTTGTGACGTTCATACATAAAGTACCCAAAACTTAGAATTTCCGAAATCCACACAACATCCACCTGGTTATAGTTTCTAGTTTGGGAAGTGCTTCAGGGTAATGCATGAGGTTCATGTCACGGTTGATATTACTAGTTTTACCTCATGGCTCGTGTAACGTGAATGTAGGCAATTACGCTATGGTAGATAATATTTCAGAGGCAAAAGATAGCAAACCATCTATACCAATATGGCTAGCGCGCATCGCGATGCATCATGTGATATCGTTGGGGCTTCTGGTAAATGATTCTGGTGAGTGACATACATATGTATGTTCAGAGTAACTTATTTGTGAATCACGTTTTCCTTCATGTGAACGGTTTCAGTAACCTTCGCGTTACGCTACGCTGAATTTCGCTGTAGAAAAGAAAACAAAAAAAAAACGATAAAAAGAAAAATTCTCTGAAACGGCAACCTAATTCAACTTCCAAACCGCGGTCATTCCCACGCATAATGCTCTCAGCCCCTGTATTTGATAGAAGAAATACGTGAAAGAGCTTTCGCGAATACTAATTCATACGCCATGTATGTACGAACTTTTCCAGGAATACACATTTTAGATCTTCAAATTTGTTATGAGTCAGTTCATTTTCTTTCGCTTATTTTTCTCTTCTTCGTCTTCAATCATAATAATACTCATCCAAATGAGACCCTCAGCAATTTTCAAGAAAACGTTACGGTGCTTGAAGAAACGAGAAATATTATGAAGAAGTTAAAGAGGAGAGTATAAAAAATAAATAAGAAAGAAAAAAGAAAAAAAGCCCGATTATTCTTCGATCGCGAGTAATTTCTACTCCCAGACTCTTTTAGATCTTCCTATATTATAACGTTTCCCGTTCTCTTTCACTGCCTAATTGGATCTCAAAGAGATGAAAATCCTGCAGGCAGTTGAACGTTCAACTTGCTCACACTTTGAATATACGTCTATACCTACCCCCGAACCATTCTAATTTACATACAATGCGATAACGACGAGAAAGCTGCACGGAGTAGCACCTCATCATACTGACGGGCCTTGTCGACATTAAAAATTGATAGATGTTATAGGTGAGGGCAGTTTCAATGTTGCAGCTTTGCTTTTATCATGAGATAACCGATCGGTTAATTCAAGCCGAGGAAGGCAGGCAGGCAGGAAGGAAGGAAGAAGGGAAAGACGACAGTTCGATTACCGTTTCTTCGAAGTAGAACCAACAAAGCGTAGCTTCTTGTCGCTAGACACTTTTTTATCGCTGCTCATTGTTGATCGTTGTTGGTATATGTTTAATAGATATAATAAATGATGATGAAAAAAGGGAGAAAAGAAAATAAAAACTAGCGGTGCATTTGTAAGATGTATATATACGGTGACGCGACTCACAGTATACGTTACGGGTTCGACAGGGGCGGACAAAAGTAATTTCGATAAGATATGAGTATGGGGACATTTTTCAACGGTGTTTATCTGTCGCCTACGCATCCTCCTCGAGAGATAAGCCACGAGCCATCGCGTTTCGTGCGGAGGCGGCGAACTTGCGGCTAACCGATCGCGATGTTTGACTACCGTGTTTACAAAACTCGTTCATATAATAGAAATTCCGGGGATCAATTTTCGGCAGTGAAATAAAATCGAAGAGAAAAAAAAAGAATAAATTAAAATAAAATCAAATAATGTAAGAGGAACCAACCGCCGCTGACAAATCAATGTAACAAACATCATCCGCGTCGTAGTTAAAAATTAACTACTAAAAAAATATTCAAACTGTTTTAGCATCAAAAAAAAAATAAGATCTCGACAAAAGACAATTTCAAAAATAGATCCTTAAAGTTATTTTATATTCATCGCTTATTCACGATTTGGGATAGAGCGAGGAGAGGCTATCTTGCGATTTCCCAATGGTAAATTCGTCCGAAAGTTTACGTTCGCCATAAAATGAGATAAAAGAAAAAAAAAGAAAACGAAATCGGTTTCGCTATGGAGTTTCTGGTAAGGTGAAGAAGTCAGCTGAAAATAGCTGATTCGGATCGTTTTCAGTTGACAATTTAAATCTTTACGTTTTTTTACTGTCAAAGTCACTCCTCGAGATCACAAAAGTTTTACCCATAAAAAAAAAAAATCCTCTCTCCCATATGTGGTTGTCGGAATCGTTAATCGAGATCGAGCGTAACAAATACAAAAAAAAAAAAAAAACCACTATAAATTTGGCGCGTGTATGAACTATGAAGTATGAACTATATACTACACGTTTCGGTAATGTTTATTCGGCGGGTGCAGCTTTGCCTTCCACCTTCATGCAGTTTCATGGGTAAATTATGCGAGTTATGCGTCTGTACGAACGGAGTGAGTACCGAGTCTTTCATCCAGTTGCAGTAGAGTAAAAGTAATAACAAACGACAAGCGAAGCTCACGAGTTCACAATTCTTTTCGAAGAATGCAATTTCTAGACGAAAGACAGCATGGAACCAATTCCATTCAACTTTTCTAACCTTTGAATCATGCAGCCGCCATTCTGTCGAGTTAAAATATCTGTTGAATGATAAGAGAAAAAGAAAGAGAAAAAGAAAAAAAAAAACAATATCAAATGGAAAATTCTATAGCAATAAATATGACATATGGCTAGAGAATCGATGAATACAGCATTCGGCATTATGTTATATGATACGGCGGGACATTCAGGTTGTAATATATTATTATTTTATTATAACACCTAGACGCCTTTGAGTGTGGTACGTCAGGTGGACGTTCGGGAGGTTTATAGTTTAAGGGTGGAAAAGGGCATGCATGAAGAGCACGAGGGTTAGGGGGCGTAACCCCCTCGGGGAAAATTGACGCCATATGCGAGAACCGTCTGCGATCAGGGCATTGTAAGACTAACGCTGCGTAGCACGTGGGGATCATCAGTACTCATTGTCAGACACTAATCAAATCCAACCCTGAATCCAAACTCTGCACCCTGACTCACTCTTCGAATCAACCAGACTCTGTATACACTTCGATTTCCAAGCAACTGTTATTGCACTCCCGATTTGAATCCGACACCTATACCTATATGGATATCACGCTTTCCGCTGGGGTGTTGCCAACTTTCAATCCCGTGTTACATGCGTGGAAATTGTACTTCGTGTACTTCAATAGAACTCTCGTATAATCAAATCAGGGATCATCACCATAGGTATAATAGCTACTTGAGTCTGGATTTTAGAGAGCGTTGATTTTAGAGCGGAAAAATTTTTTCGCTTTAAAACTTTTTCGTAAAATTACCAAACGATTTATCGGGTGTGATGACGTTCCTTGCACCTTTCCGTAAAGTTACCGTAGCCGTTGGTTTCACAGAAAATTTCCTATGATATGACGTATGACAAGACACATGCAGGTATAATAATTTCTGAGAATCACAAATACGTACAACTTCACATAAAATTCTACTGTACGGGGATTATTGGAATGCATCGCAGCTGAAGGTGAATACGCGATTTAAAATACGGCTCGTCCCAGTATTTTCCTTTCACATACACACCAATTGACACACAAAATACTTATGCTATATGACAGTATTTGTCATTTAAACGTGGAATTCGCGACTAGCTTGCGGATTTCGTTACACTCCTTTCATCGATATCATGTGCAGATCCATCATAACAACGCAACGTTCGGTTTTACTCAAGGGGAAAAACGATGGTGCGTTCAAACCTTGCATAACGTTTCGCTGTAACTGTGATACATATGAATTCATAGTCAGAAAATATTTATATGAATGTTTTGCCTATACGTATACACCGAACGTTATAAGCGAAACGTATAATTCAATCCTGAGCTTTTTTCAATAGCCGTTCGTCTCGCCTCGACATGAACTTTTTTTCTTCATTCCTTCAACCGTGTACGTTATGTTTTATACCCTTTCATTTCATTTATATTATATTTCTTTTTTCGAACAGGTTCAGAGAATTTTCCGAACTCAGTTCCCCGCGTGATAAACCAGCTCAACCTGATCGACAACGAAAGCTCAAGAAAACAGGAATAAGTCGAAAAATTAAGTATCATTTGGAGCAAATCTTGGAAATCTTTTTTTCAAGTCTTTACACCCTAAGTTTCAGTTCGAATCTCATAGCACCTCGTTTTGTTTTCTGATTTGAATGACTAAAACCGTATTATAATAGTAAATAATTTTTTAGGCCTTGGATTTCTGCCGAGAATTTAACCCCACGGAAATTCCTTAACGTTAGGAATGCAATAACGTAATCAAATGTTGCCTGTTTAATACCGAAGTATCAAGCGGAACGAAATATTTCCGTTATATATACTCACGAAACAACCGCGCATCACGTTCACCTGCAAAATCGTCTCCAGGACTTCAAGCATACCAGGAAAATTACTCTTATGAAAGAAGTTAAGAAGAAAGAATAAAGAAAAAAACAACGCGAAGGAAAAATATTTCATCAGAAAATAAAAAATAAAATAAGAGGAATGACAGAAATTTTTTTTAAATTCTCCTACGTAATTATCCAACACACACGCACATGATATACATCGAGATTGTTCGGTTAATGATATCGTGTATGAGCAGAAGAAGAAAAAACGAAAAAAGATAAAAAGTATACTACAATACAAGAAACGGTGAAAAGATTGCAACTCTCATCTGCACCCTTCACTCGTGGAGGAAAATATTAATAAGAAATATATAAGGAAGTCACGAAGCAAAAAGGAAAATTACTATAACGCGAGATATTACCATCCCCAAAATGATGATGATCATAATAATAACAACAACAATAACAGCAATGATATTCAAACGCGGTGGAGAAGATTGACTGCTTTGAAATGCTCGGTGGGCAAAAGAGATGAGCTCGTTAGAATTATTGCTACCGAAGTGAGTTCTTTCCCTTCCCCCTTGTACTATACCTCAGCTTATATACAACCACCTTATCACATCGTACGAAATTTCCAGTCTTTTTTTTTTTCGCGTAGGACATAAGGCAGGCATACGCACTCCATCCACAACGTTCTTCAGAACCGTCAGTGGAGAAAAAAAAAATGATAAGAAACAAGAAAACGATTATCTCCAAACAAAAAAAGGGGTGACAAATAAATTTGAAAAAAATGAAAGGAAATAATAATAATAATAATAATAATAATAATAATAATAATAATAATAATAATAATAATAATAATGAGTAAAGACGAGGAGAATTTCCTACCCTCTTTACAAAGGTCGTAATATTCATGGAAATCTCAACGTCGCAGCACTACGTAGTAGGTCGTGCAATTCCTTTAGATGGAAAATTCAACCCCCTCTTACGGAAGTTCCTTTGAGGAGAAATAAATATAATGGTGCAGGTAACGTGTGTAAGATGTATAGTTAACAGATTAAGGGTTAAATATATAGGAAAAATCGATTCGACTAACGTACGTTATATGTATACGTGATAAGTGGTAGATGATGGGTATAATGTGTTATAAAAGATGTACGTATGTAATATGTATACCTGCACAATTTCTATTCCGCGACAAATGCATGTGGTTGTATGGAAAGGTGGGTATAAATAAGACACGCACATCAAGAGAATTGGTTGTTATCGACACGCAAACTACGTAGGTTTCTAGGAATCGGTGGAACTCGTGCAGTGTTTTTGCTCGATATCGTATATACGAATCAAACATAGCCAAGTTGTTTTGCGGACTGATGTGTATAGTGTTGTAACTTAATTGTTTTCTGGGTGGTAGTTCGTTTCAGGATAAAATAAGGGCTGCTTTAAGGAAACGAGAATACCGGGGGTGGGAATTTAGGGCGAGGAATGGAAGAGGGAAAAATAGCCTGCACGAACGACGTGACGTCAGAATTTCGGAGTCCGTTCTCCATCTTATACTGCATAGCTGCAGCAGCAAGTTGTTTTCCGTTATTCATCTTCGATCTCTCTAAATTTTAGAGCTGACATTTTTTTTCAAGTTTTTTTTTGTCTAATGAAAATTTGGTTCTTGATATGATTCAATAAATTCAGAAGAAGTTCCACAAGATTTGCACACGATACACATTTTATATATCATGCATACGTCGCACTCACATCTTCCGGAGAAAAAAAAATAAAAAAATTCACCAATTTCTATAGACCTTGTGGATCCACAAGGTGTGGATAATTGAACCCTTTCAGTTCTCAGCCTCTGATACGAATCATATTTATACTTAATTTTCGAAGGGTTACTTTTTACCGCCTACTCTTTTTTCCTTCTTTTTCGAGTGGGGTAAGGAGAAACCGGTCAGACACGTAAAAAGAAGAATGGCTGAGGTAAGCGAGTTTGGAGAATTTTGTTACTTTTCGAAATAGCAACAGCAGCAGCAGCGGCATCGAAGGGGTAGGTGGGTAGGGTTGGAGGGTTGGATTAGCGAGTTTTAGGTTTCTTTTATTTTTCAACTTCTCATAGTTAGTTCCAGCTGCACGTTTTCCCGACCCAACTTCTCCGCCTTTTATTGGCTTAACTCTACAGCAGTGATCGTGGTAAAATAATCGACATCAGGGTGGGTGTGCAATACATACCTATAGAGCTACGCGCGGTGCGACAACTTTGCTATACTTTTCTTTCATTTTCTCTTTTGCTTTATTTCAGTCGTCTGATGCTATAGAGACCATCGAGGTAACGTCCGCCGTTCGCCGGATGGGTATAGGTATGGGTATACCTATATGAGCATTATATCTATAACAAACATTATTACATCCGTCCATCCTGCGCAAAGTTTCTCAAGATATTTCTCGGGGGTTTCTATGTATGGCTTTCGGTCTATTGATACTTACCCTTATAGACTCGACCAACTTTCGTTGCTGTAGACCCCGTCTGCATCGCTATTTTCTCATTTCTCTTCCTTATGTATTTCATTTTTTTGGCCTTCCAGAAATTCGTCTCGTACATCGATCGTGTTATTACGGAAGATCTCATAAACGTATAAAAACCAAAACAGCGATAACAAAATATGCTCCCGGCCCCTTTCTTTTCACCATTTCTTTTTCCTTCTTTTCTCATATTTATATTATCCACGTAACAATCCGTACCAAGCTCATAGCTGCTCATACAAAGCCCCGCGTTTACAACAACTGCAAAGCGCGTTTGATTGCGATAAGGTGATTCGACGGGACAGGAAATGGCTCAAAATCCCTCCGGGTACAATTTGTTGTCCGCAACTCACCGACTGCGAACGGAAAACTTACTAATTCGCACGCAACCTGGCGTGCGGATAAATGAAAGGCAACGCCAAAGGATATTCTTACCGTATGTGCTGCACCACAAAATATATAGGGCATCCCATACCTAATCACCTGATCTAAGTCCCTGATCATTTTACATTTTTTAATTTCTTTTTCATATTTTACAATACTGCTTAGTAACACTCGACCCCGAAAAACAACAAAAATGATCTGAACATACGATAATCTTTCTCGCGGTACTCGTATATTTTTTGAAACCCCTTCGCAAGGTTTTAAGGGATAAATTCTTCTCGGATAATAAATCTAAGTTTTTCTTGATCTTTTTTTTTGTTGTCTTTTTGGTTTACGTTGACCTCGATCGACGTAAAGCGAGAATCATACCCGCGAATAGGGATTGCGTCGACTAGATTAAGGAGGGTTAAGAAACGCCGGAGGACGGGACGAGGAGGGCGGAGAGAGGAGGGAGGAGGGAGATGGTTTGGCTGGACCAGACACAAAGAAGAGGCGAGAGGGAGAACGAGAAAACAAGGAGGACGTTGGTAGTTAATGAGTCGGCGTGGTCCCCTAGGTTGCGGTAGTACACAGAGTCTCTCTGGACCGTATACCCTGTGGGAGAAGAGTGGGAGAACAAAATAGAGATAAAGAGAGTGAGGTATATAACAAAATTGTCGAGGTAAGACGAGGACGACGATCCAAACTCTGCTTCCGAGGCAGAGGCTTATATATCTGCCGGAACTAATTGTCCCATAATTCACTCTCGCCGACGTATAGTTGTACTTCTACCGCTCCCGGCAGCCTAGCCGTTCACTCCCTTTACCTCCTTCCTTCCTGTCCCCCTGTTTATCTCCGTACACTAGCAAAATTTGTCCAAAACCTCAACCAACCCTTGGAACAAGAAAGAAGTCCTTTGTAATCCCGCGATCTACGTATACATCGAACGTGATTATTTCTACATCCTTTTTCGAGCATAGATATATTACATCGGCAACCGTGCGGTGATGACGTCTTCAGCTGAGTTAATTAAAAGAGTCTTGATGATTAACGATGAATTTAATGAAAGAAAATAAGGTTTATATTATACACGTTAACATACATCTGGTTGCCGAATGTCAGATCGGTTGTATAGGAGGGCTACACAACACGTAGTGTTTTATTGAATGTTTAGAGCAATATTCTCAAATATATATTATACCGACTACCAAGTCGACTGAAAAATTTCTTTTTCATTTTGCACACGTATGAAAGAAGCGAGACGGTTCCAGATCGCTCGAGATTCCCTTTCACGAGAGGCGGAATAAAGAGAAAAAAAAAGAATAGAAAAATGGAAAAATAGAAAAAAATTACAGTCGGAAAAAATGTACGAGGAGCGCGGTCTCCAATGCGGCGTGACTCGAGTCTGGCAATTAGTAGGATTAATGGATTTCTAGCTGTAGGTTGGAGTTAAACGCATCCTCCGTTGCAACCGACGCAAGACGACGACTACTCTTCTCCTTCTGCTGCTACTACTGCTTCTGTTTCTGCCATTGTCGCGATTAGGCAAGCCTTGTACTACCAGATACACTGCCCTGAAGACACGAGCCTGCAAAGACGCGATGCAAGAGTACATCAAGAACTTAGAGAACATCGCCTCCATAAATCAACGTAGGCATCTCTCGTCGCATTTGCTCGCCAACTTCGTATTACCATAACCCGCGCTGTTACTCAGATGTACATCAGTTGACAATTAACCCGATTCACAGGTGTGTTGTCACACGAAATGATACGAGAAACTGAGATAATTATTACTGTTCTCTTTGAATTTTATCAACCGATTTCATCGAGTCAACGGCATGACTACCCAGTGCGAGCTTCACATGTGTTTCCAACGTGTATATTTACAGGATGGAAAGTGGAAAAATCAAAAAACAATGAAAAAAACAGAAAAAGAACGAGTCATCGGAGTGGAGTATACAATGCTCCTAAAATCCCATGACACGACCCACTGCATCGAAGCCACGCGACCCTATACTTTGACAGGAAATCGATTATACACGGAGTGCGTGGCGTGTCGAAAAAAGACAACTGAAGGCAAACAAATTTGAGTATAGGTTGTACGTAGAACTTCTCACTGTGGGTGTTGAGAACACGGATATTGCATCATTATGTTATACTCGTTCAGCACCAGCTTCCGAGGAGGTCCGACGAAAGCTTTCGAGGGTTGTCCCTCGCAGACGTTGTAAGCGAGAGATTTCGATTGACGTGTGACGACGTCTGACAATGAACTTTTGAAGTTGAAAGCTGGTGAGTTTGAAGTAGCGAAGAGTAGCCGATGGACCAGAGTCGTACGCGCGCGCGGCAGTGCGTAAATCTCGAGATTCGGACAGTTACGAGTTCTTCGATATAAACGATCCCGTTTAGTGGTGTGGTGGCCGGACTCTCGGCAGCGTGGGCGTGCGCGAGATCGAATCGAAAAAAAAAAAAAAAAAAAATGTTGGAGAAGGGAATGGAAGAGGATAAAAAAAGCGAGGGATAGAAGCACCGAAACGGGCGGGAGAATAGTAACAAACCCGTCCAGCTGTCGCGGGATCGTCAGAAACCAACCGCGTCTCGTAAACGGAGCGAGTTGGATAGCAGAATAAGAAAAATAAGAGGAGAAAGAGGACCCGGTCCGTGATCTCCAGACAAGGAGTGAGCGAGTTAGAAAACATAAGATAGAATAGGAGAGAAAAGAGGAACTCGTGTATATTTGATCCCTTTTTATTTATTTCACTTTCTTTTTGTTATTTTTGCTTTTCTTTGCTCCTTTCTTATTTCTCCTTGGCAAATTCTCAGCGTGTTACACGTCACCGACTACGAAGACGACGACGCCAAGGAAGACATTGTGCGTCGAGAGTCGAGTCTTGGAGACGTCGGAGTCAGCCTTCAGTTTTCAGCCTCAGGGCTCGAGTCTCCTCTCTGCAGTCACTCTTTCTCACTCTTTCGCTAGATGCTGTACGGTATCCAGAAGACGGTTTAATAATATCGCAGGACGTCGCGTTTTCTCATGTACCGAGCTTATACACATCGAAAGAAATGAATGGGTAAAAAAACGATGTTATATACAGAGAAATACATGCAGAAGAAGAAGTAGAAGAAGAAGAAGAATAGGAAGGGGGTCGTCGTCGACGTCGACGTAGCCGTCGGCGTCCGGAGTTGGCGTTGACTCGGCTCGGTGACACTGTTGGCTAAATATATACCGTTCAGTTTCTATCTCTCACTCTCTCTTTCTGCCGCCCACATATTTGTAACATATTCACACACACGTTTACACCACCAACCTACATTTACTTGAAATCTCCTCCCACACGTCGACGTGGCTCGTTGCCGCTTAACTCTGGCTAGCTCTCGCGGCGAATTGCGAGCCGGCGGTGTGCCACAAGATATTGGCCGAACTATATAGGGTACGTATGTGTACGTATATATATTATACATACACCTTCATACGAAGGTGTCGTTTCTGAAGCTGGTATGAGGATAGGTATGTGGGGCTTTGTAAACCGTGTACCTTATACCTTGCTAACACGATTCACGTCGTTGTCTTTCACCAAGTCGACTCGACTGTCGCATTATATTTTCATTTATTCCCACATTATACTCCTTTTATGTCCCCGTTACCTTATACCGAGGAAATAATATAAGTGCACCCCCCATATCGCTGTTTTAGTTTTTACGTTTTATGCCCGGAACAAACGAGCTATCTGTTTCCAATTGACGTGTGATTTTGTTTCATCATTTATTCAATTTATTTATTTTTTTTCTTCTCTCGTTTGATTGCGAAATTAACTCTGGAAATGAAATGCCGCTTTGTTGGACGATATGACGCGGAGAGAAAATGATAAGCGAGAAATTCATTGGCGGCAGTTTAATACGTAAATGTATTCGGCAATGTGGGGTGCAGGATAGGTTGGTTATATAGGTTGGTATGTATATAGTCAACACGTAGATAGGATCGAGGATGGTGTGTAGGTATTTTATTTACAGAAACGGAGTGGTTCCCGGTAATTATCAACTCGACAAACAGCCGCGCCTCTTCGCTGAATTATAAAATGAAATATTTACTACCAGAGCAAATGTCTTCTTTCACTGTTATTAAGCCAAAGATATACCTACTCCACTTTTGCTGCAGATTCGTAAGGGTAATTATCGCCGCTGCTATCAACGATGGGTATTTTATATCTGTATGTAAGATGATCGTTACTTTCGTTGGCTGATATATTACCTAAAGTCTAATCAACAAAATTTCACGTTAATATTTCAACAATTCTAACCGTTTCTATTATTCAAATGATCATTATTACCATTATTTATGTAACATAACCCAAGAAATTCCAGACTCGCGGTTGATTCAAGACCCCAAAGATAATCTAATTATTGAATAACGGTTCTCGAGTAAATCACTATCTTGAAATTTCGACAACCCTCAAGAGATTGTTTTTTCCCCTATCTCAGAATATTCCCGAATCCCGAATTATCTAAATTAACCCTGAGATCATTTTGCCAGACTAGAATTTTAGTAGACTACATAGTTTGGTATAAATACGCGTTCGTGTTGGACGAAAGAAAAGATAAATTGTTGACCAAAAAAAAGGGAATGTCCTATTCCCGCCGGCTTTTTGAAGGCAAGCAAAACGAACGCGATTGTGTTAGCGCTCACCATCAGTCAGACAGTTGAACACGCGTGGAACAGAGAAGAGCGAAGAGCGTCTATCTGCGGCTGGTGTAATTAAGCTGACAAAGTTTGAGGGTCGTTGATGGAACAATGCTAGAGTTACAGGGCAGTCGGTTCGACGATGGAACCCATGAAAAAGCAGAAAACTGAAAACTAAAATCCAAAAGCAAAGCGAAACTGAGTACACTACAGCTCTCCCGTCGGACTCTTGTATGATTTAGAGCTGCACCTACAAACGTATCCCTGCAATGCACTCCACCGCTATAGTATAACGCGCTGAAATTCACTACCGACTTTTTGAAAAGAATGGAGAAGTAAATGATTTATGCGACGCGTTAGCGCTACCATTTCCAGTGGCATGTACCACCAGACTGGTGTACATTTGTATACGTATATACAAGTATATATATACACAGTAAAAATAAATAGGAACGTCACTGTCTCCGTCCAAAAGTTTTGGAATATAAAATCTATGAAAATCTCTTCTGATTTCTATGTTGAAAAAGTTTCAACTATCTGTCAAAAGAAGATGAAACTTTTTCATACAGAAATAAATACAAATGTAATTTTAATTCCCGATATAATATACGCATACTGTGTAAACCTTTCTATTCGATGGAGAAGTTATAGTTTCGTATAGTGTAGCTCATGCACCATCGTTGTCGTGTCAAAATCAGGCTGAGAAGTACGGCATACAACTCTGAGTGGAGTAAAAGTTTAAGCGACAAGTGCTCCTCTGGCTGCTGTCTCTTCCTTTGGGATATAACGGTGTACCTGCTCTCTGCACCGTTCATGGTGAGCCGAACTTTAGCAAGTTGGTATTTAAAACACTCGAAATACTTAATAAGAAAGTTTGCCAAGTAGAGCTAGGGGCGCGGGAGTTTTCCCGACGTTCAAATATGGGGTGAGATAAGGGTGAGAGGAAAACGCGGAGAGAATTTTCTCGGCTCTGTAGTATAAGGAAACGTACCTACCTCGCAACGGGACCGGGCAAAGAGGACTTTAAGTTTTCAAGCTATTGAGACGAGTATACAAGTTCAAAGTTCATTCCACCGCAGTAAGTAGGCTTGATCGGCTTGCGCTGTTCCTCATTTTCACTCCACTTTGCCCTCTTTCCTCCCTTACTCACTTTACTTTGCCTGGAAGATTTTTCCATAATTTTTTTTTCATAAATATTTTTTTTCGTTCATAACCACCAGAAATTCATTCTCGTGAGATCCCAGCCAGCTGAATGTTGAATCCCGTTTCGTCTTCCGTTCTCCACAAAGAAAAAAAAAAGGAGTAATAAAAAATTCAAACTTTCTTTCGCCTATCCAAGAATCTATAATAATTAAATGAAAAGTAATTTGACTAATCGACGATTTCGTCAACGCGTTTCATCGGTCAGTCCGGCACGACGATAAACTTTTCCCTTCGGGGTCTTCCGGTGAATCCCGAACTGAGAAGTGAGTGAGTATCTAGGTATGCCCGGTTCCTTAGACCAAGGGAAGGCATCTCAGTTTTCTTTTTCTTGTTCTTGTTCTTCTTCTTCAGCGTCTTCACTACCGGGAGTAGCACGCGGGACTCGAGCACTGGGCTCCGATTGTCTTTAAACATCTTATCGCGCTTCGCTGACTTTCAAAAGATTTCAAACTTATATAAAGACGAGCGACGGGCGGACCAGGAGATGTCTTTACTCTTATTAGACTTGGAATTCTATAGAATTGCCCTCCCGAGTAGCAAGCAGCCATCGCCCCCGCGCGCATCTCCTTATTATCATTGTTTCTATTATTATTATTATCATCACTATTTCCTCAGTTTCCGTCGTTATTTCTTCGTTTCAAATAAAAATCCACAATATAGTTCCTCCTGAAGAAACGACTCGAGTACTTCCAAAAGATTCGTTATAAAAGCTGACCGAAGTATCTCCGCGCAAGTAACCACGATAAACCACCTGCACCTTAAGCCCTTATGCCTCGTTATCGAATCTTTATCGATAACTTGCCACTAATGAAGACGGTATCTTAGAACATTTTCGTCTCACTGATTAGAGGTCATTATTATGGTGAGTATTCAATGTCAAGGAGGGGTCAAGGATCGTTGGATCAGGTCTTGATTTTCAGCCCATTATTCGGTCCAGGTGTCTATTACAGAATATTAGAGACCCAAGAGTTCGTAATTACGATATTCATCTCCTATCACGTTAGAAAAGGAGAGAAATAATAACGTCTTAATTTACTTTCGCCCAGACGCTTCATGAACCAATGAAAATAATTTCATATTCCAAAGATCGGTCATTAACTTTACGCTGTCCTTGTAGATGGTGACCTTAAGAAACTAGAAAGCCATAACTGAATATAGCCATTCTTCATTTCAATATAACGATTGTGAGAATATCATCATCCCTAGACTGCTACAGAACGACACGCATAGCGTCTGCCCTTAGGTCAAACAAACTGGCTTTTCTGGCTTAATGTCTGCTGCACCAACAGTTCAGGCTTCTGCTGTGCGTTCAATTCGTCGGGTCAAAGGAAGTCTCTGTTATAGTTATAGTCTTCCCAGTTGGTGGATGTCGATGTGAGCTACGCAGAGTGTACCTAGGTGTCTAATGCGGGTATCCGTGTGTCGCTGCACGGTGGCTACTGGTGAAGCCTGACAAGTATACGGTAAGCATCATTCCGCCACCATCATCTGTATTATAGCTACTAGCAGTGTGGCACTCTCTACCGCATCACCGCATCGTTGCACCTCAGTACTACACACGATGTACACACCGAGGATGCATCAAACATGACTCGTCAATAGCCTCAGGCTACCGTTGGGTAGAGTGGAGGTAGAGTCTACCCATTTCGTATAACGTCGTCTTCGTAACCGGTCGTTGCCACTACCGGTCTACCCGCAACGTACGGCAGCATGCTGATACGTATAGCGGTTCGTTCCAGTCCTCGTGCCACTCCAGGTACAGGTCCCAACTTCAATGCGTAGCTATACGTATAGCAATGGAAGAGGGTTAAGAGTGAACCTTTCGTACGGTCAAACTCATTTCATGTATCATCATCTTAACGAACGAGAGTTGAACATTGCTCTTCTTTGGTGCAGGAAAGATTGAGTTAGGGAAAAGAGGACATATCCATTGCCAAATCTACGAGGACATTGTTGAGGTTGAAACACATTAGGAAACACTCGCTCGAAAGATTCAACAAATGTTTTTCATTTAAAATATCTCTATTCTCACGTACAAATTTCGTTATAACACAGGTTACACCATGGCACGGTGATACCAGTCAGTCACTGACCATAACGCCGCATTGATGGGGTTCAACCATGTAACACGATCGTACATTTTGTGTCAGTAGTTTACAGACCGTGAATCCTCGGCAAGCTACATACGTCGCAATAAAATAGTTGTTATACTTTCAACCAAACATAGCGAAACTGTTACTCAAACTGTTACGCATAAGCTGAACTTCGCGCAGTATAAGTATAACAACTTTCTACCCATCTAGTGACCTTCCTAAGTTGATCGATGAAGATCTTTATTACGGGTCACGCGCAGTGGGAAGCCTTAGATTTTAATGATGATGAAAGATAGATAAGTGGCGCAGATAGGTATGTGCGATTGGGTTTATATTCGTGAGCTTTGATAAAGAATTAGCACGTTAATGTGCGGAGAACCACCCGGTACAGGAGTGATTGTGATATACAACAATGGAGGAGCAGGAATAGAAGGAACGGAAAGAGGAGATGGGGTGAGAGGGGGTGGGTAGATAGCGAGTACTTACTGACGTATCTGTTCTACGTATAAATATATATATATAAGCGGAGAGTAACGTTGGGAGTTACGTGCGTGCGGGCGTATAATGGAGAATGGTCCCACTATGAGATATTCCATTACTCAATCTCGCCGGCTTTCACTATACTCCATAAAGACATTAGCCCACGAACCCGGTAATTATGACGACAGCTCGCGTGCGCGGACTGACGAATGGAACGGCGGTAGCGGTTGCGGGATCCTCGTACGAGGGAAACTGACTGCGGGGGCTAAAGGCTGAAGGTTGAACGGTTGGAGTTGAGGACGAAGAAAGATAGTGGTTGAGAAGAGTAAAAAGAGAAGAAGAGGAGATGGGGAAGGTTTGTCCCCGTGTTACGTTACGCGTTTGCTTTAAACAGCCAACCTTTACTCACCCCTTTTTACCCTCGCGATTCATTCTAATTCCGATTTTAAGTCTCGCACAGAGACTTCTATAATACAACCTAGAAGCACGCACGTGATTAAATTGCAATCCGTTAAAATATAATGATAACAACAATTAAAAAGAGAACAGAATAGAAAGAAAGATTAACATTCGCCACGCCTCACATCCCTTAATTACCATGAGCCATGAATCTTTGTTAGAAATATACACATTCGAGCTTTCAAATTAATTATAACGACACATAATGTATGTGCCATGAGAGAAAAGAAGAAAAAAAAGAAAACCACGAATTAAGGATTGTCGTAATTTAAACTAACCGAGCGAATTTCCTGCAGTGTGATGAAAACAAGCGAAAAGGATTTTTTTTGCATATCCAATGACCAGATTATCGGATGCTTCTTCCGCTTCCGGGCAGGACGGAAGCTATAGGGATGAGTAAACAAGCCTTGTTCTTCGCTGGCCAAATGTTGTAGGTACGAAGCGTTGTATTGCAGTTTACTGCAGATGGTTATAATAATGTAATATGCGAAAGGGAAAGCGAAAGCGAAAACCTTTTTTTGCACGTGGGCTTAACCCCGGGGTTTGTGGGTACATACATTAAAGACCGGCTGTTCTGAAATTTGAAAAGTAAAAGTATCGATTATTTTGGGTCATCGAACCGGAAATAAATGGGATATGGTATGCGTGTATAATGTTTCACGATATAAACGGAAGAAAAAAGAACGGAATATTAATTGGAAGTATCTATATACAGACACCCGTCCACAACGAATTTTTCCATTAAATCTAAAATTATTCAGACAATTTTCTGCGATAAAATTCAGTCACAGTAGATACGAGTATATACATATGTAATTGTGCTTCGAATTCCGAACTCAATTTTGCACATTCGGAATATGCGGCAAAGCATACATACATATATTGAAAAAGGTTAAAATTGGACGCGCTTAAAAACCGTCTAGGTAAAATAAATCGCGGTGCATCTCTTTCTGTTTTTTTTTTTTTATTTTTTTTATTTTTTTTATTCTACTTTTTTCTTCCATTTTCCAATTTGCAGACCAGTTTTAATTGAACTTCCAGCGTCTGCATATTGCAGGAGGTTTGAGGATTATCTCGGCTGTTTATTCGACCACCCCAAACCAACGACCAAACACTGGACCGCGGTAACGTAGTTCACGGTGTGTGTAAATTATTGTATCATATGCAGGTGGAATAACCTATACGCACGTATATGTACTCGTATTGCATAGTGTTGAAAACATACTAAATATAATAGAGAAGCTGCCGCTGCCGCGCCCTCGACTGACTGCTCCTTAGTGCCCGTCGCGTCGTTTTCAGCGGTATAATATTCAGATATACGTATACCACCTATGTGTGAAAATTTGCAATGGTTCAGACACCTGAGACCCAACAACTTCGTCTCGACTATACGCTATCACACTACATTCTGAAATGAACAAAGGCAACCAGTTGTTTACGAGTTCTCTCTTGAGAGATGGCAGAGAGCCTCGTACACAGTGGTATAGTTTACATATAACCCACAAAACTGCGGATGGAAAACCGTCAGAGAGAAAAAGAGCGAGGGAGAAAGACAGAGGAAATTATTTGTAAGGAAAGGGAAAGCAGAAAGAGAAAAGGAGAACAAAACCACGAGTGTCGACGGTTAGGGTGCAGTTTGACACTCACCAAGATCTCGCTTACTGTTTCCATAACTTTCTCTGAAACTGACGGTTCCCTTCATTGTTCCTGGGTGTTGAGAACTTGAGCATTATTCGATTTATAGTAGTCTATTGAACTAACAGACTTAATTCTTTCGAGAGACTAAAGAAAAACAAATTTCGAATACCTTCACGTATACCTATAAGTATCCCACAATCAACCCTTATTGCGACTCGAATTCGGTTCCCTTGAATTTCCCACTTACTCTTTGAAATGGGAAGTAAATTAAATCTGAGATGACTTTTGCCATGGAATAGGGTGTGTAAGGTTCTCGTGAACGATTCCGGTAATTGGGTCATTTCCAGCTCTTTGTGAAAGATCAGTGCGCTTAATTCTCAATACAAACCATCCTACATCCGTGTACCTGATATGCGCTGAAAATTTTCACCAAGAAAATCGATCGCTGTTCAAATCCATGTGCGGGTATGTACATCAAATTCAAGTTTTACCCGCTTGCAATTTACACTCAGCTCCGTTAAAAAGAAGATTATGTATTACGCTTTTACTGCAGGTTTTGTACTCCTGCAGGATGACAGTGACCCACAACTGTTTGCGTAATTTAGTCGTTGCAAGGAATTACTGGAATCTTGCGCAAATTCCTTTGGACAAGAATGACGATGAAGTGGGCGGCGGTTTACGTTTGTTATAGTTACCAAACTACTTCAATGGTATTTTGGGACCACCTAATTACGACGGTGTCTTTTTATTTGATTTTTGCGTCTGTTGAGTCATTTAGTTTTCGAACAAGTGACTGCGGTGGAAATAATCTCACACGAAGAGAAAGAGAAAGAGAAAGAGTTTAGTCGAGTGAATACGTTAGACGATAAAGGGAAGAGAAAATATATGTGTAGCTCGCGCGAAGAACAAGGAAGTTTCTAATACCGGTAGGTGAAACTTTGCGCTTGTCGGAATTGCCGCCAACGTTGGTAGTAACTCTGTAAACACCAAAGAGCCTGTCACGGTATCGATCTTACAGTTTCATCAACTTGTAATTCCGGTACAGTGTATATTATCATCCCTTAACAGCAGCTACTAGTGGCTTACAATTAGAGTGAAAATTCAAAAATTGAGCGAATTGCTTTGCCCTAGTTATGTCTTGACTTCGACAGAAAATACGCCAAACATCTCGGTATATTATAACTGTCCTGAGAAACGCCCCGGGATTTATATCTTTTTATTGCCTTATGCGTTTTTAGTGCGAGGTGGGCCTTCGAGGATTTTTCTAACTGTTTCTATAAGTTTACTTACACAAATCCTCAGGACAATTAACTTGATGCAAATTATAATTTGTCAAGGGTCAACAAACGTGGTAGTAAAATATTTAATTCATCATATCCAATTGGATTTATTAATTATAAATAAACTGTTGTCGCTGTCTGGTGTAGTAATTTTTTTCCATTCACTTTCTTAAAAGCGATAATATCTAATTAGTTTTAACGAGAGACGGCTGTATCGATTTTCTCTCGAAGCTCGTAGAGAGGAATAGTCATCTGATTTATTATAATATAGAATAGAATGGTGGTCGTATTGTTTCTGTAACGACGATAGTTGATGTTACATCGATAGTATCGGTATCGGTGCGAAGCAAGCGCTCAAGTATCTACATAGTTAGTCTGGTGGGTGGTAACAAGTAATAATTATACATGCAACAGAATCGAGTGGGAGTAGAGAATAGCTGTAGGTAAAGGAGGATAACTAAAGTTGAACCCTGAGCAAGAAAGCAAACGAGCCCAAACAAGGATAAGGAATAAGGAGTCGTCGTCTGAGGGCAGACATCCCAAGGAGAATTGCTGCCGCTGAAGCAGGATGAGGATAAACCGCGGGGCGATGGGGCAAGCATTGTTTGCAGCTCCAGGAACCCCGCCAACTAAGAGAACCGAGCGTAGAACTCAAGCTGAGAGCATAATGAGCAGGCGGGAGGTAATGAAGACCGCTCAATCTCTCCACCATATGGTCTACCGCCGGCACATTATATATACTCAATTCATTGAAAATTCCTCCCGAACGAGAAAAATAAAAGAAAATTCAAATACCGTGGTTTGGTTCAAAACCCTCCTCCAAGCAAAAAAAAAATCGCGCGGTTCAATTACACGCGGCAGAAAAAAAAAAAAACTATAATAATCGCGCCAATTTATTCCAAGGATCACGTTATTTTTCTGCATTATACGGGGTGAATTGACCCAGAGCCCGAATCTGGGAGGAGCCTAATTTCGGGATTTTTATCCGTTCAACGCGTTAGACTGAGGAGAAATGAGAAAATAGGAGTGAATTTCGCTCCGCCTGGACTGGAAGTTCGAGACAATTCAGCCTGTACAGCATCACGGGCAGCGTAGAGTGGATCGGCCATTTCTGTGTGAGCGTTAGCTTGGACGGAGTTTATCTGTAGTATATAGATATGGAGGGTTTGGGATATCCTGACAGAATTTCTACCTGGGGCCGCCAATTATCTCCGCGTCTCACCCAACTGGCGCGATTGAGGTGCTGCAGCAACAGTGCAGTGCGGTAGAGAAAGGCCGGTAGGGTACCCTGCGTAGCGGCGTTTAACAAACCGTGTTCGGGCCCCCGTTGAAAATGAGTCCAGAGCAACGGGAGATAATTCAGATATCATCCCCCCGTACGTCTTCCAAACTCCCGCCTCTCCTTTCCTACCGAAATATAGGCATCTAACAACTCGCTGCTGTTGCCCTCCGGGTTCGCGTGCCAACTGACGCCCTAATCCCAAAAAAAATGAAAAAAAGATGCAGATCGACCCTTCGAAATTATCTCTATACACCACGATGGTCTAATTCTCGCCCAAATTTTGGTGGAAAAATAATGAAGATTTCAATTTCCGGTAGCCGAGAAAATCAAGCTAAATCGCCATTGTCTATATCTGAGGAAAAAAGGAGGAAACAAAAAAATTAGCTTTTCTTATCCTATTTTCTGTACATCACTATGTACCGTATAACAAACTTTCTCAGAAGGCGCCGTTACGCAGTAGGTTTTGAGCGAAGATGAGATGATCCTAGAGGAGTAGCGTGAGCCACGCCCCTTTGACCGTGAAGTAGGTACTTCTTCACCTTCACCTTGATCTTACGGCCTCCAGAACATCACCCACCGCGGCTACCTTCCCCCCCTGGGGCGTCACTCGTCGCACGCCGCAAGTCCCAGGTTTTTGGGCCCGCCGCTGGACTGCAGAGATGGATTTATGATCCCGACGGTTTGTTCCTCAGGGGGCTAATTGGTAACAGCGTGAACAACCGAGATGGCAGGTAGTCCAGCAGCTATACCTTTGAGAACACGTTCGTATAATAACGAGAGCGAAGAACAACCAGCTACCATCTTAGAACCTCCTTGGGGTAACCTTATACGGAGTCGTTATATTGTTCAACGCTCATGGTGATTGCTGCTGTTGCTCTTCTTCTCCTTATCCTCCTCATGCTTTCTCGCTTCTTTTATTTTTTTATTGTTGTCATCATCTACCCGAGCTCATAATCACTCTCGTCGCAGCTTTATTATTATTATCCTTACCTGCCTCACTGTCATTATCCCTCAACCCTACGCAAACACCTACTCTATGCGCCGTGCACCACCCTAGGATTAATAAATGTATATATCTGGCTGACCGGTTCAAACAAAAATTGAAATTTTGGATTTTGTCGCTCATCGAGATTCTGGAAAGTTCATACGTTGAAACAAAAAAAATTAGGTCTCGTTCGGAACCTGTTCTGAAAAAAAAAACTTCTCTTCTCAGTTCAGAGCTTTCGCGAGAACTACTGTTTTTGTAATAGGGTAGTGAGAACTCGATGAGCAAGAAAATCTAAAATTCCAGCAATTTATCGAACCGCTCTAAGGTACGTATACTATAGATAGACATCGAAGCCTACCTACCTACTTAAAAAAAGAAGGTGATATTCCTGAAAGCTTCATACTTTTCAACCTCTCCAAACCCGCCGTACGATCCCCTTATCAATTTTGAGGTTAACAAAATAGGGAACAAGAGATAGTGTAACAATTTTGAAAAATACATCATCGCGGTTCTATTTTGTCCAGTCTTAGAAGTGAAAATTCCATTGGAGTTGGTCGATCCCCGTAGTTGGCGAATCGTGAAATTATTAATCTACGGAGTTCACCGTAAAATTCGCACTCACGGTCAGAGCTGAATTCAGTGGTATATATTTCACGATTTTCCAGCAGATCCGCCCAGGCCAAGCGTCGGTGTTGAAATATTTTACTCAAGCTCGAGCGGAACCTACTGAACTTGTTGTGGATCTACAAATTTAAATGTTACATAACGCATAAGTCATGAGTCCGAGTCCATTTTGTGCTGCAGGTGGTTCGGAAATATACGGATTAATTAAGCCGTTATTTAATTAAAAAGTTATCTACCAGACCGGCACTCTATAATATGTTCGGATCAAGTCATCGCCCGGATACGGCCCTCGAACTCAAAATTATATCAGTTTTCTGCGCGAACCCCTCCAACAAACTCTCAACTTTACTCCGATCATTCGTCGGATGAACAAGTACGGCGAGATTCGCCCGCGAATTATTGCGGTTTAAAAAAGTTTTAACCGCATAAAAAAAAGAAGAAACGAAAACTAAAAGAGAAAAAAAAAGACGAAGAATTTACGAGGTGTAATTTACAACTACGCTCTTGGAATTGTATAAGATAATAGAATACACGGTCTAAATCTGGTTTCCCGAATTCTAAGCGTTCATTCCTTCGAAAACTTACTCGGGGGTCCTAATCTTATCTCTAGAAATAATCTCCGGCCGTTGTTCCGCGGGGTGTTGACGCTCAACAAACCAACGACTCTGCGCAACCAACGCTCATGTAGATACAACATTCTTACATATAGTCGGTGAGGATCCTTGCCACGGAGCAACATGTGACACTCTTATTGAATTAGCATATCAAGAAGATAACAAACAGAGCGGTAGACTGACGCAGCTTAATTTGTCGAATGAGAGAAAAAGAACGAAAGAGAGAAAGAGACGTAAAGAGAAATAGAGAAGGGGCACCAGCTCTGCAGGATTTTCGTTTGTTGACTCTTGTTACCACCTTAATATAACACGTTTTGATGGGTCACATACCGGAAACCGTGTCATTCGCGGGTTTCCTTTAAAGTATAATCGAATCACCGCGTTTTATGTACACCACACGAGACGTAAACTCACAGCTTCTTCTTCTTCTTTCTCTTCTTCGTCTTCGCGTTTCTCTGAGAAAACCTATCTATACCTGGTTCTCCCAGCAGTTTTGTTACCTCCCTAGTTATATACCTGTACGTATACATAAGGTCATAGTTCGGTCTCGAAGATTCTTCTTGAGGGGCTCGTACCGAGGCGCCGGAAAATATACGGAGCTGGTTCAATTTCTACCCTGTGCAGAGTCGCTCAGCTCGCGGAGCCACGCGAGAGCTTAACGAGTTTAACTCTAAACCCCCTTTCCTGTCTTTTTCTTTCCTTTGCTTCCCCTATACTTCTCCTCTACTCGGCTGCTTCGAAATATATGTATATAATATGTACGTATATAGGTGTGTGTTGCCGTAGTCTTACCGTCATATTCCGTCGGTATCTCACTCACGCTCAGAAATGTGCGCCGTCGTACGGCACGCCCGCGTCTTCATCTTCTTCTACTTCTTCTTCTTACTCCTACACGTAATCATATCCCAGACCGAACGACGGAAACGAACCAATTACCAGACCCCCGTTGCTGGCGCTTGATATATAGATATATTCATACATGTCTACATGTATGAGTATGTGTATGATATACATATATACAAACCAAATTGCAGAGCTTGCGCAACTCGCACGTTCGGTTATCCTTGCAGCTTTTTCAGCACCACGAGTTTGTCAGCTGGTTTCATATATACTATAACTGTACCTTGCACGATGAGAAAATCTCTTAATTCACCTCACGTAATTCTCTTGCGAATTAAAGTAGGCGCTTCCTGCTGCAAGCAGCTCAGAGAAGAGTAATAAGAATAATAAATATACGCTCTGCGTGAAACTAGACAATCTAAACTATGTATGTATATACGAGCTTTAATTATCTTTTTATTATTAAATTTTAACTCGCACGAGCGGCATGCATCGCATCGCATAATTATTTTTTATCTTTCAGTATTTTTTTTTTTTTCAAGAATTTTTTCTTTTTAATATAAATTTTTTCCTACCACTTACTCAGTTTCACTTTTCGGGACTTTTAACTCGGGAAAAAAACATCCCTACAACGCGAGGCGCCACCGTCCGAGTCCTCGGGGACTATCCTGCTTACTCTGAACCTACAGTCCCGCCTGCACCCTTCCAGGATACTTTGGATCTCTTCTGCGCCAAAACGCCCCTCGAACGGGAAATAAATATTTACTACCGATCTTGTCCCTTCGATAGCCGCCACTTGGCTAATACCTTCCCAAATCAGAGTAACACTGGTAAACCTACAATTAGTACCTCGATAATAATCGTTTCTTTAAGTGAAGGTATACTACCAATGTTCGGAGTCTCACTCGTTCCTCTTCAACTTGTTTTACTCTTCTTATTGTCTTTTTTTAATTTATGTATTTTTATATTTAACTTCTCTTTATTTTATGCTTGTGTACCTACTCCTCCGACGTTTGTCTTACGCGGCTTCAATATAAGAGTTTGGTAGTCCCAAATAAGAAGAAAACCCTTTTAGAACGTTTGTAAACGATGACGGTAAACTTTTGTGGTACCGAAGAGAAGAGGGAAAAAAAAATAAGTCTGGACGTATAAGTATTTAGAAGCGGACCATCCTTCCTGCAGAATCCTCGTACTCTCACCTTTTTCTATGCACCCATGCGTGTAGGTACATTTTTTTTCTTTCTGTCTTTACTGATGCACGAGAAGTGAACTGAAAGAAAATCGACGGAGTAGAAGACACCCAAATTGAATTAACAACGGATATTTACTTAACGGATATCTTTTTTAATTTTCACTCCTATATACCAACTCCCTGCGAGTTCTTTTATGTACAAAGACATTCTACGTTCACTTAGTAGTTTGCTACATCGACGCACAGGTAGTGCATTGTACCGTCATACTATGTAGATATAGCTTCTTGTATATCCGAAAGAAATCCTGCGCCAGGTATATCGACGTTTAAAACACCACGGCTTAGCGCTCCTGCAGGTCACACACCTTCCTGGAAAAATTCGTCAAAATCTATCCTGAGAAAATCCATTAGCGCCTGATAAAAAGAGCAAACAATATCATGAAAAAACAACGATCGTCAGATGATCTTGAGGGCTGATTTTTGGCGTCTACCGATTCTATTTACTTTCTTTTTCTTTTTAATGGATGTCGCGTGGACCTGCAGCTCTCTTCATCCTATAGAAATCCCTCTGCACTATAACGAAAAAATTTTTCATACAGCAATATTACCTGAACTACCTCCCCACTACCGAGGACAATTTCCAACCCTCCCGTTTTACTCCACCTTCGTACTTTTTTTCCCCCAACCCCCGTAGCTCACGCACATTTTCCCTGAGGAGTTTGAAGCCGGGAAACGGGGAACTGGGAACTGGGAACTGGAAACTGGGAGCTAGGTAACTGAGGGACGCGCGCAGAAAGGGACGCGACACAGTCCACGAATACAACCAACGACCCTTGTCGCACCCCTCCAAGTGCACACGAACACACGTATACAAAGATCGTATGTATATCTATCTGCCAGAGACTGACTCTTGTGTGTTGGCCGCATCCAAATTCAGTGAGAGCGAACGGGATAGCAAATTGGTGTAGAAAGAGAAGGGAATAGGGATAGAATGGAAGGGAGTGCTGCCCTGGGGAAAGAGAAATTGAACCGCAGGAAGGACTTGGAAGCTTTACCACACTGTTCGGAGCAACAGTCTGCTGCGCGTCGCCGAAGAGCGAGCGTCGGTTATTAAATGGGCTCCATGTTTTGTAACAAACTTAAACGCGTTAGATCTTCATGAAAGAAAATAAAGAAAAACATCTTTATCATCCCTTAAAAAATAATAAATAGGAGTTTACTTCAAACTACCCACCCCCAAAATAAGTCGTTGGAAGACATAGAAGAACCATCTAGTTTTCCTTTTTTGGAGCCAAATTTTACGCGAATTTGTTATTATTTTATTTTTGTTTATAATACAAAAAAAAATTTGTATAGTTTTTAAAAAATTGTTGTGCAGTGCGTAACACGTCGCGGATGACGTGACAGTGAACCGATTATTCAGTGCGATGGAATGATATATGAAAAGTGCTGGCCGTAGTTTAAGTGAGTTCGATTTTTTAATTTAAAAAATTGAGCAGTGATCTGTGACATAACATGATATATTTTGTGATTGCAATCTGATACTGCGAAAAGTGATAGAAATCAACAAAAAAAAAGTGCGAAAATCAAAATTTGGCGAAAAATGCGGTCGTAGCAGAGAGCGTAAAGCTGCCACGTGAATTCTTCAGGTATGAAGAAAAATATTTTTTTCCCGAAAAAAAGAAAAAACTTTGACTTTATTTTTAGCATCATAATCCGAAATATCATCTCTTTGGGGATTAGTGAACTATACAACTTTCTTTTACTGCACGCGACCCGTCGTCTTTTTCCGAATTTCCCGTAGGATTTAACTCCTGCAGGATAAAACTTACGCAATATCGGAGTTAACTCGTCAAAACTACCTACCTGCACTTCTTACTCTGATAATACCACGGCGAACTTTTTGAAGGGAGAAAATGGTTTTTTTCATATATATAGAATTTCGAATATTCGAACACGTCTGCAGAATAGATTTCTACCCGCCAACAAAGTTTCCACGCGTCGGAATTATCGACAACGCGATCTCGCGAGATGCGTCAAACTGATAAGTTCGCGGTTTCTATCTCAGATATTGATGAAAAGTTATGTGAATTGAAATTTTTGGTGGTATGAAAATGATCGGGGATAAAAAAGTTATTCGCATTTGATCCATTTTGAGATACGTGAATTATGATCGTTTTCAATAACGTATAGATCGATGAGTGAAGACGAAGGAATTGAGAAAGATAATGATCTCTGATTTCATTATTGGAAATATCAAATCCTTTGCACAAGTTGATCGAGTTTATCGTAATTTGGTTTTATCACGTTTTCATGATAAAACTACGCTAACGAAGAAAAAACAACCTGCTATTTCCGGAGCAACGTTTCTCTTCAACTGACGTTACCGTTAACGGCGTTGAAAGTTCCCGGCAGCGAAGTTTACATCTTCATTCTAATTGTAAGCTACGACGAATCTCACGCGACTATGATCGTCTGTATAACTTCACGATCGCATATATTTAACACCGTGACGATGCGATGATTAAACGATCATCAAATTCTAATTATAATACTTGTACATTGGCCATCATCATCGGGAGAAGAAGTAGGTCCGCATGTCAAAGAATCTCGCATGTTGAATAATCACACGCTGCCGTTGACGAATAATTGAGCAATATTAAAGAAAAAAAGGATTTTCTTTTTTCAAAATGTACCGTTAAAATAATAGCGTCCAAGAAATTTATCTTTTGCATATTCCGATCAAGCTTCTGATACGCCGTCCGGTTTTCTGTGTGGAGTAAAACCGTCCGTCCGAATGGCCTCTGCCCTCCGATCTCGATCTCCAGAAATTGTGTAGAACGAGTGAAAGCGAAGGTTCATAAACAGTATTCGGTAGTCCGGTAGTTGAACAATAAAGGTAGCCGTTATAATTCCATCAAGTTTATCTGGACCGATTCCGGTCTGACTTTATTACATGAACGTGGCGGGAATACCCAAGACCTCGATTAAATGATACGTCTGTCAAAACTACCCGCAAGTTTAAAACTTCGCTCGATAGGGGCGTTCCCGAAAAAGCACAGAATATAACAGTAGGCAAAAGACGATCGAATAAATTTTTATTATAGTCCAAAATCCAGTCTACTATTACTCAAAATTTCCAACGTTTCTTAATTCATATTTATCCCTTGCAAAGGGTCGTCGCTCTATAGCGCGAGTTTCGCCGGCGGCAGCTACTCCGGCGTATACTGCGCCTCTTCCTCGAGGCTTACAAGTATTTTATTTTGGTCTTTGACCAGGGGGTAGCAATGACAAAAATGGATTATATACACCAGCAGACCTCCTTACAGTGCTCTAACTCCACCTATTTTGGTTATTTTACCCCTTATACTTAGGATGTACAAAATTCGAATTAAATTTCTGTATAATATATTGAATGAGAGCGACGTGCGACACAGAAACAAAAAATTTCAATATTATAATTTCTACTTCATTAAAACATCACAAAATTTATGTGTTCATTTTTTCCATTTCTTCTCTCTCTTTCTCTCTCTTTTTCATTCGTAAGTGAAATAGATAGATGTAGGCGAAGAGTAGGAAATGCAGGTGGTGGGTAATTTTAACAGTTAGAGTTTCTGCTGCAGTACATATACGTATATTATTATACTCTGTAAATTTTAATCAGACTTCGTTATACCATATACATACGTAAAAATTTTTTGCACCCCAAGAGACTCTTCCTCGCCCCCTCTGCTCGTTGGGTAATTGCGAGCATCATTTTTGCAGCAGTGGGTTAGTTTGGTTCTTTCACGTTTTACCTCATTCGGGGTCATTCATTCATTAGAATAAATTTTTTTCCGTTCCGCAGGTACATCATGCTTATACAGTCTGCAAAAGTGCATCAGGAGAAATGTAAAACTGGTCTTTATGCTGCACCACTTAAGAATTGGGGTGCAGTTAGGAAATGGATAAAAGTTGAAAATATATCGGTGACACGATAATTATGGTAATCGGGGATAGTTACAATATCAATAATAATAATGATGATGATAACGATAAGGCGTCTTTATTGACTATGAAATGTTGGCCAGAGGCGATCGAGTCAGACGTAAGCTGATGGTTTACTGCGACTTTCCTAATCTCAAGTCTTAGGTCAACACGGAATAACACAGCAATAATAATAAAGTATATAGTAATACAAGCAGAACCACACCGATGCAAGAAGAAAATATATACCTATACCTCTTTAGGACACGTACATACTTACCTATATAGATACTACATTATACCTATACGATCCAACATAAGAGATATAGACGGCGTATTAACTCAGGAGATATCTGATCGCCGCAACTTTTAATCGTATTTCTCATATCCTCATATCCTGTGCCAGTGTAATACATCCGTTCGATAAGTGTACGGAATTGTATATATAGGTATGTAGTACGTATGTATAAATTCAATCAACTAAACCCACGTACATGGCAGCGTATGTATATGCGTATCTGTACTCTTTTAGTGCACTTTGCAAATCGTAACATACGACATCCTACGTAGGAAATGTATGGTATATAGAAAGAGGGAATTTGTATATCGCGTGGGATGAAAGCAAATTTTTGCAAATTAATTCACTGCATCGCGTCTATATACAGAATTAAAAATATAAACTGTGTATATATACGTAAAAGCGACCTATACATCGTGAGAAACGATAAAAAAAAAAAAAGGAAATAGCAATAAACTAAAAATAAAAATAAAAATAATGATCCGGGCGAAGTTGAGGTGCTACTATATCGTGGAATATATCGTAGGCCTCGAGATGTAACGGGAGGGACTTAGGTCGCGGACTTTTAAGGAAGGTGGAAGACCGGAGTGCGAGCTACAAAACTTGAGGGAGTAAAGCCGAGTCCGGAGCTGCGATGAAAGGAGTGAGGTTCGGCGACTGCTCGAATTAAACGACCTCTCAAAAAACTTAGCCCATTCGCTAGACCCGAGAGAAACGATTCGGCCATAACGGCCAAAACCGCCTCGTAAAAGGTGCAAACTTTTCTCACCGTTACCCGCCAAACCCGCCAACGCAATTTTCTCTCCAAACTCTACCTTTAGCTACTCTAGGAAATACGCGCACGACGCGCGAATAGATTAGCAAGAAAAACGAAAAAAAGAAAAAAAGAAAAAGAAAATTACCATTAATATACCGTACGTTTGCAATACCTTTGTAAAAACCATCTCGTATAAAACCATACATATATGCAGATATTTACACAGTAAATATGTGCGCGAAATAATTAAATAAAATTATTATTACCTTGGCAATAAAATTGTAAAATGTGAATCAATATATTGAATTTTAGAGTTATATGGGTAATGCGATAATTTTAATATCTAAATACGAGAGAAGGAATTCAGGCTACAAATTATTCCTGGATGAAGAAACAAAAAAAAAAAAAAAGAAAAAAAAAAGAGAAAATAAAAAGACGTAATATTCGCACCCTTCGCACGCCTTGCGGGTATCTATATATAGGTATATATGTAGGTTTTTTCGGTATTTTAGAATTCACCGCGTTTATAGGAACGATATATTTCTTGAGGTGGTGAGCGGTTGCGGTGGGTGTGAGAAAAATGTGTTCCGAGACATTTCGGCGTGCGTCGGACCCTCGCAGGATCGCCTCTGCCGGTCTCTTTGGAGAAGATTGTGCTAAAGTTAGAGGTGGTGGTTGGTTATAGTCCGCGGACGGAAGAGCGTCGCCAAGGGGCAGAAATCACCCTCTAGGGAGTTTTCCTCTTGGACGTGCAGGCAAACGAGGGCGAGTCGCGTGGACCGAACTCCTGCACATCGCAGACAGGTTATCCCTATACCTCTCTGCTATAACCCTCTGAACCACCCCCTCACAGTACAAAAAACTTTTAATAGGTTTTCCCCCTATACTGGCTTATTGGCAGAAGTTATAAATAATTGTACACCAACTATCCTGCTATCATGATCCGCGTTATAGCATCGGAACGAAAAGAAGAGAAAAAAACCAAAAAAATATGTCGGGCAGCTCGACAATCAAAATTACGCCACTGTACGTAATTTTTTGGAAAAGTATTTTTGGAAAGCCTTTTATTTCCTGAATAACAACAACGACCTCTGTGATAGAGAAAAGAGTGAAATCATCTTCAAATCATCTTTCGACCCCAGAAATCACCTACTTATTTATTATTTATTCTCTTGTCTTTTATTCGAATGAATATTTTAGCCGGATCATGGGCGCGAATGCAGATTACATCGTTATACGTGTATATTATACATACAATATATGATAAGTGAGGTAATTATTAAGATTTGCGAGAGCTTTGCAATATAATGGCTGTATATCGCCTATGGAACGGGAGGTGGTGTGTGGGTGGGGGATGTATGGGAAGTGCACGCGAAAGTGCATCGGTGTCGGCTGGTTACCCTTGTAATTCTGGGGGTTAATACCGCGTGCGGTTCAGCTATAGAATCCTGCAGGTATAGGAATTTAACCAGGAGTTAACCGCGCGCGCTCTGGAAACTAACCAAGCGAGATTTTAGTACCTAACATACCGTGATTGTATCACTGCTGATTGCATTACGACAATGTTCTACTCGCTGCTAGCTGATGCTGCTGTTCAACCTCCCCGTGAACATCACCTTAATATATCTATACCTATAGATTGTGTATAGATTTTCAAACCGATACGATTCAGCGCCAACGTTCATGCAAGTAACCCGATCCGCCGGCTAAAAGATCAAAATACTCGATATATCGCACAAAAATTTCCACTTTACTTACCTCAGAAATTTCTTTTGAAAATTTATTTCTTCCTTTATTTTTTTCACCTTTTTTTTCAGATCGTCGGCTCGGGGCGCGAACCGCTTTACAAGGCGTTTGGAAAAAATGTTCATGATTAAATTAGCTACACCTCTGCAGAATTGTTTTTGTTGTTCTTTCACGGTTAGGGGTGGCGGGAGAAGTAGATACTGCCGTGCGAAGGGTGAATGAGAATTACGTATACGTATAATACGAACTGTATAATAATATCTTATACCTACACTGATAATAAAAAAAAAATGAATGCATAAATACGTCGTAGAATGCGTGGGCAGCCAGGCTTTTTCGCTAATACGAACGTAAATACGTTGCGTTGTACGTATATTATATATGGAAGCAGCCATTACTATATGGACTATTACACATGTGTAGGGTGGTATTTAAGTATAAAACGAACTCTGTACTTCTGTGTGTATGTAGGTGTACATATATTCATGAACGTAGTAAAACTCCCAGGACGCAAACGGACGACCCCACGTGGGGCATGCCGAAATTACGTGTGCTCATTACGCGGCATATTAGGCAAATTTCAGCACAGCGCGTTGCAATTTATCACGATAAAACTTTATGGAAATACGTATAGAAGCTGAGAAGACCGCTGTTTTATATATCACATATATGTATGTGTAATAACTGTATATTGTGACGACGCGACGTGGTGTAGATGTATGTACATTTATGTATTACATAGATTAAATACCTGCAAGACTCGCTCAACACATTTCGTACAGACTTTATATGTGCAGCAGATATTTCGTTTGCTACTTCCGAATGTATTCTGTGTTCACGCGAATTACGTACGTAGGCGACGAATTTACTCTAGTTATCAGTATGCAGATTTGTCAGTTATAATATTATTTTCTATACCAATCAAACACTTCTACTGGTAAAGATTCTATAGAATTATAATTTAAAAAACGTTATTCAATCGATCAAGTGTCTATTCGGATTGTATCAAAGTTATATTGAGAAATTATTTTATTGTCTTTTAATTATCGAACAAAACTGCTAGCTGCAGTGCTAATGTAATATCGCGAAGAGTTTAATATTATATAGATCGGTACCTACGTTGCGACGCGTCTGTTTTCAGGACAAGTTCGCCGGTAGACGCGACGACGTGCAAAACTTTGACGATAACGTCGTAAAAGCCGCCTACCCCGTGTTCGACCCCGCGTGCTGCTTCAGAAATGGGGGAGGGAAAGGAAAGATGGGGGTGAAGATGGCGAAAAAGAGGGACGGGGGGTGCAACCCGCGGGCCCGAGAATTGTCTACCGGATTCAATATAGCTGCTGTCACAATAACTCCGCGCCCTCTTTACCTCTCTGTATTTTCTATCTCTCAGTTCCTTACCATGTTATATCCTTATTTCCGCTCTTCTTCTTCGTCCTCTTCGTCTTCCATTCCGTGGCACTCGCATACCTATAGAGTAACTACAAAGTGACGTCAGGTATAAAGGTACGTAAAGGTACCGAGCAATAACAGTAGCTTATACACCACTACTGGATGCGGAAGAGTTTTGCGCCCTGAGGCTGCAAGCTGCACGACTTTTGCAGACGCTTTTCAACCAACACCCGCTAGGTTCTTGTCTACACCTACCGTACATGCAGTATAGATGTATACTTTCTTGTACATCCAACGTAATTTACATAAGCCAAGAAACTTGACGATCATATCAAACTAGACTATACTCTCTATAGGTCTGGCTGTCGGACTGTCTATTCCTTGTTCGAAGTCCCAAGGTGTTTTAAAACCCTTCGACAATAGATGGTGTCTATAGAATCATATACATAGGTTACACTCTACTGGTTCAAAAGAATGCTACGATACTTGAATATTCGCTATACTTTTTTTGAGATACTCTCTGATATATACGCACGCATATGTGCAGGTATAGATGCAATCGGTGAGGTTTGGAGCGTGGCTTAGTTGTCGAGTTCGATACAGCGTTATACACTGCAGGGTTGAATTTTTGCGCGTGGAACCTTTCAGCAACTATAAGTTTGGTTATGTGGTCCGGTTAGAGAGAAAAGCGGTCGATTTACGAAGGTGGTTCTAACTAGACCCACTATAACTCGGAACTAACCAACCTGGAGGCGGCAGTTTCATGGAACTTTATGCCTCGCCTGAAGACTAAACTGGCGGTAGCTGGTACCAAGGAGAAATTTAACTCGAGTTTCGTGTTAAGGGACATCGTGCAAATTGACTTTATATTTATTTATTTATATCTATTCATTTTTGCTAAGAATTAATGAATATAGCTTCACAGTCTATAACTTGCGACAACCGGGCTATATTAATAGGTATAATTACTCTAAAATTTGGGCGACGACGGTCTGAGCAATTACCTATCATACCCTTAGAACGAACAAACCCGCCCTTACGTACGTCTGATGAGCGACGCCATTTTTGATTGTATGGTCAAGCCGATGATGACGACGCTGATATTATTACGATTACATCACACTGTAACGTATTTCGATGGTAGTTTAGTGCGCTGGTTTTGGACCGCGTGTAAGATCGTCGCGAGGTGGTTTATATACGTATATGTGTAGCTATATAGTAACCAAAACTAAGTGACGGTGAAACTCAGCTGCGAGAGCCAATTAATTGGTAGTGGTTGCCAACGCGGTGAGACAGGCGTGACTGATTCGTTATAAGACGGTAATTAAGCCCATCCACGCCTAGAATTTGTATTAGCATACTCGACCCTCTAGGTAGGGAACCTATACCTTCATCCAGGGATTATTATACTATGCGCCGAAACGATCACAGGGCAGTTTGCCCCCGACGCGATCATCATCGTGCCGTTGCCGTCGCTAACGAGAACCAACCAGATATACTATAACGTTTTTTTCTCTCTTCGAAGTGCTCATTTCGAGGGCTTAATTCAAAGCTTTAATTGCCAGTGGGATATAAAAATCGGGGATTATTTTTCCTCCTCGCCGAGATAATTAATTCATTGAAATTATTTTAGGCCCTGATCATCATTTTTTTCGTTTTTTTTTTTTTTTTTACTTGCTTCTTCTATTTCTATTCAATTTTGGTTTAAGTTGATGCGATACGCATCGATTAGTGCAATTAAAACCAATCGCTTAATGTATCCATGTGGGAATATCTATAACAATAAGTACAGAAAAATGTAAGAATCTTTTTTTTTTTTTGTTTTGTATGAGATATGAAATATATACATGTATAAGTTTGATACCGGAAGATGTAGCAAGGTATAATTGGATTCGATTGGCCAACTTTTCTACCACCTAATGAATTGAATCGATTATTTTCTTATTCATTTTCTTAATCCTCTTATTTCATTTTTTTCTGTTTTTATAACTTTTTTTGTCTTTAATATTCTACACGCGAAGATTGAGAAGATTGAGACGAATCCAATCATAAAGCTACGAATCGTATCTCCAGGTAATGACTCCATTACAGCTTATATACGCTGCGCATGGGTTCCCAAAAATAAAACCGTAAATCTTTTTCTGGGCAATTGTTCCGCACTGTTGCTTAAGAATTACTCCTATATACTTACTTACCATTAGAATACTGAGGGCAATAACTTTTAATTAACTCATCCTGAATGATATATTATATGGGATATTGTTGAATCTGTCTTAATCTCTGCTCTTCGTATATGGCGCGCGGTCACCGTAAGAAATGAACTAGGTAAAAGGGGAGGCGGGGGGCGAGTGGATCGGAAAAAAAATAATCAATATAGTAACGTACAAGCGGTAGGATCATCATATGTATGATAATATGGAAAAATGTCCAATTTCTAAGGAATGCTATTGCATTTTATTGATTTTGTTTTTCGTTTTTCATTTTTCAGCACGCCGACGAAGAGGATGGAGGAGCTGGAAACGCTGGAAGGAACGGAGTGCCCTGAATGCCCAGGACCGCCTCCAGAATTCCGGCTACCGCCACCGCCACGACCTCCTTTTTTAACGGAGGGCACCTTCTGTTCAGAGGCGCCCTTAGCGGAGTTGGAAGACTGCGTAGCGATTCCGGTGAGAGCCTCATTTCTTATGCCTGAAAAATTTTTCCCCATACGTTTTATTATACATATGTACAAGTATATACATATGCACGTGTATATGTATTCCTTCAAATATGATCGATGGAAAAAGGGAGATTTGAAAACTGAGAAATAGGGAAATAAGGGAGTAAGGAGAGATCAGTAGAGGATCAGAATTCCCAAATCTCAACTATAAAGGTTGTCCATAAACAAAATCCACTGGTATATGCATCGCTGCGGTTGGTACGTTCTTACCTAACCTTCTACACAAGGGTGAACGCACTACGCTCGACATTCACCCCAATAGGTGATCCTCGTACAGCCTCATATTTCTATACGCCCTTTTACTCCCCGCCTGGCCGAGAAATCGTTCAATGTATAGGTATATACCTACATCTATTTTATAACACACACATACATACGTCGCACTTCGAAGACGGAATAAGAAGGGCGAAGAGTAGGTGGGTAGGTAGGTGGTTGTATGTGTAGGTACGAGCTGGAAAATATCATCGTCGATCCTTTGTGGGGAGGATTTTGGGGACGACCTAGGAAATATATCCCCCACCAAAGGATATATATATTACCTCTCAAAGAGAAAAGTGAACGAAAAAGAGTCGAACGAGGTGAACCTGGAGAGTGGCGCGGAGAAGAGAAGAGTGGAGCGAGCGGAGAGGAGGATCCCCGCATTAGACGCGAGAGCTGCGGCTTCTTCTTTTTCTGCTATAGCTGGTATATCACCTACTCGCTGCAGTAGACTGATCAAAGAACGTCAGGTTTCATGATATGGAAAAATAAAATGGAGATAAAAAAAGAAAGAATTATAAATAAATAGAGGAGAACAATGTAGTTTATAAAAAAAAAGGATAGCGAAAAAAAATGAATAATGATAATAAAAACACAGCATACGCTAGACTGGATCGTAAAACGAAGAGGTAAAATAACCTATCCAGTTCAGTAAACCTACTTTATGCCGAGAATTAACGCCGTACGCATAAAATAGATACCTATAGGAAAAAGAAGTACACGTATTTTAGATGAAAAAAATCTGAAATTAACGATCATTGTATGTAGGTGGACATGCGTGTAAAAATTCTGCAAACAAAATTATTCTCTTCGACTAAACTGACCCCGAAAAAATGGAGAATCACAAAAACCGTATATAATAATAACGCTGAAAATTGCACGGTTGATGCGAAAGACAACTATAAAAAAAAAAAGGTTAATTTTTTAATCAAGGAATATTCTGTTCCAAATTACTCTTCGAACCCATAGGATATTAATTCTGTATGCGGATTAGGGAAGAACACTTGGTGAGATTAAAAAATTCTCTCTTTTTAAAACAGAAGGGTATTGTGATCGCGGTACCTACACTATTTCCCATAAAAATCAGAGGGCCCCGAGCTACCGGAGGTCGCGGGTTGCCGCGGTAGCTGGCAGTACACAGTCTTTGAAATGCGGCGCTGACGGAAAAAAAGTATTTACTTTGACAAGCAGCATGGCATCGCATGGCGTCACATCGTATCGTACGTTTCCTTGGCCTTAATAATACCGCGAGCGCGGGATAAACCAAGAAACCAACCAACCAACCCTGTTCTGTATAAGTAAAAACTACACCTACAGCTACTTCGCCTATTAATAGCTAGAACACGTGTCGACCGAGGCGTAGCTCACTGCCATTATCGCCCGACAATTTTACATCATTACGCGTAATTGGAGGACCCGATTCCCCATTATACTCAACACGGGCCCAACTCAGACCCCCACCCAACCGTTACCACTAATTTTGTTTTTCTTCTTTTTGTTTCTTTTTTCTTCATTTCTTCGCGTGAGAAGATTACATACTATATATACGCACGGTACGATTTTTACTCTCAAAGTATGTAATGCGATGTCTAGGTATGCGGTGCGTTAGTTTTAATGATGGGCATCATCTCGGTTTGACCCTAAAAATAACAGTTAATTCCAGTTCGTTAGTCAACGCGAGAAACTGTAATGTGCACTTATACATCCGGGAAAAGCTAATCAAAAACTCCCCGCGACTGATATCAAAATGAACAAATTTTCATACCTTTATCTATTTAATTTTTTTTTTCTCTGTTCTAACAAGCCATCGGATTGCTAGCAACCAGATATCAAATCTCTCGTTTCTTTTCTCCTATAACTTGCGGAGGATGGAAATATAGATCAGGAAAAAATGCGATATGTATTGATGAGCAAAGAAACTATTTATACCTACACATTTAGCATCATATCATATGTGAAATACACTCCTACTGCGCTCCAATAGAAACGGCGAAGAATTCCGATATAATAATAGAAAATGGCGGCCATTTAAATATTGCTTCGGGTTCAGCTATATTTTCTGCACTACCATATCATCGCGTGCTATGGTGGGTCGAACGCGTCCGGTACAAATATATATAAGCGAAAAATAAAATAAGGAGAAAACGCAAAAGAAAGGTGAAAGAAAAAAGAAAAGTTAAAAAAATCCTCCGCGATTCCGTATACACGTGAACTATACATATTAGGTATACATATGTATAGGTATACCATAAACCCTCGCTGCAAAGGCATGGCACACGGCTTATTATACGATTATTCCATAATGCAGCGTACTTTGTAAAAGTTAGATTGCTTCTTGCAATAACACGAAGCAGAAGAAGCCAACAGACTGTCCTCCCCCTCTCATTTCAGCAGAAAAAAAAAACAGAGAGGGAGAAGAGAGAGAAGGCAGGCAGAAATAAGGGAAGATCGTACCAAAGAAAGGGAAAGGTATGGCACATTGCGGCCTCAAGCGATCTTGAAATACCTTACATGGAAAACATCCCCTTTCTCTTTTTTTTTCTAATGTTACCTTAACTTACTTTTTCTTCGCCCCCATGAAGTCAGTGATACAAGGGTCTATGTCTGGGGAAAGGTGTGCAGCGGAGTTTCTTTTTAACGTTCTTCAACTACATCTTGGAATAAGGTACTTACCTCCGGTGTTTTGCTAGTTATTCAGGGGAGAAGCTGGTTTGCTTTGGTGAGAAAAATTTTTCCCTGCTTTTTCCGCGGATAGGTTTTTATATATTTGAAGCAGCAACCACCTGCAGGTGAATAACCTAACACTCCTCCCTGGTTTTCAGCGGAAAAGTTGGAAGTTGGAGGAAGAATCTTAAGGTGAACTGTACATAACACACGAAACAACGCTCGACTATATAGTGTATATGTAGTAAGGCATGTGCATATAGCATACATACATACCTATGTCGTTGCTGATACGTTTTTGCGCGCGGTGACTCGCTCTTTATTACGCTAGGGAATCCGCTTTGTTTCTACCAACGACGATCCCATGGGGGTTAAAATATGGGGGCGGGTGAAACGGGTCTAAAACGTGAGAGAAAGTCAGCCGTGGCGATGGTGGTGGTGGGAAGACCGGAATATAGAAGAAAGAGAAAAAACCAAGAGGAATAAAATAAAAAAATATAAAAAAAATTGAATAAAGAAACACCTATATATATGTATATACTATACGTACCTTCTATTACATCGGTGAAAGACCTACCTGTAAGGATCGCGAGAACAAAAAAAAAAACGAAAAACGAAAAAAACTAAAAGAGAATCGAGTCTACTGCACTGCAGGATTGTTCAGATCCCATGCAGGTCTAGGTTTTACGAGAAAAAGGAGCGAACGTTATAGATTCCGGTAATGGCTCAGGGGTTAACTAGGATCGTTACACCATTTCTGTGAACCTATAGACGATCCGGTACGATCTATATGGTATATAGAAAGAATTAATACCGTCAGTAATTCTTCTATACGATCCAAACTATCTGGGCGCAGTTAAAATTCTGAACAATTTTCTAGAAAATAATTTAAACCATCCGAATCCCCCAGCTAGCTAATTCCGACCACCGGCTAAATTACTCTTTGGACGATTAATCGCGAGATCATTTGCGCCGCATATTATCGTATATAATTATTCACATTTATATAGGTACATGCATAGTGATCGGTATGCACGTATAACATCACGTAGAAACGGAACCAGATTTTCCGCTATAGTACCTGTACCTGCAGGTATAAAGTCGAATAAATCATACAGTACGGTGTCGATGCCGCGGCTCGAGTTGGCGGTTATCGCTTTACATAAATCAATGGCTAATCCAACCGTAGTTCGGCTGCTGCTGCTGCTCTGGATCCAACTACTCCGCCGTTTTCACGATTTCTTTCTTTATTTCATTCTTTATTTCCGTATCTCCTAGTTGCGCCGCTTTCGTTGTTGCGGCGTCGGCGATTTCCTCCCCTGCGTCAACGGTATTTGAATAAGAATAAAAAACATTAAAATTTCTTTATCCGGATCCTTTTTGTTTTGTTACTTTTTTATTTTTTTATTTTTGAAATACCTACATTTTCCGATCACTGCGTATGAGATACATAACGATCCTATTTTCAGAATGCACACGAATGACATTTTGCTGGAAACGAAATGGTATAGACGTTATAGATTGAGTTTAAAATCTTTTTCCCGCCCTATATAACGCGCAAGCTTTTATAATTAGAAAACGGTCGCCAGACAAACTTACAGACACGGATATCGTCGCGGTGAATCGTCTGGTGTAAAGTCAGAGGTAAATGACGTTGTTTATAATGGAAAAAATAAAACTCGGATGTTATGCTATTCGGATGTGGGGCTGACTTGACTCTCTTTCACTATACCTATATATAGAGAATTAGTACATCGTGGTTAGATCTATATTTATTATATGCTACATGGAGCTGTCATGTCAGTCGAGTTACGCGGTAGAAACGGAAAACCGGGTTCGAAGGGCGTCAGGAAGACTGAAGTGGGTCGGGTCGCAGGGTCCTCCGGTAACAAAGCGAGGTCGTACCGCGGAACCGCAGTTTTACGCGACGCCCTTGTTACGACCAACTCGATCCTGGCCCCGCCACTCGATTAGTCAACCTGTTCCGGGCCCCGCCGGGGTATCCGAGAATAACGCCTTTGGGTTAAACATATACTCGCGGGTTAAGACATTGTATCGCGGTAGATAATACCGGAAAAGCTGAATATTTGCTTTTGTTTTCTTCAATTTTTAGAAGGTCAGACTCATATGCGTTGGGCCAAGATTTTCCGTAAACTTAAATTTATGAATTAGGGTGTAGAGTAAAATTGGTTGTAAGTGACGAAATTTTCCGTCAATTGGCATCACTAAAAATTCCGGATAAGCCGAGGTACATATAGAAGGACTTGAATCCTGTCGATCCGAGTTCAAAATGTCTAACCCCCCGTCAATTCTGCGTAGATAACTATAGCTGCTATCTACCATCTGCTGCTGCTGCTGCTGCTGGACTTTAAAAGGGAATTCTAGCCCCGTCAAGGACCCTGAATTATGTAACACTCCTTGTGAACTGCCACGGATCTCTTTTTGAATTCTTTGACGTTGTTGAGTCAAACTCCCCGAAAATAAGAAAAAGTTAGAGTGGATGAGGGAGGAAAAAGCTTATGGCCCCGAACGAACCCCTATGAATTTTTTTTTTTTTGTTTTTTTTTTGTTCTTGTTTTTGCTTCTTACATTCACGATGGAAATTTATTTATTTATTTATTCGTTTGTTCAACTTTTCAAATTTGCAAATTTCGTGTTAGCTTTATATATATGTATATATACATATGTACTAACTCAAACCACGGAGGCCGTAGTGAGGTAGAATACAAAATTATTCGAAATTTCGAAGGAAAATCACAGCGCACATACATACAGCACAAAAATTAAATATCGATTCCTTTAGTTTTACTTCACTGACGGACGAATCGTTAACCGATATCCGAAAATTGTGTAAAAGGAGCAACGAGCAGTATAGGGGTTTAGCCACTCTTACGTATCGCCGGCTAATAATTTGAGAAGGAAATGAGAAGGCTAACTCCGCAGAGGCCTCAAAAAGGAAAAGCGCCAGGGCAAGGCCTCGAAACAGATTTTGCGGTTTTGCCTTAAACCCTCATGAACAATGTTCTCGGCTTAAGCGTTTGTCAGTAATTTCTCCCGGAATCGGGGAGGGAAAGGGGCACACAGTTGGAAGGCTCGTTGTTCCCTATTAACACCGAGGGTAAGTGTAGGTAACCCGAACTTTTTCTCCATTTTTCGTACGCCTCCACGACTTTTCTGAATTATCTTATCGTTTAAAACCGCCTACTGAGCTGCAAGAACTGCAGAGCGAAAAAACTCATTGGGTCGTATAGTTAGATATAAGGATATGAAATCAGGGAAAAGAAAATTAAATGTAGTTCGAGATTTAGAATACTTAAAAAAACAAAGACGGGAGAAAATCGTGTACCTTAACTTCTTAATTGACGAGAGATAATATTTGAAGGAGAATTGTTCCTTATCAGAATATCTGCAGTGTAATAATGTACGTCTATTTACTTATTGATTTTCCGACGGATTCAACAGGCGATTCGTTTGTGGTTTCGGTAACTCTCGACCCTTTCGAATGCTTAATGCCTAATGCCTAATGCGAGGGTTAAGGATATCCCGACAAAGATTATACAAGGGAATCAAGTACGGCTCCCGAAATTCGCTGAGAAAATAAACACTAACAATAAGGGTTGCAGACTTCCGAGGGCGACTCGAATTGATATACACAGGACTTTTCAGTTGAAATCTACGTTCTCAAAATTGAGCCAACAATTTTCTACCGATAGAAACTGTAATAACGTTCCCTCTACCTTTTTTTTTTCTATTTATTTGTTCTTTTCGCTTTTCTCTTTTTACTTTTTATGCGTCAACGATATAACGGTGATCCTGTTTACAGTCGGCGTGCACATCGAAACGCAATGCACGGTGCATGGGTTGGTAACAGTAGCTGCTGGTAACCTATGTAAATTTTTGGACAATCGTGTAATTACGGTTACGTACGTATAGCGAGCTTTTTGGTATGGTTTGGGGGTTGGCAGGCAGCTGGGGAAAACGCAGTGACGAACGTTTCGGAGCTACGTTCACGTCTACGTTGTAGAACTACCAGCTCGACTGGATATATAAATGTATATATGTACATATACTATAACGCGAATGGTTAAATCAACGGGACAATTTTCAATTCGGACCGACATTGTCCCGCGCAGTTTATGCTAATAAAACCGCCGAATAAAATGACCGTAGGTTACTACTGCTTGCTTAGTATGTATAATACGTTTATGTAAAGTGTGCCAACCGCATACCATAATTGAAAATATTTTTTATTCGCTCAACGATTGCTTCGCTATCCTATTATATTTTCTTTATACTATACCTGTAATTTCGTAATATCAGGGGGCTAGTAAACGTGAAAATATGGGTTGACTTTATGGTACGGATATATAGACGCATCTACGGGAGTAGATTATATGATATGTGGATAGAATACAATGGAATATTGATTGCACGTTGTTGGTAGCAAGCGAATGGTAACTAGAATATAGAGCTTCGAGTACCTATAGTATATGCCTACATATCCTGGAACACAGGTGTACAAATATTCCTTTGTTTGCCACAGCTTCGGAGTTGGTTCGTTACGACACGACGGTGGTATACTAATTAATCGGAGCGTAGCAAATCAAGATGGTACCCGCGAAACTGGTACATGGATATAATAATTTACCTCTCTCTTTGTCTCTTTCTTTCTCTTTCTCTCTCCCTCTCTCTCTCTGTCTCGCGCTTCTAGCGTTCATTTACGCGATACATTATTATATTTCCATGCTTACGTTAGGTATATAATAATGTTGATAATAAATATGGCGAGTAATTATGAAAGGTTTTCTCTGATGCAAAGATTCCACGAACCCACCTGCGAGCCCGCTATTATAATATCTGCGCCCGGAAAAATTAATAAATGAAAAAAGGGAAAAGAAACCGAGTTCCCGCATCAACCCTAAAAATGATCAGGCAAACTCCGCTGCCAATATAAGTACAAAGAACTTTTTTCCCAAACGACCTTAATTGGAACGTTTAATTGGCATCAGGTTACTCCATGCCTCGTTGGTTCCTTTTGATAATCAGATTGAGAAAACTAGAAGAAAAATATATCAATAGTGCATCGGGGGCATCTGTTTTGAGATTTAATCATTTAGGTACAAAGAGAGAGAAAATATCTGTGTAAATAGTTATACATAATTCCGGGAACATTTTTCACAAATTTTCATCTCGACCGTATAGTTTTGTCATTTTGGACACAACCGAAATACTTCAAAGCGCCGAGGATCATCTGTGGATATAAAGAATGCGGTGAAAATTTTTTGCTGATTCGTCGTATTTGGGGGAAGTGGATTACCGAATCATGATGCTTGAGGTTCTATAACAGAGAAATATGATTCACAATTTCTGAGGCGAATCTTCTCCTCGTGGTTTAATTGTTAGACTGCCGATTAGTGAGAGCTTAAGTGCGGTAGGTAGATATCTCGAGATTCTGTGAGAGCAGATATCGAAACTGATCAAATCACGCGAAATGGGTGTATATGCAACGTTACATACGTTCCTAGAACTACTTCGGGGTAACGTTACACCTAAATTCCTACGAGTATATTATATTTCTCCACGCTCTGTTATATTCTCTACACTGAAGAAGTGAACTAAAAATGAGAAACGAGAAATGAAAGCTTGCGAGCAGCAAGCAGCTACAGTTGCAGTCGCAGTTACAGTTAGTGGAAAAAAAAAGAGAGAATGTGAAAATCCTCGACGAGACGACGAGTGTGTCTGTCGTTCAGAATGAAGATGAGTAGGAGGAGGAAGAGCAGACCATGGCAAGTACCTGCAGCCTACTGAATACCGACAACCATAGGAGCATAACGTGGTGGTGAGTGAGACGTCGATCAATACGACGACAACGTGGAGGATTATGACACGTGGAATCGAGACGACGACGACGACGACGACGACGACGACGAAGAGCGTGAAGCTGCTTTGCTCTCACAGATCAGACTTTTAGACTTTGACGAGAGCTTTCGCTGGTAGTCATCGAGTCGCGCAGGGAGTAGAATCCGAAGGTTGGTATGGAGAAGAATGAATTGGGGAGTGAGGGATGAGATAAAAAACTGGATAATAATTCGCCCCGAGACCCCTACCAGGCAGGCCAGGGTCTTGCTTTCCAATTTTTCGAAACGAAAAGGGAGATAGATTCTCTTATACTACTCGGTTGTGTCGTGGTGATGGTGGTGGAGTTTTGGCTGAATCCATTAGCGGACGCCATTAATATCTCCGTAATGATGAGTGATGAGCAGCCCGCAGAGGAGCTACGGTGAGGGGGAGACACAGAGGAGACCCTCCCCTCGCCTTGCCTTGGCTCGTCTTCTTGTCTCCCGCTCGCGGTAACGTTTGATAAATGCTGCTTTTCTTGGCAAACTACCAAACAACCGATACCCCCCGATAGCCTCCAGGAGCAAACGCCACTTTTCCTTCCTTCCTTTATTCCTTTCACCCTTACATCTCCTATACATTATAATACCACGTACTGCCCAGTCAGTCCTCGTCATCATTGGGTTAAATTACCAAGATTTTGACGAAGAAAATATACCAACAAAAAAATGAACAAGAAAAAAATTAATCTCCAACCCTAAATTAACGCTGACGAGGCAAATAAGTGCAATTTGTCAGCGTCCGTCATCGGATACATACACATCCGAAGGTCCGAAATTGTACGAATGGCGTAGTTTTTTTCTTTAGGTCAGATAATTTCAGACAAATTATTGAGGGCTTGGACGTTTTACGATTTTATTCGGAACATCGTTTCTGTATAACATTATGCGTGTGTATTTACATACATCCGCGCGCGGATGAATTTACAGGTGTATAAAGGTCGCAGTGGCGCGGAGTTTCTTATATTAATCGTAATTAATTAAATAACGTCGGAGCAAACAAACAACTTTGCGGAAGGAAGAGTCGCCCGCTTTGTGCCCTGAATATTATACATATATCTATATATTATGCATATACATATATACCTTGTCTAGAGCGTCTGAAAGCGCATGGTAAAGATTACTCTACCACGGCTTACATAAATTTCCATATACTTTTGAGGGAGTTCGGTGGTAAAGATCCGAACCACTGCGCTAAACTTGAAAGAGGAAGGAGTTGCGAACCTCTTCCCTTTCATTCTTGTGTATACTCGCCCTAGTCTCATTCCTTTTTTTCATTCCTGTATGCAAGTTACGTAACTCTTCTAGCCTTAAAAAATGTAAAATAAAAGAAGAACTCCAAGAAAATAAATAAGATCTCAGTTAATTTTACCGAATTCTGTTGTGCTTGCAGATGATAGACGCCTCCTACCACACCAATCCGTCGCTACAAAGCACGGCCTTAATCATCACCAGTGCAGTCATCCTCCTATTAATGGCCGCCATTATTTCCGTCGTATTTTGGAAGTGAGTATTCTCTGATCTGATAATTATACTTTTCACATCGATGATTTGCATCGAGGAAATACCAACAGGATTATTATTTTTTCTTTTTTTTTCTGGCATTTTTTCCAACTCTCGAATCCGTTGTTAAAGGTACAATGATAAGATATCGAACCCCCCAAATCCACAGGACTTTTATAAATGAACTCGGGCTCGACTTGGGTATTTTTATCCAGCTTTTGCCACTTCCCCACTCGAATATCGTCGGGCCGAAACAATAGATTTCTGCATTATTGGAGAGGGAAAAGTAATGAAAATAAAATAAACAAGATTCACGTTCGATGATCCGGGGATTATTTTTTTTGATTCTTATTTCGGAAGCGTTGTCGTATCGTCGAAGACACCCCGTGGTCGTTGAGAAATAAGCGTTCCGACGCCCTGTGCGCGTCGTGCCGTGCCGAGAAATGGGAAATCATTGGTATTCGAGTAGCTCTTAAATTAGCCAAAAATAGGCTGCTACGGTTGGGGATGTTTTAGTGCCTCCGCGTGCCCCTGACAGTAATGTTTTTCTCTTTAAAACAGCTCGAAGACCCCTAACTACCCGTAACTACCCGCCCATACGTGACTCGCCCCGAGCTGAGACGACGATAGATTTATAACTCACAAGGATTTTGGAAGAATTAGAAATTCCGAGGAACACGACCTGTGCAGCTATACCGGTAGTGATAATTGCCAGAAATCTCTGAGCCACCTATAAGAGTACCGCCAGGAATTTGTCGACGCGCCTTTAATTTTGAGAAGAAAATAAAATGAATAACCGCGCCGAAATTTTTTTACCACTCGTATATATAGTTTTTCGCAAAAAGTAAGACTCTCTGGCGTATTTTATTTGCGGTGTAATAGACGTTAGTTATACCCACCCACCTACCCCTTCGAGAATTGGGTCGGGGTTTGCTTCGGGGTGTAAAGGTATAAAGAACAAAAGGTAGAGTAAGAATGGGTAGGAGTCTGAAAATCCAAGGCTCGTTTGGAGGTGAAGAAGTAACGGAATTGTGGTCCAGATTACGAGGAGATGCATAGCTCGATCCGCTACGGCGCCGAACTTCTACGTGAACGCCGACCAAGATTCATGTTCGATATCTTTCGCACCTCTCCGCTCTTCTCACTTGGTCTATTCGTTCGCTCACTCGCTAGAAGTAAACGGACTCCCTCTTTTTCACCTTACGTAATTTCCAGAGCTCTCCGCCATTCCCTTCTTTTTCCTTGCCATCTAAAGGCGCCTTCGATTCCCACGGGGTAGTAAATTGTGACTCGATAGTTTCCTTTGTTTTCTGGCATCGCTGGTACCCCCGTACTCGACGAGCTTACCGATACCTCAGCACCTACCAATTCACGTTATACCACTTCGTTCTCCATTTCTGATTCGATTATCGATCTTCGCGATATGATCTGATCGGGAAATTAATTTATTCTCTCCACCTCACAGTCAGCTAGACCGAAGAACGATGAATGTTGAATTAAATCAAACGGTTTTTCAACCCTCCCGCCAACGAAGTCGCATGTCAAACGTGTACTATACGTATGTACGTGTCTCTATTTTTGACGTTTACATCGCCGAGAACATCTCCCTAGTAACACAGCTGCAGCTACTCTATCCCAGACTGCCGTACACCACCTTGAGAGCAGCAAACCATCTCGCTAACGAGCAACAACTACCACGCGCTAGAGTGTACACGAAAACAACAAATGCAACTGCCTCATTTCTGCCACTCGCTCATACGTCAACCTTGAGAACCACTTTTCAAAGTAAATGCTCACTTCATATACCAACTTCTATTCTTTGACTATAGAAATTCGTTTTCACCGAACACTAAAATTGGGATTGTTTTTTGATCGATGATCCAAGACTGGATACGGTGCCGTTTCGGTGTGATAACGTTAGAGAATTTTTCTCCCCCTCTGGCTATAGATATCCCCATTTTATTTCTCACGGAATTCCAATTCCCTGAAAGAATCGCTGTGCGGCGGGTACGATGGCCAAAGATGATATGATCCTGCCTCGGGTGGATTTCGCCTCCTCTTACTGTGCTGAATCTTGGGTCACCCCTGCACGGTCACTTGATCCTCCATTATATCCAAGGGGAATGCATTCTTGTGGGCGCAAGTGTCGCTTAGTTTGGTTCAACGGACTAACTCGATATCAGCGTTGGCCCAGACAACAAACACCCCACTTCTGCCGTTGGTGCAATCTGACCGACTTAATCGAGGGCTGCCTAAGACCTTCATTTCGAAGTAATTGAAGAATTACAGCCGTAAGTAGAGTAACATTGAGCCAAGTTCAAAGCGTCAAAAGCAGCCCGCTAATTGCACGATGTACATTAGCGCATAAATCAAAGTCTGAGGAACGGTGTCGTCGAAAAACCACAGTAATGCTTGGAATACGAATCATCCAAACTGGTGTACATGCTACCTACCAACCTACTCTTTACACGTACCACATACGATACGATACGCTACGAAAGCAACGAAGCGTACACCGGTAAATTGAAGAGCTTTCTTTTGTGCGATGGTTACCAACAGAAAAGCAGCAACAGCTAAACCACAACCAGCAGTAGCAGCAACATCCCCGAAACGAGACCTGCAGATTCACTGGTGAACTTTGTACTCTCTCATAGTTTCAACCACTGACCCGAATATCAAGGGCTCCAAGCTTTACTTCACACAAATGAGTCTACAGATTGCGACCGGTGATTTCCATGATGGGAAAGGTCAGGAAAATACGAATGAACTGAAGGCGGAGCGTTGCGAAAAATGTCACGTAAAAATTGGGGTCATAAGGTTGGTTTTACGGACCTGCAGTGTACAGTGCAAAGAGTGATGAGAACTTCTTTAGCTCACATCAAAGGATTCTTTTGCGCTTTGTCGAATAAGATCCGTAGGAGACGTTTCTATGTATTCAAAGTGTGATTATCTCCTTTGGAGGACGGTGTAAGCATATCGTATCATCTCATTTTTAAGTATCATACTTCAGACTCGTGATCCCTTAAGAATACCGATCGTCTGAACTCGTCGCTGCGTCTACCTCAGGAATGGGGAAAAGATGAGAAGGATCGTATTTATGGGTACATATGTCCATCGAACCGAGAAAATCCTCATCGTTGTTTGCCCTCAAAGAAAGCATCGCCAATATTTTTCGCGGAACGTTGAGTGCCCCGGATTCTTCGTGGTGTCTAGTTACAAGCTAAACTTTTACCTAAAAACGTCCACTTGGCTTTTAGTTTTAACTCGGTGCGCAGTGAGACAAAAAGCTCGAGGTAAAGAAAATAAATATAAAGTGGAACAAAACGAAATGAATAACTATGTTTATGGATGAAAAATCAGATGAAACAAAAAAAAAAAAGTAGTGCATAATGGTGACGCGAATTTCCATACTGATTGTGCGATACGTTTCAGGAAGAAGGGGTATGTAATCGTACCGTTCTCCAGCGAGTTTCCGGCCCGCAGTAACGTCACTCAAATTTTCAGTTCCGAATTCCGGTCGGGCAGAACCCATAGCAGTCAGTGAACACCCGAATGTCAGTAGCTGTTCGTTCGTTTGTTGTTGTCGCGAGTATTTTGTTCCTCGTTGAATATTCAGGAGCGGTTCAACGCTGAAGGGATCAGAACGAACGATGAGGTGATACGAGGAGAAAAACGGAAATTACCTTTCGCTGGTTTAATATCCACTTCATTTTATTACGTCCTTCTTTTAAGTCTTCGACTTTCACAAGGATCTGATGTATGTGCTGCAGATTCATACCCCAAAAAAAGACGGAACCTGTAATGTCCTGTAATATGAAAACGGAAAAAGTCTTGGAGAAGTCACGGACAAAATTTAAGTAATGGAGAATATAATAATGCGTTTCAATTAATCCTTAATTAATCATAATCAACAACTTGAACTTTAATACGGGATTGATTACACACCGGTATGCACAACTAGAGCGAGAGGAGTTTGAGGCAATTATCGAAGCAGAAATATCTCCAAGATTTTCAAACTCTGATTCTCTGGGGGATGTTTACCAACTTAAATTATTTTTAAGGCTTCAGTTCATCTCAAGAGCTACGTGAGTAAAAACGATAACAAATCCGAGATGAGGATGAGGAGGAAGGTCAGCTACCGTTCAGAAGATGACGATATGTTGTAGTTCCCGCGATCAGCTCAGATAACGGATAACGGAGCTGAACGGTTCACGTGTACCAGAAGAGTCGGCGCTGGAGAAGAAAAAGAAATAAAAAAAAAGATAGTTGGGGAAGAACAAACAATCAGTTATCTCGTTGCCTTTGGCACTTCTTGGCCGCCCTGGTGCGGGTGCAGCGCAGCTCCCGAAGCTCGCTAACGAGATCCGGGATCTCGGTCGAGTACGAGTAGAGAACTCGACTTTGTACCAGAATTTCTCACTTCAACGGCACAGTTTACACACTCTCGTTCCACGATACCCACCCCATCACGTTTTTCGCACCATCCTCAACTCTACCAAACTTTTCAACTTCTCCATTCCTATGCTTCTGTACAGATTTTAACTATCCATTACGATACTCCTAAACTGATACCAAATTAATTTTCAATGATTATAAATTGAATTTCGGACTGCTTTGAATTGGGAATTTCGGAAGCTGCTACTTTTCTCACACGCTCCACTTCGGCCAATATAATCATTTCGAAATTTACTTCAGCTTGTATGTTCACAACTAGATACTCGAAGTGTAGACACATACCTGACTCGTTCTCTAGTTGCAGCTGGCTAGCCTGTCTATAACACGGCTCTCCATGTAGGCGAACAGCCAGAATACTCAGGTCAGGATTTGATGCCAACACTCTACCGCACGTTTGGTTACTACTCTATTCACATTGCACATGCATGCACGTTCTCCCTAGAGTGCGGTTAACGTACTTGGCTGGATATATAACTAGCCCGTTACATCGATCTACAACGAGGTTGAGACGATATAACCGAATATTGCCGGGATCAGTTGCTGCTGCAGTTGTCGTTCAGAGGAATCTAAAGTGTCCTTTGAAAACGGGGAAAACGCTGTCATCAAGAAGAGTTTGAAAAATTTTTCTACCCTTTCCTTGTCAAGCCATAAAACGCGTCTTGTGCCAGAGGGCTTTAAAAATACAGGTCAATCGATCGTATTTTCAACGTTCTCCAAAGTATCGGAACTGAAATTCCTGTGTTAAATCACAAAATTTCGAAGCACATGTAAGAGATCAGAATTTTTTGTCAGTCAGTTGAATTTAGTTGATCAAAATTGCGATCCTCGTCTTTAGTCGTTCTACAATCCCCCCTAATTTGCATCCATCAAAACCGACCTAGGTAAACGATTCTGAATACGTCTTTATCATACGACAATGACCATCACGACGCAATTACACCCCGTTAGGGTAATATCTGGTAGCGTGTTATCCATCGGACAATAGTATTCGGAAGCATAAATCATTGCAACAGCATACAGAATTATTGAGAGAATTATGCACCCTAATGGCAACGAAACGTGACACGTATACATTTCGAATCGAGTATAAATGTACATTATACGTGTATGTACTTGGATAAAACGCGTGCGTGCGCAGTTGAGGTCTTATTTTCGGTAATATGAGAAATACATTTTTGAAAGGGTTAATTTTACCATTAAAAGTTTTTCACATTCTGCTTTTTTCATTTTCTTTTTTTTTTTTTTTTGTGAAATCGATATCACTCGTTCCTACGATCTCATTTCGCGGGTACCTACTATACAAAATGCCCAGCTAGCAGCTCTTCCTTTCTCACTCTATCTTCCGGCGTATCGGACGTAATAATCCTGAATGGTTCCCAGACCCTGACGTGCTGTCACCACCAATCATAACCCATTCAGTTTGGTGCGGGTTAAATTACCCATACAGACCCACGCCGTCCAAAAACAAACGACCTGAGTCACTCTCAACACTACGTGTTCATAGCCGCGCGGCATGGCGTAGCCCTTCGTTTATAGTTGGTACGCACATTGTATTATACGCACCCCTTGTATGCCTCGCAACCAACCCTTTGCAGTCGAGAGTGGAAAGAGAAAACCATTTTGACCGGTGCATACTGGTTATATTTATGGGAGACAAGATCTTACAGGGAATATTGAAATAATAATCATGAGGCGTTTAGCGCAAGAAGTATAAGAGAGCAGCGAAAAAAAAAAGTAAAAGCGCAGAAGGGAATTGTGAAGTTTGAGCTACAAGCATTAGAAGAGCTGCAGGATACCGGAATTGGGATTAAAATCAGAGCTCGCGTCTCTTCTCGCCCCCACGAAAAGACACGAATCCAAATTAGGGCGTTCCCATCCCGGTTCCTCTCCCTATACTCCTACAGGGCAAATTCAAAAAGTAGATTTCCAAGTGAAAAGTGGTTTAGCATACAAATTTATTCGAAAACTTTCGTCATTTAAATATCTGTGGTGTTTCAATCAAGAAGTGGGTATAACGTATACATACACATATATTACATGACACATAGGCATTTACTGTACATATCGTCCAATACATATGTATATATATGATGAAATTTAGCAGTCTACGAACGATGATATCCGAAACGCCATTTCACAGTTTTCCCGATAAATTTTCATCACATTTTCATCATAACAACACGCGGACAGTATCAAAAAATGAATAAATAAATAAGTATATTCTTTGCTTTTCCAGCAACCTTATACCTACATCTCCGATTTCATTAAAAACTCCATACAACTTTTGAAAAAGGCTCGAACCTATTCGCTTGATCCTACGCAGCGACGGCTTTCTTCTTTGACCGACGTAATATATTTCGGGACTGGTAATGATATTTGCTCGTTAGAGCTTCTACTACCCTCTTTTACCTCTAACAACCCCAACTCAAATATTCTGCCAACTTCGACCCCCTTCTCTTCCCTATCCCCCTTTCTCCCGCCTGAAATTAGGGCAAGTCTTTTCTTCCCAGTTCGTGAATCGTTCCTGATTATTGTTTAAACTATTAATATTTACACTACCCCCACCACCTCCCCCATATTTCAAACTCCCGTGAGACAAAAACGCCTGAAAGAAACTCTCGTAAAACTGTACGGGAAGCTTCTTTTTTTTTCTTGTCTTTTTCTTTCTCCCTACATATATCTATAGTGTAATAATTCATGTAACACGGATATTTAATTGCAAGGAAAAAAGAGTGTGCTTTGAATAAATGGCGATGGAATATCCACCGAGGAATAAGTTAGAGTTTTAGGTTTTGAACGTTTTCGCAAGTGTTTTTCGAAGCGTGGTTCAATAATTCGTTTAAATATTCCAAGACAGTGTTCTCTCGCCTCGTGAAATCGGTGAGCGGACGCGACCATCGCTGCTGGTGCCGTTTTCTTCGTTTTTGGGAAACCTGCAGAAAATACGGAGAATGTGAACGGAATATTGTTATCGCGAGGCTACCGGCTCCTGCGGGAGAGAAGATATCCTTTAGACATTCCTCCGAGCAAACTAACGCGGCCCATAAATGTTTTAAATATACAGAAATTTCCTTTCTCGAGATACGAATAAATAAAAACCCTGCCATGATAATTTGAGAGGTATATAGTCGAGTTTTCCCATTCCTATATTACCTTTATAGGCGCAAATAAAAATCTAGAAACGTTTCGAGAACGATTTTTAATCAGTATTATGACAGAAATATAGAAGAGAGCGAAAAAGAATATCAAGACGTACACTAACAAGATCTGGAAGGCATTTAATTAGACCGAGTTGGAATATCCATTTAAATCAGCCATTCACCACTTATAGCAGAAGAATCTACCGACTGAACGTGGATATCATCCTCACACTGCCAGCAACTCGAGGAAACATTTTATTTTCTTTTTTTGCAAATTTCATTCGGGTACCTTCACTACGCTGATACAAATAGATGCTGGAAGCCCCAGTCGTGCTCTTCGTGTATAATAACGAGTAATTGCAATTTATGAAAGAATAACGAGAAATATAGATAATTAACGGCTCGCAACGCTTTCAGGAAATGGATGTAAAAATGTTAGTTAGATCGGTGAGTTGAAAAAGTTCTTGAGGGGAGTTTTGGGGTGGAAATGTGAAACCAAAACTTGGGTCTTTGGTTGTATAAGATGTCGCGAGGTTGGGTAGTGAAATTTAGGGGAAGGTCTTAGACTAATTGAGATATTACATAAGTTCACGGGAGGTGAATGCTCTGTTTTAGCTGAGTGGGCTAAGCATACCGTGAAACCGTTGAGGTAACCTGTCGGTCCTTTCTATAAGGAAGATGAGCTCCTCTTCTAGAGCGCGACTTACCTATACCTTACTCTCAAACGGATCAAGGACCCTAGCAAATATTATCGACCTCCAAGTATTAATTGGATAACTGATGTGAAACTCGCCAAGTAAATTATATCTATGTGTGTATGTATATAACGTTATACCCTTCTCGTTGTGCTCCTCTTTAGACCCCTAAGACGATCGGCATGCCTTTTCGTAGAAAATGTCACTCGCTTCAACGACACTTAGAAGAGTTCAACAGATCCAAACGAACTCTCTCCGATAAATCTATCGGGGCTAAAATTTAACGGAGATAAATTTAAAACCCCTCCACGAGTGATTCACAGAGTACGTTCCAGACAACTTCACTCTAACTCTGATCTCGTGAGAATTTACCTCTCCAATCTTCTTTTACGTTTTATTTATTTTATTTTTTTTCTAATTCTCCTTTTTGAGTTTATTTTAATTTTATTTTTTCCGCGAAGTGACGTGAACCGCGGTCGTCTCTTCTCAGCTTCTCGGAGCGACAGAATTGCCGGAGATTAACGTCCGCCGCTCAAATTCAGGAGGCCACCGAGGGTCTTATGGTCCCGAGTTATAGGATTATGGGCATTATTCGCTTCGTAGTCTGAACCCTCTCAACGTCCTACTGCGCTGCAGTTGTACACAAATGAGATGTATAATATAGAGGAATCCCGGTTATTAGTTGATACAATTGTTATTATATTACCTTCGTATAATACGATGTGTATTATCTCCAGGAAACAGCTACTGTACTATATAGTTAGTACTCCGATTTCCGCGCACTTCAGTATCAAGGATAAAGTGAAATTCACGTGGTTCATACGGATATCTGAACAAACATTCTATACGTGTGTAGTATATGATATGTACCGTTCATGAAACGAGTGTTCTATGTCGAATAATAAAAGTAGAATCATGCACGAATCCAGAACCGCAAACTATTTGTACATTTAATGGGATTGAATCCCCGTACGATGTTTGCGATTCATCGATGTTTAACGATTTAAGATGTAAAACTCTCATCAAAGCGTATTACCAGGTACTAATGTAATTTGAACAAGTCCAATTGGAACGTCGAATTTTAGTTCGTAGACTAATCTAGCGCAAAAGTTATAGAGGATACGATAGCTACGTTGTCCGCAAATATATAAAGTAGGTCGTAGAGAAAATGAACGGAAAGTTGGTCGGTGATTGAGTGTATGTATAACGAAGCCATTCCATGCAAAATGAGTTAGTCTGTAGTTCGAAACGATTGTATGGAACGTGAAATCTAAAGAGCAAATATCAATTTTTCTGTTTCAGACATAAACGAAAAGTGCAGAATTTACTTCCGTGTAAAAGTGCAGCGGGAGCAGCAGCCGCAGCGGCAACAGGAAGTCGGGGAAGAGGCGGAGTTCTGGATGGACAACCTCATCCGAATGTTGGAGGGGGTTCCGTACTTTACGAGGATCTTCCAGACGCGGTTTCCCACTCTGGCTTGGTGCATAACCATTTTTCAAGCCACCATCTCCACCACGGGAACCATTTACAGCAAGAACAACAGCAGCAGCAGCAGCAGGTTCCTCAACATCCCGGTCTTCCGGGTCTTCCTGGCCTCCGTCCATCTTCAGGACAGCCAACGATCGAGGTACGAGCAATCCCCGAAGCAGTAGTGACGAGAGCACCGGCTCCTCACCACCTCGACTATCTCGACTACCGGGACCCAAGGGCGATCCTTCGGGTAGCTGACAAGCCCTCTAGAGCGGTACTCGGAGGTTATAGAACCCCACGTGCCCTCCTTGCCAAATCTCAAGGCGTTCCATTCGCAATGACAACTCAGAATCCTGGGCCTCCGGTGACCCCGTCATCCCCAATATCTCAAGGTCGTCAAATAGCCGCACAAAATGCCCTGATAACAAGCCCTTACCACCATTTACACCCCCATACTTGTAGCCCACCGATATCAGAGAGTCTAAGAAGGCTTTCCGGTGATCCAATAACCCCGACACATCGGCCAAGGTTAAGAACACCCACTCACCAAAGATCCACCTCTTCAGCACCGCCGTCAACACCTCCTCAATCCTCTTCACCTTCACCTTTACCCCCGACACCCCCGCGCTATCAGAGAAGAAGGCCATCGGTAGATTCCGAAGGTTATTCGTTCGTTGACTTTGGCGATGTGGGCGGTAAAATTGACAATAGTTTCAATCCAATAGAGCGTCGTCTACTGGGGGGTAGATCTAATTCCGTTGATTCCGAAGGTTATTCTTACATAGATATAACAAATAATCGCAACATTCGTACACCCGGTGCGACAAGAAGGGTCGTTGTAAGTGGCGTTGACGGAACCGACGAAGAAGTTTGTCCACTTTGTACAGTACAAAGGATTCACGGTCTCCTTGCCCATCCCGAAGACGTTTACAATTACACAAGTATAGGCGAATTATCTTCGTGACATTCGTCTTTCGAATTATCAAACTAGTTCGATCTCTTTGGATCAAACATTTGAATCAGCCCCTCACATTTCGGAAGTTGATAGAAAAGAAAAGAAAAAAAGCATACGACAAATTCCAAATTAAGTTTCCTTCAACATTCAATTACTCGTTTCATTATCATCATTAACCGCTCTGTAGGGTCTCCCCAAAATTTAATATCATGTAAATTATTACTGTTTCTTTTTTGATTACCCTGCATGACGTGATGATTGACCGAAAATCGACTGAAGTATATTTTCATTTTTTTTTTCCTTTCCATGTAAATACAATGCCATGTGTAGGATAGATTATAAATGAGTATACACATAAAGACAGTGAGATAAAATATAAAACAACAAAAAACAAAGCATAATAAAATGAAACGAAAGAAAATTTTATTAGGTCAGACATATATGTAGATAGTTGTATAATTAGTAGTCAAGTCAGGCCATACTAGTCAGTATTTTATTATATAAATGTTTCCATCGCTTGGTGTCTCTACGCAATCGGGCGGGCACGGCAGAAGTAAAAATATATGATACATAAAGTGACGATGATTCGTTTATTTGATATGTGCATATATCACTTTGTTATACCTATATATATACCATATCGCCCCACGCGAAATAATTATTCTTGAAAATACTTTTCCGATAATCGTTGCGATTGCGAAGGCACGAAGAAACGGGAGAATAAACTCAACGGTTGTAAAAATTTAATAAATAAATCAGCAAATAGGTGCATAAATACATAAAAAAAAAAGAAAAGAAAAGAAATCTAATAATAATTATACGTCATCATCAATTTATCATAAAAGATATATTGGATCAATGTTACATTGTAAATAAGTTATTCGGAGAGGTAATCAATTGCAAACGTTACCAATTTATTCTTTTTACCATGAATTTTGTAAGATAGCTATTGTTACAATTATGATTTTTATTATTATTATTATTATTATTACAATATTATTATTATTATTACTACTACTATTATTATTTTTATATTATCATTATTATTATTATTAATATTAATATTATTTTTATCATGATTATCATTACTTTTATTATTCTTATTATTATTATTATTCTTATTACTTTATTACGATTATTATTTATTGTTCAAAAAAATTTAGTATGGGCGGTGTACATATATATAATATTTTGTAAATAGGAGCGAGGGATAGTAATGTTTAAAAAAATACAATGCGAATGTATGTAACATACGTGTGTTTAAAAAAAAAAAAACAAAAACAAAAAACAAGAACAAATGGAGAAAAATTATGATGAGAAAAAAAAATATTGATAAAATAAAAATTACTTTGATGAAAAATTTGAATAGGAGTGGTTATTATATATATCCCGCTCTTACCGCATATCCCAAAGTCCTGTTATTCCTTTTCATTATGATAAATCATTTGTTATACATATACTGATACTTTTTCAGTAATGACTTGTTAGTTTAATTTCTTTTTCACTTTGCACATAATTCGATAAGCGGATTTGCACATTCAATAAGACCCCGAGAAATTGTTTTCGTGAAATTTGTATCAGATATGGTGAGTTCGCGATATAATTATTCCAAATTTTTTATCATTCATTTATTTGCTCACTTTAATTTTAGTTCCATGGTTTTTTTTCTCGTTCTTCGGATAATCGGTATTATAGTTTATTCAAATATACATGCGGGCTTACTTAATTTTTTGTATAACGGTATAACCACTTCTGGGTTCAAAATTTTCCAGGGTAAAAGGAAAGATAAATCAAAAAATCATAAAATAACAAAAGAAAGGAATATACGTTGTGAAAGAAGTACACAGTTTTCAAATGTTGGGAAAAACGACTCGTTTTTTAAATGGAAAAGAAATGAGATGAGGGAAAGAGGATGAAGAAGCAGAATAATAATAATATAATAATAATAATAATAGTAACAATTATGATGATGATGATAATAATGATAATGATAATGATAATAATAATAATAATAACGATCGTAAGAAATGGAAAAAATGAAGGTGGAGAAAGGGAAAAAAATGATGGTGATGGAGGCGAAAAACGCGACGAAAAGCACTTTCGAAAGTGGAACTACTCGGGCATTGTTCGCGGTCACCTCTGCCCTATGACTTCGGTCTGGATCTTGCCAGAACTGGAAACCTCTGAAAGATCTCTCTAATTTCGCAAATGGAGCGCTCTTCGTTCCTTACAAAGATATATATGTAGACATATATGCGTACATATAGAATCGTACATATGTACAACATACAGACACGAATATCTACCACATACGTTATTAGTAAATCATGCGTATGTATATGTAATGTAAAGTTTGAAGGCGCGTTAGGATAACGAATGAAACAGACTCGTTTTAACGTGCGTTTATTTAGTCTAGATTCTCGCACCAAAGGTTAGAGAATCTAAATATTAAACAGCCGTAGGTGTACGCTTTTTATTAAATATAAACGTGAAAAAAGAAGGAAATATTTATTTGAAGCGATCGTATTTCGATTATTTGTAGATCAATAATTATCGTAGCGAAAAACGCGAGAAATGTGATAGTACGTTGGAAACAAAGCCGGACATTGTTTCAATTCCTGATTTACAGGATTTTTATTGAAAGAAAAATCACCAAGATTCATACAGAAAATAAGAAATGCAAAAGAAAATATGTACTGTTATATAAAAGTGTCTACGATAGAAGACGATAAATTTGTGCGATGTAATTGTTGAAAAGTTTTAGGAAACGTGCTAGCAGGTCACAAGGTTTTTTTGACGTTGTTCGAAGTTCGATCTGGTAGTCTCTTTATTATTCATAGGTAAAACGTGGACAATGGAAAAGCCACGAATGTACAATAACGGTTGGCTTTATTTAATAACAATTAGGTCCCGGTATGAAGCTGCCGACCCGTGTTTACACTATATAGACAGGTGTAATGCATATACAGATATATACCTATATACATTCATGCATAGGTAGGCTGATACGTGTACAACTCCACACAGTTTGCTCGTTGGCGTTTCTAATTCTTGTTTGGGATCATAATCATGATCATAGCCATGATAACGACGATGACGCTGGACCAACACATAACTATCGCCCTCAGTTTCCCCGTTTCATTGTCAGACTACAATTCTCATCCGACTGTCTCGAATGCTTGACCCAACACATTACGCTATCCCTTCGCGTTGTATATGTAATACAGAGTACATAGCCATGTAGTGCAGTGTATACCCCGCGAAACATAATGAATAGAGACGTTTGTCATGTTGTACATAGAATAGCTGGTGTATTATCCATGTGGATACAGATAATGATCATTTTCTATCCAAATGGGTGTAAACTATAGCCTGATTGAAGAGCAGATGGAATCATACGTATAATTCCTAATACGAGAAAGATTTACTGCAGGAAAATAATGAGCAGAAATAAAGGGGATCATGTATCGAAAGAGAAATGTAGACACAGCTAGCGTGGCTTCTATTGGATCAAGTTAGGATAGGTAAGGAACGTTAAGGTTCGGTTAAATCTACCTTATCACAGAACCTTATCACAGAACTTGAAGTTATACTCCCGGAACAATTCGAAGTTCGAGTTCCTTGCGGCTATGTGGGAAGGCATCGAAGCTGCAAGCTCAGTCTTAAAAGCACCAGCTCTCTATGTAATTCTATGCAAATCAACAACCAGACTCATTTTCTCTCTCCCTCTGTGAGTGATTTCTCTTATGTACTACATAAACTCTCTTGGTCTCTCCTTCTTTTCTCTCTCTCTTTCTTGGCTCTAAATTAAAGCCGGTCTCGCGTTCATCTACCGCAAGCTCGCGGTAAACACTGCAAAGTTTAATTCCAATTCTCGAGGTTAGCGAGGCTTAAGCTGCTGCGTCGTCGAGTAATTAACTTGCTGGAGGTGGCATCCTTTTTCTCCCGTCGAAGAGGCTGAAATTTTATACGCTGACACAAAAAAAAAGAAAATAAAAGAGAACAAAAAAAACTGTACTTCATCGACCGCGTACGAGCTGCAGTCGAAAATTCGCCTCTCATAGTTATTGACTTTCAGCGACAAAAAGGAACTTCTATAAAAATGATTTTCCTTTTCATTTTTAACATGAATATCAAACACGCCCTTTATATCACTTACCGCATAGTCTTATCAGGATCAAGAAACCGGTTTTTACGTGCTACACAAAATCCTTCTGACATTATCGCCCTGGGTTATCGGTCTTAAATTATAGGGGTAGTTTTCAACTTGACCTATTATGGTCCGCCCTGCTTTTACACGCGTCTAAACTAAGCACTCCCTTTCTTTTTTTTTTTTTTATTACATATAGTATGATTTTTTTTCTTCGCAGATGCTGGATGTCAACGACGGAGGCAGGGGTGTTTTCGTATGCAGTAGCCCTGGGCCAGATCACTACAAAAATTCTCAGGACCCGTACAATCCCGTCTACGAGGAATTGGGTAATGGTAAGCGCAATCACCCACCGTCTGAAAAATAAACTCAGAGTTCAAATCTTTGAATTTTTCCTCTCAGTATATCCAATACCCGTGAACCTCATTTTAGATGAAAGTTGTGTCTAAGGAAGCCGAGCAATTCCGCGTAGCCGTTCCCGGGGTTTGTCCGCCAAGAAGTGCGCACAAGCCCGTCTCAATTTGGTCTTCAGGTATATTCACAAAAGGAAAACAAATCGCGTGATCACCTCACCCTTCGCCGCATCGAAAAAACTTTCCATCTCTGTAACCGATCGTTGTTTTACCCCTCAACTAACAATATTTTTGCTTGTTGTACGTTTTTCATGTACAAAAAAAAAAAACCAACGCATAACTAACCGCACCATGCACAATTATATATAAGGTACTCCAGGAACGGCTGCTGCAGACAATCCACTTTTATCACTTTGTTTCGTTTTCTGTTGTTGTTTTTTTTTTTTTTTTTTCTTTTTGTATGTTTTTTTTATTTACCGTTTTCTTTCTGCTCCCTCTGATGAAAAAGTCGTCTGTTGTTATAACAAATAAAAGTATGACAATAATTTACAGGTGACCTCCATCCAGACACTGATGATGAAAATGAACCCAGCGCTCGAAGTAGACTAACGAATCACCGACGCGTTCATGCGAGTTCTAAAGCAGCGAGCGAGGATGAATTTGCCGAGGATGAACTTTCACTGGGAGAACCATCGGAAGTAAGAATGCTGACTAATACTGTCGGTGCTCCTGCTTGGGGAACGTGCCCCGCTGCTCAACGACCTCCAAGAGGTCGAAGAGGAAGAAGTCCAAGGTCCCTGGATCGTCGCAGAAAAGATAAGGGTCAAGACGTGGGCGAATTTCATGAGGGAATGCTACTGGACGCCCTCCTTCAACTGTACCCGAGCGTCGCAGGTGAGGACTTAAAAATAAAGAGAAAAATAATAAGAAGAAGAATTAGGTTGCTCTTTTTTCTTTGCGAAAATTCACGCTTTTGCTTTGAGAAAAATGTACTCTTCAGAATCGTATGAAATCAAGGGGTAGTGGATTTTCCCAAAGTGAGAACGGCGGTGAAGAACGTGACGATCCATCCTTCGAATATTTGAAATACTAACGATGGGTTTGCATTTTAGGCGTCGCTGGTACGAGACCTTCGAATGGTCAGCGTCAGCAATCCGTCCCTTCAGTTGCGCATCGCCTTCCGTATTTCATGCCGCAGCTACCAGCAGCTCAGGCTCTTAAGGTTGAAGAGAACCCTTACGAGAGCGTTCCAGTCCTTGGACCACTTCACCGTTATACGACCCTCGGTAGAAGTGGGGGGGTTCCTAAGGATAGATCGAAGTGTTCTCGGTACAATTCCGAGTACTACGGTCTCCAAAATCAGGATATTCATCCCGGGGGTGGTGGTCCAGTTTACACGCAAGTAGGCGGTGATTATTCCGATGCGTATTCGCAGCCAACCGACCGTTTATATTTAGAGGATAAATACTCGCAGCCAGTTTACTACACTGCAAGAGAACCGGATCAAATATCATCCGGAAGGCTTTACCAAGGTCAGCCAGACAGCAGCTTTGGAAGCGACAGCGGATATAGCCATCACACTTCCGGTACCACGGGGACAACGGGAACCAGAGGTAGCAGTTCAAGGGCAAATCACAGGAAGGATAAACACAGGAATTCACATCATTCTATCGACTATGTCGTATCCTAGAGGAATTTACAACATATATATAAATTCCCAAAATTTTAGATTTTCAATTCGAAATACGATAATAAAATTAACCCATAATTTCGATGCCTATTGCTATCGTAACTAGCAGCTTCTTTTTCGTATAATTTTATTTTATTTATTTTCTCCTTATTCAATGTAAATATATGAACTAATCAACCAAAGGACGATGCGTTTTACGCGGACATGTAGTATAACGTACATAATACGTTTAACGTTTCTTTTATTTAATTTATTATATTTATATTAACTTAATACTCGAAAAATGACGCGATATAGACCAAGAACAAATTCGTACTAAGCTGTACAGATAAATAGTCGAAAGAAAATTAATAGTAATAATAATAATAATTTAAGTAGATCAAAATAATACTTAGAAATTAATGAATCGAGGGAAAAGTAATCCTGGATGCATTAGACCCCATGTAAATAATAAAAAAAAAGGCCCAGAGAAAAATAAACTTAAAAATAGACAGAAAAATTGTATCCCTTGATTGATTAGCATAGCTGTACCATATCGTTATGGATAAACGCGTAGGTATGTATAATTAATAATATACAACCATTAAATTTAATACATACATATATATATTATAAATATATTATATAGTTTGTATAATAATTTTTAAATTATTTCTATCGAGACGTTGTATACTATAACAATACGTACAATTAAATTTAATTATATTGGTATAATAAATAGTTATAAATAATATTATACATAAGTAATACACAAAGTGATGAGGAATATTTAAGCGCACGCGAAGCGACGAATTTCTATTTATCATATTGACAGAAAATACGTAGCGAAAATGAAATAGTCTACGATTCAAAATTATTATTGATGATTTTTTTTCACATCGCAACAGTACTATAATAATAATAAGAATAATAATAGTAATAATAATGCTAACACGTAGCGACATAAATCCTAATTAGAAACATACTTTCTAAATGATAAATAAATAGTGATCAAAGAAAATGGAGAAAAAAAAAAGGAAGAACAGATCAATCAATACCTCAGAACAAACAAAAAAGAGAAATAGCAACAAAAACTTTTTTGTAGATAAATTTTTTCTACGTATCACGATAACGCGAAGTAGAACGGATATATATACTGATACATACCTTTATAATAAAGCTGCCAAGTGTATAAATATTGAATGGGATTGCATAAAAAATAGCATCCGGACTTAAATCGATGTATTACACATTTATAAATATAATTAATCATTCCCAATACCGTTCAGGGTTGATTCATAGGTCAATAAAGGTGTGGCGATGAAAGTGTTGTACATTTTTTTTTTTTTCTTTTCCAAACACCGCCGATGCAATATCATGATTATACATACTTATAGATTACACATTTACGCATACATACTCATGTACCATAGTAGAATGCACCGCGTGAATTGCGTGGCGAAACGTGCTGGTTGATTAAAATTATTACTATTATTGTTATTATTAATAACATTACTATCATAATGATGATGATTGCTATTATTCTTATTATTATTAATGTTATTATTATTAGTAATATCATTATAGAATATTGCGTACGCCCCGAAGCAACATCATATTGTGAACCGCGTACAATCAAACTGCACACAATCAAATAATTGCACGTACATTTTCGTTCGAATTTTCAACCTCAAAGCTGCTATATCTTCCTAGACATTTACAATATGCTCATACCATCTCAATCGACAAGCTTTTCACAATTTGCTATCCAAGAGATGGATAAAAAAAAAAAAATTAATACTACATAAAGAGCATCGGGTTGTAGAAGAAAAAAACAGAACGCTTTTTGTAAGTCTTTTGCGTCCATGTTGAATAATTTTTATTGTGTATTATAATATTATGTTATATTATGCAGTGTCTCATTACATAATTAATAATACCCTGCATATTTATATAACGACTGCACATTAGAATTCCTGCCAATTATTTATATGTTATCGTATGTTATCGATCAAGTTTCAAGAAATGCTGACCGAATATTACGACGATTATTTTTTATTTCAAAAATATTTTTCAATTAAAAAATGATTAATATCATTTTTTGCTATTGAATACTCGAAAAATTAACGTCCCTAACATCAATCTCTCAGTCATTTATATTAATTCATAAAAAGGGCATAAAATATACAAAAAAAAGAAGTAATTACTGTTTATATAGTCGAATCAATGATACTGTTAATTTTATTATTATTATTATTATTATTTTAATTATTGATATTACTGTGCTCATTATTTATAATACAGTTATTTCTATTATTTATTGCTCCTGGGAAAGAATAATAAAAGTTACGTTTTTTTAGAAATATTTTGATTTATTAAATTAACAAAACTCTTTTGTTGAATTAAAGTATTTAGATAGAGAACAATAAATAAAATACACTAGATGTATGGTTGGAAAATAAAAAAAAATTAGTTACTAGAGTACCTTGAGGAACTGTAGCACTATTTCAAAAAAAGTTTATATAGTTTGCACAGAGAACGGTTGCTCTCCCTATCATATCGCGAAATATTGAGAACATGAAAAGAATAGAAAAAAAAAAACCAATCGAGAATGATCGAACTCAGATATATTTGTAAATGATGCAAAATATAAATTTTGCATGTATAATTATGTATTGATTGTATTTAGGTATGAATTGTACATATTCGTATAAATATAAATGAAAAAATACGTATACCTACAGTATGGATAAAAGGTACTGTAGGTAAATTGAGAAAAAAAAACAATGAAGTGAAATAGTAAAACAAAAGAGCTCGATACAATAAAATATTATAGGTTCGTGATGGAAAAGAAGGAAACCCCAGCTCGCCGAACAGGGTAACTAGTTCTAACATCTGTCTCTAATACTTTTCACCGTATGATCACTGTGCGTATGTATCTATAATACACAATATAGTAATTAGTACTACATAAAAATACGTTTCGAGGAAAGATGTGGAAAGAGGAAAGAGAAAAGAAAATAGTCGTAGCAGCCCGTTAATTAATTTAATGTAATACCGCTGCTGCTGTACGAGTGACGTATTATATGTAGGTATTGTATGTACAAGTGTACACTCTTATAAATAATCACGCAAATATCAATTTAATTAAAATTAGATAATCTATCACAAACTTCGTACTACTATAATATATAAATAATAAACAATTTACTACTCAAATTTATCGCATGCGATGAACAAAGAAAGTGTTCTCATTGCTTCGTCGAACGTATACATTAACATCATCATTTTCACGAGCTTTTATCATTTTCTCACCTTTTCGCCTATTTTTGTTTTCTCTCCTTCTTGACCCCATTCAAATTCTTTTGAAAGCAAGAAATATAGCGGAAAAAAATGCATATCTTTAATTCTTTTTCGAAATATCTAAAATGGCTGTTTTCAAGATTACAGCCTGAACGGTCGTAACTCCTCGGTGACTTTCTTTAGCGTTTCCGACGTTTTGCTATTACCTGAGATCATTAAAAAGAAATGAAAAGTTGAAATCTGACGCATAACTTGCGCTTCGTACTGGATATGGAGGGCTGGGATTCATTCAATTGCAGGAATGTCGAATTCACCTACGTAACGTTCTGAAGGAATACACACGTGATATACTGGTAGGTATGTATCATATTACAGCTTGTGGTATAGTACATGTTTACATAACTATATGATTTCGCTTTTGAGTAGAGGCAATTAATTACTGTAGTACAATTAAACGTCGTTGCACACGTCGAGAGTATGGCAAGTTATACCATGCTATCAAACCTAAATATGTTGTATATAATATCTATGTAAATTAGTTGTAAGTACTAGTCCGAGTTCTATATAGTAAATTAAGTTTTTACTTCGAGTAATATACGTACACCTACACATGTGGTAGGTATAAAATAGTATAATATGATCTGTCGAAAGCAGAAAACGGGAGTTGAAAACAACGACGGAACGAATGGTTTGATTTACCCTGGCCTATTAAGCGCACGCAAAGCGACGAATTTGTATTTATCATATTAACAGAAAAAACGTATTACGTAGTACGTGATTATTATTATTATAGTACTGTTGCGATGTGAAAAATTGTTAATAAAACAAAATATCTCTCCAAAACGCGGTTTGGATGCATTTACAATCCATAGATAAAAAAGATAAGAGAAAACTGGGCGCGGTGGAACCTCAAATGCTGTGCAGAGAAATGTCAGACGAAACCATCCATCATAGCTAATACCACGAAGCTCTTTCACCCTGTGCTGCTGCAGGTTCAGCACACCTCGTAACTGGGGCCAAACTAATTACCTAGCAAGGTAAAAAAAAAATATAATAAAAATACATAATGGAGAAGAAAACCGGAACACTCTATCTCGATTCTATTTATTCCTTTCGGTCTCTTGCCCGTCATTTTTTGAACCGCCGAAAACCGCGTTAACAATTGATGTAATTAAAGAATTTCCGGTTTTTTTAATGTTGTTTTTTGTAGTAGTAAAACTATGGTAATTGCGTCTGAAAATATCCTGGTCTGCGGTTCTAGTTTTTTCTCCGATTTTTTCCATGTCCTACAGCAACTTTGGAGATATACCTGCCAAATTGCTAAGGGTTGAAAATATTCCAAGTATTTCTCCACATTCTTTGCTCAGCATTTAACTCCCTTAACTCTCATAGCCGCGTGATAATTTTCTGGTGACCTTATCGTTAATCAATTCGGAAATAGGAATTTTCCAAGCTATTTTATATTACCTATATTGGAGCAATTCGAAAATAATTAACTGTATCGTGTTTTTAGTTCTTTTTTTTTGTTATTCAACGTATTAATATATTTTGCTATTTTCGCAATAATTTGGCTTTTATTTTTTGAATACTGGACCAGTTTAAACTTTGGATGAATTATTGTTTAGATATTATGCAGAGAAAATTATCTGACGGTTTTATAATTGTGATTGATTATATCTCACTCCGGTAAACTGGTGGGCCTTACTAAACACCGCGAAGTCTTTGTACGTGACGTTTGCTAATTAAGTAGAATTAAGTAAGTAACTTGCATCGTACGTTATATTACGTAGAACAGCAGTTGGCTATAATTTTCATGATTCACTCGTTAGGTTATTAAACTTCCAAGTAAACGATGCCTTTTCAACTGCAGCATTTATATAATACGGTGTGCGTGTACACCCCGTAGAAGTTTGAACCATAGAAATGCTTCTGGCTCCAACGGAATGAATTCTCTATTTCATTAATATAAATCTAATATGTACCGATGTGAGGTATACTGTGGATTACATGAGGCATTCCACGTGAAATCGACTTAAATGAAACCTTGCCTCTTAGAATTAGTGAACTATATCAACATTTTTTCACCCTGAATCTAGATTCTTATTTGAAGAATTTTAGAAATTGGCAGCGTGTATAACTTCATTTGAAACATATATGCGGAAATCAACAATGTCGGTTTCACGTTGAATGCCCCAGATATAAATTATCATTATGTTGAGGATTTCTATAGTTCGGAGAACCTTGGTATATCTCGTGCATCAGCCAGATCAATATTTGCATAAAACAATCTCCTCATCGCCTGCTGATACATCAGTTTATACACACCAGGGAAAGCCAGCTTTACGAAATTAATTTTCTATACGTATAAATCTACAGCGCTTTACACAAGAGTTTCTTTGATACCTTATACACACCTGTGCTCGAAATCAAGGCATTACTGGTAAGTGGTACCTCATGAACTTTCGCAAAATTTTCTACCGCGTTATAGAAGCCAATATCTATTGCATAGACATTCTGCACAGCGAACAGATTTAATTTTTGATCTAAAACTCGAAAAAAAGCATGGGCTAATTTTTTGAGATTTGTGCGATTTCTTAGGCGAAAAACTGAATATTTTTTCAAATATTTGCCCGAATGTTTCTTGTACGTCCACCTTACAATTAGAAACACGAATCTGTCAACTAAATTCAGCTGTCCTTAAAATTAATCTCGTCCTTTCCAGAATAATTTCTCGGGGATATTTAATCAGGGGACGCAAATTGGACCATAACAAGATTCTTTTAACTGATGAACCCATTCCGTTCTCAAATTCGGATATAAATATCTGTGATTGTAGTAGCCGTGTCGATCAACTGCTGATCAGGACGCACAACAACAGAGCTACGATTGAGTTCCATCGTCATTTCTCAATATGCTCTATTTTTATTTTTCTGAACAGAAATGAGTTAGATAGAAAAATGCAACGAGAATCCATTCTAATGCTCCGCGCAGATAATTTGCTTTATCGGAATAATCACGCGATGAACCGGACTATCAAGAACATCCGACAGTACCTCTGGATCAGCACCCTTATGATTACAGCCAGCACGAAAATGTTGACGATGGGCCACATCGCCGAAAAAATTCCTACCTTTATTAGGGAAGTCTTTCGACATTTGATGTTTTATTATTCGTGAATTTATTACCATAAACCATAAATGGCCATTAAATGGCCACCCGCCATATGGCGAGTACTAGATATAATGTATATCATAAGCCATTGTATCTTCACGCCTGTTATGTCAGAATAATTAGAATAATTTTTTTAAATCGTTTATTATAAGTTATGTTCTCCTAACACTTTTCAATCTTATTGTCAGGGACTATTCGCAAAACTCATGGCCGGTATTACCTACTTCCGAATGTACAATTTCAGTCCAAAACTGATTTTGATATTTGGTATCTCGATGGTTTGGATTCGTAACTTAATCCAATCAATGTAATCGTTTTTCTAAGATCAAGTTACGTAAGGAATCACGTGCTAAAACGATTTGAAAAATATTGCATTTTCGGCTCAAAAAATCAAAACAATCACTCTTTGGATTTGATTTCTCTTCTTTTTTAATTGCATATCTTTCAAATCGCTTATGCGACTGTATTCAGATATATTTCAAGCTCAGCAACTTGAATCTACGGACATAGGAAATATTTCTTATGTCCGTGCTTGAATCCGCAAACTAAATTTATCTACTAGGATGAAATGATGACACATCTAAGACATCGTTTTTTGAAAAATCAAGACTTATAGCAGACAAAAATTTATTTATAATTTCATTATTACAAATGTTTTAACCATAAGTTACGATAATAGATTGAAAATACATAACTACAACAAATATAATTTTGCTATTCGGCACCTTTTACCCATTAAAATAAGAAAATTTTCCAACTAAACGGTCATTATTTTCATATCCTTAAATAAGGTGTATTTGCTAGAATGCAGAAGTGTGCAAGAAATTTGATGGCCCGTCACCTTGAGGAGTTGATTCAAAATGCCATAGCTCAATAATATAATTAAAATCGATATTAGCCATCATTTATTACATGCTCAGCAGTTTTATTTCATTTTTAAGCGCGTTTGTCACTCACTATTCTCCAGATCGAGAATTTTTCCCTTGTTTTTGGTTTTAAGTTGAATAAAAAATATAAAGATTTCTTGACATAATTTTTTTATACTCTTATTGATAAAATAGAATACAACGAATACTTCGTTAGTTTCCTTTGTCAGTTGATATCTAGAAACGTAATTAATTTAAAGATTTAGGCAAAGTATGTAGGTGGGACAACAAGGTCCTGCAACACGGCTAGCTGCACCTCAGTAAAACGCTGCTGGTGACCCGTTTCACCCGCCCAACCGTCGTAGTGCGTTCGTTTGAAATCACCTAATGTCTTCCGAATTGTTGCCTGTAATCAACATGTTAGATGATTTACTGATTTAACTTTACAAGAATTTTTGATTCATTATTTCATGCGCTGAATACTCACAGGAATGGGTTGGGGGTCGTTCAGATGAGGTCCAAGTTCTTCAAAGATGGGCGGTAAAAAAACTGGTACATCATAAGGGTGGGCGTTAATGAATGCGCAGAGTCCTAGAACTCCCGCATGGCGAATGCGTATTATTGCAGCTTCAGCGCTTCTATCATGTGTTACAGTTTCCGCGACAACCGGTTGTTTTTTCTTCTTCCTAAGCCTCGTTTTGGCTTTTATTTTGAGTTCTTGCTGCCATTGAAAAAAAGCGCAATTTTATCTTCTGCATACTGATATTAGAGGTGGTGTGCACACGTACAAAGTCAAACTTACCAGGAGCGCCTCTTGATCTGGAATGAATGTACAGTGAAGTAGTCCACCAAGTACTTGACCAGCTTTTTCTCTAACCTCAAGTCGTTCGTCTTCTAGAAGCCTAAGAACTATTTTCCGCACCTGATCAATCCAGGAAGAGTTACTGAGTAGGATACTCATGTTGTGGAACACTAGAACTTGCAAAAATTCCAACCCAGTGGCTCTTGCCCACCAAGAGGTGTTCTTGGTAATTTGATCAACAGCTTCCAGAGCTATAGGAATGTGTTGCGGTAATGTGAATGCTTGTGCTAAAACTGCCAGTGTCCCAGTACACATTCTGCTCAATTCCTCATCTGCCTCACTATTTTCTAGTTGGCAAACAAGTGGAAAGAGCTGATAGTATGCAGGGAGCGCTCCATACTGAGATCGAACGATACTACCAATCAACCATTTACATAACGTCTTCAATAATCTCACAGCTCCTTCTCGTTCCTCAGTGTTTGAATCTTCAGATGATCCATTAAGATTCACGTTATTCACTAGAACAGATAATTCAGAGGACTCTGTTTTACCCCCGGATACACGGGAGGAATCTTGGATCAACCTTTGCAGCCTTGGCGTTACTTTGTTCATAAAGTCTGTTACTGGAATGGACGACCTTGTATCAGTACTTGGTGCAGGGAATTTCAGATCTGAATCAAAAACTGTGGCTAAGAGAGATCCAAGGCGTTCTCGAACATTTTGGAAGGGATTGGCTAATAGTCGATCTTCTAGACGGCTCAACAATCGATTCAGCAGCTCTGAAACTCTCCAAGACTGCTGGCCAAGCGCGCCTTGCAAGGCATACAATCTTCCACACTCCACAAACGATGCCTCAGATTCACTGAGTGGTGGTTCTTCCATGAGACACTCTAAGAGCCAGTGCTGTCTATTAGGATCTCGACTTTCCTGTGCGGTAGCAAAGCAGATTCCCCAATCCCCAACAGTTTCAACAGTCAGATTACCAAGCGCTGTTCTAATAATGGGTAAAAGTACTTCCCACATCGCAGATGTCATTGGAAATGTCCAGTGCTTTGCACCTCTGATTAAACCAGCAACTATTTCTGCAGCACACCTCTGACTACTTTCATGTTTATCAGCAACTAGTCTTTTGAGGTGAGGTATAAAATGTTGTAGGTGTGTATCCCCGTGATTTCTGAATAGGCCTTTGAATAAGACGAAGTGAAAACTGTTGAACTTGTCTTCCCCCTTCTTTTCCTCCAGACTTAAATATCCTATAAGTTTTGAAATGTTGCATGGGTCACTGAAGAAAATATCTACTTCCTTCTCTTGATCAGATAAAACTCTGACATTTGGGTCAAGAGATGGTTGTTCTGATGATGGAGCATAGACCTCTAACTCTTTTGGCCAACTGTAATACCCTATCCATGGCTGGTGAATATATCTTGGCTCTTCCCACTGCTCTGAGGTTAAAGGTCGCGTTTCATAATTGTATTGTAGCCATGCATTATCCAACCTCTTTCCAGGACTCAATTTTTTACAGACTTCTTGACTTAAGCCAGTTGTACTTTGCTCGAACTTCGATGGATTTATATTCACCTTTAATTATAACATTCTCTTAGCATTTGCAGGTAACTTTTTTTTCGATTATTAGAAAATGAATATACTTTAAGATACCTTAAGATGTTTTCTTTTTTGTTGCTTGAGAATGAACACTGTGGTTCTGATGGCAATTTTTCTTTCCTCTAAGGATTCGTGTATCAGAGAACTTAGGAAGTACCGTACTATTTTTGGTGGGTATATATGATCTGGGTGAACCAAATCCCTTATGAAACTCATGGCCATCAATCGCTGTCTCCAATGAAGATTTCGCTCAACTATAGCTTCCAGTAATTTGTCTAATAGATTATTGTAGTACTCTAAATTCTTTGCTCCTACGTTTTTCAAACTTTCTATACCCTTTTCTATTTCAGATTGGGTAGGTTGTGCAAAACTAGGTTTTGGACAATTGTCCCACAAATGCATGGCTGCTTCTATGCATCTCGAGGGTACTTCAATTTCAATAGAAATGGTTGGAAAAAGCTTGTGAACGGTATCAACCAACCTTTCTTTTAAACGAATAACTGAAAGTTTCTCTGATGGCTTGGATAAAACCAATGCTGGCCAGAGTGTGTTCAGTAACATCCAATCACGCTTTGTAACCATTGGAGCTTGCTTCGGACCTAGTAAGACATACAACGCACCCTGGAACAAGAGAGTTAAATTGATCAAGGTTGAACTTTACAAAGAAATTGGAGCAGCAGTAACAAAATGTTGAACTGCTTACTTTAAATGCGTCGTGATGCTCTTCGCTATTTTTAGCCAAGATTTCAACCAATTGAGGAACCAACAAAGCATAAGAATAAGGAAAGCACTGCATAGCAGAAAACAGCCTAGTCTGTGCTTTAGACCGTACTTCACTGTATCTGCTGGTTGAAAGCTTAAGTAGTTCTAATAGCATTAACTTGTGTGTCTCTGTAAGACAAACCACTCGCTCTAATAGGCGTACTTCATGCTGCATTGCTGCACGTTGTACCATCAGAGTCCGCATATGCCTTTGTTTGCCTTTTAACTTATCCTCTGTAACTTGTTTGCAAAGCATGAAGTTTTTACGTCTGACCTCATGATCCTCGCCCACACGTAATCTTCCCAATAGCAGACTTCCCCAGTTCTAAAAATTTATCGAATTAAAAATGGAAGTCGAAAGTATTGATACGTAGTGAAAAACGTCAAGCTCATTGCAATTTCAGAAAACACTAAACAAACGCTTTATTTTCGTACCTCAATGATGACAGATAGACTTTTTATATCATCTTCAGCCTCGCTTAAGATATGAGCTTGTAATTTAGACATCATCCTTGCAAGATATTGTCTGACGTTACTTCCATCTGGCATTTGTATTCCTCCTGTAACTCCTATTGTTGGTGTAAATGATGTCGATCCCAAAGATATTTCCAGTGGCTCAATGTGAGGTTCCGACCAAATTGGCAAAAAAGTTTCACAGCCCACGAGAATGGCGTTCATTATATTGAGATTTGTGAACAATTCGTCCCTATCAACAAATATATAATCGATTCATCCGAACTAAACTATCCACAAAATTTATATATTAGAAACATCAGCTTACCTTGACAATAAACTTCTATCTGCAATATACTGTTCTATTTTCTCTACAACTGGTGGGAGGTACTGTGAAAATATTCTTTTCATGACCGCAATTTCCTTTACTCCAGGCACATACCACTTTACATTTAGATCTTTGTTATCTACAGCTTGGCCCCAATCTCTGATTGGCAAATATGTGGGATCATTGAAATCCCCAACAGATGATCTAAACTCTAGAGGTGTTACTGTTGATAAAGATAGAAGAAGTATCTTCAATAAACGACTTGCAATTTGATTTCCTTCTTTCGATTTAAGATACAACGTCTTGTTGAGAACTTCCATCAAAGTGTCAATGTATGGTAAGAGATGACTTCCTTTTGTATCAACAGTTTCGGCCAATAGTAACATACTGTACAAAAGCTGATTATCTAAATTTTCTTCCTTAGTCACATCATCGCCTTCTCCTATCGCTTCTATTATGTTACGAGCCAAGGGTGGAAGCAGTACTCGCAAGGTTTGCTGACCGTTAATTCTAGAGAAGGATCGGCAGAGCACAGCCGCTAGGCGTCCAGCAACTTGTGTTTCCAGGATACGCTCAGTAGCTAACGTTCGCAGCTTGTGTAATGCGCATTCAAAAATAGCATCACTCGTTTCACCAAGTAGAGAGGTGCAGACTGCGGCTAATGCATTTTCAAACAATGATTCCAACTTGCTCTTTCCGTCACCACCACGGCTTTCTAATCTCACAAACTCTAGAGAACTTGAGTCTATAAGGTTAAAAACTTTGTCTATGAATTGTAACACAAAATCTTCAAAACGAGATGTTGCTTCGCAGATTAATCTCTCATCTTCTTCGATCGGGACTTGGGTCCTCGATGAATCTACTAGTGGAACCAATCCGGCAAATACAGATATCAAACGGAAAGTTACAAAACATTTTCTTGCATCATTGGGATCTATTCCAGGTAGAGACGAGAAGAGAAGAGGTAATACATGAGATGGCCCCTCCACGTACTCGTAACCTAGACGCGAAAAAATAGAGAGTTATATCACAATAACTGTAGTAATCTCAGTACATTAGTGAAATGGAAATCGACCTGTATTATAATTCCTGGAGCCTTGAACCATAGGCCTAGCGACTGCTACAATACAATTCATGGATGCTGTCAACTTGTGGGGTTCTGTTAGAGAATCTAATACAGAATATAGTCGCTCTAAGACATCTGGAATTATTAAATTAGGCCTCATAGTGGCTAAATGCTGCAAAGCCTGTCCAGCGTCCATACCGCCCATTCTTCCAAACATAGCTGCCATTGCGACTGGCTTCATACTCTTTACAAAATTATCAATATCATCATCAGTTAATTTGAATGCTGCAGGCACTGGCTCTTCCCAGGTCTGTTTGCCATAGCGTTCTCTGCAAATTATTTATTACACTTTAAATGATTGTCACATGATATTAATCATCTGATGAGCAATTAGATGGTAGATACTTGTGGTTCTTACTTGTGAAGACGTAAGATGAAATACAAAGGAAGCTTATTGAGCAACTTCCGTAGTTTTGACAGCCATTGACCATAATTGGCGGGATGAAAATAGCTTTCTACAGTTTTCAAAAATTTGTTAAGGTACTCCTGTGCGCTCGATCCGTTACCCTACAATTCATGATACAAATGAATATCTGATGGGGCATAGATTGATTCTAGATTATCAGAAAACTTTTAAAGCTCTTTGGCATACTGTTCAAGCTATTGCATAACACACACAATAATAAACAGACATAATAGAGCGATCAAGAAAACTGTTGTCATGCTGTCACAAACTATTGATCAAAATAGGAAATGACTAACCAGAACTGAAACAATCCATAATGCAATCGATGACGTATCAATCTTGTGATGTTTACTGCTCTGCATATGTTTGTAGGTGACTGGTAGACTTAAACACCTTACAAATCTGGTAAACATAAGAGGAATATGTGGCTCCCAATTGATATATCCAATATTGTGAGATGCTAGCCTTGCCATAAGCCACATCATTTCATCTTCCCATTTAGGAGCATTGTGACAGACTTCCCAGAGACTCATAAATTCATCAAACCACAACTGATGACCCAGGGAATGATGCTTCGGCGGTAATGTGAGTGGTAAAAACCATTCCAAGGTCTCCAGAGAAGAGGACATGGTTGCGTTATCCAAAGGACAGAGACCTGGTCTAAGTTCATCCAGAATTTCCTGTGTCGCCGTTATGGGAAAGTACACTTTGGCTGCGTGAACTAAAGCATCGAGTGTTGATTCAAGATTGGAGAAATATCTGTACATTCCAAGTGCCATTTCTCCAGTGGCCATTATGCGATAGGTCAATCGGTAAAGCGGTTCCCATGGCAGTTCCAGCTCCTCTGGAGATATTAATTCCTTCTTTCTAATGAGTCAAAATTAGAACAGATATGTATTAGCTAATCGCTAGTTAATGCGATTGTTCTATAAAGTATGATTATTGCTTATTGCTGTATTTGAGCTATAAATTTGTACAGAGAAGCTTGTTCTAATTGGAGATGACAAGAATGTAAACAAGGCGCTTAATTTTCATCACATACTTCAGCAGTATGATCAGTGTGGCTCCAAACTCATGAACTAAGTGAGGCTCCAAATTTGGAATGGTAATCATTTCGTACATCAGTTTCACAAAAATGATATGGTCTTCCTTTGAAAATTTCATCCCATAAAGCTTGATGTACCTTAAAAATGGAGAAGGATGATTATTCATAAGAGTAGTTTCTCATAGTCTTAAAGAACTGAATAGAGACCTAATAACTACAAATCTTTGCAGAATGTCTTACTTGCATAATCTGACGGTCCACAGACTGCATGCTGGTCGAATCTCGCGTAGTAGTACCGTGCGACCAAGATTGGCTTTGATCTCTGCCAACCAAAATTGAGACTCATCATCGATTTCATCAGCGTAAGGTAAAAGCTTATTGCAAAATATTTCCTTTTGAGTTTTAAACCCCAAACTTTCAACAGATGACACATCAGTTAAATCATCCATGAAATCATTGTCCATTGTGTCCTCGTCCATTTCTGATGGATTTTGTATTTTTCAGACGTTCTAGTATGTGCCAGTTCAACTCAAAATTCTACTTATGACTTATCCTTAAGGCACTCACTACTGCTCTGCGTCATACGTCATTTAAACAGCAACGTCTGCAGCCTGCAACAACAACTAGCTTATTTTCTACCATTCATTTTCCTCAAGTCATGTTTTGGATAGCAGAACCTTTATTCAGCTGGGACATGAGCCCCTCCACGTGCATCCATCATTACAATAAAAAAACAGGGATTCAAGAGATTCTATTGGCTGACAAAAGTCAATCTACTATATAGAGTAACAAGATGAACAAGACAGATTCGCCGATTGTCTAACTAGACTTCAGCAAATTGGCAGACGCGATTGGATGCGCGGCATGGATCGCTGAATTGCTAGATCCTCACTACATTATGAATGCTGCAAGAGGTACAGAAACGATGAGGTTGGTTCGAATATTGTGAACAAGGTTCACCTATTCTTCGTCTTGTCTCATTGCTGCTGTACATTGCTGCTGTAATGTTCCGCGTTGATTTTAAAAGATAGTATTTTTACAGAACATGTTTCAAAAGCGGCTAACGCATTCTAAGAATCTAACCTAACTTGTTCTCCATTCTGTGTGAAATATCCCTCGACGTGTAGGAGTGTGGATGGTATTCATTGAAGTACAGGCTGATATTACCGTTGTCAATACACTAAACCAAACGAATTATGAACAAAACAGCAAGACACGTGCTTCGACTCTGTGCCGCAGCCCGTAACCTTGGAAAATTCCCAGGAAACATAGGGTCGACGTACTATTTTAAAACCCCTTTGCGTTCGTATTCTTCAACCCCTAAAGGTACTAAAAAAAAATTATATCGACTTAGTTTTGGCTGTGTGATCTAGCAATATCGCGTTTTTCAAATTGTCTAAAATACAGTGAAATTTAGATGCAGCTTAGCACCAGTCCAATACATACCACATTTCATCTTGCATGAGTAATTGCTTATTGTTTCAGACGCCGGGCTTCCTACATTGACAGAAGCCACAGATCTAGAAAATGATGTTATCTTCGAAAGTTTGAACAGCGCAAATACAATACCGGATATACTTGATGCAGTGAAAAAATATCGTTCATTGTTGAACCTTCAGCACTCCAAAATAGCTATGAAGAAACTTGTTCAGCTACAGTATGCAACACACAAAGACACTGACCAATTTATTGGTAATAATCCGGGTTTCTTGATACTTTGTGAAGCAGTGATCAGTGATATTAAATCATTGGATGCAAATGATGCTGTAGAGATGTTAAGACTTGTTACGAATTGTAAGGTACCATCAACCAGCGTATTATCGCAATCCCTACTTCAGGTGATTCGTCAGTCTATAAGCCACTTGAGATTTCGTCAATTAGTTGATCTGCATTTCATGTTAAAGGATCTTGATTACACACCATTGGCAAGAGCACTGAAAATAGCTGTACCAAATATGTGTGAAATTCAGCTTAGTAATAAAATGTTAGATATGGATAATGATTCAGATTTAACAACTGCACTAGCGTTTTTAGCTACCAGTTCAAAGAATGTGAGATTGTTAGAAGTGGTGATCAATACACTACGCAGCAAAGGCCAAAATATGAATCCTTACATTGCCCGAAGAATCTTCAGATATTTGTGTATTTGTGAACACTTGACACCTGGATATGAAGAGTTGTTGTTTAACGTGCAGCAAATTATCATTAAAAATATGCACCAAATAAGTGGCTCAACTACTACAGATTTAGTCTTGAAACTTGCTATCAAAATTAGTGAAAAGGGACATAAAGAGTTTTATAATGAGGAATTCGTTGATGCTTGTGCAGAGCATATTATTTCTACAGATGCTGGATTGAAACATGGTGTTGCATTGCTAAGCAAATTACGGCGGATAGGTCATACGCAAATTCGATTGATTGATTACATTGCTGCCAAATGCTTTGAGAACCCTTCCATATTGACTAACTCCAATCCCACTTGTTACATGAATTTGTTAATAGCTTTAGCCATGGCTGATTATAAACCAATATTTTGGGAAACCATACATGAGATAATATTAAAAAATATAGCCAAGAATGAATATCCAGATACACGATTACTCTTGAATTTAGCGACCAGTTTGGCAGTGTTTGATTCTTTCAACAAAGATCTCACAAAACGAGTGTTCAACACGGGTTTTCTGAGACACATATTGACTAAGATAGATGTGAAAAACAGTTACTGGAGCTTACTGTTATTTTACCAAGCTGTAAAACTCTTCTCTCCTACCTACACTGGGCCTTGGCCATCTGAACAAATAATACAGACTGCAATTGAAGTTAATGGATTGAATCAATGTAAAGCCAATTTATTACCTGCTTTAGTACAAGCCATGGGTGGCTCACAGTACATTCTGTCTAATCTTAAGACAAAGCTGGGACATCACATTGGTGAGACAATTTTCAATACTTTAATTTATGCATATCGTCATTATCGACCCGGACAAACTACGCAAAATCTCTTACTTGAATTTCAGATCATGTCATCATTATGAGGAAAGGTGGATATCCAGTAGCTGTGAATACATCCGAAATAACTGAACAAGAGACGACCCCATATATAGAAGATCTTCAACTCCCCATTGAGAGTCAAGTGTAAGAATAGAATCTTAACAAGTTCTTCTTTGTTAAATAATCAATAATTTGTTGTTGTATATCTAATTGAAATATCTTACTTTCAGTATCATTGTTATTAATTTGCCTGACGATGCATATTCCACTAATTCTCGCCGTCTAAAAGGAGACTGGGCCTTGCTACTGAAGACGTTGGAAACTCACACAGGACACACCGTCATCCCGATAAGTTCAAAGATGTGGAGTGCACTAATGGATCGTGAGAAAATTCCATATTTGATGCAAGCCATCAGACTGAAGTTTGATAATGTTTCAGCATCTGCAAATGTGTGAGACATGGCAGTATCACTAATAATGAGTACATAAAATTGCACGAACTTATGGTGATGTTGATCATATTATAGATTGCATTGCAGACCATGTTCTTTATATATATGTATATATATATAAATATGTATAACAATGAGACACTGTGTCTGGAGCTGCATAAATAAAAAAACATATGCCCGGTCTTTATAAGTAGAACAGAATAAATTTTATGAAATTTGAATCTGAGTGATTAATGCAAACCTTCCGCGAAATGACGACTGCGTAATATTATTGCGTAATATTATGGAGCATTGGTCAGATTAGAAGTGCAAGGGAAGGACAAACATGTATGGTACAGTGGTTCTAAAAGGGGTTGTTGATGTATAACAGTTTATTATATCAAAATATATAATATATCAACAGGAAATATAATTGTCATTCAATTGCTAGTTGACAAGTATGTCAAACAATGAAAATAGCATAAAGTAATTTATATTTTTAAAAAGCGTACAAGCCAGGTGTCACGATCATCTTCATTGTAAAATAAAACTACCTTTCTGTCTATAAATAACGGCCAAACTGAAGAGGGTATCAGCATTGTGATAAAGTGAGATCTATATAACTCGACTTTAATAATTTCCTAACTTCATCATTCGTAATAGTACCTTCTCTGGGCAAACTCAAACGCCCCAATTCAATGGTCAGTTGAAAAAGGCAAACTAATGTTGAAAATTCATAAATAAATATAATAGGAAAAAAATTGGCTGTGTCTTGGACGCAGTAATAAAAGCTGCCTACAGATATATATAAATCTTCTGGAGCACCGGATAGCACCATTTTTGCCTTGCGAGATCTCAGCAAAGTATGACAGTATGAGGTGTCATCATTGATTGAGCCCAAACAGTTTCAAGGCATTAAACGCAGTAGCAAGGGCCACTTCTTCAGGTGACTTCCGCATGAAAGCTGCCACCATTTCTACTATCGCTGGCAAAGCACAAGGTTCGTTACGTTGAAAAGTGCAATATCTATGTAAAAATGTCATGGAACGTTCCGTCAAAGCATCTTTGACATGTGGAGGTAGTTTACTTGCTCTTGTATTAGGATACATAAATGGAGCGTCAGTTTCTACCAGGATTCTATCTAAAGGAGCTTGACCACCTTCTAAAAGTTGTCGGACCCCGCTATCGGATTTGTCTTTGCAGAGGTATCCTGTTATTCCAATGTAAAATCCTTGATCTAAATAAAGTTGTGCTTCCTCCGCAGTTCCCGTGAAACAATGTACCAGAACCGGAGGTAGTCGGTTGGGATAATGGCTGAGGACTTCCAAAACGTCAGTTTGAGCAGCTCGTTCATGTATTATCAAAGGTTTATTTAGTTGGCAAGCAAGTTCAACTTGTTTATGAAATACATTTCTTTGGGTTTCAGGATCAGAAAAGTCACGATTGTAATCCAGCCCACATTCTCCAATAGCTACACACTCTGGACTACTAGCAATGCTCTCAAGCTCCTGGAGGGTCTCGGAATCTTCCCAAGATTTTGCATCGTGAGGGTGAACACCTGCAGTTGAGTATAATGTGCCAGGGTATATTCTAGTGAGTCGTAGAGCTTCTTTACTCGATCTGATGCTGGCCCCTGTGACCATAATTTTCTTCACACCTGCATCCTTTGCCCTCTGAATAACGCTGTCTAAGTCACGGCTATATTTTTTATTCGTTAGGTTCGCACCGACATCCACGAGTATGTAATTCTCGTAGAACTGAGTCATTGCTCCAAATGATTCCTTCTGCTCTGTGCAAGACCCGCTCGCATTATCTGCCATGCTATCCGTTGTGAGCACTTAGGGTTAGATAAATTTTTAAACTGAAGAGTTTTATCGCATTTAATTAAACTTTGAATATATGTGTAGTAGAAGTCACGGCTAACAGATGTATTATTACTTTTAAACAATACACGACGATGCGGTATCACCAATGCACGTTACCGCTTTGGTGCTTCATTTATAACCAGTATGTCGTATGTGAACAACCGCTTCACGTTCACTTGCCTTTGATTCGGAAGGATAGTCTTCAATGAACGAAAGTGTATAGAGATCAATGGGTCAGTGGCCGTGCAAATTCCTGGTAATGACTGGTGGAGGAACTAGATTTTCAATACAGACCAATCACAGACAACCATTTGGTGGGTTAATATGCGACCGTTGTGAAATCACATTGAACGAATTAATTGAGTAAACCACGCACCGCACGCTTGCGCGAAGACTATTTTCATTTTTGGCCCATTCACATCATATTCAGATAAATAAACCCCTTGACCAAAAGGCCCTTGACAAGGGTCAACAAATGGTTTCAATCGAGAAACAGGCTCTTATTTTTAATTAACTGATATGATCGTAAAAACGATATATTTATTTTAATTTAGGATGAAGTTCTAGCCAGATAATAAACAAAATATCACCCAACACTAATTCATTATTCCTTTCTCCTCTGTACATAATCTATTGGTGGTATATAATCTGTCCATGAAAAGTAAAAGTCTGACGGTTATTTGATTCCGTTTTATTCAGATACAGCGTTGTATTGTCTCCTTGTTGCAATATCGTATTGAGTTACAGACACTCGATGTATGTACTACGTAAATCTTCTACTTAGCTTCCTCCATTATATTTTTTTTTCAATCTTTGATAACATTAGGGTCAACGTCTTGATTCAGTAATTATTACATAAACCCAAAAAATTATTCGTTTGAATAATTTTGTCACTAAAGATTGCAAGAAACGTTACTAGTATATTCAGAATGCATATTGAGTCATGCAACAAAAATAACATAAATGATGTGGTTTATTTTGCTTTACTAGTTGCCATAGCAACCGCACAGCATATACATTTGAGATCACTGTGGCACAGACTGTGGTCTGTGACAATTCATTTGTTGTGATCCAGATATCCTCAGGATCCTATTAACTGGTTTTTAATTATGAATAATCTTCATCAGCTGAAAATAATAGTCGTTGGACCAGTTGGAGTGAGTCTTTTTAAAATAACACATATAGACTGATTATGGTTTTAAAACTGTTTAATTTCTTAGCTTAAATATTATATTTAATTTTTTTACAGAGTGGTAAGACTACCATATCAAATTTTCTGGCAGATGCAAGCGACATTCCTTTGGATTATAGACCGACTAAGGGTGTCAGAATTCTGGAGTTTGAAACACAGAACATTAATATCAAGAATAAATTCGTGAAGGCTGATGTAGAATTGTGGGACTGCAGCGGCGATCATAAGTGAGTCGATATTACAAATGACAAATTTCCATATTACGCAAAGCTCTTTACATCCCTTAGATTCAAGACTTGCTGGCCAGCTATAAGAAATGGTGTCAACGGCGTTATATTTGTATATAATGCTAAATCACATGATTATCTTCGTGAACTAGACCAATTATATGATTATTTTGTCAATCAAACCAAGCTCGGCCCAACAAATTGTGTAATATTTTATTACAACAATGAAAACGTGGTCATAACTCCTGGAAAAATGTGTAAGAAGAAACATTGGGTATTTTACAATTTTCGACCTTCTTTAAGGGTTGGAGACAGATCTACATGATCTGCAGTGTAGCTATAAACAACTAATGATTTTCGGTTTTACAGCATCAAAACTTGCACGTGTTTCACAAGTGAGCTGCAATGTTGAAGAGGGTGCAAATAAATTAAAAGTCGATTTCCAATCATTTTTGGGAACACTGATGAGCAATTTGCAGGAGCATACAGATCAAGAAGAAATTAGCATTATACGAGACAACATACTCTTTACCATGTAAACTTTCTTAGTACGTAATAGAAAGTAAGATACTTCCCAACTCTTCAAGGAGAATAATCAAATGCAAACGATCAATTTCAACACTAGAGCGTGGCTGTAATTTGTATTCCGCATTACCATGATTTATACACAAAAACTCATTCGTGTTCACAATGGTGAAATATTATTCTTTAATGCAATTGCCATTAGCGTTACCATCATGAACAATAGTAAAGTCATATTGTTAAAGAATATCTGCGGACATCTAAAAATAAAGTGATAATATCAGAATATCTACTTGGGTATAAATACGTCCAATTAAATTCATTGTGATACATCACAATTAAACTGTGATGTAATAAAATAATCTAAATAAACTAGTGTATTTGGTTCATATAAAATTGGTTCGAGCGAAAGAAACAGCTTCCCACGATGAATATCGCATAATTTAATAATACTATGCAGACTTCTAGTATTTCATTTCAACTTATGAGTAGAAACCAAGATGAACTACGAACAAACTCGGCTAATTTAGATTTAAAATATAATTTCACGGAACCATCGTCATTCTTTACAATGAGAATCGTCTCTATAATGATTTAACACATCATTATATCCTCAGTATGATCCATATTAGTTTCCTCAGGATAAACCAAGCCGTACAGTGCAGTTAGGGCTGTTTTGGCCGCCATTTTTTTGGCGTCCTTTTTATTCTTTGCTGTACAACATGAAAAAAATCATGGTTGATTTAACCAATATGTACTATGTATCTATTGAAAGCACAAAGAGAGTGAAAGAATGCTATTTTAATGAGATCCTGGTGCAGAGCTTCCTAAGGACCACGGGCAGTAGATGAAAAGCAAACAAAAGATACAAATACAGAAAAATAAAATATGAAAGCATATCGCTCAACATCCATATGAGTAAGTCTGGATACAAACAAAAGTTGATACTTCTTAAGCAAGAAATACTTCAGTAGATCTACAAGAAAAAAAGCAGAAAGCACGATCTCATCAGCACAAAATAAAAGTCATGTAGCCATAGGATAGTGAGACACGGAGAAGAAAATAAATAAAATTTATAATTATAAAAGTAAAAGAAACAAAAGGCTCGGCAACTAAGCCCAAAAGATTGAGCACCCAGAGTCAATTCTATCGTCAAGTTAAACATATGACACAGCCTAGAAAAAACGGATTTTATAGGGAGCGTGAACCTCAAATTTATTACGAGAGAGTGGAAGAGACAGAGTTGAAGACAGATTCATTTTATTCAGGAACAAGGCTCCTTAAGAAGTGAAGGTAGAGTGGTTGACTAAAGCATGAATACAAACAAAACGGAAGCAACATAAAATAAAGTAAGTGTATTGTGAAATATAACTACAAGTGAGAGTAAGAAGTTATGACTGGGATCATGTATAACTAATGGCGGTAATGATCCTAATCGTCATCAGTCAGGAGCAAGGCAGAAGAGCTCGTAGACATGGGGGAAAAAGTAATAAAAAGAATGCAATGCAGAATAGAGTGATTAAAATTTGTTATTTACCTGTACCATTGTAGTCAATTCCATCGATCTCTACAGCCAAGGTGAACATGGTGTTTGGCGGATTACCGACACGATTCACTTCAACATAGGCCAAACCAGGTTTCATTTGGTTGAGCAACATAACAGGATGAATGTTAATGGCATTAGGTGGTAAATCTTTTTGAATTGGTGCTTTGGGTTCCTTTTTAGCACGTCCAGGGGAAACGCCTGGTCTAGGTACTGGAACAACAGTCCCTTGATTTTGCCACTCTAAGAAAAGTTTATAGAGAGCAAAACTGGCTAGGGAACTCCATGGGACTTCATCTGGTTCATCAGCAGCTTGTTCCGACGAGGGTGCAGTGGTCAGTTCAGAACCTTCCTCTTTAACAGATGCGCTCTGTGACAAATCTTCCTGTATTGCAGATTGTCCGTCTAATTCAGCGTCGATGCGTGCCTTACTAGATGCTGTCGTCATTTTCTCAAGGAGCAAACATTTCAACGCATTTTCTGCTGCATTTTGACGCGCAAGTGGTTTGGACAATCCTTGACCAACATATGTCTTTCCATCGATCTGTAATCCACATTTATTTTAGTTCATTTCGTTCCACTAAAACTTGAGTACACAAAATTACATTTTGTGACAAAAGACTTAAAATATAAGTTACCTCAGCATGGACGACAAATAAGGAGTTAGGCATAGCAGCTTGTGATTCTGGAAAAGTGAATTGTACTCCAGTTTTCATTTCGTTCAAAACCATGATTGCATTCTTGGGCTGCAATGCTCTCCTGAGTCGTTGATTCATCCTCAGTCGCTTCAGCTTCTTATTCACCTTGTCTTAATCAACATTTAGTATTAGACATAATAAGTCGGTTCAAAGGTCATGCGAGTGTCACTGAAATATCAATCAGTTATAATGTTCACATGAGCTGTTCATTTAAGCTACTACTCGACAAAGAAAACTTTGGAATATGTAGATAATTTGACAACTTTCAAATTTGCGCAGTGAATCTTCATCATGTAACATTTATATTCACACGCCGTATAAAAAATGTGAAAAAAATTATAGATCCTATACTCACAACCAGGTACCCTGCCCCGTTTCCATTTTGGCTGTTCTTGATTTTCAACCTCCATGATCTCTTTCTCTTCCTCAATCTTTGTTTCAACATTGTTTGTAGGGGGTGGAGGAGATATAACTTGAGGTGTAGCAGTAGCAGGGTTTGTGACAGATGAAACACTGGTCACAGCTGGTACAAAAGCTGTTGTTTGCTTGAGAATTGGTTTTAAACGGGCTGCCTGTGTAGCCGGTGTGATCTGTTGTAGCGATTGCCCACCAGAATTTGAAGATTGCTGCAGAATGGCCGGAGTTTTTGGAACTTGCAGCAATCTGTTTTGTTGCTGATGTTGTTGTTGAAGATGTTGTAGTGATTGCGGCTGAGCCGTTGGACCATTGGATTTGAACTGCGATACATTTTGTGAAGGTAGACTCTTGTATGCCCCAAGCTGATTGGGCCCAGACATCTGAGTCGGTTGGAAATTTCCTTGTGTTTGATACTGTAAAGTATAGGGTGGGTCGCCACTACACAAGGAACCTCTGCGGTTGTGCTACCCCACCAAGGCCTAGCGTCGCACACGCATTACACGCAATCTAACGCTGCCCCTATAGCTTACACCTGCCAAAATTCCTTCAAACCGTACTAGACTAGTTTTAATTCATAACTAAACCATGACCAGGTTTCAGAAAAGAACATGATCATTATTCATTTAGGAATACACAAATTTTGCATGTTCAAAATATACTAAAATATTTGTTCCAATTAATGCGGCAACTATATCTTAATCATATGATCTGTGCAAGTAAAATTGATCAACAATCATATGGCTAAAGTGTATAAGATAGAATGTATTTATGACAAGTGTTACAGCTGATACAAATAAGCGAGTTGGCTTATACTATTGAGAGATTTTTAAAATTGGTACAAGACCTTCTAATTAGTCATCTAGCACTTCAACAATAAGACACAAGGTTCAGTTTTATGGAATTAAACCGTTGCAAAAATTGTGTATCACCAAAATGTTCAAAATATGAGTTTAGAACGAATCCTAAGGAAGTGGCTAAGGATGCATTATGCTATGAAGGCAACTGGCGAGCCTGCCCCTGGCGGGGCGCACCTCCTCGGTATTGTTGTATAGCTACTTGGGCCTGCAGTGCAGGATAGGGGAACATGGGAACCACTAATTAGTACATGCAAATATAGACTGACTCTCGCACTTCAATTAAGACTGAAAACTGGAACACAGGAATGGTACTGTATTCTACTTGACTGAATTAATATTTGCCCACATGATGGCATGAAAGTTATTATAAAATAGAATTTAATCTCATCAACTTGATTTCAACTCTTCTGTTTGGCGGGAAAGCCAAATTTGGCTGAATATGCCTTGTACCTACAAGCTGTTTAGAAGCTCACCTTTGGCAGGCGTATCAAATCTACATGTAATGGCAGGTTTCAATCTTATAAAGAACAATATTACATTGTAATGTAATATTTGTAATATCATGAGAATATACCGCTATTTTTGATATTCAACATATTCTTGTAGGCTCATGGAATCAGTCTTCCCGCCTGATACAAACATGACACAACTAAGATTCGCTTTTCATGGAAATAGAAATCACTTTCAGATGTAAAGATTTCTTACCGCTGTACTTTGATACCCCGGTCCTGAATTAGAATTTCCAGATGGTCCTCTTGCTGTAATACAAACCGTTCATTATTTAGTATCGTACTTCAGTTGTATTAAAACAAGGTTTAAAGATGACGTGCAGTCTGAAAATTAGGCAAATTCGATTAGCGTCTAACTGAAATCCGATTATTGCAAATACTGCTAGAGAATAATAGGTTATTGATTGGAACCGTAGAATTCATTGAGGGACAGTCGCTGAGTTGACGTTATGTATTTTGTACGTAGATAAAATAATAATTCGTTTACCCCATTGGTGAAATTGAAGATTCGATTTTTCGGACAGGAGTTTAAACAAATAGTGCTTACCGGTAGAATAACCCTGACCATTTCTACTTCTGGTGTGCATCGTTGTTAGATACTATTCAACTTATGTAAATAACGACACTTAGAACTATGCCCAGATGATCGCTGACACTGGGCTGCTCAAAATCTCCACAAACCAAGCGACGCCTTGCTATGACTTCAATGGCGTCTGCTGGCTGATTGATGAAGACGAAGACACAACGAAACCACAGTATAAGGAGTTACTGTGACGAAACCTCACGAGAAACTTTTTACTGGGTGCCGTTTAAAGTCCCTAGAATACATAGGGACTCTAGTGCAATCTCTGCTAGTGCACTGTAGAGACCGTCTCTAGTGCACTGTGCAACGCAGAACCAGCGGAACACGGCGGAACTGAGGCAACGTGAGTACAGTGGGGGTAGCGCTAATCGCGAGCTTCCCGCCCTTGTATTGCGCGAATTTTTAAACTCATTTTTAAACGAAACAAGCGGAAATCTCCAGCAAATTCAACACCTTGGTATTCAAAAGTTCGAAACCAAAAAACTCGAACGTTGACCGTGTTGACTAAAGATTTCTCGTTAGTAAACGACTTGAAATCGGTCCAACAATGGATCTTATTCTTTACAAGTGATGCAAAATACGGATTATGGGAATCCATCCTCTGGAACCCTCCACGAACTAAAAAATTTGTATGTTTTTGAATTTCTACCAAATCTTAGCTGTAGTTTGATTATGAGAAAGTTTCGTTGAGTCTGCTGAATGGGATCCCTTAATTTGGAACGGTTTCGTGATTAACGGGTGCCTTTTACGCTTCCGTGTTTCCGTTCCATTTTCTACCATGGGACCACAGGCAATCTTCCTGCGAGGATTGAGGATCAAGCTAGTGTTTGATATTATACTAGATGTTCAATCGATTACCTAGGAGGACCCTTGTCAATTACATTTCTACGTAACGTGCATAGAACTTTGATGGGGTCAACCACTGATATATATACTAACTCAGTGGGGTCAACGCACTATTAGTGGGTAAACGCGAAGGTGGAGACGGGGATTCCCCTTAACCGCAAGTGACGAACGCGATTATGGCTATATTGTGGGTAAAAAGAGGGTAAGACGAGGTTCGGGGAATTCCCTTCATCGAACATGAAAATCCACGAATATATATTTGTATTCAGTTTTGCGCTCCTTGCAAATTGGAATATTGCAGTACACGCTACGGAGTGTCTAAAATGGATTTACTAAATAAAGCCCTTTTCGATAACACCTTTGGATTAAGAAAACGTGATCCGTGGAAGAGTTCATCCCACGATGTGCAATTGCAGTCTCTCCTGAATAGTTATGAAAGACAACACGTACTACAATACGTAGGCTCGATTCTTGATAGTCCTCGTACAGCTACAATAAAACGTGTGGAAAATTCTTATCTATGGGGCCGATACGTGTTACGATATGAGGAGATGAAGGCTGATCCAATTTCCAGCCATGTAAAAGAGCACATCATGGTGCATGCAACAACAAAATCAAATGCACTACGGATAGCAGGTGAGAATGAGTTATAACTTTTGTTGAGTCACTCTGATACATTCGCTCAAATTCTTGAATTGACTTATTTTGACAGAAGAAAATTTTGATTGGCGTCTCGTGAATCGTTCCCGATTCGGAAAAGGTGTCAGCTTTGCAAAGGACCCATCATATGCTAGATTCCGAGCCACGCATTCCAACAGTTACATCGTTGCTGGCGTTTTGATTGCAAATCATAGCTCTGGGACCTGGCATCAAGAAATTCCACCGGCAGGATACGACACAACCACCGGATATACGAACGACGTATGCATAAAGTATTATGACAACGATTTCTATCCATATTACATAGTACATCCTTAATAGTGGCGATGGTGATGATACAATGAAATAAAATTTTTGAGATTATAAATCACAGCAAGAAAAATTATGTTACTGTAATCATGATTCTAAAATAATATACATATTTTGGTGAACGAATTTTCAAACTTTACCCTCAATTCCCACCTCACAAGTGATTTTTCGAGACTGTTAGTAAATATTCAACCAAATCCTATAACAAAAATAGGCCTAGTCTTTCACTAGACTTAATTTTTAACGTTACTTTTTATTTCTATACGTCTGACGCACTAATTCCAGTCAAAATGAAAGGTGAGAAGACTGTTAGTTGTTTAAATTTTATTTGAGAAGTGCATATTTATAATGATTATGATGCGTGAAAATCATACTTGGTAATTAAATTTTCGCTGCTACCGTCATTTTACAACAAGATGACGGATGAACATTGAACGTAATTGTACAACTATTCCATATACACAGTTGCCTATGACGGTTCAGCAGCTGTATTTGACAGCGGGTGTTTTTTTAACAATATCTGTACAAAAAAAGCTGATACGCTGCGTTTAGTGCCTCAATTATGATAAGCCTCGGGTATTCTTACCCTCCCAAACTCGACAAAATTAACTGAGGTCTCTGACACACAAGCCAAAATTACAGGTGTATTTTTGGCATCGTTTTGTAACCGTAATATATCCGCCAGTTCGATAATAGGGGTATTTCCAGAACTGTAATACACAAAGATCGCAAGTAATTCACACAGTTATAAGCGCTGCATTCTTGCCTACTCACTCATATACAAATATACGACGGTATAGCAAATATGCAGTGAAGAGTATCTACAACAGTGAACCAAACATGGCGTATGCTCTGTCTGATTTGTTCGTCACTTACTTGCATACAACTATCCTGGACATGGGGGTTCCTGGATTAGACTTCTTGAAATGTTGAGCCGTAGAGTACAAATTATAAGATATTTTGTAACCAGCTTGCTTGCGCTTCCTCAGCCACCGGACGTTATTGAACGTCGATGCTTTTATTATCTGCAGACTTTTATAAACTTGAGCAAGGCTCGACGCATTTTGTGGGCCGACTAAGGGTTTCACAAGCTGTGCCAGAACTTTTACGTCAGTCTCCTCGTTAGCCTTGCACTCCTCATCCTCTATCGTGATTGTTTCTTTTTCTAGCCATTTCGCCTTGGTTTCAGCCCAGGATGAAGCACCAGAAATTTTTTTGAAGGAAGATAAACTCTCGATCATCTCTTGGTTCGTACAATCTGCATTATGAGGGTATTCAAGCGTGACTCGACCAATTATCGAATTTCTAGTAAACAGGTGATCTATGTACTATGTTGGGTCTATAGTGGGGATAAACCCGCCTTGTAACTTGGTCATAATGTGATCGGAACCAGAAATCAATGCAGTTGTGTCCCGAGTAGGAATTGATATTCGGATACAAGAATCTATGATGGCTAACTCTCGAAGGCACCGTTTCGCCCAACATGTTATTTCTGAAATTCGCACGACATAAAAATACTGGGTTGTTCGGGATAACAGCCCAGGGGCAAGTTGGTTACAATATTGTTGATTTGCCATTTGATTGCTGAATAATCTAGGCCTAGCAGCTTTATCCCTATCATAGACACTACTGGTGACATAGCACGCTGTCTGTCGCAATAAATCAAGCAATGAAGTTGTACCATGATTTGTATGCTTATTTCCATTGAAGCTTGTTGGCCCTGGGATATCCACAGCCCTCATGGCGTTTACTTGTGATACCCTGTGTACCTCGTTGTTGATAACACACTTATCTACATTTGAAATTTTCGTTGTCGAATCGGGTTGCCAAACTCTTTTTGGATTTAGATTGGGAGGCAAATATCTCTTCAATATTGGTGTAGCAACGAACTTCGTGTACCCACAGTTCGGTAATAAATTCAGCATTTCCATTCGTGACATTCTTCGCGGCACCTCTTGAATCTCGTCATCGGAAACCTCTATGACCTACATAATGTTAAAAATATAGTTGTGTAAAAGAGTTCAAACGAAAACCAAGCTGTTTAACGCTTTGAACGTTGTGACTATCTTTTGTTATCATGGATCTCATTACTTCGTGATTAGATCAATTCGTTACCTCGAGTTCATCACCTTCTTCATCATTCACGTTTTTGTCATGAATGTCCATTTCAGCTGCTCCGAATACCTCTTTGATTCCAGAATTGTCAGAGCTTTGCATCTGGTTTGATATTTTAAGACTGTGTGATACCTCATTGGCATCTGTGAGAACTTCTTCTATAGTTAGGGATGATGAACCATCAATGAGAGACTCAGGGAACTGCTGAACAGTTCTCTGTACACGGGACCCTGGCCATGCAGAAATTATCTTGAAATCCCCCAGAAAAGTTTCGTCAGAAATAATCTGCAACCGTGAGCTCCTTGGTGCATTATTGTCAAATTTGGCAGCAAATTTACTGGGGCCTGGAAGATTCACTACTCCATTGTCATATGCCTCGCTCGCTGAAACCTTCAAACTCTTCAAATATGTATCGTCTGATTTACTATTCTCCTTATTCAATAATGGGGATATTGTTTTTTCTTCACTAATGCAACTGGGGTGAGCCCCCATTTTGTTGCCTTGGCCATCATTGGATGACATTTTGGAAATCTTAGCAAAACTACTTATGTTACTTTTGGCCTCCTGATCATCCACCTCTGGCTCGATTATTTCGTGATCGAAATAATTTTTTGCCTGGTCGCCACTTAGATCGTTATTCAGCCAAAAACCGTTGCAGGGGTCGTGAATTAGCTTCTTTCGTTTAAATGCTCTGAGTCGCGGCAATAATCCAATGCTGTCATCCTTAGCCATACAGCAATTGTCATACCGATATCTTTGCAGTCGGTAACCTTGGCGTACCAAATGACTGTACACCCTGTACTCATTTAGGGTACATCCAAATGGATTTGATCCAAGTATAATACTGTAAGCCTGCTGTACAGAAAGCGCTATTCCATCCCAACTTAGTTCCAGGCAATTCTGCAAACATAGGGGAGCTTACGAATCACCATAATGAAGATACATAGGTAATTCCTCGACGTTCTAGTATCAATGTATGGGAGATTAAATTGGTATGGATGGAATCAACATAAAACTCAAAATACCAATTCTAATAGCAGTAATGCTTCTTCAGGGATCAAATATAATTGGCAGTTCTCTTCTAGGCCAAAATTTGTCCATTCCTGACCAGACTTTTTTGTTACTCGAGCACGTGATTCCTGTGGCAACCACTCAGCAGCAGCAAGTTGAGACTTTCGCTCAACCCTCTCCACGCCAAGTAACTCTTTTCGATCATTGAGCCCCTTCTCGATCTGTTTCTTCTGTAGCCAAGAACCGTTTGGCTCATACTGTTTTTGTCCCACAGACGGCAATATCTCTGCAGTCTTGTTCCATCTTTCCCATGTCTCATGACGTATGCCCTTATTCACCAACAATTCTGCAGCACTGAAAAATATGCAAAATTAATGCCATTCATCACTCTAAGATTCTCAGCAAAATTGGGTATTAGAACTTTTGATTTATCTAAATTCATCTCGAAAAGAAATTAAAAAGGCTTGTGCATTGTACGTTGACAAGCAAGATCTACTATATTCAGCAAGTGTGGAAGATTGACAAATACATTTCATGGTCTAGATGAATAGCCCATAGGTTATCATGGTGACAATATCAATGGGTCCTACTAAAATAGACGTATCCCAGTAGTCTGAATAGAACATGCAATTCTTGGGAACATGAAAGTGATGTATTTTGAAGAGTATGATGGAATGGACCAGAGTTGGGCGAAATTGTAATTGTACCACGACAAGTTATCATTTTTCTTTATAATTTGTAACTAACCCTTCATCAATTCATTGGTAATGGATTTTATTAGGACCCGTCGACATGTGTTCCAAAGACGGTTTGGGGTTGTTTCATATCATGTGGGAATGAGGGTTAGGTCGTATGTCGCCGTGACAACATGACAAGCCCCTGAATTACCTCAAAACATTTCCTAACATTTTTTACGCTGGTTTGGTAATGTATTCGTAAGCCGCTCGTTTACTGCATTAAAAATCTTTCTTCGTCTTTCGCTAGCATTTCATACAATAATCGCTCGCTTGATTGAAACGTTACCATCCTACCTCCAAAATCTGTGTCACCGCAGTGGTAGGTGCATTTTTATTTTACGTATAGTAGCAACACTCGAGGGATGGCAGCACCAATCCATGCAATGCTCGAAGATGCAATGCCTCAAGTATTGGGATTCTAATAGAGATGATCCAGAGGGTGCTGCCTTTGACGACGAACCTCCAAATTACTTTCGCCGCAAAGCGCGCGATTTAGGTTTGTTGATTTTTTCGACTTCGGTAATCAGTTCTGTCGTGAGTTCCTCACGTGGAGCATCCAAATGGCAACAGTTCCGTCCTTTTTTTCTCTTCAATTATCATATTTGTTCTTGACACTGATCTATATACTATAATATATAGATCAGTGGTTCTTGATGATCCGCAGCGTCATTAGATCATGTGAACATTGATTTGAAGATTCAAGCGAGATCCTCCACAGGAGCGTTGCCACAATGATCTCGGCTACGAAATGTGCAGAACCGTATGCGATATCTGTATTGCAGGAACGACATGATACGACTTTGACAGAGCGACGGCTTCCAGGGTAACCAGGACCTTGAAAGCCTTCATAGTTCCATAGTATGAGAATGAGTAATGAAATGCACAAATTTCATGGATCTAAATCTATTGTAATATATGTTGTAAACTGAATTGTTGTAAAGATTAATAAAATTTTTTGTTTTTTGCTTTCAGATGATTTTTCACTGCTGTATCGTGGCCACCAGGGTGGAACATTTTTTTATAACGTTATAACATTAATGTTTATAACTTTTGTAATTTTTTATATTTTTTAATAAAAATTTGTATCAATATACTTGAATATATGTTAAATAAATTATAATCCGTCCGATCCTCATATAATCATCCCTACCCATAAAAAAAAATTCATAGAAAACACTCAATTTTCACGCGTTCACAGTGGTGTTCCCCCTTAAGATCTCGAAAATCCCCCTAAGATAATCATTGTCTTACGTTTAAACTTTAATCCGCCATCGTCCTTCTTAAAACGGCGCCCGAGCCGCTGACCCTTGTAATCTAGCTACATGTGTGAACCCGAAAAAATTCGTCGACTGCGGATCTCAAAGTGGATCATGTCCAGGTGAAAAATCAATTCCACGTGCTGTACGTGGGGAACTCATAGAGTGGTTCATCATATCCTAAACGAGATCCTCAACCCAATATTATGTTGTTCTCTAATAATTGTCGCAACATTTTTCAGATCTATAGTTTATACGGTTCAGACTCAATCCGTAGGTGGCAGTGCAAGTTTAACCAGGAGGTGGCGACGCATTGTTCGCGTATCATCGTACCATTTTTGCCGCGAGTGAGTGGGCGGGAGTCAATATGAATCCGTCGTAACATATTCAATTTGTCACTTACTGCTATCAAATGATTAATGTATATATTCTCAGTGATATTTGGGCCTTCGCAGTGAACTGGACACAAACAAATCAGTACCACGAACTCAGTTTTCGGTCGCTTTCATTCGATATTGCTATCATATGATTAAGTAAGCGAGTAAATTTTGTAATAAAAAATGGATTTCTATCCTTGGCATCCCACTACTGTTGATTTTGATACGGGGAATCTTTTTGCTCAAGATTTCATTTTTATTCACAGATGATATTCGTGTTGTAAAGTTGATGATATAATTTTATTGTATTCCTTATTCTTCATTTCTTGTCGAAGCTCTAAGAGAAATTATTTGAATAGATTAATTCAGATGAGTGTAGATGACAGATTACCAAAAAATGATCCGCACCCTCATCATTGTCTGGGTCAGGACTATTCTCGTGATAAATTTCTGTCAGAAATTGCCATGAAATATTTAGGAGGTAAAATATTCCACGAAGCCGTCTATCTTGTTTGAACAAGCCGAATAGACGAGACATAATCTGCTCTTGAGCTTTATTCTTATGTCATTTATGTAATTCTATTCATTTAATAATACGTGTGGTAAATGAAGAAATCAAATAAAGGAAAAAATCTGATAAAGCATCTCTTAGAAATTATTGAAAAGCGGCCTTTAGAATATTCTTAACACCTGCAGGTTCCGGTAGCTCACATACGCAGCAAGAATTGTTATCAATTAGTGTACTTCGCCCCTGATGAATCGATCGTCGTCGCATACTTGGACTGTCTAATAATATTAATAACTATCATATTAAACATGCATAGGTATAAATAAAGTATGGTGTTATTTAACACCTGAAAAAGAACTCTTACTTTGCCTACTATTTTATTTTATCGTACGGTATTGATATGGTTAGGATCGCACTACAATATAGCCAGATGCTCAAGATAAGAGAAAAAAGAAAATATCTTACACTTATAAATTGGATATAACGATCTAAATAATTATATTCGCCCTTATTAGTGATGGATTTTAATTGAACGAACTGACCAAACTTCTTCATATATTATTTCGATGGTGAACTTAGTAGAAATATACGACCATATCTGGTTGTATCAATATCATTCTTTCTGTTGTAATGTCTTCAGGTTACCGAGACCGCCCGTATGTTCTTTAAGTGACACGACCGGGGCGTAGGAATTACGTTGTAATGTGTAAAGAGACCGTTTTACCTTGTATAATCTGAGTCCTCTTTTGCCTCTGCAGAGCTTCCGGGTACAGGTGAAGCTCGAGGTCTCGGTACGCGTTCTCGTTCTCCAAGATGACTGGATTTTCAATATTGAGAAGCTGTTGGCTGTGATTGTTTTCTTCACATGTATGCGATTGTACGGAATAACAATCGTATCGATGTTAGGGTTACGTAGGATTCAAATAAACCCAAGAAACAGTTGCAATGTTGCGGCGTTGCGTCTGATGTCTTTGAGGACGAATTTTTGTTGTAGAAAATCTGAGGAGTAAATATCAGCGGTACCTCGTTTAGATGAGACCGGAACCGGAACCGACCGCCAGAAGCAGATCTGCTCTCGAAGGTAAAAACAGGGTCTACAAAAATTGAAATCAGAAAAAAATCAGGGTTGTAATGTACAGTCGTATAAATCGAAAGGTTGAAGAAATTTTGTAGAAAACGGTGTGAAACCGAATTAAAGAAAGTATTCAAATTTAAATGAAACAGGAACCAGATAATAATTAGTTATGTATAGCGGTAAAAGGTGTATGATAGAATAATTTTCTTTCGAGGGGAAAATTGGCAATCTTTTTCCTCAACAAATTAGCCTTATGTATACACTCTTCCGCCGCGTATAATAACAAGCCATTCTGCAGGGAGAACTTGCAGAGTATTAATGTAATTCACACAGGTGAAGCCGCACTGTTTATATTCAACTTATGTCACAAGAGAGCTTGCTGTTACTGAACGGCATCAAATAAAGAATATGACAAACAATTATTGTACGTAATAATATTAACCAAGTATTCGTTTAACGCTAATTGGCACGCGCTACATCGGCATCCTACAGTGGGCGATGGACAACCTCGTTCCATGGTTAACCACAGTGAAGTCGTTGATGGTTTGGTAGGCTATGCAGTTATGTACAAATATCTTACAAGAATTAGTTTGTTTCCAAAATTGCAAGGAAGCGATAGTATGATTCGTTGTAGTGCATGCGACTACAGAATAAACGTGGCGGTTAAGATGATATTTTGTGTGCAACGTTCGTCGTTGGTTTTTATCAAGGATTATAAGCATAACGCGGTCTAAGGGATTTTATTCAGAATATTTTGGAATTGAGGAAGGTGTGTTTTCGGGTCGAGCGAATGAAACATGAGTAGGCATTGGGAATGCGGTGTTTCATTAAATTTTCAAGTAACTGTGTGACTCGATGATCGGAGTCCGTTGTTCGGGGGTATAAACGACGGGATCATGTACATAGGGAATAGGTGGTAATACTCCCCGATAAAGAATAGTAAAATAAGTGAAAATAACAGATAAGGGAAGAGAAGAGAGAAAAGATCGAGGTGCGCAAGCTATAAGGTGGTTAGCATGACTAGCGGCGAGAAGCATCGGCAAGGTTATAAGGGTGAACAAGGACGTGGCTCAAACTTCATCCCTATGGGCGAAAAGAGAGAGAGCGAGAAAGAGAGAGACAGAGAGAACGGAGGGAGAGACCGGCAATAGAGATGAGAGAGTGAGAAGGAGAGATGGGCGAAGTTAGGTTCGTAGGAAGCCAACGGAACCTCAGCTCCGGGGCTAGGTAGGGCTGGGTAAAGCGCAGAGGTAGAGGTAGAGGCAGAAGTAGAAGAGAAGAGAAGACCGCTTGAAATCCCTCCTTCCCGCCTTTCCTGCCTGCTCGGTGCCGTCCGCCATGCCACTACGAGCGGGCGAACGTACAGCAGGCTAGGCCGCGCGGTCCTGTAGCCCATTTGGCATTTCCCCAGCTATAGCGACGGTCCTTTAGCCCATCGTTGTTATCGTCCCGCAGCTGCATAAAGTCGGCTCCCCTCTCGCCTGGCGTTCCCCGGCACGCCGCGCCCTGCCGCGGCGGTCCACAAATTTAACGGCGATGGTGGCGCGGCTCACAGGGACGCCACGAACTTACGCCCCTCTTTGCGAGCCAACCTAACCTCTGGCACTGGCTCTGCCTCTGCCTCTATACGCAAGGCGTCCTTGTCGTCCTATCGATTCTCGTCCCTGTTCCCGCTTCGTCCCCCGGTAACCTTGGTAGAGAATAACCCGCCGTTCAATTCAAGGAATTATGACGGCCCCGGCTCTCTTCTCTTTCCCACTCTCTTGCCTCTACTTCGTCAGGGTCGTGGAGATATTTACGCGCGCGCGCGCGCTTAGAACCGGGATAGAACGATCTTTTTCAAAGCCGGTCTTCTCCAAATTTTTCCACCCGCCGCGCCCGCCTTATACTTATTCCAAAATTTTCTTCTCTTATCCTGCATACACGAGTATATCGATCCCCTCGCTAACTTTTTCTCATATTATCGATTGCTTCTATATTTTAACGCCGTGCGGAACGCCCCCGCACGATTTCTGTCTAGGTGTAGGTTAGACAAAAATAACAGACCTGGATCACGAAAATTGCTCCTATATATACGATTATAATATCAAGACCTCAGAAGGACTACGACGGTATCCAATATCACAGTACAGGCCTCCATACCATTCAGCCGATCATCATGCTACTACCTAAGGATCATCATCTGCGCAACAAGTCCTGATGTAACCGTGCAAACAAAATTTTCTCAGTGTCAGTTATTGCCAATATATGACCAGCGACTCATAGAGATCCTAAAACTCCATCGCCCATAATTTGCAGATCATTTCCATGCTCTCGCGCTTAGCATTCCCACGAAAAGAGGCAGAGAGAAAATCTCGATCCTCGAAATATATTAATATGTCGTAGCGGAAGTCTTTTGGAACTGGATCATCACTCGTGTATTGTCAGACCAGTTTCTAGTCTCTAAACTACAAACTCTCATGCGGCTTAATCGAAATCAGCCAGCGCTCCCGCTTCTTCTGATGTTAATACATCGACTCATTTTTTAACGAAATAGTAGCGCACGTCCCACTTTCTTCTACAACTAGCTAGCAACACGGCGCACTCATAGACGCCCCGTGTCCCCGTGTATGGACACCGGTTATTCGTTGGTCTCTAGAAAACGAGAAGAAAAAATGTAGAGAATAAAAAGTACCTTGAAGACCAAGAAGAAGCCCGATTTTCCTATTACTAACCGCGGAGCTTGCAGCAGACAATTATATTGTAAGCAAATATCAGCGCCTAGACTGGAACTAGGCTGTGGAATGGACCGAGAATAATACCATTTTCTCCAACTGAAGACTTATATGGTGAAACAAAACAATTGATGGTACTTTTAAAATTTTGTGATATTCCAAACGAGATTTGAAAAAAATTGCTTCGAACTTAGGCTAGGATCAAAATGTAACTTCAAAAATCTAACGTTTTTCATAAAATAACAGATAAAAAAAAATGTTGGATATTCGACTATAGGAGTCTGAAAATGTGTGAAATTTGAACTACATACGTAATATATCTTCGGCAACTCGAAATTCAGTTATACTATTTTAAAATCGCATTTTCGACGAAATAATTCCTGAAAACCGATCTATAGTTACGAGTTAACTTTGGACACAAAAAAGATGCACATTTCCGTTCCCCCTTTTTTCCAGCTCTTGTGGTCTATGTGAATGTTAAACGGGGTGGTCTCTGTTCCGATTGTGTCTTTTCGAGGACGCGGGCCACTCGCGGTTACATACACGGGAGTCAATCGGCGTTGGCCAGCATTCAACAAGTGACGCACTACGCAGCATATCCTGTCTCTGGAGTTTGAATAAAAAATTCTATAATACGCGAAAGCCGGATTATCGCTCAGCTTCCAAATAGCTGTACAACAGCGCGGCGGATGTATATCGTTGAACTAAAACACGTAGTACTATACGCATAAAACGCGACGCATTTTCTTGCTGATACACGGTATATTATAGGGAATCCCAATTCATCATCGTCAATGATCTGCAAAACAGCACACAGAATATCTTCCAATTATCTACATCCGTTTGCGAAAAAAGGAACTTTTTAATTTTCAATTTCTATACAATCTTCTCAAAATAAAATAAGTCTCGGTCATTTCGCGTGCGTTGGAAGTATCCAAATCCCTAAAGTTCCATTTCCTCGAATTTTTATTACCTGCATATCGTCTACCTGCAGTGTTCTATGGTCGAAGACCTTTTCAGGTCCTCCCACGTCACCGCAAAAGGGTTCGGTATTGCAACTGTGAAAAAAAATCTCCGCGACCCTTATTCTAGCGGTCTCGTTCTTATACGATTTTTATACATACGTAGTTATATACCTACATATAGACAGATTTTGTATTTTAGTCTACTACGTTGACTCGTTGCTGTTTTTGACTGCCGCGCACACGTAGATATATGATACGTATAAGTATATGTATGTATATGTCTAGTATATCTCATGACGTTACGTAATGAACAGGTAGTCGTACGTAACACAACTCGTTTGCGCGATATTGTTAAAGGCCCGAGCTGTTCTCTTATGTTAGACGTGGCTCGGACGTGCGTTTTTGTTTCCAAATATATAGACACCCGCTCCAAGAGTCATTGATACAAGTATCGTACGATTATTAGTAAAAAAAATCTATATTCTTGTAGATAATTCCGTAGTCGTAAAGACGATCGTTTATAATATCAGTTTTTCTCTCAAAGGTTCATTGATGCCGTCCAGCCGTGTACTCCGTCGGGCTTTAAACTTTATACTTTCGATGACGAAACTGCTGCTTCAAAATAGTGGCGACATTATGGTTCCCGTAAAGGAAATTAGACGTTCGCTATGTTTAATTAAATCCTAACGAAGGCCCAACCGAGGCTTTCTTACCCGGAGCTGCGCTGAAGGTGAGTATCTAGGAAATAAGAAGAGAAAGACCATCGAAATAGGAACCAAAAGACTCTTGCAGCATACCGTATGCGGTACGTTTCTAAAACGTCGAGCGATAAAGCTGGTGAAATATTTGTTGCGGTCTACTCGCCGCAGCCCGCGTTTCTTCCTCGGCAGCTACCACTACTGTCAGTAATGTAGGATCTTATATACGCGCATGTGCGCACATGACGTACTCATATAATAAGTATACGCATGTATATGATATAAAGTGTGGCGGGAATATGAGGATATCTTGTAGGGTAGATTCAAAATTGGTGTAAGAGGAATATTATCTCAGTAATAATCCATACTAATATTATGAATGTGAAAGTAACTCTGTCTGTCTATCTGTCTGTCTGTTACGTTTTCACGCCTAAACCGCTGAACCAATTTTGATGAATTTCGGTATAGAGATAGATTGGACCTTGGAGAAGGACATAGGCTACTTTTTGTCGCGAAAATGAAACTTGAAGGGGGTGAAATAGGGGTGAACAAAAACTTATACCCAGCGAAGCGGGCGGGTAACAGTTAGTAATAAATAAAGGGTAGATTCTAGGGCTGACGATATTTTTGGATCGATTACTTGATTAAAGGAGAAGTAATTGCATAAGTCAAAATTCTTGAAGATATATGTATGTCGGAGAGGCGAGAGGGAGGTGGGAGGGGGTGGAAAAGAGTCTGCAGGATTTGTATTATAAGAAAATTTGTGAAACGCGAAATTATCAAGCTGGGAGGATCCTTGCAGCAGTCTTTCCGTAAAAGTTAGTAAACGCCCAGAGTCGAGGGGAGTTTTTGTCGGGCTTACTCTCGCTCGGCGCCGAGGGGGCGCTTTTTAGTACCCCATGCCTGCAGCAGCAGCAGCAACGAGCGAAAGAGAGGAAATTCAAAGACTCGCTCTCTGCTTTGTTGAATACAAGGTTTTGGTACATAATTCAACCGTTATAATACCGATAAACAATATGGAATTATGAATATTGATTATTTATTGGGGCATTCAACGAATGAGATTTTATACGCCATCGATATAATTATAGCTCAAATACTACAATAATTCACGGACGTATACAGGTAAATAATCTTGAAATTTTCAAATCAGTCAGAACCAGTGTACCTGATATCAAATTGGAGTATGACAATAAGGACCTCAGAGGATTTTCAAAATCGAATATACCGCGTATCTGTTACTGCGAGGTAATCAGAGGGCACGTAATGACCTCGTAACCTTGGGTTTAATTGGTTACGTACTGTAGAATAACAAAAATGCTTGTTACCACATAACATTTTTCCTTTTTATTTAACAAGTCATCTCGCACAGAAATTCGATCCGTTATTATAACAATCGTCTATCCAACTTATATGAAATAACAGATGTATTTTTTTTTTCTACAAATAATTCTGGGTACAGAAATTGCTCGTGTATATCTACAATAAATGCACGAGCTTTAAAAAGTTTCTCACGATATTATTTTATAGTTTTTATTAAGGTATTTATTTTATTATTTTATTTTCTTCCGCAGCGTTCACCACTCGGATGAAAACTGTGATAATTAGGTGCTCAGGGTGCAGTACTTTGATTCTTATTTTGCCTCTATTTTTGTTGCAATTTTACTTTTTCTCCACTCGTTCATCTTCGCTTCGCGACCCATTAGCCTTTTGTTCCATATCAAATAATGAGTTCCCATATATATAAATTTAGTTATTGCAGCGCCCATTTTTTATAATCAAGATACTCGGTGGAGTCTGCAGCGTCAATCCTACGACTGCACATGAGGTCAATCTGAGCCAACGGTTCTGTTGATTGACCGAATCTTTTCATTAGACTACATCACTTTGAATAAGTTTTTCAGCAGCCAGAGGGAGAACTTCGCTGAATTAGTGGAAAATATTGATTTTTGGGTTTAATTTTTTTTCAATGTGTTTCTGCTCTAATTTAAAAGTTGTAAGATACGTTTTTTCATTTCATCTGTCTTATTATTACTTGTGTTGAAAGAAAAAAATTCTTCCACTAGTCTGGAGGATCCCCCCTAGGATGTTCGTCATTTAATTCGTTTTTTTTTGTTTTCTTAAGAAAAACTATTAGACCATAAAAAATCTTCAAACCGCGAGGGTATAGATCTAAAGCAGAGTGGGGGTTGTAGTATCATTGATATTGACCTGGTTTATCAACATTTCGGGAAATGTTGATCCACTTTCATTATACGAATTCCGGTCGAGCTTTCATTCAGGCTTAATTTCTATAACATCGGATATCGAAGAGCTGGGATATGATGATCGCTAATAACGAATGGAGTCGTTTGACGATCATATTTTCAGCACCGTCGTCTTCCATGGTATATAACGCTTTAGCGGGATTCAAACATATGCCTATATGGATATAATAAGTAGAAGGAAAACCGCGGCTTGCTATATTCTTATCGAACAGGATCGAAGGTAAGTTGAATCCCCTCAAAGCTACTAGGGCATGAAGAGTTCGTCGAATACATCAACACTGCAACCAAAAAATCATTTTCTGTTCCGAAATCAGAAACAATCTACTTATCTACCTCCAAAAATAAATCTTCACGGAAAAAATTATTCTCCGAAGCCAAAGGGTTTCAAACCAATCGTTCTTGCCAAGTAAAATACGTGTATCCCACATTACAACCATTTAAAATGTAAATTCAACTGAATAAAGTTGATTCAAAAAAAAATTAAGCGGATGAAATGCAAAAAAAAAGTACAAATTTGGTAATAACAGTACTTGACGAGCTTCTTAAAAAGGTCATGAAAAAGTGTATTGATAACTGTGCGATATGTCATTAGGCTTTTTTTAGGAATTTCAAGAGTACCAATGATCATGAACTTTATGTTTTTATTGTCATTTTTCTCACATTTTTTCGGTTAAATTCCTTTTTTTCGAGGAACTTTTTTTCAGTTGAATCAAATTTACATTTTAAATGAGCGTAATGGCGGTACAAGCGTATATAGGTATAAAACGAGGTGTAGATCTTGCGGCAGCAATGGTTGATTCAAATACTAAATTGCTGCAGTAGATGATTTTTGTTGATATTTATTTTCAAAGGTACAGTTGGATTGATTGTTCTGGATTTTTAAATTCAATGGTGCACGATTATGTAATACTTTTGTTGTATTCAGCAAATTTTTTTTGTGTAATGCACCCATGATGCTTTCAAAAGATATTTTCTATCAAACCTTAATTGCAAATTTTTTATTTCCGCGCCAATTGAAGGTAGTCAAAAGGCGTCTTCTTATCACTTATTCAGGTTTCCTTGTTTTTTATAAAATTGTGTTTGTGTTCAAGAGAGTGATATACAAACCAGGAACATATAATGGCTGTACGAGCAGCTCGCTAACTCACCGGCAAGAAGTAAAGGAAGACGATTGGTGCTGGCGTCACGGACCAGCTACCTACAGCCGGAAGCTATCATGCCCAAGAGCGCATCGTCCCAAGGAGAAGGAACTTCGAGGCGTGTGTAAGGAATGGTACCCATATTGGAAGATCGCTCCGTTGGGGCGTCGAGAGAATCGTAGAGTAAAAATGTCAGAACACAAATAGTGAAAAAAGAAAATAGAAAACGATGATCGTCCTAATTTCTACGTCACGCTCTTCCAACGCTATACATGTAATACCTCAAATAGTGACTATGATTATGATTTGTTCAAAAGTTGAATGTAAAATTAACGAATATGGTATCTCTGAAATATTTTTAACCGTTCCGGATTCGTATCCGCGAATGGAACAAACAGAATATGAGACTGGAAAGGGCAAAGAATGAGGGATGAGGGTGAGAAGGTGGGGTAAAATTTCCCTGGAGTCAGTGGGATCCGGCAAATGACATTAACATCGAGCAACGTCGGACTAATGAGAGTACGGCTCCAGGGGAAGAGGTCGGTGGAGGTACCTTCGACGGCGTTGCTCTACGCGCTCTGCCGTGTTCCTACGACCAACGTAGCTTCGCTCCACTCCGCTCAGAACGCGGAACGGGGAATCGATTCCCGCGCAAAAACTACCGCGCAACAAACCCGAATAACCAATCACATCAGGGTAAATTCCGCACGAAACTCAGGACTAATAACTCCGACTATTTTCGGACACTTCACATTTCACTTCTATACAATATTTAGGTGAAACACGTCCTACCGGGTTTTCCGCTGCAGATGCAACTTGAGTACCTTACAGATATATGTCCATCGTGTAATTCGTCCCTGAAACTGACGTACGCTACGCTGCAACAGACGAGAAGAGACGAGACTAAACGAGATGTTCGCCGTCGAACACCGCGTCCAATGAATATATAATGTGCTAATACACTATGCACACTGGACCGTGGGGATTTTAAGCGGCACTTCTAGAGCATCGCATAAAAATCAAACAATAGTAATTGTTACGCATTTTTACAAGACTACAAGTAAAATCGATAACAGGGATTCTGTAATCATGAAAGTGACGCAGGATTTCATGATGCAGCCAAATTAAATGGGAATGCAATCTAAATAGTGGTTAGAACAATAATTCCTGTGGCTGCCCAATATTGTGACAGCGCTGCAATTTGGTTTACATATATTGGCACGTATCCATATATATTATCTAAACATTTGACGAGCGCCTGAAACACCGGCGGCAAACGGACTGGTAGCCCTTATCGGTTGGTCAGAATTTAATTCCTACAAATATAGATCGAGATTTAAATTTTCAAAATTTTTCATCCCCCTATCGGATCGTAGAATCCTGGAAAACTGGCCGGTCAGGCGAATCCGGATATCAATTTGCACAGCCCTGCACGGGACGACGCCGCTCCGCGCGTATTGATCCCGACCAAGTCTCATCGATCGAGTGGCCAGGGCGCCCTAGCCAGAGTTGCTCAGGCTTAACCGGTCGTCATTCGATTTTCCTTCATTTATAATTTTGCGACTCTCTATATATATACATGACCCTTGGCCCTCGGTTTCAATTTTATTTTTGAGTTCGCTATCGCAGAAAACGTTGCCTCGTTTTCAAACTCTCGCAGATGATTTTCGAAAAATAGTCATTTTTCCGCGATTCTCTAGACGGTCGTGTATATATGTGCACTTCTTGTATCTATGTTTGAAGACGAACCTACGGATCTTAATCGAGACTGTCTCTCTGCCGATTTTACGATCCTGAACGATTAAACTTTCAGAGAACTTATATCACCTGCGTTTTTTTAGCAAAATTGAGCAGCATGCGAAATGCAACTCATTGATACAAAAATAGAAAAAGGAATCACGTTTTTTCATGAAAGATTAGTGATCCTCTCAAGTTCAAAAACCACAGGACTATTCCTATCGTATTTTTCCGTTCACTATGTCCGTTGAATATATATGTAGATATGTTTTCAATTTTCGATGCGTTCTGTTTTTCACTATTCATTTCCATTGTTACGCATCAAGAATCTAGTGGCGTTGCAACACACACGACCCCTAAGCTGAGTGATTCCCTATTTGTCCTCTGAGATCTTTCGAAGAAGTTTTCTGAAAACTTTTTGCAGCATTTTGGAAGCAAGGGGCGTCGGGGAAAAGAAGGTTTACCAAGGCGCGGGTTGGTGTACGAATTCATCGGCCACGATTAGGAAACTTTCTTCAAACTCATGTTAGAGAACTTTCCACCACCGCAGTGTAGCTCAGTTTTGGACGCGAAGAAGAAGTGGAGTGCCACGTGGGCACCGTAATAAACACCGAAACACGTTTCCGAAAGCATGAGAAGGAATAAGGAACAAGGAGCATGGAAAAAAGTACATAGTACTATATATAAATGGACAAAGAAAGGACTATACCAAAATTACAAATAATCGCTACGAGCGATTTTTGTATCACTAGCCGACTGTACGTCTTATACGTACCTATATATGTCTACAACCAACTTATTGAAAATGCGCGATGCGCACAGGAGTGCTGTTATATTCCTCGAGCGCGAGGTATGCAGAAGAGGGAGGTAGATAGGATGTAACTATATGTATGTGATATGCGTGTAGAAAACACGGAGTGGCTGTCCTAGACTACTCGTGGTGATTTCAAAGAACATCAATGCAGTGCTATATAGGAGACTAATTAAGGAGGGAGCTACATGTAAAATTTTCAAAAAAGTCTTTTTTTTTCCCAAAATGTTAGTATAACATTTTGAGAATATATCATTAAATTTCCGACAATTAATTTAAGTATTTCTCATGTTATAACTTGTAAACGTGTCCCTCCTATACTTTGCGTCCGCTGATGTGTCCAAACTTTGGACGCGTTTTTCTCAAAACTACATTTTTCAAATTGGTGTGGGGATGTATCTCCCCTCTTAAATTGCAAGTATAGGAGGGATAGGTAGATCACAAGATAAAATAGTTGAAACAGTCGGACATATCGACGTAGGTCAACACCATTGAAAAATCGCATGGTCAAGTTTGTGGTAACAACTCATCAGGCAATTAGCATGTGTATAACCAAACTTCTATACACCCCCTGAAGAACGAAAGCTCTTAGAATATATCGATAAAGTTCCTCAAACTTCTCTATATTATACATACGGTATACACCTTGAAGAGAGAAAGGGTTGCGCCCTCGACCGAATGCGTGGCACGAGGTCGTAAAAATCCGTTTCCGGCTTGAAAGGGCTGGTACGGTCGTATGTATGCCGCACCGACTCGTACAGCTTTCCCTTTCTGTGACCCAGTGCAGCTTTCGCGGTTTTGGCGGGTCGCGCGCACAGGTTGAATACTGCTTTAAACAACGGCGTACTTCTGACTCCCCCCAGGGTGCGTGCATGTGGTGACCAAAACTACGTAAAACTGCTCGCTAAATTGCCGAGAATCCGTGAACCGAGAATTCCACATGACGACGTGATGGACAAACAGTACGAGAATTAACATTCTCTGACTTGAGCGATATTCTTGAAAGTAAAATCTTTAGTTAGTAGGTGGAAATTCTTAGGGTTATTTTTTAATGGTTGATGCATCCAATTTTTATTTATGTATTTTAGGTGCAAATTGGCTTCTGAAACCTCGAGGCCAAATTGAATTCATTCTCAGAAATCTCATACAATCTCATATCTCATTATGGCTCTATCAAAATCATCTGCACTCAGAGTTACAAATTGGTCATCTATTGGCTGGCAATAGAAACTGCTTATAAAGTTCGACAACTAATCATCAGTGCTGTATGCAACGATGTCTTGATGAGATGGAAATTTTTAATAATCCTAATTCGTATCAAATTTCTTTTTTTGTTTGGTTTGCAAATTTCTTTTGGTTCGCTCGATTCGTGTTTCCTACGATTAGTTAGGCAGCCCTATATGTAGAGAAAAGCATAACTTTTGTGAGAGGTTGAACTGCTAATATAGTATATTTCAGAATTGCACACATGTCGAGTGTCGCGGGGGACCCAATTGGTAACCCTGTTCGTTCCACAGCGGCTATGCTTATCTCGAGGAAACTCTCGCGTCTATATTACCGACGATTTCTACGAATTCCGCGCCCAAGCAGCGAATATGCGTTTCAACGCCAGTGACATTTGAACGTACCGGCGCCTCCTCCATCTCTCTCTTGAGCTTGCGCTCGGCGGTTCGAACTCACACTTTCCTTCTCTCCCGTCTCTCTCAGTCCAGCTGTGCTTCTCTCCTGCTCGCGCCATGAAGCTCACTCCCCTTGCTCATATCGTTGAACCATTTCTCTCTCTCTCTCTTCCATCCCTGCACTCTTCCGGCTTAATGCTTTCTCTCTTAATGCCACCCTCTGTTCCTCTCGCACTCCTTACTCTATATAGCGATTCGATGTGAACGTGGCAACCGTGCGCCACTTGCGATAGCAAATATTGGCAACCCAGCAGTGACTCAGCAGCACCGCTAGCTTGGTACTCGTGCAACGACGAAGAACCATTTACTAACGAGGATTTTATATACAAAAAGGAAATATCGAGACGCTGTAGGTGATTCTACATCGGTGCAAAAAATTATAAAAAATAAAAAATAGAATGAAAAACCAAAAGTAGCGTGGTTTGGAATACGTCTCGGAAAATAATTTGAAGATGATTGAGAGCTTTGGAAGCTCGAAACTCTCGCGCCTCTTGACGCCGAGCAGAAACGCAGTAGAAAATAACACAAGAAAAACAGCAAAAAAAACGAGAAGCGAGATGGAAACTCCCCACATCGTCGAACGCGTTCCCTTATTTTAGGAATTCCAACGGTCGGCCTTCTTTACCGATGCAGCAGGAAGCGCAAACGTCATGTCATGTCCGGTGTTTCCGTATGTTGGTCAATAAGGGAACTACTACGGTATGACTACACATACATGTCTGGTGACAGGGCCGTAAGCTTCTTAATGGGGTACCCCAGACCTTCTATGCACGCATGCCCGGTGATCACTGATGCGTAGCATTTTTCCCAATCGATTCATCACATCCAATGTCGCCCGCGTATGCTGCAGTGCGCCTTTATATGAAAAACTTTTCTTGAGATTATTACTTATAACACCCGTTTACTTTTATGCAATTTGCACGGAATTGTTATGGACATTTGACAATAACCCGACGTATATAGATGAAGCGGAATTTGTTCGTCATTTCGAAACATCGAAAGCTGGAATAAATCCATTTCCTTACGCTCGGCCATCGTGATAATATGATATTTAAAGTGACAGCTGGACATGGTTGTTTCTCTGATCTGTGGATATATCCAGCTAGTTCTGTAGCGGCACGTTATACATAGGCACGTGTATACGACCATATAGTAGCTGCACACAAGAACGGTGGACTTTCTTGCCCGTCAACAGCCGTTTATTCCAAAGTGCAGGAGTAGACCGGCTGCAGCAGCAGAAGCAGCAACATCACCACGATGATTCCTGGCCGGTCAACTGAGCCGGCTGCTCACGCAGCTGCCGTTCAGCGATAGCGACGGTGCTGCATAAGCGCTGCAGCACTTAAATCGTCATCTCTATAGAACGATTATCAAACTACTAGCGCGTATAATAATATAACTCTTGAAAAGACGTGCAACGGTCTCGACAAAAACTGACTGTAGCCTTCACGCCGCACTCTCTTCCGACAATCTAGTCCATCTTATGTTTCAGATCAAATATATTCTAGTCCATCGTCTTTACAGTATCCGAGGAAATCCCTCCCAGAATCACCCCCAAGGCGAAAATGATATAGTGCGGAAGTAGAGTAAGGAAAGAAGAAAGGACGGAAGTAAGGCAGGCAGGCTTTGGCAGTGAACTCACTTCTTCCACACAACTTAACGCACGTCCCACGACAGACAGGGAAGCAGGCACCGTACCCCACCTCACAGTGAGTGTGTGCCTTGATACCTTATGGTGACATACATACCTGTTGCTTGCACATATTCCGTTGTGTTGAATCACTTGAACCACGTGTGCCCAACCCCAACATGAGTCGATGCTAATACCAGCCCACCCCTTCAGTTACCCCCTAGCGAAGATATCTTTGTATTCATAGTACTTCTCGTGCACAGCAGCATCCGCCACCCTGTTGCCACCAGAATTACGTTTCTTCTCTAAAACTCCCAGCGATAATGGGTATGGGCATCCATACCGTTGTACTGTACCGGAGAGTTCACCGCTTCTACCACCTGTAAGCGGCAATTAAGTCGCACGCCATCCGCTGCCGGGCCATTCAGCCTGCTGCAGTAGCCTCGTTAAATCAGCTGCTCGTTGGAATTACTTTGCAGGATATAACTATCGCCCATGAATAACACGCAGTGTAACGTGCTCTGTTTCACCAGATTTGTGTTTTGGATAGGAAGAGTTCAGGAGCAGTCACTGGGTCAGTGATCGTCACGTAGATTAGTTCGCCTCGATTTGTCAAGGGATTTATATCCGCACTCAAAGACAGAAACAAGAGAAGAAAAGGTCGTAATGGGACTGTAACTGTTTTGTGCGAGCAAACCAGTGAAAACAACTAAATAGAATCCCGAAGTGGTTGAAACGGAGGCGATCCGTCCGGCAAGTGGCGCCGACGAGTGTACGCCACACTGATCCTACCTCTCCCTCCTCCCCCGTCTACCACCGGCAAAGTTTAACATAAGACCGCCACCGACGCACCACTCTGTAAAAGATGGGCCATTCCACCGCTGACGGTCCTGTATGGGTGTTTACGAGGAATGTGGGCTCTCAGGGATCGAAAGGAGCAACAGGTATCTCAGAAGTTGAACGACACAGACAGTTGTAGGAAAATCATGTGCGAATGGAAAGTGGATTTCGGGTTCACTCTCTACGTATCGCGGATGACTATTTTACATCTTGAATCGTTTCGATAAAACGTTCTTTCACTTGTCGTTGCCAATATCGTATATTCCATGGTATTCGTTCTCACTGATCCTTTCTCAGAGCGGCGCAGATTTCAAATTAATCGCAAGTCACGTATTAAGACTAAACTTGTCCAGCGATGAAAACTTGGGGTGAATAAACACCCCAGTGACCCCGTTCCACGCTATGCCGCCAAGAGCAACAGCCGGGCATTAAGGCGGAATTAACAAAGGGTAGATAGATAGATGTACTCGGGCCTTCCAGCAATCCTGTAGGTCGGTTGGCTCGCTTCTCTGCACTGGGAACCGGACACTTGCCCTCGCTCGCTCACTCACTCACTCTCTAGAAGAAGCAACAGGTCTTCAAGGATGCAATCATACGCCGGTCCGGGCGCTGCTTCCGGTCGCACAGCTTCTTCCGGTGTCTCCGACCACCTGCACCATAGGGGTTGACGAATTGAGGGTCAATTTTATCTTTCATTTTCAATTTTTAACCCGTCTATCTTTCCATTCTTTTAATTATACTATATTTTGCATCACGGACTATATTTCGATCGGCATGTACAATGACATTGCACCGGCGGGGTACAACGACCTTCGCCGTGACACTGTTGTAGCTTTAACGGAGTACCTACCATGCGATACGATATCGTCGGGAGTTCACCTTGTAAATCTCTCGTACTGGTGGGACATTCGAGCACGTAGGGGATATGCACCTGTGTCAGTTGTGTGTCTATAGCTGGTATACCGTTACATATAGTTATATACCCGGGGTATTTATAGGTATCACGTGTTATCCGTGTAGTAAATTCCTAGATAGAGCGTATAAATTTTCTCCCGAACGTATGAGACGTCGGACGCGCTGCTGTGTTCATGTGTGTTCGCTGCAACAGCGACAGCCCCCCTCGCATCCATATGTGTCGATGCTTCGTGGCCGATGTGGTGTATACCCCTTTGGTATATAGTCTACGCACACTTCCAAACTACCGGCATCTTCACCCACGCGACATATATCTGTATATCTATGTGCTCGACTTTACCTAGCGGTGCTTCGTACGGAGTTGAAGGTATACATAGCTACTGCTCATTGATTTCGATCGTTGATCGGCATTCGCGTTGCCCATTCATGGATATCTTATCGCTTTACAACCGCAACAACCTCCTTCCATCTCTCTCCCAACTCCCAGCACCAGCTCTCGGGTGAGGAGGGTCCCTTCCTTTCCCTTCGCTTCGCTTCTCTTCTCTTCGTTTCTCTTCCCCACCGTCGTTGCTATACTGCCACCAGCAGCTCTCCTCTACCCGTCCCAGTAGCAGCAGCAGCAACACCACCGCCACCGCCGCATTCCTACACATCTCACACCTTCCAAAGTTCCAACTCATGAATGAACGCGTAGTAGACCATTTATGCTTTCCACGGTGTGTATTGTGTTGTGTTTGTCGAGTTAAACGGGCTTCTGGATCTCGCTGCTGTTGCTGCTACTTCTCCACCTCCTCCTTTTCCCCCTTCTTCTTTAGGTCAATACTATTTCTGTCTCGGCTATCTCGAACTAACGACACGAACGAGCTCTTATTTACCTCTGAACTTACACGAACGTCTCTCATATAAACGTTAACACCTCTAAACCAGACTTACCTCCCTCCCTATACTTCCAAGGTTCCAGATTATAATCCCACCTCGAACAAACTGAGGGCAGCTTAAAGTTCCTTGCACTTCTCAATGTCATTCTGACCTATCCCAAACTCAGACTCACCATCTATCCTTGTTTTATTGAAAACACCGAAAGTTAAATATTCAGCTGTAATATCCAGTCTTTATCAATACGAAACCGAATGACGCGTTGAGGTTGACAATTCTCTTACAACTCGAGTCTGCCCAAAATGGAGAACACGTGGCGAATTGTAAACATTGGCGTAACTCCGGAGTCTGGGGATCTTCCCCCCTGAGGCATTGTTTGCATTCCACGGTGGTTAGGGGGGAAGTAGATCCAGTTAATCTAGAGATATAACAATCTCAATGCACGCACACTAGAGGACCAGGTTTCAAGCATATCAACATTCGACCTTGCTTCGTCACCTTCGAATTTCGTATTCACGAAAGAAGACCGTGAAAGTACAATGTCACAACTACGCCATTGATCGGGCCAGTCGATTTTACACAATACAGTGGTCAAATATATGCCGTCTATAGGTCGGAGACGGTGAGCTGGAAAAGTGAGGGCGGAGGGCAGAGGGAGTTTGGGGGTCTTCCCATTTGTCGAGTTATGAATGGAGATGTTGAACTACTATTACACCGTTAGCTCAGCAGCAACAGCAGCAGCAGCAGTAGCAGTAGCGGCAGGTTCATCGGTTGCTGCGATTCGGACTGGCGCCGTTTGGGTTCGTTGATGTGAGTGCCGGTGTACTGGTGATGTTCGGTAAAGGGAAATGGAAAGAGGAACGAACAGCCGCGCAATCGGAGCCGGGGAGAGACGAGGGAACGAAGTGGCGCGGTGCAGGCAGTAGCGAAGGTGGAGGGAGAGAGGGAGGCTGATGGCACGTGCTGTGTTAATGGAGTGTTCTCGTTTTAGGGTTGACCGAGGTTAGTTCCCGGTTGTGCGGTCGGTCGGTTGCAGCACGTTGCAGGTCGGTCCATTCTTGAAGTAGCTATATATACGAGCGATAACGAGCCACTGCTCCTCAGTATTTGTCCAGCTGAACGACGAACACGCGTCACAAGGCATAAAGGAAAACGATTCAGCCCGTGGGGATAACTTAAGATTCTCTTGTGTAATTAGTTAAATAGTTTCGTGCGATTTCTATCAACAATTATAAACTGTACCAAATTTGCTTACGGATACTAAAATGGGCCTCAACGTTGGAATTACCGGTTTTATGATCTTTTTTTTGTCCCGTGCAAGTACATATCCAAGAAAATACAGAAGAGTACATCACGTATACTTATAATGGGTTTGAAATCGTGTAGATCGAAGAATCGATTCTTGGGGTTGCGTGCGAAGCGCGATATCCAGGTGAACAGTCTCATCGCACACCTGCACGCAGATGCGCGACTGCGATAAAAATCACCAAATGAACATTTTGATCCACATGAAATATATATGGACGATCTACGATAATTGAATTGGTTGAGGATCGGTATTATACGGAGGGGAATGATGAATGTGTGAAAGTGAAAATTCTGGGACACGGGTCGCATATCTAAGATGCAAGATCGACCTCCGGATGTTTGAGGGATTCCGGCTAGTGGCGGGTACCTTCAATCTTTCGTCGTTCGTCTTCCGTCTTTCGTCTTCCGCAGCCCATTCTCGCGTGGCCCACTCGTCCATTGACGGGCCTCGTGTCGTCCTCGTTCCTCTTTCGTGGTAAGAGCGAGGTGGGTTGGTTTACTCTATCGCTCTTTCGCCCAGTGTAGACTGTAGTACTACTCTGGGAGCACCCGCCCACGCCTCACTCAACCCCCGATCGCTCCTTTGTTTATCACCGCAACCTGCAGCGCGTGGGTGAGTGAGAGAATGCGAAGGAAAGAGAGAGGAAGAGAAAGGGGGGAAATGGGTGGGCGACAAAGACGGGGTGTGCGGTGGTGAAGAGAACCTCACTCGAGAAAAGGCAGGTCGCGCGCGTTGGGGATGCGGGGTCAAGTTGGGGGGAGGAAAGAGGGGAGTCGACGGCAATTAGGAGCGAGAGTGAGCTGAAAGATTTCAGTCATTTCAAGCTCTCCCGCGCCTCGTCAGTGGGTCAAGTTCAAATGAGAACATTGCACCGTAGCTTAAGCGAGCAATCTACACTATATATATGTATAAGTAGGTAAATGTATAATTTCTACACCACCAATTGATTGATCGGTAAATACGTCTTCGGATTATACGTTTTTTAGAAAATTTTTACTTGGGAACCACTGCACATTTGCCCTTGTAAAGTTGGGAAATTCTTCTCTGTTCAAGAGAAGGAGGATTTACGTGTATCGCAGGCGGATATATACGCTCAAATATATGCAACAGTTATCACGTTCCGGGTACGTTGCTCGGATCGCTGCTACTGCTGTATATGCTGCTTCTACTCGTAACTTCGTATCGCTCGGTGCAGACGCTTACAACTCTGGGAGTGGGTCAAGTTCATAGCTCTTATGATAACTTACGAGAACGTTACCCTTACCCCCTTCCTTTCCCTTTACTTCCCTTTCCTCTCTACAGCGGTTAAACACGCCGCGTGTCTCCTCCCTCTACACTTGGTACATACGTAGGTATATATCAGCTTTACTCTATTCCCCAGAGTAGTTTGCCAAATGCCGTTGCCCTTTTCCCGCATATTTTCATCCCCCACAGAGAAGCAGAAGAAAGAAGAAAAAATAATAATAAACTACCAAGCCACTTATAAAGTGAAGTTAAAAGACGTGAGCTAGGTACTCAAACTCCGATTTCTGAAAGATAACCGAAGTTATTCGCTTCACATTACAGTATAACCATCGAGACAAGCATGAATCAGTCGTGAAGGAAGTCTGAAAGATGCGCACCTGATGCGAGAATGCGAAGTATTTTAGTTGAGCGGTCATATCCTCGCCCAAAAGTTCTCCATCTGTTATACCTGCTGTGATATATTTTATCGGGGCTATCGATCGTTGTTCTTTGACTTTTTTTTTCTAATTTTATTTCTTTTATACTGTTTGCAACCGGTTGCAGCGACTTCGCTTGATTTATGTACGAGTTTGACAACTTAGTGTATTTCAATTGAAAAGCGCTGTACGTACTCGATGATTAGAACCGATTTTTTTTTGTTCCGTTGCGAAATGTACTGAGTTACAGTTGGGCTGTTTGTTCTTCTTCTTACTTTCCTTCTTCAAAGTAGTCTTGATTGACCGACGACAAGGCCAACGCATGTGTTTCAATGAAAAGACAAACGTCGTCGTTAAGTTGTGATAAAAAAAGAACCGGAACCCAATGCCTTATACACGTGACGGAGACACCTGACGCGCGGCGTCGCGTCGTTGAACGTTTAAAGCAAAAAAAAAAAGTATCGCGTGCCGATCGCCGCAAGGAGGTATAAGGTATACTAATCGGTATACCTACAAGAAATGTAGTGAACCTTATAGAATCCTCGTCTAGTTCGGGAATGCGAGACATATGTGGTGCAACGCCATTTATATCGCCTCAAAAAACTGGACAATTCACTCGGTTGATTAAGTTATTATCATGGCTATGCTTTTTATCACACAGAAGTGGACGCTCGGTGTACTCTTCGTTACTTATTACAGCAGTTTTACTTGATGCCGATTACGCGCACTAGAGTAAATTGGATTTCAAGAATTATGCCACTCAAATATTCTGCGTATTTCCAACCGATCGTTTACTTGAGTTTTTCGTCAGGATCTTAACAATAAATTCGAATTTTTGCTATAGCTGTCATTTGATCTACGGAAATTGTTAATAACACGACGTCCACTTCTGACTATAAAAAGCTCTGATCGATTTCAGCTGCCAAACCAACGCTATGTTCATATTGCCAAGAGAGCATCGTCCGACCGATTCACTGACAAGTTGGTTGCGTAAGACCGGCTAATAGACTTTCTCGAAATCCCCACCGCGGCGTCGATTTCTTCAGGAATAGTCGACAACGACGTCGGCTCGAGTGCGTCGATCTTGAAACAATTTCATATATACAGAGTATTGAATATTTCTTTTATCTTCTCATCCAAACTCTGTACAATTTCGAGCATCATGCATTACCTCAGTCTTTGCGGATTTTGTAATTCCAATTAATTATCGAAAAACTCTACTGCATAGATCGCGAAGAGTGAACATCTGCATTTTCCGGACGATCAGTTGTGTAGAAATATATCTAACAATAAGTTATCCGTTGGGTTATTCGGAGAGATGAGAAAGGAGAGAGGTAGGAGGGCGCGTTTTATAAACCTATACGCGGCAGGGTCCACGGAAATGTCTCTTAAGAGGAAACGCCGCCGCATCGCATCGCTCCCACGACTACCAAGAGAGACGAAGTTCTTCGTAGTAAGAGCGAGACCAAATGAGACAGGAAACGGATTCATCTGGTGGCGCCGCTCTGCCGACGAGATGCCAAAGCCGCTTCTGCGCGTCCGAGTATAAGTTTGACTCTTTTAGATCTTACGTATATTTAACAGTACAAGAAGGAGCAACTTTCGACAGTCAAAAATGGTTTGGAAGGAAAATCAAAAAAGTTATACCCCGCCCAAAAAACGTAATACATTGAACTGAAGAGAAAAAAATTGGATGAAGAAGATTGAATAAGAATTCTTTGAGCAGCTAAAATTTTTTCAGGTACACTTTGAAAGTGAATTATTGGGCCTTGGATGGGCGATATCTTTTGTCGATTTTAAGAGTACCGCAATGACGTGAATGGATCGCAGCAGGATTTGTTGCATTGCGAGTATATAAGTACGACTTTTTTCGGCCGAAAGCGCAGGAGCACGAAAAGTTACTTTGAAAAGTCAAAAATGAAAAACTTGTGCAACCCCCAATTAAAAAAATATTCGATCGAGAAAAAAGGGATCAAGGGGATCAAACACAAACCTCTTGGGTGTTTGGATAAATATGTTCAATACAGATTTAAAATTCTTTGGATCTTTTTTGGAGTACATCATAATGACGTGGGAGGATTTCCAGCATTTGTCATACTGTATCTATAATCTCACAGATACTATAGATAGATGTATAATTTTTTATTGCGCGCAGAGATCGGGCTTTGGAGAACGTGGAGGTTCTGTGGTGAAGGTAGGTATGTTGTACGGTACACGAGTACGTATAATATACGTTCTGTGCAGAGACCGTGCTGGAGTTTCACCGACATTGCGGTTCGGAGAGAGAGGGCCTTGCCAAGCTCTCTGACTCTGAATCTGACTATGCTGCTGCTGCTGCTGCTGCTGCTGGTGTTACTGCTGTTGCCGCTGCGTATGGTGAAACGTTCGAGGAACGTTGAACAGTGACGGAAAGAGGACGGCCACGCGCCCGACGGAGAAATATTATTGGGAACGTGGGAGAGAGACGGAGGAATAAACTTTTATATCCACCGACTTACAGCACCAGCTCTAAACATACCCGGTGGAACAAAACGTCGTACGTATACTTATATACAATGTATATGTATTTAGTGTACGTGTTTTTGCGAAAAGAAATGAAAAAACCAACTGCGTCATTGGAATCTTTTTTATACGCCATGTTGGTCTTCTTTTTATTTATTCTTTTATTTTTTTCTTATATTCTCCAGCATGTCTAGTTCTCTTTTATTCGCTTATATCTGCAGGAGAACCGACACTCTCTTGTTGTCGATGATGATAATTTTATATCGATGCTGGGTGAAAGGAACTCAAGGGAATCGATGCACTACTTTTATCCAGATGATAGTAGGAGTAAAAAAATTTTTGACGTGAATCTAGAAAACAATTATTTACGGTGATTATCTTTTGTGAATTTCGATGAATAATGTTTTATAATCCACCGGGTACATGGTGGGCAAGGACGGTCTTTGGGACGCCATAGTCTTTGAGAAGGACAGACTGTGAACTCCGTAACCTGACAAGGTTGCAAGGTCATCGTTCCAGGAGTGTGATAAAGACCGTATTGCAGATTGGCATCAGGCCATAAAAAAAGAAGGGAACTTTTTTACGTGACCACACTGACGTTGTATGACTCTGGAAAGGAGACGGAAGAGTTGGACAAATGACAGCTGATCGCATGCGGGAACCGGAGAACGGAAATCGCGATCGTAAGAGATCAGAAATCGGCAGTAAATCACCATGTGCATGAAAAAAATTTTGCACATCCGGAGGGAGGGATAAAAATTTAAGGCGAGGTGAGTTCTGAAGCTGATAGTTAATCTATGCTTCTATACAGTACGGTGTGTATATAGCCACACTGCAAGTATATATCTATAGGTGTACAAAGTGGAAGCTGGGCTGACTGGTTACTTTCTAAATTTAGGCGTCTACAGTCAGCAGGTGATGGACATTTTAGGAAGTTGGCCCACGATGTGTTTTGTCGAATCAAAAGTTCTCGTAAAACTTATTCCTTATTCTTCCCCTGCGATGATACGAATATCGACTCAACTTATCGTATATACAGTACAGTAGTGTACGCGGGATGGTCACGCGATCGACGAATATTTCCTTATATTCTTTACATTCTCATAACTTCTGTACATAATTTACCAAGCTTTTTTTCTCCCCCGAAAGCTCCGGTGCAACAACGGTCCCTTACACACGAAAAGACGACAAACATTACCGCACTAAACACGTCGACGAATAGTTCCTGGCGCCGACCGACGAGCGTGAGGAGCAAAGTAGGTTTTAGGTCGATGGGGCCAACGGTGTGACCGCGTGTGCGTTGTGCGCAACGGTTCCAATTTTCGACGTAGTATCGGGTCTAGTACCATTTTTTATATCATGTGCCCATTCGATTGGAATTACACATTTTTCAAACCCGATTTTCCCTCCATCTCATACACAAGAGATTCAAGGATGAATTTTCTTACAGTTCCTCGTTCGATCGTACACAGCATACAAAATATATATAAATCGCGCATTCTCAAGTTAAACTCGTGGCGTAATCTGAACAGTATATAATACGTATGGGGTTATCACGCAGGCCAAGTAACTACGTCATATCGCACTGTATTGAAAAAAGTATATGTCCGCTACGACCGCGTATACGCTTCAAGTTCTAATCTGCAAATTTCCCCGACGACGATTCATTTCTGATTTCGGAAAAAATAAAAACTGAACGGATGAAAAAAAAAATGCTGCTATACATTGTAACTCTCAAATCACTTTGATTCTCAGAATCAAGATTATAATTGTCGGATGGATTCTTGTCACGGTGTTTTACTGTTGAAACAATTCTGTTTAGTGTTTACTTAAAAGTTGGAACTAATGGCTGAAGAGGGTGAATTATCATGGATCTTTGTGTCTGTATTGTAAGAAAATTGTTGATTCCTGCATTAAAAGCCAGCGTGTTCATTTCTCCGCTCTCTATGTGAATCCGGTACTACATACTGGTACAACTTTTGTTGTAAACATTTGTCAATTTCTCTAATACTGCTGGTAGTGGGTATATAAGGTATATACCAACCTGCCATGAGTATAAGGGTGAAAAACTTTGAATGGGATGCTCTTCATGTGCTCGCATATACACAACGGATCAAGTTTTCTATACCTGTAAATATATCTATAGCAAAATAGAATACGCGAGGGTAGGTCACGGGAGCGTGGGTGTGCACGCGTACAACTATTCGTACTCACGCATTAATACCGTGACAAATCAGGTACGCATATAAAACCAGGGACGTTTCTATAGAAGGCGCTACATCTAGAGAAAAAGGAAAACAAAACCAAAATATGTATCAATTATGATTAAACCCGTGGATAGACTCTTTTTGGTATTAAAAAACATCCGGGTGAAAATTTACATGTTCGTCGTTTTACACAAAAATTTGTCGAATAATGATATTCGTTGCAGGTACATTTACACAGCGATCGATTAATTAAAGGAAGATTGTGAAACTCGAGGCGGTTGGTATATGTATATAATGCTATATTTTGGTTATCTGAAAAAGCTGCGGGAGGAAATTTCGCCACGGGGCCCTTTCACTTCTAGTTATGACGGTGGTTCGAAATATACGTGGCTGCAGGAGCAGGAGCGAGTCTCTGCACTGATGTATATAAGAGGGAACGAGAAAACGAGAGAGGGACCGGAGTGAGGGAGAGAAGGAGAGGGTGGTGAAGGAGTGGGACTGCGAAATAGAGTGGGCAGAGTGGGAGCGGTAAAGCTCGGCTGTGGCGAGAACGACGACGATGGGATGGGGGTTGAAAGAGCGAGGGGGTGTTTGGCGATATAATGGAAACTCCTACTCGGCGACTGGCTCGAATTGCGCATGCCCCTGGAAGGATGGAAGGGGCAGGGGGAGAAGCGGATAGAAAAAATCGGCTGAGCCAGAGGGGCGGTGATATCGATCGAGGCATCCGAGCTTCCACACCGCCCGTCGCAGTGGTGGGTGCTGCAGGGTGCCGAGCCGACGAGGATGACGTCGGCGGTGGCAAGATCGCAAGGCTTATATACCAAAGTAGTCGACAGGGGGGCAACCAGGCGCACTGCGCCGAAGGACCCTTTGTCCTGCGTCAAATAAACTCAACAATTCAACATCCAGGTAGCCTGTGCAACATCATTCTCATCCATATCTGTAATGTAAGAGTTACGCAAAATTAATACCTAAGGATTGTATACTTTAGATGTGATAATATTCCGTTAAATTTTGACTTTGTACGAAACAAAATTAATCGCCCATGTAAACGATCCGTAATAACATTATTCTTGGAAATCCTCGTCATACGCCCTCGGTGTATCTACCCTGCCAATGATAGGTGGACGCGTCTCACCTTCTACTATCGTTGTGAGTTTCATCACTTTTCCGTACAAGTTTGAAAAGCCATGGCCGACCCGTTCGTGACAGACACTCCTTGCGCTGTGCAGGTTGCCGGTTTAGCGCGGGAGAGTCGACGCGATACTTACATGTATTTAGATACATGGCATATCTGTATCTTTCTATATTTACCTGTACGTAACTACGATGTTGCGATTCCGAGTCCCAGTCGTATTTTTAATCACCGTTTACGTACTGGCTATTTTGCAACTGGTATTTGCAATGAGTTACATGCATGACAGACGTGTAGTATAAGTCATGTACTTACATGTATACACATATACAAACCGTGGTACCAAACCGTCTAGACCATCTAGGATCCAGACTACTATAAAAGCTTTTTCTAAGCTCCATTAAATCGCACGCAGGTACCACGATCAGCGTCTGGGTTAGGTATTCGGAACGTTGCATAATACACTAATCGGTGAGGTTTATTCAAGCTCAAAACATATCAGCCATCAATGATTAGGAGAATGATGAAGATGCAAATGCACTAAAACGTAAAAAAAAGAAGTATTGTTGAAAACCTTGCGGCGACTGCACGGTGCAGAAGAATAAGAAGAAGAAGTAGAGGAAGAAGAGGAGGATCGAAGTTCTGACCTACGTCTGACCTCTACAGTTCCTCCACCTTCCCGCTAAGCAATGGTGCGCAACTCTGCGAGGACGAGGATCGCGTCGTGCTTTTCAAGTCCTGACGCGGGTCCTTTTAATTTAGCGCCCACGCTGCGCCGACGGTGTGCCATCCGCGGACCCATTAGCTCTGTGCATCCTACCTACCTACCTACCTACCTACCTGCCTCCCTGATGGGTACAGGGTTTTCTCTCCTTCGACGTTATACCATATGTACAGCGAAATACATACGCTATATATACTAACATGTACTTCTAAAGCCGTATATACCTATATATATACGTATATATGTATCATAGGCATTAGATATATAGGTATATATGTATGGAATATAACGATGTTGGTCGGTGTGGGAGAACATTTCGTGTTATATATATGTATATAGCAACGACCATGTACTTTATATATGCGTTCAGGAGTATAGCTATATATGGCAGAGGTTGGGGTGGGGGTTTGGGGCGTCGGAGCGTCGGGGACGAATGGGGCGAGCGAGCGAATGGGGAGATGGTTTCTCCCCCAGCGGAGAGTGCGCTACTGTGCCTTTCCCCAACGCGAGGGGGATCGATCCGAGGGTTGTGATATAGCCTTACCTACCACCCAACCTTACCTACCCTCAAGACCGAACTCGAAGCTACCCTAACGTGGGCCCCGAACCCCGAACCCCCGAATCCCCCAACCCATCCTCTTCGCTCGCTACGCATCCAAACTACCTTCTATACCAAAAGGGCGTCCGTCTCCGTACTTTTCCCGGCGCCGCCTAAATCCCACGAATTATGTCCGCTGATATACATAGAAACTCAAAGATTTTACTTCTTATTCATTACATAATATCAATTATTCAATCGTGTCGATACGAAGATATGAGAATTGAGTGGATATCCTCTTCGGAATCGGTGTGTATACTTTTACCATTCGGCGATCATTATCGATATATGCAACAAAATCCGACGGTTTTTACACATTTGCGAGATAATGGTTGATCGCCGCGGGATGAAAAGAAATGAGAAAACCCAAACAGAAAGAGAAAATAAACTAAACCAAGTAGAAACGAATTTCTAAAATTAATCCCCCGTAGGAAGAGAGGAGGTACCGTTTTGAAAACCAGCGTTCGTTCGTTCCTTCCATTCGTTTTGTTCCGTTTCGTTTCGTCCCTCGAATGAAGCCACGACTTTTTAGCGTGGGCGTGAGAGAGACGGTTTCGTTCGTGGATCCACCGAGCAGCAGTATAGCGTAGCGGAGAGCGTATACTCGCATTACTTAATCAAGTAAAACGAGAGGCGACGTCATTCGAAAGAGCGAACGAACGAACGAACGAACGAACGGCGTGAGGGGACAAAGACGGGGGTTACAACGGACAATGACAAAATGCCCCGTTGCTGCTGGGTCTGCTGGTACAGAGAAGGCAAGAAAGTCGCGGTTTACACAGCCTCCGGATGTCTCCGGAAACAGACGCGGGGCTCTTGGATCATCCGTAAGGTTCGATTCTTCCGAAGTTGAATTTGTTCCCGTTATTCTTCGTTTTAACTTTTTGATACTACGTTGAGATTCTTCTCCCCCCTTCCCTCGATTTTTCAACTACAACATACACAAGATCAATCGTCGGAAAAATTTATAAGCGTATTAAATCCACTTGGGAAACGTTCAGGGCATATTTGACTGACCATAACAAAGGTCAATGAAGCACAATAGACCACGAAATTCACGTTTCAACGTTTTTACACCCACGTGCCCGTTGTATAGACGCTATGCCTATACCATGTATGTATACGGAATATTTTTGAATCGATCGAAGTGAGGCAATAGAAAAATAAGACGCCGTACGCCGTTCTTTTCAATGTTCCGATGACTATTTCATTCTTAAATTCTGAATCTGAATTAAAATTTATCCCCGAAAAAATTCTAGATATACTCGTACAGGAGATGATCTACTATGATCCAAAAAATAATTCGCATTATCAATTCGGATGTTTGCAACGATCACACTACAACGATTATTCCGAAGAAGCGTATAATATATTAACTCACTGACCTGGGTCAATCGCTAGGGTCCTATAATAAGGGTTAAATTGATTATGGGGTGATAGGAAGGAAATAACGGTTTCGATATCGATTAAATGATGTATCATTATCCTCTGTACACATATTCTTGCACAGCTGTTAACCGTAACCAAAAATTTCAACTTCGAAAATGAATAATGCAGGATGCATGCGTAAATGGAATACTCTACATCAATTGGACCAAAGTTATACCTTTATATTTTTATTTTTGTTCTCGAAAAATTTACGTAACAGAAGGACATAAAAAAGTCCGAGGTTTCAGGAATTTTTTGAGTTTCGAAAAGTCCTCCAAAAGTTACAGTGGTTTTAAACTTTTTCAATTTTGACAATTTTGTAAAACCTGAAATAATTCTCAAAAATACCATGTCGGATAAGGGCATTTTTGTGCTTGAGTCAAGATAGGCAAGCGCTTTCTTGTTTTTTTTTTTTTTACTTTTTTTCGAAGGAGACATTGAAAAAACTTCGATGGAAGAGTCGAGCATAGTCAGTTAAAAATGTTCATATCTATAACACCAGATTTTTGAAAACTGTGAGGGTGAAACGGTGGTCAAAGTGACATGACATATCCCCATAAAAATTATATATGCATTTGAAAATTTCCTCAGAGATTCTCGATCGGTTGACGATCGCTCGACTGCCGCCCGCCGAGTGAAGTAGGTGTCCCCTAGCTGCCGGTAAAAGTGCAAAAATTTGGCGCCGCGTCGTCTAAAGGCGGGAAAAAGGAAGATCAACGTGGCGAGCGAGAGGGACGCGAACAACCCTCACACGATACACCTATCTATACACGTGAATACCCATGTGGTTTTCATTTATATAGGTATACATACGTAGATTGACGTGCAGAAGATGGTATGAGCGGCACCCGTCAAACTTTGTTACAGGTATATAACGTGTGCACCTATACATGCACCATATTACAATTTGCCTCGTTATATTGTATAATATATCCATACACGTATATACACATTTATACATCAGAAGGTACCTGCAGCAGAAGCACATATCACCGATATTAGCTATTCCATCTACTGCAGAAGGTGATGAGCAGCTGTTTCTCACAGGATCCGAACGTCGTTCGAAGGAAAATGCGATGGATCATGGATTTAGTGTTTAGAGTTGATTAACAAGTGAAATTAAATAATTTACCGTAGCATTAATTGCAGAGTGATGACGATATCATCGTCGCAATTGGCGATGGAGAGTGTTCCGAACGAGGCCTACAAAATTTCGGAGGTCGATATAGGGTAGAAGTAGGAGGGATTCAAGGTCGTCGATATGTTACGATCGTGTCAACAACCTATACCGCGCGACGTGACTTTTGTCATCGTGGGTTGGTTGTATCCGTTCCACCGGCACCACCCCTACTCCCCGTAGCGGTTTCTCAATTAATTTCATTTTCAGCTTCTCTCCCCACGCCGAAACAAGGAGAGAATTATATTCTGGAATTATTCTTAGCGCGAGGATCATCTGGCCTCTTCATCCACCCTCGGCTAGCGTCTCTGCAATACTCAAGGCTATGATATAGACTTGTGCGAGAACGTATCGTAGTACGCAAACGGGATCGATAAAAATTAAAATCAGTTATTAACGTAACAATGCGTAACAATTTAATGTGCATATTTTATTTTGGAATATCACGCACGTACATCATAATCTGCGGAATTTTCATGTATGTATTATACAGCGATCATTTAGTTATTTCTATTTGTGTTCCTTTCGGCTATGGAGAAGCCAAAAAAATGTACATGCATGTGTGTACGAAGCACGTATGGGTGTTTTTTTTCACTCTACACATTGGTGTTTCAGAGTAGCACAGTGTATGTTCGTTAATCGTGAAGAAAAGTCTTCATCGCAGAAGTAACGATGGAGCCCACGTGCTATAGAGTAGAGTGCTATATTAAAGTATAGATACCCACCGATATCACACAATGAAATACATTTATAACATCCAGATCTAATGAAAAATTAGCGACGAAGCTGTCTTATGCCTATTATTACATATACGATATAATACATTATACATATATATGTATAAAAAAAATTTGCGACTGCTGCATATATCCCTCAGGAGTAGGTATAACGTCGTATATAAAAGGAAGAGGGGGTCTTATGCGCGAAGGGATGGTAGAGGAGGGAAAAGCTCCGCATACTTTTTGAAAAAAATTACGTTCACGTGCTCAAATATCACGGACGGTACAAACGGGCACATCCACATCTACATTCGCTGCTGCATGGTAGAGAAGGGAAGATGTGGGGTCGGGGAGTTTTCACATCGCATCCAACATCGACACCAACACGAATGAACTAAATTTCAAACCCACACACGGTTGAACGGGCAACTGGCGGACGTTACCCCCCTTAAACAACCCCTCTTTTCATCCACCAACACAAGCATGCGATGCCAACCCCCGGCACACCTATTCCTGCAGTTCCACCCCAATCTCTAATACATCCCTGTACATATATATATATATCTATATATATATATGTTTAAATGTGAAGTTCTCACGTACGTATATATGTATATACATTGATATACAAACACATAGAAAACGCCTGACAGCTCCGCAGGCGAATGAGGGGAAGCGATCACACGTTCATGGCAATAGTCTGTTCTCCTATGGCTCCCTTCTCCGTGGGTGAAATTCTCCCTCTAACGTTGCTCGATACCCCACCGCTGTCCAACTCGTCACCCCTACTCGTACGTATCCTACGGGATATACTTTGCCCTCTATACTCTCTTCGTCCGCACCCCATAGATATCGCAGCGGCAGCAGAGACACAGCGACCATCAGCATCAGCAGGGGTAGATGGAAAACGGCGGCAGCCTCAGTCTCAAATTTAAATTCTCTATTTTTAGTGTAATTTTTTCAGGGCCCTCTGGCGGCGTGTGGATCCTAATACTCTGCAATTATATTACTGGACAATAACCGTGTAAAATAGATGGTAATAGATGGTCATATTGCAGCGAGAAAATGAAAGAGATTAGAATGTCTTCATCATGTTCTCGATCTCATACATGGCCGAGGGAAACCCTCGAAGTAAAAGTTTTCAGGGAACTATCGGGCCCCCCGATCGTTGGGCCTACTACCGGTTTAAAAACGTGCAGTTGCAACACCGACAGGATGTTCTTAGGTATAGGGAGACCCTATGTGATTTCCTGTCTCTATCCTCTTCATTCTTTCCTTCCCTTTATCGTTCCCCATCTCGATCTGGAATCTCCGATCTTTCATCACCTACTTTCTATCTCCTTTCTTTCTCCTCTGGTTCCTAAGACATCCACTCATTGGAGGTGGGAAACGGCGCGGCATGAAATCGTCATGCCCCGAAGGACCCCGTCTCTTGGATGATGGCAAAGCTCCGGTATAGGGCTTAGAGTTGCTGGTATAGGGCGGGTATAAGGGAACTTCAACGAACGTCGCGGGTTTTGCACTCACGACTATACGGTTCCCAATTTAGACCCTGCTCCCTCCGAACCTTCCAACTTTTCCCCTTTCGTCCCCCGGTCCCGCGCGTTCGCCCCACCTTTCGGTTTGTCGACGTCAGAGGCTACGGGAAAGGGGGAGAAACAGGCAAGTATCTACGTGGAGGAAAAAGGAGGAGGAACAGAAGAGTGGTAGGAGAGCATGGGAGAGAACGAGGGAGATCGCTATGGTTTAAAGTAAAGGAGGAAACGAGCGACGGAGAAGAGGAACGAAGAGAAAGAACGCTATAAGGGAACGAAGAACGTCAGAGTGATTACCGTCTCTCTCGCTGTTAGACAGGCTTCGAGTTCCTCTCTGAAATATTTCTCGGGGAATATCGCCGGCGTCACTGACGACTACGGAGCCTCTGGTGCCGGTTGATGTTGCTGCTGGTTTCTGCTGCTTCTGCCGCTGTTACTGCTATTACCTCTGACGCCGCTTCGTAGCAGAGCAGAACCTGGAATGTTATGTACATACTACAGTAGATGAAGTTTTTTTGTTTTTCTTTAGCTTTTTATTGCCAGTAACGCGCAAGTTCCCGTTAGCAAATAGACATTATTTTTATCCAATGATTATTCTCTACGATATAAAACAACGAACGAAGCCAAACTGATCATACAAATTTTTCAAACACGAATATATCCCTGGCATTGTTTTTTGAACTGAAAGTCAGCAGGAAAGTAACAAATAACAAAACCACGCGATCATGCGGTGGTTCGAGAAGCGGAAACTCACAAAACCCATCCCACCCAAAAAAAACCAAATGTTTTACGCTATTAAAAAAATTGTGATGCGATGTACGAAGGAATAAAAAGTATCGGGTTGGAGGGCCGCGTGCGCGGGCTTCGGGACTCTGGGACTCGGGACTCAGGACTCAGGACTTTGGTAACAAGTATATATACTGCGTGAAGAACAGAAGAGAATCTACCGCAGGGCAAGAACAGATGAACGGAGATCCCTCTCTGCCAGTAGGTAGGCACGGAAAGTCAGTGGTGGTATCGTTGGGGTTCCCGGCTTCAGCCTTCTTGAGTCTTTCTCCTTTCCCTACAAAGCGTCCTTTGTTCACTCCTTCGAGTTTCCCCGAGGACCCCGCGTCCTTCGTATATTCCTCTCCGCTGGTTTCTTTACCGAGAGCAACACAGCAGAAGCAGAGGCATCACTGACGTAACTATCGCATTCAGGACCTCGGGCAATATGCTCATTTCTCGCTGTATTATTTAAAACAGTTCTGGACATCGAAGAAGTTGTAGAAATCATCGAAGTGATCACCGTTCAGGTATATCTACATACTTCAAAGGATCAATCGAAGAGATCTTTGCCCTGCAGTAGGTCACGCGCCGTTTTTTGGTTCTCTCTTTTCGAAGCTTCTTCCAAAAAATCGATAACTCATCTCTATATACGTATAAATTAGGCCCTCCGAAATCAACGAATTCTTTTTTTTAGCTTTTCTCTTCCCCTGACAAGCGCCTGATCCGGAAGTCCGAGAGAAAATTTCGAAAAAGCAGAAAAAACAGGATGAGTAAAAAAAAAATCCCCCTAAAAAAAGGAACAAACGAAAAGCAAAAAGAGAGAAATGAAAATTCACTCAGCCTGTGAGACGGGGCGCAATCGCCGATCCCTTCTACCCTGAGATCGCTACTTCTCCACCCACCCCTGATGCAGCCCGTTTCCTCCCTCGGTCACCCTTTTCCCCCCGGCCTCGACGCTTTCCCCACCACGATACCCGAACTCGACGCCGTCTCCCCTTCGTCAAACCCCATTGGTCGAGACATCGACCAATCCCGAGGGGCCCTGGGACTCGGTGCGTTCCCCACACACGTGGCTGACGTATGTCCATATTCTGGCGCTGCCGCCGTCGCTGCCACCCGCGAAAAACGTCAAAAACTTTTGCCCAAACAGGCCGGTCTTCGCGCCGGCTCTAGCCCGAGCACCCCGAACATCCCGAATGCCTCTCACCGACTGCAACGCGGTAGCTACCAACGACCACGTGGGCTCTAGCTGAGCGCCTCGACGCCGCTTGACGCCACTCGACGATGTTGAAACTTATGGAGGGTTGAGAGAAGGAGACAGAACTCGGGCTTTGCACGAGTGATCCCAAATCTCGTACAAATAATAGAAACTTGATTATCCTACGATAGGTGGTGCGAAAGCGATATAAAGTTGAAATGATTTTCTACTTAAAATTTAACAATACACGTATGCAGTGAATATATTTTGAAAATCCAAACTTGCATACGATAACACTTTTGCAATCGGTTTGTATTTTCATACCCATACATAGAAAATACGAGCATAAGCAACTGAATGAAAAAAGAATTATCATTATATGAGCATAATAAGGAAATACGTATATTGATGCAATATGCACATTGCGTAACAGGCAATGGGAAACGGTATACCCGGATATTTTACATAACTAAGAATATTCTGCACAGAAAGTTTTACTATCGGTACACAATGTACATCAATCATGCGTGCAACATTTTGTAAATTGTATACCAGATAGTTTACCCTGCCAAAATTTTGAGAATTATCATTATCCGCGCTGGCACCATTCACGGGCAAAGTTGACTGCTGAAATGTGTTGAAATTTCACTCATAACAATTTTCATGATGTTCATCCTACTCTCTCTTTATCCCTTCGATGCGCCGATCCGTAAGCACGCCGCGCGCGGATGTTTGATCCCTAGGACTCTGTACACGTGATGCGCTGCAGATACACACCTATGGTGTGGCTGCAGTGTGCATAGGATTTAGCATCAACGATATATGCTTACCGCTTGTTATCCTGCTCCTGGTGCTTCGCGGAGAGTCCACCGTGACCACCAACCATCACTTAGAAAACTGCAGTCTTGGGCTGCAGTTCGCCAAGCGAAATAGTATAGGCTAGCCTATACCTCGATCATCCTGGATCATGCATCTACCTATAAAGTATATAGCATAGCGATATTCCTCATGTTACTTAGGTATTCTTCTCTCTCATACGCACAGATGCGGTGTGTTGATTTAACGGGAAATGATGAAGATTCGTTGTAAATATACTTACTGTTTTCAAAACTATCATACTTCATTTAATCAGATCTGAAGAATTCTGTTGAATTGAAGATGAGAAAAAGAGCTTTCCAATCGACAGAACAGAGTGAAAATGTGTTTGGGGATGATAAAAAAATTAGCCGATTCAAGCACAGTATAAATAAAATAAAAAAGAAATCGCTTATTCTCGACACACCCCGGTACATATTCTCGAGATAAAAACCCGGAACAACTAGCGTTACCGCGCAAAACAATAATATAACGAGGAAAGTGCGCTTCCTGCAGTGGCAGCAGCAGCAGCAGCACCACCTTTCACCATGTCGAACTAGTAGAGCAGTTCCATTGTGGTCAGCCGCTTGAGCAGGTCGGATAAACGAACGAAATCTCGCGAAGTAGTAGCTAAGAGTTCGTAGTCCGACGAACTAGGCTGACTATATGTCCCGTTCGCCAGGGTCCCGTTCGTCAGTTAAATCAGATGACTGACGAACAACGATGAGAAGAATATCCCAACACAAAGAATCAATGGTAACGCAAAAGTAATTGAAGGTGATGCAATGGGGAAAGATCATTTTCAAAAGCCAAAATTTACTCCGCCGATTCTTGTGACCGGCGTGTATCTTTTGGGACCGATGAAGTTACTTGAGACGAAGAGAGTATATTATAAGATAATTCTGAATTTCGGGCGCGCCAGTCGTCCTTGGCTCGGTACAGTATACGACTGGAGGCATATCCTTGAGGTTCGAAGGCTGCTACAGGATTGCGAGACACGCAACTCCGGTAACTTTTTCTAGGAATGAACTGGAAACGCGTCGTTACAGAGAAATCCATACGATTCAATTGAAGCACGATATGTATGTGTTTTTTTTTTTTTTATTAAGAAGTCAGTCCCAAATTGTGGTTAGCAATTTTTTTTTTTTTTTTTCCATTTTTGCCGCTCGCTATATACCAGGTGCCCATTGAATTCCGATCATAATGAAAAAAAAGTTCATTTTTTTTCGTGTTATCTTAGGGCAAAGAAAAAAAAAGCATAATACACTTATGATCGTTGACGATGACGATGACGACGACGACGAACGCGCTGGGAGTGGCGGCGATTCTTGAGTCTTGCGCTCCAAAGTGTGTCGCTGTTGCTGACTATGAGTCAGTCAGTCTTCGACTCGTAAGTGTGCCACAAATATTCCCTCCACTGCCGCGGTATCACCGCAACTCTGCAAGCGAACCTCGTCAGCAGCAGTAGCAACACACAACATGCTATGGCCAGCTCTTACGCCAATGAAAAGTGGCGCGATGGTTCCCAGGAAATTGTATCTGTGGAAGAAGATCGAGCGCGATATATTTTCACAATATAATTTGGATATTTCCATAGAACGATGTAAATTTTGTAGTTTCGCAGACGATCGTCACGTCTTGATTTTCAGTTCAACAATGAGAGAGATAGAATCTAACGCCTATCGTAATCAGGAAAAGAAGAATTATAAGAAAAAAAGCCAGTGTTACTCACCCCCAGAAGGTAGATTACGAGGTGCATGAGCTGGGCAGACAGTATAAGCACGGGAAATGCCAACGCGGATGAACTGCGGTACCGCTATAAACAAACGAACGGCGGAAACGCGACCATCAATGAAAGTTAACGGTCAGCACGCCGGCGTCCCGTATGTACGTACGAAGGGTACGTAGGTAGGAGGTATCTGGCATGTAGGTATATATACAGATAATTCTGTTGGATTGGTTGTTTTCTTCGATAACCTTGGCCCACCCATAGCCGATGGTCCCATCGTCCCAGTTATCTCGCTCCCGATGATCCCTCCGGGACCACCGCAGGTTCTGCACCTTCTTCTCTTTGCTCGAAAAAGAAAGGAAGAAGAAAGAAGGAAAAGAAAAGAGAGAAAACGTCTGAAAATAACGCACGCCGCATACGTGCAAACATAGACACTGACCTGGCTATCGGTCCGAATCTTTAAGGTCGTATACGAAAATTTGCGAGGCACGTATGTCTCAGAAAGTGAAAAGACATTTCACAAGTACGGTGATTTTGGTACAATAATTCAAAACGGTCTGGCGTATGTCCTAATTTTTTAGCAATGTTAAAAAATCACGTGAACAAAAATATTGCGCAGCTAGAGCACTCGGTACAGGCGAATGAAGGCCCGGTGGAATGTACGATTAGATAAAATATACCAGCACCCAAGTCGGAGTTCTTATCTCTGAAGTTTCTTTTTTTTCAACGCCTGAAAGCTGTACCGTTTTTTTAGAGCTTCAAAAACTCGGCCGCGGGGAATCACAGTTAGAAACATATCCCGCTGATTTCAATATCCTTGTGCATTGTGGCTCTAGATATTTTTTAGGGGAAAAAAGAATAAAATAAATCATTTCTTGAATAAAAAGTTTTTGTTTCTTCAAAAAATGCAAAATTAATCAGCTGAACATCGTGTTAATGTTATTTTTTTCTCAAAAAGTTTCGAATCATTTATCCACAGAGATACAATACAGGTTTCCGAACGTTCTGACAAACTAAAAAAGCTCGTTCTCCGCGCATACTATACGACGCAAGAAAGAGTTGGAATTAGCCTGCGCGTGTTGGAAGCCTCTCTGTTGCATGAGTCGGACGTTCGTATAGCGCGAGTTATGTTATGTGTTGTGGCTGTTATAGGTATAGGTGGGTAGAGAGCAACAGCAGCGAGTAGCGAACAGCTTGGAGGTGCGCTAACGTTAGCGCAGTTCTATAGTCGTCGTGCCTGGCTCCGGCGAGTTGAGGCATAGAAGTGGTGTGCCGACTGGAAGTTGGAATGCGGCCGAGCAGGCAGCCTTGAGCTGCCCAGTAGTGCGACTCAGCCTATCCTGTGCCTACACAACTTCCTCCTCTTACTCCTCGCTTCTCTTCATCGTCAATTTCTTCTCCTTCCACTCTTCTCTTCTCCTCACCCAACTCCGTCCAAGTCAAACGTCGCCTCACCGACGTTGTTTAGTGGTCGCAAGTAAAAGATAGGCGATATAATACATTCTAGTGGTAGAGCTAAGCGCTTTGGTCAGACGAAGATCTTTTACCCACTCGAACCGGTCCCCGCGAAAGCTCGTATTGCTCGATGGATACAGAGCTGCATTGCCGACCGGGCTGGGTTCAAACGTCGAGCTTTTTTCCTCCTACTTGGATCATAATTTATCATTGAAAAACATAAAAAGAGAAGATATTCACAAATATTATACATGGGTAAAACTTTTCCTGTTGTATGCGAACTTTCCGGTGGATACATATGCGATACTTACAGCGATATAAGTCGTGCACTTGGTGCACTACATGTACGTACAGTACGTGCGAAGAAAAGCAGGTATTCTGACCCGACCGCAACCCGCCGCAACAAGTAGTCAGCTGCTACGAAAGTCAAGTACGCATTGGAATATCGATTAACGAGGAGTATAATACGTCGTAGGTATCGGAAGATTTCGAACTCGTATATTATGGTATACGAGTAGAGTGACTTTGAGGTTGTGGTAAGATAATTCGCACTCCCGCATAATATTTCAAGAATTCGAATAGGGGATGAGAAGGAACGATGCCAACTTGAGATTTGCAATTTCAACATCTGGAATAAACGGAAGGATATACTACAGCTGACGATGAAGGAAGGGAAAAAGGGGATAAGCTCGGAGTAAGCGCGCACGGCTTTTAGGAAGCCGTGAGGACAGTTTCCAAGCACCGCGTTACGAGGCTAATCTCCGAAACAAGAATTGCGTAAGCATCTCTCTCACGGTCGCTTATATCGCTGCTACTGCTGCTGCTGTTTGTTACTGCTTGGTGCTCGTTTGTACCGGACCTGCCCCAATGTCTCTGTCATCGTCGAGTTTTCGCTGTGGCATACGTCCAACCATGCGTTACGGACCTCTCTCCACTCTCATCCCCTCTTTTCTCTTATCTCTCACGCCATGGGCGCACCTCCACCGCTTCCTCATGCAATTCCGTTCGAATTGTTGACCACTACTTTTCTCGATCAGCTATGTACACCCCGATCAGGTCTTCAAATCGACACGACGTAGGTTATAAAAAAAAGTTCCTCTGCTTTGTCTTCATGCTCTAGCAATTCAGAGTAAATGTAAAAAAGTTTTTGCAGAGTTTGCTTGATCAAGTTATGACCTCTCGATGATACTTAAGCCAAAAATAAAGCGAAGCGAACCGAGATATTGCGGCAGAAGCAGCAACAGTAGAAGCAACAACGCTGATTGTAAGTGAGCGGGCGAGTGAGTCTTGTATTTGTAACTCATGGTATGTTTACTGCGAGAACTGCAGAGCTCGCGTGACTCGTGTATTGGTATGCGTTTACTGGGACACGTTATCTACTCGCTGTTAATATGTGAGTTTGTTTTTAACGCGCGGGTATTTTGAACCAGCGAATCGGCTATCTTCGGCTTTGAAAATCCTGCGCGTATGATTCCCGCGTGATCCGTGAGAGCGGCAGAGGTGCTACAACGAGTTCTACTGATCTGCCGAAATTTTACTTTGGTATGTACACACATAATATTTTGAATCCAAAAAATAAGGCGGAAATCGCGCATTGAGCAGAAGCAGCTGAGTCTCTCGCTCGTTGTAAGAGAGATAAGCAAAAAGTTGAAGGCAATTCATCGCTGATAAGATTCTTTTATCGGCGTAGAAGCGTTGATAAGAAGACGTCAGAAATTGGACTAAACATAGGAAGACCTTCGAGAACAAGTTGCAAATTATCAGCTCTAATTTTAACCCTTGTTTAAAATTGGTTAGTATAAAATGAGTTGAAGATTTTATTTTCAGATGTAAGGACGTCGCTCAACTTACAATTAGTTTCAAATCGTTATCGATGCATCGATATAAATGAAATCGTTTCGCCTGTGAAAATTGATTCGAGTTTAGGAGCATCGTGTATATGATACATATATAAATCGAACCTTCGGAAGTTCGACGCTATCTGTTTATGCGTCCTCATGTTTAATCAGGGCGTACGTTATTCTGCACACAGCGCTGCTACGGGTCTTTTCGCGCGCGTTTCGCACCGCTTTATAAGGGTTGAAGCTGATGGGACAATTTTCAAGGGTGAATGATGCAAAGATTGCAAATTTAAAAAAATCGAAATTCCGTATGTAATCGTTTATATACTTCATCGCTCTCATACTGCAGGACAAGAGAGTATATAATTTTACGTATGCGGCATGTTTATATAAGCCACAATTCTCGCGGCCGTATATACAACAAATTATATTACGACGACGACGACAAGCGCGAGTCTTGCGTCAGCAGCGCGCCGATCCTTTTCGGTTCTATATACAGCATTAGCCAGCAGCGCTAGCTTTCAAAATTTCAAGTCAATTTTTATCCCTATTCATTACGTTTATCAAAAATATTTTTTTTGTTTTTCTCTTTGTCTTTCAACCTGAAGAGTAAAACCGTACACTCGACATAGAGCTCAACGTACACGAAGCTACTGCGCAGTCAAGAACTGCTGAAGGTCGTCGTTATACTGCGACAAGCAAGACTCATTATCGGCTAGAGAACGAATGAAAAACGAGCCGTCTCGATCCGCCGTCGGTACTCAGTGCAAATTAAAAAGAAGGATAAAATGTATGAAAATTATAATCATAATAGTTTGCATTTATACGATACCACGTCCAAAAACGTATCGGGAAAATGTCACGAGTTATCCGTCGCAAGTGGCGGCAATTACACGGCAGTAGTATCAAGAGGAAATAAAATTTACTCATGCATACCATAAAAAATCAGAATCTAGAATGAAAAAACAGAGACATTATACCCTCTGATCAAAACGTATTTGAGATCACGGATGAGAGTTTTAAATGTGTAGACTAAGGAAGATTTGAATTTTTCCTCGTTGATCAGCGGTCTTGATTTCTGGGACGTATAGTGGTTATAATATCGCATGATGTATACATATACATATGTATGTAGATACATATGCCGCAAGTTTCTAGATTCACGTACTATATCGTTGTAGCATAGAGCGTTTTTAGTATTGCGTACGGCAACACGTACCGTACGATTACTCGGTGAATCGCATCACGACGTAAAGCAGCGCGGTATTTTTCAACTCTTGGATAAATTTGCGAGTTTGAGAAAACAGAATTCTTTGGTGCGCTGTTGGAAATAAGTTGCACCATAAGGAACAGAAACGCAGTGAGCAAAAGCAGACGGTTTGTTTCAGCAAACTCGCATAGTCAGACTCTCAAGAGTCAGAATCAAAGTCAGAGTTCTCGGTGAGCAACGCGGTGAGTCCGAGTCACGCAATGACGTAGCTTCTGGCTGGCCAGTTTGCTAAGGTCCTTCCAACCGCTCCGCGCGGTGGTAACGCAGCAATATCTTTAGAGTCTGCTGGTTGCACGACTCGTAAGTAAGCAAGCGAGTCAGCAGCAGAGGTAGTTTTCTCCGAGATATCCCGATGTGAAACGAAGAACCAAACGAACTATGGAACGGAGGAAAGAGGTTTCTGTATAACCGACCGTCTCTTTTCTCGCAAAAGCCCGCAAAACCAAGCAATATTTTAAAACTCTTCTCTGCGCTGCAATGAGCAGTTTTGAGATAAAGATGAATCCCGAAGTCGCTCTCTCCGTTGGATCGAGAGCCGATGCATCGAATTTAGATTTTTGATGTTCCATCCATGCTTATGATTTCTATACCAGTATCGTAGTTTTAAAATATCGTCTACGAGCTTAGAATTGTTCATGGTCGTCGCTCGAAGTTCTCTTAATATCTACGACGTCGTACACATCGCAAATCGGTTGTAACTCACGGATCGGGAATTTAAAAAAAGGTGAAGGAAAATTGAAAAAAATAAAATAAAATACCGATCTCATCAAACAATTCGACAAATCCGATAAAGTGGTGTAATATCGAATATGTGAATAAAAATTGTAAAGTTTTACGGGACCCGGTTTAACGGGTAAATAATAAAAATGTTTGAGGTGAATTTTCTTAGGTTGCTAACCTGTATACCAAGCAGTAAAGGCTCCGCTACTGGTAGAGAGAATACCCAGAGCGTTGTCTGTGAATGCTGGCCGTGAGCTCGAGGCTTTAGTTTGCCTTCGTATATACCAACCAGCCAAACGAACGAACAGCGGCGAGCGAGCGAGCGTTGGAAGCGAACCTCGGAGCACAGCAGAACGTCGACGTTGGCTTGGTAGTGGTGTTCGTGTTCCTGTTGGTATTCGTGTCGGTGTTCGTCATAGCGGAGTGCAGGTGGGCCGACAAAGGGCGGAAACGTCCGATCGGGGCTCCGGGGGAAAACTGAGCAGCCGCTAGCGTCGCCTCTGCGCTGCTACTCGGTGGAGAGAGACTGTTGTCAGTATTCAGTAATGCTTTGCATGGCTGGCTCGCCAGTAGTAGGGTCGGTGAGAGTTGTTTTTCAGTCGCGAAGTGATCGTGTGGTGTTTGCGTACCGTCGTCGCCGTCGTCGTCGCCGTTGTTGTTCTTCTACTTCTTCACCACCGCAATCATCTTGTTCTTGTTCTCGTTATCGTTCTCCAAATTATTATTACTACAATACAAATACCACATCTGCTACTTCTGGCTCTGTTACCGCTGCCTCTTCTGTCGCTGCTGCCGTTTCTTACACGACTTATAAAACCCGTAAGACATTTGCTACTACACATCTTAAACTTCTTCGTCGACGTCGTCATCGTATTTTCTGGAGCACCGGATCACAACCAGAAAACCCGAAGAAATTTATACCGTCGGAAGTTAAAATCGTGCACTGTGACCGTTTATTAAAACTCCGTAACGTCTCAACGAGCCGACAAGAGGACTTGAAAAATTTATAAAATTACGTCTGATATATATAGATATATTTAAAAATTAAGAATACGGTGCAACACTAACAACGTCTATGGTTAACGAACAGTCCAAGATGCTGTCATCAGTGCTAGCGAAATAATAATGTGGTGCGACGTTAACCAGGTGAGTCCAAAGTGGATATAATTTAACAAGTTTTATTATTAAAATACAAATTTACAAATACGTCGATGTAAAGCAACCCGAATTTAAGAAGTCACCGCAATCTCGTCATTCTCTGACTATTTGAAAGGCGACTTCAACCGACTCTGTAAGTTTTTAATAAAGTAAGGGTGTATTTCGGAGAAGCGTTATACCTGTCTCTCACAGCCAAATTCGAAAGTGTTATTACGCTAGACAAAAATAAATTTCAAATTCAAGTGCGAGGTAGAACGTTATCCACCTACCATTATACACGTGGAGAACTGGGAGGTGATAACGAACTAGCGAGCTCATAGTAAAAATCCAACGAACCATCCTTATTTTCGATCGGGATATTATAATATAGGGTAGGAACGGAAAAATAATTCTCAGAAGTAGATTTTTTTATTCGGGTTTTGAGATAACTTTAGAAACCACTTTTTTATTTAGTGGAAAAAGGTTTCTCGGGTTAAAAGTGCATCGGGTATTTCATTGCTTAGGAATTGTGTAAGACCCCGAATTCGTCCAAATCACAATAACTCGATCCTTGTAGCTTTCCATCTACAGACGTCGTTGGTTATAAATTATCTGTACGGAAAATGAAAAGTCTTTCAAAATGCGTTTTAATTTAACAATTTCGAGTCCCGGTACCGTCGGACCTTTAGAGGTAGTTAGGAAGAACGTCAGATTTGACGCGTGGTAACCTCGTGTGCAGTTGTTTGAATTCGAGCGATCCCGCGTTTCCTTGGCGGGCAACGGGCGCGGAGAGAAGAGGCGAGGAGAGGAAAAGAGAAGAGAAGAGTGGCGAGGTGAGGTGGCTGCAGGTCGTCGGGCGCCCAATGGGTCGGCGGGGTGAGGCGCAGTGCCGCTCAGGGGGGGAAACAGAGGCCGAAGTTAGTAGTCTCTTCTTTACTTGGCCGGCCATAGAGGAAACTTAACGCGCGTCGGCGACGAGGAGCTCCGCGATGTTGGGTGCGGGCTTAGAGGGGAATGGGGGAGCCAGTAGTTATGACCAGCCATCGGGACGGCGTCGCCATGGGAACGGGAACAACAACAATTCCACAATTCCTTCAGGCTCGTTCTTTTTATCGAGACTTTCTTTCTCTCTCTCTTTTTTTTCCTTCAGTTTTTTTCCCCCCTCATATATTCTTTCGTAACCCGTGGAATATAGGATATATATATTCTTTCTTATTTATTATTATTATTATTCCCGAAAACTCATAATAGTGATGATGAAGACGATCATGACAAACTTGTCTATTCTTTTGGGAATATGTTGATTTTTGTTTCCTAATTAAGTTTGGGATTTTTTTTCATTCTACTTGTTTTACTTGTCAGCTGCAGTTATCGGATTCCGTCCCATATATTATACCCTTATTTCTGATATAGATTATAATTAATTTTGGTCTCGTTGACGATATCTACTGCAGACTACTACTGCTGCAGGTAGTTCCGCAGTTTTTAATTAGCAAAGAAATATTGTTCGTTCGATCTAACGCTTTCCTCCTCTGATCTGATTAAACAGTTAATTGGCACCGCGGGAGCTAGACTGTCATACGATGCACTCTAGAAATACGATTTTACAGCCTATATCGACATATTACATACAACGTATGACATATAAAAAAGAAAAAAAAATTCGTCCATCACTTGCAGCTATTCCACATTGTAAAAAAAAAGTAAGAAATGTTCATAAAATTTGGCATCACACCCGTAGTGTGCATAATACACGTCATATACATACACAAAACTTACGTTAGCCGAATGCATTGCTCCTTGGAATACTCGTTACGTAACCAACCATACAACCATATTCGACAGAGGTTCTCAAAAGCTTGAAAAAAACACCCTGTGAAGGAAAATATGAACGTAGTTATTGAAAAGCCGAACAACGTCGCTGATTACCATTGAACGTATAGGTATAGAAATTCGGTTGAATCTTTCTTGTGGTCACTTTCAGAGGATCGAGCGGTATTTCGTCCACGTGATAGTTTCGGAGCAATGAATAATCGGGCGGGTTGAAATAGTTTAAAATTTGAGGAAAACATTGACCTGCGCCGGGTACGTCGGAGGTCCGATAGGAGTAATATTATGAATACACTAGTGAGTTAGGGACGCCCCACTACACGAACAGGTCTCTCTCCGTTTCGCTAAGAGTCGCTGACTGAACGGCCGGCTGCAGTATAGTGAACCCAAAGCCCATTAATGAGAGTTATCGACGCACGATCTGTCAATAGACCCTCCCCCCCATTCATAAATTCGCCTGGCGTTGCACAGTTTTGCCGCAAAACACGTGGTCTTGATTTACGCGCGTATTGTGTAAATACCTACAGATATATACGCGTGTAACAAAACATTCACATCATAACATACTTGTAACCACTATACTTGAATGTGCTGTCGCAATGACAGGCACAAACTTAACACACCCACGTTCTCAAGTTTGGCGCTCTTTTTTTTTTACTTTATTTTTCTTATCACCTATGCGGTACTTTGAAAGTATAATCCGAACGTGTTCACACTAATACGCACGTATATATAAATAATTTTGGGAAGGTCGTTTTACAAGGAAGACTGTAACGAATTTACTATTATGATGTTGTATACAGAAACGTGTTTGATAGTAAATAATTTTTACATATAGGAACATCAAAACAATCGTCTTCCTTAAACAAATTATCGTAACGCCTAACGTAATCTGACGTATGATACGGCGAAATGTGATGAAAACTTTGTCTTAATTTACTCCTCCCAAACGTCCATATAGCATAAATATGACACAATGTAGCACAAGACAGTATAACCGTGCGTGAACAAGGAGATTGCGTAAACTTTGTTTTGTACAATAGGTTCTACGTTATATCTTACCCTCGGGTTAATTGACGATGTAGTAACTGATTACCGTACGCTTTAATTATTTTTACCTGATAATGTAGAAATTCACGAGATGGAATAACAAAAGAAATAATTTGTACGTATAGTTAGCATTAGGGGTAGAATAATTTCTATACATTACGTAGCGAGCTTGAAGACGTTTACCAAATATACGGCGAGACAATCAAACCTATACGTGAAGAGATAATGATAGAGAGAGAGAGAGAGAGAGAGAGGGGATGAGAGTGAGATGAAATTAATCGTCTAGATTTATCCACCTGTCACCTACTCCTCTTCGGTTCGAGTTAATGTGTAATACACGTACGAAGGTATACGTTAAGGTACCTGGATATTTTCTCGTTGTAGGAATCCGCGCGACGGCGGGTCGTTCGCGCGCTCTGACTGTCTCGGAAACAGAAAAGGCAGAAGCACGTGCACCTTTAGTTGCACACGTGCCAGTCACATTTCTGTCGACAATACGTTATATATAGTACCCTACCACTATACTATACACATATGAAGCGAGCCAGTTCTGCACCCACAACCGCACATACGCGCGCATATAAAGAGAGCGAGAGAGAAGCAGGTATTAGAGAAGGAATATACCGGGTGGAAAAGGGGGAAGGGGGAGGAAGAGGAAAAGGGGGGCGAGGGAGAGGGTGGGTAGATAGAGAGAAAGAGAGGAGGGCAGAAGCAACAGCTGACGATACCGCGAAGTGTGTATATATGCATACATATATGTATTCTTAAGTATATAGGGCGAAGAAGAGGGTGTGCAGCGGTAGTTGACGGATACCTTTACGCTCGTACCGCAGTGTATTGTATGTAAAACATGGGTATATATATGAGTAGATATACCTATATAAAAGCACATATAGTACAGTGGAGGGTGTGAGTACCTTGAGGTACTACACGTATACGTGTACCTATATGCATACCTATGTCATGAACGTCGCACGACAAGTAAGTAGATAAACACACCGGGGTCCGGTTCGTAGTCTCCGCGGAATCTCGCGATGCACCGGCAGCATGATACGTATAATGTGATATGTATATAACATACACGTACATACATATACGGATAAAATATACGAACACGTACGCGATGCATCATCATCGTAAAAGAGTTTAAGTTTTTCGCGGACTTGCTGAATGTGCATCGTTCGTATGTATGCGAGTAGGTAGACTTACCCTTCCCCCTTACGCCTCGCTTTCCTTTTAGTTTATCCCCTCTCTGATGTTCTCTGTCCTTTTCATTTCTCTCCCCTTTCGCGCCCCCAAGTGACCGCCGGCTCACCTCACCTCACCTCCTGTTGATGCTGATGCTGCTGCACCAACGGCCGATGCACTTCGCCGCTTCCATGCTTTCATGCTTTCATACTGCAATTCAGTCGGATTCGGCTCGGATACCGACGAGGTTGATGATATGGCTCGGCTCTCGCCGCGACCAATTTGTTGCACATACTTTATATTTGAAAACTCGTGAACAATATGCGACAATTATGTGGTACCAATGCATCGATCTTACTCTGAATAAAATGCTTTTTCATTCCTGCAGATCTATACGTACATTTCTCGACGTTTCACTGTCTTTGAATCATTTCTTCTTTTTTCTTTTCGATTCGGTGACCTACGAATTTAAGGAAAAAATCGTTCCAGCGCACCTGTCCTGAAACGATCTCGTCAGATTCGAGATTCTTGGGAAAATGCAAATTATTATCGCAAGATGTTGATCATTTTTACATCGAATGCGTCGGTTGCAGACGTCGCCTCGTTTCATAGAATAAATTGATGTCTTCGTCCGCAACAAACACACGTGGCCGTTTCGACGATTGCTGGTATCGCTTACCCATCTTTTTTCTACTTCAATTTTTTTACATCAGTTACTTATCTGTCACCTATATAACTTTACCTAACCTACCTTAGATATAATCATCCCGCAGAATATCGTACTCGCCTGTATCTCTTATACATGCCTACGTACGTGCAAAAAACAGATGTGAACATCCTCGCTTTCTTTTCTAATTTCTTTCCTTCTTTCCTCCCTCGGGATCAGATCGGACCAGACGAGACGAACCGCGTATTTCAAAGATCACGTTCCTTGCGAATCTGAACGCACGTTGCTCATGCTTGTAACTATTAACCAAATGTTGAATTATATTGTGAACCTACACCCTATGGTAATCTTGGCTTAGTTCGGCTATTTTGACGATCATTTTTCTCTCAAGATGTTCATCATTTGAAATTTCGTAAATTTTCATCCCGCGTCGCTTGCACTTGATCTTTTTTCGTTTACAATAGATGTGACGTTTGCAACGGGTGGTGCACTTGCTGGTTAGTGGTTAAAGTAGCCACGTGGTGCTGAGGGACCTATAATCGCTCTTTCTCCTTCTCTTCATTTCTCTCTCTCTCCTTCTCTCTCTCCCTCTCTCTCTTATATCCTCTTTTCTCCTCGATTCAAGCCCTACTACCGCGTATACATATATACATAGATTTCCCGCGTTTGCACACAGGTGGCACTACCACTCATCAGTCTCTCTCCTATCTATCCTTCGCCTTCTGATACGAGGAGTAGATGCTGGTTTTGTGGAGGTGGAAAAGAGGAGGGTCGAGTCTTCCGAGTGTCGTTCAGGGCTGGAAAAGGGGCGGGTTGTTATGATATGCAAATCCAAGAAAGTATATTTGGTGCAGCACACGATAGCACACCGTCTACTAGAAATACGATAATAACAATCCCATCCCACCTCGCCACTTTACTTACGACTACATATATCGGTGAAAACAGTTGCGAAATACAAAAAGTATCCAAGAGTCACGTTTCACTCAATCGAAAATCCAGCGCTGGTTTCTTTTCTTCCTTCTTTTTTTATTTATCACATTTCGTTTTACCGTCTTCTTTTGGGATTGAAAATAATCGCACGCGCGAATTGTCGCTGCGTTAAGAGGAATTATAGAGGAGAGTTGCACATGCACGCATCTATGGTGGCGATGCAGCAGCGTAAAGATGTAAACGCAACGACGTCACGCCGCGAAACGTCAAGTGCTCAGAATTCTTTATAATCAACTCTTTTTTCAGACACACAGTTTTCTGAGTTTACGCAATTCCACGTTTATTAGGGGCGGCTGATGACCCTTTTTCTTTGTTTTGTTTCCTCTCCCCCTTCCCCCGTACTACTACTACTATTACTGCTACTACTACTACTACTACCACTACTCTATACCTCCACCCTCATATTCACTACTTAGTACCTATAGATCACTCTTGATTATTCTCACAGACAACCAGACCACCATAAGCTTCCGGTTTACCCCCAAGTTACGCAACCATCTGCCAACGACATACTTACCCAGATCCTTTATGTATACTGTTCAGTTCGAACACAAACACGATGATCACGAGTGTGTCGCGAAAAATGATAGAATGAGGTATTCACGTTGTGGGTCCTAAGGGTTGTTCGGTATCATCCGACAGTTGTATAGCAATGCTATATAGATCATAATTACCTATTTTCTATTAATTTATCTCTCACCTATTGTCGACATGTCTTCTTCCATTCGTTGTTTTTTATTTTTATGCACTTTGCGTTATGCCCATTCGCAATTATATATTTGGCTTGAAATATTAAGCGAAGCCATCAGTTTTTCGGATGTGCGAGGGGTTGAAGGAGAAGCGGAGAGGAGCGAATGGGGGATGAAATGGGAGGAGGCAGGCGCATGCGGTGTGTTACGTTATATAGTATAGTCGTCGTCGTCGTCGTCGTTGTCGTCGTTGGTGGAAACTGGAACGTTTCGCTGGCGTAGGGGTTAATTGGACGCTGGCGCCGCGACGGCGGCTCGACGAAGTGAGGCCACGTGCGCCTGCTATCGAACGAACGAACGAACGAAACTCACCCCCTACTTCCACCCTCTCTTCGCCATTCTCCAACCCCTCTCGGTCCAACACACCTCACGCAACCCGCACCCATACTACCCCTCACTATACTCCACCGCTGATCCGCCGCCTCCTTTCTTCCACCCCTATAACGAAGCAGCTCTCTTCGTCCTGTGCACATATACGTATATATATATATATATATATATATATATAGACTATGCCGCGGTGACGTCATATACTTAGGACACATCTATATACTACGTTATATATATATAATTGTCCATATAATGTATGAATATCGTATATACATATACGTAGCGAATGATCCAAATAGATTGCGCGCGTTTGTTTGTACGACTTGCAAAGGTACCAACCACCACCCCCGCTATCAACTACCCCGACGTAACGTAAATATATACCAATTATGTATATGTGCATATAAGTGGGATACCTGTACGAATTATGTGTATAGATATATGTATATGGTCTATACCGATACGTATATGTGCGTGCGCGCGGGAAAAGAGAGAAAAGGGAGGGTAGGGATCGTACACAGAACTCGTGTATCGATCGAAACTTTGAAGTTAGATTCAGCCCATGGTATAAAATATCGACTCGCGTGACGGCGTTACTCGCCCCTGCGCCCTTGGTCTCTCGGAGTCACTGGAAAATTCCGTCAATGTTGAGAGGGGGTATTTCCTGTTTTTTTGAGGCTTTTTTCCCCCTTTTCTTTTGATTAATCTGTCGAAATTCTACGATTTTATGTTACCCCAAATCTTGCTTTTGGATAAATGTATATAATAATCGAGGTGCTGCTGCATCGTTGCGTTGTATTGGAAAAAGGAGCTACGATATGTAGACCCATCGATACATGCATATACACATACATGTATGTGTATATCAGGTGCGTTGTGTAGTAGATATAGTATAGATAGGTGTGTGTATACACATATGCCCCATGCTCATTGCTTATGTGGACGTACATAAAACGTAAAACGTAAAACGTATAACGTATAGCGTATAACGTATAACGTACGTAGAGTGAGTCTCGCAGCAAGAAATTCCTTAGAAACGCCGGAGCGCATGCGTGCAGCAGAGTGAGAAACGACGAGGACGTCACATCCTCTGAAACCAGTTTCACAGGGACGCAACTCTCCGAATCTCTGTTCTCCGTTCCTCTATGGGTTCCCTCTACGTTCCTCTACATTCTATGTTCTTCGCTCTCTTCTTTTTCTCCCCCCTACATCCTTTCCTTTCCGATTCTCTCCTTTCTCTTCTCATTTCACCACCGATGACACCCCTTATTCCTCATCCCACATCGTTTGAGAAAGATCTTGCCTTTGCAGGATCATTATACGCGTGAATAAGAACAATTTTTTTCTCCCCTTCCTTCCTCTCGCATATTATAGGTACTAAAATATAAAATCGCGATGGATTTTTATGTGTCGAGGGTGGTCGGTGTATATAAGCGTGGCGTGGGAATGCGATGATCGTTGACTTTTATCTATAGATTTATCGCGTAGGGAAATTTCAGATCGAATAATAGTTTTTTTGTTTTTTTTTTCGTACTTCGTAGATCATGTGCAATGCGAAAAAATTGCGACGGTATGAATTATGGAGAAAAAAAAAATACAAAAATTTACAAATGAAAAAAGATGAATAAAGATGAATAAAGAGAATTCGAATCCAAAAAAGTATAACGTGATGACAAGATACATGGTCTAATATCAGACCCTAATCCGAAAGCGAGCTTATCGAAAATTTGCGTTCGCGGCCTTGTGAAATTTCACCCACCTCGCGGAGGCGGTGTGGCAGCTACGCAGTGCGTATAAGCGGTTCAACCCCACTTCGAAACGTGGGAGCAGAGTAAAGAGAACTGAGGGAGAAAGAAAGGGAAGAGAAGGGAAGGTGCGCGTTTTTGGGGCGCCCGAAACTCAACTTTTCCCAATCTCCCATCTTTCTCATTCTCATTCCCTTCATTTTCTCATATCTCTTTCTCTGTCTACTTCTCTCTCTCTGTTTCTCTCGCTCATTCTCTCACTCTCTCTGTCTCTGCCGAGCTACAGCGGCAACGGAAAATCTATACGAGGAGGGGAGAAGCAGCAGCAGCAGCGCGACGGTGCGCGATACAGGTTATTCCACGTATTCTTGTACAGCGATTATTAGAAACCTCCCTTAATAAAAATTTTTTATTCACAAAAAACAAATTCAAAACACCCAAAAATTCGCCGTGAATTCGAAAAAAAAAAAACAGAACAAATTGCAAAATGATAAAAAAAAAAAAAAATAAAAAAAAAAGAACGAATGAAAATTTGTCTCGAATAAAGAATAGTAATAAATTCTATCACCGCATATATCAGCATCCATATGAGAGCTTAAAATTTGACAGACACGTGCAGTCTCGAGGACGGTATCCATGTGAGCCAGCTGGTATAACTGAAAGAAAATCTATTCGTCACTGACCACTGACAATACGTGTTAGTGGAATATTTACATAAAATTTGTGTAACACGATGATGACGCTCTGCGCGGGCGTTACGTAGTATATACATACATATATGTATATATATACACTTCAGAAACGATAACCCAGACGATTTCAAAGGATCCATAGAACCCGTGTTATATTCGATCTAATTATCGATGCTTATCGTACGATGATGATAATAATGATAATGATCCATGACATATCATGTAGGTGATCGCCAAATTATTTGAATGAATGAAAATCAATATCTTCATTTCCATAGAGTATCTAAGAAATGGTGGGTTATATCAACAAAAAAAACAGAATTTAGGATTGAAATTTATGAACAAAAAAGTCTATTTTGGGGATCGAAATAGTCGGAGAGGTATAATGGAACACCCTGTACAGATATAGAGAGCGATGTTACACATACATGGATAAATATTATACGTAGATATGTATTATACGCGGTATATAATATGTGATATATACATACATACACATACATAAGCGTACATGCACATAGTATACATACAGAAGGGGTCGGACAAGGAAAGGTATATAACTCCTGCATGGGGCGTTGCCATGGCAACCCCTACTCGTTTCACCCCTCTCATACCAACAATTCTCGTCAACGAGTGAGGGAGAGGAACAGAAATGGGATGGTAGGTAGGGTAGAAATGTGTGCGTCTCTAAGTTATATATATTATATACATATATCTGCACGATATACACCCGTAGGTTCGGCAGTCGGTCGTTGTATGTGGTGGTAGTAGAATTGGAAGTGGGGCTTGCTGCGCTCGTCATGCGCTCGCGCAGTTCTACGGGTGAGGGAAGAAGAGAGGGTGAGAGGGCGAGAGGGGGCGACGAAGAGCGCTCTGAGAGAAAAAGAGAGAAAATAAAAAACGAGAAAAGGATCGACAGCAGCTACGGCCGGGGGATTCAAGGGGGGGCGATGCGGGGTTAAAAGAGAAAGGGAAAGAGATACAGAGGAAGGCACGGCGCCGCTAGTGCAATCAACCCATTTCTCCTTCCCTCTATCAGCCCCTCCCCAAACGTCCTATTCTCTCCATCCCCCATTTCGCATCCTCCTCAGTATCCCCCAATCCCCAATCCCCCAACTAAGGGGCGAAACTACCCCCTGAAGTAAGACAGGGACAGATATATTGCAGAGGGAGTTTCACTCGGGATATATATAACAGGGCTACCTCGAAAAACGGACAGAATTACAAGAGATTAGATGCGAACGTCCTGCAGTAATGAGACACCCCACCTTCGCAAAACCACCCCCTCCTCCCGCGCTACCTCTTCATACCTCTACATACATCATATTTCTCAAACGTACGTGAGACGGTGCAATGAAGCTGCCTGCTGCTGCCTTTAACTATAATAATATATAGAATCCAAAAGAATAAATAAATACAAAGAAAAACGGTACAAATAGATAAAATAATCAAAAGGAATAAGATAGAGTATAGTAAGAATAATAATAATAAAAAATTATCATCCATTCGTAAAAAATTAATACCCTAACGACAAATACATTTTTTTTCGATTATAATATTTTATATTTCATGGGATTCATTCCTAGTTTCTTACGCCTGCCTATATCTGCTTCGTTAGTTTCGAATCTTACTAGTATACGTATAGGTATAAGAAAGAAGCGTCGGTCGTCGAGCAGTTGCTCTATTCTCTCTCTCGAGAAAACCAGTTTGGTGCGCTGCCGCTGCTGTTGCTTTAGCTTTAGCTGTAGCTATAGCTGGCCAGTATGATCACACAGCAAAACCACCATGCACGCACACAAGGCGGGTTTCGAACCCACCCGAAGTACGTACGCTATGCCTGGCGCACGTCAGCTAAACTAGAAAGTTGCTGTTGCTGTTGCTGCTGATGTTCAGCCAACGCTGAGAGATATATCGTACATAACATTATTACACATACGTAGTATATTATAATTCTGCTAAACCCCAACAGCGATTAAATTAAAAATAAATTAAAAAAACTCCTCGAACCAAGCTGTGAAATGTATAATTTTTTTTCTCGAACACGCGTCCAACTCCTATCATTGTTAGCTGAAGTACTTTTGCAAATTTTTTGGTGTGAAAATTTGTTTTTAATTTGAAAAAGCTAGTATTTCTTATGAAAATTCTGCTTTTCAAGGTGGCACGCATTTTCTACCTCTGTGACGATTTCTGCCCCATTCCTTTGGTAGAAAGTCTCTCTGATGGTAAAGGCATGCTAAAGGTATTCGTTTCGTTCGTCGTTGACTCGACATCAGCGGTACTACCACTACCACTACCACTACCACTAGAAACAGCAGCGGCAGCAGCAGCGGCATTGGTGGCAGCAGGCGAAGCTGGGAACGTGGGTATCAGCACGGAACCGTCTACAACGCATTTGTGCTGTGTTGCCACGTTTCGAAGTTCTCTTCTTCCTGCGTGATCACAACGTTGCCGGTACTCAACTGGCGGGAAATCTAGGTTTCGAAACAAAATATTTCTATACGTAGTCGTGACGTTACAGTTTTCGACATAGAAGAATAAAAGTAACGTTCGGAAGATTGTACGATTTATTATTGATGGTAAGCTAGTTTTCAAAATTTTTAACAATAGAGAGGAGTAGCGTCTATGCCGATGTTCTAAAAATAAAATTTTCAATTACTAACGCGGTTTGGAAATGTTTCTGTAAAATTTTAAGATCAAAAACGTAGTACATGGATAACTTTGAAAATAGATGATAGAAAGGGGGTTGCGGGTGTCGCGACGCTATTCAGGGGGAGGGGACTTTGAAAATAGGCTCCGAAATATGCGCCCGTCGCCCCCGGCGTCTGCAAGGTAGCGCCGCGTCGTCGTCGTCGTCGTCGTCGTACCATGCGATGCGATGCCGCGTGAAGCGAACGATGGAGCTGTGGGACTTTGCCGTCGTCGAAGGCGGGCGGTCGGACAGAGAAGAGAGAATGAGTAGGAAAGACGAGGGGGGGAGGTGGAGGGTGAGGACGCAGGGAACGTACGGTTTTAGACTTCGGGCGGCGCGTCGGCGTCGAGTTAAAAATAACAGTACAGCCGGCCGTCCGTCCGCCCGCCCGACCAGTCAGCAATCCAGCCAGCCGTCTCTCTACTGCTGCTGCTGCTCTGCAACTAGCTGCTTCATGCCAGCAGCTACGATACACGCAGCAGTTCTCATGATGATGATCATGATGGTGATGATGCTGCTGCGGCTGCTGCTGCTTCACTGATGCGAGTTACCGCTGGCTAGCCTTGAGTGGTGTTTAGAACTCCAATTCTTACGATGTTAATGGTCTTCCAATAGGGTTGCCGATATCCGACCAAAATTAACCCTTTGATCCTCGTAATGCATATTCCAACATTGTCCTAGAGACCGATAGGTGACCACAAATTGAGAAGACATTCATTGATTCTTGAAGGTAATTTTTTTTTTTTTTTTTTACGGATGGTTTTTAACGGATTGTGAAATTTCTACGCTGATGATCTCGGTCAGACTACCTTGGACACCCGTGGTGCGAGCAGGTCGTAGACGTGCATCAGCATCGACATCGGTACTTTACCGCATAAGCAAAGCAAGAGAAATCTTTGCAACTATAGCGGGACTGTCCTTACGTGTGCAACCAGCACCGATATCGCTGACGGTGGTGAAGGTATATAAACCGGGTATGTGGATGTTGTTTAGCTGGCATGAGCTATGCGTATAACAGGGATATTTAGTTGCTCACGCTATAGCAGACAGCAGTACGCTAGGTGGGATTATAATTTGGGCGCGTGTTTACCCTGAAGCGGACGGTGACATCAACGCTGGGCAGAAGTTCTATACGCGAAAGTCGAAAACTCAGGTGTACGTAACATACATATACATACCTTTACCCACCAGCTATTATACCCCCGTTCAATGTCACCGTATAATAATATAAACGGGGGAAAAGTGGAAAACTACACCGCGATTCGCTTTCCCTAACGTATAAAATTGTCGCGGTTTTTCGTACTGTCAGTTCAACGATAAATAACAGGATAACATACTTCTTTTGAATGACTTTTTGTACATCCTTATTTATATCCTTCAGATTCGATACATAATTTCCCTTCGAAACTATTTCGTAATTGTCTACTTCGAAGGTGGTGGATGTGGACGTGAATGTAAAGGTGAAGGCGGGGGTAGGGACAAGAAGAGTTTACTGTTAGTTTCTCGCGTTGTCAGCTAGACCCACGTCGCCGTTTTACCAGGGCCTGGTTCAGGGCTTTGCAACCGAGTAGAGTCCGCGGAGACTACTGCTTCTGCTGCTGTTGTTGGGTGTCGGTGAAAGGTGTGGCTTGACTTCACAAGCTATACAAGAAATGAGAATTCTTCGGCCGCAATATCCCCTTAGTAGGTTGGTTCTTTCGCCGTTCTTCGACTCTGCATACGCTTCAAAATCATCAGCATGTGGACGATATGCATTAGACATCGGGCAAAATATTCCCGCAGATAGGGATGGGTTTATTCGCGGTATATTATCGTAGACATTTTGATTAGAATAAAAAAGAAAGAAATTACAAACAAATAACCAACAAGATCCAATGACTACCACTGTATAGGCCAGGGATTTTCCTACGGCGTAGGTACATCAGGGTCTTCGAGGCTCTACCCGGTCGACCCCGGTCGCCCACACAAAGAGATGTCGGGGGGAGACCGACGTGCAGGCAAGCAGGCAGTCAGGCAGGCGGCCATGCTTTTGCCGTTTACCGCCTGCCTCATGCCATCCTGTCCTACCGGCCTGGCAACCTCTGCCTGAAAGGTTCCAACCCTCGTCTACCCCTGATTTCAACAATACAACTGTACGCGGTGCCCGACGATGGGGTGGTCCCTTCAACTTGGATCCCTCTTTTCGGCCCCCGTTACTGCCGCGCGCTCGTTCCCCGCACATATTCTTCCATCAAGCAGAATCCGAAATGATGATGATAATGATGATGATCATGCCGAGTTCACAAGAGACTTGGCTTCTCTTGAGAACCAATCATAATTTTTTCCTCATGCATTTTTTTAGCTGATGATCATTTCTTCTCGATAAAAAAAAAAAGTATTGGGGGAAAAGAAGAAACTCGAAAAAACAAACAAACGGTAGAGAATTTTGGATGCTAATTCAGGTGTCGAATCACCCACTCGGATATTAGCTACAGTCTGCGGGGGTCGCGGAGTTCCGAAACTCAGTCGTCTTTCTAATTATCGAGTAAATATCGAATTGAGGCACTGACCTCAATATAGTTTCTTTGTTGGTAATGTTTTTGATAGCAATATTTGGGACCGGTTAAAAGAGAACCACTGTCAGTTATTCCCGAAATGGATGGGTCCCTATGACCTATAGGGTCCCGACGTCGGACCCTCGTCAACTGAATCGACCCGGGCGCGTTTCTACCTGGGTGAAATGGGGGTCTCAGGTAAGAAACAACCCTAGGGAACTCTGGATTAGAATTTTTCAGACTTCTAATGACGAGAAGGTCCTTCTAGAAATCGTTTGACCCTTAAAACTCTACCGATTCATCGTCAACTGTTGTGTGTATTTGTATCCTTTATATGCATTTGGACGGGGTAAAATTTTGGAAAAAACAAAAAATAAAAGAACAAAGAGTGCGGCATGGGAATAAAAGAAATTGCTTTACAATCGTGTGTCAACATCCTATGATGTCACTCATATACATACTGTTACGACAAAGACATCATACGTCATCATGTATTCCACAAATAATTAACATGCGGTTATACGATTGATAAATTTTATTTTTCACAACTCAATCCGGTCGTAACGATTAATGTTAGAAATAATATACGTATCTTAGTTTTGTTGAAAATCGTTGTTACAATTTGAAGAATAGATTTTCAAAAATCGCTCTCTGATGAAAATATTTGAAATCGATATAACATCATAGTGTAAAGTGGATCGATACACATACATCGGGGATCTTTCAAGCAATCATTGGCGGGACTTTTAGTGACGTTGACCACGTGTCGTGAGTTATATGCGTACGTCACGCACGTTGCTACTCGTTTGGTACTCATTCTCGATTCGGTGACTCGCGGTTATAGATTATTTAATCTGACAACAAGTTTAAGGCTTGAGCATTTGTATGTATGTATATTTGAACACAGCTTGAAACAATTCAAATCTATCAGTCATATTATGCTTTCCGGTATAAAGGTGCCATTGCATGGTATTATGTTTTACACCTACATTCTATGTAACACGTGTTTGTCGTGGTTTGCGCGGCAATCTTATCTGCAAACCGAACTGATAGCGCCGTCTAATCTACAGCGAGTCTCGCGCCAACCTTCAATTACAATTTTCACGATAAATTCGCGCGCGTCACCAAAATAATTTTGAATTTATTCCAAGATTTATGATCAAGAAATCACTGTCCATGCCATACATCTTCACAAAATGAAATTAGCTGACGAGTGAAAAACAGTACACGCTCGATATAATCTAAGGAAATTGTTCAGTCATTGTGGTTTCCGTTTCTTTCTTTCTTTTTCTTAGTTTTTATTTTTTTTCCTGTTCTGAAATTTCGTGCAGAAATTTGAATAAACCAGGGATGGCAATTCTCGTTCGAATTTCGCTCGTTAGTTCCGTTGTTTACGAAGATTGTTCACCCCGCAGGGTCATCATCGTCAATCATTTGTCATTGCAAAAGGAAGCCGCATTGCCTTACACATTATGTTGGATATTAGGTATAATATCGTACGTATCTGCATCAAACGGTTTTCGCGGGATAAGATTATAGTACGGGAGCTGGCGTCAAATTTTACCGGAGAATTTGATCAAAGCTGATTTTTCGTATATGATTAGTAAGTTTATTAAACTACAACAAAATGAGTGTCAGCTGGTCCAGTGGCGGGGCGTTCAGGCGTGGGAGGTTACGGAAGTCGTTAAAAAAAAGGCATCGTCGTACTATTTGATCAAAGCTACAAATTTGCTAATTGTTTTATAATAATATTTTAAGTAAGAAAAAAAATGTCAGCTGCATGCAGTTGGTGGATAACTTTGTTAGCTGACCGTATATAGATGTACGAAAAAAAAAGAAAATCGGACCACTTGATTATGGTTTAAATTTTGATATACCTTACTCTGTTATTAGAATTTTGGAAAAATTCATGTCAGCTGGCGTTACAACGTGACTAAATATGTTAGCTGAGCTTTTGAAGTGTACCGTAGCGCTCAGGCGCGCGCTGCGACGGTGACTCAGGTAATATAACGTATTTTCCACGTTTTCTGGGCAGTTGACAATGAAATATCCATTTTCTAATATATATTCGATTACATGAATCAGGTACGATTATAAAAATAAATTATCAATTAGATAAAAAATATATTTTATTGCTCGGAAAAATATTAAATTACTGTTAGTCCTCGTCACTTTCAGACGAGCTTTCATAATCATCATCAGAGCTGCTGGCGGAATCGTCATCAATATTTGGTTCTTTTTCAACTTCTCGCTCATCATTTTCTCGCATATGCTCAAAAATACCTGTAAGAATTAAGATAATAAGAGTTGATGAATCAGATTTCAACTCATTGTTAAACGATATAAGAATAGAATACCTGTAATTTCTTCGCTATCATTATCATTGGTGATGCTATCCAGTTTTGGTAACTGCTCTCCTTCAAACCACTTGAAAGTATATCTTCCATCAACTTCGTCCCATCCAAAATCGGTTGGTTTCGATATAGTTGGAGTAGTAAGATAGGCATTACTCCACCATTGGGCTATATATGAAGTACGCAAGAAATGCTGTCTCAGTTCAGACTTACATGGAGGTAACATCGAACCTTCTAGATTCTGATTAATTTTCAGTATTTCCTCTTTCTCAGTAACTTTGTAAGCCTTCAGAAAAGTAGCCACTCGTACCAAATTGATGTCGTTTATTTTGTTATGTCCATACACACGACAAACAAATTCTTCTAGAATAACGAAATTTTCTTCTTCCAAGTTATCAACAGACAGGCTCGAAATCCTACTGAAAGCTTCAACATATTTAGGGAATTTACGTAGAATCGTAAGTGGTTTTTTCTTCCCTTTTCTGAAAAACGCTGGATTGTAGTCACACCCTGTCAGCGCATGGAAAGCTGGTAGTGCCAAACATAATTTTTCACCGAGTTTATCGTAAATTTTGTTGATGTCAACATATCTGCGATGATTACCGGTACCAGCGAGAATTCTTATTTCTAACGAATTCGATTATGATGATCAGATGGATGAACATTATTTTGAAATGATTTATTTCTTCTATTTATTTGCAAACTATGCAAATAAATAATATATTGCCAATTGACAATAGGAGATTGTTAAAACTTAATCCTACAATAGCCAAGGCGCGCGCGCTTGAGCGCGACGGTACACTTTAAAAGCCCAGCTAACATATTTAGTCACGTTGTAACGCCAGCTGACATGAATTTTACCAAAATTCAAATAACAAATTAAGGTATATCAAAATTTGAACCATAATCAAGTGGTCCGATTTTCTTTTTTTTTCGTACATCTATATACGGTCAGCTAACAAAGTTATCCACCTGCTGCATGCAGCTGACATTTTTTTTCTTACTTAAAATATTATTATAAAACAATTAGCAAATTTGTAGCTTTGATCAAATAGTACGACGATGCCTTTTTTTTTACGACTTCCGTAACCTCCCACGCCTGTACGTACCACGGTCGTGTCAGCTGACACCTGCTATAGATGTTTGTGTAGCGACAACTACCTACTAAAACAAAAAGTGATCATGATCAAATCACCCATAAAAATTTGACGCCAGCTCCCGTACTATTAGGCGTTATCCGTCGCATTTTAGTTTTAGGATCCGCCACTAGATAAAGCATCGCGAAAGGCGCGACGGTTGTAGCTTGTACCCATCATCGTATTAAACCTTATAGCAACTAGAGTTGCGCGCGCGCGCGCCTCGTATTCGAGGAGAACATACATCGACGAATATGTTGCGATATAACCATTCCACACATTTCCCAACACAATTTATATTTTATACCGCGTGTGAATATATGTATGTATGCATGATGTGTGTGTAATATGTGCATACACGTATAAAGAGTCCGACGAGTTACGCAGCGGCGTTCAACTCCCGTGGCTGTTGCAAACTCTAGAGCATAGACGATAGCAACTCTTGGTATTATAGAGTATGGAATATATATAGTATATAATGCGGAGTATAGTGTTACTAAAATACTAACTAACCGGTCTACCAACACGAGCCTAGAGTTTTATCTCACTCAACTTCCAGAGAGTCAACTCTTCCAACAGAAAACCAGCCGGATACCACCTCTATATAGCTTTACTTTTGCTGCTGCTGCTGCACGCGCGTCGTACAAACATTACCTCATCGCATCATATAATGCGATCGAACGATCTGATCTCTCCTCTCTCATCATCTCGCTCTTATCTCTTCCCTTTTATAATTATTATTAGCTGCATTGATAATTTAATCTCCGATTGCACTCGAAGACGCAAAGCAAATTAATCACCGATATTTCTCTGTATATATGCTTGTTAATTTATGGCGATAATTCAAAAATTTGCGCTCCGTATTCGCTATACTATTGAGGAGAGACAGAAAAAAAAACATAATAAAATCGTTTTCTAAAACAATTTGTGCCTCGTATTTTTCGTCGTAAACCTTGGAACTGCCTGTAGGGATATACATATAATATTTTATATACATATGGAAACGTGTGTGAGTATATCAGAGCATCAAGGACGATGGCTTTGATCAGTTTCAAAGACGAACATGATTTGCACACAGGATTTTTAGCAACTGGTCGTGTTTGTATTTTTCTTTTTTGCACACCGACATTCGCGGTTCTCCATCATTTTAGAGTGAACGGGTAAGAGAACGCTGACCTCTTCCTTAATATGGTGCACCAAATTTTTGAGGAAAACTCAAAGTTTAGCTTGGAGAATTGTTTTTTGATTTCTTCTCGGTTTTCTTTAACTATAAATATTCATGACCTCAACGTAAAAAACCTCGATTTAAAAATTAAACCAAGAATATCTCAAGTCCCAAAATATCGAACTTTGGAAATGAGCACGTGAGCTCGGTACCCTGTTGTATATATTGGGGGGCATCATGGTGCATTGATGGGGAATTTTGTACATGATGTGCGGGACCCGCATGGCGTATGATTGAACGAAACCCATGAGTAACCTCGTGGTAACTTGGTAACTCCCCTTCCGAACTATTCCAATGGTGGCTTCTTCTATGATTAAGGGGAACTGCTGAGGGGTCGGGAAGAGGGCGCGGGCGCAGTGACGTCATCGCCACGGCGCTGTCAGCGAGCCGACCCAGTGAGTCATACCGATCCAGCAGCAGCTATACTGACGCGCGACTTCGAAGTTATAACAGCTAAACGTATACCGAGCTAAGAGAACTGACGACTGACAACGCGTACATGAATTTTAGTATATAGTCTCACGGAATAACCGAGTCGGCGGTCTCGTCATCGCACGTAGACCGGATGACGATCGAAAGCTTTTGGAAATTCAGCGAATGAAATGATTTTTTCAATAATCTTAAGGAAGAAGTGTGCGCATGAACCGATGTGATCCTTTTTCTTTTTTGTTATTTTTCAGAGTTGTGCAATGATGGGTCTGCAGGCGACAGCAGGAAAACGAAAGTTGGAGGGAAGCGTAGGCTGCACAGAGTTCGATATGGATATGGGCGAGAGTCCGTCCAAGTTGGGACGTGTCGAAGGTAGTTGGTGGGCGATGGAGGATGGTTACACGCCGCCGTTAAGCCAAACGCCCCCTTCTTACTATGAGATGGAAATATCTTCACCCCCCTGTCTTCAGGGTAGCAATCCCTGCCAACCCGCCCCGAGTCCACCGCCACCGCCGCAGCTTCACCATCCACAGCACTACTACCGTGGTCCTGGTAACAACGGTTACAACCAACTTTCCAGGCCTCAACCTCAGTGGGGAACACCACAACACCACTACGAACCTCCAACGATAAGGAGGGAAGAAAATGGAAAAAGTTACCTTGAGCTTGGATCGAGTTATCGTGCAAACGAAAGGTGTTGCGAGGGTTCGAGAACGAGTTGGTGCAGGAGAGGAAGGGCATGTTACAGGCAAAGGAGGCTTGCAGTCCTAAATATTTCAATGTGCAAATTAGCGAGGTATAGACAATTTCCCGATCCAAGTTTGCACCGTTCTGTCCTCATATGCAACACCCTTAGGCATTTAGAACGTGAAATGGAAAGGGATAGAAGTCCACCACCAATGGAACCCGTGATTCCAGCACCTATTGCTCAATTACAACCCCCCGAACAGGGGAGGTTAACCCCCTTTCCCCTACCCCCAACATCATCAGGCGAAACAGACGCTGATTCCGGTATCGGAGACAGCGACGATAGCCGGTCCATAAACTGGGGTAGTGTTTTGTCTCTGTCGAGTCAATCGCCCCTCGATCCCCTAAACAACAACGAACTACTCGACGTCGACATTGGTCCTGATCTAGAAGACTTTATGCCGGGATGGAAACTTACGCCACTTTCTGCCGACGATATTTTAAGGAGTACAAATGGTATACAGGAACAGTCTTCACCCTCGAACCCCGCCAATTGTAGCAGTACGCACGAGTCCCTTATGTGCGTTGGTTCATAGCCTCCGATATTGACGTCGTTGAGTCATCTCATCGATTTTTATCCCCTCAATCCCCAAGTAACTAACCTCCCGAAGTCTTTAATACCTTCTTAGAGATGATTTTTTTTTTCTTTTTTCCTATCTTTTTTCTTTTTCGCATTGCGCTGCACTGTTATTGTAAAAAATAAAAATAAAAAATAAAATAAAACATGCGACAAGCTGAAATAGGGAAAAAAATACTATTTGTAACGCGCGGATCACGATCACGCGTATATAAATACACATGAAATGAAAATCAATGGGATTAATAATTATTAATATTATAAATATATACATATAGATATATATATGCTATATACATCGTCGGATAAATCTATTATATGTATATGTATATGTATACATGTATAGTTTGTTATTCATGTCAATTATTCATTCGATTTTTATCATTGATTATTGAAATGTTTTATTTTTCTTTTCTCGTCTTCTACTGTGTTATTGACTTACGAAACACCCTGCTAAATTATGTTATAAACTGTAAGCACTATTATCAGTGAACATTTTTCTACCCGATATACATACAGCGAATTATTCGATGATTTGATCGAATGTAACAAGAAGCAACTTTTTAGCTCTTTCAAGAAACAAAAAACGAAACGGTAAATTACAAAAAAATAGAATAACTATGATGGAATAATTTTTAATACACCTGGTAACATAACGATTGTACTAACGAAATTTACTCGATCAAATCTGAGACAATCCGTAGTTGGCAACAAAAGGAAAAATAAATTGAAATAAAACAGAAATGAAAACAATAATGAATGAAAATCACATGAATGAAAATATCAATATAATTGTGAGCCGTATATAATATATATTATCGAAAAAAAAAAACAACTGGAAGTTGAGTTTCGACTATTATAATCGTATATATAGCCATTGCGGCTGATACCGTGGTGCTTTTAAGACTTTGACCCCCGGGCCGGCAATGTGGTAGATAAGAAAAAAAAAAACAAAAAAAAATTTATTATAATAATACCCAAGTCCTTAGCATGAATTTTCAAATCCTTGTATAGTTTAATCAAGGAAAAAACATTGCTGGTCTAGCTGGTTTAGTGTTGAAAGCCCGACTGCCCGCTGCAACGTCGTGTAAGAAATCGATGTTTTCATTTCTTACGCGACAGTGTGGAGAAAAAAAAAACTACCCTTTAATAATCCCCATCCCCCAGAGTAACGAAAAAACAAAAACAAAAAAAAAAGAAAATAAGCAAAAGAAATTGAAACGATGCCCTGGCAAATTATGCAAATATTAATAATCGTAATTATAATTATAATAGTAATAGTAATAATAGTAATAATAATAAATGAGAAATGAATTAACCACAAAAAATAACAAAACAAAACACTGCAGGCACACATGAACACAAAAATATACAGACATACACACAGAAAAAACACATGCATAAATGGTGCTAGGATATCACAACCTGGTGCTGTGACAGTTGTTTCCAAACTTGACACGAAAAATAATAATAATATCAACAACAACAATAATAATAATAATGAATATAAAACGAACAAACAGCCCGCTTGTCGTAAGTTTGTGCAAATTAAATGCTATTTAACAGAAACAAATAAGGAAAAAAAAAAAAGAATACAGGTGTTTATATATTCTCTCTGAAAACGAATTTGCTTTTCAAAATTCAATTTTCTGATTGGTTCGCATGGGAATCTACGTAATACTGTAAGTTATCGAGAGAATATATTTATGTTGATATAGCAGAAAATAAAAAAATAAAAAAACGATACATTTTTTTACAAAATGAATAATGAATGTTCACACACAACAATAATTCATGTCCATAGTTTTCCAGATACGCAGCTAAATACTTAAATAATTGAAGAAAGGAAGAAAAATAAAAATCCAATTAAAAATAAAACAAATTTAATACGATAATTGCTAATTAATGGACTTGACTGATTACTTAAAAGAAAACACAACGTAACTAATAAAATTTAAGTCTATTTAAAAATGTAATTATTATAATTACATATTAATTAAACAAAACAGAAATGCTAGGTACTTCTTGTAAATAAATACATTTCTAATTAGGTCTATGACATTACAATACATAAATACACACACAAATATATATATATTAATGAACATATATACAATATATGTATATGTAAACCAGAAAAATTGGCTACATTCTTCTCTTTTCCCTTGGTTCTTAGTGGCATCAATAGTTTTATTCATTCAAATTTCAGAAGTAATCCTGTTTCATCTTCGACTGTTTTTGATTAATTTTTTTGGTCCAATGTTTTACGAGAAACGACGAGCAATATTACTTTTAGCGAAACACAACGCCCCATTACGCCCTACACGCGTGCATACGAAAATACCACAGTGTGCGCGTGTGCTCGCACATTCATAGGAGAAAGAAAAATTAATAATCATAATAATAATAATAATTAATGATAATAATCGTGACGACGATGATGATGATAATTATAACAACAACAGCAACAACAACAATAACAATAATGATAATAATAATAAAAATGATGGCGCCGAAATAAATGGGTCATTTTATGATTATTATTCTTATTATAATCATATAATTATTATAATTTCGGTTACTATTATGATTGTTATTATTATTCTTACCATTATTATTATTGCTATTATGTATAATACAAAGTCGTGGTGATTCTTTTTTTTTTTTTATCCAGAAAAGTTGCTATATATGATAAAATATTCAAAACAAGAAAATGAAATACAAAAAAAAACAACTACTAAATATCGAGCGGGCACCGGTATGGTTGCATACACTTTCGACAAACTTCGTCCATAGCGCCTGCTTTATACTTGGTGAGAATAATAATGTTAATAATAATGATAACAATAATAATAATTATATTAAAAACATTAATAATATAAATAATTATTATAATATTAACATAAATATTAAAATCAGTAAAAATAGTAGTAATAATAATAACAATAATAGTAAGGATAATAATAATAATAATAATAATAATTACGGATATAACGATAATAACATTAATAATTATAGCGATGAATAATAATGATTAAAAAATAATAAATAATAAATAATACGACTAATTCATGCTAAATGTTTGTCGAAATATGTCTTGCGTGTCTCGGGAGACACTGAAAATGTTATACATATACATATAGGTATATAGATATACCAAGTGAAGAAATATTATTATTATATGGATTCCCTATACAATGTATAAAATTGTTTATATTATAATATGCCTAGCAATACTCAACTTTGCAGCAGTAGCAAATCACACAAGACGTATTTTGATTCGAAGAAAAAGAAAAAAGATAATTAAAAGAAAGAAGACAAAAAAAATTAACTCTCATCCGCGAAATAATACAAGTAATACGAATCGGCACAAAGATTATATATAAAGAAATAAAAAATAATGAAAAGAATAAAGTAAAATAAATGAATTAAAAGTAAATTAACGTGAAAAAAGAATTCTATGTAATATGTATATATAACATATATTCATGAAATGCAAAACAAATATACACACAGGCATACATAAATACCATGTACTATACAAAAATATGAAAACGAATGAAAGTGTGAAAATGTGTTGAAAAAATAAAGAACAAAGAATTTTTTTTTTTTCAAAAAAACGAGCGAAAAAATTAAGAACAAGTTTAATACATGTGCACCTATGTGTAAACCTATTATACGTATGTATCTATATACATGCTATATATGATATGTATACATATTATCGAATGAAGTTAATGTCTGCGCATGTATAGAGAAAAATTTAAGAGAATGAGAAAGAAATAGAGAATGAAAAAAGAGGGTAATTGGTGTCTATTACGCAAAAGAAACAGATGAACAATATAAGAAGTTGAAAAATTATACAAACATTGATACACGGACAACACCATATAGACAATTAAGAAAAGGAAGAAAACAAAAAATTTTTAAAAAAACAGAAAAAAAAAATCCTTGTACATAGTATAAATAGTACGGAGAGTACGTTTAAATAATGAGAATAGGTATAAAATGAAATATATACATAAGATATTATTATATATTATATATAAACAAGAAGCATATATGTAAGATTATTATATATATTTACCTTGGTAAGTGATACAAGGCAGCTATGGGTTCGCTTTTTTTACACCCAATATAGAGTGATACCAACAGTTTGTATAATAAAACAATATACATATTATAGAAAAGAAATTCAAAGGGTTAGATATTATCACGAATTTTATTTTCCTATACGTGCACGCTATTTTAACGGTGCATCAATTTTATTTTTATTTTCATTTGGTTAATTTTATCCTTGGACGAACGGATTTCCGATTAATATAATATTTCATATGAATTCTTCACCTTCCAAACATATGTATAGTAAAAATAACTGCATGATGATTAAATTGCAAAACTGGACGTCTAACACCACCCTGAAATAGACTTGATGAAAAACGAGAAAATTTTTTTAAATAGGCACGTGGGTTGGTGTGACACTGTACGATTAAGTTCCTATTATATCTAATCAAAAAATTATTATCCGTTATCTGGATTTAACCGGAGCGTAACGCCGGCCTAAACGTATAGTTACATTTATAAACAGATACAGGAGAAGACACACATATACACATATACATATAGAAATACACCTTAATCATTGCATAAAGTTGGCAAGATTTAAATATTATGTCATTGTCTTTATATTCATATACCTATAATATTAATTTTTTTTTTTCGTCATTTAATTAAACATATACAAATATATGAACAAATAATAAAATAGAAACAATTACCTACACTATTTTTTACGCTACTCTATATGGGTGAAATTCAAGCGAGTCCGGCTGTTGCCAAAATTTTAGGGCAGGAAAAAAGAAACACTGTACATTGTAAATACTAGAGCAGACGACGATGGCTACAGAAAGACAGAGATGATTAAAAAGAAATATTAATAATAATCATAATAATATTAATAATAATAATAACAATAATAATAATAATAGTAATATTCCGGAGTCACGCTCTATGCGCATTAAATAATGTTACAAAAAATGAAAAAAAAAAAAAAAAAAAATGACAAAAAAAAAGAATAAAAAATAAACCAATTTTTTTCTATCCATGTAGAAATTTTTTCCACGATACCACAAATCATGATATTTATTATTATTCACATATATGTTAAGAAGGTGCCGCAGTGGATTGCTATATCGACTTAATTTTTTCGGATTATTTTTAACCCGAAATTACAGGTACCGAGAATAACATGGACGTTATATGCACAGCATTCGTATGCGTATACTTATAAAATCAATTTAATCGCCGAGAAGCTTGAACATCGATTTGATAAAAAATATTCGTTTATTCGATCTTACACCATACCGAACTCGTCAAGTTTATTTGAGACATTATTTCATGTACATGAGGGCGTGAATTTGAATTTTTCTTTTTTACTTCTTCTTCGAAACAACAGAGAGCATATAAATGTTTCAGAACGTGACGTAGAATATCTTCACCGTTTGTCCGACCATCGTTACATGATTACAAATAGTTTTTAGATCAGACCGATTAGATGAAAGATAGGAAAAAAAGATGAAAATGGAAACTAGTAAGAAATTCAAAACGAAATACAATAAAAAAAACTGTACCAAATTCTTTCGAATGAAGAATACATAATGAAGATAATGGTAATGATATAATAATGATAATAATAATAATAATGATGATGATAATAATATTAAATAATGATAACTCTAGTCGCAAATTGTAGTATGGAGAGTTGAAAATGAAATAATAACAATAATAGTAATAAATAATGATAGTAATAATAATAATAATAATAATATATTTAAAAAAATGTTGCATTGAAGGATGGTTGGATTATGATATCGATTTAGAAATTTTACGTCGCGTATTATATTACATAAAATAATGTATAATATAGATCGATGGGAGCAGTACCGTATTACCAAAATAATATTACTTTGAAGTGCAGCAGAAATTATGATGCTGAAGAAGAAGCAAAAAAATCAATTAAACAAATACTTGAGGAAAAGGGAAGACAAACAATATGGACAACAAGAACTATCAAAACAATAAAGAGTATTATTCTATATACATAGAAAATGCATTACATTATTTAATCGAAGAACATATAAAATTATTTTGCCATCATTCCTAATATCTGACATCCGCACTTATTACAAGTAGAATGCTTAGCATTATACAGGTGTGATCGAAGGCCCAGTAGCTACGACGTTTTTTTCAGCATTTTAAATACTTTTTTTCTCGCTATAAATGGGAACGAGTTATTCAGATCAGCCTTGCCCTTTCAAAATTAAACTATGGTATGTACCTGCTAATTGAAAATTCATCCAAAAGAGTGGCGCGGCAGGACTACTTTCAATTCGAGATATAACTGAGAATTTGCTATTTTACGCACAATCGGTGATAATAAATAATACACCTTATCATAATTTTCTGCACAATTGCCATCGTTGGACTCGATGGCGCCTGGTCGCTGCAACTCACGACACGTTTGGATATAATAACAGTAAGCTTGATAATAATAACTAAAAAGTAATAATAATCATAGTATTGATGATAGTAATGAAATAATAATAATAACAATGTTGATAATAATAATAAATCAGGTGCCCTACATAATAAATAAACGTTGTGAAGATCGTCTATAATTTACACGATGGCGCCACACTCTAGCCTAGCCCGTAATGCCATCTGACATTTCGGACTTTCTTTTTTTTTAGAAAAACCCACAAGCTTTGCAAACCCTCGACGAGCCGTTCAGCACTGCTTGCCACTGTCAAATCCATTGGACGGATCAATATTTCGTCTAATTACGTACTTGTTATTGACTGAAGAGAAATTTGCCTGAATCAATGTTTAGACTGTTTTCAGTCAGAATAAAAAGTGAGTATTTTGGTTCGTTCGCAAATCTCTATTCGTGGATTTTAATAGGAACCCTGAATTTTCCAGGTTGCCTACCACTGGTCGGTCGCCATCTTCGAAATATGACGAGTATCACGCATGCGAAGCCGGTTGAAGCGGCTATCAGAAAAAAATTGACCGAAGCATTGGGCCCTAGCTTTATTGAAATTTTAAATGAATCTCATATGCATAACGTACCAAAGGGATCGGAAACTCATTTTAAAGTTGTTGTTGTCTCAGATAAATTTGTCGACCAGCCGTTGATCAAGGTATCTAAAGTGCCATGATGATTTTCAGAACAAGAGAATTTCAATTTATTTTCAGCACTTGTCATCTGTTGTTAACATTTTGTCAATTATAGCGACACAGAATAGTTAATGATTTATTACGAAACGAATTGCAAACTGGAGTACACGCACTTTCTATTGTGGTAAGTGAATTTCAATCGTTAGTATTATTCAACACGTTACGCGAAACGAAAGAGCGATAAACAAAGCAATATCAACGTGTATAACATTGCTGCGTATTCGTCATGTGTTTCATAAAATGCCTATCTACTCTCAAGGTACTATTACATTTAAACCTTCCTTCCTAATTTAAACTACGACGCTTACTGTTGCTATGGCAACTGAAATGTGGACTAACAATATTCACTTTGTTTTCATTTAAATCAGGGAATAGTTTTCACTTTACAGGCAAAAACTCCGGCGCAATGGGAAGAAAACACCAAAGTCGTCGAGCCGAGTCCTGCTTGTCGAGGTGGGTTTGGAAAATAATGGCCACGCTTAACGATTCGTTCTGAATATCGATGCATCATTTTCAAAATTTGGTGTCATTATGAATATATTTGGAAAGGGAGCTACGAATTACAGCTCATTTTCACAGCAGAGCGATAATACGGGAAGGATGTAAATTGATGAAATCCACTCACTCGTAATTTGAATCAATATAAACAATGTACAAGTAAATTTTATGAGATGAAATAAAAATAGTTCATTAATGTCACAACGAGAATGTATCCAGTCGTAATTTTCCTTCTTTTTCAGCTAGGTATAGCATGTCTGCCATTGATTGCTCGGCTATGGCTTCTTCGGCCTTCTCATACATCTGTGAACAATGGAATTTATGTGAGTGAATAAATAAACCTTAAATTGTAATCCCGCTCTGTGGAATCTATTCTTACCCCTCGGTAGGATATATCGCTAGGTGGATTTTTGAAATTGGGACCAAAGTTAACAGACACGGTAGCGCTTTTGTGGATAGAAATGGTGGGGAAATAGGCCCCTGCGTTGATCTCAGTGAAGGCCTCACCCTGCGTGACACCGTTTTTGAAAAATACTATTCTGCTACCCTTCAGGAATTTCAGGGCTTTCAGAGCTTCTGGCACCTGATCCTTTTCCTCGTAGTACAAGTGACTCTTGAACTTCACCAGAGGCTGGAATGAAGTTAATTGGAAATTTTCATATGGTACGAATGGATTGTTTCAGTAGAGTTAATAACGAATTTAGTCGTTTTCTCACCCGGTCTTTGTAAGTGTTTGGGATATGCGCCACAGAAGACGAATCTGGTAGTGTGATGAGAAATCCTAGTGTATCACCTTCTCCGTAAGAACTGCTAAAGTGTTTTCCTCGGCTTTCATGAAATCTCGTTCCTTTTCTAATGGAATGTAAAATGAAAGTCTTTGTGTGATACATACAGTAGAACACAAAAAAGCAATGATTACCTGGATCTCCACGAGTAACCAAATTTGTCATAGCCAAGTGGTGCTTGTAAATTTGCATACTCCTGTCCCCATCCGATCCTGGTTGCAGAACCCTCAGGCATTTCCTCAATAGTTGCTTCCCAGTACCAAGTTCCTCTGCTGACACCTGTTCCAAAAAAATGCATCGATGAAAAGTAATTTAGGATAGATATTAAATTCTCATATTTGATAGGAAGTAAAGGCTCACAATGTGTTGCCCGGACCATACAGTATCCTTTTTCTCCAGTAACGGCTAATCGGTCTTCAGAAACTCTGAGTTGTGGCGCACGATCATGGAGCGCGAGGAGAACAGTACTTGGACTCAGAGCTCGGTAAAGCCAGCCAGGTATTGGCTTCCCTGCCCAATCGCTGCTCTCATCAAATTCCTGTACAAAATCTGAATTAATTCGCCCATTTACTGTAATCGAAGTGAGTAAAAGCCAGTAGAAAGGCTAATGCTTTACCTATACAGTAAAGAACCAATGATTTACCTGTCTGAAGGGCGCGTGTGGATCTGGTTCTGCCAAAATATATCTATATCCATCCTTGTTGAATGGATGTTCAAGTGGATAGCCATGTGCAGGTAATTTAGGAGTGGTCATGTCTGATCCACGCCCTTTTTTCCCTGGGCCAGTTCCTGCCCCTTCTCCAGGAAATTTACGTTTTGCATTACGCCCTCGAAGTCCCCCGGTTAACGGCACTGGCGAGTATAAAAGTATGGTTAATTCAGATAGAGAAAGGAGAACAATTGCATATTCACATTACCCACACCAGTATTGCATTACAAATGTTTGTATCGGGTTTCTATAACCGAGTGCGAGTATGCGATAAGATCTCTTCAACTCCTTGTCATTGAACAAATGGGTTTTGAACAGTAAATCAAGGTTAGCAATGGAAAATTTGAAATATATTTGATTATGGAAAACGAGTTGCAAATACGATTTAGTCGGTAGATAAATACAGTAAAGTAATACACGAGATGGACCAACACACCTGATTTCAACATTGCTATTGATCAAGTCAAGGCTGGATGACAATGCAAAGATATTTATTCCAGTGATAAGATAAGGAACTGGAGGTATATGAGAGTACACCTCCAAACTGCTATCTTAGGTGTGTAGAAATAGTTCAAAAATTCATTCATGCACACTGGCAAGTTCAGTCCAACTCAGAGGTACTATAAATTGAAGCATCAAGACATCGAGAGCATTCAAATAATTCAATGGCATACCTTTCGTTTTCATGATCCTGTGTTTACTTTAATCTTTGCACAAATTATCAATAGAGATTTCTTCGAACAAGAAATTGTTGATTGGTCAAAGCTGTCATGGTTACTAAGCAATCAATGGTCAAACGAGGAACATTTTCATGCAACAATGAAAATTAATTCACTCACCGACATGCTGCACGCCCATTTCCGTAACCTTCAGGTGTCCCCCTTTGATCATTGCCTCATAGTTGGGCTTCATCAACGTCAGATCAGGGACTAGAAGGCCAAATTGTTGGCCGTCTGTGTTGTTTTCATCTACGGTAAAGAGGCTACCGACATCTTTCATGAGCGCTCGATGTATCTGGGATGAAAGATGAGAATTATTAATACAATTGCCACCAGAGGTTCGTCTTCTTGAAATATTGAAAATTGCTTATTAATTTACAGTAGCATGCCAAGACTGTGTCACTCTTCTAGGCATTGTAGTCATGCTTTCCCAGTGGCATTCTATGAAAGGTATGATGTCTTTATCCTTGTGAAATACGACCCTTTGTTCTCTATCTTTCAGACTTGTTTGTAACAAATTTGCTATAGCAGTTGCGCACATTTGTGGAAATGCTGTAAGTAAAATAAGTTCTATATTTGTAGTCCAATTTTTGGAGCAGTTGATCTGCACAACATTCAATACGCACGTGCTTGATTTTTCTTGAAACTCTCTAGCCCGGTAGGGGAGCAGTTTTTGCACATAAAAACATAGTTCATCATGAATGGCACGAGTTTTCCTAGCTGATAGCCAATACATGATTCATGGTACCATCTGGAGCAGCTTGCACAGAGTAGTTCCACAATGTTGAGATTACGCTCCTTGCCACTTTAGAGACCAATGAAGAGGATGAGAAACAAAAAATAAGAATGAATGACTTATTACCTCAAGATGATAATAGTTGAAAAGAAAATAATACCAGTAGCAATTTCCGCTGTCAGGATTATTTCCTTTGTTTGTTTTGTCAATAGAGTCTTCGATTTTAACGATTTTCAACTTGGCCTTATTATCGTCACTTTTCGTGTTGTTTTTGTCTTCCAAGAAGCTTTTAATACCGCTCTCCAGCCGCTCCGAAATACTGTATAATTTGTAAACAAAAAAATAGACAAAATTTCTTTAGTATCAATTGACGTTGAATATAACCTAATAAACTACCGCGTTATGCAAAAAATGCAAATCTCATGCTTTTGCACAAATGAAATAATGGACAAATATTCTATTTCTTCTGGATATTCAAAACAAGGCCACTTTTTGTTGAGCAACTTTGCCTTTTACAGACCCTTCAATTTTTTGATCGAACATGGCCATCTGTAAACAACTCCAATTTTTGATGTCCACGGCTGATGGCGGATCCCGTCAGTGCGTCCGATGACCTGACCAACCTGACTATGATGAACCCAACCTCCACCACAGCGCCTCCAAATGCTTGAAAATCACTTGGGAAGTGCTGCTGCCGCTCAAGCACGGTGGCAAGATTAACTAGAAAGAGCGCAAAATGAACGCGCCAGCTTTTCAAAACAAGGGATGAGGGATGCAAGAGAGCTTTCAGAGGATTCAAAATGTGCAATGCTTGATCGTTTTGAAACAGGTATACTGTATCTTTCTGATAATGTTCCAAAGATTTCAACGAATAAAAGTGAAAGATTCGTGACTATGTGATTTTAAAATGTGTATAGCACAAAAAGCTGCCGTACAAGAGCTCAGATGCAAAGCAAGTTCCAGTAGCCCAAATAATGCAAACGACGATGACGATTGCTGAGGGAGTTGGAGTTGGTGCTGGCAGTGTCTTCAAAGATTGTAGCTGTAGCTTGAATTTGGAGCTTTTCTGGGTGTTTCAAACGCTTGCGCGTACGGCACAGAAATACATATTCGTAACCGCGAGCTAGCGCCGCGACGGTCGCGTATAAAACTGGCGGGGGTGGCGGGGGCGTGCATTTACGTCAGGAAAAGCTCCCTGCTTATTGGTCCCAGTCCATTGTTGCGTATTGATTGCTGCGGAGTGGTATGGTTTTCGGTGGTGAGACATTTGGTCGTCGGTGGCCGTTGCGGTGCTGAGAAGCGCAAGGTTACCGCGAATTCTGTGCTCCCGTAGTGTGTTAGTGAAAAATACCATCGTCGTCGTTGTGACACTTGAAAAGCGTCGTCCTGATAAAAGAATAAACTTCGATCACAGAACTGGATATAATATACTCAAAAACAAAACACAAAAATAAGCAACCAAAAAAACAAAAACAAAAAGAATTAGCTAACTGCTGTTTCTGCTGTACGAAACGGAGGTGTACGAACCATCCGAGAGGACGTTCTCTCTTTCTCTCTCTCTCTGTCTCTCTTTCTCTCCCTTTTATCTTCCCTGTGTAAAGTAAATATCGCAGATAAAAGTCATCGGAGCAAGGGCACCAAAAATTTGTTCATACGAGTATAATGAAGCGCATCAAATGCCCCAGACATTTGGCTGGTCAGTGCCGGTGAATGTGTCGCCAGGAGGCAGAGTTCTGCCGGTATGACGTGCACCGACGCGACCACGGAGCCACCTCCGGTAGACGAGTGCCTCAAGGTACGGAAATGGTGGTGCTTCGTCCTGTCCAGCATCTTCACCTTCCTCGCGGGGCTCCTGATCGTCCTACTCTGGCGGGCTTTCGCCTTCCTCTGCTGTCGAAAGGAGCCAGAATTTGCTCCCAATGACCCCAAGCAGAAGGAGCAGAAGGCGGCCCGCCAGGGTAAGGAGTTCGAGGGGACCTTTATGACAGAGGCGAAGGACTGGGCCGGCGAGCTAATTTCCGGGCAGACAACTACTGGACGCATTCTCGTGAGTATATCCACCAAAAGAGAAATCACCCACACTTACATCTCCCTGCTCCGGGACTCCTTGTTGTACAGGTCCAGAAGTCCATCCCTTTGATCCGCGAGGTCTTCCAGTCCCGGGTCAAGGATATAAATTGCTCTCGCCAGACTTATTGTTGGTCTCTGCAAGCTCTGTTATGCGCCTTTTCTTATCAGTTTTAGATAGCAAACTATAATGGATTTCATTTCCATTGCTCCGTATACGAATTCCCGGTATTTTAGGTAATCTTAAGCAACATATATCATACCCATAATGATAATCGTTCAATAAGCTTAGAAAAACGATCCATGAAGAGACCATTGGAATACAATACATCACGCGATTAGCTTTGAATGTCCGAAACAAAACAAAACACAAACTTCAAAGATCTCTTCGAGCTGTGTGAGGGCTAGTTATTTGTCCACGTACCGGATGCCCGCTAACCACAAAGCTGACACCTAACTGCTCTCGTTTGTTTTGTAGGCAGATATATACCTATGTATACTGGTATGCATACTATTATACATGTATATTATATAAATGAACGGGGCATGACCTCTCTGGGAATTCACATAGAGATTACGAACGATCGCGTGGAATTGCGCGGTTCAAATTTGTTCAGAGTATTGTGGAGATAAGAAAACATGGAGTTTGTTTTTCAAGCTTTTTTGGGCACGTTTCTTCATCGTTATCTTTGGACAATTTTCTCCGTTCTATATACGTCGTAAGCTCAGTCGATAGACGTTTATATACATATATATGGTATATAGGTATTATTTCCTGTAGAGATCCAATAACGGATCTTTCATCCTCTACCGAACTATGAAATTGTGATGGTTGCAGTTATTTCTTTATTGCAGTAAGAATTACTGCGATCGACGTCTCTCGGACGTAGTTTCTTCGGAGATAATCGCGTGATTTAACACTCACTTCACTCGCAATCACCAGCAGAAGTAGGTACTGCGAATTCTAGATCCCAAGGATAATAATGCATGCGCTGCACAATTATGCATAATGTACAAGTATCTATGTATATATATATGATACATGCATACATAGATGAATATACAGACGTCGTCGCGGAATGATGACGAAGCGACGTACCTATCCAGATATACCTATAACGGAGGGTCATGTCGAAGTCTTTTCTGTATATGTAGTTGGTAGTGGTGGGACTAATACAAGTGTAACTATTGGAGTTTCAAGTTCTTTGGGGTTGTTGAGGAACGTTGGATGGTTGGCGAGGGTGGTTGGTGACCTAGTTTCACCCCACGTAGCCAGACACGTTGTCGGCGGGGTGGGCAGGTATCTTCTACGCAGTGCGTACGCGACGCGACGCGAGAAGCTTCGACGCTATCCACGACGTAGGCTGTATGTATAGCTATAATATAAGCTTTTTAACGATAGGATATGTTCATGTTAATACAGGCTAGAGGGAGGAAGGGCTACCAGCCTCGCCGTCGTCCTTCAGGCGCCTCATAATTACCGTTCAACGTTTTTTTTTCTTCTTATTCTCATTCCGCTTCTTCATCGCCCCGCGATCTCCGCGTTCTGCAGATAGAACTGAAAGATAAGAAAAATCATTCCCCGAATCTTCCCTCTAGAAGACGCCATCATATTCTAAATAACCTTCTTTGTTCTTCGAGCATCTGAAGTTCTCGCTCGTACATGAAATGTGCACGTGACTTGCCGAAAGCAAAAACCTTTACAAGAATCTTTAAACATTATCAAACTAATCCTATTCTAAAAAGTTGATGCCCATTCGAATTTCGGAATTAGAGAAAATATCAGTTCCTCCTCCCATTTTTGTATTTACGCAGTGGGACATTTGCTTGCCGATTGGTGATGTCACCTTTTCCTTGACGTTTCGATTGCAGATTCGTGGAGTCAAGTAGGATGAAACTGATAAACGAACGAATCATGAGACTTAGGCCAGGACTAAAACCAATCGAGATATCTACATTTTTCTTCTCCGAAAAGCGATAAATTTCCGATACCTCGATCATTTCGATAGATAGATCTATTGATTTGTAGATTCGGATTCCTGAGCTCAAATTATACATGTGTGAATACACCAAGGAAAGATATCCCGATTTTTGATCCCGTAGTCAAATAAAATCACAGGCCATCGCCTATGACAAATCTCAAAGTAGCGCCACGATGCAATGCGGTGCGCGATTTTTATGAAAATCAGGAAATCCTCCAGTAGATATAGATATATAGTTTGCGAGAAAAATGAACGCGGCAGGGAGTATCGGAGATTATCTTCAATGTCGCGATTCACCGCGTGGTCTCACATCTAAATATACCCACGCGCGCGTTCACCGATGCGATGTCGTCTTCTTACGTGTGATGTTGTGTTATATACTTCAAAACATCGACCGATACAATTAACGTACCTTAAATACCCAGCTGATATTAATTTTAGCCATGCACTCGCTAATGAATCCGCGTGATCGTTAATTTTAGCAACTGCACCAGTTCTCCAATCCATAAAGATGGATCGTAATTAGTTTAATGATTTACAAAATGATTTCGGTGTGACCCGTTGCCGTACCCGCTCGAACTATCAATTATTCTTATTCTTATTCTTATTATTTATCATTATCATTACTCTTGGTTATTTATCTTTTCTATATCATATACGTGAAGGGTGGACATCTCTGCCAATAATCCTCTTCGCTGTTCTCGTCCATTACCGCGTCATCCGACGACGACTCAATATTACATCACGGTAACTATAAATATAAAAACGTTCAACCGTCGTGTGACCGAAAATTTGATCTACACCGAACAGGTGTCAGACGCCGAAGTAGATGGTTAGGCACACCCGAATAATAAAATATTGTCATTCGTCCCTGTCCTACGGTGTACAAACGTATTATAATCTCCGAAAATCCATTTCACGAACGCTACTTTGCTATAATTGGTTCGATGAGAAGAAAAGTAAAAACAAAAAGGAAAGTAATAAATAAATAAATACCTTTGATCTTCGTTAAAGATTCACACGAATCGAATTAAATCTGTTAATTGATAGATGGATTTTATTCATCTGCGGGGTTTGGAAAATCCGCGAATTTAGGTGAATTTCTTCTTCTTTTTTCCCTTTCATGTAAAGTTTTACGTACACCTATACTTATCTTAAACTCACGGATTTCATCGAAGGCTGTATAGGTGTGTATAGGCTTGATTGAAGGGGAGGCCTTACTACGGCCTGTAATTTTCCCGTTACGTTTCATCAAATTTTTAGCATAAGTGTGTTCAGCTCCTGTTTAGATTATAAAGAGAATAAAACAAGAAAAATTAATCGCGGAAATTCTGCACGCGCTTGGCAGCCTTATAATGATACCTCATCGTGCTATTACTTAATATTGAATATTTCCATGGGGTTACCGGAGGCTGTGGAATATCCGCGGAATAAAAAACTGGCGAATATGCTCGGTAGCTAATTAGGAGTTATATACCGGTCGTTTGCGGGTCGCCTTTTTTCTTCGTGGCGTAGCTCGATCTCTACTCTGTCGAGTGAGACTGACTAGGTACGTGACGTTTCGTTTACCATACCGCTAGATTATATACCTACGTATATACTGTACATATACGTAATTCCCGCGGGGGACATTATATCTCGCGAAATCCACGGCTGATATGTGTATGAGACTGAGAATGCGACTTCACTAGCAAAGAATTAAAAAGAAAAAACTTTTATCCCATACAACTACAGCGCAGCTTCACTTATCATTTAACTATTAATTATGATAAGATGGATGAATTTTCTTGACGTAATCTAATCTTTTCTTGACGAAACTTGACCTAATCATATCCATACTGTAGGTTGATCAGTTCTAAAAATTCTATCGATTAACCCCTGGTAAAAGCTCAACTCTTAATTTGAAGAGGGTTTCCGGTGTTTCCTACTTTCCTTTAGAAAGCGTTGAATTACTGCACATCAGAGGGGTGAAGAATGATCGATGGCAAGTGGTATTACAGGATGAGGGAAAACGGTTGTCCCTTTGCTTTAATTAGCAGGATGCACGCTGAGGAATGATACGCGATGGGAGTTGATTATGGGCGAGTATCTCGAGGGGCGTTGGAGAATGATAACTTTAGGTTGTTATATAAGGGTATGTTGTAAGGTACGAGGCTGGAGGTAGCTTGAAACTTTCGTTGGGGGTGGCTTCGGCACGTTCCGGAAGAGCTTTGAGTCGACAGCTAGTACCTAGACGTGATCACATTCGCCCTCTTGCGCCTCTGAAGCGGTTAATAACGATTTTTAAAACTTGATGTCGCGGATCCGAGCTGGCGTCGCGACGCTCTGTACGGGAGGTCAATATAGGTTATAGATATGCGGCCAAGACTTAACCACCGAAGCTACTGGCCACGTAAGGGCCACGTAGACAAAGACCGCATATTGCAGGCCGCCGAACATACATAACGCGCTTTTATTTGAACGATCGAAGACCGATTGAGGGGCCTCGTAACATCGCGACATACGACGCCTCTGCGTCGACGTCGACGTCGAGCTGATGCGGTGCGACGAGCGTGAACCACCTCGTCGCGCATCAACCGATTCGAATTGCTTGCACGCCATGCCAAACTACCCCGCACGCCATATCGTGACATGTCATGACATGACACACGGCATCGCCGCGATCGAAACTAAATTAGGGTTGAGCCAATTCGGCCTGTAGGCGCCGCACGACCAATACTCACTCGATAATCGAAAACGCCCGTGTGTATAGCACAGGCGTCTAGGAGGTGGGTGAAAAGAAAAGAATGAAATTCAATTTAAAAGTTTTCAAGTCACAAAAATCGAAAAATATAACCCAAACTGGAACAATTGATAGTTTCGATTTTTGGGCCGAGAATTAAATCCAAAGAAATCACGAATATCAAAACCATCGCAGATTCCTCGCATAGGTTCAGCAAGAAGATCTTCATTTTTTCTTCCTCGAACAGACGATCAGCTTCGGTGAGCCTTTCGCAGAGCTAGTCATGTACAGAACACATCAAATAGATCCTACGTGTCCACGTTGTAGATGGCAATGTAATTCTCGCCGGTCGTGACAAGTGGCGATGGGAAAAAGTTTTCAATAATATAAAATTCAAATTCATATCTGCACATGCATACACCTACCTATAATATCGTCGTTATCTCCAGATCTGTGAAATTTTTCTATTTTTCAGCGAGGTAGATTGTGATCTAGAAATCCGTACACATATTATAATGTAGCTATCATGCAGATCTCCATGACATGCCCCTCCGTGGTCACAAGCCTTCTCCGATCCTTCGTGTTATAAACAGGAAAAAATGATAATAAGAGTGTAAAAACAAAACAAAAAAAGATGGAAAAAATAAATGAAATGAAGAAAAATTACTGTACATATATTCAGCGTGTTTATCCCACTTTTGCGACACGCACATTCCATATACCGCGTCGCTTTTATATTATAACGTGGATGTATGAACGGCGCACGTTGCGCGGTTGACATGGAAACGGGGTGCTTAGCAGCCATAGACCTGTGCAATAACATAATATAATATTTCTTTAGACAACTGTGGAGTCTAGGTATAAAATGGAGGAGAGCTACTACGTATATCTATATTTAATGGACCTTTATGTGTAGCAGAGTCGAAGTATGAGTCGAACATGCTTCTGCCTTTGCCTTTGCCTAGTTTCACCTATAGCTATAGTTTGTCTCTTGGACACAAAAAGTGGCACGTGCGACTTGCGAGCTTGTGCGGCCGCCCATTATCCAATACGTAAACCGCTTAGTTCTTGGTTTTACGTTCAGGTGTAACGAGATTTATATCTCAACTAATTTATCGATACAGACAAAATCCCGTCAATAATTGGGAACATGACGAATATTTATATTCATAGAATCTTTTAAGTCGCGAGTATGAAGCGTTTAGCCGGAAATGCGCCACAGGATAGTTTCAGTTTTTTGAAAATGTTTAAAATGTCTACATTCATTTTTTGCTCGAAAGCAACAAACGTGACTCTGGTTGATGTAAAAAATTAATGTCAGCGTGGCAAAGAGCGTAACATTTCTGATAAAAGAAACATGCCGAGATCTTATAAACTGATAAAATATCGCTAATTTATTCATTTAATGGAACCAACATGCGAATTTAAGGCGGCTGAATTCATGCGAATTGTTCTATTCATAAAACCTGCAATACCTATTGCAATTTATATATATCTTCGTTGATCCTGGTTTGTCTTATAGAACGATGTCCATATATTTAGCCTCTTAAGTGGGTCAATCTTATCACCCAATGTTATACTTCGTTTGTTAATCATTCGAAGTAAGAATGCAAACAATTACTAATCCCGTCTGATTTGGCGCTGGTAAATACGTACAAACTCGAGGGATGTTAGCAAGATATATCTATCTGGCTATCTGCTATATTTCACTTAAGAAGAAAATAGTTCTCCGAATAAGTTATCATCCAGAAAATCCCTCGAAACTTGCAGTAGGATCCTGTTTTACCTCATAGAAACTTGTTTCTTAACAAACAGATTTATAGCGTAGATATAACTTGGGGAAAATATTTCGTCTGTAGACTTTAAAGACTAAACGACGAACTGCAAGACTCAGCTTATTGTCTGAATTAAAATACACAGCGGGCAAATTGAACGGCGGATAACGTATCTTGTTCTTCGCCCTTAGTCGAAATTTTTTTTCCCCATTTCACCCTCAAGCAATGTTTTTTTTTCTATATCCAGGGGAACAACCATATCAATTCTTATTTTTCAACTATCTAAATTAGAGTTTACCCCCTCGTTTTCGTTATCAAAGTAGAAATGAGAAGTAAGAATGAGCTCTGCATGTGGTTTATTGAGAACGATGAAAATTTAAGCAAGCTTTCGCAATGAACCGATATTTATACTACCAAAACCAAACGATAAACGGCAGCAATGCACGTGGCCCGAAATCCTCTGAGGAGAGAAAATATCCTGAGGAGGATACCCGTATACTAACTCAGCATAATTTTCATTCTAGATGCACCTACCGATATATCTGTCAGCTGCATTTTGGAAGAAGTAGTTCGTGAAAATTGTGTTCGGTATAATATAAAGGCTGTATGTGTATGTATGAGAGAAATCTTGATCGTTCGATATCGGAGCTGGAAGGTATAAAAGTTTCGCTGCCACCTATCAGAGCGACTCGTGTTAGCATTCCATTTATACGGAATATAGAAATTCCCAGTGTAATGTATGCAAATTTTGAAAAAATGAATTTCACACCCACCTCGCTTTCATGCTCGGTCTCTTGAAAAAAAAATGATTTGAAAAAATGATGAGGTAACTGAGAATTATCGCAAACGTAGATTCTAGCTCGTGAACTAAATTTTCCCATTACTTATAAATAGGACTCAATATCAGCCCACTTTACATACCATTTATCCAATCTCAGCTGATTAGACAGCAGGCGTCGCGACGTGTGACGTCGCTAAGAAGGTACTACACGTTATACCTATATGCCCCACAACTTCGTTGATATCCTCCCGTTTACGATCCTATTTCTGAAATACAAAAATCTGATGGTTATCTCATATATAGAGGGTTACAAGAACCAGAAAGTCGTAACCGACAAAAAAGTGGAATGCTACCACAAGGGTGTATTTGTCTAGGATGAATAAAATTAATCGAATACGGAAATTATACGTTACTTCAAATTGGGAGTGGTGTCCGGAAATTCAATCACTTAGATTGAATTTATTTTTGAGATGGAGCTGCTCCTCATCGTACGTAGAAAGAAATACTGTAAAAATTCAAAAAAATTCATTTTCGGAAAAGCATTTCACTTAAACTGTCGTGATTTCCGTACAGATATTTATCAGACGTGTACTTCTCCTACTCACCCTCCGTCACAATTTCGGTAAACCTTTACTGGCAATAGTTTCTAATAAGTAGTTCACGGGTGGCTCTGCGCGGCTGTCAAGGGAGGCGAAAGGGAGACGGAAGGAGTGAGTTGAGGTCGAAGAGGGATGTAGCAGAGGTCGTAGAATTCGTAAACGTTGAGGTACGCCCGAAGACTTGTGTATTATATCTCTCGAGAATAGACAAGAAGATGCTGTAGTATTTGGTTTCGTTCTCACGTGCAGAGAAGGCAGATCAATATAATATACGAAAGCCCAGCTGTAAAAGTGTTACGATCGCGAGCTGCAATAAGAGGTCGGAACCTTCTTGGCATTCAACGTCTGCAACTTTCGTATTATAACTCAAATATACGAATACCTCGTCTGCCAAAAAAAGAAGAAGAGTAAAAAAAAAAGGAAGAAGTAAAATTCATCGAATATCGCGAAGCACCCCGCAGATGCGTCATATTTTTACGTCACATTTCAGTAAAATGTTTGCTGAAATTTTACCCCCGTTAAAAGTTCCAACGAAATATATAAGGGAGGAGTCTAAAATTGAAGCGATTTAAAATCGTTATATTTAGTTCCTTGAGTACTCGATGGGGCTTTCCAATATAACGATTATTGTCAGGGAATTAGAGACAGCTGTATTCTACACCCCAGCATAGCTCTTCACTTATTCTCTTCAGAGATTACCTTATATTATAATGCTAAATGGATTTTAGCGTTGCAACGACTTCGCGCGAGCGGGAGATTCGGGGGGAGGTAAAAAATACAAGACACACAACCAGAGGGAGGTGGTACAAAGTGTATACGTGCACGTATACGAATTAAAAAAAAAAAGAATCCTACTATGACAATCAAAGTCGGAAGTGGGCTGCAACAAGTTCACCGGCAGGGTGGCAATCTCCTTTTTCATTTTGAGATGATATATTTCGTTTTAACGCGAACATACTTTATAATTTTTTTTCTCCTCTAGTCGGTGGAGGAATTGAGAATTCAAATTAAATTAGCGAAGGATTAACGGTAAATATAACGATGGTGGTGAAAATTCCCTAAAAATAGTAGAGGAAAGATGGCGGCGGCGCACATGAATGCAAAGTACTGCAGTTAATGGCGTCGTGCAATGCAGTTATAATAGCCGTTACCAACCGCGGGCAGCTGGTGCAAGGGATTAGTGCTTATAGCCGTAATCGTGCCTATTTAGCTGCGCGCTATAATTGGAATTTAACCTTTAGTAGGCGTCCAACCAGGTGACCCGACAGCCGACCTACATAACCAACCCTCGACGTCGTCGTTCCGTCAGCTCTTACGACGTAGACCGCGTCAAGCTTCATTCAATAATTCACCCCCGGTTGTAATTTGAAATGAAACGACGTCTTTTTACTCTCGCCAATTTTATAACCACCAATGAAAAATTCATCCTGACGATGCATACTTATTTTTCGAGGGACTGTTCTATTCCCTTTTTCTTGTTCTCTTTCTTTTCCTCCAAGGGTCAGGGTCAAAGCTCTATTTTTGTTTCTGTTTCTCGCGAATACCAAATTTCGAAATACTTAGCACACGATACTTGTCTAATATGATAAAACGGGTGCCATCTTGGAACCTCCAATTTGTAATGAATGTGAAGTCGTTATCAGGCGCGGGTATATAATAAATCATTATGGAGAAAGAATTTTCTATATGATTCAAGGGTGCATCCACCTCTTATTTGATGGGCAATAAGTTAGTCGTAAATTATGCACCCACATTGCGCGCGCCAAACTTTGGAAAGGAAATGAATAGCGTAGATCATATTTGGAAGCGAAGTCGTTAGCGTTAGGCGTTACAATTTGGCAAGAATCCAACCGTTTCGCGACTAGCTAGCTACTAGTTCGCCTGATTCTGTAAAGTATATAATATATATCTAGATATAAACGAGCAGCGAATTTGTCCCGTGACAGGCGAATGGACAATTACATTTTGCTGTGATGCCATTCGTCTGTTTCGTAATTGAAAAAAGAGAAACTCGCAACCCCAGATTTCTTTTTCTCTTTTTTTTTGCTCTGTTTTTTTTGTCACGGTTGGGGTAAACGTATCTGTGACATAAATTTTTGCTGCATGCAGCTATTATAATGCGTTAGCGGAATAAAGGAAGAACTCAAGAAAAGAAACATGTCTGTATGGAAGTTTTAAAAAACCTTGTGAAGAACGAAAAAAAAAAAAAATAAAAGAATAAGGGTGGAGGAAAAACATAAAGGAAAGAAAATTTGCATGAGGGAATTCGCGCACGAACTGCAGATGAAAAGTGTTCACGGGTCGAGGGATCCCGTTTCAACGAATTCAGGGGAATCTAGATTGCACACCGTTTGAGCCTGCAGGATTTCCTGAAACTATAAAGAGCTGCTATTCGCAATCAACTCTTGAAATGATCTTGAGTCTTGGGACTTGTGACTCGATTGCCTGCAGCGCTCTCATTTTACCTTCAAATCCCTATATGGGGAAATTTGCATTCAGGTGCAGACATACACTTTTACAGAATATTTCAAACCCTTATAAGCATGCATTTGCTGTATATTTTCTTAAAAAGCTCCAAAATGCGGACCCCCTTCTGCTGCGGTACCACATTTGTTCCTTTATCTTATTTTTTGGACTGGAAGTCTCAACTGAAAGTCTGGTTCAAGCATTTGACACTACCTTGATTTCTTTTCCCCATGGATTATAATAAAATAAGAAAAAAGAAAAATTGCGATCGAAACCCTATATTCGGTTCACAGTCATTTTTTATCATGGTGAATTTCTTGCAAACTAAAACCGGTAGCAGAAGTGAAATGAGCTTGAATGACTTAGGAGAGGAACAGGAATAAGAAAAAATGTAAAATAGCCAGGGTCACGGGCTAGGTGATTTGGCATGGAATGCGCGATATACAATGTTGTATATATGTACGGCCATACCAGGTCGCGAACGGGACGTTACACGTGAAATGGTCCGGGCACGGAGTACATACTTCAGTTATGTACATTTACGAGTATTCCGTAGGAACTGTGCAGGGTGGCAGCGATGCGCGACGTACAGTTTCTTCGTTGTGCAAGGCCCTTTGGGAACTGAGAAGAAAATCGTGGAAACTAGACACGTGAGGAATAAACGACCTTTGTTTAGAGTTACACGTAACACTCTGCCGAGTTCAGGCTGAAGGAGGTATACCTTCTGGCTGGCTATACGATGGGGCATCTAGAAAAGCTCTTGGCTGCGCTTCTTATCCCACATCCTACGTATACCATTTTATTCACCCGTTATCGTCCATCTTGGTTATCTGCTGCACAAATAATTTCGTGGTCGCCACCATGGATCATATACACAGTAACCTACCGTCTCCATCTCCGAAATCTCCACCGTGTGTAATTAGCTGAGGATGGTCTTCATTTGCGAAAGTTGAGATTTTCAAAACTCATTTTTTGAGTTTCTTTCATTTCGGATCAACGAATTTTTATGCAGAACTTGAGAACGATCGGACAACTTTAACTTGAGCCTCGAGGTTTAACCTTAGCTAATTTTAAATGGGAAAAAGCAAAATATTGGCCGAACTGCAGCTTGGTACGAATCTTTTTTCTCCAGTGATATGGAAAACGTGAAATACTGGTTCTTTTCCCATTTAAAATTCGGGGTAAATTTCGAGGTGCTTGGGGCGGGTTGAAATTCTCCGATCGGAATTAAGTTTTGCAGATGTTTTTTTTTTCCTCAAATGAAAGAAACTCAAGGACTCAGACTTGAAACTTGTACATTTCCGCTAAATACGAACCATCGCATGCTGATATTTTCATTAAATAAACAATTCTGGTGCATGTTTTATTATTTCCAGAACTTACTATAGAAATGCTGTTGAAGTGAATAGAATGTCGGGAGCGTCCTCCTATTCTTCGTACTTTAATAATTACTGATATAATCATCGGCTATAGATATGATCAAGATCTCAGTAATTGAATAACTAGGCATAGCAGGATAATATGAATTCCCCAGGTGCGTAAGGGTATACATATATTGACCGCACCTAATTTTCAGTTTCTCGAATTTACTATACACGGTTTATATATCCGAATTCTGAAACCAATATTATTTTCACAAAACGTGTTCTTTTTTAGTATACATGTTTAATATTAGCTTCTCCTATTCGAGCCGGACCAGCGGTTGCGATAATAAAAATGAGTACGTCGAGTCACGATCAGTGCGACTTATGAGCGACGGGCGACGTCGCGGCGCCTGTATGCGCCCCACGCCCCACAGTTAGTTTCTTTTTTCTTTCCCTCGGTCTTTTTTTGAAAAGTTCTTTTTCCTTACCCTCCTGCGACAGCAGGTCTATGCGGCGCCTACCTTATCTATTTTATTGCATTGGACCAACTTGGCGAGCAACTGCAACTCGCGAGCCGAGCTTTTCCTGTTCTTCCACCCCCTGCCGCGTTGATATATAACGATCACACTAAATCGGGTATTGACTCCCTATAACAGTAGCCAGAGTGCTCTACTTTAATACCTCCTATTATACGAAATCAGTGTTACCAATTTCATTATAAAAGATATGAAGCGATTTGAACCATTTCAAATACCTTATTGATAAAAGAGAACAAAACAAAAAAAAAAAAGAAGAAGAATCAGATAATTCACTACGTCAATGGAATTTTGATCGGTATATTTTTCATTCTGTTTTGTACGAGGCGATATTAGGTAGTGCGACAAACCAAAGCAGATACCGAAACAATATTAGGTTTGTTGGATTTTGGCTTCGAAGTGCGGGCTGTTGAAAATCTGGGTAGTTTTATAGCTTCTAATGAAACTTGAACTGAAACAATAAACAGATTCAAAGATGTGCGGCTGGTATTTCAGTACCGCCTCGCGTTTCGAATGAACTGAACACGATGAGAGAAACAGGTGTTCGTTCATGTATACCTAAAACCAAAGCGGTGGATATACGTTATACTTACATGCGTACATGAAAGTTGTTATGATCCATGTATAGGGTCGGAAATACATCTCAAATAAGAGTTAAAAACCAATCAAAAACGCGTATATCTAATCAAAAAATGATGTATTACACATTCATGCATAAAACTGTATAATGCTTGCAGAGTCCTAACACCCAACGGTTATACAGTTCATATACCACGCCGCGGGAGATCTTTTTTGTCCATCGAATTTTTTTTTGCTCTTACCGCCCGCGGTGCATGAGCCCCTTTTTTCATTTAAGCGACCCTGCGCATCGTGACTCATTCGATCGTGTGATTCAGGTTTTATTTAAAATTTGCTGGAAATTTTACTCCATGGCTATTTACATTCGCAGTTTTATAATAACATGATGCGATGGGAAACGAAAATACAAAAATATGTAGCAGAAAAAAAATATGCATTTCAATTAGTCGCTGTAGCGCGTTTCCAAGGATCTCCGTGTTGTCTTCGAAGACTAATAATTACTGAGATCCATTACGTAAATTAAGACGAAAAAATTTTTACCTCGCGTGATGTCTTTCATGCCCCTGAAAACAGATGCATGCAATAATATTATCACGATCGAAGAAGACGATTTATCCTTTTGATCTGCTTTGGCTTTGAAGTAATCTTACAATTAGGCAGAGAAATTATGATTTTTTACATTTGTTCAAATAATTCAGTGATACGAAGGATTTTTGTACCTGTGTGGAGTTGTCACGAGCATAATCTGGATGATGAATTAAACACCCTTTGAAGGAATAACAGCGGTGTGAAATTTATATCATTGTAGAGGGGGGTATACAATTCGTCGTTTATTCCGGACTAGAAACCCCGGAGGCTTGGCCTAGGATCTGTTTGGTCGTTCGCGGGCGATATAAATAGAGGGTAACAGCTTGCGGTTAGTCGTGTTGTCGAAGACCCCCACTAATTCACACGCTAAATAGAGACCACTATGTTTTATTTATAGTATAGGTTGAGATCAACGTATAGCGAACGGTTTGCGTAGACGCGTAGCGACTAGACCTACGTCATCGAGTCTTGCATCGCTGTATGAGCTGTAGTAGCTGTCGATTATATACATACGTAAATTTTTTATTTTTTTCCTATTTTTTATTACATACGCGCGTGGCACAGATATCTATAGCTAATTTACCACGTACCTAATACTAAGGATATACACTCGGTTTGATCTGTTGTTTATTTTTCTTTTCTCTTCACCCTGACAGTTTTATTACAACACGCTTCACCTTCTAGTTCGATGCTTATTTTTCCCGAAACAACGATCTTTTTTCTACTCCTTCCTTTCACTAAAACAGATGAAATGTTCTAAGGTCATTTAGGGAGATGAAAAAATTGTTTTTTATGAGACCAACATTTGTTCGTAGCACGTGTTAACCCACTTGTACCATCTCTTGAAAGTCAAAAAGTTTTCCGATGATTTTTTCATTAGCCTCAACGTCGTTCGGTGCGACTCTGTAGTTGTCGAATTTATTTTTGGTACCGGGCGTAGACCCCGTGTGAGTTGAAATTTATGCGCGTATCATTTAGCACGCCCACGATCTTTCAAGGATGGCTCACTCTTGGAATATACGCGGGTAAATGTAGGCGATGATGCTGGACACCCGCACGTGACTCTTAGCTCACCACCCTCTCGCGTTTTGCTTTCTGCAGTTTTCTTCTTATCATTGCAATCGTGAACGCTATCGTCATCGTCGTACCGATCGGCACTGCGCACCCAACGATAATCGCATACAGGGAATATGGACTTCTGGATCGTTTAGATGTGGTATTTTTTGAAAGGTGTGAAAAATACTCCAATCCATGAACCATTCGTTGATTGATTTGTTATACATTTTGGTTCAACTCTCATGATTTTATTGCTACCAGATTACATCAAAACGAAGTTGAGCAAGGTTGATTTTTTTGTTTTTCATTCCTGCGGAAATAATTTCGTAAACTTTTTGGTTCATATGGTCGTAAACTTTTGATATGTACATCTACATGTGGTTCCTGTAAAATTTAGCAAATCATAATAATATACGCCTTCAGTTTCACCGGTACTGACCCGGAATCAATGGCTGACGTAGTTGCGGAGTTCTAGAACTAAACCGAAATCCAATTAGAGAGTAATTATAGATGTAACGTCACAAAGTCACCCTTGTAGGTTGTAAATTCATTATTGACACCGTGGTGGGAATCGATATTGAGCTTTTAAACTTCAATTCCTCTTTCCCCTGACCCCAGTCTTATTTTCAGGGTTCGCCTGTAGTGGAAAGGTGTATTTATTTTTATTTAAGCTAGAATCGGTAGCGAATCATAAAAGTAGAATCAATAGATATTTAACATAAACTCGTGATAAGTATGTTACGTCTTTTTTTCTCGAAAGACAGCTTTGCACATTATACTTGGGTGTAATATTCTACTCGGAATTCGAAAAATTAATACTGGAATACATATAGTTTGTTTGAATAATTTTCACCGCAGGAAATTTCGCCGGGAAATTAGCCCGCTGTAGCGAAAGAATTAGGATCGTAATACGTATTCGTACATTTATAATTATCTCGAGAAGGACGACCTTCACTTTATCAAACTAGCTGGCAATGAAAAGCTCTCCTCTAACCTCCGATAGAAAGAGCTTGCGTGTCACCATGTACCGGGTTGTGCAATATCTTTATTTTTAACTTTCAGTAATAGCATATTGCGCAAACGAGAAAAAATACGTATCAAAGGGCAGCTGCACGATCAGGGACTGAAATTTTTAACTCAAACCAACTAAGATAAAGAAAAAAATTTCAACCAGCATTGAACCTGATCAAAATTTTATCAGAGAAAATATCTTTCGATCCCCCAGAATTTCCGGAGAACACAAAAAAAAAAAGTTAACCCTAGTGAATAAAATGCAAAAAAAAACAAAGAAAAACACTTCGAAGGGTTAATTTAGAGCTCGGGTTTAAGTTTGACACAGATAAGATAGTGGAAAATTTGGGGCAAACAGTATCGGAATGGTAAATGGTCAGCAGCCAAGGCCTTGACTTGGTTTAGTTCGTTCGCGCGACTCTGACGATGAGAGTGATCTGCGGCGGCTGGTCGACCATCACAGACGAGTGATCCGGTCCGGCTGGTGCCCCTGAACGTCGATATGCAGCGTCGCGACGTTGGGCGGCGGAGTTTCCGCGATGGACTTTTTTCCGGTATCCTAATGAAAGCGGGGCTCATCGCTTATACGTCTATTGAATGGAATTTCAAAACGAGTGGTTTGTTCAAAAGGTCGTACCGGAGAGTAGAGCCGGCGTTTGGATCGTTCGGAACTCGCAAAAGCACCTGCAGACTTATGACTTCGTGAGGGCGAATCATAACTCATATATTTCATTGTTATAACCGGCGGTGGCGTACCGAAATCGTTGCTGTAGGGGCCTCCTCTCTGGCCGGGGATCGCAAGCCCGTTTGTTATATACTCGCGCGTTTTGGTGCAGCCAGGAACCCGGCTCGGTATAATCTGGCTCTTCGTGGCGTTTAGGGAATTTGGTAACCGGAATAAACCCGGAGCACGACACATCGAGATACCCGTGCCAAATGTCACGCGATTAACCGCAGAACTATAGCAGTAGTTTGGCTTCCTCCGTAATTGGCGATTTCTTGCCGATATATATTATGATATTATCGTATGTAAGGTGATGATTATTCCGAACTCTATTTTCTCATTTTCAAATCTCATCCCAAAAATTATGATACTGGATTATGGAAAAAAAAATGTTATAGACAATTCCTTTTTCCCTTAAAAATCGTAAACTATGCTATTGAGACTCGCTGTTCTTACGTAGTCTCGAAACTTCATTAGGTATTCTGCAAAATGCCAAGATTTTTGTTTTACAAGAACCTCCAAGGTCGTTTAAAGGGTTGAAAAATTTCCTTCTCCACCCCAAAATCGTAAAATTTGATTTTACTACCCTTACTTTCTCGCTCGTATTTGATGTAATTGTAATTATCGACATCCGCTGATAAGATCTGTTTGTTTTTATAATTTCTAACTTTATCCCCCTCCCCCCCGCCGAATTTTCTGCACAATCGGAATGAAAAAAGACAATTATTTCAACGGAGCTGTGGCTCAAAAAATTTCTTGATTTATTGCGCGATTCGGTGTATCAGGCAAAAGAGAAGGTGAGATAAACTATAATATGGTAGCAATTTTATGCCAAACCGTAAAATATTCGTCTTTTCAAGAATCCTATTCTAATCTCGATTCGTATATTAAGAAAAGAGTGACAGTTAAAAACTGAAAAATGAAGCTTTTTGCATTGTGGTCACCTCATAAATCAACTTGCCTGCGCAACATTAATTCTCGTTTCCGCAAGTCTCCATAATTTCCATTATGAAACAAAACAGAACAGAATAGAAAACGAAAAAAAAAAAAAAAACTGAAGAGGAAAAAATTATTTCCCGCGGTTCTTATCTCTTCGGATGGCGAGCGCGGGGGGCGACTTCTGCTTATACTGCAATCGCAGCTCTACCATCTTGAATGACACAGTTTCGGCTGGTACGATTTCTGGGTCACGTAATTCGCGCGCGAATATTATCTTTCTATTTCTCTTTTCATTTGTTTTATTGTAGTACATCTATTTTTTGTTTACTTTTGTCTACTTGTTTCGTAAAAATTGTGTCATGCAAATTTGAAGATTATACATGGGAAAAATGATCGTTCTTACTTAATTGGTTTTCTTTAATGACGCGTTTAGATTATGTGTGTACATGTCTCGCTTGGGCGTCGCGACGGCGTGTCGGTTTGATCCGCGTCGAATTTCTTAATCAGTTACCCAACGGTTCCATGTACGGGGAAGACGGTGGATTAGGCGAATGAGGAGATAATACGACGAAATGAGGCGAGACGAAGGAAGCCGTCTATATATCAGAGGAGTCTGGAACTTGTCGCATTCTCGAGGTTTACGAGCTCTCGTAAAATCCGATCGATTGCAGGGCCGAGTTAACGAGTGATTTTTATTATGTTTGCTCTGAACAATCATTCAATGGCAACGAAAATTGTCCGCCCTCTATAGCGCACAAAATTGCCGAAGAGAAAGACACACCAAACGTATATATACACGTCATTACGTAAGACACGTAAACGTATACATGTACATACATACGTATAGGCAAGAAGGAAAGGGGTGGAATCTATGATTAAAAAAAATCCACCACTCCCGTCACACCGGTCATACTCAGCCCAATAAAACGTGTCAGCATATTTTCTGACAAGCAGCTAATTCCCGCGGGCTGATCAACAGCTGATCGTCATTTTTTCTAGATTTTTACACGAAAACAGGTGCACGCCGAAAGGTCTACGATTCTCTGATATAATACGTGTAGTACACCTATGCGATGGCAAAAATATTTCACATATTTTTAATTGAAGTTTAGGTTCAATTTAATTTAATTTTGAGGGCGGGGGTTGCTCACGTGAGTGCAGTTTTTGACATTCGCTACATGCTTTGATACAGTTTCTGGGTGGAGAAGTGAAGGTTACATCACCAATATGGAGGGATCGAAATACACGTAAATAAAATATGAAGAGGTCTTTTGCAGAGGCCTTCCAACTTACAGTCTACCGGCAACGTGGGTTATACCTGCCTACGCCCATTCGCCGATCGATTTCAACTTGGCATCTACCCAGGAAAAACTGTCCTTGTAAAATGGTCTTTCGATTCTTTTCGGATACATTTTCATGCGTTCATACAAACCACCCCGAATAAGCTATTAGAATACATTTCAATACTCACTATCGATGTCCTCATGTCGCTGACAGTTCCTCCCCGAAATCGTCGTCTTTTTTTTTCTCATCTGAAATAAGTGATGGGAAAAGCCAAGCAATTGATATTTGTTAGAAAATCTAACTATTTCACCGTGGCATAGGCTAATGACCGAATTCTGTATCTCCCACAACGGGATATTTCACATTAATATACGTTTTGATTTCAGGCCAAATTTTTTGACAGAATTATTTGAGTACGTATACACACATGAGACCTATCTACCTAAAATCAATAGGCCCGCGAATCCCGACCTCTTCAAATTGACTCGAGTTTTTTTTTTTTAAGTTTTGTCTCACTGACAATGAGAGTAATTTACCATCAATAGTCTGTGATGTATACTTTTTTTTTTCTTAATTGAGAATTTGAATGTCCTATTGTTGATCATTCTTTGAAAATATTCAGCAATCGCAATCAGTTTTGTATGAGATTAAATGTGTGAAACTAGCAAGGGTCGACAATCACACCAGTTTTTAATAGCCCTATTTTTTTTTTATAATTCACGTACAATATTTTCGAGATGAATAAAATTTTGAAGACCACAGCGAAGTTGTGAGGTTAAAAAAAAACGAAATGAACAAGAGATAAGCGTATGTTACATATTTTTGAACGCACATACAATCCGGAAACAAATCATGAGATACAAATTGACGGGGTCCAAGGTTCACGGGCTTTTCACTACATGCATTCGATAAATAATCTACTCATTGTTAGTCCGGAATTGGATCGAAGTCGTCGTAGCGAAAAACAAAATAAGATAAAGAAACAGAGTAAAACTCAACATGATAAAATTACAGAGCGACTGCGACTATTTCGTTAATTGAATTTTAAATTCATTAGAATTAAACCACCCCTTCACGCTCATTATCATTTGCATCGCGCATTTCAAACTTTATTCTGTGTGGGGTTTCTTTTCTCTAAATGTATTCCAATTAAACATATAAATATATACAGCCATAAAGTATTTTGCACAGTCAGAGAAAATATACTGGGTTATTACATATCCTGCATACGAACGCCAAAAACCGCGTTCTAATTACCAAACTTTTAGACTCCAATACGAAGAATTTCAGCATAATACTTGTTTAATACCTTTTTGCACATCGCGTCTTATTTCTTAAGTTTTCAATTAGTTTTGGCAAACATTTCCGTGACCGCAAAAAAGAAGAAAAAGAAAATAACAAGAGAAAGCCAGCAGCTTTACCGTATTTCACCGGCTTCCCTTAATGGTCAGCTAATTCTTCAACTTATCTATACATGTAATACGCATGTCAATGTTAGAATTTGGTGACTTTCGCACGTTATTGTAATAATAAGGGAATGAAACAAAGATTGGAATCCTTGAAATGCGACGGCCTTTTCATCTACATATATACTACTACTGCGGATTTGCAGAAATGATATCGAGGTCAAAAGCTCGTAGCTGGACTGAACTCTGTGATTTACTCGTGTCATTCGTCAGCATTTCTATCTGAATTCGTCTGCATGTGGTAACGTAGTTCAGAGGGCTTATCTTCACGTTCGTATACCACTCCAAGTCTTGGAAGCTGAAGCCGGGGAACCTTTGAGGAGATCTACTTGCTCTTGGCAGATCACAGATATCGATTCACCCCTAGCGCTCTTCTCCTTTTGCTATACCATATTCCATTAGCTACAGAACCGGTGTAGCTGACGTGGTCGAATTATATTGCGACAACCATATAGTCATCTGCAGCCATTCTTCCATTTTGAAAAAATACGAAACATCATTCTTCTCGATTGAACATCAAAAATTAACTCAATCAATTTCAGTTTCATTAACTCAAGTTAATGAATAATTCATTCGTTTTGTTTGAAGGAAATTCAATTTTCTTTTCGAACAAACCCAACCCTTTTTCTGATGATAATTGGGGTGGGATGAAAAACCAAACCTGATCTAGCTAGAATGCTTTTGCTGAATTGGAATCGTCGAACATAACTTTTCTTTTTGTAATATCCAAATGCGTGAGCGTCGCGATATGACGTAGTAAGAAATAGGTATAATTCCGCGTCCACGAGTTCGACGTGAGACGAAAAAGTTATCATATACATCTGAACTGTGGTGGTCAACAGGTAAACATCATCAGTCTTTCCTGGACGTCAAATTGCGGAATTACTTTCTCGCCGTTACTCTGGCTAGCTACCAGCAGCGATAGCTATACGTATACGTACGTATACGTCCCACTAGCTTTTTTACAAGTATTTACCACATAGAGAAATTTTCCACGTGCTTTAATCCGAGGGTAAATTTTTATCCGGATCATCGATTTCTTAATATATTTTCATTTTAATTAACAATTTAGAAATTCTGTCGTTGTTTTATTTATTTTACATTATATACCTATATACGTATACTTATAATATATCACACAATTCCTGTACATACATTTAATTTATTTTCTCTTTTCTGCACTTCTCTCTTTTTCATTTATTTTCTGCAAAAGAGTGCCAGGAGAGATCCCCTCCCCCCTCCCCGTCCCCCTCACCAAACTATTTATATTTTCATGTGCTTAGTATTTATAGCAACATTTTCATGAGACCGTAACGCGTTGGCCAGAAATATCGGGTGGCATGTCGTTCTTGTATGCTATTTGCTCAGCTTATTACTACCACTCGTAAGTTTATTTTATACACTGATTATAATCTATATAATATGCGGTGCATACGCGTGAAACATTCACACTAATGTGAAACGCGAGTGTTCAAAATGCTTGCAGTAGCAACAGCGTTAAATGCAGACGCCCGTACGCCGCTCCTCAATCTTATGCTTTTTCGATTTCTGCCGTACAAGTGCGTAGCTTACAGACCTGTACTGTTAGCTGTAATAAAGATAAACGTATACGCCCACTAAAGTCAGCAGCTGTAACAGAAGCACAAGTTTCGTATTCGGCCTTAAGACAAGCTCCTCTTCCCTATCCCCTCACCAAACTGCAACGTCAAACGAGCGAATTTCAGCAGTATTTTAGTTAATCACATTTATTATTCTCACACCTTAATGCCGCAAGAGACACACGACAGCGGCCAAATATCGCCATGCTAAATTTATAAGCGGTTTATTTCTCTATAATATATGAATCGCGGTTTTGCGTAGCTAATAAAAAGCGCTGCATAGGATTTCATTTGTTCTGCAGGGTAGGTTTGAAAATCGCAATAGAATGATCAGCCGTGAAAATGAGCTTTAACGGTAAAGTGAGATCTTAAAAATATTGGGGGGAAAAAAAACAACTGAGAGCTTGAAATTTCGTAGGGGTGATTTTATCCCCCCAGCGATTGAAATTTTATGGTTGTATATAAAAAAAGTAAGATCGTTTCATTCCTCATCTACGTATAGAGATATGCGTGTGAATTGTTACTTCAACGAAAATCGTGGCGATCGGTATCACGACATTTATTTCTTCTTCCGTTTTGGCGTTCTGCAAAGTAGGATATTGAGAGAAAGCGGGTGACGACGCGACGGCACGGCGCGCGGTGTGCGGCTGCTACGAGACACGTATTGATCTGACGGCGCGCACGCACCTCCCTAGCTGCGATTTAGGTCCGTTCACACGACCCTCGAGTCCAACGGAATAATCCTATACGGGGTGGTGAACTTGTAACGTAAAAATGCGTCTGTTTAAAGGTCAAATAAGGGGAACGCGACACGACTTTTTGTGCCTTTTCACCGATCCTTTCACGAATCTTCCCCCTGCACGATTAAATAGTATTTTATTATTCTCGTCCTAATTGCAGGGATACAATTTATAACTGTCCGGAAATTAAGCAACGTGGACTTGTGTTAAATGTAAAGAAATAACAAACAAAAAACACCAAAGAAGAAAAAAGAAAAAAGAATGAACGAAACAACAAAAAATAAAAAGATGTACAAGGTCAAACGATAACAATGACAATGGAGGATAAATATATTATAATGAAAATTCGCAGTGTTTCGCTACACAAGATTATGGGCGGGGTTACTTTTTCTAATGCTTCGCATAATAAACGCCTCTTGTAAAACCGCCGAATAATTTCCTCCCCTGCCTGACCCAAGTTCTCCTGTCCCAAGCTCCTGTCTCAAGTGTATCTCTTCAGTCTCTGCGGACCAAGCAAGCAAGCAAGCAGCTCAAGGACCGATGCAGCGATGATCGATCGTGTTAAAGTAAAGCGAGGATAGTGAAGGGAGGTACAAGGATATATAGAAAAGTTTATATGATACGGAATCTGTTGAAAAAGAAAAGTAGAAGAATCTTAAATTTCGTTTATACCTTCAGGTTACAAATAAAAATAATTCTCCAGAATGAGTTTCCGCAGGAGCGAAAAACAAAGGAGTTCCAAGAATTCGAGTCAGATATCAACATCGTTGAACTAGGATGCTTGAGTTGGATATTAGCTTTTACATTTTTTTTGAGCTCCTCATCCATAGCGAAAAAAAAAAGTTTGAGAGAATAATTCAGAAATCTTAGCCCTTGAAATTCGTACGATCATCCAAGAATCTTGGTGGGGGGGTTATCAATAGCTCGAATACTTGGAATTATAAGATTTTCAGGTGTGATCGAAAATTGGGAGCCTTTTGGTTGGAAAAAAATTTCACTCCGCCCTAAAATGGTACGGATGAAAAAAGTATAGCCTATATTTGAAAGCGGCTCACGTATGAGAAAAAGTTTGGACTGAAGTCAGTAGTCAGCTGCGATGTCCACTTAAAGTTTCAACAGGTAGAAAAGAAGGAGATTGGTTATGTGGGTATACATATGAGATTTTCCTCTCCTCGATTCGATGTGCAGGTCGCGTTCCTGCAATATAACTTCCGGTCTGATCAGCTGCTGCATTTTCTTCGTAACTATAACAATACTCGTACGTCTGGTCTGCTGCCTCTCTTGCTGCTCCTGCTTTTCGTGCAGGGACCAAACTAAAACTATCGATAGTTGCATGTTTGTGGTTGCGGGTCACGTCCGGTTAACGTACCCCTCTAAATAGGTTGACGATGATAACGTATGCGCATCGATCGCTCGGCAGTGAGCGCTTGCCAACGAAAAATAGAATAAAAATGAGGAAGAAAATATTTTTTTTTTTAGATATTTTTATAAATAAATAACGAAGGTGGATTACTAGGAGAAAGGAAAATCACGGCGCGCACGTATCTACGTACATACTTACATACGTCACACGTGTAAGATATAAATAGACAAAATTTCTCACGTCGAAGATTCTCGTTTTTCTTTCTCTCTCTCAATTTTTCGTTCCTTCTTTTTCACCTGCATTTGACCAATTCGTTGTATGTACCTACCTCGTACACGCTCTGCTAGGTATTTTTAGGACGAACAACTTCTTTGTATTCCTGTCAGATTTTTACCCTCGTCCATATAAATCTCTGCTCATATAATATATCGTTGTGAACAAATTGTTAGAGTTTCGAGTATAAACTGCGCCCTAGATATGAAGTAGAAATATAAGGACCTTATATAATCTAAAGAACATAGGTATACAGAGACTATATAGACCATATGATAAATGTAACGTCGATAATTCCGAGCTTCAAATGTGGAATGGAATTGCCGTGGATGTCTTTAAAATTTATCGTGGATTTATGTTATGTTAATATTAAAATAGTATAGTGGCATAAAAGATTCATGACGATAATGAGGACACGCTAAGTGCGTTTCCGCTTGCCAAACGGGTTTTGTATGTAATTTATAACGTATTATAATAAGCTTAATAAATTTTGAGATTTGAAAAAAATAAATAGGTACATAGTTGAAGTTGGATCGATGCCTCGGAATCGTGCAGCAGATGACTTTTACATATTGTTGATGTTTTCGCTTTTGCAGATAAACTAGAAGCCATAATATTTTTCATTTCATGTTATACGCAGATAAAAGACAATCGCTGCATCATTTTATACGTATCATGTATGTATGAGTAAATATATATGTAGTATATATTATATACGTATATCATCTGCAACGTGTACGAGTCGGTACGGAATGATTGGCAAAGTTTAAATTCACCGGCGCGCCGTCGTTATTATAGAGGTATATATGCTTTATATATAAAACCTGGAATGAAAGGATGAGTCGCGTTAAATTATCCTAGGCAAATGTCAAATGCAAGTTTTCGCTACTATTTTAAACACGCGATGTCGTATATCATATACATAATATATAAAAAGAGATCTTATACAGTCTGCAGAGAACGAAGGTGAAGATCTATTTATAAAGGAAAATCATTACCTGCTACCACAATGTTTGACTGACAATGAGTTCGAGTAATTCGCCCTTTTCCGCCCTCCTTATGCCATCTAAAATCCCACCCTCCCCATCAGCTCATTCCGTGTCGAGTTAATCGTCGAATTACGAATACGCGAATTTCCGCGGTAGTCACAGAACGCGCTGATTTATCGTTCAATGTTATAGGTGCTTTAGAAAAAGGGGGAAAAAAGATACCAAAAAAAAAAAATAATAAAAATCGGACTCCATCGGAAAGGGGCGGTGTAAGCTTCTACCCGAGGTGTATTTCCAACCATTTATTCTTATAACTGTTAGCCGCTTGCTGCCTGCTGCCTGTACAATAGGAGCAAATAAAAAAACAAAATAAAATAAAATAATAAAAAAAAAATCTTTTATAGCTTCTCCACTGTGCACCGCTTCGACCAAAACGTTTCGTGCCAAACGAACTTGCAGGAGATTCCAACGTTATAGGTCAGCCCATAGTAGTGCGAGTTCGACTTGGTCAGACCGCGAGATACATAACATATACGCCCATTAAAACAGATCGATTTTTTTTCTTCTACTTTTCTCAATTTATTCCATTTTTAATTTCTCACTTCTCTAATTACGGTATTTGAAGAAGGTTCATTACTGATTATATTCGAATGACAGACTGCATATGTATGCGATGTTCGATCCAACGTAAAAATGACGTAAATCAATCTCGTTAGCAGATGAGATTCTGGAGTTCAAAATACATCGGAATAGGGTTCTACGAACGGTTTTACTTTTTGGCCCGACAATCGAAAGACATCCAAGGCTATAGTCGTAACTGACGATAAATGAAATCAAAGTATAACGCTGGAATGCGATGCCAGTTTGTGTAAATCAAAGGAAATTGTAATCGTCCATTATTTCCGTGGCTGGGGAACGGTTGGCGATTAAGAAAAGGAAGAAGTAGAGTCGAGGCACCATGACCTCACCTGACCTCGAACCTTGCACGACAACTTGACTCGCCACCCACCACCACCTCCTCATTTCACTAAATATCTCCAGTCTTTCTCGCTCTTCTTCTTTCTCTCCGCTACGTTTAGTTGTTTGATTTTAGAGAGTAACTTGGCGAAGTCTGCGATTTTCGAATACATCGAGGGCTCAAAGTCGAAAGGCCTTTCACACGAAAAAGTAAAGAAAAATTGTGACCATGGAATTTAATGTTTTCGTTCCTTCGTTTATCTGACATGAGGGATAAGAGAAAGGATCACGTGTCCCTCAAAAATGGAAAGCCCACAATTTGATATTTTTCGGAACTGTTTTAGAGCATAAAAGTCTAGTCGATGAGAAAAATATTCTCATCGGACAAATGTAGTTTCGAGTTAATTGAATTACCGGCGGTTTAATCGACGATGCTAAAATCTAATTTAACAATAAAATATTACTTGGAGTAAAATGTGTTATTGTAACACGAGAAATTTAGCAAAAGGATACAGCGGTTAATGCGATAAGTCTATCCGGAAATATAGAGTGTGATAAAAAAAAGGTGTTAATTAGTAGGAACGTCGGGTCCAGAACGCACGGTATGCTTATCTTAACACAAAACGTTTTCATTGAATTAATTAGCGGTGTTATAAACGCGCTGATAACTGCAGCACCTCGTATACGCATAAATGTATTACATGGTTATTACGTATATGCTATATACATTATATACATGTGTGTTAAATGTATCAGCTTGTTATTATTATTCTAGTTATACCTTGTCCCGCTGCAATTATACACAACCGGCTGGAAAACCGCGGAAAACGTGTTAACTAATTTATTTACTCGAATCCATGCAGCCTGCAGATGATTTATTTTAGAGATGATTAATGGATCTTTTTTTTTCAGGTGGTCCTGGTCTTCATTCTTAGTATCGCATCGCTTATAATATACTTCATCGATGCTTCCAAGTAAGTATCAAATCCGAGGTACCGAATACCCCGATTCCTTACGAGCGCGATGGTTTGCTTGCAATTTGAATTACCAACGATGAAAATTTTCTCACTTTCCATTGCCAGTTATCTTGACCTATCAGTCTTTGTACTCAAAATATTTTATAACAGAAATATTCATTCGATTGACAAGTAATACAGTTCTTTGGTGAGAAAAAAAAAAAAAAAAGAATAAGTGATCAATTTGCTCAAAGCCGAGACTTCGTTTTGGCATAATTTTTGAAGAGAAGGATCTATAGATTTCGGTGGACAGAAAAATATTTGACCAAAAAATGACGGGTACATTTATGCATGCATCGTACAATTTCTTGTATATCTATATATTACATGTAAAAAGGTTCATTCAAATGAAAGAAAAAAGTTTCGTATAAGCGCATCGTAAACCTAGACAGATCTTCAGCTATATACTGAAGTAATGGAGACAAACTTTTGACTGTTTGAATTAACGTCAAGTTTGATTCGAACTGTTGCAGCGAGAAGGTGGAACGGTGCCAGAAGTGGAGTAACAACGTTACTCAGCAGATAGACTTAGCTTTCAATATATTTTTTATGGTCTACTTTTTTATACGCGTAAGTACCCCTTTTCTGAAATATACATCCAAGAAATAATATTCCATCAAAACAATGTATTTGAAAATATTGTTAGATTTATTGTGCAGTTTAGGGTGATAATTTTTTGACAGCCAACCGCGAATCTTCGGTCTCATGCCAACATTTTACTGCTTTTGATATTTAGATGACCCCTTTCGATATTTCAGGGGTCTACCCTAATTGGACGCGCAAAAAAATGGCTATTTTCACGATTTTTTTTCATCGCTTAGAATCATAAATATTCATATCTTCAGTTCAAGGCTCAGTAAATACAATCTTGAAATACATTAAAAATTTTTTTTTATATTTATTTCATCTATTTTTATCGTATAAAAATGGAGTCCAAAAAAATTTCCAAAAAACTGATAGGTGCGGCCTGTTGATGAAATCTCCGGAATGGATCATTTGAAAAATAAAAAAAAAATAGTTTTAGATTCAGTAAGGCAATGGCTATAGCGCATATCGGACGATTTTTGATTTTTTCAATTTTGACAAAATGGCGGTGATTTTTCGAAAAGAAATGAAAAATCAGCTTTTTTTCTTATGTTTTTGTGAAAAAAAAACAAGTTTAACTCAAAATTTCAAAAATCGTCCGATATGCGCTATAGCTTTTATCATAAAGAATACGTGGTTAAAATTTGGTGAAGATTGATGCAGTAGTTCTCGAGATATTTTCAACAAGCCGACCAAAAACGTCATTTCGAGAAAAACGCAATCAAAGTTTTTTTTAACGAAAAAACCTGAAAAGTTCTTACCTATGCTCAATCAGCGATGCCTGCACCGTACATTATGCCTTCAGTATAACACTTTCAAGTATCTATATTTTCGATAAATGAAATAAAAAGAAAATTGATTTTTTGAAAATTACAATTAGGGTAGACCCCTTCAATGTAGGCACTTTCACAAGCTTCAAAGGTCGCCGAAGGTTTTCGAAAATATGTGATCCGATCTAGCAGCAATACATTTTTTTTTCTTACCATCAAAATTTTCATTTGAATCGTGATTTGAAAATTGAAAAAAAAAAAAAAATAAATAACATTATCTTTTAAAAAGAATCTTCAAATCTTGTTAGCACAGGGTGCACCCTCTCAAATACAAAAATCCGTAGAATTTGATACTGAGCCCAAAAAATTGTTACTCCAATTAATGTGAATTCAAAAAACTTATTTCTAGTTTACTTGAATGTAAGAAACAAAAAATATGTATATATATATGTATATATGTTTCAACACAAAGTTTATGGTTGAGAACCGCGTTTTTTTTTTCGGTTAAATATGATGCTGCAGTAGTAAGTTTTTTGATTGGATAAACAAACTTGCTGCTGACGAGCTCTCGGGAGTTACCTATGCACGCTACTTGAAGCTTTGAACTGCAGCAGCAGCAGCAGTAGCAGCAGCTCATACGGCATATGTATATAATACCCGAGCTGCTCTTTAGGAAAAGCGTATATTATAACGAGCGCCTCGTTCTCAACCAGAGCTGTTCGTACCCTATAATGGGGGTGGAAAAACCGAACAAATACGTATACCTGTGTATATCGGAGCAGCTTTGTCTCTTGGAGATGAGAAAAGCGAGGGTGCTAAGGAGAATGATGATTAAAATCGTAGTTGAATTGTAATAAATTACAGTTTATCGCCGCCAGTGACAAGCTGTGGTTCATGCTAGAGATGTATTCGTTCGTGGACTACTTCACGATACCACCGTCTTTCGTGTCGATATATCTGGACCGGACGTGGATAGGACTGAGGTTCCTTCGAGCCCTACGACTGATGACAGTTCCCGACATCCTACAGTACCTAAATATATTAAAGACGTCGAGTTCCATTCGTCTCGCACAGCTAGTTTCAATATTCATCTCCGTATGGCTGACTGCCGCAGGTATCATTCATCTGGTAAGAAATATTACTATATTTATATTTCCATTGTTACTAAAATCAAACCGCGAGGTTACTTCGATGTATAGGATTGTTGTGCAATCAAAGAACAAGAAGAATGAAGCGTATCGATACATGTATTAGGCGACAGTTTTAAAAGTCGCTGATCATCGGGTAATACCGATGATAACCGAAACCAGGTCTATCGGCGATAACTGGGATAAGGATCGCTTCATTCTCCCAGGACCGTCACGACGAGCAGACTAGACGTAATATTGTGCTACGAAACAAATGAGTCATTACGAATATACCCGTTATGTTTATTCATATAGGATTCCTCCGTATCATCGGCACATAGATGAAAATTCCATTTAATTTTTCAAATCAAAATTCAAGCTTCGTTTCTTTACAATTTTGACAAAGCAAAATCAGAATTTTACTTTCTGAGGTCCGTTGGTGCGGTCACCGTTCATTCACGTTTTTGAAATGAGCTGATATGTTTTTGTTTTTTTTCATCCACCTTCAATTTTCATAGCTAACGAACCTTTCTCTCATGTAATTAAAGCTCGAGAACTCTGGAGATCCGTTCGAGTTTACGAATCCTCAGCATCTATCTTACTGGACGTGCGTTTACTTCCTCATCGTAACGATGTCTACTGTTGGTTACGGTGACGTTTTCTGCCAGACGATTCTTGGTCGCACATTCCTAGTGTTTTTTCTACTCGTCGGTTTGGTAAGCGAATCATTTCTTCCTAATGCACTTAATATACTTTCATACATAATAATATTCATATATTATATACATATGTGTGTCTATATATATACAACTTCATGATATACTACTACCATTTCCTCACCCCCAACTCCCTTGCCCGCCAACCTCCCTCCCCGCCACCGCCACTTTCTCTTTTTGCGCCCGTTACAAATGAAAACGAGAGAAAAAAAAACATTCTCAAAATAAATATATATGGAAATGTGTTCATCATTTTCACACTTGTCAGGGAAGCAATTATTGCCCGATATGCGCGTGTTTTTTGTGAAAAAGGTTTTTAGGATGCCAAAACATTGTTTTATTTGTTTGAATTTTATTAATCCATTACGCAGACCACGTAAATCCAATTATTTGATCAAACGCCACCGACGGTTTCTCTGAAAAAATTTAAAAGATTCGGGGGTGGAATTTTTTTTTTTCTTCAATTTTTTTTACATAACGTTGATTTAGAATTTCCAGAACATAAAAATGAAAGAAAGAGAAAAATTTCATTGAGAAGCTATAAATTCAGTCGCTTCTATGCATCAGACTTTACTCTCTAAACATTTCACTATACGACTATAATATTCTTCAAATTTATTTTCTTGAAAAATTCGTTTCCACGCTCTTCTTGTCAAGTGCCTGAAACTATGCATACATACTATTATAGGTACACATGTATGAACGGGTGTTTTTGTTTCTGTCAAGTATTACGACGAAGAATTGATTGCATATATTTCGACTGTACACCATAAGTTGAAAATGTAAAATGTAAAACGAGAAACACCACCGCAATTTTAACCTGTTTGTAACTTTGCAACAGAAACACTTGGTCTACATATTTATCTATATAAATATATATATAAATTATAGGTATGTATTTTACCCCATGAAATGTAACCGAAAACAGAGTCATCCTTACGATGGTGAATTTTTTTTGAAAAATCATTAATTTAATGGTCATATTACATTGGGTAATCAAATACTTAATGATACTCCTACGTGGAGATTGCTCAGTGTCACTTCGTTTGAATGGTGAACCATCGCGGAGTATTTTATGAAAAATTGAAAGGATAAAACTTGAGTACGTTTAAGTTGCCAACGAAACTATGATCACAAAAGTGAAAAACGAAAAACCAATTCTCGCAGCATCATCATTCAAACGAAAGCTCCAATTTGATGCGTATAACGTTTGCCAAAATTGGAATCGAATCTAATTTCCATAATACATACCCAATAAAATATCAAGAGTAGATTTCACTTAAATTTTTAGCGAAAGTATAACACGTAGAGGTTTCTGCTAAATTTTACCCGACAGAATTGTAGTTCTTGTACATTATGCACTACAATTTATTGTTTTTATGAGAAAAAAAATCGAGGTTTTGATGAAAAGTACATTTTTGCAGAATAAAATATTGTCGAAAACCTTCATTTTTCAATCTTACTAAAAATTTAACCAAAAACGACTTCTTTTTTTTCATTCCTTTGTATTTGCGTTCGATTGAATACTTTGAGAAATGATATACGCAAGAAATGAATAGGAAGAAAAAAAGACACAACCAAATCGACCAATAATATTAAACAAGCTATGTATATGTGTATACTTTTGTATAAACCTGCCACAATTTTTTCGTAACAATAATAATTAAGAAAAAAAAAAGTAACGAACAAATAATTTGATTCAAATTTCTAGAGCAGTTTTATTTTGTTGATTATAATATAATGTGTCAGGTTTTGGCAGAAAGTAATACGTTGCAGCTTATAAGGGACAGCTTCACCCTACTTCTAATACCTCCGTTCCCTTTGCATTAAATCCGGTTAAAATTCCGTCAGCTGTATTTTATTATTTGAAACAAGAAAAATAAAAGAAATTTTTTTTTCTTTTTTCTTTTTCAATAAATAAATTTTTTCTTCCAAATAAAATAAATAAACTCATCCATATATTCACACTGTACAAAGATTGTTTGAAATAATTCTTCTCATATATTAATCAATTTTATATTAATCTTGTACAGACCAGGATTGCAAACAAAAAAAAAAAATAATAAGAATTTATTACAATAATCATTAATTTGTTCTTTCCATTACCATATTGATATGATATTATTATTATTATTATTATTATTGTCATTACCATTATTATTAATATTCTCATTATTATTATATAAACTAGTGTGACCGGCTGGCTACCTCTGCCTTATGCCTATATATCTCTATTAGGTCGCATTTGGCATCTGCCGTTGTCGTAGTTTCTTTTTTTCCTTTCATCTTTTTACTTTTATCTCGAGGGAAGTTATTTTTCACGTCACGGTTTCGGAATTAAATTATTAAAAAATGACACGCAGCAGTGAATTCGCTCACTCTCGATATGAAAAAAATTAAAGAAATAAATAAAATGAAAAGAAAATGATTAAGGACCAGGACGCAGATACCAACGGCGACCGATATTGTACTCGAACCTACACGCCTCACTCTATCATAAAAGCGAGTTACTTGTATCTATGTAGATTGCATAGCAAAATATATTCTCGGAGTCGACGAGAAATGAAGAGAGAAAAAAAAAAAATGAAATAGATAATGTAACGAACGAGTTTTTTAACCTGCGACGTAGCTCATTGGGAAACTGATTGTGAGTAGTTCGAAATTTATGACTCGTAGATAAAGAGAAAAAAATGTAGGAATATCACGATAAAAAATATGTAATATATATATTGGGCAGTTATCAAATAACGTCGATGTCTCTCGGCTGAATAACTGGGGGAGTAGACAAAAATTTTGAATTTGTAGATTTGTTCTGTTTTATACTTATCCTAAAAATCTCGGTGTCGTTTCTTTTTTGATCATATTACCTCTTATTCATAACTGTTCTCTAATTATCGGTGAATTTTGAATAGTTTTTGATTGTATCTTTTGTATAGTCGATCAGCTTCCGTGTCGGAAACTTTTTGGCGACAACCCGAGAGATCCGATTAGATTTTATTGAAATTTGTCAATGAGCTATGGCCTCTCATGTGAGAGATTGTTTCACCTTTCATCTATAATAGATGTGAACTTCTTTCCGTAATATCCTTGTTCAAACATGCAAGTGGATTATGAAACTTTTTGAAATCTTAAAATCATCTCGTTCAATTTACTATTATATCGTCATGTATACTAAATATATACCTATGCTACATATCTTAAGAAAGCGGGGCCATGCGGTCCAAGTGACGTGTTGGTGTCTGTGCGAGCTTGATTTCGATTGCGTCTGTCCGTTATTATCTACACACTATACTGCAATAGATATAATACATTGATATATATCTATACAATATTTATGTACGTATATGTTTATATGTGTAAATAATATCGTACGTGATGTTTTGCTGATGTGTGTTTTTACGCGTATGCTGAACTATGCTGACAATATATATACATATGATATATATATATGTACATTTGTATATGTATGTATATAATTTTTTTTTTTTCCAAAGTACGTACCTACATAAATAAAACTTGTATAAATGTGTAAGCTTGATGGTTGGTACCTGATGATATATGGAGCTTATATGTGTTTTTACCTTATATTTTTTTTCATTTTATTTAGTTTCATATATTTTTTTTACATACATTTTTTCGTTTCGAATAATTGTAATACCTCTACATTTTTTATATAGGTATATAGCTATTTAACTAACAAGCGACTAACCACGTTATTTTGAAACAAAAAAAAAAAAACATGTACGGTATGTTAGAATTGTTGTTGTAATAGCAGCTGATACGCATTGCATATCGTATGAAATAATTTTCGAAAAATATCGAGTATAAATTTTTTTTAAATAATAAAATAATGAACATTTTTTACATTTGAGAAATATTTTTCAAATACTATTACGGTGTTCGAAGTATATGAATAATCTCGATATACGCTTTTATGCTGTGACGTTCACTTTTTTCTTCTTTTTCTTTTTTATCATGTTATTATTTTACGATTTTTATCTATGCTATTCATTTTTTATTTTCTTTCAATCACTGCAACACGATTAGCGTACTTATCTGTGCAGATCTGTATAATTATTGCGAAAGCTTTCTAGTTGTACGAAATTATAAGAAGTGAATCACTGTTGTTATTATTTATTATTTTTTCTTCAGTTTTTTTTCAACATTTCGAAACTTATGATTAAATTCTTCTAATTCCTGTACCTACAATTAGTTCATAGAATATTTTCTATCTGCAATGTTGTAAGCTGCATATATTTCACATTATATATATTCTTTACAATGGCATGATGAACTTTCAGAATATGTGGCACGCTTTCATGAACTTTCTATAAATTATATTACAGTTTGGATAATAGCTGAAATTTTTTTAGATTTGATGTACATTCGTTTAAATAGATTTAACATTAGGCTAATTTTGCGTTATGTTTAATAGAAACTCCATAGCAGAATAGACTGTCAGAATAAATGAAAACTAACCGATAAATGATTATTCATACGATAATTATTCATTGTTCATCGAACCTACACACAAATAATACGATTTACAATATATAGGTATGGGGACTAAGGGTTATTGAGCCTCGGGGTTACTTTTCGATCAAACATAATTATAACGGTACGCGTGATCGGAAGAAAAATTGCAAAGGGACCTTAACATCAAATCCCTAGATATCACCCCAGTAGGATGAAAAAGTATCATGAAAACCTACCCCACGTGCCTCATAATCAACCGTCACTTGTTAACGTCTAGATGTAGAATGTAGAACTTGGTGAATTTTAATTACTGGTTTGTTGAAAATTAAAACTCAATGTACACATTTTTTTATTTTCGGTTAAACAGAAATTTGATTAGAACATTAGGTATGTCCCCTAGAATAAATTCCGTGATCTAATTTGATCTGTGTGGTTGAGACTTTCGGATTGAATCGCATGCTGCCAAAAAACCAAACGGCAAAAAAAGTACAATCGCGTATTCTACAGAACAATACATTATACGCGAAATTATTCACTATTAATCGTATCACGTAATTTATCGTAGGATTACCAGATCCACATGATTTTTGGATAGCAATTTTTCTGATTCTTTAACCACTTTTGAATGAATCTTTTCGCTTGCAGATTTAATAATCAGAAATAAAACAAATGAAAATCGCTCACAACCATCGCTTGCAAACGCACCGTAGCTTCTACGTACTATCAATTACATAAATCGCTTTTCTCTCTTCCGCTGCTTTTCGCTTCGTTACATCTTAAATATTAATTACCCTTGTAAGTAACTATACACTCATTGAATTAGAAACTAATCTAAATATAATTGGTGCGACTATATTCTAAAAACTAAACTGTACCTATTCTATTTTCACGTGTACTATAAACGTGCTAGATTTATTATCTACAATCTTCAATTTCCTCAGTGGCTCTTAAAAATGGATTAGAAAATCGCAAAAAGAGAATATCGTAGATAAAAAAAAAAAGAGAAGGAAAACTTTTTTTTCTTTTTTTTTCTTCTTGTTCAAATCGAAACGGAAATGAAAAATTTTTCAATTCACCCGATGATCTCCGTTTTTGTTTTATTTTTTTTTTTTCGCCTGTTTTTTACCCATTCTACGCACAAACACACAGGATGGGAATCACCATCGCATTTGAAAGCAAAAAACAATCGATAAAAATCAACAAATAAATAATAAAAAATTCCTGCTGTAAATTGCAAGAAGCATTTATCTAGATGACTTTACATTAGTAATGCATAGTGGCGTAGTGTTTTCCAGGTTTGATTTCTATTTGCAGGCAATTTTTGCCAGTAGCATACCAGAGATTATAGAGCTCGTAGGCAGTAGATCCAAGTACAGCGGCGAATACAAGCGGGAACATGGAAAGAGGTATTATAACGCATCACTCATCTCTGTTATACCTTTATACCTTATTATACTATAGTATAAATAGTAATTTGCTGCATAATTCTGATGTTTACTGTTAGTAATAAATATGAAAGCATATCGTGATAATTTTGCTCAATATTTCTCCGACGGTACATTGACTCGCAAGGGAAAAAGAGAAGAATAAAACAAAATTTTTTATTCAGTTCAATGTAATCGCAGAAACAAAATTTTTCAGACAACTAACCGCTCCGAGCCTCTTGGTATTTGTCCTGCATGATAATTTCCTGTACATGGGTACATGCCTCTATATGTAGATGGGGAGTCTCATTAAAAACTTCGGGTAAAAATCCTAGTTGACAAATTTTCGAAATGTTTTTTCTCCGACAATTATAGTCTTGGCGGACTTATCTGGTAATCCCATTGAACGTGTTTTCAGATATTTTATATTCAGAAAAAACAAAACTTTCATTTCCAAATTTTATATGGGGATGAAAATTTCATTCTCACGTTAACTGATCGAGCCTTAAACATCCGATATGATCCCAAAAAGTACAGAAAAATTATTCCTGTTTCTGTTTTCTTGTTACTTTTGTAACTTCAAATGGTGATTTTGTAATATTTACTCAAAAAATTTCGGATTTCAAAATGAGACTCCCTGTGTAACGGAAGAAAGATATTATGTATACGTACACTTGGCGTGATCATAAGTGGCGTAGTTAGACACTACGCGATGGGCTTTAGGTTGGCGTAAAATATCCCTAGTCTAGGCAGCAAACGGGGGTTTGATTTTTCGCAAATATCTCGAGAACTGATTGAGATTTTCGAAATTTTAAAAAAGATTCGAAAAGAGGAGGAAATTTCCTCGAAAAAGTCTCGACTCCCGGAACTAGACGACCATTATTTATAATCTTTCTAGAAGCGTGAAAACACGGCCGAAAACGGCTAGTCTGGCTCGTGGGCCGTTTCATAGCGTGACGCGCGCAAGCCAGACTAGCTGTTTTCGGCCGTATTTTCACGCTTCTAGAAAAATTATAAATAATGGTCGTCTAGTTCCGGGAGTCGAGACTTTTTTGAGGAAATTTCCTCCTCTTTTCGAATCTTTTTTAAAATTTCGAAAATCTCAATCAGTTCTCGAGATATTTGCGAAAAATCAAACCCCCGTTTGCTGCCTAGACTAGGGATATTTTACGCCAACCTACAGCTCATCGCGTAGTGTCTAACTACGCCACTTATGATCACGCCAAGTGTACACGTATGCGAACCCGTTTGAATTTGGAAACATGATCCCCATACGTATCTATACCATGTGTCCCAGCGTTCACACCGCAGTATGTCTGGTTTCCTGCCGCTAGGCGCTCGGTACGACCGGCCACGGCGAGCCAACAAGGTTGTGCCGAACGCCTAGCGGCAGGCAACTAGACATACTGCGGTGTAAACGCTGGGACACATGGTATATAATTTTTAACAATTTGCGTAAATTAGCGAACGCCGTTCAAATAACAACCTCGTGTTATTCAAACGGCGCAAAATTACATAACACATACATAATTATTCTATTTTGCACGAGAATATTGCAGCACGCTAATCGCATCCTATACATTTAATATAATATAGAAATATCTCTAGTATTAGATATAGTATAATATTTAAAATAACAATTTTAATATTATATTGCAATTAAAAAAAATGTGCGAGACCCACAATTAAAATTTTCGTTTTCATTTTATTTCTTCATTTTCTTTACACAACAATACATTTACATTGCTCTGTGTGTGAGTGTGTATTATTATTAATATAAACACATATATACACCTATATATGTTTTACCTATATATATAATTCAACTAACAATAGTTTATTATAATAAAATGCACAATACCACTTTAGTCTGCTACAAAAAATTTTGTGATGGTTGATATTTGTTATGGACATTATTATTATCATCATCATCATCATCATCATCATCATCATCGTTATTATCGTTATTGTTACTATTATTGTTATTATTATTATTATCATTACTATTATTATTGATTTTCATCAGAGTTTCATTTCCGTTGCTGTTCTTGTTAGTGTTGTTGTTATCGAGTTATAATAACGCTTTTTTAGGAATCGTGCCATTTCATATTCACGTCATGTAATATATCAGGTATATAACATATATAGATCGTGCACATGTTTATCATTATGTTTGTACTATATTATATACATATGTAAGTAGCGAGTGAATATTTATATAATAGGATGAGTGCGCAAAGTGAATGAAACATGAATTTTTGTAAATTATAGGTGCAATTTAATTACCGATACACTCTCATCCTATAATAAATCACATAAATATATTTCAAATCTATTTTTTCTGATGTATATGATACATAGCGCAATATACATGAAAAGAAGATTATTATTATTAAAAAGTTGATGCTATTGAAAAAAAAAAAAAAAAATCAGAAATGAATAAAAATATTCATGCTTGACGACGGAAACAAAAAATGCATTCTACGTTTGAATAAAATTCATATCAATTGAAAGGAAATGAAATTTATTGGTGTAGTAGGTACGTTACATGTTTATCTTTATATTATATATTGTTAATATTTATTGATTTGATTAATGATTCTATATACATTTATTTGTTAACAACTCACGATTTTAAATATTCATTTATATCACTTGATTTTCGTCTCGATGTCACAATCGTGCGCGTGAATTCCGTGTTTCTATAGATACCTATGTATTATACGCATAGCGCGTTATGGGTGAATTTCGCGTTGAAAAAAATGAAACGTGAAAAGTGAAGATGATAGACGGATTTTGATTGTTTGTATAGTACGTGTGATGTGATGGGATATATAATTACTGTACGCAACATATTGTATATATGTATATTATGTACAGATATGTAATTGGCAGGGGTAAAAGTTAACGCATTTTATGATTGGTATACAGATAAAAATTATTTAAGCGAACAATGCGTTAGGTAAGAAGGAAAAAATATATTCCAGAAAAAGAAGAAAAGAAATAATTCATTAAGAGAAATCTTAACGCAATTCACGAACCCGATCAAACCGAACGCTAAATTGCTAGAGTGTAGGCTCGCGGTGTCAGAGTTTTAATCAGTGACCTCCATATGTTGAAAGAGCAAAAAGAGAAAAAATGACTCTGTGGAAAAAGAAGAAAAAGCTTCTTTTTTTTCTAGTGAAATCAGCTGCTATTGACTAATTAATTTCGATTTTGAAAACTAACGTGCATAATCAGAACACTCGGACAGATAGAACGAGATCAGCTGCATGGAGATTGGATATTGAGGGGCTAAACTTTGTCACGTTATTCCCTCTGATCACATGAATCAGTTCTCTCAACGTTACAGATAAAGTAAAACTTAGGGCTGAGAAAAATTTCCCAATCGCGTCGTATTCACAATTTACAGTCCGCAAAAGTTGCGTCTTACGATTAGAATCACTGTAATTGTTTAAAAAAAAAGCTTGTTTCTTAATTGATATATTCCGTTCAGGCAAATGCCTTCGAGTTTTTATTTCTTCCAAAATACTACAGGGTTCTATCGGAGAGAAAGACCGTTTGGCAAACAAATGTGGTATCAAAATTCAACGGGGTCGTTAAAATTCATCAGTCTTTTTTTTTTGTTCATTAAAAGCTGAAGAAAATTCAAGATACCTTTCTTTAAGTTCCGTACAAATGAGAGCGTTCGAAAAAAGCAAAAGTAATGACGCTAAATATACATATTTGACGTGATATAACAACCTCGAGTCTTTTTTTCTTCCTCTCAGGGGTAGAAAATATTTGAAATCACATCGTAATTTCATCCATGTTTCATGTTGCCAACCGGTTATCTTGGGGTTTTTCTCCATATCAATCCTGTGTAAAGAGAAAGAAAACTCGAACGCATTCGACGTAGAGCAAAAGATGTATCGACTCAATTTTCTACACCATTGAAAATCGATTCACGTGATTTGGTATTTTTCACATTTTCCCAAATAATTACCTATATCTGTACAGTTTAAGATATCTGAATCGAAAATCATCGATTAAATGACACTCCGTCATTATTACTCGTTGATATATTGTGATAATGAAGGAATAATAGACTGTGTACTGAAAATTGAAAAAAAAAAAAAAAACTTTAGCACATCTAATACTAATATCTTGGATAAAATATTTAATATCTGTGCTTACAACACGCTAACACTTTGTCCCCGTCGTTTGAACGCTGCTGTGATTGGTTATAAAATACACGTAATAATAATAGATGATAGAGGGTTAAATTGAAGAAAAAAAAAATGGACAAAAATTAAAAGAAAGTGAAACAGTCTGCAAGCTTAAAAAAAGCTGCCGCACAATACGAGGGCAATCGATGTGCATACATTGATGCGTGACTGTAACGCAATACATGAACAGAAAATAAAAAATATATATATATAATATATTTAAATATACACATAGATGTAAAATTGAGGAGATGATAGGGTGGCATTGTTCTGACGGCAACGGATGATTGTGGGTGTGTAGGCGGTGTTTGCCAGCTGGATCCCAGAGATCACCGAGCTAGCTGCGAATCGCTGCAAGTACGGCGGGCAGTACAAACGCGAGCGAGGACGAAGGTGGGCGTACCATTCATCCTACGTGGACACCTACCCCTAATTAATTAACAACCCCTCCCTCGTAGTCGCATATTTATATCATTATATTCAAGAAAAAAGGGGAACACTAAACTAAGAGTACATACGGATCACGGACTTGCAATAATCAATCCGCGTGCCCGGTACACCCCATGGCTATAATGTTCTGGCCTCGATGTTCGTTATCTCTGATTTTTTTTTTTTTTTTTTGATCACCCGCTCCTAAATATTATGTTTTGATTTTTGAAAAAAAAAAAAAAAGTTTCGTGTTGTTTTTGCATTTCATTTCCGTCTCCTTTTTTTTTTACAGAATTATGTCGAATTTCTAAAATCTGTATATATATATATATACACATGAGTATGTACGCTGCGGGGAGCTTTTATCGGGATTGAAATTTTACAAGGGAATTTTCAAGTGGATTGAACTCTGTTAAAAGAAGAGGGGTGTTCTTTTTTCTTTTTTTTTCTAATTTTCATTAATTTTTTTTCTGTCCGGAAATATGAGAGGGGATGTTGTTACCGGGTAGCGCAGTTTGTTATTTTCCGTAATCTGCTCTTATTTATAACAAAACTCCTAACTCTTGATTCAGTAATTATATTTAAATAATCCATTAACTATATAATTTAGAGATCGTATAACACGCATCCCAGGATTTTAAATACGTTAACTTTATACCGTTAAGCCCTGTGCCTGTGATTCACTATTGTTATTATAACATATACCGCTTATTTATTATCACATTTTATTGATTTATCGTTATTTTTTCGTTCTATTTCCCTGTTTCGTTTTCTTTGTTTAATTTGATTTGTTTTTTTTTGTTTTTTCAATTGTCTCAATTTTCAGACAGTTGTGAATTAGAGAATACATAGGTATTTAGGTACATATATGTTTATTGCGCTGATATGATAACAATGCTTCGATTTATAATTTTAATTTTTTCTCACTTTTGTACGTTATTTTATTATTTTTTTTTGTTTTTTTTTTCCGATTTTACCGTTATATCATGCGTTTTCGAATTAAATATTATACCTATATATATAGTCATACATATGATTGGCTTTCAAATATATACATATATGCTACGTATATTATATACGTACACATGATACATAACTTCCACCGGCCATTTTGTTTTTTGTTCAACTACTTTTGAAAGACTCGAAATCGTTGGGTTCTTTTTCCGTCTCATCTACTTCATACTCCGGTGGTAAGCGATACGCGGTTGTTTTTTTATTTTTTTTTTCGACTTTTCCGGATACAAACTTTGATAGCTACTCATCGATAGCTACTCGGTACATTTAAACGGCGCGGTTCTGCCTAAATACGGATCCCTCAGTCCCTTTTTCGAGGTAACCTATTCTCCCTTCGTATACATATTAACGAGAAGAGGAAGTCATTCGCCCCAAGAGGCGACGCTGGAGCGAGTTTAAAATACCCTCTGTAGAGCAGCCCAAATATCGATCTTTTATTTTTTTTTCATACGCGCGCCCTTTTTTGCTATCTCTGCCAAAAATTACCATCGAACTATACGTCATGTGTGAAATATTCGAGTTAACTTCGATGAATTTATCGGTTGATCGTAAATATAATTTTTCCAATTTTCGTTATACATAATTTGATTATTGTTATTCTAATTTTTTTAATTTCATCGAAATATTCCAGATAAAATCTGTTAATTTATTTGATATGATAAATAATCAATAATTAGGAATGCCTTGTTTGCATATAATGAATAATTTAGTTAGTTACTCGACTGTCTTTATTATTTACATTGATTTCAAGATATTTTATAACGAGAAAATCAATCATTTTATTACTTAATTTATCATTTCGCGCTGCGAATGTTCAACCCTTGAAATTAATTAAAAAATCACCTACATTAATTAGCAATAATAGGTATGCAAATTATATTTCCCGTGCACATATAAAACAAATAAAAAGCCCTTGGTATCCTTTACGTATAGTATATCCATGAATGCACAGAATAAAGGAATTTATATCGTCAAAAAAGCACCCCCTTCTTTTCCGGCACAATTTCAAAATTTCTATTGGAAACAGTTTTCTTTACTTTTTTTTTTTGTTTATAGGAATGAAACGCTCGAAAAAATATTCGTTAAAATTAGTGAACCACATGGAATTGGTTATTCAATACCCAAGCAACGAAAATAAAGAGAAAAAAAAGAATTGATTTTTCGAAAGGAAAAAATGTGTACCTGTATGATATTTGGTATATTTCATATTTACATGCACAGTGCCACGTGTATATACACCACCTTCGTACAGCTCGATAGTCGAACATGAGTAGCCCGAAATTGAATAATTGAAATACCTGTTGAGTTTCTTGGCGGCATGCGTTAGTATTTTTCCGCTAGATATCCGTAGAAAATTATAAATATAATATAAACCTATGTTCGTTTATTCCATTTTCAAACCTATATTAATATATCATGGTACGAAAAAAATATATACCTATATATATTCCGAGTGGTATGATGTGTAAACCTAATGATCATTATTATTGTTATGTGATATTCTTTTCTCAATTATTTACGTTATTTTTTATAAGAAATGAAATTGCGTATATATAGTTGAATAAAAATTGAACGTTGCGATAATTTTTGAAAATCCGCTGAAATAAATTTCATTTAGATAAATAATTGCATTTATGTATAATGTGTGTTGACTGGTAGCGGGGTGCAGGCATAAATTAGGCACATCGGCTATATAATTAAATATATTTGCAATTAGTTCGATTTTAGCACTTCATTGCACGTCTCGATTACAACAGAATTCAACGCTGCAATTATTATTGATAGATCAATTTTTTGCAGAGAACCTATTGCGCGACGATCAATTTTTTCAAACAAAGATTATACATCGTCGATACAATTTTACAAATATTCCGTTTGAATTTTTGGTGGTTGGAATTTTTATGAAAACTTCCGTTTCCATCACGCACCGTATAATTAGTCGCAAAATGTTCGCTGCAAAAAAAAAAAAGAAAAGTGTTTTTATTTATTTTGTTTTAATATTGTTGATAAATAGAAATGGCAGAATATAATTATTACATATAATATATATATATACATGATATATTTGCTGAGGCACTATAAGTAGACTAGCTGCAATTTTTCTAAGTATTTCTATTGTTTTTTCTTCTCTCTTATTTATTTTACTGGTTTTACCGTTCGATTTCACGCCTTCACAGATTCGTATATTACCTATTGTATTAGGTACTTATAATTTTTCTTCTTCTTCTTATACTATTTCTACTAATTTGTTTATAGGTAAATAGTGTAATAGACATGGTTATCAATTTATCCGATTCTGTGTTTAACACGAGGAATATATAACAATTACAGCCATCACAATGCTAACACGTCACACCACGCCAAGCAATATAAGCTAATTTGTAAAATATGTAATTGATAATTATTTGAAGGAGAAAAAAAAGAAACAACTCAATAAGACACACGTAGATCACCCTCACTCGATCACAGATATATTTACATTCGGATATACGTACATATCGTACCTGTGCACATGGTATCCATTTTACATTGATATATGAGTATAAATAGGTAATTATTGAATTTATGTTACATAAATAAACAAAACTAGCTCATGACCCCCAAGAAACACGATCAATTTCGATGATATTTCGAGGAATCCATTGTTAATGAGATCAACAGCTCACGTATACAGGGTACCCTGTATTAATTGAACCTTTTTTACTACCCGAAAAAACCGGATCGTAAGAAAAATGTACTCCAAAAAATTTTTAGGGTTCAGGCGCGGTAGACTACATTTATTGATGTGAAATCGCGATCAAGTTGGGTTTTTTTTATTTTTTATTTGGCCTCCCGATGTAATACACGCCAGAAATTTAAAGAAATTACAATTGCTCCTGTGATTTCGAGCAGTGGGTAACCATGATTTTATTTTATCTCTTTATTTTTATTTATTTTATTTTTTCTATTAATCTCTAGAATTTAGAAGATCGTAATTCTTCAAATTCTGACTAGTTGACAAACGTAAGAATCTCTTTTTGCTACCGAGAATTGGAACAATTTCAAGTTTGTCAAATTTTCAAAATTATTAGCATCGAAGCCCGTTCCAGGTCTGATGGGATCACCTCAATCAAAAATTCGACCCTTTGAGCCTTGAAACTTTCAACAGAAACATTTTCTGTACCAGCCCATTTCTTTGAGCATTAAAAATGGTACAATTAAAACGGGACACTCTATATATAAAATTTCATCGTTGCCAAAGAACTACACTGCACTTGCTGGATATTAAGTATTATCTCTCTGTACATAAAATCGCGTTGTATCCATAGATGATATATCAAATCGCGCATTTTCAATTCATAACGTATTCTACTTCGATTTCGAAAAAAAATTTTTCCAACCAATTACCAAAATCACATTACAATGACCAGAGCAAAACGTCGGTAATTCGTGAATATCGCGAACAGTCCGGAACCATTATTTTATTTTCTGTTTTGTTTTATCACAGCATTTTTGATTGTGTATTGTTTCATTGAAAATGTATTCTCGTTATTATCGTTGGCTCCATATACACGGGGTGTCCCATTTCCAACGAACAATTTGATTATCTCAAAAAGCATTGATTCGTCGTATCGAAAAAAAGTTCAGATCAAAGTTCCATTAGATGTCCTAAGTGGGGGGGCACAAATCAGTTCAAGATCAAGACTAGGCTACTTTTCAGAATATCGAACGATGCTCCTTTTTTATCGAAAGGAACTCGATTTTTTCCGATATCAAAATCATAGCTGATTTTTAGTATTTTTAGGAGAAATTATCGAAAAAAAAATCTTTGCTCCAAGTATTCAGGAGTTATTAATAATTATAATTTATTCCTAGTACACTGTCTGTGCTAAGCTTGTGCAACTTTGAACCGGCATAAATCCCAAGTCTTCTTAGCTGCTTAGTCGTCTTATGCCGATGTCACTATTCAGGGTTTTCTTTGAAACCCGCCAACTTTGATCTAATCTATTTTTTGATACGATGAATTATTTTTTTAGAAAATCGAACTCCTTGTTGAAAATTGGGCACGCTGTATATAAATACATGTATATATATTTACTGTGTTGCGTCATTACTGTCATTATTGTCATTGTTATTATGATCATTATTATTATTATTACTGCTACTATTATTATATTATTATTATTGCTGTTATTACTATTATTATTCGTTGAATTAACGATTGTTTTTAGTGTGTTGCAGTGCGGTGTTTTTTTTTCTTCTTTTTATCAGTCTATCGAATATTCTATAACCCATACTTATGAATTTATTTATTTATTTATTTCTTTATTCATTTATTCATTTATTATGTTTTATCGTTATTTATAAATTCAATTGATTATATTTATCTCGTATTTATATCACGTAACCGTTGTGCTGATTATTATACTCGTATTTATTTTGGCTGTGTTGAGCGCTGGTATGAACGAGTGATTTAATATATTATACAGTTAACCAGACACTAACATTGCTCACTAATTAAAAAACAAAGAACAGGAAAAAAAAAAATAAAAAAATCAACTAACCGTAACCAGTTATTATTTTACTGTCAAATCAATCACATCTTTGGAGAACAAGGAATTTTCAAAGGATAAATGAGATATGACCATTTAAAAAAAAAAAAAAAAAACTTTCTGTTAAATCATTCAAGTTTATTTTCAATTTTACATTACCATATATTGTCTGTTACTGCTGTTGATCGTATACTCATCATCTGCGAAATTATTGGAAATAAAATAAGCGCGCAATATTTCTTATGCAACGCAAATCCTTACGTAACATTTCAAACTATCCGTAATTATATATGAAACAGGAAAGCGATTAACGATAAGAGACGAAAGGGGAAAAAATTTATTCAAAAAGCAAGTGAATTGGTAACGAAAATTTTTGCCCTGGACCGTACGAGTCACGAAAAAACAAAAAATGTGAATAAACAAATGAATAAATAAATGAATTAAAAATAAAGATAAATGAATAAATGAATTAATGAAAACAAAAATAAATAAATAAAACACCTGCCCCCAATAAAGTGGTGATGCAGTTGTGAGGTGGACGTATGATGAAACCAAATTTAGTGAATCTATATTATAATTACATAAATCATATACTTATAAAATAGATTACTATATATATACATACATACATATATGTATAAATTAGAAACAATTAAAATATAATAGGCCTAGGTTTAGGTGTAGGTGTGTAGGAATAGGCGTAGGTAGGTAGCCTATAATTCACCCTGCCCTTCAGATTGATATAAATGATATAAATATATATAACACCACGCATTTCGTCACATATTTTCTATTATATGTATACATATTATTATCATTACTATTATTGTTCCTATTATTATTATTCTTATTCTTATTATTATTCTTATTCTTATTCTTATTATTATAATGATTATATAATTAAATGGGCCCGCGGATTGCATAGCGGTATTATAACGCACTATCTATGAGAGTGCCACCCTCCCTATGTGATTTCGCGTGTCGCCCGCACAGTAGATCAACCAAAATTATTCCAATTGTACTCTGTGTTGAACCCCGAAAAAAAGCAAAAAAAAAAAAAAAATGATTATAATCACTCAGGCTCCCGAGTCCTACATCACTCTGAAAAAAAGAACACATCCTATAACCTCACCCTCTGAACCCCAACCCTTTCCCACGAACACCAAAACCACAAGAACAAAAATTATCTATATAAATACTTTTACATATATGTGATGATTAATTTTGAAAAAAAAAACCAAAAAAAAACAAACAAAAAAAGTAATAATTTTGAAGCCGCAAAACTCTCAATTTTACCCACGCGAGTATTATATTATGTGTTTTATTCTTCTATCACGTGGTATAGGCCATATTCGCCAGTTGTATCCCCGAGATAATTGACCTGATCGGAACGCGAAACAAGTATGGCGGCACTTTGAAGAACGAGCGAGGTCGCAGGTGAGAGATTATTACAAAAACCAAGAATCAAAAAAAAAATCCAAAAAAAAAGATTAAAATACAAATATATATACCTATATTTGATAAAAAAAAATCAAATCCTTCCAGATCACGCATTCCTTCAAACCCTCTTTCCTGTTCTTGATAGAAAAAAAAAGGAACAAATTTCTTATCGGATCGAACACACCGTAATTACAAATGAGGTAATCATGTCGACTCGATCAGATCCTGATCCTCGATATTTTTTGTTTCTTCATTATTTGTAAAAATCATACGTAAAATATCCGATGGAAATGGATTTTTTTTCTGTTGTCCGATATCTTCAAGGAGCAGTGAATGTTTTTGGAAAACCTGAAAATTTTGGAAATTAAGTTCACCTTGAGAAAATAAGATTAATTTGAAGTGAACGTTACTAATAGACCGCCATTTATAATGAACCGGGAGATCAAGAGACCCCCATTAGATACCACTGTCACGTGAAACAGAAAGAAAAAAAATTTGAATGCTAAAAAATCGAGAAAATAAAGACCGTCAGAATCTACAGTTCGAGTTGACATGAACTGCCCCATTTACGTACATATACATACAATACGCAATGTAATAAATTAGTTCCACCAATCGATAACCTAAACAGTTTTCCCAGCACCATCAACGATCCTCGCCATGTACACCGCATTTAATTGACATTGAAACAAGAAAGAAAAAAAAAAAAAAACGTTATCCTATACCCTTTTTAACCAAAAATTCTGGAACCCTTTTATCTCGTCCCCAAATTCAGACCCTCTTTGTATATCTATGTACATACCTCGACCACTCTTTTTTGTTTGTTTTTTTCTCTGAATGTGATTCGCTTTTTTTCACTGTTACATGACATCAGATCAAATCACATAAAACGTTACGGGAAACTGACGTCAATATACGGCGTATCGTGTTACACGGCATAGTTCACCGCAGAGCACCGCATCAATTTCATTTTTGTTGGCAAAAAAAAAAAGAATCTTCAATTTTTCTGTGGCCATAACGAATTAACTAATCGAACTTTGATTCACGTGACATACGTCATTAGAAAATGTATACTCTCTTTGCTATTAGCTGATCTGATTTCCGACCTACCTCTTTGCTCTTCGAGTTTCAAAAAATAGAATAAAATATAGTTTTTCTCTGTCTTTTCTCCAACATTTTAAATAGGATATTGAACCGTTCGGTGCGTTCGTACGATTTTATTATTGATTCTTTTATTTCACTGCCCTTCCAATCACGCCTAGCAACTGTTGTATCGATTATAAGAAATCTCTGACTAGTTAGCTTGTATGTATGTCCGTACGTCCGTCTGTCAGTCTGTTAGTGTATTTTTATTTAAGTTATCTATTTATTTCTTTTTGTCGTTGAACATCCCTTGCTAAGTTTATAATCATAGGTATAATGCAGTGTTGTACCATAGGTATACACACGTTATACAAAAATATTATTTTCGTTATATTAGATCACATAAAAACACAGAATTGAGTAAGCAATCGACGAACATCGATCCCAGCATGAAAAAATCTAGCATCCTTATCACATCGCACCTTTTGTCCGATTAATTGATTGATTAATTAATTGATGTATAATACATACGTTGATGTTCGTATCCCACCCCATAATATACCAATCTATGATGTTATATATTGTGAAAAAAATTTTGGTGTTTTTATCAAATGAGAATTACATATATATACATACGACATAACTCGTGTATTAAACAATCTGTAAATATATTGATATATATTCATAAATATTATGTAGTATATATACATATGTATATTCGTATAACACTATGTAGGAAACACGTTCAGTTTATATTGATTGAATATATAATATAATTATAGGTATACTCCATAAATCGATTATCCGAATTATAAAATATAAATATCAATCGTTTTGATATTCATGTACCTTTATAAAGATACTACAACGTAGGTGTTCCAATTATACTGTACGCGGCGATCTCGATTAACCACAAAATGAACCGGTCCGAATTTAATTTTCATACTGCGAGGGAAGAAAGAAAGAGTGAGAATGAGAAAAAAAAATAATAAAAATCATTTTTGTTTTTTGAAATTTCAATGAATATTAAACAGAACTGGAGTTTTCATTGATACATTCGATTCTTGCCGTCTCTTATCTCTTTCTTTTTTTTCTTGCGGGTCACAAATTGAAATAGATATGAATAACTGTCACAGAATAGTAAAATTTGAAAAAAAAAACAAAAGAGGCAATAGAAACTACTAAACGAAATCCAATTAAATAATATCAAGTTGCTCGTGTGGTTTTTAAAAACTTGTCACCCGTAGTTTGTATACATGAAAACATTAATCATATTCTTGCCAATCACAAAACGCTCTTCATCATTAAGCAAAGAAAAAAGAACAGAGTCGTTAATTATAAACTCAGTTTAATGTTAGGTGCGTGTATTACACTTTCAGCAGCCACTACCCTACATAAATGTTATTTATACGTCGGTCGAGGTACATCATTTCATTGGGATTTTTTTTGATATTTTCATTTACTCTTTTTGATTTTTATTTTTTTTTATTTCTATGAAATATATTATCGCGATGGCGATTCCAACGGTGTGGCTAATAAGGTTACACAAATATAAGATGTACACCAAAATATACTCGAACATTTTTACACTGATAATTGAAGAACACGAAGTTGTCATCGGTCAATTTAAAAGATCATGATGGATTTGGTACAGCTTCCGAAAACTCAATTAATCATTTTTGTCATTCTAATATAATCTTATTCGAAATTATTCTCAACGTATAGTATTCATATACTACCAAATGAATCAATTGTACCAAATCCGAAATGAATTTAGAAAATTTTTCAAGACAGCGCATGGAATGACTTTCGCCACTTTTTCTAATTATCTACCACAAATAAAAACACAGTTTGTTTCGTTATACTTTTTTCCCTATTTTTCCACGTAGTGAAATTTTTGTAACAATTTTTTTTCTCATGATTCTTGTTTTTTTTTTGTTTCGACGAAATTCTTTTTGATTCTTGTATGTACTGTACAACCCAGGTAAATTAACTTTCCGCTACATACAGTATCACGTATACAGTAAAACGAGTCGTTTTGTAAGTTGTAAATACGTAGGTAAAATTTCTTGCTTGATTTTTTTTCTTTTTTTTTTTGTTCTTTATATTTTTGGGATTTGTGGAAGCACCTTTTTACGTTTCTTCTGTAAATTATATCACACAAATATATAAGCCTGCACTCACGATTTAATAATTAGATTATATTTACTTCAATCATTTTGTACATATATACATATAAAAATATATTATAAATAGTTGTATATTTAGCTGAAATTAGCGAGAGAACGAAAATTTTATTTTAGTCAACCCGGTAAGTCTGATATTATAAAAATTGATGATTTCAATTAAAAGTTATACTTTTCTTTATTGGTATAATAGATATTACATTAATAGGTATTTTCCTGAAAAGTATGAAATTAAAAAAAAAAAAATTATATTTATATTTGAAATTCATTAAATGCAACATGGAGAGCGCGTTTAAATCATCGTTCAACTCAAAACTATGCAAAGAAATATCATGTATATATTAAAAAAGAAAGAAAACAGGTGCGATATTTCGTCAAGATATAAATCAACATTTATATAGCTAGCTTTGAGTTGTGCGATTAATGATGCAGAAAATTTTTATAAGTTAACATTTGAAAATCACAAAAATATCGACAAAAGAAAAAAGACTTATTGTGACAGCAGACTAAAATGGTATGAATAAAAGTAACGAGAAGAAAAATAAGAACTAAAAAAGAATCAACGATGTGGATTTTTGAAAGGATAAGAAAATCAAGTAAAAAATTTATTTATACGATGAATATCTATGACATCAATATATTTGCTACACTAATAGCAAATTGATATCGATATCCACATTATATGTCTTACGAATAATCGATGTAGCGTAAATTAGCGAAACTGTAGTAATTTCTTTATCATTGTTTATATAAATTCAATGACTTTAAAAAATCATTGAAAATCGATCTAATATATGTCTTGTGTTGGCAGACACATTGTCGTTTGCGGTCACATCACCTACGAATCAGTGTCGCATTTCCTCAAGGACTTTTTACACGAGGATCGCGAGGACGTCGACGTAGAGGTTGTCTTTTTGCACAGGTATGATATGAGAATTTTGAAAATCATCATTTTTATTATTAAAATTGTGTTCGTCAAAAAACAAAATTCACTCAAACTGAAATGATTATTATCGTTATTTTACTGCAACATTTATTTCTTTTTTCAAGACTGAATTTTGTTTAGAATGAATTCTCTGATATATTTAGTGGTATGTTTATAGTCTAGTAAAAAAAACAAAAAATAAAAAAACGATCGTTGAATCGTGTTAAGTCGTCTCTACAAATTACCAAAAAAAAAGAAAGCAATAACAATTGTACAGGGTTCGCAATTTTACTGCACTTTTTAATCGATCCATCGAATCGATAGCGTCGTTTTAAGTATTGGAATTCCCGTCACATGTAGTTCAAATCATTGTATTCGTTTTCAGTAACAAAAATCATGGTAAAAACTGTTACTGTTACTGTTACTATCATCATCACTATCATCACTATCATCGTCATTATTATTGCGATCACCAATATATCATTAAAAACCTCCGATTCAATCTAACGTCAATTCCAAATTTCAACGTAATGACATGCTGCAAAGTAGTTCAGGGATAAAAATATCTCGTTAGAATATAATTATGATTATAATAGCCCAAAAAATCATCATTTACATATTATTATTAGTAGTGAGCAATCTAGAGAAAAGCAAAAAATCTGCATACATGTTAAATTAAATCTTCGTTAAATCGATTCAAAATTAATCAAATCTATAATACCTGCCCATCCAAATGTGATTTTCATAATTATTCTTCAATTCTTCGAGTAAATAAGGATAAACGAGAATTGTTATATTTGAATCCACGATGATTTTGATTAAAGAAAAAAAGGAATAAAAAAAAAAGTACGTAAAAACAATACACAGCAGCGCAAGGGTGAGTAATGATGCATATGAATTGACAATGAACGACGAATGACTAGAAAAATCGTCCATTGGGCCCCGGAACACGGTTAATTTTGGGGAGATTTCCTGAGATGTAAGGAATGGCCTATGCTTGCAGGAAAGAACCGGATTTGGAGCTCGAGGGTCTCCTGAAGAGGCATTACACGACCGTGGAGTTTTTTCAGGGAACTATGATGAACGCGGTGGACCTGGAACGCGTCAAGGTACCCCGTAACCTTACCTGCCCCCCCCCCCCCCCAACAACAACCTACGACCCCCAAAACCAAATCCGGCTACAATGATTCCACGCCAAAATATATCGTCGCACTTCTTGATTATATATTATAATACTCACATTTTTAGGTTTTTACAGTATTCATCTGGGTCCAACAACCGTTGATAATAAAAAATAATATATATGTATATGAATAACATATATCAAAAATATATATACGCTCTTCTCGTTATATACCTTACATATTCATAGGCGCATAAATAGAATTTTATAATATTATTATTACTATTTTGATTATACTATACTATATTATATTCATAATTTATATGCTCAATATTTTAGATTTGGATTTAAACTGCCTCTCGCCATTTTTTTCCGTTCACTAATTTAACGAGATAATAAAGTGAAAAAGTTAAGGGATGCTGGATCCGATGTGGCATGAAACGAAGTAGTGTCGAAGACAGACGTGTGAAGTGAAATTCGTTTCTGGGTTCCCTGATATTCGAAAAGATTTTGAAAACCTGTGCAACAGGATAATCTCAGTTGATGAAAAATCGCTTCGGTTTCCCTTCGATTCGAAACTGATTCTGAGATAATGAAAATGTGACGTATAATTTTGGCGATAGACAGTTAATGTAGAAGCAACCGCCTGCAAATCTGCATGGCATGCTGTATTGGGCTATGAGGCAGGATCAGCGTGCAGTAGCTACTTTCTAGATACGTGATTATTGATATATTATTTCCGTTGCGTCATGTTCTATGAAAATTGATCATCATATCGTTATCATTACTCCATTACGTATCATCGTTATATTATTGTTTATTGATTATTATATTATTCTGTAAAAGGCATCTCGATTATTAGAAGTGAATGTTATCATATAAAACGTATGGTTTGTCGGATTGGCCGATGCAGGAAACCACCGGACCTTGAGCTGGAAGGACTGTTCAAACGGCACTTCACCACCGTCGAGTTCTTTCAGGGGACCATCATGAACCCCATTGACCTTCAACGGGTCAAGGTGAGCCAACACGAGTTCAAACACACTATCGATACGCACACGACACACTTTCCATTCCTGATTTATAATTAATAAAAACACTAACACTAACAGACTGTTAATATTAGAATCTGACCATATAACTAATATTGGAAATCTCCCCCTCGCCCAACGAGGAAAAAAAAATCCAAAAGCGTTCGCAGTAGCTTTCACGACGATATTTCATTCGTGCAAACTGGTGAGGAAAATCAACCGGGAAACATGGCGGTCGCATATTTTTGTTCCTTCTCATATTCAAATAGGGTGAAAGTTGATACATTTTTTTTTTCTCAACAAGTTTTTTTCCGTCATATGTTTTTTTTTGTTAATATTTTGGGGATGGTGTGGAATTAAATTAAAAGATTCATATATGCAAAGTTGTGATCGCTACTCGCGGACGGCGTAGTTACATATATATTTATATGCACAGACGAATATATATATATGTACATATTGTTATTTCACCTCCCCCCGGCCACCGAAGAAAAATCATTTGCAGCAATAAAAAAAATAAAATAATAATAATAAATTATATAATGCTGGTGTACCTGCAGGGATATGGTTGTTGCCTGTGTGTTCCCTTCTAAAACTTCCTGCTACTTTTAGCATAATTTATGTTTTTGAATAAGAATCTGCAAAACATCTTTATCATCTTATTTCACTTCCCCCTACCCCCATGAGTTGAATTATTGAATATATATATATATTACATATATTATATACCTACCACATAATATATGAGATATCACGAATCATCCGCGTACATATACTATTATATATTATACATATATTTTGTTCGTTTAAATAATAATCATGAATTATATTTTGAAAATGAAAAAAAGGCATTCAAAAATTTGGAGCAAAACAAAATATTCAGTATGAGATATTCGAGTCCTTTCACACGAGGACTGACATCTATATAATATATCACACAAAATCCTCATCAATCACACTGCCATGAAAAAAAAGACTGAATATATACATACGTATAGATATTATATATACCTATGTATATATTATATATACACGATATGTGATACCCTGACAAAGCTAGGTTACCTGTGGATAGACCCATGCCTGCTGATGACCCAGGTGGGTAAGTGCCCGTGTTTTTCGAAGCTAGTTTATTATCAATTATAGAACAGTAGAGATTAGATTAGCGTTTAGAGCATACTCCCTAATATTATACTAATACTAATACGGCAATCAAGGACACATCGGTATTAGATATATTTAATGTTTGTTGTCTCCTAGAAAATATTGTCATGTAGTTATATACGCAATATTAGGGTGGTCTCGAACAAAAACTTCAATTTTTCACCCAATTCAAGCTCACCTAGTCTCTCTCCCCTTTACTCTCTCTCTCTGTCTCTTCTCGTTTTCATTGTTAAATTAATTTTCGAACTGAAAACAGTTGATTTTTGAAGCTTTTACACTCGAACAAGACGTGAAAAATATTTTTCAGAATACCGCATTGCTTTTTTGTCATGTGAATAATTCTTCAGAATCCTGGAATTCAAAATCGAAGAGCGAAAAATTGTTTCCAAAATCTGTCGCTCAGAGAAATATTTTTATTGTAGAAGAACTTGTCGTTCGAATGAGAAATCCATAATAACGGATACTTGCGATCCAAGCCGATGAGAAAAAAAAAACGGATAGAAAATCGAAAAAGAATCTATATATTTCAGACCACCTTAGTACGGAACATATATATATGTATGACATATTCATTCATGTTACATATATGTAAATATATACGTAGATTCGCATGGTAATATGTATATTATACAGATACTTTTTATTTGAGTATGTGATAATTATACTATGTATAATACATTTCATTTATTTCATGTAATAAGATGAAACGTTTAGAATTTCATATATTATCCCGCAATTTGATCAGGAAATGACGCGATGGCTCAATTTTTTATAGCTCATTCGTATCAAATCAATCAGTATTATTTTTAAATCTATAAATTGCACCCTTGCTGGGAATGTTTATCTCATCCATTATTTCATTATTTATCCACTGTTATACTATATGTACGTATATACACATATGTACACATTGTATAACATGAAATTATATAAAATTATTTCAATCTGGCTCGAAAATATACGAACGGATATAAACGGATGAAAAAATTCATTAATAAAAATACGAAGGACATTTGACAGCGAATGACATTCATCTTATATATGAAAATAATGCGTACAGGAGGTCCCATTTTGATCGATGCGATCTAGAAAAAATTCAATCTTGATAGAATCGTTTATAAAAAAAAAAAGAATTAATAACGTCATGTTTTTTGTATGATCGAAGTACATTAATTCAAATGGGACAGTCTGTATTGTTTACATAATTAGAGAGTATACTATATCTTCGAAACCAGATATTTAATGTCAGCTGCTGTAATGTAAAAAAATTCTTTGATCATGTAATTTGTATGCTAGAGGAGCATGAGCTGATATTTATTGACGGTACTCAGATAAAAACTTTTAGACAACCCACCCATATATTAATATATGGAGTTGCGTGAAGATGAGTCATTATAATAGAACCAAAAAAAAAAAGAAAAAAAGAAAAATTCAATCAATTCATTCAACAAAATTACCGAACCATGCAGTCCCATCTCCACAAAACAGACGTGAACAACTCAACTCCGCTCATCTTTCCGTTCTTCTATTACAAGAAATAGAAAAAAAAGAATAAGCTTTCGAATTGATTAATTAATGAATAAATTTTTTTTTTTTTCAATATCATTGTAACGTCGAGAAATTGGTTAAAAATTATGTACAATTGATACAGATATATCGGGAAGCACACGGAATATTTGCTTGTAAAACACGAGTTGTATTGGAAATTGGATGAAAAAAATTTTTTGTTTTCGGAATCCAAATGGTAGCTCGTTCAATAAGCATTGTAATTGGTGTTTTACAAGCTGTTGGAAAAAAAAGAAGGCAGCGACGTTGTTGCGTTATCAAAAAGTCTTAACAATTTTTTGAATCTCTTGATGAAAAAGGAAAAAAGGAAAATCGAAATTCGGCTGTAGTTCTGAAAAGTTTTGATAACGCAACACGAAACGTCCTCTTCATCAATGAACTCTCTTTCCCTATAAACTAAATATCGGTTGATAAAATGAGTGCAAATTTGAAATGATTGTATGATAAATTTTTTAGGTGCACGAGGCGGACGCGTGTTTGGTATTGGCCAACAAATACTGCCAGGATCCAGACGCGGAAGATGCTGCCAACATCATGCGTGTCATCTCTATCAAGAATTATTCCGACGATATACGTGTTATTATTCAACTTATGCAATATCACAATAAGGTGAGACACATCGCGCCAATCATTGAAATCATTCATTCTATCCGCGATTATCCAATATTCAAAGTCGGGATCATGTTACCCACGGGAAAAAGGCAAAAAAAGTCAAACGGAAAGAAAAGAGTCGGTTTCCATTTACGGAGGTCACAACGCGTTTCTTTCATTTTGGGACGATTCCGCGATTGACTCGAAAATTTTATTTGGCATTCAGTGGGAATCTCTCACAACCAAATAAAAATTTTCATTTGCCTGTTGTTCATCTCTGGAATGAATGCTATGGTGGACTTGTTGTAGGCCTATTTACTCAACATTCCATCATGGGATTGGAAGCAGGGTGACGACGTAATCTGCCTGGCCGAATTGAAGTTGGGTTTCATTGCTCAATCCTGCCTAGCCCCAGGTTTCAGCACTATGATGGCCAACCTCTTCGCCATGCGCTCCTTTAAGACGGTCAGTATTCCTCTTCCTTCTCTAAAAATATTCGCGCGAGCTATATACTCTTTTAGCATTCTTTCTCGGGTTTCTTTGTCAGGCGTTTACAGTGATGGACAAAAAAAAAAAAAAAAAATCAATTGAAATGAGTAAAGAAAAGTCAAAATTTGAACCGCGGAATCGTGATTAGACGCAGTCATCGTCATCGTCATCCCCATCCTCATCTGTAGTCATAAATCCCATCATCACTCGAAAAACACACAAACACACGGCATGATAATCGCAAAATTCATCTTCATGCTCATCTTCGTCACCCCATAGAAAACACTATTTTATTAGTAAAATTAGAATAGTCTAGTAGTACCGTAGTGAAAATTTTCTGTTTACAGTAGAAAACTATCTAGTAATCATTTATCCTTGAAATTTAATTTTCTTCTTAGAAACTTTATTAGATAAATCCTCTTCACGACCTGCATCGTTCTTCAAACTGGATAAAGTGTGCGTCGGTAAATTATCTATACGAATGAACAGGTATGCTAAAACGGTACCAAAAATTTCACCGGTGGTAGAAACACCGTCAGAAAAAAAAATTATAAAAATTTCGATTCAGAAGTCACGTTAGATAATTGGTACATCACTGTAAACTTAATATCTGTACATGAAAATGTACAAATGAAATTTAGAAATGGTTGGTTGATTGGAACCAGTCGCCTGATATGCAGGCATGGCAGAATGACTACCTTCGTGGAACGGGAATGGAGATGTACACCGAGACACTGAGCCCTACCTTCATTGGAATGCCCTTTGCCAAGGCCACTGAGTAAGTCAGTCCACGAAAACCAAAAAAAAAAAAAAAAAAAAAACAAAAACCAATAAACAAAAAACGTCCTCAAGCCGAAAGTTGAGCTCTGATACAAGAGACACGACCGAACGGCGAACTTTTCCACGCTTTTCATTAGTCATTTTTTTCTTGATTTTCTTCATTTTTTTTTCATACTTGATCTTCATTTTACATTTTAACTAAAACTCATGGCCATTATAATATACCGGGTGATTTGAACTTTTTGATTTTAATTTTAATTTTCATTCGTTGATTTATTTCATTTTTACTTATCTGCTTGGGTGGTATTTGATTTTTTTTACATTGCCAAATCGACCGGCGGGTCGATGATCAACGATCAGAACATTCATATTCGTTCTTGATGTATATTTATTGCTGCGATAGATTTATTTTTTTTTTTTGTTTTTTACCTTTTCTTTTTACGCTCTAATTATTATCCCAAACTACATGCATACGAAATTTCTTGAATAGAATTATTACATCGAGTCAAGATTCGGCTCGATGGAAATATTTCTAATTCAAGAAGATTTCTTTTCCATTCCGATCACATCCCGCTTCGTAAATTTATGAACACCTACATCTATTATACGTACAGTGTCTATGTGTTGAAGTTTTTATTTTATTTCATTTTATTTTATTTATTGTTATCGAGAAAAATTCTAACCATTTGTATCGCGGTTAATTTTAATGGAATATCGTGGATCAGGTTTGAAAGTCAGTCTCTTGAATCAGGAAATATCAAAGGATGAAGCTTCGCCTCGCCTATGTCTCTCACTCCGCTCCACTCTGCTGCCAAAAAAAAAAAAAAAAAGAAAAATGAAAAAGAGAAAAAAAAAAAGAAAACGAACCAAAAAATAGATGAAAAATGAAAACAAAGAAAAACTTCTCTATATATGTAAATGTTTTCAACATGTAAAAACTGTATCTGTGCTACACCTAATCAATGTGAACCACTTTTCATTGCTTCAGTAACGGCATATATACGTTATTATGTACATCCACCAAGCAAAAATTATATAATATTTCTACTACTACTATTACTATATATATATCATATACACGCGCTGTATTAAACAAAAGATCACGTTACATGTCACGTAAATTTTCAGCTGGGAAACAACAACGAAAATATTTATGAGTATATGTTAGAATGATATATTCATATTCATATGCCTATGTCTACCTTGTATATCGCAAGAGCGTAAAATCCATAAATTTCAATTTAGCTATACATATATTTAATATTATTCGTATGATTCACAGACGAGGAAAAACATAACGTTCGCCACTGTTGAAGTACATATGTAATATGTATATAGGTGAAATAATTAAGAGCTGTACGATTCGTAGTTAATAGATATTTTTTTTTCTTAGTATGCAACGGAATAGAGATGGTTCGTATTTATATGTACGTGATGATTTCCAGAAATTCATGTAAATTACAAATTTTTTGTTTCAATTTGAAGCAAACAACAATCGCCGTAAAAAGATGTCGGCTAGTTATTCTTCATTATTATAAAACAGCATCTGGGGCGTTCCATGCCGAATCATCTATTCTGTCATGCTGATCATACCACAGTTAAAATTTTTTTTTCTTTTTTTTTTCAATTATGACTACCGAATCAATGTTCCGAATGCTATTTGAAATAGTTGAATGCCTGTGAAGAAAGAACAAAAATCAGAACCCCATTCCTTCTGATCTCAGGATAATTGTTGCTCCATTTGTCATCGAAAGTTTTCAGCAAGTATTGCACAGGTTAGATGGTTTGGCGAATAGGTGTACGGAAGGAAATTAAAATTTACAAGATCCTGCGCACCTGGGGAAGATCCGGAAAGAAGAGACATAAGATGTTGAATAACGGAACAAATTGTAACAAAGGATCACGCGCGTATTTTTTATTATATTAGAAATTCTGATGTATGTAGACTGAATTTATTAACTAATTAATTGAGGCAAAACAAAGCCGAAAAAAAACCTAAGAGAATCGAGGAAAAATTCTTATGAGGGGGCTGAAATATCGGAAGTTTGACGTGGAGTTGGTTGGTTGGTGTTTCAGTCGCCGGATACTCAAGCGTGGCAGAACGATTACCTTCAAGGCACGGGCTGCGAGATGTACACGGAAACCCTCTCCCCGTCCTTTACCGGGATGACATTTCCCCAAGCCAGCGAGTAAGTTCTCGCTGCCACGGCTGCCACACATGCAAACTGTTAATGGTTTTTTTTCCCCCCTTTTTTTGTTCAATTTAGTATGTTTTACTATTTGACTTATTTTTCTAGTTGTTTTTTTTTTTTTTAATTTTTTTTCCATCGTTTTATCAATTAATTTTTTTTTTTGATGTAACTATACGTAATTTTGATGATTTGAGTAAATCTTACATAGGTATATTTTACGTAGATCTGTCGGTATTTATATTTCATATACCTATATTATTATATACATACTTTATATATATGTATAATTGAAAAGTTTTTATGAATTGAATTTTCTTTTTTTTTCTTTCTCATATCAAATAGTATCAAAATATATTGAAATATTTATACACACGCTCTTTACATGCACCTGTATGTTATCTGAGTTATCCTCGGAGTTATCGAAGCCTGCAGAGTCATCGTATCGATGTATTTTATTTGCCGTGTTCTTCATTTGACAATCTTTAAAATGAAATTTTCAACTAATTACTATGGTAATTTTTTAATGAAATTATACGTCGTTTTTTGATTAATATATAATTTTTTTCGTTATTTATACATTTACGATTTCTACGAGGACTCTGCAAGGCATTTTACTTTTTTTCTTTTTAAATAATTTTTTGAACATAGATAACTGTGCCTTTTTGTTTCGTTAAAAAGCTGTTTGATGGTTAAAAATCAAAGTTTCATTTTAACAAATATTATCGCATACAGCATGCAGAAAATGTCGATGAATGGATAAGAAATAATCATTAGATGAATTTATATTAGCATTAATAGAAATAGAGTAAAAAAAGAAACAATTAATTATTCATCTAACCGCTTTCGCGATCAAAAATGCGCTGGAAAAGTAGGTCACATATTTAAAATTTTTCTACGATCACATAGTATATTTTTTTTCTTTTTGATATAAATAATTATTTCTTTTTTACATTGACAATTTTTTCAATCATATTTTGTACCCTAGACGACTACCCTTTTGCGACGAAATTTTGTTACATCGTTTTAGAAATAGCGTAAAAACCTATACTTCGATACAACGTTCCAATTTTATATACTCGTATGCCCGCTGCTCTTCAATTTTTACATATATTATCGATGAACCAAAATCAAAGGAAAAACTTGTTGAGAAATTAAAAAAGCAATCGGTAAAACATAATCACCAACACTTACTCCACATTCACTCATACCTAATGATTAAAAAAAAAAGGTAGAAACAAAAAAAAACGATATTCAAAAGTCAGACAAACGATGTAACACGACGGATTCATTAAATTCACAGAGAAAAAAGGAAAAACATATTTTTTGAGAAAACAATTGCTTATGGCTGAATAATTTCAAACGCGCAATAATACACGTAATATTTGATGAACTTGAGCCTGCTGTATAATCAAAATATATAATATACATATAGAGAAAACAGAGAAAACGAAACTTAATCGAACGATATTTTACAGCACTCGCGGGATGTTTTGAAAGAAAATAACCGAAAAACGACGACTGACGAAAATCACGATCGATACAAGGGTAATAAAGGACAGATATTGTTCACGTAACATACTCAAGTACATAAATAGCAATTGTGAGCTTTAAAGTTCGATTGAATTACGCGAAAAATGGATATAGTGTGGTAAGGCGCGGCGAGAGCGGTATGTCTGACCAAAGTCTGGCCCTACTACTGAACGCTGATTTTATACTTTCTCGCGATCGCGTTCAACACAATCTTACTTTGGTGCGTGTCTTCGAGTTCGAACTGATATGGACTAAATTTCCGACAGACGAAAACTCAGATTCCATCACATTCACGGACATTATCGTTATTACTGTTATTATTCGCGTTGATTTCTAAAAAATCGCGCGGGTCTTTCGTGGATCGGAATCAGGGTTGACGAATATCGTAATTACTTCTGTACGACTTTTAAATAGGTATTACTTTCTTCTCGCACTGTTCATAGTTATAATCACGTTTATTTAATTTAAATTAAGTAGAGTAATAACGATAATTAAATACTAAACACATTTGATAATTCTTTTTTTTTTTTAATTTTATTTCATTTTTCCATCCATGTTTATCATGCGTACGTGCACGTGAAGTTTTATTGCCTATATACATATATCTACTATATATATATATATACACTAGTTTGCGTGTGTGGGAGTACCCAATTAAAGCAGTAAAGCCCCTTTAATAGTATAATTTATTCACATAAATAGTTAGATGATATATTTACATACGTATATTATGTATTGCATAGAAAAAATACGAACTAAATTGATTATACAATATATTGAATGCTATATACTTAAAATAAATTATACATATAATTCAAAGTTTGAGTAGATGAGAATGGGGTACAGGCGTTGGCTTAGAAACACGTTAGAAAATTTGATTAATCTTCTTTTTGGTCATGCTCTAGCTAGATTAGGTGATATAAAATAAATTTCATTTATATATACCTATATTACATATAACTATAAAAAAAAAAAAATCATTGAAATGCGACGCTTCACATTACACGCTCTTTATCTATCTCTGTCTATATCTGTTTTGCATAAATGTAATGCCACTCGCGCTGCATCCTGCATGAAATTTCGTCCGCTTTCGATGAATCAAAAAAGAGGCGGAGCAAAAAATTAATATCGGAGTTGGAATTGAATTCAGTCCGCTTTACTTAGCACAGAAATAATTCGCTGAGTTTCTAATAAAACTAAAAAAAAAGAAATTACGCATCATCGCGACTGGCTTGCGTCATTCTATGTAGACGTATCGAGACTGAATCCAAAGAAAAAAAAAAGAAAATAATTCTCATTCAATCAGAGTAAATTTTGATGCGTCTGAATAGAATTTTGTTAATCATCTTTTGTAATATGCTGCATATCATCACCACACTGCACATATTTATGTGTAAGACGCACGTCCCGTTGAAGTACTTTACAAATACCCGCACAGAAATGAAGAAAAAAAATTGTTCGAAAACTAATTCGGTTGATTTCAGAAATTGAACTTTTTTATACCGTGAAATGAAAAAGTCCTCTCCCATCTGTTTTGTGATGTTAGTTAGTCTCGTTTGTGTGGTTATAAAATGTTGCGTTGAAAAATATCCCCTTTACCTCTTTACACGTTTGTTTGTTCCATGCAACTGTTTGAATATGCCCACATAATTACAAGGATGCTTTTTTCCGTTGTAAAAATTGCTGACCAGCTAAAACGAGAAAAACAAACCGAATACGAACTGGATAAGTTCAAGTTGTTCCGATCCGGTGTTGAATTATTGAATTTTTGAAAACGCATCCTTGTATGTTATAAAAGTATCAAAGTCCAATTTAATTAGATGACATGAAATAATATTGATAAATACTTAAAGAAAAAGTAAATTGTTGTACCGAAGTATCAGGATGTTATGCACGGATTCATCTTAGGTTGTGCTTCACGAAACTGAAGCTATTGCTGCTGGCTATTGAAATAAAGGGGGACGCGGGAACCGACAGCAAGATTTCAATCAACCCACGGGGTGCCAAAATTGCGGCGAACACTCAGGGATTTTTTATTGCTCAATCAGCCGACGAGGTGAAGCGGTAAGTTTGAGAAAAAAAAATTGTCATTAAATTACAACATACAACTGAAGTCGAGATGAGCTTGGCACTGTTATTATCGTCACCGATATCGTCGTTATGATTATCGCTATAAATATGAGCTGATAAAAATTTACAACATCTTGTTGCAGAGCGTGGTTTTACTGCAAAGCTTGCCACGACGACATCAAAGATGAGACTTTAATCAAGAAATGCAAATGCAAAAACTGTAAGTCTATTTATTCACAATCAGTAATCCCCATCTACTTACACCCTGATATACCGTACATTTTCTACTAACAAAAAACCCTTTAATGGCGAGATCTTTGCCCTAATTTCAAGATCTATAATTATTTGTTCATTTATTTAGTTGAATTAGATGTATATACTATATCTCTTGTTTTTTGTTTCAATCAGATCGAAGCAGAAATTAATAGATTATTAAAAAAGAGAGAAAAAAAAAACATAGAAATTTAATAGGTGTGATATGAGCTGTGGTAGCTTATCGATTTTGTCCATATCGGCAAATTTATATAATCGTACCTCATCGGAGGTACGTTTCACGTCACGAAAAGTATAACATATGTATACACTTGTAGGTAATATTATCTCCCATACCTACATAGGTATTCAATTATTTCTATATAATTTTATGAAATCGACCTCCAAATATTACAATTTTAATAAACATATATAGCTAGTTATACTCTGACCTTGGCGACTCCAGAGTATAATAATCGATGAAAAAATGCAAACGAAAAGAAATAGAAGAAACAAATAAAAAGAACAAGTCGCTGCACGGAATTTTGCGTTGTACCCATTAAATTCCTCATAAATGGTACAACTTGAACTGGACGCATATAATACCATATTATGTGATACCTTTACCCAGTTGTTATATTAGATCATTGAATAATCATATACAGTTGTTTAAAAAAAAAGAAAGATTCAAAAGAAAAATCTTTGGATTTTACTGAAAGCAGTGTAACGTCAATATATATCGGATATTCCATACCAAATCACCCAACCATTTTAAAAGTCTCCTCATTTTTCTCTGCGCAATCTGTTACTCGGAACTAATTTCGGAATTTTTCAGTCTTAGGAACTATTTTTCTAAATAAATTATTTTAGCTCATCATAAAAACTCAATTTTTTTTCTTGAAGAAATTTGGATAATTTAAAAAATAAAATACTCCAATTTCCGTACCCAAATAGGATGGGCTTCCGATGGTTTTCATCTTCCTTTCTCAAAGAGATCCAAACATCCGATTTGATCAATTTCAATGTAATCAGTGACAGATAAATTTGCTACGTAAACGATACAACGAAGTAATGGCGAGAGATGCAGTAAGGTGTTCGGGCTAGGTGATTTGGTATGAAATGTCCCTTACATGTCGTTGTTTAATGTAAAATCAAAACATGACATGGTTGTTACAATGCTCTTGTGATATATGATCTAGTGGGGCAACAGCAGCGCTCCTGGGGCCGTGACCTAGGTAACGTCTCTTGGTCTCTACTCGCTCGCTTACTCTCAAACTTTTCTGTTCTGTATATATATACTTATACCGAATAAGTCTTCTCTCTGTCTGTCTGTCTGTCTGTCACTTTATCTCTCTTTCTTTTCCCCTACTCCCTCTCTGCAACCACCCCCTATAATGTTACCAACCCTCAATTTTTCCAGTCTCTATATCATTCGAACCATTTCGTGTCTCCATTCCTTGCAGCCCCGCTCTCTCTCTTTCTCTTTCCCTCTATCTATCTATCTATCTAACTGTCTATCTGTTCATCGCCAATTCTATTTTGTCTATATACATATTATTATACTACTATAACCCTTATTTTTGTGCCTCGGAATTTTGAACTCTTTTATGCATTCCGTATGAGGTGATGATGATGACAATGATTATGATGATGATGATGGTTGAAATAATTGCATTTTATACCCTTTTACATACATATCTCGTGTATATATATGTGTATGTATTCATATAATATATATATACATATATACCGATTGCGATGACATGTTTGAGTAATATTCCATTTTACATGTATTGATTTTTCTATAACACATTGTGTTATTCGAATCGATCAAGAAATATCGATCAGTATTTGAAAATCAATCGAATTCGATTGATAATGAGTGCGCTGAAGCATTGAATGATCCTTCTTGAAAATAGATTACATGTTATAGCTGGATAATTAAATTTGAGAATAATCAAAGCTCTTTGAATAAGAGAAAAAAATTAATTACAGTTGAAAAAACTGGATTTGATGATCAACCTCCTATGCAGAGATAGATATAATATGAATCGTGATAAATTTTTTAACTGATATAAAAAAGAATAGAGAATGAAGAGAGAAAAAGAAAAAAAAAAAGAAAAGAAAAAGAAAAACTGAAACAATCGGAGAAGATAAAAGATGGAACATTGCGCAAAATTGACATGTACCCCCCCGCCCCGATAGTTTCTGTCAGCTGGCGCATCTCTGCCTGACTGACTAAACTCTAGCTTGCACTTTGTTATGTGCCCTACGTCCGCCTTGCCTGCATGACTAGCCTCGGGTTTTAGATTAATTGCAATCGACGATGAAGCTCTATATTTTGAAATTGTGCTACCAGCGTTCCGGCTGTCATTGATGAATAACGATCAATAATAATGGACGATAAATATATAAGACAAAAAAGAAAATAGGTAATGTAATGGAACAATTATAAAACAAATTCATTGATTCATAAGCCTAGAATATATTTTTTTTCTTTTCGTTGCTTATTTCATACAAATATACCAAATTCGCAACTGGAGCATTCCACCTGATATCGCTCACCTGAACAACATCCTGACCCTCTCAGAGTCTGTTCAAAATTCGAGAGTTTTGCTTATCGTGTCTTTGAAGTTCACCTAAAACTGAAACTTTATTTTCATATCATCGATAGTTTTCAATTTATACTTATAATCGAATCTTGGGCGTCGATTTCAAAATGTCTTCGAACACAAATTTTCAGAACTAGCATTCCATTGCTGAGATCTAAAATACATTGGAAAACAGTCGCTCAAACGATTCGAAGAACCAAGTAGTCTATCGCCCGTGATTTTTTCGATTTTAATTTTTCATCTCAGTAAAAGAATTTCACCCAGGGTGAAATCCGTCGTTCCGGAGCAAAGTGCAGTCCACCGAAAATGTCATCCAATATACATAGGATATTTCAAACAATACTGTTACTATTCAACTGACAGAAATATTCACAAACTCTAATCTCATTGTCAATCTGAGAGGTTCGGGGTTTTGGCCAGATCGATTTCACGTTCACTTCCCCATCTGTACATGAACGTAGATATATACATATATATTTTTTTTGTTCGAATTATTAATCGCGTAATCGTACATCATATTTATGTAATACATTACTGTGATACCTATATAATTTTCAGTGACGAGTGAAACGTGACCAGCCTACTGTCTAGCCGATTATTTTATTCCCATGCATTTAATAACTACTACCATGTCAGGTCATTGCAGCAATATCTATATGCGGATAATTCTGTGATAGAATACATTATTTTATTTAATATCATCTTTTTATGAATACATTTATAAGCATCATCGATCACATAAGTAATATATTAACGCTATGAGAGGGTAAAGGTAAAAGTATATGAAGAGGATGTGCCGATAAACTTCGTAGTAAATTAATTCCCATTTTCTCATTATACGAAAGTATAGGTACCACAAAAACGCTAGACTATATATAAAACGAAACACGTTGTACACGATTAATTTTTCATGACAAATAATCAGAACATTTGTCGACACCCATAACACATCTGACCTGTCAAACCCTGGGCAACCGAAGAAACCAACATCGAATTTTATTTTTGTCGTCTTTCATGTCGAAGAAATCCTCCCCATTGTCTCATGGTACAAGAAAAAAATTATACATCGTACAGGAAAATTTTCATGTCTTATTAACAATTGTTGTTTAAATGTGTGATTTAAACTGGGTAGAAGCTCAATGTGGTTTTTTTTATCAAAAATTAAGAAGGTATTGTGAGGTATAAAAGCTGATTTTCTTCTTCAATTTGATTTTTTACCGCGTGACTGATTTAGCATTTTTTAGTATTCTTCCTGAACGTTACAACGTCAGTTACAGAAAAGAAGAAGGAATCAAAAAAGTGACTCAGCTTCATTACCTCACGAGCCGATCTTTGAATGCAAAAATACGTAACAATCGATGAATAAACACTTTATATAGCCGAAGTACACAAATTCATCGATAATTTGCAGTTGGAATCAATGATTGATTTGTTCTGTCCATCTACCATAAGATTAACACCTTTGATTAATTCCAAAATTAAAACCTATACGAAAAAAAAAAAAAAAAAAAAATACACCACGTATCTATGTCACTGGGTGTGCGTGCAGTGTGTGAGTATTTTTTTTGCACACTTATTCGTCGAACAAATCGTTATAATTATTAATGTAAATTTACACTCAAGAGTCGCCATACATCAGTATGAATTTTGTTAGGTAGATAATACGATTTTCGGTAATTCATTTCCAGAGGAAAATTTTAGAAATTCTAGTTCTCCGTATACGTTATTATCAAATTGTTATAAACACGGGTAATTTTTGTTATTATTGAAAAAAAAAAAACATTTTTGAGCGTCTTAAATAATAATTAGAGTATATTATATTTAAACAAATTGATTTTTTAATTTGTTTTCAATCACAGTGACCATCGAGAGTGTTGATCTCCGATATTAGGAATATTTTGTGTTTATTTGTTTTTTGTTAAAACAGAAAAAAAAAAGTAGATGGATATACCTGTGTCAGGTTGACAACTGGCTTTTTGCAGATGTTGGGATGATGATGATGCAGACTGGCATGGTGAAGGGGGGCTCTACCTACCGAAGTTACCTTGACGGTACGCCTCTTTCCAAATCCAAACCAAGAAAAAAAGAAACCCTTTTTTCTCTAAATCCCATCCGACTAAACTATCCCTTAACAAAAAAATGAAATTGATCACGAAGTCATTTTGTTGGAGCGATTAGTGGCAGTGAAAAATGATTGAAACTATGAGGTGAAATATAACATATGTAGCTTATCTATATCAGTTTTTCTCTTTGAATATTTTTCCATCAATTTACTGGTCGCTCCAACAATTTTCTGGACGATATTTCCCCTCTCCCATACCGAGAGCTAACGAAATATAATATTTAATATGGGCTTCCACTTTTTTTTGTTTTCTTTTTACCATTTTGTGGAATTGAATTTCAATAATTGTTTTATAATATGACAGATATTGAATAATAGCTTTTTAATATCGGCTTATTCACCTGAGCTTTTTGCAAGAAATAATTCTATTCACTATTATTACGCGTAACAGAGTCCATGAAATTATTTCATAGTGCGATCGCATATGTATACGCTAATATATCTGCAGCTGCTGAGAGAAAATAACAAAAAAAAAAAATTTGAAAGAACGGCAAATCGGGCGAAAATCATTTTTGACAAATTATGCATCTTTATCTCATAAAAAATTTCTCACGTACAGTTTGTCGTACTTCCAAATTGTTGTCACTGTGATACTAATTATTTATTTATTAATTTTTTATTATCATACTAACATTGAAATTGCTGATGATAATATATTTGGAACACTTTGTTTTATATATAAGCTTGTAAATAATTGATTGTTGTTTCAGTGTGCTTATATACGTGAATCGCTAAAATTATATTTTACAATATATCGTTATATGTTTGATTAATTACATAGAGGTGACGTAAAAAAAAAGCGCAGTATGTAACGTTCGTACAGTTTCTTTTTTTTTCAACAATTTATCAATTATCAACTATATAATTCACCTTCCAAATCTAAATGTCAGCTTTAGTCACACTGCAGTAGCACATTTTATAGATTATCATCGCAAATAAATTGGTAAATAATTAAATAAAGAAATAAACGAATGAAAAGCAACAGCAATTTTCGAACGATTTGAGAAATAAAATATCGAGAGTGAAGAAAAAAATCGAATACCGGTGGACGCGTAAGTCATCGCTGAATCGAACTAATGATCGTAATGAATCAAAACGTTATTATTATCGAGCAATTATGGGAAATAATCTATCGAAGTTGATTGATATAGTTTCAGATTGCTAATCAAGCAAGTTTATGCAACTGGGAATAATAACTTTCGATTTACATTATGCAACTAGTTGATGAAGTTGTTGCAATAACAGCGGCACTATAATCATATCATCTCATGGATGAAATCGAATATTATTTACCACGATCTTCAGAAGACGGAAATGATATTAATCTCGGTCAGTCATTTCCGCGAAAGTTAGAGTACCGATGGTTGTTGAAGAAGTAAAAGAAAAACTTAAAAAAATGAGACTGGTTAAATCGTTAGTTCTGCAGATGAGAAGCTACTGATTTTCGGTAGACGGATACGATCAATTAAATAGTACAGACAATAATATTTTCGTAGTATTAAATAGATAGTTGCTCATTAGTCGATAGCACAAATAGAACCAATTGATGTATATAAACGTAATTCATAACATTGCGTCTGATTTTTAACGACGACCGAATGATATAAAACCACCCATTTTACCAAAGTATCAATGTTCATCAATGGTCTACAACAGATTTATTCGATGCCCAGGGTTTTACCGTATGAAATGCGTCACATAAGAAAGCAGCAGTTCCATTTTCACTTGCTCACATTTCACTACCTGTTACATCACATATATATGATTCACGAACACTTTTCATTTTGACGTTATATTTTTGCAGAAATCATATTCACCTCGATACCTAAATTTTTCATCTCGAATCAGATCCCTTGTCCTTATTGTTTTTCTTCCTACAAGAAAACTCGGCAAAGTTCAAGTTTCCTTACTGGCCTCATAGGTTCGCTTATACCACATATTATGTTGTATGTCAAATACATATCGAGGTAATTTCCTATATTTGTGCAACAGAATGCCTTTGTCAATGTTCGAATTTAAGAAAAAATAAAAGAATGAGTCAAATGTGTCGGTGAAAAAGGTTTAGACTTTGAATGGGACATTGACAGAGTCCTCGCGATGAGAGAAGAACGATGTAATAATATAGGTGAGAAATAAAAAAGAGAGCAAAGAGCAAAGACCAAAGACCCAGAGAAAATAAAAGAGAAAATATGCCTCGTGTAGAAGCTCCCGCCAACTACATGACACGTTTGAAAAATAATTTTAATGTGAAGACTAACAGCTCTGGTTCTCTCCCTTCGGGCAGTGGCCACATTCCGGAAGGGCGTGAGGGCTGTTCAGATGGTCGGAAGAGCAAGTACGTATCCCCCGAGAGTAGAAAATTGTGTCTCGTGTGCTCCCGGTGTATTACTCGTAACTCTGTTAACCCAAGGTTATAATCCTAAGGGACACCCAAGATCGTAGAGTGCAGGCTCGTGGTTGGATCGCAGACAAAATTACGCAAAATCAAAACAAGAACGAACAAAACTAAAGAAAAACAGAAACTAGAAAGTTCGATCGCCAATGTCCATTTTCAACTAATTTCTGCACGAATAATTATTATCATTGCGTATATTATAGCATTTACATACCGTCATCTGCGATTTATCTACGATCGTTGCCGTGACATTTATCAGCCATCATATGTTCGCATTAATCCTTAAGCCCTACTTGGAGTTTGAAAAGCAAACAAATCCTTTTTTCATGTAGTTAAAAAAAAGAAAGTCGATTCAAAATCGTAGGGATTGAGGGTTAAGGGCAAATTGAAATTTCAATATATTTATCCCAATCGTCATATACTAACAGAACGCAAAACTAACATTCATCGTCAGACAATACAACCCCTCGTTTCCGGTTCATAAGATTGGTTAGCGTTTGAAAGAATGATTTGCAAAAATTTTTTAGATTTTTCACCTCTTTTCTTCTTGGTATAAATTTTTTCACCATCGATGATCGATATTACTTTAGGTATCTCAATTTCCATTCAATTGTTTTTCGTGGCCCAAAATTAAAACAGCGCTCACAAATTTATTATTAGCCGTATGTCATAACGTATCTATATTCAAAATTTTTGGACGTGTGTGTTATTTTTCGAAAATTTTTTTCACGGTAAAATAAAAAAATAAAAAAAAAACGGATCAAATCGAAGAAATATAACAAGTGTTGTGTCTGAGTAGAAAATTCATATTTAGTTCAGGTAAAATTAATGAAAGAAAATCAAAATCGAAAACGAAGAGTAAATAAAAGAAAAGAAAAAAATAAAAAAATTGGCCCCAGCGTAGAATAATATGTTAGTGTTTGCACCGTATTGATGTGGTGTTTTTATAATTTATGCAACTTTGCTCTAACTGTTGTTGGAATGTAGTTTTCTTTACAGGTTTGTAAGTGTTTTCTTAAATGGTTTTTTATATAATTATCGTTGTCAGCAAAAGTGGAATTTATTCAGGACGTAATAGTTATATTAATTAATCAAATTGAAAATTTATTCGAGTACAGTAATATAATCTATAAGATTCTCTGATTTTTACATTATTTCGCGTCAATATAGAAAATAGAAAGAAGTGAGAAATACATTCGATAGATTCAAGTTACAAAAAATCGAACGCAAAATTTTGAATTAATGACCACATATAGATACATGTGTATTTTACGTCTTCTAACGCTGGTTCTTTTGATTCGAGAACTGATTGGAATTAGAATATTGAAACGATGTTAGATTATTTTTTTTTTTTTTAGAAATTGATACAAGTTCTAATCAATTTTATTACACAACATACTATACGTATATGTATACCTAGAACATTATTTCATATCGCATCTTATCATAACAAAAGCACAACACACACAAATCCGAATCAACCGCACCGCACACATTAAAGGAACAAAAAAAAAGAATCAAAGATCCACACCCGTATACCATCGGCAGTTATCGGATTCATGTATCATAATCGATCACATACATGGCTCTTTAAATCTATAATAGTGACAATATAACAAAGATATTTAATGTGTGGTCAAATTATGTACTAACTGTCTGTATGTCTATCTATTTGCCTGTATCCTTCCGTCCTCTACTACGTAGGTGAGGACTTCTCGTATGCAAGTAAGTTCGGAAAGGCCAATCTCTGTGATTTTTTTTTAGTTTTCTTTTATTTGTTAGACACAGTTTGGACAACAAAAACAAAAAAAGAATATAGAAGAACAAAGATAATTAACAATAAACGAAACAATACTGAGATACAGAAATATAGAATATTACATACATTATATTACATAGATATTTATGTATATAATAATTATTACATTCAGTTTATATCATGCGATCAAATATATTTTTTCCACATTATTTATTTCATTATAATATAGGTATAATATGGGAAGAGTAAAATATTCACTGAAAAATATTAGCATTCATATCGTCATCAATTACAGTACAACGCTATGTAACTTAATAAATGATATTTAATCAACGGAATTGTTTTGTGCATTTACTAGATCAAGGTACAAAAGATCACGAAAACGAAAAAGGAGTTCAATTTTGGTTTCCTGAAAATTTCGTTCAATTATATTGTATATGGGTACGCGTAGTCGGAATGTTAACTATTTAGTTGCAGATACGTGATAAGAAATTTTTTTTCAAATAAAAATAGTTCATAATTTTCATCAGCTACACCACAATGTCCCTGATCATCATTCGCATCGATATGATAAAAAGTTGATTTACAATAAATTTCTTCAATTTATTTCTTTCACTCGTTACTGGTAAATGCACAATACTGTGATAACACGTTGATTAAAGATAATGAAGAATTAAAACAGAAAAGAAAGAAAAGAAAATTAAGTAAACGTTGTACCCGCAACGACCCGATTTATTTATAAAAATTCAGTAATGCGTGATGAATTATAAATATCTGCACCATCTGTCTCTTTTTCTAATGATAAAAAAAGCAAAAAAAAAATATATCTATTGTTAATATATTTCATAAAATGCTAGCTAATATTATATGAATAACATATATAGTATGTTTTTCGTGGTATATAATACATGTATAAAAATATAGTAGATGACCAAAAAACCTCCAAGGAGGCACTCTGCACTTTTTAATAATTCATATACCTATTCGAGCTTTCGCACAAATAACGATGATAATAATAACATTAATAATAAACCCTTGGCATGTTTTTCCCAATGTTTCTCTCTCTGCCCCGTCTTTCTATCTATCTATACGTACATCTATCTCTCTCTATCTCTGTCTCTACTTTCATTTTTACACGATATAAATTAACCGCACAATATTAAACTGTATAAAATCACCCTTTCCTTTTATAAATTTGGCATGCCCGTAGCAATGAAAATGATAATTACCATAACTCTATAATATATTGATGATGTGGACGTTATATAATCACTTTGTGAACTGTAACGGTGGAAAATGAATTATCCATTTAAATTGTGCCAGGAAATTATTATTTAGGTCTAACGCAATAGACATAGGTATAAGGTACCTATATTGAGTAGAATTGAATTTTCGTTTTCACCGACAGCAAAGACGCGAAAAATTCAATCATTTTCTATTTTACGTTCACGAGATGACGATACTAATACACATTAGTTTGACTAGTTGGTTCGCACGTAGCATGTTAATTTATAATACAATAGTCTGAACCCAAATTTCATTAATATGTTGAATGAGACAAAAAAAATCTCAATTTTTCGCATAATATGAGTATTTGTCTTCATCTTATGGAAGTTTGCCGCCGGAAAGAAACCGATTTCTAGTTCCGATTCATGAGCCATCGATATACACATATTCTAGTTATGCGATAAAATTGTTCCTTTTTTCGTCTTTTATTTCAAGGCTGCTGTGGATTATAATTGAATTTGATTTGATTTCAAAGTTTTGGTGTGATATCGTAGTAGAAAATCATTGGCACTGATCGCTTGAAAAACAAACTTAACAAAATGAAAAAAAAAAAAAATCGAAACATATCACACTGAAATGTACGATTGTTCAATATTATGTTGCTGTGTAGAATTTTTTTTTTCCATTCTTGTTGTTTTCATGCATATGAGAAAAAAAAAAAAGAAGAAAGTATTCGTAATATTGCAAAATAGAAAATTAGCGACTATCTATAGACGTAGTAGAAAAAAAAAGAAAAAAAATTGAGGAAAAAATTAGATAGAGTAGCTAACATGTGTAGTGATTTGTTACAGACGACCACCATCCTCCCCCCACATTCACTCCGCCAGAACTACCCAAGATGGTTCACGTGCGAGGTACAGTCACACCTCATTCTCTCTCACTCGTTATAAAATTTATTTCAAATGTACAAAATAAGGTCAGATCGATCAACTGTAAAATCTCGCAAGCTGCTCTTCTGCTACGATCCATATTTCGTTTCACGTTTATCTGAATAATTTTTTTAAGCATAACTCGGAGAAAATTTTAGCGTCAAAACAACTGGAAATGTTACCGATTTAACGTAAAAATCGTTCGTTGATTCACTTCAAAATTTTTTTTTTCGTTTTTTTTTCTCACTCCGAGTGCAAACCTCAGAAATTCTCCGGATCACAGATGTACCGTCCACGATATTTTTTTTTTTTTTTATTTATACGGTATTAACAGATTGCCTTCATTAACACCTGCATTATACGAAAAGATTTGAAAATTTTAAGTATTGAATAGAAATAACATCGAATTATCAATCGTAAAATTGAATTTCGGTCGGAGAGAGAGAGTTGAAAGATGAAATTTTTGTATAACGTGTGAAAATCTTGATATTATCAATGATATTCTCTATATATGTCGTGGCATCAGATGCATGCTTGTTAAATCGATGATTAAGATGAGAAACGAGAAAAAAAAAGAAAAAAACAGATTTTTAAAAAAGAAGATATTGACGATAATATTGTATTGATAATCGTTTGCATGCGTTTCGTTAAATTTCTTGTTATAGTTCGGGCGTTTATATATGAATACTTATGGAAATTGGAGAAAATTTCATTGATGTTTTGATCGAATTTCAAGTTACCTCACTAAGCATTGAAAGTAGATGTACGGTGATCTAGTGTACTTTTAGCTGTCGATTTTTTTTTTTTCTAATTTTTTCTTGGGGCCACAATTTTTGGTGACAACTTAACTATAACTATAATCACTCACCGCATTATATTATTACATAAAAATCATAATCTCCAATAATTTCGTTAACTTTAATCCCATCAATCTATAAATTGATTTTTTTAATACACTTTATTATTTGCACGAAATTTTGCGCAGAGGCAAAATTATTTCATGGGAATTTTCATTGAATAAAAAGCAAAAGCTTGATGCAATTTCAAATCAACGGAGGGGTGGTGTTTTTGGGAAACGTTACTCCTCGCCATTTTTTTTTTTGTTTTCTTCGGTTTTTTAACACCGCTAAAAATAGATAAATTAGAGCTGCTACTAACAACACAAAAATCAAATGAAAATCGATGTATGTATGCTTATCTGTGTTAATAATTTACATACATATCTAAATTTTAGGTGAAATCAGCCGCGAACGAGACGACCTGAACGGTGAGCTTTTAATTAAATGTTAATTTAGAAATTTCAGATTCAAAAATCGTATAACCAATTTTTCTAAATTTCTTTTCCTCCTTTTATTTCAGCGATGCGGAATCATCGAAATTCCGTTGGTATGACGCTGATGAACTCAACGAAACAGGTTAACAAAGTTAAACCGAACGTCAACAGAACTGCCAACGACAGCTTGTCAAGTCCAAATCAACCGTACAATCAGAGGTATAATAATCGACCATGAAGTAATCTCGCGATTTTCATCGACCACCATTTTCCCGCGTTTTTTATCATGATTATTATTGTTATTTTGTTTTTCATTTTACTTCCAAAAATATTTAAACGTTGAAAAAAATCAACCGTGCAGAATAGTAAAAATACTCGACGAAAGACATAATTATATGCATATATATATGGCATAACGTCATTAATATGCGTTGAATATTATTTTATGAGAATTTTATATTTTTTTTGTCACGTGACTTCAGATCTTTCACAGGAAACTACGGCTCATCGTATTGCTTGATTTAGTGCACGTTGAGTTTCATTCACTTCACCTGATAAACTAAACTAAAATAAAATTTTATTTTCAGTTATAAAATAATCGAATTTTCTCATCTACTCTAAAAACTCTAATTCGCTATAATCACTTTCATAGAATGTAACAATTGTTAAACTGTCCACAAAGATATAGTCGATCTTATTGCCTATAAGAGGATGGTTTTGTATCTTCGACGAGTGCACCTACTATTCTATTATTATTATCATTAATATTATTATTACTATTGTTATTGTTAAGGTGATTGACTACGTACCATGCACCGAATAAGCAAAACTCACTAAATCGCACTTATATACCTATGATTTATATTAATTGTTAAAGTATATAATATAATATTAAAGCATGAAACTTTTATCTTCGAATCACATAGTATATTACGTATTTTATGCGTTTTATATTTTGGTGCTCACTACTAATGGTACAGCTTTGCTGCGATCCAGAATTACAAACTTTTCAAATTTCCTTGATAGATAAAAACAACACCAACAATTGGAAAAAGAATTGAAAAGAAATTTCTCGACTCGAATATACGGTTAAATTTTGTTCTAATATTTTTCTATCCCCAGGCAATAATTTGATTTCATTTCGGATTGATTTAGTGAAATTGTTAATTTTTTTTTATGAGAATAATTCGATACTATACATCACAGAGAGAGAGAGAGCTGTGGTCAGTTAGGATGAAACAACTTGAAATCAACTTCTGATTCCAGATCGCAAGAGGAGTCTGCATACTCTGGTTACCATCTCGCCTACGAAGTCAAAAAACTCATGTACGCTTCTGCTGTTAACACTGTTCTTTATTTATTTATTTTTATTTTCCGAAGTTTTATTTTCAATTCATTTTTTTCCCGTTCTGTGTATTATACTGTATATGTAAAATTGTTGAATCACACTCATGAGCATATTATACTATACTTATGTATATGATGTGCTCTATGTTGATGTCGAGTAGAAATGGCATGACCGCAAATATTTTAGTATGAACTTTGTTTTTTATTTGCATGTATATATCCGCTGCTTTTGAAACTTTGCTACATACTTTTTCGAAATGCGATACAGAAGTACATATTTCCATCACATTTTTAATAAGTTCAGGTTATTCTGAAAATAAAAATTCTAATATTTGCGTGATTAACGGTAATTTACGAATCATTTGACAGAATTAAGAAATGAGTGAATGGATGAATAACGTATGCATGGTAATTTTGTTTAAATTTATTTGTAAAAATATCCGTTCTAATATTAAAAGTGATTCAATTACGGCGGGCGTGGTTTTATTTTTTCATATTTTCTGTATAAAAATTGTCTGATACAATGAATACGCGCGTCTTAGCTCTGATGATATGAACATTTTTTAAGTTTTTTTTTTTTTTATGGAAATTGAACCCGAAATTTACCTTTTGTGATCATGGATTCTAGGCCGACGAGCAGAGGGTCGGGTGGAAATAACGTCAACAACAACGGAGGACTTCAGATTGGGATTGCTGACGATCAGGCGAAGGATTTTGACTTTGAAAAAACGGAGATGAAGTACGATTCGACCGGGATGTTCCATTGGAGTCCGGCGCGAAACCTCGAAGACTGCATACTCGATCGGAATCAGGCGGCGATGACCGTTTTGAACGGACACGTTGTTGTTTGCCTTTTCGCCGATCCCGACTCACCCCTAATTGGACTGAGAAACCTTGTCATGCCATTAAGAGCTTCCAATTTTCACTATCACGAGCTTAAACACGTAGTCATAGTCGGTGCTGTGGATTACATTCGTAGGGAATGGAAAATGCTGCAGAATCTACCCAAAATATCAGTTCTAAACGTAAGTTTATCATCACTTTTGAGAAATTCTTTAAATTCAACTATTCCAAATTTTTAGTTGACTCTTCAAAGATAAAAAGATGGTTGGTAAGATAACTAAGATTGTTCATTTTCTCTATAAAATTTTTCCAGAATATACGCCATCGAAGATAATAATTTTGTAACCGTGGTTGAAATTTGAAATTTTTCTCTAGGGCTCGCCGCTTAGTAGAGCAGATTTGCGTGCCGTGAATGTAAATCTCTGCGACATGTGCTGCATTTTGTCGGCTAAAGTGCCTAGCAACGATGACCCTACCCTCGCCGACAAGGAGGCCATCCTCGCATCTTTAAATATTAAGGCTATGACTTTCGACGACACAATCGGGGTCCTGAGTCAAGGTAAATCAAATCGTCCTTATCCACGCTTATAGAACATTAAAAATTTAACTATTTTACAAACTTTACCGCAGTTGGTAGCCCCATCGTACTGCAAAGACGAGGATCCGTCTACGGGGCGAACGTGCCGATGATCACAGGTGGGGAAAATAGATCAATTTTGCTTTCATCCATTCTACGAATAAAGTTGGATGTAAGAAGCGATGGATAATTGAATTGAATTTCAGAACTCGTGAACGACAGCAACGTACAATTCCTCGATCAAGACGACGACGACGATCCAGATACTGAGCTTTATCTCACACAGCCGTTCGCCTGTGGTACCGCATTCGCTGTTAGCGTATTGGATTCCCTCATGTCGACGGTTAGTCGATACAGACATGAGAAGATAATGAAAAAATTAAAAAAAAAACGAAAGTACAAAGAAAGATGCGGTGATATTAGGTACATTTTACTCTTTCTTTTTCTTTCAGACTTATTTTAACCAAAACGCACTGACGCTGATCCGGTCATTGATCACCGGGGGAGCAACACCTGAACTTGAATTGATTTTGGCTGAAGGAGCTGGCTTGAGAGGCGGTTACAGGTAGATAAAATTTCTTTTGTTTTCGGTTATAAGTGATACACTAGTGTGAAAGTTATACCGATTCAAAAAAATTCTCAATCTACAGATTTCTCTCGAATGGTTAAATAAATTCGTCAAACGTTTCCGTCATTTACGTATTTCAAAATTTCCGAAACTGGAAGTTCGGTGTAGAAATCTGAGACTTACCGAGCAATTTTTTGAAGCATTCTGTGAAATTGTTAATTTTTTTTCTCCCTTCAGTACGGCGGACAGTCTTTCGAATCGGGATCGATGCAGAGTAGGACAAATATCTTTATACGACGGGCCATTGGCCCAATATGGTGAGGGTGGCAAGTACGGCGACCTCTTTGTCGCAGCATTAAAATCGTATGGAATGCTGTGCATTGGTCTGTACAGGTACAGGTACCGGACTTTATTTTCCTCGATGGTATTTATTGGATTTTCTATTATTATACGTCTGATCTACTATGTTTATGTAAATTGTATACATTAACATTTTATAATTTTTCGTGCGCACTGCATTTTTGTATTTTGCGTTTTTTGCATCTCCATCAACCACAATGAAAATTGTAAGTTGACCCATCCAAAAAATATCATTTTTGAAAAGTTTTTTCCGAAAAAAAAAACAAACAAACATACAAAAACATTTTAAAAATAAAATACATCACCGATTTGTTTAGTCTTTGATTATTTGCTCGCCAAATATACATTTAGTTTATATTATTAGTTACTTTACACGTAACGCATTTAGTTAGCTTATTTAATTATATAATTACTTATAATTTACCCTATTTAACGGGGCTGCTGATTAACTTTTTCTCTCCCATTCTCCACAAATACAGGTTTCGTGACACAAGTTCATCATGTGACGCCTCTTCGAAACGATACGTCATCACAAATCCCCCTGACGATTTTACTTTGCTGCCTACGGATCAGGTAAATATATAATTACTTAATGTATTCCATGTTAGATTTCACGCTGATTATAGGGTAATCTAATTACTCGAGGTAAATTAATTACTTCATTTTCTCGGGGCAGGTATTCGTTTTAATGCAGTTTGACCCGGGTCTGGAGTATCGGCCTAGCAGAGGAGCACGAGGAAAAGATGATGCCTCCTGACTGTTGCTGTGTAGCGCCCTCACCGACGGACCTTATTCCTACATCTAATTGAAATTGGTGGCCGTCATGCCAAGAAAAACCTTCCCTGATTACGGTTCCATACGTCTTTTTTTTGCCGCTTGCGTTAAAAAATTAACCGTTACCTGGCTGCATCTCCCAGCCGTATTAGGAGGTGAAGAAAAAAAAGTAAAGATAAACATAAAAAATTTGCAACAATCGACCACCGCTTGTTTATAATTATTATCTACATTACACACACAGTTACGCTATAAATGCGTTATCACCGAAACGTAGAATGCATTTTTATTCTTCCGTTATTTTTTATTTCATTTCAAGTCAGTCCTTCAAATTCATACATACAACACTCATACAACGACTAGATACTTTCATTTTATTTTCTAATTTCATTTTTAATTATTTTTCTCGAACTAAAAAATTGCTCTATGTATAACGTACTTACATATATCGGCGATTAAGAAAAAGGGATGCTGGTAACAATGGCATGACAGACCCGGTCCGAGGGCTGCTACACGCTGCTTAGAGTGTCTCGAGATAAATGAAAATTAAATTGAGATTCTATAAGGACAGCTGATAGAATTATGAATGACTTATTGAAAAAACACAAAAAAAAGAAAATTAAATAAACCTGAAAAGAAAACAAATTAAGAAAAAATAACAGAACGACTATGTGGACAGTGTAAAGAATGATATAAAAAACATTAATAATAATAATAATATTAATAACGATAAACGTGAATTATAATATAACGAACCTTAAGAGAGAAAGAAAAATAATTATTATACATCAATATGAAAAACATGATAAACAAAAAAAAAACGACAAAAAAGAAAAAAACGTAATAAACTAATTCTTTTATGAGGTAATTTTATTATTATCATATAATATGCGATGAGGAATTGGTGATTTGATTCTCTGCAATTATACGGAGCCGTGTTTTAAAGTTTGAAACTGACGACGGTCTCGGAATAAGCGATGATGAAGATGACGTATGAGACAAAATGAACAAGACATTTAAAAGTTCGTTGAAACAGACAAAAGTTAGAGGGAATAGTTATAAAAATAAAGTTGAAAAAATGTAGGAAGAGAATGAAAGAAAGAATAAATTTAGCGATTTATAACGCATCCTTTCATCGTATATTATTCTGCATTAACGGTAATCAGATTGTTTTTTCTTTTCTTTTATCTCGTCGAAGTGAATTCATATTATACGATATAGTCTCTTAATATATTATAGTATAGTATACGTAGTAAAAGTCATACATATAGGTATTGTAATCGTGCACAATTTTGAGACTATATTATTTTTTGTATTCTTTTTTCTTTTAGCTTCGTATTCAACATCAACTTTTCGATTTTTCTTTTGTTTTTCCCTGAAAATTCATGTTTTCAGTAAATTAAATCTGAAACTCCATGTGTTATACCGTTAGTGCGATGTATGCGATGATTTCAGCGATGGAATTATATAAATAATATATAATTACTTGAATGATTCGTAAAAACGAGGAAAGGGATTGATAATTTGTTATGAAGCGACGTACCAGGTGTACCGAGATAAAAATATGAAATGGATGAGCGACGCATTTCTATGATGATAGTTTCAATCGAGGTGAGCAAAATGTTTGCAGAGGAATAAAGGTTATGCATAAGATAATAGAAACGAGAAAGAGAGACAGGAAGAAGGTAAAATTAATTAAATGAAGAAAATCAATGTGCCACAGATATAAAACATATATAAAACAAAGAATAATAAAAATAATAAATGGGAATTAAAAAGAAAAAAGAAAAAAATTCAAAAAGTGAACTCATAATAAGTGCGGGACTAAATGCAATCTTACCTCGTGTGTCTTGTTTACGACTAACTAAAACTCTCAATCAAGCACTTTGTATAGGATATAATATGAATATTAAAAAACGATAAGAAAAGGAGAAAAAAAAAAAAAAATTACTAAAACTTACGAATAAATGAACTGCTACAACAGGAGAAACAAACGCAGAATACAAATTTAGAGAACACATAAGAGAAAATAATAATAAACTGAAAAATGGACAAAATATCCACAGAGGAATGAAAAAGGAATACCAAGTAAATAAAATAAAATAAAGAAGATATACATATATAATAAAAAAACGAAAACAAAAACGAAAAACGAAAAAAAAAAAAAAATCTATAAACAAAAAACACCCTTTTCCACACAATTTTTAGTAAATCGCTATTATATTACGATTATTATATACCAATCACACAAATGGAAATAATTATTATAAAAAAGAAAATTAAAACAAAAAAAAATCGAAAAAAAAAATTCCTACCCCATTGAAAAAAAAAAAAATTAACAAATAAATTGAATAAATTAAAAGAACCCTCATCAAGACATTTTCTCTTTTATATATTTTTGTGATCATCACCGCGATTGATATAACTGTATAATTATTATAATGAATTGTATGCATATACTTATAAATTTGTATATACATATGCGTGTATCACAATATATTAAATACTATATGTAAAATAATATACATAGAAGAAAAAAAACACACACACGCACGCACGCACACGTGCCCCATCTCGTCGACACACAAAACACACGTACGTATATGTGTATACATTTGATATAAATATCAGAGTGAAATGAAAATAAAAATTGAAGAAAAAAAAGAAAATAATCATCCCCATAATCGACACGAAACAAAATTTGTGTTCGGTGACTGTTCTAAATATTAATTAAAAAACCAAAAAACAAATAAGAAAAATTTGAACGATATTACTTGATGACGAAAAAAAAACGAAGAAAAAGACAAAGAAAAAGAAAACATCAAATACAAGCGGAGAAGAGGAAAAAAAAGAGAGAAAAGGGGGAAAAATGAGAGAATAAATAAATTAATAAAAATATAAAAAAATGAAATCGATTAAAGACAACTAGCTGTGGTAGTCGCTGCCGTGTTCGTATATTATGTATAATGTGTATAACTGCGCTGAGCTGCCGCTGCCGCTGAGTTGCCGCTGCTGCTGCTGCTGCTGTTGCATCGATATCAACGTGCACTGTTTCACTGCCACTGCAGTTACCGTGTTATCATTATTGCATAGTTAAAATAGTTTTATTGAGATAAGGAAAAATGTTTTACACCGTCGATTATCGATATACCTACTACGTTGTATAGATAAAGAAAATATTTAATTGTAACGCATACTATTGTCTTACTGTTGTTAATATTTATATTATCGTTTTTATTTTTAATCATCATTCGTTGATGCATATTATAGATATAAATATATATTTTTTTCATTTTAACATTAATAGAATTATTATTATTTTTTTTTTTTTAATTCGCTATGGAGAGGAGAGAATTCTAAGCGATGACAAATAAATGATATACCAACCGTGTGCGTGTGCCTCGCCGTGCTGCATATTTTTTAAATTCAATTTTCGTGTAATTGTAATCGTTACTCCGATGAATTTGTACGGCATAGAGATGATATTCGACCGGTTTCAATCGAACACGTCGTAAAATAGTTTCATCTGATCTTTGGAGTTTTTGATTTTTTTTCTTTTTCTTGTTACATTTGCGGTGCATGAAAAAGTATAAATTTAATGTCAAAGTCGTGGTTTTTTTTTCTCTCTTTCTCCGCAAAACAAAAATTAGAAAAACGAATGAAAAGCAAGTTATTGTATATAGTTGCTTACTTATGATGATTGATAATCGTTTAGCATAAATAGAATGTTTTATTTTCTTAGATTTATAGAATTTATTATTTTCATTTAAGAGAATAAAAATCTATATATTTTCCTTTCTTATCTTGATGAAATTATAAATATAATTCATATGCATTAAAGTGTTATTATGCAAATCGGTCATAAAATTGCCAATGCCATATGTGTAGTATTTTACAATGAAGAAAATTTTGTATATTACAACGAGCCAAAATAGGTCACCGTTAGAAAATATTTATTAAAAAATAATTCCTGAATTTTGCACAATTTAGGAAGCTCAAATTCCTTTTTTCTTTTCAATTTTCTAGTTTCTGACTCAAAATCATCAGCTTTCGATCTTTTCTTTTTTCTCGTTTTATTCCCAAACGTGATCTTGGGAGAATTTTTTTTCTTTTTCTTACCGAAACTATTTTTATTAAATATTCTTTCATTCCCATTATTATTATTGTTTTTTTTTTTTTTTTCGCAACATTACGTTGCTTTAGTTTCGACGTATTATGACATTGCACGATTGACACGTATGGAAGCACACGGATATGCACAAGCCTCTTGGATAAATAATTCAAAGAGTGCAAAGGTAAAAATTTATACCAAGTTAAAGGTACATACTCAATACGCGTTACATAAATTGTTAACTGATCCGCGGTAAATGCGGCGATTGGATTTTAATCATGGCGAAACTTTATTGGCTCATTGTGAAATACAATGATTATTCGTGCACTCTCTTGATAATTAATTCATGCACCAATCCAATCAACTCATCACCCTTATCATAATTATTATCGTGTATAATTAATTATTATATACGCTCGTGGTGCATCTGCGTGTATGTATGCGACGTATGCATCTAAAAAATGATTTTATTATATACATATATATTTATATGTTAATTGGCATTGCATATATATGTATATAAATTACGCTCATTATGTAATGTATAAAAAAGGAAGAGAAAAAAAAACAAAAAAAAAAAAAAATTATAAAGAAAAAGGCGCGCGGTGTGCTTGCCACCTTCAATGCCTCATTGACCTCATCTAATGCTTTTTTATCTGTACATTTACAATTTGTGTACCAATGAGGAACGTTGTTTAATCATGTTGTTGATGTTATTGTTAAAAAATGAGATTCAATATTGTACATAACTATATATTCATTATAATTGATGATATAAATAATTATATACATAAAAAAAAAGTGTAATGAATCATTTTTAATACACCCCGGGTTGCGCTGATACTCCACCGGCCTAATTGTAGATTTTATTTGAAAAAGAATTTTTCGTTATTGACTTCGAACGATATTATATAAGTTATTCATTTTATTATGAAACTAATATATAATATTTACAATCTATCAATATAATATATTCACAAAAAATTTTTTCACTATCGATGTTCGAACACTCATTTCTTTTTTGTGCTATTTTTCATTTTCTGAAAACGAGGAATTAAACGGCATATTGAACTCAGGTAGTCTCGTCGTTTATTTTTTCATGAAATTAGACTAAGTAATAAATGGGCGTATTTAATGACAAAATCTATATCGTGCCGCCCAGGAGTTTTAGTTAGATTGATCATTGACAGTCATTTTACTTTTACAGTTCCGTCGTTGGCACTTCTTTTCTTTGGTTCCGAAGAGCCATTGGATTGCGACTGTCTCGTCTTGCTTCCAGCTGGTTTGCCATCACGGGGTTCAAACTTCCCTGTCGGGGTGAACGATAAAAAGACAAAAAATTACATTACTTTTTCGGAAGGCTCTGGAGACATTTACATTCTGATCTTGCGAGAACTCACCCGTCGTTCTTCAGGCAAATCGCTGTCGCCAATGTATCCGTCATTGCTGTAAGAGAAATTAGGATGATTTTCTATTCCGATCAAGCCCGAATCGTAGCTGCCCTGACTGTGGAAATCACATTGTCAAAATTCGAGCAACCAAAGTTGCGGTTGGAACGTAATTCTGCATAAAATGTAAACAGCGTACCTCATCGTTTCGTCGTAAATTTTTTCATCAGTATTCCACATTGGGTTAGATCCTTCGATGGCAAATTTATTGCTCGTTGGAACTACGCCGATTCGGTTCAACCCCGAGCTTTGCGATCCAAATTTAGTAACTGCCAATTTATCGAGCCGGTCATTCAGTCTAAAAACCAGTTGATAAAAAACAATGAATAATCATGTACAGAGAGTTTCATTATGAATTTCACTTACCGTCTAGTCTTGATTACATAAGCAGTGGCAAGAGCGATGCAGCAAAGAAGCAAAATAACGCAAAGTGTGATGAGAACCGACTGAACGATTTCCTGAATGTTAGAAACCGTCTGTGATGTGTCGGAAGGCACGTCGATCAAGTTCAGAGATCTCGTGAGTAGCGTGACCCTAAGATTGGTGATGGTCTGCACGTTGTTTGATGCCCTGTTAGAGAGCCCATACAAATGTTAGAAAATTTTTCTTCGTTTGATAGAATCGTATCCCAATAAAAGCAGATTAAATTCAAACATCTTGAAGTTTCCGAACAGATCTAATTTCTGAATCCTCTGATTTATCGCAGAGTTTTCCCAAAGAAAAATTAATATAATTCCGTTCACTGACTTCAGTCACTCGAGACATAATATAGGTACATATGATTTCTAACAAATAATGCTCACAGTACGATGACGTCAGAACTGATCGGTAGGTTGGTTGACTGATCGATGAAATGAGTGGTCACGATCGTTTCGTTATCAAGACTGGTAATTTCGTCCTCTGCAAGACCCCTGGTCACGTAGTCAATATTGCAAATGTACCCAAAAGCTTCAGTGAACGATGAAATGACCTGCAAATTTATTAAATCAGTAAAAATGGTTTGACTGGGTGACCCAGCTACCGATTTCACTTACGAATGCCGTTTGGCTGGAGACTTCACTAATGGTATTGCGGAAGGTAAAGGCGACTCGATTGCCTTGCGCTACGATGTAGACCTTGACGTTAGTTGAGTCCGAATGATTGACTGCAATTATTAAGATAAATGAAAAAGCCTGTACGACAACTCGTAAAAATATTATCCTATCATTACAGTCTCACCCGCGTCGTGCACAAGGACGGTGAAGTCGAAGTATCCGGTCATCGTGGAGAGCGGATTGAACTGAAGCAGCAAGTCTCCCGTTGCATTATTTAGTTCGAACGGTGTGGAGATCGAAGAGAGCGAAGAATCTGTATAGTTCATCGAGCCCTCTACGATTGTGTAGCTCAAGGTCTCGTTCAAGTCAGCATCCGTAGCCTGGAAAAATAATGAATTAAATAACGAATCGTCCTCCTGTCTCACCTTCAACGACCACCAACTTTACTTACAACAACTGTTAGTATCCGTTTAGAAAGTTCGTCTTCAGGAGTGACTCCACCGAAGTACGCACTGCTCTCGAAATATGGTGGATTATCGTTGACGTCAACAACCTAAAGATTTCAAAGGAAAGAAAACTAGTGAATTTTCGAATATTCCGTTTTAACATTTTCAGCGACCCTACATACTATGATGGTTATAGCGAGGGTAGCCTCTTCTCTTGGATTTGCCGGCATCATCTCACTGTTCGTCGTAGCGACGACGTAAAGTGTCAGTTGTTCTTGCGCCTCTCTATCTAATTCTTGGATCAAAGTGAGTTCTCGGGTCTCCTTGTCAAGGGTGAAATAGGACATGTCACCTTCTGAAAAAGGAATTGGCATTCAAAATTTCGTGGTCACGAAGTAGAAAAGAGTTCGGACTGGACTTACCTTCGCTGGTAAGGTAGTAGTAAATCGTAACTCTGTCAGCCTCGTCAACGTCGATGTTCACCATGTCTGATGCTTCAGGTATAATTACAGATGATTGGAGCCCAATAGAAGTCTCAAAAAACCAAGCAGTCCACTGGTTCTCAGAAAATTCAGGACCGTTTGTTGAGATGAAGACGATGGTATTCCTCTGCGTCGTTGTTTTACTCGGAATGCCATGATCGGTGACGGATATTTCAATCTAAGTACAGAGAGAACATTGAAAATTGAAGGGAACAAACCTCAGATTTTGTTTCTCACTTGAATCAATTTCTCATACATCGAAAGTGTATTCATCCCAGTTCGGCGGTAGTCTGATTAGCTGAAGCTGAGCAGTTCCAGTGCCCGTTGCGATGAGGGTGAAATATTCGAGTGCAGTTTCTTCAAAGCATGTGCAAAATAGAATAAATTTGAGCGTTGGATGACTTTAGGATTACAAAATAAGGTAAGAAACATCGATTATTACCAGATCCGGTCAGTTCAAAGGTGACCGTTCCACTGGGACCACTATCTTCGTCTGTGGCTGTGAAATCATTCAGGAGACTATGATCGTGAGCGTAGAGTTGCGAATTCAGGGTTTGAGTCTGTAGAAAAAATAAAGGAATTATTAAGCGTTGAAGAATTTTTTTGATCGCGAGCAAACTAAATTTCATTAATATAATTATTTACTCGACTCAACCGGATGCTTCGGTCACTAACTGGGTGAGTAATCACTGGATTATAGTAGTTGTAGTCCTGTATGAATATGTTGTAAGTTTTTGTGTCGTTCTGCGACGAAGGATCTGTCCCCAAATCTTGAGCCTGTGCAGAGTAAATGAAAGGATTTACTTCCTTAGTTCGATCATGGTTCCACTGTACCAATTAATGGCCATCTTTGACTCACGTATAATTCAATAGCCCAGGTACCGTAGTATCCTTTCAGGTCACAGTTGGCATATATCAACGCATCAGAATCATTTCGAGTTTCAACTCTGAAAGGCGTCGGGCAATCGTCGTTCAAGACCGTCATGTTGTCCATTCGCGTAACGCTGCGTATTTGGTAAAATACTCTCGTGTTATCTGTGTCTGGCTGGTCGTGGTCCACAGCGGTGACTGTTAGAACCAAGGTATCCTGGATTTGACAACATTTCTGTTAATTTCAACCATCGTAGAATTGATCGTAAACCGCAACGACGGTGATCTAAATACTCGCCATAATTGTGCTTTCCGAAACAGTTGCTGCGGGATCTGAAAGTTCTGGGAGTTCTGGGATCTGATCGTTGATGTCTGTAAGGATAACGGTGACGCTCGCGGTGATAGGATTTGTATTCCAGGTAACGCCAGCGTCCAGGAAATTGTCTCTGAGTAGTAAATACACCGTGAATACAGGGGTACCGAAATCTCTGTCCAAAATGTATCCTTCGGATAATGAGACTTCCAAATCGCCATTATATCTTCCCATGCCAAAGTACGAAAAGAGCTGACCATAGTCTGAGTTCAATAGATAAGAGACGTTGTTGAACGGTGCTGGAATGAAAAATAAGTCAGAATGAAGTTTTTTTTCAAATAAATCTGTTGCGATTATAAATATTCAACTCACATGTTCTGTCATTATCTGCGGCTTTCACGGTTACAATCGAAGTTCCGTTTCTAGATTTTTCTCTGAGATACAGGGTGGTGTTGTACTCATCCGACAGCAAGTAGGGTACTTCATCGTTTTGGTCTATCACAAAAATTTCGAGCTGAAAATATATTCAAAGTAATGGCGTATAAACAGTCGTTAGCGATTGAGAAATTCATAGCAAACTAAGGTAGCTTACTTCCAGATAGGTATTGTGTACGCCATCCGTTGCATTAACGGTGTAATATAAGAACTCGTAGACCTCAGCATCGATTGCTCCTTCGGCGTCTACCCTAATTACTCCGGTCAGCGAGTTTATTTTCACCAAACCACTCGCGGTTCCCTTTCTTGGTCTGGTAGACAAAAAATGGAAAATTCATAGAAAAAATTGCCATTTCAAATCACACAATTATCATACTTACTCTATGGCGTACGTAACATCGTTATTTCCGGGACCGTCAGCATCCGATGCAAGCACGTTCCCAATCAGAGTATCGGTAATCTGATTCTCGGTGACACTCATATCAGTATACTGTTCAAAGATTGGTGCATTGTCATTAATGTCAAGGATGACAAGAGTTAGTTGGGCTAAAAGGTTTAGTATGTTTTGTTAGTGTTTGAATTTTTGTGACGTCGAAATTAGATGAAGGATTATTATAACGAAAATTAGTGAAGTATGGATTACCAGAAGTAGAATTATCATTGTGCACCGTCGTCATGTCCGTCACTACAATCGACAGGTATAAAACATCGAACTGCTCGTAGTCTAATCTATCAGCTACAACTAACGATGCTTCGGCGTACCGAGTATGCCCTTCCGGGTAAGTCGTCAGGATTTCCACATGCCTGTGATTTGATACCTCCGTGAGATGACTGTAGGAAAGTTTACCATAACTTGGATGGGAGAAAAAAACTCACCCCCGATAAGCGTCTTCATCAACCGTAACACCACTTTTATAGGCGTACGAGCCATCCCAATCGATGCTAAAAACGATTTTGGATTCTGTATCGACATCAGCCGCTGTTATAGTCGTGTTGACTACTTCTCCAATGTCTCCTTCTTCGTCGATGCGTGGTTGAATTCTCGGCTGATCGTGAATAATAAATAATTAGAATATTGCAAAATGCATGATTTGTCATTTTAAATTCCTAACCATGGAGAGCGTGGGTGGCACGTCGTTAACGTCAGTGACATTTATAGTCAGTGTTGCGTAGGTCACATGATCCGCATGGTCAGTTGCTGTGATCTGGACCACCACGACAGGGATGGTTTCATAGTCCAATGCTCCATCTTCAGCGGTTGTTATAACTCCGGTTTCGGCGTCTATTGCCAACAACCTTTGCGATACCAGTGCGTGCCTGTTTTTCATTGATGAAATTAGTACGGATTGGAAATGTTTAATTCTTTTTTTGTATAATTTGAAGAGAAATACCAACCTCACTTCGTCATCGATGTCCCGATCCGTCGCGAGCATTGTGGCGATGTACTGATCCTTCGGGACGTCTTCGGGTATTGCAACTGTCACCAACGAGTTTTCGAATATCGGCAATTCATCGTTCCAATTCTCCAAATTAATGGTGATATCTCGAGTCCCAATGTGCGAATTGTTTGCTACCTCCCTCGCGATTATCTATAGTGTTATCGAATTTACAATAAACCGATTACAAAGAAGTCACGGGCATCATACAAAAGAAAAAAAAATACTACTAGCTCTTTATACCTGAAGCTTCATATTCCTCCAATTAGCGTCTTCGTAATCTAAAAGGTCGGCGTTCACCACGGATATGATAAACGAGCCTCGCTGGTATCCGCTGCTTGGTATCACTATGAAAGCTGAACTCCAACCGAATTCCGAATCGTCAGCCAACTCTACAGTGAATTGAGCATTTTCGGCCTGAAAAGAGATAGTCAAACGGAAGTCTGAAAAGTTTCTGATGAAGAACTTGCAGCGTAGTAGTAAAACGTTACTTACGAGATCTGGGTCGGTTATCACGATCGATTCATTGAATTCCAAGGGCATAAGAGTTTCCTCCACAATTTGGATGGACAGTTCATCCGGGGAGACTTCAGGTTCATGGTCGTTTATATCCTCAACGATTATAATGACTGTAGAGTTGATTCTTTCCGATGTGTCGAGAGTTTCGTAAGCCACTATTAGAAACCTGAAAATTTCTTTAGCGAGGGTATCCCGATCGATGGAATGAATCGTAATCTCCCCAGTGTTTGAATTCACCTCGAAATAATCCTCTTCACCTACAAATGAATGGCTCGCATGAAGAATCGTTCAGCTTTTTTTGAGTCAGCTGCTCTGAGTGAACAATAACGAACTCACCTTCCGAAGCGATAATCTCATAGCTGATTTCCGCGTTGATACCAAAGTCCCCGTCGATGGCGGATACCTCAAATACGTTGGTTGATTTCTCAAGTATATTCGCTGCCGAAAATATATTCGTCCACATCGGTAGTTCATCTGGCATGTCGATTACTTGTACCACGTAAGATGCATTACCTTGGTTGCCTCCTCCGTCCTATTTAACATGCAAACTGATATTTTTAACGATGACACCAACACATAATGACGTCAACTAGAAGCAGTTGTTCAACAAAAACAGGTTTTTTCTGTGACGAAAGGATGTAGTTTGACGGTATGACAGACCCACCCGTCAGAGAATTGACAGCTCAAGAGCGGGATTCATCAAAATAGGTGGTAAAGATATGTTTTGATATTAAGCTGGACATCTTAAGGAATAAGCTCGTGGTAATACGTATGCTAATCACCTCTGCGACTATCTGAAGCAAGTACATAGTTATCGTTTCATAATCAAAAGATTTGTCAACTTGTAAGTAACCGTTCATTTCTCTAGACGTCGTAGGTATATACTCCCTTGTCATGCTGAAGCTTCCAGTCCCACTTGTAGGCTGTAAAATAAAATGAATGAAAAGTTTTAATCTTATTGTTAGTGCTGGAAACTTTAATACGCGAGAACTTACGGATGCGGTTATCACGAAGGTAACGCGACTGATCTCACCATCGGCGTCGCTGATTCGAAAAGAGCAATTCGTGCGGCCGCTCCAATTTTCCTGTTAATTAAACCTGATTTGAATAGAGTTTCTTACGTCCAGAATTCTAATGGGAGAACTATTAGGCTACCTCAACGGAACAACTTTGTGAGTTTGCTTGAACGACGGGAGCATTGTCGTCGATGTTAATAATGTTAAGGGCAATTCTGCGAGTCTCGCCACCAGCTGCAACTAGAAATCTGTAATTTTGCATGGCCTCCACCTCATAATCTTGAGTCTTGGTAATCACCAGCTGCCATACACCGAATGAATCTTGCTCGATTACAGCTCCGAGAAAAAGGTTGCTTTTATTGTCATCAAAGGTGCCCAAAACCGGGGTATCAGTTCCAGCGTAATCAAATTGAGCAATGGTTACGTTGTACGTAACTTCTTCCTCCAACTCAATGTTTGTTTGATCTTGGGCACTATTAAAGCCCCAAAAGTTCAACCTTTCATCGACAGGAACCGGCGCTAGGAACGGCGGTGTTGCCCATTCTATCGATAGAAAATATATGAAAAATTTCGAAATCTTTACTGTTCGTGATATTGAACTTTCGTTCAAGCCTGATTTGTGGTGTATAGAGCCTGATTACTGATCCAGATAACGAGCAAGTGTTATGAAGTCGATGCACAGTGGGTTCCGAGATAAAGACTTTCGTCATTAAATATCGCTCGATATTTTTACTCATTCGAAAAATTGAATTAAAAATACTCACGGGCTGTCGTCGAGCCGAAAAAAAAGGTGAGGCTTATGAGCAGACCGAGATGCACTTCGGCCGCCATGATCTTCGAGATCAATGATTTGTGCCAAGTTCCAACGCTGATTGTAATTGCGAAAATTAGTCTTTGCAAAACTCCTTAGATCAAATATCAGCTGTAATAATTTTTCGAATACATCAATAAAGATACTGCGGATCGTTGCGTCTACTCTGAACACTTTGATATCTTGCCAAATAAGTTTTTTCATCGGGATTAGTGCGCAAGTAAAAGTGTTTTCAGAATCACGATTAGATACTCTATGTAAATAGTGCATTCTCACCAATTAGGGTATCCAAATATTCAGTACCGGAACTCGCGCACACCTGGCAGTTACGGCTTGATTGGCACGCTCACTGTGACTAACAATATTATCGATAGCACTCGCAGGACGCGGCGATAACGCGGGGATGCTACTAGTAGAACAAAGCCTTGATATTGGTTCCATCGGTTTTTGATATCGATGATATCATAACTCAAGGTGAAAGCGAGCTAGTCAGGGGTTATCTTTATCACTAGACGCCATAGAACTATACAGAACGCATGCGATCATTGAGTTCCGGTCAGCGATCAGAGCTGTTCCCAATCGTTGTTTGTTGATCGATTCTTTTTTTTTTTCTTTCGCATTCCGTTGCATCGATCACCATGCCGCCATCGACCTGAGACGTTAATTTTGCAAATTTTCCATACGGGAGATTTTTTTTTGAATTACTCCAATATACGTTGGTAATTATAGGAGGAATTCTCATCTGCTAGTTAGCATAACGCGTCGTCTCGTGTTTTTTTTTTTTTTTCTTTGTAAACTTTTATAATTGCTATGATAAATACTGTTAAGTGTCGGATAGTTGCAGTAGATTGTTCACTGAAGGATGAAAATATCCTGGACTTTGAATGCAATGAAAACGTCTGGGTATGATAACTTCAGACCAATTAATTATTAGAAATATATATCATCACATATATTGCGGTTCATCAAAAGTAGTTTCTCACATCATGTCATGTACTGTTTTGTGCTGATTCCAATCTTCAATTTCATTATGCCAGTGTGATAATTGATGCCACTTCGTCTGAAAAAATTAGCCGAGAAGTTCCGATGACCTCGAGACTTCCATATCCGTATTATTATCTGCTCTGAAAAAATATGTAGCGATCATCGATCAACTCCAAATTTCAAATAGCTCTATCTCTCAGATTTAGAAACATACTACGCCCAAATTATTTACCGATGATTCAATTAAAAACAAAATTGTAAGTACAAAAATGGCAAATTTTACTTTTTGCTCCCATGCCACGATTATTTCATAATACCCATCCGTCCTCATAGTACTATTATTTTATTATAGAAAAATTACGTATGAGCCTGCATTTATACGGCATTTCACTTTTTCCTAGCTAAAATTGAGTATTCCTACGTTGTCCATTGAAGCATTGGAAACAACAGGTGCAACTAGCATAAGGGTGTTTGCTTTGGGGTGATATTCAATGAGATTATAATTCCATACTGCATTTTGTGCATTGAAGAAAACTTTTGAACTCACACGCCATTTTGCGGATTCTATAGCTAAACTATAAATAAAATTTCTACGTCGAAAGAGGGGGAGACGCGAACGGTATTCATCTCGTGGTACATCTCTTTCGATGGACCATTTAATCGAGAACGGTCACAGGTCAGACCTAAGACATATCTCGTACTCTCACTCCACTGCGTGCAGTTGTCAGCAACTCTTCCAGCGAAACGCGTTGCAGACGTTTCATAGCCAGAGACGTTCTACTGCCGTAATCTTTTTTATAATTAATACACTGTTTGATTTTATTTTAGCACCTTGGTAGACGTGCCGACGGACGCATTTATCAGGTAAATTTATTCGAGAGTACGAAAATAATTTTTTGTTTGTTCTTTTTCAATTTTGTTAAATATTCACTATCCGCGATGTCGCGAATGACTGATTTGAGTTTTTAAAAATTGTTACAAACCTTTTTTATTGTTATTTTTAACATAGTTTTACCAAGATGCCGAGATCCAATTTGAGATACAAACCACCAGAAATACCGCAGTTTGAATCAGTAGCTAGAATATCCAGTCTACCAATTGTTGAAAGTGGAATACATATCGCTGGGAATGTCTACGACAAGATCAAGGTACGACTTCATCTTTTTTCTATTTTTTTTTTGTGATTCTCATTTTTTTTATCAACCTTCTCGTTATAAACTGTTAAATATATCATTTGGTTGCGCAATCCAATTACATTGGAAGGCGTAAGAATCGATTATATCATATTATGTATGCCTGTAAATAATTAATTTCGACATAAAAATGCAGCAGCAGCAATTGCGGTAAATACGATGTTCGGTACGTGCATATTACAATTACATCGGCAAGTGTTCATTGGTATACTCAATACTGGATACTCGACTTGCACAATATAATATGAAAACCAATTGATATATAAAAAATTATCGATGAGCGAGTAACAAAATATGAGTAAATAAATATTGACCTTGACCTCAGTCAGCTAGCGAAGATATCACGGTCCACCAAGAGAAGATTTAACAGAGAAAAGAATTGCAGTTGTAAATAGAGCCTGCAGAAGGCGGAGCCGTCTTCAATAGATACACACATTATACCTATATACAGATATATTTCATATTCATTACAATCGTGCGCGTACGCATATCTCCATAATAATGTCGTCCACATAATTAATTATGCATATTCTCTCGCGTTTGCCCTGCAGCGTTCCAATTCCCTCGTTAACTGGAGTCTCGATACTGCGGAGCAATCTCTTGCTGCTGCAACGGCGTCGGCGAAACCAGCTCTTCTAGTATTCAACGGACCGATCGCTACGATAGATCAGCTACTCTGTAGAGGCATTAACATCGTCGAGGAAAGAGTACCTGCCCTAAATTTGCCGCCACAGCTTGTAAGATCATTTTTTTTTTCCTTAATTTTTTTGTTTTTATTTTTTTTATCAAATATTTTTCACACCGTAATAATTTTCTTCGACGAATGCTCGCAGCAAATCGAATTCGAGGCGATAACGTTATTTGTTGTACCCTATAATACGCTATTTTTTGACGCGGGTAATTTCTGTTGTTTTCTTTTCTTCGATATTACAAGCAGATGTACTTCAATACGAGGGAGTTTGTGAGGAAAAAATTTGTCAAACCCGTTCTGATGCGCGCTGGAAGTGTCAAGCAGATGGGTAGCGATGCGGCTGACTTAGCTGCTGATAGACTTGACGGGGCCCTGACCGTCGCTGAAGAGTACGTTGACCGCTACCTACCCCCCGACCCCACAGATAAGGCCAGTGACGGTAATGAAATGAAATGAGATACACTCTGATGAATTATTATTATAACAAAAAACTCCGTAGAACTTCCTTCTTATCGTTGATATATCAATTTTTATCCAATCATTTATTCATATTCATATTTTAGTGAATTCGGACCCCAATCCGACGGAAGGGGTGAGCAAAACTACAAGAACGATACACCATGGGGCTCGATTTTCCAGAAAACTTCAACGCCGACTCACGCGACGGACTGTTGCCGAGGCACGCGCTCTCAAGGAACAAGGAACCGAATGCATTCACGTTCTCTTGTACGTCGTGGAAGTTGTGAGTTTGAAATTCATGGACTCGTTTTACTTCAGAGAAAATTAAAAACGAAGCCAAATCTTTATTTTCCTTTTTTTTTTCCAATTCCAGATCGCCACGGACCCAAAATTAGCGCTACAAAAAGCGTGGGAATTGTGGGGCACTCTGAGTCTGCCGGAGCCGGAAAATCAGGCACGTCCGGCGACCTTGGAGCAACTCTTGGTACTTTTGACGAGAGAATCAGCGCGCAGGGTTGTTCATTTGGTGAACGGTGCGGCAGCAATGGCTTCGAGAGCACCTCGAAAACTCGCTAGAATTCTCGTACGAACTTCACATCAGCTACTCGACGCTCTCGCAGCTACGTTGAAGGTGAGAAAATTATATCAGTTTTAGAGAATCTAAGCCTTAAGAAAATAAATACATCGTTTCTTTAGAATGATAAATTGCGTCTTTTAAACTGGCGCAATCTGATTCGTCTAATCTATTTCTAATCACTGCAAGAATTCAATTAATAACCTTATACCGAAAAACATTTTTGATTATAATCAGACGTCGCTGATAAGCCAGCAGGTTTGTGATAACAAATTGTTGCGATATCTTGATTCGAAATTACGATTCGTGCATTGCAATTTGACCGCGGTTTGCCGCGCCGTGATGATTTTCGAAAGCTTATTTATCTAAATTTGTATATATGCCTCCATTTTTATCAAAACTTGACTTGGCTTTTTTTTTTGTTTTACAGATGTTGATTATAACTGACAATCGAAAGCAAACCGTATCTCAAATTTCTGTTGTCCGTGCTGCCATCCTCAGGCTTGGTTCCACAACCGATCTCGTATTGGTGAGTTCGATCTTTCAATTTTTTGTGCAACTGTAAGGTTCTTCTTTAATCGCTTTTATTTATTAATACTCTCATCAAGGCTAGAATTCGTTGTTCCTATTTCATTTTTGTTTTTAACTAGATTTTCAAATGAGAAATTAAAAAATTCTACCGATACCTCGAAGATCTTTATGAAAAATATTCAAAAATTAAATTTCTATTCTATTTCTGTTTTTTTTCCCCATTTGTTTTGACAGGAGCAATTCGCGGCGTTTTTAGCTGGTCGTCCGGCTACGGGAAAAGCAGTCAACAATCAAAATCGGCAACAAAATCACAACAATCACGTACTCGTGACTACCGATGTCTTAGCCAACGGTGCTGAGTAGCGATTTTCTAAATAATATACCCACATTTTGCGATCATTTTACAGCAATCTTATTGCCCTTCAATTTATTGTAATTATAATCCGTTGATTGTTGAATCAAGGCTGACAATCATCAAATGTTTATAGGTACTTTGTTAAGAAAAAAAAACGAAAAGGGGTGGAAGTTGTCATAATAAGTACTATGTAACAAAAAAATAATTAAGAAATTTATATTTCTCGTATACATATAGCTACATTATTTTATCGAATAAATTTTGAATCTCTGAATATTCGAGACCATATTTCGTTCGGTCGATTTTAATCGAAAGTGTCTGGGAATACCTTCAGATGTAACGGTCAGTCGATATATTACAAGTAACTAATTTATATGTATCGACCCTTGCGCCCAACGCGGTTGAATTGGATGTGCGTGTGATATTCCGTGTTAAAAATTCCCCAGGTATGAAACATACCAATTGAACATACGTCGAGTGAGACTTGAAATGAAATAAATCTTATTTGATCGGAAAATTTTATCACTATCTTTGACTGCCCAAAAAAGTGCATCTTGTAAATGAACTGATGATTTTGCAAAATATCGCTGAGGTTGATCGAGTAAAGGGTCCAGTTGACAAAGAATGCTCTATACATCCATTACCTACACCTACCTCGTCGTAATAGCTGACCGCGAGTCCTGGACTTTGTACATTTGATATACGAGGAAAATTCCCCGGCACTCGAAGCATGACTCTATTCACATATATCTGTATATATATAATTAAGACCGACATGATATACACACCTAATGTTGTAAGATCTACCCGACCAACCGAGCGACCAACTCACCGCAATGCCGGTAATCTTATACTTAGATATGGGGAGTTGTACGTTTATTTATTCATTCATTTTTTAATATGTTTTGTTTCCTTTTCGTGCAACTGTATGCAGCTGTAGTATAGATACGTTTCCCAACCGGTCGTTGATCGATGTTTCGTGCGAGAACGTCTCGAGAATGATGATAAATACGTATGACGTGTCGGCGAATCTTGCATCGATCATTTTCATTTATTTAGGCATCTAAAATGAAATTTTGAAATTCTGGACGTTCGCTTCAGATTATAGGTTTTTGTTACTTGGGCTCTACCGGTTTTTAAGAAACTGTATGCAGCGTTGAACTCAATCTGAGGCATGATAAATTTAATTGAGATAATAAAAAGAATGAGGGGTGCTTTGGTCTACTGATCCAGCTCTCCTAGTCACAGAAAGGCTTCATGACTTTGCGATAGGGTGTATACCTAGTTGCACTATCTTTCTTATCACAAGTGGCATGACCGCTGCTGCTGATAACACCCGTTTTTTTGTAGAGTGTCTGAACCTGATGAAGTAATCAATTTCATTAGGATGAATTTTGAGAAAGATTTAATGTTTTTATTTTGCCGCCGAACGAAACAGGGATGTCGCTAAATTCGCGCCGTTCATGATTTCTTTCGGTTCATTTTTTAATTGAAAATTGAACGCGGTCTCCTGATTGCTGCATAATAACCGATGATGGTCATGCCGATCACAATGATAGATTTTCAAATGAGTCTCAACGACTTGCCTTTATCAGTATCACCAGACGATAATAGTCTTCGTAGTTTCCTTATACTCGGACTTTGAACCCTCTGAGCCTGCAGGCGTTCGGTTTTATACGAGACGTGAACGACCGTTTGAAAGGATCGCTCTGATTAGTTCATTCAAATTCTGAACGCTGCGCATGTCCCGTTCGTTCCTATAAACTAGAGATAGTATGAGTAATTTCTCGTATTCGTCTTGTCGCCGTTGTGTACTCTTAACGTGTTCTACAAGTTCATCCTCATCCGAAAGTTTTATTATATTTCTTAAAAGTACATCGTTAAACGTGAGTAAATTTTTTGAAAATAAATTTCAAAGCTTCCACCCAGTTCGCGATCCGAAAAACATCCCATTCGATTGATCATGGGCAATTATTTGCTAATCTAAACCCCCGAACAATTAACTTCGATGGTCGTGCGTAGCTTTTAACTTTTCTTTTCAAAATGATATTTGCATTTACGACCGTATTAGGTTACGCGTTGAATTCCGACCGACCTGAGCTTTTGCAGTCGTCGAGGGCCAGTTTCACTGACACGGTTTAGTGGTCAAATCGGTTTAAAAACGAGCTAAACCAACAAGAGCAACCACGTTTACCGAAATTAAACTAAGTTCAATTACACTCTAAACGGTGTTAGTGAAACTGGCCTCTATATCCACTTGTTTATCATTTTATTAAATCGTTAAAACAATTGAAGTATTCATAAATATATGCACAGATATGTATACGTAGTAATAAATTTCCGGTGAATACAGACAGAGAAGGTTATCTCAAAGTCGCATATTCTCATCTGCTATGTGTCAACTTGAATAACATAAATATTATTGCGAAGATTTGCACTGTTGATATATTTATATATATTTTTTCCATTATTCAAATTCCGAAACTCGGAACGTTCTTGTTGCCGGATAATTAACCGTCGTGGATGGATTTGAAAGAAGTGAAAAAAAAAAAATCAACAGATACGACCCTTAACACCCTCATTGCTGTAAAATATTTTGTTTCTATTGACGTTTCAACTTCCCGTCTGTCTGGACTGATCTGTAGAAAGCAGCAGAATGGCTTCCGAGACGGTTCAACTACCTCAAATTGAATTGTTTAACCGAGTAATGGGGCTGCCTATGGTAGAGTTGGCGCTTTCAAAGTCTGCGTCAACCTATTCGAGAGTTAAAGATTCCCACCAACTTGTTCATTGGGCATTATCAAACGCTGAAGCATCTTTGAGCAGCGCTACGAGGCAGGCCGTACCAATCGCGGCTCCGATAGCTAAGAGACTCGAAAATTCCATCCAACTTGTCGACAACACGCTTTGCTGGGGACTCGATAAAATCGAAGAAAAAGTTCCCATTGTCAAAGAGAAGCCTGAGATGGTGAGTTTATAATCGAAACTGTCTGGTATCATCATGATATTGAATTCTTTTACTTTGTTCCTCATTTCCGTTGTGTATTTTTTCTGTACGGTTTAACACGAGTTTGGTTATTTTTAGATCTTGGAAAGCGCGTTCACTCTTGCTGTACAGACGGTGCAACCCGCGGTATCAAAAATCGCGTACGCCAACGAACTCTTGTCATCGCAAGCCGCTTGTTTGAAAACATTGAGCTGGAATAAGGCCAACGATATCCTGGGAACGCAATTCGGAACTGCCGCTCTTCAAGGACTCGACAGTACCGCTGCAATCGCCGACAAATTAATCGATCATTATTTCCCAGCATTTACGGCTGAAGAAAATGTTTCAGGTAATTTGCAAGAATAGTTTTTCATTCACACATACTTTGTTTAATGATGATCTGTACTAGCCATATAATCATGATAATATTCGATGTTTCAGCGCCCGTCTCCGCGGAGGAAGATAAATTGTTGCACACGGTGCAGACGGTGGGACGTTTGTCCAACAAAGCTGCGCGTCGAGTTTACGGAAGCGTTCGTCAGCACATAAAAACAATAAGCACCGATGACCTGAAGGAATATGTCAGTCACATTGTGCAGATCCTTCACCTTACGCAGTATCTTCATGCGATAAATGAGAAAGTTCAATCCCTCGCGGGACCGAAGGATCAGGATCGTAATAAGACTCAATCGTAGATTAATGATAGAAGAAGAGATATAACAATGAATTTAAGCTCAAATAAAACAAATTTATAGAACTGATATTTTTAAGCGATTATGTATACATATATTTCATTATAATGTTCCGTTTGTATTTATATATTAGATATTTAGAGTCGCGTATAAATATATATGTGTTTTTCTATCGTATTAAAATTATGTAATGATGATATTAATTATGATGAATACCACTGTATCGTGACGAGTTCCTCGTGTTTGTTTGTTTGAAGAAAGGAAACAAAAAAAAAACACACAAACGCGAGTTTGAATCGTTGACATATTTTGACCCCATTAAGTAAGCCACTTTTAAATGAATTCCCAAAAAACTAGCTACATGAATAAAATGCATACGTTAATTCCCGAGAACCGATTGATTCACTCTGAGTATATGTATATTCATTTGATAATCACGCAATCCCGCTACGACATTTCTCACGCACATTCATAATGCAATCGATCCGATCGTCTGCGGCAATCGTTGAACTTCTTGCACGACATATACGTACGTACACTACGTGGTCAGGATATAAAACGTGCGTGGTATCAAATTGCCATCGTAATAATAAATTAATCATTAATCGACAATATTGATGACCTGCACACATCTGGTATTCTTACAGTTTTCTCGTATTCGCTCTCCAAGATCCAATGAGAATAATTTCAAATCATTCTAATATCCGCTTCTACTTGCATTCTTAATACGTCACGGTTCATCGAATATTTGAATATTCAAACTACATGCATACGTAGGCATATGTAATTCATGATTCGTTGCTCGAAGAATGAAAGAGTTGAACTCGAAATTAATATGAAATGTAAGGCCTGCAATTCTTGCATTTAATCTCTTACTAGCCACATACATGCTGTGGAGCACACGGAGTACACGCAGTACATGAGTCATGGATGCGTTGCGGGAATTACTGTTCAAGGTTAGCTGATGGGTCCATCAAAATGACCCCCACGTTTACCGTATGAAGAACGTCATCGCGCCTGCTGCGTAGCACTCACTTCAACGTCGGGACCCCCGCCACTGAAACAATGACGACTCTAGTGTCCGTAGAGCCCCGGGATTTTTGTTTTCTCTAAAGTATCAAAATCCAAAAATGCAATCCATGAGGGTAGAAAACTTCGCTTTAATTCCCTGTAGGCATTCTACGTAAATTGTTTCGTCAAATAGGTAAAATTATATTAACTAAATTGCAAATGAGGACGGCTAGCAGCTTGGGTATTTGATTCTAAGCCGACTGAGGAAAATTATCTGGGTTTTGGGAAGGCTGATACGCCCCTGACGTCGATGCCCCGCTTACGTTACACCGCGACGCTTCGAGCAACGTATGTACCGAGCACTACTTTCAGAAGTGTTGGCTCACGTTCAACAGTCCCAAGGGACAACTTGACGAACTTTTCTGGAAAAGAGTCAGTAGTATTTCATCGAGAATCCTGGAAAGTCGTAAAACTTGTTGAACCTGAAGTGAACACGTTTCTTATCAAACCTTATACATCAGGCTTGCATTTTCACAGTTTTGATTCGTCGCATCTCATCTTTATACTGAATTAAAAAATTGTGAGTGAAAAAATTGTTCATAAATCACAGAGCGTTTATTTATACTAATTTTATCGTTACATTTCAATTCGAAATGGCTTCATATATCTTGATTAATGCTACATCCATGGATGTTTCAACCACACTTCGCGGATCAGATATTAGCGATTAACGATATGGAATCGTGATTAATTATTATGGCCTGCTATTCCCATCTGCGGAAAGTAAAAGTTTTGTTTCTAACAGAAATATACGTGATAGTAGTCGCCTATAATCTTTACTCACAAGCTTTCCTTCCATTCTGTTATTTGACGATGGCTTAGCAGTTTATACGATACAAAGTCCAAAGTGGACCCAGACTAGGTGATTTCTTATCCATGCAGATTAGGTATAAATCTATAACGAAGAAGAATAACACTCGAGTTAAGTTACATAATAATACAGCTTATTGTAATAATTTTATTGATAATTCAGAGCACAGAATATTTGCTTCAGAATTTCTAAGTAGATAATGCTGCACATTCATATCACACATTAAGTAACGCGTTATCTGAACCGCAGTCATATTAACTCATTCCAACAGTTTTTAAATTATGATTTTCTTTCTTTTTTTTTATACATCGTTCTAGACTAATCATCGCGTGACTTAGACTGATATTGAATCATGAGAATGACATCGGGCTTTTCTCTGCTATCGCAAATTCGTCAACATTAAATGATCCAGAAATAATATAATTTTATAAAATCACGTGACGTTATTAGTTGGCCATGCTAAAGATATATGTGCAGACGATAACGCAATCGCAGAACTGCATATTGCTACTTACAGAAGAAATGAATAATTAAAACTTATATACCGAATTTTTTATGTTACAGTCGAAATGTCTGCGAACCCAACGGGAAAGGCCGAAGGTGGTCAATCGGAGGTTGAGAGCGGTCACCACCTAGAAGTTTTTGATAGAGTTTGCAACATGCCCATGGTACAGTCTGCGATCGAAAAAACGGGCTCAACTTATACCTATGTCAAAGAATCAAGCGACCTTTTGAACTGGGCCCTAGGCTACGCGGAATCTGGACTACAATATGCTTCTGCGACCGCAGTGCCGATCGCAACACCTATTGTAAAAAAATTCGAAGGACCGATAAACGCCGTAGATCAAACTCTTTGCAAAGGACTCGATATGGTCGAGCAAAAAGTTTCTAGCGTCAGGGAAACGGCGGCCCATCAACCCCAACAGGTAGCGCAGTTTACCGACTTATATTTTCAGAATTAGAAACTCTATTTCAATTTTATTTTGATTCTGTATGTGTACGGATATTTTTCCTGCAGATCGCTGACGCGGCTAAGGCAGTCATGAGCAGCTCTTTAACACCGGCTCTCGAGAAGCTAACGGCGGCTAAGGATTCGGCTACCCAACAAGCCTCATCGCTCAAAGAATCGGCTTTGACGAAGGCAAATGAACTTCTTAACACACAATTTGGCAACATGGCAGTCCAAGGCGTCGACAACACCAGCCAAGTCATGAACCGACTTTTGGATCAGTATTTTCCTGTAGTTACCGGGGTTGAGGATGTGGTGCCAGGTAAAGAAAAAAACAATTTAACTGAATATTTGTTCTTACAAATCTGACTTAAATCTATTGGTATTGTCGATGAACTAAAAATGTTCTCTATTAATATTATACTGCATGATTAAAATTCCGCAGCTCCGATTTCGGCCGAAGAAAATAAGGTTCTCCATACCGTGCAGACCGTTGGGCAGCTATCAACGAAGACAGCTAGAAGAGTATACCATTCAATTTCGGCTCAACTGAAGACAATAAAGAAGGAAGATGTGACCGCATATATGAACAGTGCACTGTCGATCCTTCACCTCACAAAGCTCCTGGGTACCGACAAAGAAGATGGCGAAAAAGACGCGGCCAGCAGTCCTGAAGAAGAGAAGGTGGATGACGAAACAGAAAATAAGGAAAAGAAATGATTGATTGAACAGGTTTAATTGTTTGATGATAAGTATCCCGAGCACTATTTTTTCTCATCGTATTAAAATATGTTAGATGACGGTGATTCAGACATCTGGATTTTCACAGTGTCTGCCATGACTGATAACATACAGCGCACATCGATTTGTAACCAGGGTCAATAGATGACTGTGTAAAATCTTTTTCCTAAGTGTTTATACTTATTTTTAAAGAAGAAGAAAAGAATTGAAGCTATGTATAGTATTTCACATAACGAAATTTTATACTCGTAGCAATGCTTGTCTTGAGAAAAAACTTATTCTTGTACGTGTATACACCTCATCGGAAGTCAGTGAGATATCGAGTGATTTGATTGTGCGAATAATTGTTCTGAATGAAGTCTTCGTTCGATGTATATAAATCATTAAATTTGTTACATTTTTGTAAAAACAATATTGAAATATTTATAATACCATGTAAATTGATTATATAAAAATATATGACCTTTTTTTAAGCATAGGGAACTCTAGGTGAATGAGATTAATCAAGTGCGAGAGTAAAAAAATCAGTGATTTGATTTTCACACGTCTTGCACTGTTTTGCGTGAGTCGGTAGGTTTCGGTTTTTTAAATGAATGAAAGCCCGGCCGAAGGCATTCATTGGTAATAATCTGGCGCCTCCATAGGCTGAAAATTCGGAATGGCGCCCCTCTAGCCAATCAGACATTCCGTCGAGAGTAGGTACTACCGTGCGGTGTTGTGTGTAAAAATTCACGATAAAAATTCCAGAAGCTATTTAAATTCGGGGTCAGTGACCTCAAACTAGACGGAGGTGGCAGCACACTGCAGCTGCAACACTTCTGTCATCGTTTACCGAAGTGGCTTAACCCGTTTGAATTTTTTAGCTAAAGCAAAATTTTGATTGAAGATCTGATTACATTAACCTTTCTTGACGTGACTTAATGAAATAGTTCTTCAAATACAGCTGAAACTTTGAACGTTAAATCGTGTAGTAAGTGCGAAAATCGAGAGGTCCATACGGCGCAAACAAATACAATTTCCTTCAGGTTAGAGACGCCAGCTGTGGGTGAACCGTGATGATCGATGAGCTTTGGTTACGGCTCGTAAATCGTAATAAATAAAAGATTCTATCTACTCTAAGCTGAGTCAGGGATCAAGGTACGTTAACGTTGATAAACAGAGGCCCATCATCGTTTATACTGTTCGACATTTACTCAGTTCAACTGGTAAGTAGCTCAAAACTTTGCATGATATTAGATTTTAATTTCATGTCAGCAAATATCAATCTATCTTTTTTCTTGTTCTGTTTCAACTTTTGCTCTCTGAATGTAAACAATTACTTCGGATTCACAGGTCTTCAAATTTTTTCCCTGATCCATAACTTTGTCCTTGATGGACGGATGGGAGAAATCTACGTTTCTGGAATCAGAAATGCCGGAGCAATGTTATAGGATTCAGTCCTTGGATCGGGCACTTCGAATCCCAAGCGTTCACTACCTATGGGATAAATCTGCTGAGGTGTACAGCCATGTCAAAGGAGCAAATACTGTGATTCACCGAGCACTCGATACTGTTGAAAATGTTTTCAGCATGGTTGTTGAAAAAACTGCATTGCCTGTGGCCCGGCTCATGGAAAAACCAATATTCACATTGGATCAAACACTGTGCCAGGGCTTGGATTATGTTGAGATTAAATTGCCCATCATAAAAGAAGACCCGAAGCAAGTTTGTAGCAAAGCTACTGGCCCTCTATATAGGTCGAGCCAATCCTTTGGTAATGTGGAATTTTTATTCACAGATCCTGGACCGTACGAAGTTGGTTTTGCTGGAGCGGCTCAAGCCCGCACTTCGAACTCTAAGGGAATTGAAACAAGAGACTGAGCAATATATGAGTGTTGTTCGGATCCGCACTTCATACAGGGTACATTATTTGAGATCATACAGCTGGCAGCAGGCTGACAGAGTAATGTCCACAGAAACTGGGGTCACTATACTTAGGACTGTTGACAACACAACGGAACGTGCTGAAATATTGTTGGATAAATATTTGCCTGCTCTAGAAGAAGAGGGTTGTTGTGATTTTGGTAAGACTAACGGAGTGTCAGAAATCGGTGATTCCTTGGATAATCATTTCTTTTGGTTAATTTCTAGATGATGAGTGCAGTGAGCATGACAATCTACATCATACGATGTTGAGACTAAGTGAGTTCAGCAGTAGAGCATCTCGTCGCATTTACTTTGCCTTGATGGAGAGATTGCAGCATATGTACAAGATTGAAATAATTGTGCTTATATTACACGCTCTAATTGTTATCCAGGTTGTGAAGGTACTTGAAATTTTGCTTACTTGTTTTTTGCGAAGTCTTAACTACACCGTTTAATTTTCTAAGACAATGTTTTTTAATCTGTGATATATATCTACGTCCGTTTTTATACTCGAATTAATAAGTTATAATCATTTTGTATATACATAAACCATTTTTGATTTATTGGTTAACTGTACTGTACCTGTAACTCGCGCTTGATAAAGATCTGACAACGTTGAATTTGTAATAAATGAATAAGTAAATATAATATTACGTCAACGGTAATACTTCACGAACATTTTCTTCCCTCGTGGAGTATATCGGAGCAAAATTTTCTCCTATAAGTGCACTGAATCAAGAATGAGGAAAAAATATAAAAATAGGTAAACAAGTTATGGACGTGTCGAGAATGATGTGACAGCGGTTCTGAAGTATTCGACGTGTATTATTTCAATTTAAAATTGTACCCCAGAAGAGAGGTGTGTGGCAGCAGTATAGCTGTTAACTATGTGGTTCCAAATGTTACGTCGGTTGAGTCCCATCCCGTCAAGTTTCCCTGGGGATGAAATCTCAAAAATATTTGAATATTGGCCCTCTCACCCGTCAGCGTACAACGTCAGTTGTTTCGATGGGATCTATTCGGCAGTGACATTTAAATGGGGCTCATCCTACCGAACCTGTCAACAATCCCGAACCACCTGACTGACGACTGACACCCTTCTCTCCGAAACTCGTTCGTCCGGGTCACGGATGTGCGTGAGTTTTTTTAATTCCCCCCTCCCCCCTGCCCTCATACATGTAAATCAAAGCCTGGAACGGAAAATTGCCGGAATCACGTACGTACATAGACGTAAAATACAACATGGAATACTAAATGAGTTTTACACGGCTGAACGAAAGACGTACATGATTTTCATCCTTTATACTTCGAGAATTTGTCTGATAATGCTTTATTGATTCTCGTCCCTACTTCGCAGATTTTTTTTCTAATTTTTTGATGGCCCAGATTCAATTTTTTGATAGATGTAAAAAAGGTAAAATAAACAAAACATCAACTATTCCTCATAAAAAGATCAACCTCCGAGGATCATGCAAAGTTTCTGTAACCCTAGTAGTAGTCGGAGTTTGGCTTTTGTTGTGTATAAATATACATGTATAGAAACTAGCCGGTTAGGACAATATCCGAAATTCGAGTTTGCAGCATCGAAGGTCTCATTTACACTTGAATACCACAGGTGAATGTGAGATTCTAGATAAATGTATATGTATATATATTGTGAATATAAATGTATACACATATACATAGAAATATGTACGAACGAACGAAACTGCGGACGAAATGAAGCAGCCAGCTAGTGCAAGTTTTCCCGTTCTCCTTCTCTATATACGCAGTTTCCGTTCCTGCAGCGGTGGATTCCAAACGTATGGAACTGAACGGCTCTACAAATTGAATTGGAAAAGGAGCCGATTGGAGACACACGTTCCGTATGTACTATGCAGTTTGCAGCCTGCTGCACAATAACGAAAAAAAAATGAAAGAAAGAACTTTCATATTCTCCACCGCTGCATTTTCAAAGGAAATGCATTCTTGTTCAGAAAATACAAAGATATAGGTATAAATATGTGTATCTTATCCCACAGTTAGAATTATTAGAACTTATATATGCACATCATGCATATATTCCTAGGTGATTGACGGTTCTAATTAGGGGCTAACGGTGTAATTGGTATTCAGTAGGAGTTTAGCCGAAATGATTTGTCCCCCACGGGGATGACCGGGCGAGGGGTGCACCGGGTATTGCATCAGAAGTAGCAACACAGCAACGTATATAGCAGTAGGAACAGCAATTTAAATGAAAATTTCGCGAATTCCCACGTGACACGTTAGCACTAGGGTATACTGATAGGGCATTTCGTATATGTAATACAATCAATCGATATAACGCAGCTTATTCGTCATGTGTCACTTATTGTTAGAACTCGAATCCTGCGATGCAAATCCAAGTTATATTTGACCGGAATAATTTATTACATTATGTACATTAGTGCTGCTGCATAACGATCGCTAAAATCTATATACATATAGAAACGGAGGCGCATTGCGTGTAATCAGCTATCCCAATTTCGCATATCGATCTCATATTGTCTGATAAATAAAAATCATTAATATTCCATCTATCATTATGAATGATTCTGGCGTATTTTGCAAAAATAATCCAATGCGGGATTTCCGTTCTGCGAAGATTATTGGCTATAATTTGTGTTGAATATCTTTCACTCGGATATGATGTGCTGGAAATCTTATCTTATGTATGCACAAAGAAAAGATCGCGAAGTAAAATGAATGTAAAATTAAAGCCGTATGATGTATAGTTATTTGGACTAACAATCAACCTAGAGAAGTAATAGCAAATAAACATCCACGTCCTGATGAGATGAAAATGTCGCGTACGACTTGAGTTGCGAATATAACAATTATAGTCGTTATGTTAATGCCTGCAGCACTTTACGCCCGACGCCGACGCCTCGTACGCGTCGCGACGTAAACCGCCATGAATTGTCGTTCCGAGTATAAAGGTTTTACGACAAGCTTCTGCCAACTAGAACGAAATAAAATTTCTGACGGACTGGGTATATACGTTATGCATACATGCATACCCACCTGGAAAGTCGGAGTTTTTGTTACGTTTAAAAAAAAAAGAATAAAAATTTACGTACATAGATATATGTAAAGTTACTTATCATGATTTAACATATGTCATGGAATGTGCGATGATGGAAGATATTTCCGTGTGGTGTGCTATTCTAACAACCGATCGATAGATAGCTTTCATCGAAAACAGTACCGCAGAATTGCAGAATTTTTTTATTAGTCTTGTTGAATGCAAGATGGATTCTTCGGATGTACTTGGCTTTTGTAAATTCGCGTTATAACATCGTTTAAAAATTCTTATGGATCTTTTGTAAATTGTCGAATGACGAGTCTCTGGAATTGAAGACGGGAAAATAATTGGTACGGATTGACATGTAATTAAATTATATTACATATCTATGAATGTATCTTGCAAATTGCAAATTTACTCCATTTTCACTTCTTTTTTATTACTGACCTACGTCGTTACAGCGTTGCAATTTCGCCCCCAGGTTTCTATGCACCAATGGCTTTCTCGGAACCTTCTATAGTACCAAGAATCCACATTTTTCTTACCAACTCTGAACTCCAGAAGAGGAGAGAGTACGTAGGTTGGTGATAAATGCGCCGCAGCACTGACATCAGAAAAATACAGTCTTGTCTAGGAGCTATATAATCTACGTCTCCTCCTCGCCTAGCTGATGCGATACAAATATATTATTATTATCGTCGCCATTTTTCAAAAACCGACGTTATTTCACTCGAAACTTTACCATCGAAAATCGAGGACAAAACTATAAGTATGTACGAATAAAAATAAGGGAGATCTGTTCCAAATCCGTTGATCTGAATGTTACAAAAACTATATAATTTAGCTGATTATGTAACGACTTATAACTCTTGTATTCTCTCTGATAGGAGTAGCACATTTCTTAAAAGCTCACAGATTTTTTTATCTTTGGGTAGCCTATATTTTCCTTTTTTTCTTTCTTGAATTAAATTTATATCAATAATATCTGTTATAGTATATGGCTGCATATTACACATATACGTGGTTCATTTGCCTCTAAAAGTAGCTTATTATGCGAGTTGGGCATCTGTTTCGGTGTTCTCGACGTCTTTGGTACCTACTTGGAAACTATAATGGATTATGAGGGATTCTGTGGCTTGGTACATCACTCGAGGTCCAAGGTATAATTCTACGTAGATGTACGCATTGCGGGTGGATTTTCAGGGGTGTAGATAAGCCATGTCTCATGAGTAGAGATCTTATCTCGGTAAAAGCTACTCATAGCTTGTACAGCGTGCCTGGAGCATTAACGCGTGAACGTATAGGTATAATAGTTTGGTATTACTGCAACCTGCACTATAACACGTTGTACATAAATAACTATTCGCGCATGGATAATAAAAGATGAGTTGTAAATTTATGGATATAATCAAAACTTATTTCACAAGGTCGTAATGAAAATTTTCACTTTCCTTTTTTCCGCTTGTTTTTTGATATCAAAATCAGTGCAGATATGGGTTGAGGTTAGCCGAAAGAAAAAGAAAAAAAATCTTCACATGATAGAGTTTTTCATTTATGTACATGTTTCAAATAAAGTTACCATACGAACACATACATCGAACGATTCTGTGCATAGGGTATGACATAGTGAAAACTAGAAGCCTTCTATCGCAGCCGGAGAATGCTGTTCTACGTTGCAAGCTGCGTATAGTTCGACCATAATTTTCGATGTGTAATGCACCGCTGCTATATTGGGTGCTAAACTTTGAGAGGGGTGATAAATGCACTCCTAACTATTCGACCAACTGCAGCAGCACCACCACCAACTGAAAACGCCCAAACAACTATTCTATGGGGAAACGATACGAAAATGCCCGCACCGCTACCCACATTATATCCAAAAACCCACCGCAACAAAGTGAACGACGATATATCAGTGCAGGTAGCCAATTTTTTTATCTTTTTCATGTCAAACATCATGCAACGCGGGTTACTGGAATGATATATAAGCTGATTATTTTATCGGGCTTATTATTCCCCGACGTGAAAATTTCGTTTTTTTTTTTTTTTATCGTGTAATATTGAATAATAATCGTGTAATACATAAATGTATAAAATTTCGGTTTGTGTATTTTTTTTCTTCTTATTTCCTGTTCGCTCTTGTTTTATCTATCGCATACGGGAAAAGGTTGTAATTAAAATTCGGGTTCGCGCTGCTTATTATGCGGTGAAGCCACTGACACGTAAAATCATGCAAAATGTTTAACGGTAGGACCTGCAGCACGAGCGCATCTCCACGTACTGGTGCACACTGGACAGTGGGCGCGGACGCTTAATGCACTGGAAGTGAAATAGCAGCTGTCGCCTGTCGCATTTGAATTTGTGTGCGGGTACAAACTTTGCTCGAATAGCTCGGTGGGCAGCTAATCCTTAAAAATTATACCGGAAAATCTATGGGAAGCAGCAGCAGCAGCAGCAGCAGCAGCAGCAGCAGCTAAAAGCAACACAAGGGTAAATATTTTCTAACGCATTTATTACGTTCGCTCAGAATGCGGAAATTTGCACAGCAGCGGCAACCGTGACCGCGACTGCAATAAGAAGGGGGTGAAATCAGTTGACGGGCGGAAATATACATATTGTATATACATACGAGCGCGGTTAAAGAGTAGAGAAAAATGATTAAAGAGAAAAAAAAAAATCAGTTCGAGGCGATTCACAAACGCTCGATGAATTTCTGGTAAATCTTTTATACAAGATATGTCCAAATATCTAAATTACATGTACTAGAGGGGAATGCCGAATCGGCGAAATGTACGTCGGTGTGCAGAACTGTCCGAGTGAATCTCGTTAGAATTTTTCCTTCAAATCTTACTTTGAAACTGACCAAATGAGATTTTCCCAATCCGCCAAGTCTGACTGCCGTTTTCCATCTGTGCTGCAATCGTCTCCAGCTTTCTTCCGCGAACACACATACAGAAGGGTTTGTAAGTATCTTGAAACTTGAACTGATCAATTTCATCCGTCTCCTACGTAATTCTCGGCATACCTACCTATACAGTATTTTATTCACGAAGCTGCCAAGGCTTCGACTACCGATTGAATTAATCGTCTTTTGCGATACTTGTAAATCGAACTAACCTTCCCCTTATACTCTATACATCGATGAAATTTTGCTTTCTTTTTATTTGTTTTATTACGGTAAAAAATAAATTCCCTTCCTCATTAGAATTTAATCCCGATGAGCGGCACTCTCAGCAAATACACAGAAAGTGAATAACCTGTATAAAAATGCATGAAGCGCGTCGTGGAAATCGCAGGTATATCGATTACCCCGCTGTGTATTATACAGACATAGGTATGTGAATATAATGCGTATATCTTTCCGTGTGTGTTACGTTTCTGATACATTCACAACGAGCGAGCAACTGGGGGTGTCGAGCCTGCTGAGTTGCAATCGTCAATTATTATCACGTATATAGGCGCTACCCGCCCTCTCGAGTGTTCTCACAAAAAAGACGAGCACTCTGTCTCAAGCGACACTTGACACGGAAGAGAGTGACGGAGAGAGAGGGAGGGAGGGAGAGAGAGAGAGAGAGAGAGAGAGAGAGAGAGAGAGAGAGAGAGAGAGAGAAAAAAATACAGAAAACAAGAAATAAAAATGTACAAAAATAAAATTTTGCGCTTATTTTTTAGCTACATTCAAGGAGATCAGGCTGGTTACATCCCAAAAAAAAAAATTTGTGAACGCGATGTGATATGTACTAGCTCTGCATCTTTTTCGGTTTCTCTTCCGTTTTTCCCTCGTTCTGAAATATATGACAAATATTTTTTTCAACCTCTATACATTCGGTGTTTATATAATGAAACAAAACAGGTCAAGGTGTAATTGGTAAAGTGCAGTATGAATAATGAAAAATTCGTGTCCGTTCTATTTTCAAAGAGAATATTACAATTCTTATAAAATTCGTGTGGAATCGCCGCTCATTTTTTACACCATAATTCAAAACGTCGACGTCCCCCGTACGCGTTACCTGGATTTAACACGAAGTCGTTGAAAAATGTCATTTCCTTTTTTCTGGAGGAACGTTATAAATACAGTACCTATAGTAAGCCGACCGGGCTTTAGGCATTCTCTTTTCTACCGATGTGAAAAATGAATACCCACATCTACCTTTGCCCAAAGTTCGCCCCTCGTCCAGGGGGGTTTTCTGCCGCGGGGGTGGTTCAAAATTGGGGTGAGATATTCTGCAGCAGTGGGGGTGGCACCCCGAGTCCTTAGCCAGCCAGACATTGTCGACCGAAAGGTCTGATGGTTATGATGGTAGTGGTAGTGGCGCTGTAGGAGCAACTTCTCCGAGATTTTTATATTTACTTTTAATTAGACAACGTCGCGACGGAACTTTTGGCGTTACTCATTTTACGGCCCGACCTCTACAGTTACAAGCTCCAGAATTTTTGAAAGCAACGCGCCTCGGCTACGTATAGACTGTATTATACATACCTATAAGTATACGATGTAATGTACCGACTGTACTCTACGCCGCCGCCGCGTCTTTAACGTCATAAAAAACTTCTTTTTTTTTGTTAAATCTCATTACGCTATCTCGTTTCATACAAGCATAGAGGTATACGTATACATGAACAAATAAAAGATAAATAGCGAAGAGTACAAAAAAAACGAAATAGCGAGACAAAAAAATTTACAACATATAATATATGAAGCGAATCAACAAAACGCCACAGTCGGAGAAAATTGAATTTTTTTTTTTTTAATATCTCCAACAAAACTGTTCTGGAGATTTTGTATCAATTAAAAATACAGTTGCGATCGAGCAGTAATTCATCGTTTGATACCAGCTCTGGTTGGAAATATAGGTGCATTTTAATACAACGATTATATGAGAAACCTAGAATTCAACCAAAATCTAATTTCTCCCACAAGGTTAGGTCAGGTTAGGAAGTTACTGCAAAAGTTTTTTTTCTTTTTCTGCACAATACAAATACGCTTTGACGTTGGAACGGAAAAATTTCTCCGAGTGGCATGCTGCTGCAGGATATTCTTGATGTAGAATAAAATTCGATCGTTATACATTGAATCATATTCTCCCAGACTTGAAGTAAATTATATATGTCGACCTCAATGGCGACAGTTTTCCGATTCTCTCTTCATTCGCTAATTATATTGCGGGACCGACTATCATTATTTGTTTTTATTTATAGTCAGAAGAGCGACATGAGTTCACAATATATTCTCGCCAAGTGGGAATTCTGTGAAATTTTTCACTGATATTTTTCCTTAAATGTGGGAAAAAAAAAAAAAAAAAAAAAAAAAAACGAAAAAGAAAAGGAAAACCCTGAGTTTAATTTCGAAAACAAAGCTTTCAATCTCCTACCGCGCTAGTCTCACCGCGCTTTTTATAATTCCTATATACAGTACAGCTCTTTATATCACAAAAGACGAAAAGTTTGCCCCCATAGTTCTCAAGCTTTTTGTAATTCTTTGACCGAAAAGAAAAATAAAAGAAGAAAATAATAAAATAAATGTGTATGAACAAAAAAAAAAAACAAAGAATGAAACAAGGAAAAAAATTAAATTAAAATGACAAATTTGGTTGGTGAATTGCTTTCAAATGGTTTCAAAAACGTTGAATATAAAAAGAAAAAAAGGAGATAAATAAAAGAAAAAAATAATTGATAAGTTAGAAGAAGTGACAAATGATATCCAGGATACAGTGCAGCGGCAGGAATATTCTTGTTAGAACGAGAATGAGGAAGTATAAATTATTATAAGGATTTTCACGTGAAACGGCTAATTGGTTGACGCTGCCCCGCGGTACTCTTGACGACGTGTAAGAATTATCCAAGTGAATAGATGAATTAACAAGAGTGATGTTCCAACATTTTACATCGGGATAGGTTTAATAGCAGCTGTGTAAGTTCGCTATAGGTATACGTACACCTATATACATAGGAATTATAATGCAGGAAAGGATACACGGACTCGAACCAGGACGCGACGGTAGAAAATTCAAAACCATTATTACCCCTCCGTTGCTTTGAAGCGCGGGGTAACAATGTGTAATGAAAAGTGCTCCCTTTTGTTTTACCTGCTTCTGTCATACATCAGTTTTCACGAGACCTACAACGTTCCGCACTACCTCATTATTCCATCTTCATTCGACTCGGAACGAGCGAAATAAAACGTCAAGATCGCTGTACGAACGTACGTCGTTGCAGGTGTAGAAACTATTATTTTTCATTCCACAATCTTCGGGTATGCTACCTCAAGAATTTATTTATCGAAATAGCGAAAGAGTGTCAAAATTGGCAGGAGGGTGAAAGGAATATTCGGTGTCCTCAAAACTATTTCTGAATTTCGTCAATGGTTATTATTCAAATTGAGTGACACGTCATCCTATCGGGGCCCATCTGCAGTGTGGAGAAACGACAGGAGTTCCTGATTTCCCAACTCTCACGGGAATCGAGAAACATGAAGATCAGCTCCTCCGAAGCAGGATGAAACCGAAGAGCTCCCCATTCCGGTAGCCAATTAATTCTACCCCGGTAATTTGCAGTAGAGCTGTCTCAAAATCGATCGCAGCTATGCCCCACATTGGTAGGTACGTACATCCTCTTGCAAGCTAGCAGGAAGGAGGATTCTGGTAGAATGATGAATAATTTCGAAACTTTTCTCTTCGGTTAGAGAGAAAACATAAAAAAAGAGAGGAAAAAAAAGTAGAAGAAAAATTCAGGAAAATAAAAAGAAACCCTTTCGCGTTGACATGAAATATTATATGCCGTGGTGGTTGCAGCTGGTACTATGAGAACATGATAATTTGAGCTTTTCAAAAATTCTGCTCAGGGCATTCTCCTTGGTATATACATGTAGCCATCTATCTTTCGCGGTTCTCTTCTGCAATTAACCCGCCACGTTTTTATACACCTAGCGCGATATTAGATGGATGTTGACAGTGGAGAAGATAAGATCAGGACAGGTTATACGGGTGCCCTTATTATTCATTACACTTTAAATTCTCAACGCTTATAGGTGACGACGACGACAGCGTTCAGCATCAGTATCAGCTGGACCAAACTACAAGGTGTTAGCCTTTATATACAGAGGTAGCTTCTACCTTCGGGGTAGGAGCCTGAGGTATATAGGGTCTTACGAAGAAAAAATTTTGATCAATAGAATATTACAATATATTCAAAAAGATCCCTGCTTCGAGGTTTTCTTGGAAAATTTTTCACTTACAGACGATCCGAAATTGCGTTCAGCTTTGGAGTTTGCACGATCTCGTATAGATCGAGCATCCTTTTCTTTTTCCGCTGTACGCTCCGATGCGACGTCGAGGAATTCAGGAACCACGATGTAAACAAACGAGTGTAATACTAGAAAAGCAAAAAACGGCTTCGGTTAAAACACGACAGCTGGGCTTTATACATATATAACTGCAGTTGTAGCCCTCGTTTGTCACGACCCCGTTCAGTTCTGGCGATTACTCGGTTTTTCCTGCAGCAGCAACAGTAGTTACAGTTTCGCACATTTTGCAAACGACACGTTGAACAAGGGTTGTGCTATTTGACAATTGACCGTGTTGTCCAATCGTTCATGCCGCACTCTAGTTAGCGTCAAATGCACTTCACTCGATCAAAAATACGCCTAGTAAATGCAAAGGGCGGAGAGAGGATCGAGAGCTCGTTCGTTTAGCCGCGTATTATATCCTACTCTCCTCTTCTCTTTTTGCACCTACCTATACCAGGAGGTAAAATTACCGCCATACCGTAGCGCAAGCTACTGCAGCTGGACGGTATGTTACGAGTGAAATATCACGCCAATGTAACCACCGAGGCTCCTGGAACACCCGCAGGTGCACCGCCCCCGGAGTATTTGTTTAATAAAATGTTCCCTTCGCGCACGCGAATTTACGAGCATCGTTGCATCAGGGTTCCGGTGACCTCATCAGGTTGTTATTCCGCACTCTATACACCATATAATATTTATTCTCTCGGTTGAGAAGCTCGGCCGTTTCAACGACGTCTTCACCTTCGTCCTCGTCCGTGTCTCCCTTCATTTAGAGGCTCTCAGCCTTTGACCATTCGCATTGGGTGCAAAACTCGTCGTTAAGAAACCCGCCGTCTTCCGTTTATGTAAGGTCAAGCGAGAGAAAATATTTCAAGGTTTTATGGTACCGGTTTTATCTACACTATATAGCTGTGGTTCAGCATCTTCCAGATTTTTCCAATTTTCCGATCACTGCATTCTACAATTTCGTGTATCGGAATCTCATTCCTGAAAAGCTACATTATATGTATATACCATACACGAAAAAGCCGCGTCACCCTAGCACGAGATACCACGACACAATACATACCTATACCTCGCGTAAATTGTTCTCCCTTCCAGCTTCTTTTATATCAGACGTACGCGAAATTCTACCCCACTTTTCCCCCCCTTGCGACTGTGCGAAAAATAACCTCGTACACAATTCTCTTAGCGGTGTTGCTTTTCTTGCCGCATAGATACAGGATATTTCAATGGGCTAGCTTTTACGTTAGTTCTCACATTTCCAGTGTGAGTCCTTTCTTTTTCGCTTTTTCTTTTTATCCTTATCTTTTTTTTTTTATTTGGACATCTACGTTTTTCCTTAGCGTCTATATCCATCTGTCTCTTTGCACTTGCGATCAGTGTAGCGTTGGGGGGGAACGGAAGAGCATTTATAGCTTCTCCAGCCAGACAGATGGCCAGGAGACAAGTAATCCCTCAGAGTCAGAGTCGAGCGTCGTTTTATGGGTGGAAATCAGGGTCCGAATTTTGCCCTACGACGTTGCGAGCCTTCGGGATAACTTTACCGTTAATCGTTCGAGATTAATCCTGGTTCTCAGTTTCCTTTCTTTATACCTCAATTTGTTTCTTTGAAACTGTCCTTTTTTTTATTTCTCTTTTCTAATCTCAGAGAGCACATGAGCTTTCGAACCACGATCGCCATTGATGACATTTTTTGCGTTTGATTGCAGCAAATTTCCTTTTTTTTTTCTTTTTATCTATATCATACTTGAAATATAGATCCGCAGTTCAGGACCTGACTATCCGTATTGTAGGTATACACCAGTAGCGTCGCGGCGCCTCATGTGTTCGACAAATTAAATCCTGTTTTTCAGAGTACGATTTTACCGGACGACGTCACTTTGACCTGAACCGGTATTTTGATTGCTGATATTGAGCCATAAATTCCAGACGTACACTCCCGTGGGACTCAGCAGTCGGAACGTGGAACAACAATTCAAATTTTTAACTGCTCGAGTTAGCGAGTGACAAAGTGCAAAGGGAACGCGGAACATTAAAAATAATATCATTATAAAAACAAAACGAACAAAATGGAGGGAAAAACAATAAAATAGAAAAATAAAAAAATAAAAAAATTCGAATGTAAAAAACGCAACCCCGCGCCCTCTGCACGGGCGGGAAATGGTGTAAAGAAATGTACTCCCTCATTAACGTTGGGCTCTGTTTAATTTATGTACTAAAATATACCGGCGCACACACCAGCGCTCACGCCCGTACCGAGCTTTTCTTTTCGCGCCAACATTTCGGTGTCTGGGTTATATACGTCGTACTAGAAAACCAGCTACTAGAAAAATAAAGAGAAACCTTGCAGCGGAACTTGATTTTAATTAACACCAGCTATATCCGATCGCTTTGAGTGCGGGTGAAAAAACCAAACCCAAATATACGTATATATCAATGACTCACGGGTATATCGCGACTCCCAGAAAAATTAATTCGTGAAAATTTAAGCATCGAATAATATATGAACGCGGGTATATACCTATATAAGTTTCAAGCGCTTACAACCAGGAGTACGTTTAAGAAAAAATATTTTTTTTTCACTCGTTAGCTTTCTGTAGGAAATCTAACGCGACTTGACAGTTGCATAGATAAATTTTCGAAGTCTGCGGTAAAATTCAAAACTTTTGGAACTCGGAGTTTTATCGTAAGATTTTATATTTCATCTCTGTAAAGCGTGGATATCGTGAGATCAAAGAGAATATCTTTCGTTGCAATATCTTTGCAGCGTCTACTTCTCGGTATCCTCGGGCACGTCCGCTTAATTTTTCCGGCTTTACATCTGACTACGTTGTACGTATACGTTTCGTGTATACGTACAACTTGATACGTAACCTGAACGATTTATTCGCCACACGTCGAAACTTCAGACTAAATTACGTCTCTAGATCCCATCAACGTCTGTCCGAATGAATTGCGTTGATACAACTTTACTGCATACGGTATATCTAGATCTGTATATAGGGTAAATATATATATCAGAGTACATAAGTATATCCCCTTATAACTTTATCTTTGGAGATTCCTGCTGATCCCAAAAACCGTATATGCATATGTAAAATTCAGGGTTGTCAATCACAATAAAGTTTCGATTCAACTGCGGATTCAATCGATATCATGTGGAAACGTTTCAGCTGTATTTTTCAATTTCAAAAGTTTAGCTCGACGAATAAATGCTTTGTTATGAGATAAAAATCATCGTAATACACAGTTCTACCCAGCAGAATTGAAAAAAAAAAAATGAAAGTTTTCCATTCACATTTGAATTTCATGCTCTTCTTCATGCATTCATTTCAATGTTTTGAAAATGAAAAACGAAGCCCAGAATGTTGTCAACCTATAATATTATATACACCGTGAATATTTATTAATTTTCGTTAAAAAAAATTCAACGTATACAATGTAATATCCCACCATTTGGCGTGAGTCGAATTGAATATGGTGCTAAAAGCATCGATGCGTCGCTTCGCAGGTCCTTGACGTGCAGTGCAGTTCTAAAAGTGTGCAACGTATATGGCGCAGGATTTATACCCTAGCTCGGTGCACCGGCAGCATCAACGATTAAACGCAATGAAAAAGAAAACGAGGGTGAAAGAAGAGATGGAAAAAAAATAGAACACAAAAAAAACAAGCAGCGAGACGACGAGACGAAGAGCGACGGTTGTTTTGTTGTCTCCCGAAGTCAACGACCCCCTCCTCGAATTCGAAAACCGCTACGCGGAATCTTTTTTTGTCCCGCATTTTTTCCTTCCACTCTTCTTCTTTTTACATTATTTTCTGAGCACAAGTAGAAATTTGCTGACCGTAGGTATACTATTACTTTTCGCGTAATCGCGGAGCTTTTTAAGGGGAATGGTCGTCGTGAAAAGGGCCGAGATTTTAGCTTCGCCTGCAGGTCCATTATTACAGTTGCAAATAGCCCTCCGGAGGGTCGCTAATAGTAAGATTATTCAGGTAGGAAACACCCTTAGTCTCTTAGGGGTGAAATGTGCGCTGCATTGTCGTATTCCCTAATAAACTTAAGTCTACACATGATTCCTAAGAATGTAACTCTTGAGTAATAATTTCCAACTAACCACAGTACGCGTGTTATACAGAAATTCTTTGACCCCTTAGCTCCCAGTTTTCCTGTTGTGCATTTCGACGATAAATCAAAACAGAACACGTGTTACGTGCGTAAAGCGCAATACTGTTTTTCCACTTGGACGGGTGAAATATCGCGGGTGGTAAATGAAGGGGGAAAGGGGTAGTTTATATATAACGACGAAACCAGGGCGGCGGCGGGGAGAGGGTTATACGAAGGTACGCCGGGTTAAGGGAGACGGCGAGACGCGCGCCAAAGAAGAAGTACAAACAAACGTGATCTAATATGAGGAAGTGTAAATCAAGTACGTGGGTCAAAGAAGGAATCAGACCGCGACCCGGTGGACTGAGACGCCTTGGAAACGCGTGATGAATTCCTAACCACAATACTTGGCTACCGCCAGAACCAGGAACCAGCATCAGCCAGGGGCACGGAGTAACGGAACTCCTTTTTTGTCGGACCGTGAAAATAATGAGCTTACATATCATCCCCCAGACACGTCGGAAAAAAATTATATGACTTTCTTTCTCTCCGTATAATAGTAGATATACGATAATATAAAGTCCAATCAGAACAACTTCTTTTTTCACCGGAGGATTTCAAATCGATGCTCATACTTGGAATTTCTTCATCGGGACGAATAGACCCTGCATCGTTCTTCGTTCGTAAAAACAATTTTTTTTTAATATCACCAGAAAAATACACCATTTCTCAATGTACAACAAGCTTCAGGAATATAAAGAATTGAGCTCAGGTACGTCGCTCATATTTAACGGCATTGGTTTGAAATTCGCTGATGGTGAAAGACGAGGAGTGTTTGAAACGACGTCGCGAGTGCATTTGGTAATGAAAATATCAAGCTACCAGTGACGATGTTCCGCACCTCGACTGGTCGTCTCGCATGAAAGGGATGAGGATGCAGCTGTGTGCGGTGTACTAAAGCGTGGAATATGGTGTGTTCGTTAAAAACTGCATGGTAAGGGGTGAACGGCGACGATGGCGACAGCGTGCCAGAGAGAATGGATATATGCTGCAGGACCCTGACATTGAACGGGCTCGACGCAGGCTCCAAGCACCGGTACAGCAGCTATGCATGAGGTTGAAGCTCCAGGGAACGCAGAGCAACCCTCGAACGAAACCGACGCTGGAGTTTGGTTTATTTTTAAAGATCGACCGCCCGGAAATTATCCATGGATTATTCAGCAACGGTAATACATGCATGGACGACTAGAAGGATTTTTTGTTTCTGGTATAGCGGACCTTATAAGTAGTAGACTGTAGTTTTCTGAACTCTGAAAATTCATTTTTAACGAAAAGAGAATCTGAAACTTTTCGGGGATCTTGAAGGGATAGAAGGAGTTCGAAAACCGGTTGACTAAATTGGGTGTACAATCTAAGAACTTGTATTCAAGGTAGTTCACCGATGGGTGAATAAAGCTTTGGGAGAAATATAATATAAGCTACCCCGAATTTTGTGGCATGAAATTCGTTGAGCTGAAGTTTGGGCTTCCGGGGCGGGTTTTCCGAGCGCCATGTGCTGACGCTGAATCAAAACCGGAGAGCGGGTGAAACGAGTGAAAAGCTCAAAGGATTAATACGCATTAAGATCGTGAGTAGCGGAGGAAGGCAGTCGACGGATGGAAGGGGGTTGAATTCTTCTCATAGAAACTGAGATGACAATTCAGTCGGCGACATAACAATGCCTCAGCTTGGTTTCGCTCGACGCCCGCGTCTCCCGGTGCCGCCGGCGAATGCGAGTAAATACGGGCGTGGAGGCAGCGCTCATTAACGCACTTACCCCTAATTATCGCGCGCCAGACACCCTCCTCAACCAACGCCAGTCCTTCCACCAGTTTTTACTTCGGCTTACACGGTAGTGCCAACTAAATATTTGGCACCCGTATTATGTAAAGTGCTTAATAACTGAAATTCCCTGCTGCTGCTATGTCGTGTTTTACAGCCGAAAGTTGAACAAATTTTCAAAGAGTCGACGACTTCCGCTATATAGAGGTGTACGTATGTAAATACGCAAGAGTAGTTCATTTCGGTATTTTATCGTTCCGCGTCGAAAAAAAATATCGTAATTTTTTTTCTGCTGGAGTGGATTCAGTTTTTAATAAAATTATTTATTTCGTTATTGCTTATAATGTTTTTATTTTATCTTTCACATACCACATCCAATTAGCAGAATTCATTTATCAAGTCAAGCTAATTACATGCATATACCTACATACGCAATAATTATTACCAACTTTTCCAGGAGCGACGAAACGGTTAAATTTATCGTTCGTTGAGGCAGAATTCTCGCCTCTGCAACATCCTTTTACACAAGAATATTTTTCTTCGAAAATTTCGTTGTAACTTCGAAACTTACGGAATCATATGTGTTTAGAGTGATACCGTTGAATGGACCAACCTCCATGTGGGTAACCCTGAAAGTAGAATTTTGTTAATTTTCCACAAACTAAAACGGTCAATTTGAGTGAACTTGCAGTTGCAGCGGCGCGTAAATGAAGCCCGTTAGCAATACCCAATCGGGTTGATCGGTTCATGTCGCATCGTTTGGCTCCCCAGAGTCCTCCGTGTCGTCGCTGCAGCGGTAGATACGATCCAACGTTCTCTGAAATCGAGTAGCCGGTACCCATACCTATCTATAGGTATATCAACCATAAAATTGTTAATTGGTACAGTAAGCGCGCAATTCACGCCACTGCCAGATATACATAGCCACGGATTCATTTTGCCTGATTGCGAGGTCAAACGGTCACGTACACAGCTGCAGTACCATTCACATGTGGGCTATTCCGATATGTTAAATGATGTAGCAGCTGTGGCCCCGACAAATCCACGTTATTTCTTTTTTGTTTCCAAATTTTGAATTTACAAAATAGGTAGTTTGGTATTGAATGCCCCGTTCATATACCTATACGCAATAAACATTATCTCGTTATTAGGCACGTATATACCAATTTAATCGCGGCGAGTGCTCGGCGAGCTTTAAGTCGGATATCAAATCGATCCGTTCGGAATATACATATCCACATGAGTTCATTCTGAGCTTTCCTCTTGATTATGGCCACTTACAGGGTCAGGAGTGCGCGCTGGAAATCGCGACCACGAAAAAGTCTTATGGATCTAGAAAAAAAGCAGAAATTTCTTTGGTAGTGCAACCACGTTAGAAAACAAAAATCACTGATTTTTCTCGGTATATACATGATTCATGCATCCATGCAAAAATTAATGTAAAACTTTCATATCGCGGAAGCTCAAATGTTCGTTTGCGATGTTATTTGTGTACGCCAGGAAAAAGCGAGACTTAGTCGCCAATTTTTTTGTTTTATTTACAATTTTTTGGTCGTTATACGTACAGAATACAGCAGATTTAAACATCGTTGAGTCTGGCCCCCTGATATATAGAGAAGGGGAAGGGGTGCACGAAATACGCGGAAGAGGATTTCCGCCGTTTGAAGAAGTCAAGTAGGCATATAGACTGTCTTATCTTGATACTTGGAACCTCAAAAGACGTCGTTAAATTTTCAGCCCTTTTTTCTACTCTGCAGCTCGCAGAGAGACAGATAGACACTTTCGTATATACCTACCAGCAGCTCGTGCGTTTAATACAGGTATGTGCGAGAGGATCGTTGACGAAGACCGCACGAGAAAAATATGATCGCTTTTCACCGAGAAAGTTACTCGCGTTCATCCCTTTTTCTTTGCCTTTTGTACCCTTCCCCCTTTTACCTTTTCCCTCTCCTGTGCTAGTGCTCGACAATTTAACAATTTTGTTTGGTGAAACTTTAGAGCAAGCGCCTTGGAGAGTGCCGAATACATAACCGTCAGAAATTCCTTCCTCGGTTGGCCTGATGCAGTTTGAATTTCTATTACTTCGAAAAGAAACTTTAGACTCAACTTGACTAACATGCTAGCGACGAAAACGCAGGCTTGGTGGGCGGCGTCGGAAAATCACCCATGTGAAAAAAAATAGTGAAATCTAAACACGGGAGAAAAAATCGAGAGGAGGAGGAGAAGAAAATACGAACCACGTCCTCTGTCGTTACCCTCACATACCAAAGTTACTGGAAAGCTCGCTAAAATCTGAAAGCAACTTTCAACTTCGATGGCTGCTTCCAAAATTCTTTGATATTACGACAGCACAATCGCCGCAAATTTTATACTCTCTGAGAGCCCCCGCAATAGGGACGTCAAGCGAACGGTCACCATAAAGTGATCCTTGAATTCTAATTTTTTAGAAGAAAAACATACTCGTTTTTCTCTTACATTTTAATTTTTTTTTTCGACGGCATTTTTTTCCATGCAGAATAAAAGGCCATATAATCTTTTTCATAAGCGATTATATCGATATACCGTCTCGCTTTAAACAAAGCCTGCGGTACGAAACTGCAGGCGTCTGAAAAAATGAGACAAAAAAAATAAAAGAAAGAAAAGTTAAACAAAAAAAAAGAAGAAATTAAAAAAAATTGTGTCGAAACAAAGGGCTCGGTTTAAAAGAGGAGATGAAACGCGTTGGAGGAGCTGCCACCGACGTCGTGGTCGGATATGCCGTGCAACGGAGGTAAACTTTCAGTCTTCATTTTTTTGTTTTTGTCTTCCTCACTTCATTTTTGCATTTTTATTTTTATTCTTTTTTCTACAGCGACTTTCTTCTGTCAGCAGGTTTGGTGTTGCAGCTCGTATCAACGTACTTCAATATACCTGCAACTTCGTTGACTGTACATATAGTGATTTTTGTAACACGCGCAGTGATGCAGCTCTAGTTCCACCGATGCGTCAATCCATTATATTCGTTTTTCCGTCCTAAAGGTACGTATACAATACAAGCTTTATTCTCCAGTTGCTTCGGTTTACTCGGTATCGATTTATTCTTAGGTGTTTTCGTTTGTCTGTAATACCACCAATGTATTATATCTAAGGTACATGCTGCAGAATTCAACCCGCACGTGCAGGCTGTAAGATATTATATTATTTTTATACATGTTATGACGCTACATAATAAAAAAAAAAAAAAAAACGACTATGAACGGCGAAGATTATATTTCACTGTATGATGTTCTAAATACAGATATTATCGGAGATGGAATAACTCGTCGTACGTCATGTTACTGCTACCATAGATCATTTTATCACCCCTTCGAGCACCGCGTTTACAGAAATTAACGATAGCGGGTGCAGTAGAAGCGTAGGGCTCGAAATTTCCAGTCAACATTGATCGGTCTTTTTTTTTTAACTGTTAACAAAAATGTGAAAAATTAATGTCAGGTAAACGCATTCGTAATTTCAGTAAAAAACTCGTGCTTTGGATATCAGGAAGATTAACGTAATTATCCAAAAGGTAAAGGTGATTTGATCTAACAATCGAATCACGATTCGGATCATAACAGTTGTACGAACATTTTGACTCTCTGTTTACACTTCCAGAATCTTTGAGCAACTGAACGTGCTTCGCTGATGCGTTTCGAACGAAACTTCCGTTATTTTGTTGCTTCGTAGTTATCGCTCACTGCAAGATAACAAGATATCGATGAATACCCGTCCCTCCGGTGCCCAGACAGCAAAGGACTTTCTTTTCAAAATATCCAACCAATTTGGTCCAAAACTGAACTATTCTTCAACTTATATGATGAGGTTGGTAAATTTAACGTTGGATTGTTTTGTGCGCAAGAAAAAAAAAACATTGACGCCACCATAGTGAAACCTGTTTCACCGAACGATACTCAACTCGACTTCTAATATATCTTGTAATATCGTATGTATCTTGCTTCATTTTCTTATTTCCCTAATCGGTAGATTATTCAGCCATTGATATACAGGTGTGTAAATTTCCGCTCCATCAGCCTTGCAGGCTGCCCTCGTTTTATACGCCGTCATTTTGACGAATGTATGCGATATGGCCGCTACAAAGCCAGAGTAGGGAAAACTCGCGCTGACAAATCGAGCCCTTAGCAAGGACCCTTTTCACCTCAGAGTGCCACCGTGTTATTCAAACGGCAGGGGATCGATTGAAAAATAGGAATCCTCCTCGCGAAAGAATCGCGAAAATCTAAATCGACTGAAAGCGGACGAGAGTTTGCATCAGTTGGCGGAAATTCTTTTCACATGTAATGTGTAGATCCAAAAAAACTCAACAATAAATCTTTCAGAAATCGTTATGGGTACAACTTATTCGAAAATTAACAATCGAATTATCTGCTCGGTTATAATGTCACAATAACGTACAAATCTCATAGATTTTATTCAGAGTTTTTGAACTATAAATACAAATTTTCACAATATAATCTTTAGGTAATGCAAACGCATCTTATCTACGTGCGCAGACAAAAACCCCATATGCTCTCATCTCGGGTCGCTGCGGTCACGCTTTGCCGTAAAACCATGCGATAAACCGAAAGCTTTGGTAATCCTTAATCTTTATTTTTTATGTGTTGCAATTATTACATAAAATTCCTGAATCATTTTTGAATTTCAAAAAAAAATTGAGTTTATAAAAATAGGAAAATAAATAAAAACGAGAAAAAAAAAATTGTAATAATAAAAATGAAACAAATTGCAACAAAAGAAGCGTAGAGAGAATGGAAGTGCAGGACAATTGCGCGGCTACCTACGCCTCATTATTTTCTACAAACTTTGAACTCCTTGTTTTTGTTGTTTTCTCATTTGTTTAATTATTTGAGAACTAGTTCAGCAGATATGAGAGATAACTATAATCTCTCCCATCCAGCTGTACACCCCTATCATAATAATGGGGCGTACTACGTTGTCTACGTGCATTTGATACTATTTCTTTCGTTTTCTTTCTAATTTCATAATACTAGCATTAGTACAATACACGTGTAATAACTGCAAAGTTAAATTTTCTGGGTAAAAACTAGAAAAACAAATATTACATATATATCTGTTCACTGCTATGTACAAAAACCACGGCAGAATTTCTGCATCATGTAAAGAGTGTTGGGAGAAAAAAACGAGAGTACTGAACTGCCAGCTACTTTCGTTAATTCAAGCCTATAATTCATTAATCACATTGGCCTTCATTAGGCCCGCTAATTTAATTTTCTCCTTACAGATTTTCGTTCCTCGTAATTTTTCACCGCCGCGAAAACTGTGCGGAAAAAGAAAACCCGATGCACAAACTTGAAAATTCTTTCGTTCACAGCTTGTTTTTCATCTTTTTTGTTCATTCCGATTTTCAATCAAATAAGGTATATATGGTGTTGAAATAGTCAGATTTTTTGCGAAAGACTCGCGTGTGGGTCATCATGTGAAAGGATAAAACGAATTCCTCGACTCTACCATGCGTCTTGAAGATTCTTTTCGATGAGCTACTCCGCAAGAGAAAAAGACGCCTTTCAAAGTAACCGCGTTTCAAGTCTCACAGCAGGAGAAGTCGAGGGAAAAGGCACCGAGACGGTGGCTAGAGCTGCTTCGGGAGGATAGTGCTTCAGGGTGGATGAGCTAAGTCTATTCGGACGGTGAGCATCCCATACCAAAATTCAACTATTGCTAGCTTCTTTAGATTCCTCATAGTTCGGACGAAAAGGTAAATTTGAATGCCTCGGATAGCTCTGAAAGAACTGATCACGGAGTATAAAATTCTGCAGTCGCATCCTAATTGTATCCTATGCCAAATGTTTAAGAAAAATCGAATCTTCTCTCACAGAATATATATAATGTATTTTTTTTTTTTTTGAAAAGTGAGTAAAATAAAAATGTCGAATCTATTTTACTTTCGAGTTTTATTTTCGAGGGCGGATGTCGTGAGTGAATGCTGGAGAAAGAAATCCGAAATCGGTGATGCTTGTCGAATTGAATTATATTCCAAATTATTGAGCGACCTCAAAAAAGTTCTTCGATGCAGCATGTTGGGGTTTTTACTCGAATGTATGTAAAGCGCAATATAATTTGGAACTCCTCAATTTATAATCAGATCCTTGGTCTAAATATCGCAACTTGTACGAGTTATCTTTACGCGCTTAATTAACTTGCAACTATACTAATTTCCTAGTTGAGTGGAAGTTAAGCTTCGGCTAGCGGTGAGTCGAGGTTATCGCGCGGTCTGAACCAGGACTGTACGTACCTACAGACCATCGTCGGTATAATATGGAGCTCTGGAGCTCCTCGCCTGAACCTATTAACTGCAGAATATCTCTAGCTAAATTCCAACGGAGAGTAGCGGCTATTTCGACAACCAGGTCACCAGGTCACATTAATTACGTCATTAGCCTGCCGGACTCACTGAGCTTCAGGTCCTCCTCCCCTTAAATTATTTCCTCGGACTCAGTTGCTTATCTCTTCTCAGTTGATTGAAAAATATGAATAATCAAAGTAACATAATTATATTCACGGAGAATAAAAAGAAAAAAAAACTTTCGTTGATATCCTGAAATAATAAAGCAGCTTATACTCGTGTAATATACGTATAATTGGACGTATAACAATTTAAATAATAATAATTATTGTTCTCATTTTTTTTTCTTCCAAACTGCATAACAGTTGTATAAATTTAACATGATATTAATTAATTTAAGGTACGTATATAATTAGCAAAAAGAAGGGAATAAAGTATAAGCTTGTGCTTGAAGAATATGGTGAGCGGGAAAGGTATTGCGGATCGCAAGTAGAGAAGATGACGGCCTAACGATTTCAGACTTTCAGACGCGTAATGACGACGGCCTTCAGGTACCCTGCAGCAGCCACCTCCTGAGTTCCCCAGACAGCCACTCGACGTTCCCTCGACGAAAGAATCTGGGCACTACACAGGTATTCCACCTCCTCAACTCCTGCTGCGGTGGTAACCGTCAACTCCATCGACGTACAATTAAAAAAAGAACAGAAGCAAGCAAAAGAGACAAAGAATATGTATATAAAAAAAAATATGAAGAACCGAAAGGAGAATCTCTACGTGCTTTTCTCGGTGTGTACTATTTTTTTTCCACCGGATTCATACCGTGTGATCAACTACGGTTTCCTTTTTTTCAGTTTTTGTCAACTTTGTGATAAAGCTTAACAATTTTTACACTCTTTCGAATCGCATCTTTGTATAATAATTATAGTGGATATATATCTGCATTGGAAGCTTGTGAGTCGTTGATTAGATTTTCCGAAAAATTCGTCAAGTTTCTTGCAAATTGAAAAGAAGTTCTGGCGTTTCGGAGAATCCGATTACAAATAGGTCCGCTTTATCAGGAGCATTCAATTGGCGATATTACCGGCGTGCTTTATCACACGTAAGCTCCGTATATGTATGCTCTGCAGTTGGTAGCGTTCTGCAGCATTACCGTGCGTTTCCACGCTCCGGTTCTTCCTCTTTCCCTTCCTCTTCCTACTTCCTCTTTCTCTTTTCGCCCTGTACCACGTCCAAACGCTCTCTTATACCGAGTAGTAATCCCTGGCTTCATAAAAGACTAATCCTTTCAGATTTCTCGTATTTGTCAAACAAGTCCTGTGCAGGAAAATAATCTTCTTCAATTCGCTGAGCTGGGATCAATTTCAAAGGCTCAAGTCACCACTCTCTGCAGATCTTTGCAACATCTCCGCAGCACTCCTCGTATTAAAAAATGAAAAATTGCCTAACACTTCGCGGTACGTTATTTCTCTTAATTATATATAATATGTACAAATTTTTTACTGCGGAATCAATATCAGAAAATTACAACAGAATTTGTAGAAGGATTACAATTTATAAAGTACTTAAAGTCGAAACGGTATCGCGGAGCGGACCGCAGACCTCTTCCCAAGGGAATTTGAAACAGCCGGGGACGCGATCAACGTGGGTGGCTGTGGTACTGTGCGATAAATGAACCAATTTCGAAAGGATTTAGCCGTCTCAATATTGTCAGTAGTCTGTACCGCAGGTATAATATACGTATAGGTATCGCAGTATATAATGGCCGGGTATACCTGTTTTTGCTAAAGTGCGCGCAATGCGATTCGAGGATATTTTACAGCTCGATTTATATTCTTCTATTTCGTGGAAGAAAAAAAGATGGAAATTGATACGAGAATGGGAAAAAATATTTTCTGTATAGATCGCGGTTGAAAATTATTGGTCTTATTTCCGAACAAAGAATGGATCGGGATTTCGGGGTTGAAATTTATGGCAACAAAGAACGTTATCGCGGTTCGATGGGCTGCTGAGAAGTTGGCAAATGCCTCGTTGGGGGTAAAAGTGACGTGGAATCCGGCAAGATCTTGCATCCCCCTTGCTCTTCTTGCCCCTTGGTTATTGTAGCCTGGCGGCTCAATTCTTCCAAGAGATAACGAACTGCGTTATACTTTGTGGTTTAATTCCAAAAATCTGAGACGATTATAGGCCGATTAAGAAGATAAACTGACAAAGTAGCACCGGGAGCTTTTCTTATCTTTGAAGTGAATTGAAACCCTGTTAGTATAAATATTACCTAAAATGAAATACGTGATGGGGTGTAATTTTGGTCGTTGTCCCCAAAAAAATGGTAAGAGTGTCCAATTATGTTTCGAAAAATCCGCGCCAATTTCTTTCGCATGTTCTTTAAACAAAAAACGACCCTTCTAAGCTCCGTGTAAAGCGTCGTGACGCCCAGGGCACCGTTGCTACTCGCTTAAACCAGTAGCGTAGTAGTTCGAACTATCGAAAAAGGATTAGCAAACGGAAACACCGGGAGAGAGCGGCTGCCAAGTTCTCGCCAAGCAAATGTGGTGGGCTACCAAATGGTCGTCGTGGAACTACGTTATTAGGAGCATTAGGAAGTAAGCTCCCTCAGGTTGCCAGTTAATTAGTTTTCCCGCATGTGTAGGTTTATTTAATTGTATGAAAAATGGCCATTGGGTATGTCATATGGGCGGAGTGAATAAGCTTAGATTTTGTAATCAGTTGATTTTAAAAAAAAAAAATTTAATTTGGGATCAGCAATAAAGATAGTTCGTATGTATGTATCCTTGGGTATTTTGGGCTCGGAAATTTGAATCTGCCAACTAAATTGATCTAACTATTAAAACCACCACTTTTCAGAGCGATAAATTGGCGATAACTAGATCAATTTTATACATAGATGAATTTGATTTATAACCTTTTTTTTCTGTTACAGGAGGAAGATAGCCAACCTACGAAGCAACTCCGCCGAGCATTCAGAACGCAAGACTTGTCGGTGCATCTTTAAAATTGTTTGTCACCAGTGTCAATTGAATGAGATTACATAAATAATTTACTATACAGCTATAGATCATATACCACCTGGAATAATGAAAATGGACAGCCTGCGGATCAATTTGGCCCCAGATCCGGAACAAAAGACTCTTGGATGCATCTTCGAAATCAATTATTCTATGTGTTGAGCAAATAATTCTGTTCAAATAATTTATCAAGAACATCTATGGTTGTACATACATTTGGTAATCTTATGCATAAATAGAATAATATTTAGTTGTTAATTGGAAAAGAAGTATTGTCAATGATATTGTACCGCATTAATTATGATTCATCAATAAACATTTACTAAAATTGATACATCGATTGTTTAATTAACATTGATTACATTCTTGTATACATCGTTCACTATCATTCATTATCAGCAACATATGTTCGTATATATCATGACACACATCATGCTCCGACTCGGAACACCTCCTCGCCTATCATGTTCTCCTGATACTTAGATCAATTCTTGGACCGAAATTGCCAAACTGGAAGTAGTAAAGCAGAGTTCTGTAATACCGGCCCTGAAAATGAACAGCAAATTCGGACCAAAAACGCAAAAGTATCAGGAGAACATAACAGGCAAGGAGGTGTTCGGAATCATTAGAATATCACATGCTTGCATGCATGCATACATGCCTCATCATTTGCATTGTACACGGTATCATACATGGTTGCATACATCATCACATGCATGCTTATCATCGAGCTCTGTCTCGGAACACCTCCTCGCCTGTCACGCTCTCCTGATACCAAAATCAATTTTGGACCAAATTCGGCGAACTGGAAATGGCAACGCAGATTCCTGCAATACCGGCCCTAAAAATGAAGAGCCAAGTTTGGCTTGAAAACGGAAAAGTATCAAGAGAACATGACAGACGAGGAGGTGTTCCGAACCATCGCGACATCACATGCTTGCAACCCTTATCATATGCATGTAAACATTATAACATCATTATGACAGGCGTGAAGGTGTTCAGAATCGGAGCTCGGTGTCGTGATGTGTTGCTGATGAAAGAAGTCAATGAGTAAAGGGTGAAGGGATATAATCAACGTTGAACAAAAAATCAATTTGAAAATTGCAATTTGTTTATTGATGAAATATCCTCTCTCATATAGGTAGAATACATATCAATTCCAGTATGATTCACAAGATGTCTGTATACTTTGATGTCGCAATTTTATTTCAGTAATTTTGATAAATACTAGGCATAAGAACATGATGAATTCTTCATATGTAATCAATTATCCGATATACATGCAGTAATAATTTTCAAATTGAAAACTATTAGACGTAGAACCATTCTCCAATGGAGATGAGAAGATGCTCGTTAGTGTGGTGCGATGTTATTATTTTGGCACTGGTTCCGCTTGACGAAACCGTGCGGCTGCCGACTCCGTGGGTAGTTACCCAAATGTCCTGAGATCCCTGCAAAAAAATTGAGATATGTATGTATTTCAATTTACTCGACGGGTTCGTGGTTCTAAGTTTGAAATAAGGTGGAAACTAGTCACGTGGATGTTTTTAAAAATTTATCAGTTTTTTCTCAAAATTTTTAAGAATATGTTGCTTTGCGTTTTATTCTTATGGTATTCTTACGAGCAATTTCACTCCGCCTCAAACGTGTAGAAACGACGTTCGAGTGCGAAATAGCATTTCATCCCCAAAACTGAAAGCTCACCGTATACAGCAGCTGCTTGGATGTATTGTGCTTACAGTGTTACGTATTCCATCCCATGCTTCCTTCTCTTTGAGCTCTCTTTCCTTCAGGAGTGAACGACTCTGCAAGTCGATTGTCTGTATCAGGATATAAGGTAGTTCAAAAGTAGGAATAAGAGAAAGAGTGAAGAGAGAAATAAAGAGAGAAAAGGGGGATATACCCGGTTAGCGGTGGTCCCCGGGGAGCAGTGGCATATCCTTTATTTCTGGGGTCTACTTGCATAACGCGTACACCTGGGAAATATCGCGAAAAGCGAACTCTCGGTACAGTGCATGGAACCTTCTGATGCAGGAACCCAATCCACCCCTAGTGTTAGTCAATTACACCCTGCACCACCTTTGCGTACAGCGCAATGCGAAGTAGACATACAGTGCAAACTACCCCTCAAAGCTTAGGGAACTTCCGAGGCTACCAATTTCCACTGCGTAATCACTAACCAGCATTCTCATGTCCATCACACGCACAATTTTCCTACCATCAGAATCTCCTAGTTATCATAATGTTATCAGAGATCTCTGAGTGGGTTTCGCATACTTTCGATGATTAACTTTGAGTTGGATGTATCGGATTGATTTACGATCGTTAGGTTCGACGATAAACTTTTACCTTCTTATATGTGTTTTGAGCAATGTTTGTTTTAACGGGTGGTATAACTTGTTTACAAAATTACTGGAACCTCTGGTTAATGTGAATTATGTACAGCTCCGAGCTTGCAGGATCAATAGACTCTTGACACGGTAAATATAATTGGCGCGAGACTCTACCGAGTCTCTTGATTATTGAATCACGCATATACATGCATGTCGTTACATGTACAAATATACACGTGCATAGTATAGCGTAATACATAAACTATTGAAAATGCACAGTAATCCATTTCTCGTGGGAATCGTAAATCGTAAGTCTGAAGGAGCTTACGGCCGTTAACTTTATCAGGCGCGGGGGAAGGGGATAAGAATTAATTTATGCACTACCAGCACCACCCACCCGTGTTTGCGTTTCTCCTCTGGTGTTGTAGGTACAAGCCTGAAGGCGTTCAATTAACGGTGACCTTCTTCAATGGTCAGCGGCAAAAGCAAAATTAGTATGAAGAGAAGATAGCGGTCAGTAGCAACCCCGCTATCTTCTACGGATGAACCGCGCGTCACGTGTTTCATTGCTTACGCAGTTCAGCCATACCTATGCGGATTTAATTTCGTCTGTTACTACTCACGCTCTAATTAAAGCGAATATATGCATGTATATGTATGTGCACTAAAACCAATGGTGAATTTAACCGCATCCAAACACCGAAATACATCACGAACGAATTAAACTTCGTGAGGTACTAATTACCGTGCGGCTCAATATACAATTATAATCGCCTATACGTTATGTATAACGTACATATACCTACCTTCATCTACGGTCATGTACCGATACGCATGTATATATAATCCGTGCGAAAATTTAAACCGCATAAGTAACGTCATCTGCAAATATATTACTGATCATAATCGGTATTATATAATATCGGTTAATTTATTGGAGTAATCACTCTCGGGAACGCTGTTCGGACCTCATATTGCGTATAAGCTTCAAACCTGAATCATTTATTTTTTTTATTCCTTTCATCGCAGAATATCGCTAACTCCAGAAACAGATTCATAAGCTCAATGTAGACCGTCTCTATTTTATATAGCGCAATAACGAATTAGAGCAACGAGTTCTGGCTGCAGTAGTTGCCAAATTAATTTATATACGCGGTAAATATACTATTTAGCTGAAATGAAAACTCATAAGTTATTTACATCTCGTGCTTGCGGCGCGAGAACAAGGTAAATATGATTATAGGTGTGTGCATGTAATCAAGACGCATCTGATGTCTTTAAACTCTTTCGTCCGACTTGACTAATCGTCAGAATACCTATAGTACTAGTTGTAAGCTCAAGTTTTATAATTAAACTAAAAGTCAAAACGATCAATTTTTACGTTTGGGACTGTAGGTCGCACTTAACGATAGTTCTCAAGTCGAAGAGACAGAAGTGAAACAGGATTTATTGTAGAGGGTCGTTTGCGAGGATTAATAATACGAAAGATAGATAAACTCACATGCGTTATTTCTGTGAATTTCAAAATGCAATTAACAGTGTCTAGGAAGTGATCAACGTTACTCAAGGGACAAGTTATGCCAGTAGACTTCACTAATTATCGGTTACTAAACTTGTTGCTGTTCAGAAACTAATTAGACCAATTATATACATTCATTACGTGCATACATATTGCGCACTATATAGTAATTAAGAAATTTCCTGCACCGTCCATTGTGGTATTGTACAGCTGGGATTTTGGTTGTCGAATAGAAATCCGGCAATTTATTGTCTCTTATCTGTTTTTCGTATGCAATTTAACAAGTGGCTTGTACACTCACCTTTGCGAAGTACGTAACTTCAGTAAGTAAAGTCGAAATAAATAGAATTGTTCCACACAAGAAAACCGCCGCATTATTAGGTTTGATTCAGGTACGGATGTTTCGACAAAAAAAAACAGACTTCTTCAAATTCATAGAATATTGCAGTTATTAGCTTCATCAGTTCGGATGAAAATTTTCTTACTCGAAGAATCTTGGAGCTTCTGACAACAAAATACGCGAAGACAGTATACGTTTTTGTTTTACGTAACTCTTTTTTATAAATGTAAATTCGTTCGCTCGTCGTGTGTGACTGCGGGTATCGCAGTCTTTTGGACCCGCGATAGTTGGGTTAGTCCAGAGGACATGGGACCCAAAGAGTCACGAGGGTCTCATATAGTCAAACCACGTTTCGTTAAACAACGAGTCGCCACGGTCTGGGATTTTGGGATTCCGGATAATCAGATTCGGAATTTAGGGTTACGCGACTCTAACGTGTATGGGAAGCGGGGAAGAATCGTCCACAGTTTCAACCGTAAATGGACCGCCACCGCCGACTGACCGCATCATTCGATTCCTTATACGGTCGCCAGCAAAACCGCATAGACGTATATATACGGAATGGTCCTCCAGGTGACCTTGGATGATCAACTTCCATTACCAGCGTTTTATTACACGTACTGTGAAATTTTGCGGAAGACCAGTTTTCAGCCCGAAAATCGGAAGAATCACTTCTAGAGTTCTTAGTTATTTTTTTGATGAAAAATCTAAACTCACCCGCATCATTTGTACGATGAGTTTCCGTTGTACTGTGAGCTCAGAAATACGAATCAGTCAAGAAAATTTCGCTAAAAAAGATTGAGTTACTACCCTTTTTTCCCTTCAAAATTAAAAAAAAAATTGTTTAGTACTTGTAATTTCATATTTCACGTATAATTTAACCGCGTGGATGAATCTTGACGGTTAATTGTTTCGAATCTTGTATGCAAAAGTGTGTTATTCAAGGAATAACGAAAAATATAATTCGTTACGTGATACCTCGTTGCGTATAACTTACGGTAAGCTTAGCAAAACGTGACACCAGATTCTGCAGGTTTGAAGATCTGTTCGGGTGAGGGATGAACGCAGCTGGACGGGCTTCGCCCCTCCATAGGACTTGGTTAACCGCAGTTGGAAACTTACTACGACTAAGCAGCGAAATGTCATTCGTTATCCTGAAGTTCTGGGTAATGACTGGGCTCCGCTCACCGAATAGGCTGATGCTGCGCGTGTTAATTTCACGAAATAATATAATGATTTATTGTCCTTATCTTACTTACCTTCGAAGTCAGGTGTGATGTAAGGTAGAGCGATTTGACAATATTGAAATAATTACTCAAATACCACATTTTTATAAGGTTTAATTCTCTCGTAATTTATTTCTATTCACAGTCAATAAATTAACAATCATCATCGTCATTATAATCTTAACGTCGTCATCATCATTATTAGGAAATTAAAAAGTAACCAATCAATGAAAAATTAAATAACCACTAACCCTTCGTGTATTACCATAATCAATAAATACAAAACAATTCGTTTTTCACTCATGTTTTCTTTCTCCTTATTATTCAACTCTTTTATAAAAAGTTTAGTGACACACGGCGAATCGCATAGTTACAGGGCGAAGTCACTAAATTTTTATTTACAATAATATTATTACTCTCTTAATAAATGGACTAGACCACTAATTCAATGAAATGTTAGTTGAGTATAATTCGCAATTCTTTTATTTTTTCAATCATTTTTTTTTTCATCGTCATACTCTGCAAATAGAAACAGACTTGTAGCCTCTGTAGGAATTAGATTTAATTTTTTATTTCGTTACTATTATAATAATCATAATAATAAACATCATCATTATATTTTCATCATTTATTATATTCACCTAATAAATTACAACTATTAATTATTTATTTATATTCATTTATTCAATTATTCTACGGAAAATTATAAATTTATACATTGAATGCTGAGTATCTTTTTGTAACTTTTTTTCCTTTTGTTTTCTATTTTATGATTTTCCTTGCATTCCATCTGAACTAATTAAATCACTGTCGTGTCTATTTCAATTTCATGAACAATTGTCGTTTATACTTAACACTTTACCTCATTTCTTCGCCCTCGCTCATTTCTATTTATTTATTCATTTATTCGTTCTCCACTTTATCCTCATCTATATTTTTCTTCTTTACACGTAACCATAATAATTATATGAACAACTCGTTGGAACGGATAATCTACAGCAATTGCGCGGTAGCAAAGATTCAGTAAAGTTGAAAAAATTTTCTGCAGTCTGTTGCAATCGCACAACTTCGTCAACATTGTTTCTCTTTTTATTTTGTTCTGTAAGCTTATTTATTGAATTTTGTTTGATCTTCTCCACTCAAAAAACAACCCTCTCTCCTTCACCCCGAAATTCATTACCTGAACATAGTAGGACACCAAAACCACTTTTCATGGAAATTACTGATGAGCCAAGGTAGACAGTTGTAATTATTCGCGAGCGAAATAGTCAAGGCCGCGAATTCTGACATATCAAAAAATTTCTAGTTTGAGAAAAATGACGTTTGTGAAGAGAAAAAAGGGGGGGCGGGGACAACAAAGATTATTGTATAAATATCAACACATGGGCTTTTTACCAGTTAATCTTTTTTGTTTTGCATATGATTATTATCGGTAAATATAATTAAAAAGTTCTGGCAGTGTGATTGGTCTAGATGATCAGTAAGAATTGTTCTACAAAAATTTAACAATATACATATATCACCTTGTCACACTATTCGTCGATGGTTCTATGAAATAATAGATCACATCGCAAGCAGTCTATGGCTATAAACAAATTTATCAACAAATAATCAGCAAGCAAATAAATAAATATTCAATATCAAATGGTTCGATGCAAATTTCGGAGATTATTAAGAAACGGAGGTGATGATCGTGTGACAAAGTTTTCAGCGAGCATGAGATGTTACTAATTTTATTTATTATGATTATGATATATATATGTACATATATATCTTTATATGTATAGTTTTTTTATTCATTTCTCTTCATTTGAATTGAAAGTTTTAACATGCAACCTACTTATGAATTAATTTATTATACATAACGTTCATTGCTTTGAAATCTTATAGCACCGGAGTTTTCTGATCACCGCGTGCTCATCGTTGAATAATAATCAAATAATTATGTGGAAAACGTTGATGATAATGATGACAATATAACAGAAATGATAGTAATAATAGTAATAATATTTTCTTTAATAATAATAATAATAATGGTGATAATCATAACACGATATAATTTTCATATACCTGATAGAGTACGTGATTTGCGTTATATGATTCAATAATCAAAAAAGTAATATCGGCGATAATAATATGAAAAATAATATGATACAATGTGCGAATTTTGGATCTTTATATCATTATCTATCATTTACACTATACAAAGATGTACATATGATCCAACATCGCTTTTAATTAAATCATTCAAGGTTTTTTTTTGTTTTTGTAATATAATAAATATATCTCATCGTCTCAAGTTTTGGCAAGGGTCTCGTATATTATGTAAGATCGATAAAAAACAATTTCATTTATTCATTTACTCATTTATTTATTTAATCATTTGTTATTTCTATGATTTTTATTTTTATTATTATTATTATTGGTATTAATATCATTATTATTATTATTGTTGTTATTATTTTTTTTTCTTTTAATTTCTAAAATAACGTAATATATTTATATTTACAGGTAGTATTTCATAACTATGGACACTGCGGCAGTAGTTATAGATAGGTATATTATTCATATGTTTGTATATAATATCATATGCGGTAGTATGCAGTTTTATAAATTTGTTTTTCGGTATTTTCTTTAAATTTTTCCGCGACTTCATACCTACTAATTTATATACGAACAGATCATATTGTTATTTATGTAATACTAATTAATATTAAGGTGTGTATGAATATTCATCTACCTATATATTCATTTAGCGTATCTTCTTCTTCTTTTATTTGTTTAAATATTTTATCTTACTTTTTTATTTATTTTCATTTGGTGGGGATTGTCGGTCGTTGATTACCATGTATAAATGACTTGAGACTTTCTTATTCCTTTTTTACTCTTCTTTTACACCATTACCACCCTTCACTCAATCGATAAATCAAGGAACGAAATTATCATAAAAATTATTGCATACGGCTGATTTAAAGAATTCAGTGAAATCACAGAGAAAAATTAATGGAGAGTATCCAACTTTTTCACCCCTGTAGCTAATCAAAATAATCACCTAGGTAATTTTATGAGTTCGAGGAAAAAATATCAAGTCCAAGGAATGAATACAAGAAAGAAAAAAAATTTACGCAGGGGAGAAGTAATCAGGCCATTAATCAAATAATTTGCCCGTTCACCCCTCGTTAGTAGAAACAGCTGACAGAAGATTGATTTAAAATTCTTCGTCCTTCAAATTCTTTGTTCTGATATTCTCTCAATAATGTTTATTATCGCGGCCAGCATAATTTTGGGTTGCAGCTTAGATTTCTATTTGCTATCTCTGTGTAATTGTTACGTACGCCGATTTTTGTTTCATAATTATCACGTACGTGATTAAGAAATTAATTATTGGTATGTTTTCAATCTTTTTTTTTTAATGTTTTGTTTTGTCGAATTGTAATACTCAAAATACGGCATGACAGCAAAGCGAAGCGCTACCAATAAATTTCCGAAGCTCCGGATGTACGAAGATATTTAACAATTGATAAGTTTGTGTGGGGGAAAAAAATTAATGAAATGTCAATTAACTTGAGGAAAAAAAAATTCTCTACAATTCAGTGGTACCCGGGATCACTAGGCTGATTTTTACACCCGGAACCCTGAGAGGTTGGAGATCCGCGGTTAAAGTTGCCGAACGTTTTCGTAGGGGATTCATTTGCGGCAGCTGCTACCAGGGCCTTGTCTCTGGGCGGTGGAGCGGAACTTAAACTGGATGAACTTACCCCTGAATCGCTAGATTTCTCGCTGAGGCAACCACGTTGTCCAAGATTCGCTGAAGCGTTGCCACTTTCGCATCCAAGGCCGAGATCTGAACTACCCCCAACGACGTATTTTACCATGCTCAACTTGTGGGTACCTTCGCAGGAGTCTTCGATCACTACGGTCTCCCCGAAATTTGGACAGTTTCGTTTTCCTATGAATCTTACGTTGCCACCTCTGAGCATTGGTTTCTCGAATTGACTTCCGTGAGAATCTTTTGGACATCCCGATCCCCCGCTCATACCAGATATAGGAATATTCGGGAGAAAGTCATCTTTGACCTCCTGCAGCAGCGGATTATCTCCGATTTTTACCTGGCCACCGGAGCTACTCAGGTCCAGGTTATTCTCACGGGATAGTTTCTTGCTGTCTGGACTGCCCGTGCCTCCTCGACGGGTTGAGTTCTTGTGTGCGTCGTAGCATCCGGAATCCCTAGGGAACTGCCGTCTGCTGAACGGAGAGCAATGCCCCGATGTCTGACCTGAAGTTAACGCTAGCCGCGTTACTTCGTCTCCTTCAGAACTCGAAGCTAAGTCGCCTTCACTCCCGGCTTATGAAAAGTATTGGAAGGAAAAAATAAAAATAAATAATGTAAACGAATAAAACATTGAAACTCGTGGGCCCCGAAATTATTTAGTTCCAGAAACTAGCTAGACGGAATTATTGTAATCATGCGTTTAAAACTTACAATGAAGATCATGAAGTAGCTGGACAGCGGTGAGAATTTTGGCGCGATGCTCTGGTTGCTGTATTCCAAGGTAATCAAGATCCGCCGGTTCGAGTTCCCTGAAGAGTTCCAAGTCTTCGTAGCCGTTTAGTACGAAGACAGATATGTGTTCCTAGGGGAAAATAAAAAAAAAAAATAACGTTACATTTTTTTATCCTAGGGTAACAAACTACATACGTATATCGGTCACTCGGGTTAAAACAGTTTTGCGTAAATTATACCTGCAGATTCATTCTCTGCAGCAATTCTTCAACAGATCCAGGTTTCTGCCTGTACCTGTGCCCCCATTTTCCCCGTTCCGGTTCACCCCGGCGTTGAACTCTTTCGTTTAAAATTTCAACGTTGATAAATTTAAAATGTCCTAATCGATTGTGTACAACTCCTCGCCACAGACCGCTCGTGTTCATTTGTACCACGTCGATCACGTCCCCTTTCTAAAAAAGAAGAATCAAAAAGTATTGGCAAATTTCAGAGGCTACGCTTCAAACTTGACCTTCTTGGGAGGTTGCTAGGGTAGTAACGATTATTTTCTTTTGCATTTTCGTCTGTTAGATTAACGATCCAACAACTATGCAGGTTTCCGATTTCTTTTTCTTTTGCAAAATTCGGAACTTGAACGACTGAAATTATTAGTTTCGATGCTGTACAAGTGACACGATGTTTTCACGAACCATAATATGTCAGTGTAAAAAAACGAAGATGCAGAAGAAAGTCAGCTTTCCTACCCCATCGACCTCCTCAAAGAACTCGTTCAACACACCTTGAACTTTAAAGCGTCTTTATCGTAGGGACTCGGCGTGTAGTCGACTAGAGCCCTCGCTCTGCAGAGTACGGGGCCGATTGAAGAAGGACTGACGGCGTCCCTTTCCTCGCAAGAAATAGAACTGTGATTGCTTCCCGCTCTGACGAGAGCTTGCGTGCTGGATCCGCTGCCGCTCGGGAGACTTTCGACGCTGCTAGCACTGCACGGAAATGCCTCTGAAGAAGCCCTGTCCTGACGAAGTCTCGATATTTTTCTCTGAACGTCGTGCCTGAGATTTCTCGCACGCCCCGCTATCCCCGCCCTCGCATCACCTTCGAGAAGGGCGCTCGCTTCGGACTATAAAAAAATTTCCCCACCAATGAATGAATGAACGAACGGATCAATTTATTCGTGATCAAGGGGGTTAGGCTATACGACCAATGGAAAAATTTATAGGAGTTTACGTTGTTCGCACGGTTCGCGATACACAGCTCGTCATAGAATGGAGATAAAAATTGCAGTTCGAATACACCCGAGCAATTTTTTTATAATTATCAGTCTGCAACTTAGGATCAGGACCAAACCTTCGTTAGGTGATTGGAGAGACACATACAAAAAAAAATACCGTGGAATACCGTGTGGATTGTATTGGTGTACTGTCTGGAATTTGATATTTGTAAAAGTGTTCGAAAAATGAAGTATAAGCTCAAGATCCAACGTCAAAATATCTAAATCATATTCCAGCAAAACGATCATGCGAGGCAAATTAAAAAATAAAGAACAAAAAAAAGAAACCCATGGAAACGTTCACCTTCGGTATTTCCTCTCGGCTCTCTGTCCTACGAAGAAATGTTCGTATTGCAAGCATACGGGATGAAAATTGTGAAAATTAAAATACTTTCAAACGATTCGAAAACGATAAGGATAGAGAAAGAGAGAAGAGCGAAGTGTATAATTCTACATATACCTATAACAGCAGAGAAGCCAACACTGTGTAAATATGTGGATAACATACAGTAAAAAAATATTTGAAAAAATTTTAAACAAATCACGTACTGTATGTACAGCGGCCAAATGTTGACTTTCAATCTCTTCTTGATCCTCGTAGTCGCTGCTTTGGCTCGGGGAAATTCCCTCCTCTCCGCTACTCCGACTCTACAATTAATACCCGAAAGGTTCTAATTTTGAAACATCCACTTCAAACTACGAATTTAACTTCGTGTTATATTTATAAGTATGTATATTAATAATAAGATAACGCAGGGATGAAAATATACCAAACCATAACCAAGATTATACGTCGCACGTGCACCATTAACAGCTAATATAATATGAGAGTATGTATGTCTTGTACATAAATATGGTATATCATGTAATCTTATATGCATATAAGATATGTTAATATTTCAAGGTCTATTTTTTTGATTCCAAGCGTCTCACCCCAAATTTCATTGCTCTTTTACAAGGATAAAATTCAAATGTATTCGTCGAAATTTCAGCGGTACAAAAAATATTTTTGGAGGTCACAAAGTTTCTTTTTTTTTTTATTCAAATTTTGAAAAGACAAACCTTTCAACACAAATATTGAGAATCGGTAAAATCAAAATCAAAAACAATATGCATTCTCAAAATTTTTGTACGAAGAAAAAAGAGATCAGGTTGAAGGAAAATACATTTCTCATCACCTCGAATGGCGTGTATAATATTTTCCGTCCAGCTGAAATCTACTTTTTTTTTGTAACCCGGTATTGATGTCGCAAGGTGAGCTTTGAAATTAAAAAAATATCCTTAGAAATCACTACCCCAATGTTTATGAGTATGATAAAATATGGATAAGCGTTAAATAGAATTAAAAAAAAAAAAAATATGTATCTGTTGAGAAAGAACAAATTTAGGTCTTTAAATAATTTCGCATAATATTTGACGATTCAGCTTAAAATCTATGTAGGCAGCAATTTTGTTGTTAGTGAGTAGCTATATGGGCATGTATTATAAAAATTAGTATGTACTGTATCTGCACCGGTGAACGCGGAATTTTTGCAATATCTACGAACGTTATATCAGTTACTGTCGTCTGGCGAGAGCTCGCATGTGGCTGCAGGGAGTAAAAAATTTATTCAAACGAAATAAAGTGAACTGAAGGAACGAGAAAGTTAGAAAATTTTTCAGTCTCAATTTAATAAACATTTTTTTCATCCATTCCGTTATTGGAGTGATTCTTAAAACGTGCATGATAAATTGGCGAGGAGAAAAATAAAAAAGAAAATAAAACAACAAAAAAGAAAATTAAATTGAAACCGTCACCAGGGTTTAAATTTTTAGAAGGAAAATCTCACCGTTCACGAGTGGTGTCATGGGTGTTGAGTACATGCATGAGGTATGGTATGGGTATTAGAACCGGTTCAAAAAAATTGCCTGAACATAAGATTTAGATGCTCACGAAGGTCGTAAAACCTCATACGAAGACAAAATAACTTTTGCAAAAGATTAGGATTGAAAATACTTTTTTCACTACGACCCGTAAGGAATTGAAACGTCGAATTTTGTGAAGAAGCATAATTCATCAACCCATTAACAAAGTACTCAAATCTGAATGAATAAAAAAATGTAAAATGTTAGCATAATTTTTTGAACGGTTCCAACGGGTATGGTATTTGAGTTAGTATGGATGAGCAGAAGCGAGCGTTGTCTAAATCTAAACAAATACGAACATATCCGTGTAAGTGGCGTTTTGGGTTTCGCATGGTTCGCAGGGGTTGCAGTGCGGGATGCGGTGACTGTCGAAGTGCGTTGGTGGTGGTGGTGGTTGCGGGTTCGCGTTCAATGGGGTAGTCGCGTCGTCTCCTACTACCCCCTGCCGGACGTTGTTCGCTCCTGCTTGTGCTTGTGTCCGCCGATATGGTCGACAATCTCGAGCTGACACTCTGCATTCCGAAATGAAATAAGTCACGAGTTGCGGATACAGCTTTAGCTTTACCGATGACCGAAACCGCCGAACTGTCATAGCGCTAATCGCGATTCGAAGAAAAGATGAGAAAAAAAAGAAAAGAAAACAGAAGATCATCTCGCGGTCACGACACCGATGACGGTAGAAATAAATTGAAAGAAACGATACAGAGAGAAACCGAAAAAAGGGACTAGAAATAGTTTAAGTAGCAAGGTATCTTTCGGGTTATATTACATATACCAACGTCTACCAGACTTGACTTGAGAAAATGCTTCGCGTGACATTCGAGAGAGAATTCCAAAAGAGCTTGAGTGCGGTATTTGCAGAAGGCGTCCATGCGCTGTTTATCCGGTGTATGTGGAATGTACGGGCGAACGAAAAAGGAAAAAAAATAGAAGAGATGGATGAAAAGAGCGAAAAAGAGAGAGAGAGAGTGCGAGAGAGAGTGAGTTCGAAAGGCACTAGAAGTTACTTTCTAACTTCCCTACAAATATATACGTATGTATGTGTAGGTAGGTTTGCAGCGACTCCGTTCTATTACCGAGAATGAGCGCGTCATTTGAAAAAGGAGGAGGTATGTAGGTGAGGTGAGGCGAGGCTAGAAAGAAGTTGGTCTTTCGTCTTTTTCGTTTTCAGTTCAGCTGCAGGGATGAATTGACGTTTGGAACGACGTATCGTCGTCGCGTACGTACTATAACTGCGTACATAGACGCGGAATTTCAAAGTTCGGAAGTTGAAATCCCGGGGATATAATGTGTGATGGAGGTGGCGATAAAGAAAGTTTGATTGGATCGACTGACCTGTACATCGCTACTGGCGTAGTCACCGCTCTCCCTAGAGGCTCGGGAATGCGTTAGGGGTATTATGGTTGGTGGATTGTTGTGACCCTGCGGAAGTATGAGACCCCGCATCGTCGACATACCCGTTTTACGGGAACGATCCCGCGGGAGGCTGATGTCACCCGCGGTACGGAGAGAGATAACACCCTCTCCTCTGTTCTCCGGACGCAGATTTAGTGTGAAACAAACCCTGAAAATACTCAGGTTAACAACGAATAAAAAAACTGCAAAAATTCTCAATCATCGTGGATATTCTCATTTCGATCCCACCTTCCATTTTGAATCGTCGCAGTTGGGACTGGTCCGCCAGTTGCTCCCATAAGAAAGTCTTCGGGGTCGGATTCGTAAGGAGGTTCATCGTACCAATGATGACCCGGGGGTCCCGGAGGTCCACCTGGACCGGGTCCGGTGCCTCCTCCTGGAGGTCCTCCAGCGCCTCCGCATCTCGCGTCTTCGTCGTACATGTAGGTGTCGTCTGGAAGCGGTAAATTAGCGTCTAGATGCTTCGAAATGGGTATATACCGTACGGGGATGTAGAATTCGCTTAGTTCTTTGCGTTCATTAGTACCAGACGAGTGATCTCAATGGTATAGTTCGGGGCTGGTGGCATTATATACCTATACAAGAACTACGAAGTATACAAACTATGTAGTTATGTACATATACCGGTATATCCTTTACTCCTTAAACACTTGAACGGGTTTAGCGTGTAACTGTTCAAGTTTCGCATAACCATGAACTGCTGGCAGACTTGCCGGAGGTGAAATTCTCCTTGCTTTAAATAGTTCTATTTACCATTTACTATATGCACGTACAGTAGTGGTGGGTGCAGTGCAGCTGCAGGCTAAGTAAAATAAAGCTGTCCCTTTAGTTTCGCCGATGTATTACATATTCCCATACATACATACATACATACATACATACATACATACATACACATTCACACACAAGGTAGGTGCGCGTATAACGGTCACCCAGAGTCTGCAGTATAATACGGGGGTGACGCCACCGCGGACGCCCTTTGCACGTCGGGTGTTTACGATAACGAGATTACGAGCATACGAGAGGCTTCGTTTCGCTCGAACTTGTGCACCATGTCTCAGCGTCGCACAATCATCGAGCAAATAAATCCTCTCACCGTAAAGATAAATCGACAACATAAACGCAGTAAGCCAGCTATCCTCTCTCTTTATTCGCGCTATATCAACATGTATGTATGTATAATAACTACCCTTAGTCACATTTGCCACGTATCACGGGGGTACTCCGGATTTCGTTATTTTTTTCAGTGACTCTATAGTTTTAGTTTAAAATCGCGAGGCTGTCGGAACAAAAGCAGAACGATCGAGCAAAAACAAGAGCTGAGAATTTGTCCTGATAGTAACTGACACAGGAAATTAGCAAGAGCAGATTTTCAAAGCAAGCACTTCCAAAGTTGGCGCGTTGTGTTCAACTAATAAGCCGCGACCGGGGTGCGTCACTCACCGAGTCTTTCACCCCAGAAAATCGATTCGTTAACGATGCATGACTACGTTGAGTGTAATGAAAAAAATTAGACGTACTTCTCTACACCTCTTCTACGTTTCCTTCATTTTTATTAATTTTCTCGAAATTGAAATTGGGATCGAAATAAGCTAGAATTTTAACCACGTATTATTCTTTTATATACGCTATGCTCCGTTCTCCTGATTGAACCGACGAGGCATCAGGATAGCTGAGAGAGTCGGAGGCTCGAGTCAATGAAGATTCTGTGTATACTAACCTCCGGGGAGCTGACCTCGCCCATCTCGTCCGAGTTGCATTAAACCTTGCCGGATGTCCCTTAATATCTGAAACAAACCAACGGTAGTCAGAAATTACTCAACGACTAGATATTCACATCGCAGAAGATTGATTCTGCCTTTTCCAGAAAGCACACTAAAAATAAATGATTCCAATAATGTGAAACAATGGTTGTAGAATACGAATAATTTTACTCAGTTGTATAACTAGCAAAATATGTAAGGGAAAACTGTAGTTCGTAGTCGGATGTTTGAACGTTATAGTAAAGCCAGAATACCATGTAGTTTTCTAGAACTCACTCCGCGTAGGAGTAGCAACAACAACAGCAGGTTGGGTTATAGTTAGAATGGAGAAGTGCTTGGTGTAGTATCCACTAAATCCCCTTAGGACCGAACAAGGCTCTCGCGAAACGGAAGTTATAATTACACCTGCCTTAGAGAGACGAGAATCAGAACATGTACACACCTCATTGCCGGTGTAAGATGTAGAGGTTATACAAGGTCGAAATCAGAACTTTTTCAAATAGGACCGAAGATTTGCTAACAAACGCTATCTCGAGTTTTTTGTTTTTGATTTTTGCTTTGTTTTCGCGCCATTTAAAATTGAATAAACGCGATTTTAACATTGCAAAAAATCTAAAATTTTATACAAATACTCGGAGGTATACTGAGGGAATTTTCTCAAAATTTGAAAAAAAAAATTTTAGGCCACGTAAGTTTCACCTGGACGGACCGATACGTACATATACATAATATTCGTATACACATTTCTTTTTTTCCGCGATTACCTTCTTCAACTTTAGAACCACGTTTTTGATTGCTCTCCAATCGTTGTATAGAAATAATAAGAAATCGAGAGCAGTTCGCGTTGAATTAGAGAACATAAGGGATGAGATGGGATGTTGCGGGCGGGGGCGGTGGCGGGGGCGGGGGGATGAAAAACTGTGGTTGGAAAGACAATGCTCTAAGAGAAAGGAAAGTATTTTAGAAGAACGCGATTATTGAGACGAAGGCTGTATGGGCATGGCTCGAGGGATGAAATTATAAAAAAGAGAGGGAAGAAACATGGCGGCCAGACTTGAGGTTGGGGAGAGAAAGTCCGCCCCGGGCTTCCTGGTCGACTAGAGACTGAGTCGAGGGATGGCGAGACGCGACCAGGGGGTCGGTGTACGAAAGAGGGTTGCGACTCTAGGTGGTCGAGTCCGGAGAATGGTAAGAACGAAAGAACGGAGGTGGAAAAGGGGGGGGGGGGGGGGTGGAAGAACTTCTCTCCGTCCCTCGAGGGAACCGTAAACCTGCGGTAGAGGTGACACTAAAACTTTTACATAGGGATAGCAGCCTTTATTTCCATATTGCCTGTAGCCTCAAAGGTAAGTTCTACTCTATGTATATTCGCACGGATCTTCTAACCCAACCCCCTATCCTCCCTTTCTCTGACAACCCCATCTCAAACGCTTTCTGGTCGTAAGATATTCTCTGAGGTGCGAACGGAAAAAAAAAAAAAAGAAAAAATTGAAGAGAAATCGAACGAAAAGAGAGTATACAAAAAACGAGCAATAATAATAATAACAATAATAATAATAACAATAGTCATGATGGTGATGTATGGATGGAAAAAAAATCAGAAAGTAAGTCGTGTATTTGAAAATGAGAGAATAAAAAGTAGAAGTTCTGTAAATATAAAAAAGCTAAAGCCTGCGTCTAGCATTTTCTAGATCGTAATATACTTTTATCTGTAATATTCTTTATCTTTCTGAGTTGAGCTGAAAATTTTTCGCAATTTTTATGACAAATGCAGATATAGCACACACACACACAGTTAGTACGATAATTACCTCTGACCAGCTTTTTGCAAATGGCGAAATTTTTTTTGAAATTTATTAGACTTTTGATGCAGGGAAACGTGTACGCGATGGGAACTCCACAATACACTTCGTTTACGGGTGACGCGGACGTGCTTCAAAGTGTAAGGCAATGGGTAAATGAATGTGAGTATGAATGAAAAGACAAATCAAAAGAACGGGAATTTTTTCATCCCTTTTATATAGACGAGTGATAAGTGACGAGGGACGAAATTTATTTCTCGAAGTACGTAGTACCACGATCGCGATGGGAGGATGTGAGGAGATGAGGAGTCGTCGTTGGCGTCGCGGTGGTCGTATAAGCAGTAAAAGCACAAGTTTCTGCGAGCACTTTTGGTAAGGTCGTGGTCAGATTACCGGTCAAGACTTAGCGCGCAGCGAACATGGACGGTAGAAGATGATCCCGGATTATCCTTAAGGGTCTCCCGGGTGAAGGGTGCCGAACTTTGTGATCCGAGTACGAAACAGTCGCGAAAAATTCAACGCTATTGGCACATAGTTTGAGACACGTCGCCAAGGCAATTGACTTGTCCAGTGACTGTTGCGGAGTTTGTGCTCGAAGTATACTAAATAAATATATGTGCAAAGTATAAGTCAAATGGAAAGAAATGTACAGAAAATGAAAGTGAAGAGAAATAAAAATAAAATAAAAACACAGAGCCAATTTGTTACCGAGGATAATCCGACATGAAAAGAGATTATTTCTTTGGTTTGGAAAAAAAAAAAAAAAATACATTTCTCTTATTTCATTTTAATGGTAAAATGTAGAAAATTTAATGCTATTTTCGAGATAATATTCGGGGGTGAAATTAATTTTTATTGATGTGATTAAGGCTTAGGGTATTCTATCAAAGCTTTTTTGATATTTTTTACGCTCGATGTAACGGTGGAACTGTTTGTAATTTCATTTTACTTTATTTTATTTGATTTCAGTTTTATTTTTTTTTTCCGTTGTTGTTCCATTCAAGAGGATTATTAAAGCGAATATAGCAAAATAAACGGAGGGAAATGAAAATGGGGGTGGTATACTAACTGCTACGTTATTGGACTGAAAATGCAAAGGATATATTTGAAAGCTGAAAAGCGTGCGGGAGATTATAAACGAGGTGCAGGAGATATAAAAATATACAGAATTCGTCGGTGGATAGGTATAACAAGTTGAGCATTTCACCGATCACTATACAAATATGCCTACAATGGACATCGTATGAACATTGTATACGTATAGGTATACATATTTACTACACCTGTATATGTATGTCCGTCTACACGTGCTGCTAGAAAATGTTCAATCTAATTCTATCGCGAAATAATAACAAAAACGATCGATCAACTGCACTAATCCCAGGATTGAATTTATATCTGCAGTTCGATAAAAACGGCAGCTTAATAATATAAACATCGATGAAGTGACGGGACGTGAAACGTTTCGTTTTACCGAAAAAAAAAAGAGAAAGAAAATATAATAATAAAAACAATTTTTCCTTTTTGGTTTTTCACGAAACATTCAATTTCCAACAATGTAAAATATAATCCCCGAATAATTTAACGCAAAAATCCGGATGCTGCAGAGGCGTAGGTTTATCATTCATTCGGCTTCGCGCTTTGGAGTGTAATGGATATTCAAAAAAATTGAACTTTCGTGAAAAAACCCAAGGGCGTTGAATTTTTTAGATGTTTTATAAAATTCTCCCCGACGCACGGATTTCGGAGCTTATATATTTTCCCTTACGTTGCAACAACGAGAGCAGCAACGACAGCGGTGACAGGGGCGTGTGCTACGCGAGCTGGTGATTTTATGCGAGTTTCTTCTACGACGAGTGTCGGCTTTAAAACTTGTGGAGGATAGGTCAACGCTAAGGTGATAAAACGGAAAGATCTTGGTGCTTTACGACGTGGACGATCGCCGTCGAACGAGTTTGCAAAGTTGCAGCTCGCGATTCTTAGTGCTTAGAAAGCTCCTCGGGTCAAAAGGGTCACGGGGGTTGGGGATCGGGCCTCGGGATGGGTGAGTCGAGCAGCGACAAGGATTCAAAATTAACGATATATCAACCGTAGGCGTTGCAGCGCAGGGTTGGAATTGGGTAGGTAGGTAGGTAGGTAGGTATAGGTAGTATCTCTGTGATCCAATATCTCTGGAACAATAAACTGTCTAGCTGCTAGCAGAGCATGCCGTAAATCTCCGCTACGACTATGCTATCTATGGATTATTCTTTTCCTCCTTTCCATAATACATCAAGCAAATCCATTCCTCGAAGGAGTCGGCAGAGGATCTGTATATAACGCATATCCATGTGTTGTATATATAGACTTTACATCCCGATGGAATTCAACGTCATATATCGGAAACAGAAATGAAAAACTGGACAAATGAAAGTCAAAAATGCAACAGGGATCGTAGGATCAATTAAACAAACCTTTTATCAACCGGAGTCCTTTATCAAGTGCTTTAAAATCCTACCAGCCACCCGATTACGACAAAAGAAAATATCATCTCTTATTCCAAGAAACTCTTCCTTTATAAATTTCTCACAAGTTTTGCCGGCAGGAGGTACATACAAGTTCGAGCTCACGCGGTGATTGAACTTGTATGGAATAAGGAAAGAAAAAAAAAAGAAAAGAAAAATGCACATAATAATATGTATAATGTGTAGATAATCCCTCGACGAGAAACTAATTTGCATACATACGGCGATCATCAGAGCTGTTCATGGGAGACCGCGAATCCAGATTCGCCGCTTGCTTGTTATTATGTAGAACAGCTCTTCCGATCGGTAGCGAGTGATATCGACGTAAATAAAATGTTCGTCATGCGCCAAGATTCTCTTGCACGTTGCTAAATCCCTCTGGGTAATTTTAAAATAAGCATCGGAATTTTTTATTGCATAAAATGACGTGAAAAAATGGCAACAAAAGACTTGATTCGCCTGTTTAAAACGTAATTTTTTTTTAAAAACATTACATAGATATAAGATTTACTTCTACGTTATATAAGCTGCGCTTAACCCCTTAACTGGTGAATTATAATTTTCTAGATTTATTTTCAGGTCAACAAAGTGAGGGGGTGTCTTTTTTTTTTCTGTTCCAGAGATCAAGAGGGTGAACGCGCAAAATTTGTTTCCTGCAGTCTGTTTATATATATATACACAGTTGGGACTGGAAACAAATTTTGCGCTTTTTCAGTGTATATATGTATGTATACACTAAACTTTTACAGGGTGGAATTGCGACCGGCGCGATTAATTATTCGACGATTACTCTAAACGTGAAAAAATTAATCTAGAAAATTAGGGGGAAAAGTGAAAGATACTTGCACAGGATATACGATAGGGGTAAAGCATTCATTTTCACTCACCTCCTCGTGTTCTTTGTGAAATCTTTCCTTTTTTCTTAACGCCTCCTGCACCTTGAGCTGCAAGATTAAAAAGACACGATTAATTTCATTCTGTTAAATTCTCAACGTTGTAATCACGCGGTATACGGGTAATTCGCGCGGTTATCAATGAATCAACCGAATGATGAAAATTCAATTTATCTTCTGACGAAAGACTATGCAAATTCATCATTATTCCATGGTTATCGATATGTATTCGATTTATACTAATTGTTGAACGGATACTCTCTAGGGCATATTAGGAAATGGCAATATTTACACGCATGCGAATTGAATGGGGTTGAAATATTAATTACAACCCAAATTTGTAAGCATACAAGACGCAATATCTGCAGGATTCCGTGTGCACTATTCTCTTCCGTAAGGTTAATTCATCCCTTCGCCTGGCATTAATACAAAAGCGTTTCAATTATGATCTCCACGGGTTAAACGGAGCACTTGGTTGCACGTCGGTCGTTTCATCTACTCGTCACGCGAGAACTACAAGGGAGAGAGTTTTGGCTGGCCGTTGAGCTGCCAACGGTTAATAACTCATTGCCGTAATGCAGGTAGCTCAGTTTAGTTCATTCGAGCGGTACTACCGGAGTTCCGCAACCGTGTTAACTTTCACGTTCGCGTTCGCGTTAGTCTGACAAAGAACAGCGATGATGAGGTAAAAAGTAAATTCAATTTGTTACTTGGCTTATCTACTGCAAGAAACGTTGTACATACACATACCTACATATATATTATATATATATAATGCGGGAAAGAATGAAAGAGAATGACGAAGCTCTCTGTCAGGTGCTATAGGGATGGGGGAATTTTTCAAGAGCGAGAGCGCCGAAAGTATGGAGATCCCCGTGACGTTATAGCGAAGGGAAAGGGAGAGGTGGTGCCGAGTTGGGAAGTAAAAGGAAAATTTATGGTAATCGTAAAAAGTGGGGCATTATGTAACGTGATAAAGGGTCAAGCGACCAAAAAATCCGAATACGCCGCTTGAAAAAGGGCGTAAAAGGGGGCGCGTGGTGTGGGTCAGTGATAACGAGTGTACCGAAAAAAACGAAGGTATCAAGCTGATTGCATACCATCCCCGGCCCCTCCCAACGCCTCTGTGATAAATCGAGGACGTACAATTCCGATGAGCAAGTTTCAGTCGCTGCATTGCTAAAAATTCTGCAATTTCGGCGTATTTCCGTCCACTCCGTCGTTCGAAACGTGATAGTACTTTATATGGGTGAAATGATATGATTTTCAACAAAAAAAATTTTCACAACAGAGTTTTGTTTGTAAAAAAAAAAAAGAAGAAAAATTGAGAAAAAAGTAAAATTATCGCCATCGTTGATACGGCCTATATCGTGAGGGCGGAAGTATTGCTAGGACAGTCTCCCAAAGATATCGCGTTTATTGACACCTACGGCGTAAACTTTGGAAAATTATCTTATGAAAGATATGAAAGAAAAAAATAGAGTGAAAAAATTTATACAATGAGAGTTTATATCAGTCGGTAAGAGTGGGATCAGCGATTTTTTAGTGGACGTCAAAATTTTGTCAGAGGGGTCCGTGGAGGTGATTGATATTTTTATAGAGTTCAACCGAGCTCTAGAGTAAACTATTTTTCGAACAGCTGCAAAATCGGAGGCAAAGTTTATAGACGGTGGAAAGAAAGGGCTATGCAGTCCGTGTAACTACATAAAACATATAATACATGTATGTACGTACATGTACATAAGTGCGCATCGTTCGAATTTTGAAGTTAAAATGGAAAAACTTAGTTTCATTCACCCAAAAAAATGAGTGACCATATAACGTTTTAGGTAGAGAAAATAAAAAAAGAATGTACAATAACAATGAGAATGAAATTCATAGATATTACGAATGAGAATAAAAATTCAATTTAATCAGGGATTGCAGAACGAACCCTGTGAATTGTTTCTTCGAAGCTGTTCGGCTGTCCACCGTTCATCTGGAGGTACCTCAGCCTATCGTAATCTCTCGGATCGACCATGGATCGTAGAATCGTGTGCCCCATTTCCGGTCCGAGTCCAAGTCCGCTTTGTAGAACGCTGTCGGGTGTGTCAACCTTCAATCAAATGAAAGAGAAACACATTCTCAGAGATATAGCTACCGCAAAAAATTTGCCTCGACAGATAAAATGACGAAGAAAAAAAGAATCTACACATATTATATCAATGGTCACATCAAATCGCGATCATCGCACCGTGAAAAAAAAATTGCAGAGTACAGTAAAGTTTATTATTCTCGCTAGAAAAGGTTTTCGGGTTTTTTTTCTCCATTTTACTTGTTGCCATAGAGAACGAAACAAAAACATCACAAACTACAAAAAGAGCACTGCATGTTGCAGACTTTTTCAAGCGAAAAAAGTGCCTTTATCGTTGAATGAAAGGCGCATTCAGAGGGGATCGTTTATAAATACGAATAATAGAGCTCTTTTTTTGAATTTTTTATTCGGACGATACCATTGGTAGATCGTTATTCCCAGGTGTGACGTAAAAGGTTGCATATTTACTTCGGATAAAACCAAAAAGAAAAATAAATGAACAAATAAAGTTTGGACGAAATTTTATTGCGATCATAGCTACCGCGTTTTAAAATCAAGAGATAAGTTTTTGCGTGGCGATTATTTATGTCGTTAGAATTGATCGGCGAAAATAAAGAAAAAAAATACTGCTCGATATCATCAAACAAAAGAAGCATTCTACAAAGAAAATAATTGTTCAAAATTATATAAGGAATGAAGCTCATCTCGACCGTCGGGGAGATTTGAGGCGGTAATGTGCCGCGGATAAATCTCATAGTCGTGTTATGGAGGGTGCGAAAAGGCTCAGAAAAAAGGGAGAAAAAAAAGAAAACGGAAAGAAAAAAACAAGAGGAGAGGGAAAAAAACGAAAAGCTGGTTCGATGGAAAAATTCTGATCAAACGACAGCCGATGGGCATTCTATACTTAATCAAACAATGAACCGACAATTTTTCCGACGTTATTGAATGATCCAGAGAGAAATACACGCTTCCGAAGCAGTTGGAACAGCAAAAAAAAAAAAGAGAGGGAAAAGAAATAGATAAAGAAATTTTACGGAAACGCATCACTCTGAGGCAAGAATTATAAGCATATAATCCGTCGACTCTGCGAATGTCAGTCATCGAAAGTTCGAAGTATAGGTTACTACACACAGCTATCTGATTTCTAGAGCCAACTATTCCTACCGTGGATTTAAACAGTTTGTTTGCAATCTCGGTGAACACAGCCGGTCTGAATCCGCTAAACTTGAGTAATACGATGAGGAGAGGGGATCCTGGTATTATAGTTGTAACCGTGAGAATTTTGTAGAGTGGATATTCAAGCGCGAAATTTATTTCCGAGCTTTCTCTATCTAAACTATACATTCGCGGTTTATATTGTTTTAATCATACGCTCAAATCTCTGAGGAAATGAAAAATTTTTTGTTCAAACTTTAATTCATATCTTCCACATATCTGTCGATAAATCGCTCGGTTTTGTCATTTTTTTTTCTCTTCCGTTTGTGCTCTGCACACCGGTGGATGAAATCTGAAAATTTAACTGAATTTTCAAGACGGCTATAGGTAGTAACTGCTGGATGAATTCTGGCTGCTCGCGACTTAAACGATCACTTCTTCGGCGTTTGGTGTAAATCACAATAAACTTTGCCACGGACGGGATCGAGGGGGAAGGCGGATAGATAAATGGGCGAGGTGGAGTATAGATTCGAAAAAGCGGGGGTGAATAGGAGAAGGAGAAGGAGAAGGAGAAGGAGAAGGAGAAGGGGAAGGAGAAAGAGTAAGTGACGGAGAGTACGGAAGCGACGAAGGGGCGGTAGTAACATATATTTTTAAGGCTAAGCAGCTAACTGGCCACCTGGGGCAGCTTTTCCTTATAGGATCACTTTATCGCCGCTCTCACTCTCCGCCTACAACTCGATTTATCCACCCATTGTTATCCTGATCCTGATCCCATACGGGAGTATCTTTTTAGCAGTTATCTTTTTGCTCAAGTGAAGATATAATGTAACACGTACGGGCCTCATAACATCTGACAAACGCAATTAGGACACGCTATTTATTTTCTGAGAACGTTGAACCGCAGTTCACTACTTCAATGCGCATACAGCAATAATCAACGACCGGGTGAAAGGAAATCCATTCCTATACCTATACATTCATTATTCTTGTAACATCATACCTCCTCGGATCTCATTCCATTCCTGTTAGAGACAAACGAGCTGTCCAACACCGAGTATTCTATGGACGCGATAAATTCGCAGTGCATATATAATGGTGCGAATTATACAAAGGTCATTATATTTCCCAGGGATCCCAGGTAATCGCGATACACCGATCGGTGAAATGTATATTTCATTTCACTGGGTGGAAGACTGAGAGCAATTCAATAACTTTTGTTTGTTTTTAATTTTTTCAATTAATTTCTTTTTTTTATTCAGCTCTTGCACGGTATAAAGATGTTCCGAAGAATGAATTACATTTTTATGGTTTATAGCGCGTAAAAAGAAACCCTACTTATACTAACGTCACTAAGGCTCTTATTGGTAGGAGAAACGCGTGGAGATCTACCCCCATAAAAATATTTATTTTCGGGAGTCGAATTATAAAACGAGAAACTGAAGGAGTTTGTTACGTTGTATAGCGCCTCTTTTAACACCCACGTAAATTTTTTCACCGGGTTTTTCTCCATTTGCATAAGGTATGAATTAATAGTCTTCCCACGTCCGAGTTATACCTTACGCGCATATTATACAATACCGACTCAAAGGTCTGATTAAATTCGGTGAGTTTGAGTTCTTTCGATTTTATTTTCATGGAAACATGGCTTTTCAGTGTTTTCTCATCAGAGATTTTTTGAAGGCGCGTGGCGCTCGCGTCGCGTTCGCTTTGATAATGAGTGAAATTAATTTTCAGCTGAACGAGATTCATCCATTAGCAGCTAGGCCGAACCAAAGAGTATTTCCTCGTCCCGTTCCCGATATAGCAGCCATTTAGAGAACCAAAGCCGTGAAATGGCAAGGAAACAACCATACCTATACATAGGTAAATGTATATACACAATATAACCGTGGCATTTGCTTTTACCTCATCCCCACAGCCAGCAGTTCCGCTCTGTTCGGCTCCGCTCGGCCAGGGGGTGCGTTAATTGATAATTAATTCCAATTACAGCCGGGGCTTGAACCTGTTGACTGGAGAGTGACACTTACGACACTTGTAACAAATCGCTACTCCATATCGCGCGCGCGCGTGCTCGCCTGGTTCCTGTTCCACAAGGTGCAGGAACTTGGATCTTGTCCGACTGAAGAAAAAAAAAATATATAAAGAAAAAATTACATCAGTGATGAGCTGAGAAAAGCTCATTACTCTACCCATATTTTTCAATTTTTATTCTTACTTTTCACGCAAACGTAGGCCAGAGTAAAATTGAGTGTCAAACTTCCCGCAAAACATGTTGCCAGCTGCAAACATCCATATATCTACTTTGGTTTATGGTTGCTAGGGTCGTAAAAATTCTGAACTTTTCACTTAATTAGTTAATTATCCTTGCAGGATTATAGCACCGAGAGTTCTAACGGTAGTCCCAAGTTATCACCCTGCCTTAAATTTTGGTAGTCACGGAGAAAGGGTTCGCCCCTCGCACGACCTCTTTTGGACATATAATATTTTTTTAACGTACATATTTTCAGCCGGACAATTCATAGTAGCAAAATTAAAGAGAAGGTTTGGGATTTTCAGGTCTCGTAAAAACGGTTCCGCATGGACGTCAGTATAGGTCCGTGCTGCGTACACCTGATCTCAATAAACTACTTAAGCTCTAGAAGTGAATCGAGGGTTGAGTAGCAGATGGTTCTGTAGCACATACAGGACTAATTCAGTGTGGCCCAGTCCTCATCAGACAATTACTCGAACGTCATTCACATCTCAAGTCAACCATCAAGTTTGACCTTGGCTGTACATTGCCCCAGAAATTGCGGGTAACCAATGTCACAGAAACTGAAAACGACGACGACGACAGAGCTTGAAAAGTCAGAATTATACAAGGTAAGCAGACTCTCGTACCAACAATTTTCAAGCTATGAGTAAAACTTACTCCGAGATATAATCCTCGGTGAACTGTACATTTATAGTACTTTGCATTTGTGCATGTGACTATTTCTTGGTATTTTTACAAGTTTTCGGAAAATATTCGTATATACTTCATAGCGACACTAAGGTTTCCGGGTAGACATTTGAAGTGGGATTGAAGCTTGGGTTGCATGGATTTTCGAGCTCTCATTTATAGGCCGCGGGGTTGTTTGCTTCATTTGCGTAAGCTGCAAGTAGCACTATGCCGAAAAAGACGACGTTTGATATTTTCAGTGTATAAAAGAAACGTAGTAGTTGGGTACGTTGGTTAGTACCGAAGGTTTCTCGCTCTCTTGTAGAGGAAAGTTCGTTCCGAGAATATCCGAGAAGCTCGAGGGATGAGGAGGTTGGCGCTCATCAGGACCACCGTTTCCGACGCTTCCAGCTGCCTTGCCTATTTGCAAGCTGTTAGCGTCCTTTCTTTCGAATCTTTGTCCACACAGACGCTCGTTAGAACATTGGACCTTGTTGCTAAGTCTCGGAGAAATGCGCCTTGGGACACGATGAGCACGGCAACTGTTGCTCGTTGAGTATTACCACCTCCCACACTCCGGTAGTGCGAATCAACTCGCGATTACTAATGCGTACAAAGCGAGCGTCGAGAGAATATCCATCAGTCGATCGATATCGAGGGGATGCTTGATATTGACGACTGTTTAAACAGCCAAAAGACGCCCATCGTTCGTCGAGAAAACATCCGAGAATCTGCGGGGCTGTCTACTATCTCCTTCACCCGCCACCGCGCGGGAGACAGGGACAAAGATTTATAAAGCAAACATACATTTCCCACCCTACGAGACGTTGAAAAGACGAAAAGCTTCGATTTCGTCCTTCGAGTTTATCCGCAACGTGGCAGGATCAGATGCGGTTTTTTAAATCTTTGGTGAACTGGAAGGTTAAAAATTTCATTTTTCATCTCCTCATTTTCAAACGCTTCAAAATTTATTGCACGACTTTATTCTCCACACACGACGGTCTTTCAGTTCCAGCTGTATCCCACATCACATCTATACGAATGACCCTTTCCAATCTCAAGTAAGATATACTCTAATTAACCAACAGATGTATATTAACGTCCAACAAAGAGGGTGGAGAATTCGGAGTAGGGTGTTTCTCGTCATTATCGATTATTTACAGCAAAAACGGAGCGCAAAATAGATCACGTCACATCTCGCTGAAGAGCAAGGTAATGTAATTCAGACCTTCGTCTGAAGTTACCGGAAATTCGTCGACAGCGTCCGAGTAGAAATCGAAAGAAAACCGAAGAACGACGAGGAAAGGGAAAGAGGGAGAAAAAGATACAGAAGCACGACGCCTGCAGCAACCTTTCGAGGCAATAAAAGGCCGGTGTTGCTCGAAAGAACAATAACGAGCTTCTGACCCGCCTTCGACCTCAACCTCCAACTCCACCAACACCAGCAATTCGCTACTCTCACTCTCGCCTTCATCCCCTGCAAAGCCACCCCATCGGCCCATTACCGGCATGCCCAACAGTCCAAAGTAATTTGCTGTCCGTGATTTCGTTACGCCTAGCCGGCGATGCTCCGACGGTCTTTGTTAATGCGACCAACAGCGTCGAACCAAGTATTCTCGAATTCTTCAACCTCATAATCCCGTCCGCCACCTTACATCTTGAGGCAACTGTTTCCGCGCGCCACTCGTTTTTTTTTGTTTTTTTTTTTAACTAGCGGAGAGTAATTTAAATCTTCTATAGAACGATCTGATTATGTGTATCTATCAATTTTCACTGATGATTATTGATGAGATTGCAAACCGTTAGACTCCTTTGATCTTGAAAATTTTTATCACATGAATCGATTTCTTCTTCAATCATCCGCGTCAGCGTGACCATGAAGTTCAAAGGTATTCCAATTCCGATGCGTCAGCGACCTTGCGGCTAAAAAGCGTAGAAAATGCATACTGCGCAGTTTGTGGAACGCGAATTCTCACATTTTTACATTTATATGTGAGGTATGTATACGTGCAAGTATCCCGCGGTATAATACGCCGGATCTGCACGGACAGGGTTTTTTCCGCTCACGGGAAAACTGGAATTGCGTTTCTTTCATTGGCTATTTCCGCTCTTCCCGCGCGCACTTCGTTTTTGCTAAACTACTACGCTGACCGTCATCTTTTTTCTTCTTTTAATATAATGCCTGATTGCGAATCAGGCCGATCCCTGCAGTTTGATGATTCTTCCTTGATTCACGAGGTAATTTAGGTTTCTGTTATATGCGAAGTGATTATAGTCGGGTCCAGTTTGCATATTGAAACAGGTGAGTTGCATCTCAATTTTTTCAAGAAATATTCATTTTTCAGCTCAAACCCGCTGCTTTATATTTATGCGCGAAGACAAGAAATTGCATGATATATTTATTATTTATGAGTTCCTTCTACTGTCTGAAAAAAGCGAAAAACAAAAAGAAGAAGAGAGAAAGGAGAGCCATAACCTACCGGTGCTAGTTCGTTGGTGGTAGACTTCAGAGACAAATTATTCGAAAAAAGAAATATGGCGGAAATAAGAAAAAGAAAACCATAGCAAGTTTTGTCTCGCACGGAGACTTAGTATTTTTATCGCGATGGTATGTTAAACGCACGTATGTGTGAAAAACTATGATAAATTACAAGTACGTTAAGGTGCATGCAGATGGGGTACGTAATAAAATTTGTAATTGACCTACTACCGATTACGATTAACAGAATAAATCATAATATTTCGCATTTTTACGTTTCCAATTTGATTCATAATCGCGGAAGTTTTATTACGATAATGATCTTCGAGGGTGAAATTACTGAATCGAAAATGCTTGTAGATTATAAATTGAACGTAATGGATTTTTGACAATACAACAAATTCTCGTCATTTTTGAGTATCCGTAATTTTCTAAAAGCGATTGTACAAGTGTTCAGTTTCGGGTATTTATAAAATTGAGCTTCAGCGATTTTTTCCGTTAATTCAAAGAGGGCGTTGATATAAACGCTGATGTAGAGGAGGAGGTCATGCAGGGGAAGGGTGCATTGGGGTTGGAAAATCGCTGCAACAGTTGATCTGAGGTTGCAGATAAGATTTCCTCTGTGAAGTCGGAGGGTGACGAGGTAAAGCTGAAGACTTGACACGCGATCATTTATCCCTGAAAATCTTCTTTCCAAACCCGAATCGGTTTCAGAAATTCACGCAGACAAGCGACCACCGATCGCTTGTACATGGGCAGCTAGCTATCTGCTGCCGCCGCCTTTTTACCACCGCGATTACATCCCATCCGTAGCATATCCCGTAGCCATTATAGGCGATCGATGAGTCAGAAGGCTGCCTCAAATATCCGGTGTACTTCATGAAGAATCAGTCTACAGTCCCTCCCGACTTATCGCTTTGCCTCCTACCTCGATAGAGAGGCTATTGAAAATCCCTCATACTATATTATCCATAGTCCTGAACATTGTATGAGCATAGTTTACAAGAGAAAAAAAAAAAAAAAGAAAAGAAAAGAAAAGAAGGAAGTTATAGGCAACTGTGTAATATCGGTAATACCAGGTCAGATCGTGGTTAGCTTAATTTTCAAAAGGATCAAGTAACATCACAGAATTCCGACACAGAACTACGCGATACTTCCGCGCATAGTTAAATTGAAATAAATTTATAATGAGATCCAGAAGCTCGGCGTACATATACATACAGTGCACGAAGCGATGCACTTACTTAGCCCCATTATCTGGTGATGCGGCTGGTGCGCATCCCAGGTTCGTTAGTCGTTAACAAAAATTACCCCGATCTCTACGCTACGCTACATGTTCCAGCAGCCCCGCGCTTTGCATATATACCGAATAAATCGGTTTTTCAGTATATTTTATACGTAGAGTTAGTACGGCTTGAATATAAACGAAAGAAAAAAATTCACGAAAGAAATTATCACGTTCAGATAGCTACCGACCACGTTGATAACTGGGCCAACAAAAAGGTCAGTTAATTTGGGATGAAATTCCTTATTGGTACGGGTATTCATGCTCATCGTGCATATAATACATCTTTGTCGTTTGATTATAATTCTGCCTACTGCAGTTGTAATTAAGCCAGAGTGCCAATCAAACATCATGGTTTGAACGCTACAATGCATATGCACAGCCGGGTACGGGCATAGAGGGGTATGTGTCGGAATCAGGTCGGAATAGCTATTAGCGCGTATGAACGTATTGCTGAGCAAGGGGCGTGGGCCGTGGGGGGGGAGGGGGGGGGGGGGGGGGGGAGGGGCACCGTGCAGCGTACTTCACGATAATCACTTACAATTATGAGAACGTGGTTGCGGAGGTCGCGAGCATTCGAATGCACGGCCAATATCACGTTGGTCCTGTAGCAGAACAAATCCGCTACTGCATCGCACTGGTAGCAACGAACGTCAAACATGCATAGCGGCGCGGTGCATTTTGTGTGAGATAACATCGGATGGCTGGACGCCTAGCGTTGAAGCGTACATGTGACTCGTATACCTATATTACTCCCTTTTATTAGTCAGTCGCAGTCCAGTAGTCCCGGACGCACACGAGCTTTGGACACAACTCACCGAATTGCATCACGCGTTTCTTTGTTCCGTCACAAAACGGTACATGCGAAGCCACTTTTTTATCCACTTGTTATTATTATTTTATTTTAGTACACAGAAATCAAAAATTCAACATCCTTCCGCCTTTCCGTCTCCTGAAAATTTAGGACACCAGAGAAAGGAAGAAAAATAAATAAGGGTAGAGAAAAGGGAATCAACTGAAATACATGAAAAGTAGAGAGCGGTCTTAGATTTGCGATAAAAAACGAATCTGTATTCAACCGAGTGGAGAGTAGGGGGAGAGGAAGGGGGGGGCGAAAAATATTCGTGAATACTGTTGGCACATCAAATTCAAATGGAAGAGAGAGAAAGCTGAGGATACGCGATACTAGAATTTCATGATTTGTTTATGCAAAGTTTGAGCTTCGGAGTTACTGCATGGGCGAAAAGAAAAGATGCTATGCTCTGCAGGGTGGAACCGCGAGGTATTAGAAAAAGGTAGAGAATAATGTTATACGCGCGGAGCTTGCAGCGGAGCGAAGATATAGCAGGTGTTAACCTTGGACTCTCGTAGATCTGCCTAACTGCCTTCTCCCTCACCCCCCCTTTTCTTTCCATTCCCACCAAAGGTTTTTTATTTTATTTTTATTTTTTTTTTATTTTTACGAAAGCTTTTAACGCTACAACGTCTATGCAAAGTAGTCAGCTCTCGCTCTCGCTACTTACTCAGCCGGCAGCTGGGACCAGTGACTGTTAAACAGGCTTAGCTACCGCAAGCCCGGAGACCACCCCCATTCCGCCCCCACATACTACCGACCCCATATACATACAGATATGTGCATATGTATTATGTTGCTGCGGAAGGAGGAAAAGGAGCCATACTTTTGGCCTCATACGACATCGTACGGCTTGAGGTTGGCTTATACGTGGGAAAACGTATCTACGACTTAATAGGGTTGAAAATCATGCGATATGGAACATCAGGATCTACATCGTATCCTGGATAAAAATAAGAATGGATCGTAATTTGATAATGTTTTGACATAGGAGGTTCATTTAATTCTTGTACAGTGGATAAGTGTGTACGTGAATTGTATAAGATCCGTATTCTGGTAAGTATCTAGCTACTTTGTCTTATCGCAACCCTACTCTTAGCTGCTTTCTGACCTTCAGCTTTTGAGTTTAGATCAGCGAACTAAAGAATGGCGAAAGAACCGAGGGTCACGAGGTTAACAGCTGAGTGTATTTCACGCCCTTGCCTTTGACATTAGCATATAAAGCGAGCGGTATGTCTTGTTTATTTTTGGGAATCCTGAGCTTTTCCTGCTTGCTGTTTATTTAGATTTTTTAGCCCGTTTTCAATTTTTTTCTTACTTTTTCTTTCATTTTTTCCCTTCATCATCGAACGAACCTTGAACTAGTCCTTTTCTACTTCCGCAGCGATTCACGTTGGGGATTCGATAATTCAAAAATACTGCTGGGACAGAAGCACAAAAAAGTCTATTCAAAACGTGAATGAAAGTTAAGCGTATAAATAACGAAATCCTCGTAAACTTATTTTCATTGTTATTCAAGGGAATTGAATTTGGATCTCGTCTTTCATGATTGAAAACTGAATAAAATTTTATGGAATGTCGAGATCGCGTGAATGGAGATCGATAATCGTTTTTGATCCCAACAGTAAATTTTCCCAAATCTTTTCTCCAAGCATGTGCGGTTTTTCAGAATTATTGCAATATTTGCAACCCTACAAATCAATTTCAAGTAAAAAATATGACGTATAATCTAAAAATTACCGCATCTCCTCCCGTTAAAATGGGCCAGGGTGGTTTGAATTTTTTTTCTCTTTCCTCACCGCGAGGAAAAAAACAACTCCGAGTAATCATGCTAGCAGCAAAAATATTTCGTGTAACTGGATTTTCCCTGACCAAAAAGCCGGAGGCGGATTTTGAGTCACGGCTTCTGTTGCTGCAGCTGATGCTACTGCCGTTACTCGATGAAGCTTACACACGAAACGGTGCGGCGTAGCGGCCGCAACCGTTTTGGTACTGACGGTATATCTGTCGGGGATTTTAGGGCGGAGGTCCGTTGGTCCGAGATGATCAAAGCACGTCTGCGTATCAAATGAAGGTCTCTGCCCAGCGGCTAAGTATTCTATGTATATGTATACCTTACGACTCCGATGCAGGATGCCGAAATAATGATCGTCCGATCCACATTTTCCCCTCGATTCTTTCGGAATTTTGGTAAATGTGATACTGAATATGAATACGAAGGGCTATACATTTGGCGGCAGATTTCATCTACTAATTGTTAGAATCAATAAGTTTTGTCTTTCGATAATATTTTTGCGTGACGATATAAAATTCAAAATTTAATAAAACTTTAATTTTTGCTTTTAAAAAATTTGATACGATATACCATACACATTCACATCTCGCAGCTTCATAGCTGTATGGGTAAAATATAACCGTCCACATTATAATTCCGTATCCGGCGTTGGAGCTCCGGCACCGTGCGGTGTTAGGTGAATTAAATGTATGTAGCGTTAGTACTATTTGTTCGAGCAACGCGGGATCGTATAATTGCTGCAATTAACTGCATAACGCACTTGACGCTACTGCATGACCAGCTACTGCAGTCTGACTACCCCTATTTCCCTCCTCCCTTCCTTTCTCTTCCTTTTTCTACTTCTCTCCCCACTTTTCGTGTGCCGGTTTCTGGATAAAAAGCAAACAAAAGTACAATGTTTGCTCTGTATAATCTACCGACCAGCGAAATTAACCACTCAACGCGTATAATATCCTATACCCATACATGAATTTATTTTCGTTCTTGTTTTTTCGATTTTTTCCGTGTGTGTTTTTTTTCTGTTTTGAGAAGAGATGTTCTCGTGCGAGAGTAGATTTAAAACTGAATGATCATCGGATGTATACACGATAGCCCAATAAAAATCGGCCCACTTAAAAACGTTAAAAAAACTTTCAGCTGTTAGTGAAATTTTCAAATTGGACATGTCTCGATGTTCTTCTAATTTTGATTTTTACTTTATGATGACCCGGAAATTTTTTTACTTCAGGTACAGTGTACCGTATCGTATGTATGTCCATGGACCAGGTTTATTGTCCACGTTTCATCACGAAATGTACTCTGAGTTTCAATGAATGGTTCATAACGGCACATCGGCTGAGACTCATTGATTGGAAAATAGATAAATCCGAAGTGCTGAAAAAAAAAGGATCTGTTCGATCACATTATTATCGTTATTCATCTCGTTTCTGTGGGTACGTTATTACGTCGTGAAATGGCACGCATAATGAGGACTCTACAGAAACGTTGGACGCAGACCACGAAAAGTTATTACGGGACCCACCCTTTCCCCAATTGTTCCAAACTTCTGGTAATAATGTATCACGATAGAAGTGGGGGAGGAGGGCAGTAGCATGCGACACAGGGGATGAGCATTAGGTACTATAGGAGACAGAGATGCGCTCGAATTGGTCGGTATATTTACGGAAGCGTCATTGATTTTCATGAATACTCGGTAATTACAAATTGTTCTCTCGACGGGTGCCGCAGGAATTATAATGTAGTTTCCTTCCTCGCTGATGGCATGGCAAGTTGGGTATAGGTATATAGGTATACGTACTGCAAGGGTACCTACTTTACTACTCGAATCGAAAAGAATATAAGCCACGATTTACCGTTGAATAATTTTTCCCATTGTCCACGACCCTGTTATTACTTGGGGTGGACTTTAACGAGAATTCTAACGTGGACCCGCCTGGTTTTCAAGACTTTTTTTTTCAACATTTTCGATGTACAATATATATCTGTGGACGCGCGTCACGCGATCGGGAAAGGTAGAAACAAATTGGATTTGTACCGGTAAAAATTCTAATACGATCAACGAACGGCAAATTCCTGCGATCAGAGTGGGGATAGAAAAACCGGAAAAATGATCAAAAGACAGAAGCGGCAAGGAATTCCGTTTCGTTCGATTTATTCTTGTTTTTGACAACTGCAAGCGCAGTTTTCCGCGAGTGATTGCCTACATTATTGCGTGATTCCGATACCAGCTGCTGAACTGTATCGATGGTTCTGTAACTATTTTGGTTAAAGGCTTCAGTCCGTTTGACTATGGTCGCTCGAGGGTAGATAGGATCAGATATACATCGGACCGTAGTTGCAATTTGTGAGCGTAAAGTGAATTGTCGTTATCATTAACGAACCGAAACCGGGATGCTACATACATGTCACCGTTGAAGGGACTGGACACACACGGTTTTGGTAGAGTTTGGTAGAATTCGGTTAAACGGCATGTTAAAAAAAGAATTCCTTTTGATGACGGATCAGCCGTAAATAATTTCAGTTCGCACACGTGTACGAGTATGTATATGTACACACCCACTGCGAGATGCACCATAAACTCGCAGTCGCATCTGTTACTTTGTGTTTCACATCTCACGATCCGCAAAATCCTCCCAGGGTAAATAGAAAAAAAGACGTCACACCGCTCGCGTGAAATAAATGGTATTTAACTTGAGCATTAAATAAATAATAATAATAATAAGCCGATGATAAAAAACTGCACGGAAAGTCGTGCAAACGTTCTAGCTTGCCGCGTTCCAGTGACACTGATACACGGGTTAACGGGGTGGAATGTTCTTTTTTATTTACAGATTATACTTTTCTTTTCATTTTTCATATTTGTTATATTTACCCTTTGAGGCACGCCCTGCATCCTAGATGATCGTCCGTGTCTCGGTGATCCTTGCGGTTGTCCTTGTTTTTCTTTTCTGTGTGTTTTCAGCCCCCTGAGTAGCCTTGAAAAGGTGGTTTTCTTTTTGCTCGTATTTTGCCCCTGATCTGCAATCAAAATAATGGACCGTTAGAGACGAGATAGCCGGCTGCAGAATAGATATACGTTATATGTACCTATATATAGCTATACGTGTATCACCACGCGGTATGCATAAAACATGAAATATGCTCCGCATGGTACCGTACATATATCTCCTTCGAGTTACCCCGCCATTCGATTCCCCCAGTTTCTCCCGCTCCTTCTTCAACTGAGTTTTTGCTCTTTTTATTTTTATTTCTTAAAAATGCGCAAAATAATTTCTGATAAAACGGGAATACCCGCGTGAGGGCAAGAATAATATATTTTTATATTTTATAGCAGCCCAAAAGAGATATACCTCATATAAATATACCTATGTTCTATGAATTTATTTTCGATTCTCTACTTCGTAAAATATAACACATATATGGAACGGTCTAGACGTTTCTGGAGAACAGGACATGTGATGCACCGTGTGTGCAAAAGATGTACGAATCGATATAATATAGAGAGATCATGCTATAATAGAATCAGCTGAGCAGATCATCTCGGAAAGAAGCGAGAAGAAGACGAATAAAGAGAACCATGTATAAGATCAGGGAAAGAGGGAGTAATAGTGCCACAGATGTTTTAAAAAATAGCAGATGTTACGTGTTTATCTTGCGGGTATAGGATAAAAAAAAAAAGAAAACTCTTAAGATCCGCGGGCTTACGTTATTGCGCACCGGCTTCTTTCTCGAACATGAAACATTCATAATACAGCGATCTAAGGTCTCGGTGGATCCGGTCGAAGAGCAACCACCTTCTAAAGCAGACGAAGAAGATGAAGGAGAAGAGATACTCCAAGAAAACCACCAAACCGCCAACCCTAAGGGAAACCGAGCCGCGAGGGTTTGACTGGTGCCGTTGCTACTCCAATCCTTCCTTCCTTATTCCTTTCTTCCTTCCGTCTTGCCGTCTACCTATATATACAGCTATCTGGTATTATGGTATATCTGTAAACGCGCACCACCTATACCGTAGCTACTTTATACCCTGGCCCATTATATTGCGCAATGCCCAAGGATTGAGGGAACGGTAAGAAACCGAGCGAGCGAGTTAGTCTCGAGGCGGTTTGATTCGCCGATGGATTCTGGTGGCTGTGGTTTCCCCTGGGATTCTAATTCCTCTTCAACGTCTAACAAACTTTTACTAAAATATTAGCTCTTCTAAATAGCCTCGAGCTTTGCGGCGGACTATCAATTTCCATCAATTTGTCAGTATATATATACCTATACATCTTTACATCACATGTACATATTTAATAGATAACAAAACTCTAAAGATGGATATATAGGAATAACGATGAGTGGGAAAAAATCCTTTTATTATTAGATATTTAGAGCGAATCGCAATTATGTTGTGCTGATGGTATATTCGATTGAATTTACATTTGCTTATTTTTACTATCCTTTGCATGACTGTTATTTTAGGTCTTGGAGAAGAAAAGAATTCGAAAGGATCCCTTTACACGTTCAGTTTTCATTCACGTTTGTCAATGAGGCGATCCTATACATATATTTCATAGATACGCGATGTCGAATAAACACACGTACACGTGAGGATTTCATTAACCCGAAGAAATGAATATTCCAATCACAACTTAGCCCTTGGGTTATATGATGATGCAATGAAGGATGATCCGCAGAAGATGGCGCCTGAAATACGGAGGATCAGGATAAGAGAGATAGCAGGCCGGAGATAATCCTTTATACTTTGAAATGTTAATTGTGGGACATGTTATCCGAGGTTAACTGGAAAATGATTCATAAGCAGTAATAATATAGGTATGTAATGATACCTCTTATATTGCGTGAGTTGAAAACTAAATTTAATCACATATAACGTGTGAGGTGCGATAAGGATTACCGTAGGTGTTGATTAGACGCGTTATCCCGCAGGGTGTATAATAAACAAACCGTATGTACGCGGTGGTATTAATTGTATTAATGAAAGGAAAACAAACATTAACCTCGATGTAAATCAGAATTAATTATCATTGTCTAATGTTCACCCGTTGAATTGGTATCGAAAACTGGTATACAGGTGTACCATCGCTTATGTATCGTTGTACTTAAGTCGAGTTTCAATTGTTTCGAACCGATGAATGGATGGGAAGTGCTGTTCAGTTCGAAGTTGTAATCCGAAGAGAGAATTGGGAAGCAGAGTGATCAATGGAAATAGACAGAAGCATAGCTATGGCGGAAAGTAAGTCAGGGGCGTTGGTATAGCAATACCGATGTCGTAAATCGATGGTCATTTTATACTTATCAAGGAGCTGCATGAAACCATATACAATGGATGACCGTTTTTTTCAATAGAATTTGTCGAAATACCAGCATTTGGTGTTTTTATAATTCATCAAACTTCGCGATTTTCTGAAACTTATCAGATCGTCGCAGGTAAAATCTGCATTTCTCGATTTTCACATTTTACAAATGACTAAAAATGTGTTTTCGAGTAACATGATTGGCACTGTAGAGCGTGTTGGCCAGAAATTTTGTATGATCTTTTTCAAGTTCAATTCATCTCAACGTCACTCACGAATTTCACCGTGAATAGATAAAATTTCATTTTCAAATTGAAAAGAAAAGTTGCACAAGAGCAATTTCTGAAAAAAAAAATCAAATCAAATCATCGGAGTCCAAAATCCAATTCCAATCTGAATTTCAAGCGCCCTTCAACGCGAAGCATTTGTGGTATCAAGTATCAGTTTCCAACTTATTTGACCGAACGTTTTAAATGAAACACCCCGTACACTCATACCTATAACAATATGAGGAATCGGATTGTTGAGCTAGATTCTAAATCGTCTGTGTCTCAGAAGGAGGCGGCGGTAAGTCAGAGCTGCCGCGATAGATCGAAAGAGAAAGAAAAAGAGAGAAAGGGCATTCCGGCGGCTGGCGGAGGCAATCGGGTGTGGACCTGTAATATCGGAGATATATTGCCGGCTGTAACCACAAGTCACGTTCAATCGAATGAATCGTATATGGAATAAAAATAAACCCCCTCATACGGGGATGTCGATACCAAAACGGATAGCTGGGTATAACCACCGCGCGCGAGCAAAAGCTGCAGTATAGAAGAGCAGCGGTAGTGGAACCGGCGAACAAATGGTTCCATTGGCCATGCATCAAATCTTTAACTTTCCACCATCGCGTCGTGTCGCCTCCGATACATATATGTATAACATGCGGTTGCATAAAACGTGGTAAAAAACAGAGAAATGAACAGAATTAACAGCCTTGCAGTTACGTCATATTCTGTGGTTTGCAGGTTCACGCAGATTTATCCACAAAATTCACCCCATCGCATCGTCAAAGAAATTGTACCAAGATTTCTGTGAAACATTTCAACTTGGATACGATCGACAAAAATTTCTTGGACTACGAAAGAAAAAAAGAAAAATTGTAGATTTGCGGTAAGTTGTACGTCCATACCTCATATACATACGTTTATATTATATTTCATATATTTATCTTTGTGTTGGTTATGGCAAAGAATAAACCGCCGATTTATAACGTTCTTCAAATTTGGCACGGATGTTAGCCAGTTTTAGTCTTCAACTTAAAATAAGCACCGCAGTTTCGTTGAGCAATAAATCGAAATAGTTGTACTGTTTTTCAAACTACTTCGAGACTGCTGTGCCAGCAAATGTCACTGCGAATAAAAGACCCCGAAAAGACTAACTGATCGATCTATCGGAATAATCGCATGCTACGGTATACGTACCTACTCTTATCTCTTGCCTTCAAAAATTTGCGAAAAAAACCAACAGCCGTGGGTCTATTGTTATTTATTAAATGAAAAGAAAAAAAAATAGCAAATAAATAATCATAACTGCTTCAAAACAGTGTGCGTAATTTTTTTAGCAGTTTTTTTTTAATATAATTCCATCATAATTATGTTTGTTTCGAAAGTAATTTGAAATTTTTTTGAAAAGATGAACTTTTAACGAGGGTTAATTTGGGAAAGATAGGCGCGATGTGATGGACCGTACAGCGAAAGTGTGTATTATATGGATCAAAAGTTGAATTTCACGATGAAAATAGAGAAGATCTCGTGAGTTACTTTACATGTTCCGCAAGCTCAGGTTTATGTGGCCGAGTCATGGGTGTGAAAATCAAGAGTTTTGTAGAGGTTGGAAGGAGCCGAATGAAGGTGCAGTGATGTAGAAATATATATCCTGCAATGACGAATATTCCGCCAAGCTTTAAATCATCCACTGTATATTTTCTCGATTCGTAAAAAGAGAGAAAAAAAAAAAAAAATAGCCGCAATCGCCCGCTCAGAACCATCCCTACACAGATCGAACGGTGGGAGTATTTCTGATGTATTTATAGTCCTATTTCGTCGGTAAGAATAAAAAGAAATGTAATCGCAAGCGCGCATGCATCGATATATTTTCCGATAAAAATTGAGAAACTTAATCGTTAAAGAAAAACTTCGAGGTTAGAAAACGTCTGCTACGGTTTGCAGGTGTCGAAGTAATATCACGCTCCGCACGCACGGAGGGAGGACAATTAAGGCGAAGCACGAAGCCGTTGAGAGGGTTGCGGCTGGCGCAGTGTATTGTCACGAGAGTCGAGGAGCTTGCAGCCAGCAGTCGTATGAGGTAGTTGCAGAGGCGTCGCACGAGTGTAAGGTAAAGGGGGTGAGATGTGATGGGGGAAGGAGCGCTTTCAGGGTGGCGTTACGAGAATGCAAATCCTGGACTTTCTCCTTCTAGAGGCGAGTTGCTGGCAACTGCAAGCTGTTCTCCTGGTAGCGTTGCTCAGAGCTTATTGCATCTCGCGCGTCTCGCGTATCAAGTCGTTGCGGGTAAAGTTATTCGAACGGTCCGGTTCTCGTTCAAGGAGAAAAACCGCAGCATGCGGAAACTAGGGTGATGTCGACTTCTCGAGAGTCGTCGTTGTCTATTATTCTAGTTTGTCACGCGCCTCCCGTGGAACACCGACGATGCCGCGCCGCGGGTATTCCGCATACGAGCTATATTTATATTCACAATTCTTTTGAAAAAAGTCAGTATGATACGGGAAACGACTATGCAGAGGAGGACAAAAAAAAAAACCGTGCGTAAAAGTGCAAATGTATACACCGATGAATAAAAAAAAAAGTCAGAGAAATGTTGATTTATTTTTTAATTTTAGGTGTCCCTCCAATGCTTGACATTACCGAAAAAAGAACTTCGCAGTTAAGTTCCGGCCGGATGCAAATACATATTTCAAAGCGGCTGAAGTTATTCGGGAAGAAAAAGTTCTCATCAAAACTCGTTAAATGTTTGTACCTACAATTTATTTTCCGAACAGCAAGTCAACGAGGAAAGGCAACCGTTAAAGTGTTGATTCCATTTTAAAAATTATTGAAAGAATTCCAGTACATTTTCGTTTTGTTTGCCTTGTCTTCATTTTATGCACTGGATTCCTACAAGGAGGTGAAACTATTTGAAGATACCTGCGGCGTTGCGAAGAGTACAGTCTATATTACGTTGCAGTTCGTGGCCTATCTCGACTTTCGGTACTCTGGTGAGCTTGCAGCAAGCTTTGAGAACGAATGACGATCGTCTCGGGTGTGAAATAAAAAAAAAAAGAAAATAAATAATGCTAACAAACTAATGAATAATAATTAAATGCAGTATGAGAATGAAATAAAATGAAATAAAGTAGAATAAAATTTAAAACATGTTAAGCTCTTTGACTTGAACGAGCTGTTCCGCAGGATATTAGAGGTATACATTCAAACACACACCCGAGGTAATAATATTTTTCACAAAGTTTGTTACTTGCGTTGAATCGGTGCGAAAATTCGCCAAGATTTATTGTAGAGATCGTTAAAGTCAAGATTTCATATCGAAACATTTTAACAACCTTAACACCTGTACGATATCATATCCCGCGGCGAAGTGCCTATGGGCGTGTAATATAGTTCAGAAATAACACACAGCCCCCAAAATTTAAACTGTTATATACACGCTTCAAAGTTTACGTAGTAAAATTGCGTAAAGACCAACTCCTCCTGGGTTATCACCAGGATTTTGACAATTGAATTGAAATTGCATAACAGCGAAAATTATATGTGTAGTTGTAAAATTTTCTTTATTTCCTCTTTCCCCTGGTACCCGAGCATATTTTCTACCTCGGATGTGCATAATAAATTGTTGGAGTTACATTTTGAAAAATCATCGCGTGAGCTGCAGCGTTCCGTTCGAAGACGGAGGGCGTAACGCCTTGGGGCTGCAAATAAGGGGTAAAAGGGGTTGCAGAGTGGCGTCGTAAAATTGCCAAGTACCTTTCCCTGTGCGGAAGATGCTATACTATGAAATCGTGCTGCCGCACAAGGACACGGGGACGTTTTACAATTCCGTATATAGAAAGGAGGAGTATTGGTGCCGCTACCGCTACTGCCGCTGTTCCTGCGCTGCTGTGTTTCGTTTTTCCCGACTACGAGACGCTACAAGCTAACGTAATAAAAGCTAAATAAAACTTCTCATTGGTGCACAGGTGTCCCCAGGGCATCTGTGACATCCGGAAAAAGAGAAAGGACGAGAAAACGGAAGATGCAGAAGAGAATCCCCCGTTGTCGCTACGGAGCTTCTACGCCGAGCATTACTGTTACCGTATATTTCGTTGCACTTCAATATTCAATAATTGCAAAACGTGACGGGGATTCAATTTAAAATCCTGGAAATTCTGTCTTCTCCTCATAATTCCGGCATCGCGGTACACGTATACCACTACAATATATAGTAATGCTTTTTGTGTGATTCTAAAATTATTATAATCGTCAGTATTTTTCTTCTTCCTTTCTTTCTCTTTCATTTCACATAAATCGTATTATTCTCGTCATTCGGATGAGAAAGGGTAAAAAAAAAGTAGAGCGTGAGTAATAAAAATCCTTGTTTTTCTCTAAAAGTATAATAAAAAAAAAATACGAAAAAAATTCAGCACATCTAGCGAAACCTCTATTTTTTCTTATTTTTATTTTCTCCTGAAGAAACTGGCAATCAGCAAATGGGCCAAAACTTACTCCAAGACACCTGCGAGCTTTTTGCCAATTCATGCCATCTCTCCAACAATTTCAGTCTCCAACTTTATGAGGCTACCCAAAGAAAAAAAAGAAAAAAAACCAAACGAATGTTTTATCAATGCATAATTAGTCACAAATTATAGTCGAGCGGTTTTGGTGTGTTTATAATTCCACGCGAACAATTATATGAATTTCGGTAGATTTCTAAATTGAAAATAAAAAAAAAATGAAAATTGTCACTACAGCGTACCTATAATACACGAGCTTTTCATTCATACGCTGTATTAATGTCTCACATTTTGAGCCACTTTATTATACACAAATATATATATCAGGCATTTTGAAAATTTGCTAATGTCTTCTCTCCCTCTGTCTCTCTTGCGCACCACCAGTGTACCTACATATACTCGCATGTGTGTACGTATAATATGGTGTGCTTCCATCAATTTCTCTCCCTCTCTATTTTCCTCGCTCCGTTCGGAGCTTTTGCTCGGATAGACACGGTGCACAAACACAATCAGGACGAGAGAGCTGTGCGGAGGAGGAGCGGATTCGGGTAAGCGAGGTGAAGCACCGCCTCGGCGTAACGGTGGTGCGTGAGGGGTGGATGTGTAGCTATTGCACACACCTTATATCTATAGCTTTATCCATACATGCGTACGACACGCGTGTGTCTCTTGCCTCCTGTTTTGTAAATGTGCGAAACGTCCTGAATACGTGTGTCGAGTATCCGGGAGTCCACCCCCCGCCGCCCCCGACGGGGTTGGATAAGCACATCCGCGTGTCTGTCCGCCTGCCTGCCTGTCTGTTCGCCGAGGTCTCCTCGAGTCTAGACAGACAGCCTGCTGACTCTCCCACAGTGTGGTATAGAGTTGTATTACGTACGTATAACGTACCTATATACATTCGCCTATGTACGTGTATCTACGGTATACCTGTGAACTACATATACCTAACGCCACCGTGCGTTCCGACAACCCGTTTGCTAACGCGTTCAACGCAAACCAGCTCAAGTACACGTAACAACTGTTAAGTACTACAATAGCATCAACGCCTCTAATGCCGCATTAAAGCTCAACGCTTTCTCGACGGTCACAGTAGAGCGAGTGGTGCTTACATAGCGCCATGTTTCCGCATCTTGTAGAGGATGTAGTATATATTATGTGTACGATAATCGTAATACACCTTTTGGAAAAATAAGGAAATAGAAAAAAACAAAAATGAAACTTTACGTGTGGGTTTTATATCGTAGCACGAGAGAACCGAGTTACGGGTTTTTCCAAGGGAAGGGCTTTTGAAGAATAATCTTATGGTTCGTGGATCATCCCAAAGAGAGGAAGTGATTCATTCTTGATTTTTATATCGAGGGTGGTGCATGACGCGGATTGATAGAACCATATAAATGTATTTTTATACGTATGTATGCCGAGGGTTGAAAAGTGGAAGATATGTTTGATGGTTTTTGAACAACGTTGTTTGTGTACGTTACATACATCACTCTATGATACACGTGCGGAGTATTTTATAGTCCAAAATCGTCGGTGAATAATCTCTTGAATAATTCTACTTGCTGACCAGATTGATCGTTCGATTTCCTGGCTGGACGCATTTCATCTGCACTACAATCAGTTCGATTCCACTTGAGATGGAGAGGAAGAAAAAAAGAATGATAATAATAAAATCAAATAATAAAAAAAAAAAAAAATTGAACAAAATAAATCCACCCTCTTGAGTCGTACAATCTCAGGTGAAGAATCTTGCTGACAGACGAGAAACGAACATATGTATACATTCCTACATACCTACATCCATTATATGGGGTGAGATATTGAACGGTTGAAAATCGGAAATCAGTTTCGAGAGGAGACCGAAGGAATTGCCGGTTCAACGGATGGACGATGGGGGTGCTTACGGGGTGGAAAAACAAAGTGCAGGAAGTCTTTTGTCGGGAGGTGGGGTGTGTTCGACTCTTATGTATCTATACATATACACAGTGTTCGGTCACGAATTCATTCAACGTACTAGCTCGGTTGAAAAATAGTGAAATAGATCTGTACAATTTCGACAGGATGGTGAAAGAAGAAAACAAGAAGAAAAAAAACGGAGGAGTTCGTCTCAATTACGTATTCATACACGAATCGAAGTACCTATGTGCGATCCACCAAGTGCTGGCAGCTGAGTGAAAGAAAATGAGAGAACCTAGAATGTGAAATAAAAGAATAAAAGAGACGAGAGAGGAAAGGTAAGGAAAGACCGCGCGGCATGTACGAGTCAATAGAAATGAAATATCAACGTTGACCTCACTCCATTTCCTACCTTCGCCCTACGTCTTTCCAATATGGAAGCTAAAGTGCTTTCCGATATCTTGAAAAATTCTAACCAACTTTTCCCGCTCCTCCTATAATATGCTACCGCTGCTGCCTCCTTTCAATCGTAAGAACCAACAATTTTTACCTTGATTTTTGTTTCACATTCGAATTACACAGCACTTTTACTGACAATGAGCTCATACCTTCGTATACCTTTGCTAATGATAAGATACTCACGTAGGTGCTGAGAAAAAAAAAAAAAAAAATAAGCGTTTGACAAATAATTCACTGTAAAGATGAAGATTATAAACCACATTCGCGTACGGTTTTTACAATTAATGCATCATGCCCTGTGAATATAATTAAATTCTGCATAATTATCAGCATAAAACTCAGCAGTGGTGTAAACGGAGAAACACCTGCCGCTTACATACCTTTTATAACTCACTCAGTATGTATGCAAACTGGTATGTGCAGTGCCTATTGCAAAGCTTTTGGCGAGTGAACAAAATTATTTCAATTTACTTACATAATTTCAAATAGTACAACGGAACGTACAACGAGGATTACGATGCTCGGGGCTTGTGATAACCGTTGAATAAATCGCAAAAAATTACATGAGATTTCACAGAACAATTAGCAGCAGAAAATAATTTTATATAATTTTGAATATTAATAAATATTATACACACATGTGTGCGTGTATTAAAATTATACTCACCGTTTGGTGGGAATTCATAGAAGAACGCCGACCTCGGGCTGAGGCAACTGGAAAAAATTGAGAAGGAAAATTTTCCGATTAAAACGAGTTCAATTATTGGCTGTTAACGAATCGTAATTTTTTATTTGTTGTGTACTTTTTTTTACCTATACTTTTGAACCGCGATACTTTCGCTTCTGTTGGCGATTTCGAGAGGTTGAAATTTCGTTTTATTTCCAAACAAATTCATTTCCATCGAAAACTGACGGATTTATTATTAACCGTTTTTAGAGGAGATTTTATCCAACCTCGGTGTGGTGCAGTATAGTGGGGGGAAAAAGATAACAAATATGTGAAAAAGTTTCTGCTCAGTATAATTAAACCTCGTGCCTCGCTTCAGCACGCGGGGTGGATGGCAATTTGTCCAATTAGAGAAAATTCGTTTCATGTAATGGGAAACTAATTACGTGGGGACGTGTGACGAATTAATCGAACATCATAAAACCCACCTCGCCATTTCATCGCTGCCGAAATGCAGGTAACGTTTTTTCCCCCATTTTTAAATATATTTTCATCCGAAGCTTCTAGGAATTTGTAGGTACGTAGTGCAAATAATATTCTGATCAAATTAATACCCCCCCGTACGTATGACAAATTTTCCAATTACTTAAACTGGAGATCAAAGTGGTTTATGTTGTACCTGCGGCGACGGTTAATTGAGCAATACTCACGCCAGTTTTTTGGCGTTATTATATGAAGTCGACATACGTGTTCCCGATGTCATCCCTAAAACCATTAAAATAGCCCTAACGCAGAGCTGCATGTTTTTTTACATACTTAAATCAATGGAAAACGCTACGATATACTGCAAGTTACGTTAACCCTGTCGCGCTGAAGGGTGTAAAATGAAAACTATCAAAAGGTATTTTACAAAATATGTATAAGTCAGTCTACTGGTCTCAAAATTGAAAATTATAAATATCGGAAATTTTGTACATCCAGAAGGAAGATTAAAATTTTTCTTATCGAAGATCGTTGACTATGAAGTGAGATTCTATAGTCGTATCGACAGACAAGCGAACAAACACATATTATACATTGGATGATGGAATTTCTGGGTAAAGCAGTTGGTATTCAATGCGGAGTTCTGATCTAACCGAATACTAATTGGACAGCCTACAGTTGGACTCCGTTGACGGAACTGTCGACGTCTCAATACAAGATTCACGGGACATTTCGTATTCCTGAATATCTCTAGCTAAAAGCAAGAGCGGGTCAGGATTTGAGTAATAAATGAGATTTGGGTCGACTGTATGATATTTAAGTGTTGTTTATGACGTGTGCAGGTGAAAAACACCGACCGAAACAGACCGGGATGACCGTAATTTATGCATAGAAATAAATTGGGGAAAAATTTCATTCGTATTATATAACAGGATATAAATTATTGGCCAACAGCATCGGGATATGGGATCATCTATATTCATCTGCTAGAAAATTTTTACCAATAATTTAATTATCTGAAAACGGCCCCGTACGCGAGCAATAAATTTACCTCGATTACCATATAACAAAATCGATAATTGCGTTAACGTTCGCACGGTCGAATATAATGGAAAAATAGAAAAATAGGAAAATAGGTCGGCACGCTCCTATACGTCAAACTACTATGAATTAGGGTGAAAATACTCCAAGCTTTACCCCGCAATTACAAGTACCCCCAGCTGAGAATGAAATGCATAGGTTTCGAGGAGTCTAGCTGGACAAAAAAAAAAAAAAAACTTCAATTATCGCTCGAGTTTAAAGTGTTTCAAAATTTGACACTTGTTTCATTTGTCTTGCCTCAAAACACCGCCTCTCGAATAGAAAAACAATTTTTTTTAAATTCTGATGCATTCAACTTGGAAATTAGGTGAAACAGAATAATATACCTACACCTGTAGGAGTTTATTATAAGCAGGAAACTTTGGTGAAATTAGTTGGTGTTAAGATAGTACAGTATAATATACTGGGAAAATGCGAAGAGGAGAGAGCTGTGTATACCTATAGTGAGAATGTTTAATGGTAATCGTTCCTTTGTCCTTTGGTGTAAAGCAATCTTGCGTAGCTAGCTAACTCCTACTTCTCATCGTCTAATTCTGGGTGTGCCTGCCAACCTATACATATAGTTTCCGCTATACCAGCGTGGGCGATTACGTTACTGCTTCTGCTGCGTTAATTAGACACTAAATATTGATCACCGTTTCAAGAGATAGCTGGCAAACGTAACTTACGAATGTAAAGCTATAGGAACTGTATGCCGGTTACTGTTATAGTAATAAGGAGTGAAGCAAGATTAGAGTCAGACATCTTTGTTAAAACGTTACAGTTTGGATCGTAAATGTCCTTTCTCCTTCTCTCTCAAACCCTCTGAGATCAAATCGTCGACGACGTGGGTATGGGTATATATATTTTGGCAGGGGGATGACGTTGAATTATTGCATACGTAGATATATATTTGTTACATTATACGCTTAATTACATACGTACTAGTAGGTTTCACATTTGCCCTAAGGAACTACCGGTTAACCGGAATACGAGGTTAATTCTACCGTGAGATTGGAGACGATTTGCAAACTCTCCTTCTATACACTCGATATCCTTAATATAGCCAAACAACCCTTGACTAAGTTTACGAATATTTAAAGCTGGTATTTCCAGGTTACATCATTACCTATGTCTGATACCAGTTTCACCTTTTACTCATGAATTCGAACAAGTTTCTCACGGGAATAAATTCAGTTCCAATTTCAACCAGAATGCACATCGTGATAGCGCAAAAAAAAAACCATGAATAAATCTAAGGGATAGAAATTTAACGCGCAAATTTTACCTTTGGTAAGTTGGTTGATTTGCACCAGGTGTTGCGGTAGTATTTTGTGTTGCAAGGGCAAGTTTTTGTTGCCTTTGCTGCAGCATCTGACGTCCGAATACTCCGTAACCGAAGCCGTAAATTTCGTCCTCTTCCTTGTCACTCAGGCAACTCGAAGGCTGTAAAAGTGAGAAGAAATATAGCCACATTAAATAATAAGACTGGCAATATTAATTCGATACTTCCTAGGTGGGGCGAATTTTTACTTCGGCGTTTAAAAATACGTAGGATACAGGGAGTAAAAATTCATCGTATCTTTTTTCAGTTTTCATTATAATATTTCCTCGTTCTCATATAAAACGGGTTGGGGAGTGAGAATTAATCCGGTGCTCGGAAGAGGGTTGTAAACGCTCGGAGTAACATCGAATATTATTATTATTTTCTTTCTTTCTTTTTTTTTTCTCTCTTATTGACACAGAAGCAGAAAAAACCTCGGAAGAGCTCACTTTGTGATCAACTTAACGGAGATGTACACACAGTGATATTTATACACACGTATAAGGTATTTATAAGTATAGAGAGAAAAACTCAAGAAACTCAACTATAGTTAGGTAAAAGTTTTCCGTTACGATGCGTTGGCCGCGAGGCAAAGAAAGAAAAAAAGGGAAGTAAAAGGAAGGAAAAGTGGGTGGGCGGGTAGGTGGGTGGTTGGAGATGAAGGCAAAAAGTTAATCCTTGTTAGAGCGTGACTTTGAATTTACAGTTGCGGTATTTCTACAGTGCTGCACGTTTCATATATAAATATCTACCCGCCCTGTAGGTACTTTTAAACGTCCCGTTGCCCTCATCTCGTACTTTCAGGCCCTGGCGAAAGATTCCCAAGGGAAAAACTGAAAAGCGGGAGATTAGGATATCCGCCTCGAGGTATAAAAGAATGCTTTTCCATTTTTTTTTTTTTTACAATTTTTTTTTTCTCTCATTTTTGTTTTTTGTTCTTTTTACAAAACTATAAGAGACTCACTCGGGATTTCACGACTAAACTTTTGTTTTCGAAAAAGAAAAAGGAAAAAAAAAAACGAAAACGTATATTATAAAACGAAACCATGCTCAAAGACGCGGAGTGTAATAATTCTACTACGGTATAAGAACGATGTTTTTACAGGTTCAATTTGAAAACACCCTCGCATATATATATTTGTTTATTCAATTATTAATTCACATTAGTATAGTATGACTGAACTAATGAATTAATTAATTAACACGCGCGTGGTTTTACCGTGAAAATTCAGTGATGATGTAGTAGATCGCGGGATGGTGAATTGTGGGAATCCTTTATGCATACATACCCGTTTAAATATACACTATATGTGTTTAATACCCAGGGACACATGTGTGTATCAGGTGACTTTTCACACGTACACTTACCGAGTATTTTCCTGGCACGTAAATGGGCTGTGAATGACTGGTGGTAAGTTGAGTGTTGGCCATTCTGGGGGATACATTTGTTTCTCGGCGCCGTAGCTCCTCGAGTGGCTCCAGAACGTCACCGTAATGCGTTCTGAAGAGGTCTGCGTACCTCGACGCCAACCCCTCCAAATAACCTCGCTCGCCCTCCTGGAACACATTGAGAAAAATGTTAGACATGTTGAAAAAATAACAAGAAATAAATATACTAAATCTACAACCATGTAATACTACTTTGGGTTCGGAATCGCACTATTCATAAACCTTGGAGTGATCCTGATCTTCCACAACTCCACATTTTTCAATTGAGCTTCTTTCAGTTGGAAAAACAACTTTTTCTACAAAAACTTACGCCTAGTAATTTAACGTCGATCTTTCAATGCGAAGGAACAAGTTTTTCATACGGTTCTTACATGTCATTAATTATCAGTGGACAAAAATGTAAAAAAAATCTTAGCTTACAGAATCTTTCGCATGGAAAAAATGACTGAATTTTTTTTTCATCCACCACTACTATACGTATTTTCATGTCACGACTGCAATATGGAGTTGAAGTTGTTCAACCGTGCTCGAGTTTTGGACAGCGTTTTGTTGGTACGAAAATTTTCGGACCACCCTTGTAAGCGATGTCATTCTCACTTCTTCGTTTCCCTGATTTTATTTATTTTACTGTCATCATTCGAAGAATCGGAAACGTAGTGATTATGAAATTTTTGTGTCTTCAAAATATGGCTAGTCGTCGCTCATCATTATTACAAGCCTTTCACTTTTGTCTCGCTCTCGATTCTTCCGCTCAACAACGGAAATCAATTGGGGGCGAGGTAACATGTAGAAAAGGTAGGTTTCGTTTTTCACCTTTCCTGGATGGCCTCGCCGTTGACATCGTGCAATGCCGGCACCCCCTGGATGCTCGCTCCCTTTATGGCTTTTGGCTTTGTCTGACGTCGGCTTGAGCCACCACTTTCTATCTACGCTTTAAGCACCTCGTTTCTCTTTTGTTCCCATATAATACTTTCCCTGAGTAACGCAAACAATATTCCCATCCCGTTAGTGGATTTAAATCCCATTTGTAAATATATTTCAAGTTGCAGAGTGAAAATCTTGCGCGTGCTTTACGCAGTTCTAAATTATCGCAATAAATTATCTAAAACAGCGTGTACTTTTGAAAAATACTTTCATACCTCAAAAGCGAGACTTGGGCTAAAAAAGAGGTGTTCACTCAAAAGTCGTGAAACTCAAAATGTTCCTACGGCACTCGCAAGCTACGTATAAACCGATCTAGATATCCTAATTTTTCGGTTCCAAAAAGCGAATAATCGGTAATAACGTGGTCATTTCTGAGATCAAAATATGTAAGAATTCACAAGAAAAAAAAAACTTTGGTTTCAGGATCGAAAAGAATCAAACGCCATAGCTTTTGCTGGTAAGGCGAAATTGAAAAGTCATATCGCAGCGCGCAGTAGTAACGATCAACATACAGTCCGGCGCGGCATTGAACGAAATGGGAAAGTTGCGAGTTGTAGGAAGTATCATAGAAATATTTTTTTCTCCCAACTTATTTGAGGCATTCATTCGAGATCAAATATGACAGGTAAATGAATTTCGGGAACCGTATCGATCGGAAATAATATTCGTGAAGTTTTGACAAAAGTCGGAGTTTGAGTTTGTAAAACGCCGAGAGTTGATTGCGATAGAATGAGGGATAAACTTTGGCATAAATGACACTGAGATGCGAAGATTTTCATTACGATAATCAATCTACCTCTGGAGAACAGGAGAAAAAAGGAGGGAGAGAGCGTTGGAAAAGAACATTAAAAAAGCATCAGTCGATGAGAAGAATAATAGGAAGAGAGAACAGATGCAGTAATCAGCAGGGGAAAGAGGAGGAAGCAATTTTCCCACTTTCAATAATAATATCTACGCGATGGCTATTAATTAGAATTTCAATCTTGAGACCCGATTCTCTAGAGCCGATATTTTGCATTTGACTTTTCGATTTCGCTGGTATATAATTCAACGATAAGAATATGAAAATTTCGAGATAAAGAACCTGAGGGAATATTGTACACCGACCGGCGATTTCAACCCCTTGAAGAAGTTTACAACGACCCTGAGTTGAATATAAATTAATAATTAATGTTTGATAATTAAGGTATAATTACATGAAATATCGAGTTTTTATTTAGTCACCGTACTTCTGTTCACCGCGTACCTGCATAACGGGTCATGAGGATGATGTTGTTTCTTCAGATCCGTTCGAGAGGTTATGGTGGGATCGCTCGAGTCGCCTGCTTTATTTTATGCGGTTTTGCCGGTACTTGCTTTGAAAACTTTGTGTAAAACCTTGTACAACGTTGTACGAGGTTCACTGCCCTCTCACCCCTTCAACCCTCCTCTAAAACCACCCCCAACTTTCACCCCCGACCCCGCAGTTGACTCGAGACGAGCTCTTCCGAGTTTCTTGCCCGTAAAATCTTAAGCGGTTATATACCGGGCCGGATCTCATTCCAAGTGTAAAAATAAAACCTCCGTTACCATCGGAAAGGGGACGACTTTGCCAATTTCATATTTTCCTTTGATCCTAATACCATACCGACAAGTTTACCCGATATCCCATCGATACAGGCACACACACACACATATATATATTTACCTCATACAAATTCCATGCGGCAAAATCCTCCGACGCAAATAATTCAACTCGATTCAATCCGTGAGCCGATTACTTTGAACAAAGTTCAGATTGAAATAAGAGAAAAATAAATATTATGTCTACACATCGAAGTAAAATTTCAAGAAATTCAAACAGTCTCCGTATTTTATGATATTCAATTTGAGTTTTTGAATACAGGATCGGAAGGGTAGCGAAGCATCAATTTTGCCGAAGGTTTGCATGCCTCGGTTTTATTCGGCTAGACGGATGAAATTTCTGGTGTGAAAAATGGAGGCGAACAAAAACTCTGCGCTTAATAATAATTGGGCAGTCGACGGTTGTTAAGAGGAGGGTATTATTTTCGGGGGGTCCTTCATCGGGCGTTGCACTCGCCATTAGCGGTCTACCACTCCGCCACCGGCACTGCGACTACCACAACTACCACCGTCGGCGACCACTGCCACTATTCATAGGCACCCTCATTATTTACATATATTTCATTTGGTCCTCACTAGCAGCAGCTAGTGACTACAACAGCGGCAGCATACCGTCTTTTATTTTCTTCAGAAACCGGAAAAACGTGGTAGATACGAAACTGAGCGGAAAAAAATCTAAGTAGAAGAACAAGAAGAAGAAGAAGAAAATTAAATCAGGTGAAAAGCTGAGGCGTTGGTTTTATGTTATAGCTGAGAGGTAGATCTTCGTAGCTTCTAGTCGTGCCAGCGACTACTACTAAGATTCAATGCTACGATAGCGACGACAGTTGACAAGTCCGCTATTCCACGCCAGTAACCTGCGGCAGGGGGAGTTTGAAGAAGCGGTATTTCTGTCAACGTGGAAAAGACTTTAATTTTACGACGAATCCGAACACCCGCGTACATAGCAGCGTCACCGCACGGTGCCGCACGCTTTGTGGTCGCGTCGAATGACTGCTGCAATCTCCTCGTAAATTCCAACCATAAATTACCAACCTCTAACTTAATTAAGGCGATAAATTACCTCATTTCCAAACATCGATTCAGGTTTACTTTCGTCTAGCTATTACAACCCGAACAGCATCGCACACACGTCTCCGTACAGTTCCTGATGCAGCTTGCAAAAATTTAGACCCATTCTTTGGGCCGTCAAAATTATTCAAGAACATATCCTCCCTCTCGTACCCCCTAGCTCCTTTCTTCTTTATATCTCAGAATATCCCGGTGCATTAAACTAATGGTAAAAAATTTTGTTGAAGCTTTTAAATTTCGGGTATAAGGATAGTGCGGCTGTCCAGTTCTATGCATTTCTCCTCTCACTTGGCGTGGTAATTTTAGAAAGTGCAGGTATTACTGTACCTACCGACTAAAATCCTGCCGACAACGTTTCTAGTCAAAGTGAAGACGTAGACAAAAACTATATAAACAATAAAAACGTGCTATGGGCAGGGGGGATAACGGTGGCGAAGAAATGGGGGGGAGGGAAGAGTAATGAAAGTGAGTAGTCGTGCATTGCACTTCGCCCACGCACACCCACGTAAACTCGATACGTCCGAAAGCTCGGTGCACTCGTTTATCATAATTTTTTTTCGTCTACTTTATATTTTTGGAAACGACATAAAAAGTTTTCAAATCATCTTATGGACGGTTACAGTAGTTATAGGTAACGATAATAATAGAAAGCGTATAAGAAGAGTAAGGAATAAAAGTTCTTCCACTTCTGTTACTTACTTACTTTTTACTTCACAGAACGAGGCGAATCGTATCACAAAGTGCAGAGTACCAACCGTCGACAAAACGATTTCTTTCCAGATCGTCGCATCGTATAAAATAAATGGTATACCATAGGTAGTACCTACGTAAAAATCGTTTTTCGGGTTACGGAAATGAAGTATCGGATGGTAGCAGTAGCGGTAACAGTAACAGCGGTAGTATAGCTGAGCGATGTAAGATTCGCTACTTCGACTCGGAAACAATTAAACGCAGTTTCCGTTCAGCGAATGAGATAGAAAGGCCATCATCAGGGTAATGGTCTTCTGCTTTGTCGCACAGCTCTGTGAAACATTTCGAAACATTTCGAGCTTCTCTCTGGTGACCCGGACGGCAGAAGAGCTGGTCCTTGGGATCGGTGTTCGTTTCCGAGAAGAGATCGAAAAGCAGCTGAGATGAAGCAAAGGAAGCTATTTCAGAACCTCGCAATACGTATCGTATGTTGTTAGTATTTAAGGGTTGGGGTAAACGCGGAAGGTTATCTGGGAATGAGTGAGCTGCTCCGTTCCACCCTAACTCAGCTCCTATCCTACTGCGAAGCTTTAAGGATTGTGGCGTCAAGCTTAAAAGCACAATCTCGATATCTTTGTGTTCGACGGACCCTCGGCAGCTTCCAGCTTGTCTCCATCTCTATCCGCCGCTTTTCCGTAAACACAAGCTGTCGCGGGCCTAATTGTTGAGATTTTCAATCCCTGAGTGGTCATGATATAGGTACTTGAACCGATAAAAAATAAAACCAATAATTCAATTTTTACGCCGGACTTGAAAGCTTTTTTTCATGGTGTCTTTAATTCTAATTCTATCATCTCCTCTGATACCACGGCAAGTTTTCTCTTTACGTTCGCAACGTATGCGACAACGAGTGATCCTACAGCTGTCGCCGTTATACGCGGAACCGTAAATATGTTGAGTGTAATAACAAGCTATGAATGAACGACAAAACGACGAGGAAAAAACCAAAAGAGAAGAATAACAAGACCTCAAAAGAGAATAAAAGTCATGAGACGACCGAAATAAAAGGAAAAGCAAAATAAAAACAACAAAAATTTATCGTATCAGCATCACCCTTAGGAAGTCGTACTAGTACAACGTTCACTCATCGCGTGGTAGTCACGTTGAAAAGCTTGCAGTTGGGAGTATTTTCGTAAAACAATGCCAACGAACACGACGACAGAGCTTTTCAATCCTATTACGAATGATAATATAAGTCGATAATATAATGTACACATTCAGTACTGGTATATAGCGACCGAAGCAAATGTCATTAAATACAGGACGTGCGCCGAGTCATACACCGTTTCTTTATTTCCATTATATCTTAATTTTGTTCACCCCCTTTGTTGTTTATTGTTTGTTCGCTTGTCACTCCCGTGTAACAATTTTTATCCGTTATTTCTTTTTCTATTTTTTTTTGTTTTTTTTTTGTTTTTTCAATTCATCCTGAGTCCATATAATTACCCTCGCACCGGTTGGTGAACATGTATGTGCGTATTATACGTTACACATACAGATGTATATATATAGGTATGTATCTACGATTGTCAAACGAAACGGCGTGCGCCATCATCCGCATATTTAGAGCCTTTCAAAACGTTCAGCTTTATTGTGTACGTACAAAATTCACATGTGTCTCGCACTTATGCATGCATAATATCTCGCACGTTTTAACATTCATATATGCGAATGGCATGATACATATGTACGTAACTAAATACGCGTGCAGGAGGTAGGTATATATTTTAATCGTAAAAGTGCATTTTACGTTCTATGTAGCTGATATATACTGTATAATCTTCACCCACCTGTGCATATTTTACACCTAATATACAAAGGGAGTAAATGACGGCATGTGTATTGTATGTGTATGTACGTACATGGAAGATGCCACTGAGAATTTATTTTTCCTCGATCGAATAAACGATGAAGTTCCGTCTATTTATTTGCGTGGATTCGATTAGAGCCGTGGATCCGAAAGGCGTAAAAAGGAAATGATAACCAGCTAAAAATCGAGTCTGCATTTCTGCTCGTGTACTGCAGTATGTGAGAATGCTGAATCACGAGGATCGCAGCTCAGGTGATGTAAGAAATGCAGGAAAAAGTGAACCCGATCTTGTTTCGAAAAAAAAAAGAATTCATCGAGTTACATATCGGCATGAGTATATAAATACTTGCGAAAAAAGGTTGCACGATTTTTTTTCCTTTTCTTTTTTTTCTTTAGTATTAAGGTGTGAAATTGCTACCTTATCCCACACGATGATCTTGACAAGTTAGATTAATCATTTCGGTGGATATGATGAAAGTGAGGCAGCAGAAGCAGCAACTCATACTATGTTGAAAACCATTAATTACACGGAGGCTAAGCATCGCCCTCTGGTTACAGATTTTATCCTGTACTATTCCTTGAATGAATAGAGAAAATCCAAAGACTGAAAATTCTTCAATCAACACTTTCGCGGATAATTGATTAAACGTCTCGTGATTTACGTTTCTGTATGAAAAAAAAATAAAAAAATAAGAAAGTTTGCATCAGAAATATAATCCGCGGGTAATTCTTTGCCCTGCACAATAAGTAGAATCCATTACGCGACGTTTTTTATTTTTCATCACTACTCACAACCCGTACGTCATCCGTCTTTCAAAATTTGAGGAAATTGTCTAAATTTGGGCTAAAATATTGATGTTCAAAAATTGACAACATATTTGGAGAAATATTTCTGTAAAATTATTGGTCTTATAAACTCGCACGCCAAAGACTCGTCACTCGATAGTAATGAGTTTATCTCACACGTCACGTGTACGGCTGCAGTAAAATCGGATAAATCCAGTTACTATGCGTTATCTCAGTTTCAACCGAGGGCGAAACGCAGGTGTAGTTTAGACGATTCGCACACACGCAATGATTTTCGCGTGCGGGTTGGGCCGTTGGTGGTGCTGCTGCATATGACAGGTTGACGGATCGCTTGCGACGACGCGATGGATCTAATTTAAAATGGAACACCCCGAGCGACTTGCGAATGGATGTGGTTCGGGCGCTGACGCGAATTAAAACTCGTGTCTCTATAGGGTGATCTGATGACGGATAGTCAGGTGTGAATATTCAAAAGAAAATGAGAAAAAAAAAACAAAAATAAAAATTATTTCATTTTAGTATCCCGCAGTATCTGCGGATGTAGAATTGTATACTATGAACTATGTATATATGACTCTATGAGAGATTACAATTTTAATCATATATCATGTAATTATGGTACAGAGACTGCTAAAACAAAGCTTAGAAATTTCGCTCAGTCTCTGCACTTCCTACGTCGGTAGTATATATATATATAAATTTGTATATTTTATATATATGTACTTTCATATATACGTATAACACATTTGTTCGTTTTCTGCTTTTCCACTTTATACCGACAAATTTAATATTCCATCTACGTACACGCGACTCGCTAGCTCCCTCGATCCCTCGGCTCGGTAGTTCCAACAATTACAATTCGCAGTGGACGATAATTGAACTTGATCAAATAGAAACTCGGTACTATTAAATTCTATATCGTCCTTCCATTATCCGGTTGAAAATTGAAATTCTAAGCCGCAATCGTGAACTTTATAAAAAAATAAAATATCACCCGATATGTAAATATTTGACCATTTATTTTACTCTGCTGTAATTAGTTTGATCGACATAAATATTTGATCGTTGACGAAACGAAAAAAAAAAAACAAAAAAAAAATCACGAGTAAAGAAAAAAAAAGAAAAAAAGAAAAAGTAACTCGCGATACGCGAAGCGGGTTGCGCGGATACATATCCGCAACTGCCTTGACTCCGCGAAGCTGGCAATCTCCTAATGACATTACATCAGGATGTTGTTTAACTGGCAAACAGAACCTCAGCAGAAAATGGCGATTAATTGAAAGCCGCATTCGGGCGTAAGCCAATTGCGGAGGGCTGTTTCACGTCCGGTTAATTTATACCGTCAAAGTTTACCTCGTGACCTACTACTGTAACTACCCTTGTCAAACGTCGCACAACGACGACGCGGCCGGGGCTTATATACTCTTGCTCATAAATATTTTCCCAATCGCGAAACCCAATTCCCCAGGCGAATATACTTCATATATACACGTACGCATACAAAAACATGATGATAAATATTTTTAACAAAGTTCCAACATACGTTTGGCTTAAAAAATGAAAATAAAAATTTACGCCTAATTTGTTTACTCAAAATGTAAGCCAATCAGAAATTTTTTGCACAGCGAATGAGTTCCGGAAAGGACCGAGATCCAAAGTCAAGACATAACACGATTTCATAGGAAGATTTAATTCACTGGTCAATATTGTTTCGAAAAAGTTGTACGAATTCGAAAGAAAAAAAAGAAGAAGATTATGCACGCATTTCGAAGTCGCAAAGAATCCAAGCCTATATACTTACCTACATATACTCCAGAAAGTCAACCTCTTTGTAATCGATCGTCGAGCAGAAAAATCGAAACTTTTGTTACTTTTTCAAATCGGTGCAATATAAATTGTACGCTTTGCAAGTGTTTTGATCCGCTCCAGGCTTGGATTGTACCAGTCTAACGGGTTTGCTTTTCTTAATTTTTTTTCTCCCTTATAGTTTTTCCATTGGTTTATTCTGCTCTTCCGATGTAAGACAATGCTGATAAAAATGAACTCAAGGAGTCAACTGATATATACATGGGATATAGGGTTGTATAAACGCGGCTCTCGGTATCCTGTAACCGCAAAACAAAGGTAAGATCGTTCCCATGCAGAGAAATAAATTCAACATCATACGTACGGGTAAGTATACCTATAGGCGCTTTGTAGTGCTTATACGTACCGCGCAACCAAGACCCGATTACCATAAGTTATATCGTCGAAAGGGCTACCGCGCGCGAGGATGCGATCGTTTATGTTATATTTATCTCTTTACGACAATATGAAGACAGTCTCAGCAGTGATGATCGTTCAAAAATCGACTCGCGATAAACCTGTGTATTGCCCATTGAAATTTTGAAATACCTGCGTTGAAGAAATAAAGTGTGCATTTTTATTATCCAGGGTCCGATTTCTGGTGAGATCGTTTAATTTTTCCAACGATTATCAACCAAAGTATGAAAATGCAGCTTCAGCATTTTCTTGACCCGGTCAATGACGATGAGTGAATTTTTTTTTTTTTTGTGGTTACTGCGTCGCCCGAAGTAGAATTGCGCGAGGAAGTTTAACGACGGCATCGAACAGTCCTTGGCCTTATACGCTGTGATGCGCTGCCCCCAACATACGTAGAAAATACGATAATGGTTGTAGAAGACAATGCAAACGCGTACATTATATAGAATTGAAGTTATTGTGGCACGGTGGTCTCCTGCTGCAGCTGCGGAACAGCTTGTGGCTGCTGCTGCAGTTTTACTTGCGTGAGAAGGAGGAAGGCATAATAATGCTTAACCAGCAACCAACGAACCAACTAACCAACCAACCCAACCGTCGTTGACGCCGGCATCGTCAAAGGAAAATATCGTACAATGCAACCTATATAATATATATGTATATAGACTGCACCGCGCGTAAAGGTGAAACTCCTCTGCTCAGCTCTGCTTGGACTATAAAATAGGGTTCTCGATTTTGTATGGGATATGTTTCTGCGGGTGCCGTGTACAAATATAAAATATAAATACTCTCCCTCTCTCGATGTGATCCTCATATAGTAATTGTAATTGTATACGATCGGTATATAAATCCGGACATACATATACGTTACCAACTCCAAACATCTGCGATGGCTGATTTTACGATATTGGTATACCTACCTATCCGCACATTTCGCATACTATAGGTATGTATGAAAAGTCGTCGTTAATAAAAGTGCAAAATTACCTCACCCGCGCGTTCATACCATATCCGAGTTGTGTTCGATGCACATGATCTATGCATACACATTTGCAAATTTGTACGATCGGTAAAAGAGCGGCACATGTGGAGGATATAAAGCTGACGCACGACGGTGGGTCGAATATGTACCTTTGATTTTCAAAAGCAATCATAACCCCGAAATTCACGATACGTGCACCCGGCAACGGTTATACACCCACTAGATACCTGACAAAAAAGAAAGGAAAAAATAGAATAGAAATAAAATAATAAATAAACAACGAACAAGGAAAACGACAGAAATATAATACACCTGCAATCGGCCGAAGTTATTACTCGGCCATGATACCGCCATTTTCATGCTGCACTAGCCGCATAGCTACTCGATTTTTTTCATCGTATAAAGTTTCGTTTGAATTCAGAGAAAAAAATATAAAAAAAAAAAAAAAAAAAAAAAATACGAAAAAAAAAACATTTCACGTTACATCTTCTGTTTTTTGCTCTCTATCCGTTACGTACTTCGCGACACTGGTACATCCCATAGATTTCTGATTTTCATTGTATACTTCGTTTGAAACGCGTAGTGTTCTATGTAATAGGTACGTTATAGGTATATACGATACCCAACTTTTATATTCCTGTCTCGTTTAGAAACGTGATAATAAAATAAGAACTGATGGGTAATAGCTGTTCCTTGTATTCCTTCGAGAGATTAGAGAGAAAAGCGTTATTGGGTAGCGACGCAAGGTTGGGAAGGTAATGGTATCCTTGATATTACCGCACGTGGTTGTATATGACGCTGTATAGGTAGGTATATATACCTTGTACCACATATAATAATGCAGGTTATGTCTTTATTCTCACTATATTATTATACGACCAAGACCCGTTTTCTAACTCCTGCAGCGGCGGGTCTTGAGCAAAGTCAGAAGTGCTTCAATATATGCAGTGGCCAAGTTTTGAGTTGGCAAACTACAATATCACATAGTGTAGCTCTTGATATTAACTCTGATACTTAAATACGTACTAAGAAACCGCGCGTGTTCCTCTTGAATGGAATAGTTATAAATTTTATCTCTTTGCTAATAGAGTGTGGTGTGTGTGTGCTGAAGGGGGCGGGGGGAGGGAGGACACTAAGGAGCAAATTTTTGTGCTTCTGAAACTTCCTGTTATACGTACACACATGCTCTGCGCGAACGAACTTTGGAAACAATTTCACAGCGCTTGCGGCACCGTCACGATTAGCTCTTTGTTGTTTCCTTCGATGTCGAACGTGTAACGCATGGACCCTGACCTTGAACTTGACCCTGACCTGCTCTCAAGAAGTGGGTGACTAATTAAGGTACACGTTACAAACGAAGAAGAAGGTGATAGGATCAAGGGAAAAGAAACGAAGGATATTGTGGGAGAAGAAAAAAAAAAAGAACAAACAAAGTGATATTCGCGGTACTCTTGGGGGTAATGGCGCGGCGGCTGCAGGGGTGAAACGCGAAGTATTCAGGTAATAAGACGGGGAACTTAATGGCGAGTACTGAGTAGGTAATTAGACGGAGACATCACTAATGCAAACATTAATTAACTTATACCATTAGGAGAGGTAGTCCCATGGAATAACATCCCACCTCGAATGATATTCCCCTAGCTCAGTTGTAATAATGTATCTCGCATTCTCCAGATTTACCATACCTGCACTCGCATTCGATGAATATAAGGGGGGAAAAATATAATAAGAATTATTGTTTGGGTTTAACGATGTGATGTGAATTATCACCCCGTGATTATCGAAAGGTAATTAGCGAAGGCAGATTTTTTTGCGAGTTTTTGGAATCCTCTGAAATTGATTCACAAATTCACGTACGAGTAGATACATCAATTTTAAATCTGTGTGAATTCTTGTCGTTCAGTTGATTTGTCGAAAATTGAGAAATTCGCTCATTCGACAAACACCGTCATGTACATGAGATCGAAATGACTTGGCGGTGAAATGAAAATAGTTTAAAATCGATGCACAATTTTCGACGTGGTATCCGCAACCGCCGAGAGGATTGTGTACAGTGTTGAATAACTTCTATTCTACTCATTACGGTCCGTACACCGACAAGGAAAAAGCCGCAGGATTACCCAAGAAAACGAGATAATATATTTATATACAGGAGTGTAAATTGGTAGAAAGAAGAGGCCAATCTGAGAAAATCTGATTACTCGCCTTCGCCAAGATGGAACTCTTCTCCTGCCTGCAGCTTCTTTATTTTTTATTCTTTCTCAGTTCTTCGCTTAGAAAATTCGCGGGCTACTACGTATCCCCGCCTCATCACCATGACTGAATAAGATTCAAGGGGGATGCGCTAGTAGAATAAAAACCGAAAAATAGGGTAACGCTATTTATTGGAAATAGGAGTGAAACACGACGCATGGGAATGAAGTGCATTTTTGTTTACCTTTCAAAGACGTAGTAGCACGTGCGTCGAAATTGTATTGTACAGATACATGTATGATGGCTGCCCCGACTGCCCTAAGAGAGTTGCAACTGGAAATCAGTTTCGGTGTCACGTAGATATTCCGCACCACGTACCGTCGACGCCGGCGTCGACCCGCCCGACCTGCCTCGTTTCCCGGATTTCCCGTTTCCCCATTTCCCCGTTCTCCACTCCCCTTGTCGACGGTTACGTCCGCGTCCGCGCCCGCTCGCCTGCACTCGAGATACGATACATATCGACCTCCGCAAAGCCGTTATTCAATTTGTACTCGGGTGTTGTTGATTGTACACCTAATCCCATTATTGTGGACGTCGACAAGCCGAAGGAAGAGCGACCCTCCTTCACCTCCAAACCCAACCCCAACCCCAACCCCAACTCGAACCTCAACTCTTCCTTCTCCTTCCTTTCCTCTTTCTCTTCTTCAACCTCCTTTCCCCGCTTCCATATATACCTACTCGCCCAGACACAAAGCGTCCAAATTTATTTGTACCCTCACGTCGTACCGTCGTCCCGTCGTTCCGTCATCCCTTTTCTCGCCGTCACCGCCACCCCCACTGCTGATCCTGATGTTACTTAAGGTGCCACATTCCCGGATCGAAATTTTGCTACACCATAGTAGATTTTTATCCCTCCGCGCACGTACTCATATGACGAACGACAGGTAGTTTGAAAATTGAAAATCTGTGACGCTCGATTGGCCTTGTATTTGGTACCGAGCAAGAACGTAAAATAAACTTCGAGCTCAATTTCAAAGGTTACAAACAGCTAAGAATAGCAATGTCTATCAATAAAATTTATAATAAGATCTGCTGAAAATTCGTTCATGACGTTCTTAAAATTTTCCTCTCAACAATCCATTTACTTCAATTTTTTGTACAATTATAGTCATGATTTTGGCACTGTTCCATTAGATATGGAATTTTTTGGAAAGTGCGATCGCAACTAGAATAATTTTTTTTCATTTTCACTACGTTAAACCGTGTTTGTCGTAATCGTAAACTTTACACGTACGTCTCGCACATCAGGATTATATTATTTTTAAAACAATACCAGGAGGCAATATGCCACGTTTTATTTTTTTATCGTTCGTCTTCCACCTTATTCTTTCGAGACGTTAAATCACGAGTGAAAGTGAAAATACGGGCAGGCTATATGGATCTCAAAGAGACTTTTTGTCGGATGCCACGGATTAAGGGAACGCGACAGCGACGACGTGTATTTATTGAGAAGAAAATCCTGCTAGATAGAAAAGAAGCGAAGCCTCGGAAGGTTGTTTTCCAAGAATTTCCCAACCATTTTCTGTAGAGTTCGTGTAGGCGATTCTCGAGGATTCGCGAATACCGTGGGTGCAGCAGTAACTTAAAACGGAAAGAAACTACAGTGTATACAGGGAAAAAGTCGTAAGAGAAGTAAAAGCTCAAAAACTTTTCTATAAGCCAATATATCAGAGGTTCGAAAATAATTTTTATTGAAACACGAGGCTTTAAACGAGAAATGTCGACGAAGAACAAAAAAAACTTGTTCAAACGATTCTCGAATTTCTTCCAACTTTGGCACGACTTCAAATTATGTACATCTTAGGTACAATAAATCTTACCATCAAAGTTTCCCAAAATATCATGGCTTAGAATTGATAAAGCTAAAAAACTAAAATAATAATAAAAATCAAACTAAAAGGAGATATGAATTCTGGAGAAAGTAAAATTAGTGCGATATAAATACATAGTCAACTCGATCATGGCGTCGACCAAAAAGAAGTAAGATAAAATAATCGAATCAAATAAAATTGAAAAAAATTAGCGATCTCTGAATTTCTATTCACGTGCGAGATCCTTCCGTGAACTTGGGTCATGACCTTGGTCTTCCAAGGGTCGAATACCAGATACCCATTTTCTTTTGTTTGCCTGACCAGCGGCCACTTCCAATCGAGGCTGGCGAGTATTTTTCGTCTCCTTTTGTTTTTTTTCCTCGAGATCTACTCACCCAATTACATGAAAATGGTGAGAAATTTTTCTCGGACGTTTCAAACTGCGTGGATAAAATCTATAATACGGGAGAATCTTGCGACGTTATTTTTTTTATCCGATAGGATTTATGGCGGTGGAGTAACATTTAGCCAAAGCTGGTTCACCAGACTGTAGAGTTGTTCAATATACAGCTTCGACCACAAAGGGCGGGTGGCGATTCTATGGAGTTAGGAAGTTGATGCTATTTTCTTATTTTTTTTTCTTCTCTTTCATTTCGAGAAAGAATTGCTTCCGCAGGTTGAAATCAAATAGCGAAGGTTTGCTATTACTTTTGCCGTCTAGAAATGCGGTGGCGAGCGAGTAAAGGTATAGAAACTTCAACTTATTAAGCTCCCCTTGCAGGTGAACGCAAAAGTAAAGTAACGAAAATAAAATATAACAAAAAAGCAAGTGTAAAAAAAATGAAAAAAAAAGAAGAAAGCGAAAGAAAAAAGTGGAAAATAGAAATAGCGGAAGGAGAAAGGAAGTTACTTGTGGCGAGAAAAGAGGAAAGGTTGGTTGGCTGACACTTAATCGTTAACACGGCCGAGCTGCTGTTATTATACTCGGTGGTAGTGCAGCCAACTTTCCGTGTTATAAAATGAAATGAAATAAGAAAATGAAAGCAGGTATAAATTTGTCCTGCAATTGTATAGCCGGCTAGAAGAAGCTTGAATAATACGAGAAAATCTCGCCTCGGTCATTTTACCGGTAAAAATTTTTCGTAATCTTTCCTTTCTTTGAATTACGTTTCACTGCTTGAATAACCGACGGGTTATAAGAGAATTGCAGAAGGACCACTTCACACTATTTTTTTTTCTTTCCTTTTTCTTCCAGTAGCCAACTTGCAGCCTCTGTGAAGAACAAGAAGAGGCGCCGCACCGCCGCTACGGCGAGTGTGCCTGAAGGTTCATTCGTTACCCCCGCGGAGACGTTTAAATGGTTAATTTTTACACCCACGATTTTTACGCGGTTTTTTACCCCACCTTTTCTACTTTAATGCGAATTTATGCTTCGGAGTTAATTACGCGACACTAATTTTTGCCCAACTTTGTTCAGAACTAAGTACCTGCAGGGGTAACAGTCACCTTTTCCCTTTTTCCTTTTTCTTTCTTTTTTTCACCTCTTTTTTCTACGTGGTTCTAGACTTGATGTAATTTAAAGATTTTCAAAGGACCTCAGCCTCCCTTAATTGCTCAGTCCTGCCACTGATTGCTACTTCGTTTATCATCGGAATTCCTGTTGGACAATTAATTCCGTTCACGCAGACCTATGTCGTGGTGACATTATTCCTTTGCGCTTGGATCTTCGGAATTTTCATATAAATTTTCTAGAATAATTTTTTTGTTGTTTTTTTTTGTTTCTTTCTTTTTCATCCATCCGAATTTCTGCTCCACGGTTGCTTTTGTACACTTTGGGGATCGCGGGTGGGTAAATATATGCAAGGTACTTGTACTCCTGTCAAACAAACCTAAGAAAGATGTCAAACAATTGCGAGTATGCTAGCGGACAATTCCGGGTGTTCAAATACGAGTACTGCAAAAACTAATTACTAATCACATTGTACCTACTCAACTCTAATTGAAAAACTTATTCGAGAATTAATATTTATTCGAGTTTGTAATTGAGAATTAACTCTTAGCACTTAAAGCACAGCATTCAGTTGAGCTTCTGTCGCTGCCGTTGTTACTGGGAAGCCGAAAATGATCGTTTCCTTCCTTCCTTCCTTCCTTCCTTAAGTTGTAATTTATGGGTACGCGAGTAGATGAACCCGGAATATTATTTTGAGCATGGAATTGTTTTTCAATTAGAATTGAGAGTATGAACCTTGTATTATAATAATAGGAAACAATTCCCTGGGATCCTGGCACGTGTATAACCGGTAGCCATCTATTTTTTAAAGGGCACAACCTGGAGCTCCTTCGTTTTTTATTTTTGGGAGCAGCTAAAAAGGGATCCCAAAGAGGATGAGAGGTTGAGGGTATTGACGATGCGGAGGGTACGCGGAGCACCCGGTCTGGATGGCCTAGAGGGGTAGGAGGAAGAGCCCCGCCCGGGGAGAGAAAGGGCAAAGAGTAGCGATGATACGTGCGTGGAATAGCCCCGGTGGTTTTCAACTCCTCAGAGATTTCGTTCCCCGGGTTTTGGTGTAGGTCCTAGACGCCGAGGTGACTCTCTCCCGCCTTCTTTGAGAGAAAAAATAAAAGGAAAATGGCAACGAAGACAGAGCAGCGAATAAGGGGAGGTAAGAAGGGGCGGTTACCCTCGAGGCAACAATCTTAAAATATCACCCAGTGGTGCCCCGGCGCATGAGTTATCGCGGTATTTAATCATCCCCAATAAGCTCCATTCTACCCCCTCCATTTCTCCCTCTTATCCCCTACTTCTCTCTTACACTCCTTTCGTTTTTTTCATTTCATTCTTTTTTTTTCATTCCCGGCTCTCGCCTCATCTACCAGCGGCGCTTCATCCCCCTTATATTATAACCACCTCCTCCCACTTTTCACTGTTATTTCTCTCTTTTCTTGGAAGCTAGAATAGCGATATAGATGCTAAAACTCATCGTGTACACTTGGAACCACTCGGAACACTCGTCATTAACGCTACAACCGTGCGAATCGCCAATTACCAATTGTCAATTTTTCAGGTATCTAGCTATACCACAGCTGAATTTCTTCATTGAAAATTATTCATTCATATACATATAATGTACTATATCAAAAGCAAAGTAGGAATAAATTTGGTTTCTTCAATGAAATTCGCAATCAATACTGTAATAATATATAAAAAAAAAAAATATACGTAAACTCGGTCGTCCAAAATTGCGTGGTGGTCGAGTAAGTAATTTGATTCTTAATGCAATACAGCCTACGATGGCCGGTTTCGGGGTCAAAGCGCCTCTTTATGCGGTTCAAAGTGAGCACCCACGCAGTAAGTGAAACGAATAGGATCAGAGAGTGGATAATATAAAATTAATAACAGCCGCAAACGGGGCTTCAAAAGTTTGGGATATGAGACGACGAAGGATACACCGGTCTTTATACCACCCGCGCGGGCGTTCGCGCTTATACGCCCTGCAGCACGCTTAGTAACCCTATTAAACCCATTCGATGGGCTATTAACGGGGAGGTATATAGCTACGCGATTAAGTAATCAATTATTAATTTAACCTCCTCTCAATCTTGCTGAACGTAACTACCCTTATCGTATCTATCACCGAGAGGATGTAATTCCCAGAAATACCCTCACAAAAATTAACAAAACTTTGAAATCGAACTTCGTTCGGGAATTCATCCATATTCTTCAACACTTATAAAATCTAAGTTGCAATAGAAGAAATTATTCAAATATATTTGAATTATGATTAAAATTTATTTCTTTATTTCTCATCTCTTACCCGATTACATGTAATTAGAACTTGTACCTACTTTAGCTCCTACTTCCGGTGGTACTGAGGTCCTCAATTTTCAGCTCGAATAAATACATCTCGTAGAATATTTGCAACGATGTTATACGAGTATAATTGAGCTTAAAGCGCAGTAATATAGACTTGGCAGGTACATTTTGAAGTAAACCAAGACCTGAACATATAAATACCATACGGGTAATTACCACTCGCTTATAAAATATTCATACAGATACACGTACGTAGCTTACACGCATACATACCTCGACAAATACGGAAGTTTGTCCGGGGAGCACGCGCCATTTGCGGGTGTGAAATTCGGGTGTATAACGTATCTGTACCTAGGTACATATTATCTCATAGGTATATCTACATTGTACTCATGATCTCGATGCGAAACGATAATGGGGCGGGTATCGACTCTGCTATAGGTAAGTGCGTATCCCGTATACGTTACATACGTATATGATGCGGCATATACTGCGTCGGTTGAATAGCTGAACTGGTGACATCTCCTTTCACTAGATGTATAGGTAATATAACCTACACGTAGTGGGCGAGAGTGACGTAATTACCGTACGCCAGCTTTTATCACCAAGAAATATATCCTACTCCTGTATCATATTATATAGGATATATTTGGGGAGGTTAGTTTATGCAAGAAACTTTGCAGCGATATTGCACGCTGCTTATAAAGCGCGTCTATAACCGTCAACGATACTCATGCAAATTATGTGGTTGCATCTATCTATTATGAAGTAGGTATTTTTTCCAGCATTCGAATCAGAGCACTTTTTTGAATCAACCGCAGGCTTGTGACTCTTTAAATAAGAATTGGTCGAGTTTTGATTAACTCCAACTTGCTCATACGATTTTTCAGTTTATCTGGGGATGGTTTTTCTTCATACAGTAAGATTATTTTCAGGGCGATTTAATAAGACATCTATTGGTGAGATGATTCGCAGTCCTCATCGTGGAGTATATTCGTCTATAGTTTCGAACTATGGGTATAACCTATACACAACGAAGTAGGTTTAATGAATAATTAAAAGACGGAGATTACGTCCTCCGTGAGCTTTACGGGCAGGTGTATCAGAGCTAAGGCGGAGCTCTCTACATTAGTTCCTGTGATTATCTACTCGGGAAATGTAACGGCAAAGCTACATACGTACGTACTTATAATATGTACGCGAAGGATGTACCTGCGCACCCTTTACAACTCGCAGGAGTTTCATAGCCTAAAGCTCCGCATGGGTATCCGTAAGGTAATGTTCACCGCCAACCTTTACCTACTACATATGACCTTGGTATACGGAACACCGGGGTAACCCTTAGGATGGCTAAACTAAAACCACCGAGGGTGCTACTGAACTTACTTTACGTTGCAATTTCGACGCTGTTCAACTTCGTAATATGTTACGAGATAATTTAGGGACATTGTCGCCTCGCTATGGTGTACAGTATGTATATTAAATATACAGATATATACATATGGTAGGTGATGTCGGTGTATAATATAGAAAATTCCTGAGGGAGGGAGTTCTACGCTTCAAAAGTGGAAAGCCTTTTTTTTCTTTTCATTCGCTTTTTTTCTGTTACTTTTCCACCCTCGGGGGATGCAGGAGATTTTTATTCATGTTTTTAAAAAAAAATTTCTATACCACCAGATTTTTATCTTTTAGCATCTTGATCACGTCTGCAGAGCTGTGGGTATTAGGTATATGGCATACCCTGAATTTGTATAACTGATACTCATTCGCGAGGTAGTATATAGTTCAAAGTTGGTAGGTTGGTACGAGTATTCGTCTTATCGCAGCATAGGTAAAAGCTCAGAAGTTGAATTGGAAATGGTCGAAAAGTTTACAATTTATGTCACTCGTGTCAATGACGTTTCTAACGAATTCTACGACTTCAATAAGTTCTTGAAGTCCAGGTTTACCAGGTAAAAAATATTGACATTCAACATCTCTAACCCCCTTCCCTTTCTCCGTCTTGAGAAAAAAAAAAAAAACTCAAGAGGAAATTTAACGATCCTCGGATTCATATTTGGTTGTTAAATTTTAGGGGATACCGTAAGAGAGTCATGGCCTTGAACCACGACATGTTATATCGAGATTCCTATTTTGTCTCTGAGAATTTGCAAACGTTCTTCAACGGAACACAATTTCCTGTTAAATTAACCTCCTGACGCTAAAATAGGTGTCAACACACAATAACTTCCACCCTTGTTTCTACATCTCGGCGTGAAAGATGTTATGCGAGCTTAACCGAGTCCGTGTAAATTATACAGTTGAAAGGTTCTTACAAAAAAATTATCTTTTAGAGCTCACTTCATGTTATGCTTACTGCGGGGCTATGCTAGAGAAAAATCTGAGCTAATAATGAGCAAAAATGATTAGCCCGCCAGGCATACTTGATCGATCGAACAATTTAGATTTTGAATTGATTTTGAGTTTATCCAGTGACTTCACTACAAAGCCGGCAATCGAATAAGAATTTTTGTAGCGAGGTACAAAGGTACTTGGATGTTTTATTTTTGCCTATGGGAATTTTTGTAATTTATTCAATTTCATTCAATGTTTCTAACGCGCATTCGTATGTTTGAGAGATTTATGAACAGTTTAGGACCGATAATGGTTGCCGTCTTATTTTTTATTCCCAGAGTATTTGTAAGTATCATATTTATGCATACAGCCCAACTGCAACCGTTATGCAAATTTTGACTTCGGTTTCTTTGAGAAAAAAAAAGAGCACGCACGCAGATACCTAACCTATTTAGGATTTTTGACTTCTTTCGGCACCATCATTATATTTTATACCATTATTAGTGCACGTAAACGTGAGTTACTTCGATTTTTTTTTCCTCCACGTTTTCGGAGCCCACATATTTTATTCATGTTTATTTTTTATACTTCTTTTTTGTTTGCTCCTCATATGCGGAACTGTTATACATATAATTTCGCGATATTTCGACACACCGTTTATTGTTCGTGTAATATACATGTAGATATATTTTTGTATATATGTATATTAAAGCAGGTATATAAAACGCAGCTTTAATTTGCTCGCAATCCTCCCAGGGCGAAACACCCCAAACCCCCGTGCATAACGTTAATTTCGGTATAATCGAATCACACAGAATCCAGCATTTTTAATCCTTTATCTCGTGGAGAAATGAAAAAAAAAAAAAAACGAAGAATAACGCGAGCGAATGTAAACTGAAACAACGTGTAAGCGGATTTGATACCAAATTCCCTTTGCAACCATCACCTGCGGGCAACACCCAAGGAACAAAAAAGTACCACATCTTGTTTTTTCAATTGCTGTTTATACTGCGAAGCAAAGGAATCTTTGCTACCATAATACAACGGTAATAATTTCCAGAACCTACCAGATAATTTGAAAATTCTACGGTATAATCAATTTTGATTATTCAGAACAATCGTTGCGTAATGTGATTGATTCCAAACATGCAAAATTACGGAAGGGATTACTTTTAAAAAAATCTATAACTATCATGATCATCTTGTATATGGATATTCAATAAATGATTTGATTGAGTGAAAAAAAGAAAATTAGTATCGATTATTTCCGGGCATTTTCAAAGCGACTGCTCGTATCATCGGTCAAAAAATTAGAGAATAAATGAAAAATATTAAAAATCAAAAGCTGGTCGAGTTGACAATGGAATGCTGAATTTATAGCAGATGATGCGGGATGAGAAGAAAACGATATAGGTATACATTTTAGGATGCGGGTATTACACGTATGAATGTAACGTTGAGAGATGGAAACATGATACTGTTGTAACGGTTGATCGGCGTTAGGACGTACATATATACCATATACCATATACCGCATAGCATACATATCACATAGGTGTATACCTTTACACAGGGTAAAGCGAACACTCCTGTTACCTCTTGTGCGTGGGACGTCGACGTCTACGTGCGTACATAAAATAGTAGTTGTGATTTTGGTGGCAGGGAATTGCAGCGGGGCGGCGCCTATATACGCAAAGGGATGAGAGCAAAGGGAAGAAGAGGAGGCAGGAAAAGGGGAGAGGACCCTTCTCAGATTTCAAGGAAGATATTATCGCCCTGTACGAATATATAACTACCATACATGTAGCAAATTGTTAGACTTATGCTTTTCGAATGAGCGCCACCGCGGCTGCTGTTATACTCGCTGACTGTATAGGTGATGATGACGAAAGGACTATATTTGCATTTAAATACAGTGCCTCGTGTCTCCTGAGAGTGGGTTTGATATTTATATGCCATGAGCAATGAAACGAACGATGAAAAAAAAAAAAAACCATATCAAAATTAAAGTGCCATCCGACTGTAAAGGCCGGTACACGGTTTAAATTAACGCGGCGAAATAAGATATACCTGGTTGCGCTTTGATATTCATGATGCGATTGCAATTTTATGATGCATTTATATAATGCATAATTTAAGGTGAATCAAAGTACTTTGCGTATGCAAATATCTCTCCGTACATCTCGTAATTCACGTGAAATATCACAGCGGATTCTTAGACTTAATGACCTCTTCCATTTGGTTGGCGATTTTTGAATCGCCAAAAATTTACTTTCATCGATATTTTACGCTCAGTTATTTCGAAAATTGTCGGTCTTATTTTCGATTATTACAGACTATATTTTTAGAAAGTTAAGAAACAAACTTGAAAATTCCAACATTTTCCTTGCTGAAACTACGGGAGAAATTCTTGAAATGCAAAATACGTTTAAGTATTATTTCTCGTCGTATACGAACCAAAAAAAAAACATGAATAAAATTGGTGAGATCAAGATCGGATTTGGTTTTATAATCTTATATATTCTTTATCGACTGCCAATTTTTCTAGTTTCAGTCGATTCATTTTAAATTATATTCATAACTCAAATGAATCAAATATATCAGATGAGATGTAACGTTGTCGGTAAAAGTTTTATTATCCTGTTTGCTTGTCGATATTATTGTTCGAGATATTGATGTATATAATCTTAAAATCTATACACGGATTTCTCCTACAAAGAATATGTATATTTTTATTACGGTACCTATACGTACAATTTTTATAACCCCATTTACATATATTTACTATCGGTACGAAGAATTGGTTAAAAATTATCTGATGTTTGACAAAACAAATGGATCTATATAGGTATACATAACGTAAAAAGCGGAAAATAAATAGGATGATCAAAGAAATATTCATACCTTTCCAAATAATATCAGCCCCGTCGATTCTACAGAAAAAAAGCAAAGGTAAATTCAGCTATCTATATTATAATAATCACCTCTGTTAAGGTCCGGAAAACATTGCGAGGAGTTGGATATGAGAGCTAAGATCGCGTGAAGGGGCCACCGCGCTTATTATAGTGCGGAGAGGGTCCTCCGAATCATTGATTTCTTCAGGGCTCTAGGCATTACTTGAACCGTTAAATACTCGAAAGATTTTCCAGTGCGTTTAACGCCCTCCCTAACGTAATCGGGAAGATAAGAACTTCTCTGGCACCCAACCCGGCGGTACTGCTACTGTTGCTACTGCTCCAGATGAGCAGCTCCTCCGGAATTCTACGGTTAAGATTACGCCCGTCGAGTCCGTTCTTTATGGTAATTTTTAATTTACTTTTCATCGTGATCCAAGTAGCCAGTTACCTTTCCCCTCTCTTGCCCCGAGTAACTGTGCCACTTTTTATTTTCAGTTGCTTTCTTAACGAAATAAAACAAAGGAAGAGAAGAATAAAAACAAAAAAAAAAAGCAGATTTTGTTCTCGACGCTCGGCGGCACAGTCGAGAAGTACAAGAAACGACGATCACTGCGACGATTAGCTCGAGAAAATTAGAATCAGGATTGCAATTTATTGAACCAATGTCGAACGCAGTTGGGTCGCGACTCGTTCTGTATAAAACCACAGAATAAACGATAGGAAGAGAGAGAGAGAGATAGAAATAAAAATAAGAAAACGAAAAAAAAATGTACCACAGAGAAAGAGAAAAGGGTGTGGGAGGAGGCTATAGAAAATACGGCGTCGTTTTTACGCCCTCAAATTCACTAAGCCATAGAGCGAAACCCTCGGCTCTATACTACGACACATAAGAATCGTTTCTAGAGAGAATATAGGGTACCTACGCACAAAAGCTTCGGTGCTAATAAATAACCGCAAATCTGAACCGGAATTTGCGGACCTCCAATCCTCAATATCACGTCTCTCTATTATAACAATAAAGGGATGTTTTTTCCATCCCCTGGAACGTTGGACTCACTTCTAGTTCTATGAAGTGAAAGTCTAATGTGAGAATCCTTTCGTAGAATGGTCGTTTCATCCATACTAGTAAAAAAAAAAAACAAAAAAGAAGCAAAAACAAAAAGAAACGTAGGTGGTTCAATTACTTGTACAAAAATCCCCGCCTACCGCCTACCGCGCTTTTATTTTTTTCCTTCCGAAAATGTTTAATGCGAATTTTTATTTCGATGGGTTTCCACCCCGCACCGCTGGGGAGCTAGGAAAGAGGGAAGTATTCTGCAGGAACTGTCTCGGGGGCTCACCCCCATTACGATGGAAGAAATAGGGGGAGGTAACGTTGTACGAGCAGAGGGCAAATTCGTACTCTTCAAAAGCGAAATTGCCTTCGTCAGATATATATCAGTTGGGGTATAACGGATAAGTAACGGTTCGAATTTAAGAAACAGCACGTTTCCTTGTGAGTAACGAATACTTTTATTATACTTTTACAACAATTGGAACAAATCCTACAGGGTAGGATTATGGGAATATACTGATCAATATATACTACACATTTATATATATGTAAGGTATTTCAACCACCATCGCCCACGATTTACTTCAACAATCGTATTCATTTCTTTTCCAACTTTTCTAACTGTCGTGGATTTGGATAAAAGAAGCGTTCTTCATTTTCTTCAACTTTTTTCGAAGGAAAGAGAGTTTTAATTTTTTTTTGTTCAATCACATCCGAAACCTGAATTCTTGGGTCTTGTCCAAGCTACGAGGGTAAGTGAATTTGGTAGTTTCTTCTCGCAATTTGGAACGTTGCGCAAAGAATATAATTGGTCGGAGAAGATTGAATGAAAAAAAAAATATTGAAAATAAATAAACAATACCAAGGACGTTACAGCGTGATTAGTCGCTCAGGGCGTGGAGAACATCGTGAAATTGTTCAATTATATATAACAGGATAATATAAAACTGATCGTTTCGCTAGAGTGTAAGAATTAACGGCGTTTCGAAAGGTAAAATATTTTGTCTGTGCGAGGTGCGAGAAAATAGTTGGGTGATTGAGCTGCGGGTGTTTCTGAAGGTTCGTTGTTTGCCATATGGCATATATACATATGAACACACATCTGTGTATGCCGTACACCCAATATAAGAAGGAAACCGATATCCATCCGGCATTAATAGGTTAGTCCTTTAGTCTTAATATGGTAGCTAAAGTACCGCAATAAAGTGTGCAGCAGCAGCGACTCCGTTAACGGTCGGTTATTGTGAACGTCGACCAACGGCCACCCCCACCCCCCTTTACGGGAGACTACTTGGCGGGGCCCATTTATCGCTGGAAGAGTGGTTCCTGGGGGTCGACCTCGTGAATCCACGTATAGAGCGCGTGCTTTAATAACTTTATTAATATCCGTCCCCCGGCTGGGCCCCCAGCTCTGCTTTACCACCCTTCCCCCAATTGCCCCACATCTCGGATGGCGGAAACCCTGAAGGAGCGAGCGACACCAAGAATATTACCGTAAATAGGTGCCTCATACCGTGCCACGTTATAACAAGCGCGACGAGGGTTGGTATGGGGTAAACAGGGTATACTTAAAAGCTCGATCAAATGCTTCTGTACAGCGAGTTTCGCGGCGCGATCCGCCGTACGTACGAAACTTACACCTGACATTCCCCTTGTATACACCAAGTTCAAGGGAGCTCCTTTGGGCTTGTTTGCGTACTTTGAGTAAGTGTACCTTACCTTATGTACGTATACTACGTTATTCCACGTTACGAGAATACAATTGGCCGCCGCAATCGAAAGTTTGGAAAGAATTCTCTCCACTCACCTGTAACAGAGAAAAAAAGAAACAGACGTTGAGAGGGGTTCTCAAATTTGTCATCTTTATTTTGGGCTCGTTACAGCCCTTAATTTTCAGACTACGATATAGCCCACTAAAAACTAGCAAAGCGAACCCGATCCATGCATACGGGGTTGTTTCGGGCTGAAAATTCATCTGCAGGAATTCTCTTTGAACCATCTATCAGTCATCAACACCATCCCTGTAGATCTCTCGTATATCCCGCCACCTATTTCCCTGCTCTGTCTTTCTCGATCTCTCTTTCTATCTCTCTCTGTCTCTCTCTCTGTTATCGTGTATCTATATAGCCTGAAACCACATTGCAAGGGCTTCAAAGAAGGGACGTGCAAATAGCGAGGGTGCGAGATATCGAGTCACACTTTCGAACGATATCAATATATGCGCAGCAAATGCATGAAGCAAATCGGATCCCATCGTTTCTATAGTTTATTTTTTATTTTTTTTTGATAGGGTTATCGTATGACTGAGCAAGAATCTTTTTCAATACTATAAAATTCGAGTCGACAACCCCATATACCGCAGTATCCATACCCGACACACCCGTCAACATTTTTCTTCGTTTTTCTTTGCCATTTGGCCGATGCAGTTAATATACTCTGTTTGCCAGGTGATAATCTCCGTCTCTGATTCAGTTCTCGAATTTAACTTCGTTTGAAAAAAAAAAAATTCAAGTTTTGCGAAGGAGCGGAGTACAACAGGTCTCCCTCATTCCGAATCGGGTTATCATCATTATTCCTGATTCTTATTATTACTTGCATCGTATTAATTTTATCGTTGCTCTTGACGTGAGTCGCGAAAACCCTTACTACTCTTTTTCGTTCTCTCTCTCTCTTTTCTTCTTCTTTTTTTACGGCGCCCTTCTAGTGTTCGAGGTTCTTTGCGCACCAAAAATTCGATAAAAAAGCTATATGTATAGGTGACAAGCTGGAAAGAATCTTCAACTTGATTATGGTATGAAGAGGACTGGGAATCTGAAACGTGGATCGTTTCTCCTTATTCACTGCACGACGGGAAATAAAATTTACGATATATTTCTTTATACCTATATATACATATATATGTGCGTTCCTTGATTGAATTATTATAGCGTATGTATTGATGTATTCTGGTACGTATGTAGAGATGAAAAAAAATATATGTTGTATATAGTACTACAAGTATATATAAATTTGGGAGCTACAGATTTGTCAAGTTTGATAAAGTAACTCGGAAGTAATGAAATCATTCACGAAAATATACATCAGGACGCACCCCGTTACACGTTTCAATCGAGACAGCTCGCAGGGACATACCCATACAAAATACATCCAATATTCAATTTTAAATTTCAATACCGTAGTTGAAATCAGTTCTTGAGTTTCTTTGAGAATCCATGACTTTAAATCCTCTTTCGATAATCGATCAAGCGTTAGGAGAAGCTCTACTTTCCATGATAATTTTCTTTTCTCTATTTTTTTTCATATTCTTTCTTCAGTAAAAGCAGCTTGAGCTGCGCGTCTTCTAAATTTTTGTCCTCCCTCGCTCTGATTTCTTTTCTCTTCATAACTCGAGAAAAAATGGAGAAAATAAAAAAAAATTTCCCCGCAGCCACACGTATGTTATTACATTTGAATGATTGATAATAGAAAAGTTGCAGATAAGAAATAATGATCCGGGGGGGGGGGGAGAAGATTTTTGTGGGACGTAAAGGTCGAATTCAATAAACGATAGCTACCGACCCGCCTTCTAGTCAGCGAACAATACAAGCGGGTATGTTTTATACGTGTTCGGTTTCGGGTATTCGCAAAAAAGCTCAGTTGCCTGCATTGCAAACCCCGTTACTCCCCCTGGCACAGGAAGTACGTAACAAAAGAACAAGGGAAGGCAGCCCACAATGAATAATGGATAGGCGAAATATGCTGAATCTCAAACTGTATAACCCTCTCCCTTTTTCCTTTTCTCTTCTTCCGACTCCTTCCTCCCCCTTCTTGAACGCTAACCCTACAAAAACGCTCCACAGGACACGACAAAAAGCCACTCATCGATCCCCGTGACTTATGCGATGGCAACAAAAAACGAATAAAAAATAAAATAAAATAAAAAAAAAAACTATAAATGAAAAACATAATCACTGATTCACCATAAACTTGATATTCGTCATCCTGTAATATCATATTTAAAACATGATCCTTACAGGCGTTAATTTGGTTTTTTGTACCGTGTAATGCACGCCGTGTTGGAAATATAAGTCATAAAAAAAATTCGGAGATTGACGGACTTGAAATCTGCGAACTAGTGCGTGTATTATGAGAATGAAGAAAAAGATTGCCGTCGCTTTATAATCGCGAGATGTGGGAGACCGTCTGCCCCCCCCCCCCCCCCCCCCTCCAGAATGAATGAGAAAAGGCGACGCTGCATTTAAAAAAGTTTGAAACCCGCAGCGTAGAATCGGTTGGCAATATGCCTACCCGTTATATCCAATGCTCTTTCTATGTAGATCGAAATGAAATCGGAGTGCCAGCTATATATGCATGTTAATGTATAAGTATTGGTATATACGCATGTACATCATACCGACCGCAAGCTTTCACCCATTTCCTAATCGACTAACGAAGTTAACGGAACCACTACCGCACCACCACCACCAACGCCACGAACTTATTTAAAAATCAGCCCATTTTGCGCTCCGAATTACATGCAGACAGGTATAATAATAGTTCCGAATGTTTAATTGTATTCGTTATTCCTGATACTCCTACAGCATAACAGATGGGATCGAATTTACAAACTCTCAGAATACTCGAATTTTCTTAACCCAACCACGTTCCTATTCAATTAGTTGACGATTCATCGACTTACAAAGTAAAACTCTCAACGGCGGTTGACTTGGCAATTTCATTACGTCACATACGCGATGCATCACTATTGTTCTTTGATAATTCTTACGTTACCGCCGAATATTGCGAAGGTCTCCGATGTTTTTCCCAAGTTTAGAAATCAACTAGAATCGTCTAAGGTTTCTATTAGTTCAGAATGCAATATTACTTAGACAAGTAACGTCAACTCGTTTAGTTATTCATTTATTAATTTTCTAAAAATCAGGGTTTTCATTGCGATAGTTTCCTTTATTTGAATAATCTTGAATGTTGAAGTCGTAATTGTCAAGTAAAAAAGAGCTCTGCAGTTATACAGTTAAATGTTGAAATCTTGATGAGCTTGTCGGTGCAAAAAAATAAACAAATAAATAGAAAGACGAGAAAAGAAACAGCAAAAAAAAAGAATAACGGAGAAAAATAAATTCCATACATTTACATACGAGATGAGGCGAAGGAATGGGAAGTTAAAAGTAAGAAGCGAGAAAAGTTAACGTTGGTAGACGCGCGCGGCGTGATGCCGTTGAAAACTCATTCGGAACTTTAACCAGAAATATCAGCACCGCGAAGTTACGCAAAGTGGTACAAGCTCTATTATTAGCGTGCGTTACATGGAGAGAGGTTGAGTTCCGTAGTGCTTTGTAAAACAATAATAAGAATGAGAATAAGAATAATAACAATCATGATAATAATAAATACAAATGGATGCTAGATCGGGGTGGTGGTGAGTTAACAGGTGATTGAAAAAAATTCTTGCCAGGGATGGATGTGATATCAGTTGCAGCAACTAATATTATTCATGCGGATTAGAACGTATGTTTTGCGAATGAGGGACCGTTGGGTATATATCTATATTAACAATGCAGAGAGATACCGAGGAGGCGGGCAGCCAACTTGAGCATCCATTTATCTTCCACGCCACTCCAGCGAGCTAAGCAGATAAAACACACTCGTATTTCTCTTGTCCCCGTGCGCCATGGGAGAAAGACTTTCTCTGCACCGCGGAGAAACGGTGGCTCCTGCCCCCCTGCCCCCCCTCTCTCTGTCTCTCTTTCTCCTTCTCTCTCTATATCAAATAAGAATCAAGAGCGCATCAAAAGACGCATGTCCAGAAGCCATTTAAATCTCGTTAATAATAAACCATTTTACACAGCAGGTTCTCTTCATTCATGCAAATCACACCGAACTCGACGTAGATTTTTTTTTTTTACACACCTACGAATACGCGCATATCAAGGGTGGTCGTTGATTGAGTCACATCGGAATTTTAATATCCCAATTCGAACATCACCTGAAACTTCTGACGGGACAATTGCATTAAATTTCGATTGTAATTTTTGACAGCTCAGAAGTATCACCGCCGATGATAAGAGACGGAAGAGAATTAATAGAGTGGAGGAGAGAAATTATAGGAAACTTGAATTCTATATACATACATACATACAGTGATACGTCAGCATACTTTACCACATAGGCAAGTTTGTTTTGTTTGCCAACAACTAGGCAATTATAGCCTTCTCCGTTAGTGAACACTTCTGATACCCAGCCAACTGCCAAGGTGGGTGTGGGTGTGGGTGACTGGTGGTAGGTGAGTATGAAGCGACAACTTACACCTTGCGGTACTCGTAGTATGGGGTGCATACAGTGATGGTATACACCTATGTACTTATGTACATTTCACACATACATAGATAACACGCGGGCACTTTAGGTGCAATGCGTACGTGCTCTACTCTTAGTCTTGTGCATATACGCACCTCTATCGCGATACCTTGTATACCTATCTACATGAAGTTTACAAGGATCAAAGGGTGATGTCTGTTTGCTTTAAACCCCGTATGACAACGTCGTCATCATCCTGAGGGAGCACGTCGACGTCACCAATATATCGAATAAACTCACTGTCAGAAACTAGCAGGTGGGACATGAATGTCACGAAACGACGTATTCTTTGAAAAATGTGCTGCTAGCAATCGGAAAATATGGGTTATGACCTTCTGGTCCTAAGTGCTTTTGATATACGTTTAATACTTTAAGCATACGTGACGTGTTTGCCATTCTAGCTAATCCTAGGGGATGCTGATCGCGTGTTTTTCAGTTAGACTACCCTATTTGTTTTTCTCGTTTTTGATATTAATCGATTCAGCGAATGTACGTATCAGAAGATTCGTTCCGCAGTCCTCACCTCGGTACGTTATATTGTTGTGGAGTGGAAGCTGGAGGGTTAAATAAACATTTGCTAACTGACAGACTTGACTGAAGAGCGAGGAAATCAGGGGAGTCGAAATGTCAATCAGTGTCACACACTAAGCTTTTATTCGGTAAAGTGATAGAGAATTTTCTCGCCCGCTTATCGAATTCTCGCCAAAATGATCATTGTAATGAAAAAAAAAAAAGACGAAGAGAGAGAGAGAGAGAAAAAGAAAAACAATTTCTGTGTTATTTTTATCGGCTGGTATACAAGCCCGCAATAATTTGTGACGCTAACACTCGAGGTAAAGTTCAAAGTTTAAGTTAAAGTTATAAGGGTAGGCGACCGTTGAAAACTAAAATTATTCAATTAGCTTAAAATCCCAGCAGCTCTCGGGTAAAAGCGCGGGCCGCTCATTAAGACCGGCTAAGAGGATTCCCTGAGCTAGGAGCTGGCGACCCCGAGAAAACCAACGACCTCTTGTATAAACCCGGCAGCACCTGCACCTACCATCCCGCACAGGAGTACGGTAGCCTCCTGCACACTTCTTCCTTCCGTTAGTTCTCTCCGGAATCCCACCAACCAGCCATCGGGATTCCTTATGTAAGTGGTTATCACAATAGATGCAAATGCAACGGCAGATAAGAACCACGCCGAGCTTTTCTGAACTAAGCTTTCACAACCCCCAATTCCCAACCTCTAACCTCGAACCTACAACCTCCTACACCTAGGATTCCCCCCTCTCCAATACTCCACCAACTGCCAGAACCTGCAGACTGTTATCGCAAACTTTTAGGAGGGCGTTAAAGTTTATTAGCTATACCACTTAGTGATAGGGCATCGCCACAATTTCACGAACAATCCCCCTACTCCCTCTCGGACTATGAGGTAAATTTTAACTTTGGGTATGTAGTTTTTTAATTCATAATCCCGAACACTTTGTTTCACTTTGTTTCACACTTTAGTCACACATGTGTCGCATTATTACCAGACTAGAATTTGCGGATACATAGACAGATTCGTTATCGCCTAAGCGTTGCCAAGTGCTGGAACTCGTGAATTAATTTCAAAAAAATTGTCAAACAATTGCCGAAATTATTGCCGTGTGTCGCTTTTAAAATGTAGATTTCTTTGAAAAAATATAGCGAAATTTGGACCGCTTTTGATCAAACCATTTGCTTTTTTATCTTTGAAGTAAAAGAGGATGAAAATGAACTTTCAAAGTAAGTACACATAGCGGATGTGATTCGAGTTTGTAGTAACTCGATACGATTGACATCCACCATCAGGTTGGTTTTTCGAGTGAAGTGGAGAGGGCAATAAGAGACATTAGAATGTGTATTCCCGACCATTTGTCGTAGCTGGAATGCATAAAAATTCATAAAGAGCTTTGGTTTGCATTATTCAGGGTAACATACGGGTATATGCAGACGTATATATGTATATGTATATGTAGTACGTGGGTACCTGAAATGTAAATATATCTATATCTACATACACATATTTACATGTTAAACGTGAAGGTGAAGGTGAACGCGACGCGTAGAGAAAAGCGGAGAAGAGAATCATTATAATTTTGGATGGTTTTGTATTCGTGTGCGTGCTCAGCTCTGCGGAGTTTGTCTCCCATTTCCTACGTGACTTTATTATATGTCTCTCTCTTTGAACGACGACGACGACGACGGCGATGCGAGTCGCAATAATTTTATCATCGCCATACATGCGGTTATGTTGGCATTGTGCGTTGTAATTAGACAGCTCTCTATACACGTAGTTAGATGCTACGTGGTAATTCATCCTCGATTCTCCATAAGGATGGATCCGAAGAACGGAAGATATGTAATCCAGGAAATGAATATTCTGCCCACTCAGTCCTCATCTAATTAGGAAAGTTTTTTCAAACTCTCATTTTTCTGGGAAAAAGGTTTTCAGAAAAGCAGAAAAAAGAAGAAGAAAAGGATTCATTACAGCTCACAATCTTTGATGTACATTCGAAATTGCAGAAACTGTTGCAAATTAGACTGCAGAGTCAAGTCTAGGGGAGGGGAGTGACGGCTGGCTGTCGAAGGGATGAATAAAATCAAGTGACAGGCAACACCTCGAGGGAGGAATGGCAGGGAATACATAGGGTTGGTTGGGGCTGTAAGCACAGAGTTCGGAGAAGGGGAACATCGTATTTCTCAAGCAGTTTCGTCGAGGATTGAGGACACGAGTAGAAAGAGAAAGCCCGAAGTAACATTTTGACAGCGTCATTTGTCAGTGAGAAGTCGAGGTTATTAGGTTTACTTGTCGTGCAGGACAGCAGTTGGAATAAGATACGTCGGACTATAGGAAATCATCTTGGAACCACTCGAAGATCTTTCGTCCCTAGTTTCATCCCCCAAACCAAACGACTGTCGTCAAGACGTCTTTCCGACTTCGTCCTTGACACAGGGATCATTTATCGATATCCTTCGGCATACCATCACAGTTCGGACGGATAGCTGTGAATAATCTCTTCTCAGTTTCCTGCGTATTCTTTTTACTATACATGATATCGTCTGCCACCTGTCGAATTCACCACCCCAAATAAAGAGTCAGTAGCTGTTTGTTGGACTATACGAGGTCCTGCGGTATTTTTATTTCACGTTCTAATAAGAAGCCCCTAAATAGTAAGTGAATCGAATAGAAGTTGGGATGAGGTTATATAATAAACTACATTCCTGCAACAGGCATGCAAGGATAAAAGCTGCAAGCAACACCAGAGAGGCTGGGCGTTAATCGTGCGAAACTTAGAGTTATGCAACCTTTCCGCGTAGGTTACGAAAACGGTTGAGAAATGGGGTCCTTGGATGTTGAGTGCTCAGTGTTCACTATTCAACGCTTCGCAACGCTTCGCAACGTTTCACATTCACCCTCTCTGGCATACCTATATCAATTCTATGGGACGCGTACAGTGGCAATCTTGCAGATAGTTTAATTTACTCAGTGAAATGTGAAATTACTTCGTGGCAACTTTTATTGCACCATTAACTTAAATTTGTATCTTTCTCTTCCGCCGATCTTTTTTTTTCTTCCTTCCGCCCCCTTACCAACTCTTCTATTTTTTTCTTTCGCTTTCGCAAAACTATCCCCTAATTTCGACCCCTCAACTTGTCTACCGTTGGCCTCAGACCACACGCACCGTCATCATCGCACCCCTCTCGATGTTTTCCCTCGAATCCACAAAGAGTTTCAACCTTACCCGTAGATATTACACGTTCGTATCTCACACCACGCCTTCCAAGTCCCGTTTCCCACCCTCCACCTTCTTTTCGGCGATATTGTTGCTCCGCCAGAAAAAAAGAGAGGAATAAAATGAAAAAAAACGTCGACTAAAAAGAAGTGGGCACGCGAAAACGAAGCGCTCCTTTACCCAGCAACCCCTGCGCCCGAGGGAGATCCTCCTCTTATAGGGTTCGCTTTCGAATTAACGCGAACCTTCGACCTGCCGTTGGGAATCGATGTTTGACTACGAATGATGTGAATTACACGAGTCCGGTGGCGCATCCTGTAAGTGTTCTTTCTTTTCTTTTATTTTTTTTTTTTTTGTCTCAGCTCAATCGACTTCTGCCGATGCGGGTGTTTTTGGAGAAATAGAATGTAAATCAAATCGTATAAATTTTATCTTACACACACAAGGTATTTATGTACCTATAGTGAAAGCGAGAAGAGAGAACTGACGATCATTAAAGTACCATGTACGAGTATAGACGCGATGGTTTGAGTCGGTTAATTAATTTGCATAAATTATTCAAGAGATGTAATAAAGCCGAGTGTAATCAGTTTAATTGCTATCTGCAGAAAACCTTCCTCGCTGCATATATACATGATTGTAAAATAGTCGTCACGGAGTAACGAGCCCAGCCAGACTTTTCCTGCAATCGTATTGTTGTAAGCGTATATAATATACATATTTGTACCTGTACCCATCCCACAAAGAGTATGCAACGTCTTTTCGAGATTCGATTTTTCACTGATGGAAGAAAGAGAAGAAAAAAAAAAAAATTACCACGTGAGAGTATGAAAAACGCTCAGAATGGAATCAACTTGCTCAAATATTACGGTAGAAATTATATAAGGTCCGCTAAGAGTGCGCGAGTATCAATTTGCTAGTTTAATTACCCGAGTGAGGTGAGGTCGTATAAGTAAATTAACGATGTCAAACAAAACTTCCGAATAAACGGAGCGAACCAAACATCCCCCTTCAAATATACCTACCTGCTGCTGGAATCCTTTATCCCTCTCTTTCTCTCTAACGGTCGTTCGTCCTTATAACTCTTCTTGCGGTGGGCAAACTCGACCAATTTGTTCGAGGCGATTGCGATTTATTCGCTAAACTACCCAAACAATTGATTGCGTTGTCTCGCAATTCGGAAACGAATTTTCTATTCTAATGTGCCGGACGAAGAGAGAAAACAGACGAATAGCAAAAATAGAAATCAACTTTCGTCGTATTTCTTCTGATTCAGAAACGACGTCCACACGAGCCGGTAGCTCTCTAATCAAGAATAAGTATAGCTGAATAAAGACGCGCATTGGTGGGCTTCCTCGTTGTACTGAGCTAGTTACGTATTAGAGGCTAATGAGAAAATTTAATGAAAAAATAGCGAATGTTTTGAATTAGAGGAATGAACACGCGCAGGTGGGTTGGGAAAGTTTTCGAAATAAATGGAAGGTGCATATATCTTATACATATTGTGTATTTCATCGGAACGAATTGACATTATTATTATTGCGGTTGTTGTTATTGCAATAGTCATCAGCGTAATCAGGAAAATATAAATTCCCCGTAGTTGAACGTTGCAACGACGGCCGACGACCAACGTGCGGGTGGTTCGACCGCACGCACCTTGATCCCAGTATATACGTATCTTTATAGACGCTATAAAAGCCGGGTAATTGTGAAATATTACCATTCGTAATGCTAAGATAAAATATACCGCAAAAATGCAAAAATAGAACGTATCTCCGATCCAGCGAAAGAGTAAATAAAAACCGCTGATTAAAGCTTCTCTTTTCTTTTTCATTTTTTCTTTTTTTTTTGCAAGAATCTAAAATTCCTCCTTCCGTAAAACATCAGACGCATTCGAATTCGCTCAGGCACATTATCCGCAGTGTTAGATACATATTTTTTTCCGCAACTGACGTATACAGTACGTGCGCACAAATGAAAGTAAACAAAAAGTGGTAAAACATCGAACCGATGTAGCTGCGGCATAAGCGGGTAGCGAACAAACACGGTAAAACCATTAAAACATTGAAAGTGAGGTCGTTTCCCAGTCTTCTTTTTTGCTCACTTCCTCTCGCAGGAGGTCGACATTTATATGTTGACTTATTCTTAAAAAAAAAGAATTTTCAAGAGTTTATACAAAAATTAAAAAAGAGAAAGGGGGATTAAATTTTGACAGGTGTCACATCATAAATTTCTTGATGTATGATCAGCAAGCATAAAATGTAAAACTTTCGTTGGTTTTTTTACAAACCTCAATATTATTTACCCACCTATCATTAATATTTTCTATTTGACCATAAAATCAAACTAATAATGATGAATATGAGGAAATGAATGTAAGTATAGTATAGGTGGGGTGAAACGACGCGTCGTTCTTTGAGGCTTCCATCATTGAGGCGTAATTAGGGGTTGCAATGGAGGTTTTACGTCCTGTCGTGTCCGTAATGCGAGACCGCCTCGCTATATCTTGTTTTATCTAAGCAATTTCAGATCTCGTAACACTCAACATGCAACTCACTAAGGTATGAATAATATAAATATATGTATATGGTGCATTCCATGCCAAATCATCGAGTTTTTTACGCGACCCTTTTTGATTTTGCCAATTTTTTTGCGTGTTGTAGAACATATTAAAAGCAACTTGAACACACAATTTTTAGCTTTTCATATCAAACCGTTATTGAATTATTGATTTTTGAATTTTTCAGGTGGAAAATTTTTGATTAACGATAGATTGGTGACAAAAATCGATATTCATAAAAAATTGGGTATCGATTTTTTTGTCTTTGTAGTTTCAGAAAAAAAAATGGACAAAATTATTCGAAGTCATTGTCATTTGGTTATTTACGTTTAAAACTCAAAATCGACATTTTTACAAAGTCCGACCCGTTCGATTTTAATACGTACTAAAACACACAAAAAAATTAGCAAATTCAAAGAGGGTCGCGTAAGAATCTCGGTGATTCGGCATGGAATGCCCCATATGCATTTGCGAATTATAATTTACCCGTTGCCACGATCGCGTGACGTTACCATTTCTATTTCGCATTCGAAACGTACCTACGTAATACTATTATCAACTCGACATTCTCATTGGAGATTAGCAACAATATCTGTCACATTTCTAAAACGCCGCGATCACTGCATCGTAGGAATTTCATTACATTACGGTGTAGGTATATAAACTAGATATTAATTGTTTCATCGTAGATACATGAATAGTTATTATGCTCAAAGAGAACTGAAAAGTATAATAATAAGGATAAAACCTGCGTCGGCTACTTCGGTAAGCTCGCGAATAATTACATATTTTACTTCGAAATGCATATTAATTAAACTCTTTGAGATATATTCATGCCCTGCTGCACCGTTTACTCCTTACGGCGGATTAAGCTTTTCTCATAATTTCAAACGCTTTCTGCAACTCTAACGATAAGAACAATAAAACTATATAACGTCTTCTTTTAGCATACATATATATTCACGGTAAAAGGGGTAAAGAAAAAACAATCTTCTGCATTGTATCCATACCGTATATGTGCGACGTTGAAAAGTACAATACAGTAATATGGGCTGCAGCAGAGACGAAATTGAAATCGGCGAACAAAACAATGGGGTGAAAATTTGGATGGTAACGGAAACTCCCTCAATGAATGACGAGCCATCGATGCGAACGATTAATAGTTTTTTTCTTCGCTTCTTTTGTGTTTTTGTTTTTATTCGGATAAGTTTTTTTTCGTGCGAATGCGGGAGATTTCCAATTTTTTTTATGTTTTTTTTTCATTCTCGTCTGCAAGTGGAAATGGCCAATATAACCCGGACTGCAACGGCGCAAAATTATCCACTTTTGCGTAAGTATTTTATTATTTTCATTATTATTATTATCAGATTCTGTATTTTTTTTTTTTTTTTTTTTTTTGTAATGAATTGTAGAAGAATGATTGAAGAAAAAAATATGAAATAAAACCTGGAATATGGATCGCCACATCCGAGCTAGATACTGCAATGCTGTAATAGGATATCGAAGCCGCATTATTAAGCATCGACGATATTGAAGGACGAACGGCGTTCGTGGAAACGGGAAAAATTGTCGAGAGTGCCAGTCGCAGGGAATGAGACTAGAGCTTGAGGGTTTGGGGGTTGCGAGTGAGTGGTGCTTTCTACGCGGTTGGAATAAAACAATGCCGCTCACATAGAAGATGCTCCGCTGCTTTGGCTTCGGCTAGTTTCACAGAGAGATGGCAAATTCATCCATCCATTGCAGCAGCAGCAGCAGCAGCAGCAGCTCGCCCCTTCTTTTACTTCTGCCGAATCGAAGCGAGTGACAATATGAGAAAGCAGATAAGAAAATTGCAGATACAACGGCGGAGTAGCTGCTTCAGACAGAAATGCTGAGAGTAATAACATACCGAAGTGATGCCCTAGATATAATGAGAAACAAAAATACAAATTTCTGAGAAGAAGGTACTCCGCTTTGCAGCTGACGAGAATATTGAAACTGCTACGCTAAGTTCCTGTGTAATTACGGAATATTTGGCAAAACGATGATACTCCTTCAAGATCACATAAATCTATAATTGTCAGATTGTAAAATTCGCTGACAAACAAACGTGATCTTTAATGTTCAAGCAATTTGACAATAATAAACACAAACAAAAAAGATGAAATAAAAAATAATGAAAATACTGAAAAAAAAATGCGAAGCTGTTCCAATTTTTGTGACCCGGATTTTCAAAGCTCTTTTATCTTCCTTAACGTCTCGGTTGACCGCCGAGGAACGGCGGGGGCTGGATACATCCCGGACAATTGATACACTCCAGAGCCTGTTTAGAAAGTGGAGGTTCAGGGTAGGTATATAGATGGTTGCTTGTGGCGTCTGCAGATTGGCGCTCGTGAACCACCCTGCGGAACCGGCCGATCCACGTCGGCATCGCCGCAAGAGACGGACAGGCATAGATCGATTGCTTTGGCTACGTCTGGTCATTATCCTCCGCAAAGGATAGACAGGTTTATAGGCAAGTATCCGTGAAATTGCTTCAATTGCGAACGACCCAGCCTCCCTGCAGCGCGACGGACCGACCGACATGGTCAGGCCTATATTCCGTCCTCGTATCTTTCCGGACCTCCAGAATCCGGGTGAAACGCGTATTTACGCAATGCACGAGTTGAGTTTATCCCAAACTCCGAATCTGGGTGAAGCTTCATTCGGGTGAAACTCGAATTATATTGTTCATTCAACTGCTGTTCTTGAGTCGATTTCTCCCTACTCTTATACAATTTCCCCCGAGCACAGAGTGCTAAATGGACGAAGAGGTCAAGCGGTTGCCGAATGAGGCTCCTCCCAGTTTCGGAGTTTAAAATAAATCGCCCTGTATAGGCCGATGTAGAGTATATCTGATATAAAAGCAACCTCCGAATTAAACGAAGGGCTTTTCTGTATCCCTGTCCGTGAAATTTGTCCCCTTCGAATTTAGTCGGAAAAAGGAGTGAAATGTTTTAGTCGTAAAGCCGATCTCCCCCTAAATCGCAAATTGTCGCGTCTGCATTGGACCACGATCATAGGGATCAGATACCTCACGGTGTCTGCTTTGAATTATGCGCGCAGAGATTTGTTTCAACGACAATTTCCACCCACGAGAACTAACTGTAGATACGTGGCTCATTCTTTTCTTTTGCTTATTTGATTTTAAAATTAACCTTAAAACTCGTTGTATTCCGGCAAAAGAGTCAGGATTTCGAACCGATGATAAATCAACTTGCATGATTGCACGATTTTCTCAAAGATTATGAAGTATTCCAAAATTGTTCCCGTACACCATTGTAAAAATTCACGGGATGGTATTCTCTTGAAAATAGTCCTTCGGGTAAAAGGGAACATCGTTTAAAATATTAAAGCTGACGGAATCGAATATTCCGCAGTGAATAGTAACGTCCTGGAGACAGCTATTTGGAGTAAACTCTTCGCGATCCTTTCGGATTACCTGCAGGGCGTTTCCCAATGCGTGGGTTGTGAACGTGAACGTGAACGTGTGCGGGGGTCGGGACACGAATGAAGGAGGAATAGCTGGCTGGTAGATTTATCTTCTCCCAGGGCCTCTCTTCCTTTTGGTATGGGTGCGTACATTGCATGGACAATACGTATATGTTCAGGTAAGTTTAACACAAATATGTGTACACATACATACACGACATTTTGCAGCTTTTGCGCGTGTTGAATTTCAGACAAATTACTCAACTCGCACGCAATTCGATGTACACCATACGGGCGACCTGCAGACGAAGCTGTCCGTGTATAAACCAGCCGATGGAGGATTGGAGAATTAAACTGCCTAACGAGGGTTTTCTAACACCCTCCCACCTCACGCTAGGTCCACCCGGGCTCAATCAGTTCGCCCACAAATTCGCGGGGCCAAGCTAAACTGCCATCTTTTTCTCGCCCGCACGGCATTTTATGCCCGGGAAGATGGGCCAGCCGTCTATACTCCGACAAATCCACGGAATTTTTACGTATTCCATAGAAATCACACTTCCAATTATCCACCGTATCTACTTCCGTCACTTTTGTTTTTTTTCTCTCCCCTACGAAAGGTGATTAATCGTGTAGTACGTAATCAGCTGCATATTAAGGACCAACCGTAGGTGGCGTTTAATCTTTGTTTTAATTCGCGATTAGAGTGCCTATGCATGCGTGTATATAGCCCCTGATGTAAAGGGTAGAATCCTTAAGGGGTGAATAAATGCAAGGGAATACGACGCTAGCTGTCGCGATTAAATTGAGGGTGAGTCTCGTTCCCGGTTGGATTCCATATAGTATAAGGGATTAACAACGCTATCTGCAAGACGCGTTCGCGATATTCCGTCTGCTGCAAGAGTGCAGGTTGGGACTTTGGTGCAACGTTGCCATTAATTCAAATATGGGGTTGCGATCTCATTCCCCCATATAGTGCAGTGAATTACACCGGTGTAATTGTTCTCATGCGTTAAATAATCGTCGCATCTGTTGTTACTAGGGGAAACAGGAAATTCGATTATTTGTAGAAATTTATACATCCAGATTTACACCCCTCGTTCTCCCCTGCACTATAATGCGAAATACGAGTAATTTTTGATCTCAATCCCTTCGGTAACATAGAAATGCGAATAATTTGACATACATCGCGCATCGTTTATTATGATGAAAAAAAAAAGTATACGAATGGAAACTTTCAAAGCGTGAACAAGTAATCGAAGAGGAGTGATTAGTGTTAGCAAACTGTGATTGAAATTCGAAGGTTTTAAAAATGTGTTTGCCAGGATGACCATCAGCCAAAGAATAAAAAATTTGCTCGGATTTGATTCCGCGTACGACTATTATCTACTACTACGTTTATCTACGATGTTATCGACGGACATTGCAATGAACTGTGCATCCACAGCAGTTTCATTTCATCCTTTATCTTTTTCTTTTTGATCTGCTTCGAGCATTTGAACGAACGCTGGCATGTTAATTTAGAAAGGAGGCAGAAATAAGGGGCAAACTTGAAGTGTTAATTTCAGATTATAGATAACCATGCAGACGGGATATAATGTGAATCAGTCTCACGCGAGGTGTCGTAACTTATGCACAATGCATCCGTCCTTTTTACGGGAGATTCGATGCACTTGCCACTGATGCGACGAAATTATATGCTGCTGAAATTTTTGAAGTGTTAAGATATGAATCATTATGAGTACAATGAATATATAATATTCAAACAACTGACCCCCTACTCTTAATTTGGGGTTTTTAGAGATATTATTTTCATCATTATATTTTTGTTGTCAAGTATCTATCTCGTTTCTTACACTAAAAATCTTCAACGTTGTAGGTATTATATGTGTCGTTAAATATTTTGCACTTACGCCCTTTCCGCGTGTGTCGTCGCGACGGCAATTAATTTCACGCTCTCCGCGAACTGCGCTATAAATCAGATGACAGTTTTCGCTTCGGAACGATGCGACGTTGTATGCGCCCCGTATGCATGTATATTCCGGTGTAGATATTTTATTTTTTGGTTTTTTATTTATTTATTTTTTTCTTTTTTTCTTTTAATCTGCAGCAAATTTCGCGAGCGTTTTTCACACTGCCTAATGGGCCCCCTGTTACCACTCGAACGAATCGACTAGTCTGGCGACGAACCTGCGTTTTACGAAACGTCAAAATACATGACAGCCGAAATTAGCGAGCGATGAACCCTATCGAGTTGGGAAAAGCGGTAAGTGGCTGTGGGCCAACTGCAGACGGATTTAGGGGATGTCGGGGCGTTGGTTTTGACGGTTAACTGTCTAGTGGACCTAGCTCTTCCATTATACATACGTTGTGGTTCCGACGATATATGAATTTTCGAGCATTGGATAAATTACGCGACAAATTGCAGGCGATCAACGAACTGCACTGATCGATCCATCGGCGATGATTGGACACAACGTTTATGCCCCAAGTGTCAAAAATGATACACAAAACATAACGCGAAGCATAATGATGTAGGTACCCAAAGTATAAATATAAATTGCGGAGTGGAGATGTATAATACAGCGGCTCGGAGTTTTCTGCGTACAGAGAAAGAAATGGGAGAACCGAAGTAAGTTCTTAAAGGAAAAGTTAGGTAGGGTGATGACGGCTGTCACGTAAGCTCAGTCAGACATGAAATGGACTCCCTCATAGCTTACTATTTCTCACATTTTCCTGGCCCCAATTCCAAGGGACAGACGCCAGCCGCGATGCGCACGCGCCGCAAAAGACGTTGTTCCTTAAAAATTATCACTTCCATTCACCTGTCCTTTGTATGTTTACATGTTTTATCGTGGAAAAATTTTTGAGGAACTTTGGGAGTATGCACCTCGTGAAGCCTTTGTGAGTAATTTCCTTCTCAATTTTCCATATGCAGGTCATTTCGGCAAGTAACGATCGCGTTGCAGATTATTAGAACAAGATTTCTGATTTGCATATGCAGTTCAGGCGTATCATAAAATTTCACGAATCACCTTTGGAACGATGATATTTTCTACCCAGAATATATTGTGTCACACACCCGTCGTTATTTTGCTTTGTGCAGCTCGATATTGACGGCGTGATATTATATGCATGCATAACATGGAAATCGATGATAGGGAGCCAATTTTCAGACAACGGTGATGATCGCTACTTTCAGCATATCTTGTAATGATTCATATATGCAACAAAATTATTAAGTACATAAATATACTAGCAGGATTAAAAGTTCGTATCGCGTTCTTTTTATTATTTTTCAAGACGCGTAAAAAGTGCCACCACTATTTACGCGGATGTTAATTAAAAGTGTTTTGAAATACCGGCGCATACTGCCGGAGGGAGCAACCGGGTTGGTTTTATATATACATATAATATATATGTATATGAAGCATCGGAATTTTACCTCGGGCGAAAATATATATGTGTATGAAATGTAATATACGCCTCTGACTACCTACTGTATGTATATATATTTAACGCGAGAAGGAGGAGTGTCTTGACAATAAAAAATTACGGAATACAGCGTGAATTATGAGCATGTAGAAGGTGAATAAAAACAGCTGCAGTTTTCTTTTGCGGTGTGCGATGCACCTGAGCTGCGGTATACATGTATGAGATTCTACCGTATATATACCAAAACCCATCTCGATCCGTCTAAAGGCAGACATGCTTTTAGAATCGACTCTACTCGACTCGGCTGCAGCGTTTGTCCGCGGTAGATATTCGATTTACGCTCCTCCTGGCGAATCAAATTTCCTTCAAAGTTGAAATCGTTCAACTTCCTATATTGGCTCCGAGCTAGACAAGCCCTGCAAGGACCTCAAGGACCTATGCAGGCGTTTCTTTATATATATCCTATATATACTTTGAGAAAAGAAAGCTGCTCATGTATAATAGCCTGCTCGAGGCTGGCCCAAAAATACATCGTTCGTTTATTTTTCGGACAATGTAGAAATAATTTTTCCATCATATTATTCGCGACATAATTTTCTCTCCGAACGAGTCATGATATGGTCGCATACACGTACACTACAATTCAGGTTGTGAAGAAAGTTTTAATTCGTCAGTACGACATCGCTCTCTCCAAAATTACTCAATTATTCAAATCCGTTCCGTTCCGTATATTCCATAATCGATGAAAAAACAAAAAAGAAGTAGGCAACAAAAAGAATATACAATACGCTGTTACTGATCTCGGAAACATAAATTGTTTTATGAAGTGATGTTACAGCGTAAGCTATGGTTTTACTTGTGCAGAATTTGTTTTTTTTATTTTTCATTTTATCCTCCTCCAGGAGAAATTCCTTATTCGATGTTCTCCGACCTCCGGCACGTCCTTTGCGTTTATAAAGTTGGTATCTCGAGCTCGACGAACAATTATTTGGTTAGCGCATTCTAGATGGATTAAAAGCCTGCGGAGGTACAAAGCTGAAAAGTTGGATTGAAACTTTAGACCGAAGTTGAACTCGCGGGCTAACATTTTTAGACTCTATACAGCTGCTCGTTCTTCGCGCTGGGGGAAAAAGCATGGCACGGGGCGAACGCCTGACAAATAAGAATTGTCCGGGACGCGGATATACTCGAAGGTGCGGTAGAATTTCGAGCAGACCGACCGAAGTCGGCAGACAAATAAAAGGCGAGTGTCTTAAATTCTCCTTAAACTTTAAAAAGGCGTGCTAAGAGAAACACCGCACGTTTTCCGACCCTCTCCTTTCCTTCCCAAACAGCGGCTCTTATACAACCTCGACTTTTAACCACCCCCTGGTTATCCCGCAGGCTAAGAGAAGAAGAAGAAGAAAATAATCTATTAGGCTTTGATCTGCAAGTTCGAAAAGAAAATGTTGTAGTATGCATGCAAATTTTACGCCTCACGGCTTTTATTTCTTCATATTCGTATATAATACAAGAGCTTCTTTTCTCTTTCATCAACTGGACGATCTACAATTTTTTTTTGGCGCATTTTCGTTGGAAATTTCATTGATAAAAAAATAAAAAGTTCATCGCTGTCACGTTCTATTTCGAGCATCGCTATCTATTATATGATGGCGCACGTACCAATCGATAGTTTAAATTAGTTTAGTTTCGACAAATTTCTGCACTACTGTATTGGAGTAGTTATACAATGACGGTCGCACCTCGTACCGCCCGTATACCTCAACAATGAGTCAATAACATCTGAAACGCTGATTATCTAATGTTCGGTAACGAAGCGCGGAACGTACAACACATCCAGTACGCGTGGACAACTTCACACTCCAAAACTCGAAGCAAAACTATAAATAACTTTTTCCGTAGAGTGAGGGAATACGCGATAAGCTCAAGTTATATGTCCGGCATGTAATAATATTTCATCCCTTTAATCTCGCTTCTTTTTGTTCGCATAAACTCCGCGACTGCGTGCAGGTTCCAGACTCATGATTAGAGCACTTATAAAAATTCTTGTCAAAGGTGCGCTTTTTTTTCGCTCGGAGGTTTCAATCTAGACCCCCAGCAGCATCAGCATCAGTAACAGCAGAAACAGCAGCTCTCGTGCCCGACGCTCTAAGCTGCCTTTAGACCGGGGAGGGACTGGGAACAAAGCGACTTTAACACTCAATTCTAACAAGCCAGCGACCCAACGCGACCCAGCGAGATCCTTCGAGCTACTAACTGCTATATATACGAAAAAAACTTTATGGGACCAGAATACCACGGTCATAATGCCGAGGCGCCTCCAGCCTCCCCTTACTGGAGCATTTTTATAGAATTCGGTTCTCACGTACGTATTGTGTGCCGTATACCTCATTTTGGTGCTTCGGGTATGTCGCCGCCAAAAAGGGAGGAGTAGGATAAGTAAGAAAAAAAATTAAATAAAATCGAGAAAACGAAAGCGAGAATGAAAAATTAGCAATTCCGCATCGTTGACTTTAAGACGATGTAAAGAAAGAGAGAGAGAAGAAAAAAAAGGTAATAAATAAAAGAATCGCGGTCGTCTCAGGTTCTGGTATAAATATCGTGTGACAGTCGGGGCGGGATATAAGGGATATATGCCATAAAAGATGCATGAATATGAGGAAAAAAATAATATCAAACTCAACGAGAACCTTTGGAATAGCGTAGAGATGGTTAAATTTTAGGATCTCCGGCAAGAACAAAAAATAAGAATGAGGCGATATATTAAACACGATATAAAAGCGGGTGGTCTGTCCTTGGGCGTCCCGCTAGCTGCAGACGAAGAGTCGATGTATATGTATACAGGTATATATCCGTGAGTATAGCCGTAGGGTTGTCGCCAATTAGGCGAAGAGGGGGTAGGTTTATTGCTTAATGAGCTGCGATTACCTGCTGCTGCAAAGCCGGAGCTGCTATAGCTGATGGGGTGAACTAGCTAGCCATCCATGCATCATCACCGCTCCAGCTGTAACATCTATGCGGACGCGACGGGATAGCAACGCTATCCAGACACGGACAGTTGTTCAATGGACGATATACGGCAACTGTCATCTGAATGAACTTGACCGTAAGTTCCTTTGTCCGTTCGGTCCCATCAGAATTAGATCAAAAATACAGTCGCGAATACAGATGATGAACATTATACATATGTGTTATCGAGTTTCAGTCTAACGATGTATAATTATTTCACTGTACTTCACAATCGGTGTTTCTTGTCCCAAGATTTTAAGATCCGCGATACACATAGATGAAAAAAAAAAAAAAAAATTCCTCGTGCGCTCGACTACTTTCTCATAACCATGATCAGAAGATATACATAGCAGAATTCCAAAGAGCGACAAAGTCTTATACTGCGAGCCGAGTAACTTAAGAGTTTGTAAAGTATATGTATAAGATACATAACGTATACTTGGTGTAATGTCGAATTGAAAATGACTTAATTATAATGAGACGGAGTTTCCTTTGATTGTGCAAAAGTACATATAGTCCCATTGTAATCATATTTTCTTTTCATCCTACTTCAAGTGCTGCTAGAATCTATAGTACTGTACGTGCACGAAAGGGGAATAGAAATGCTTGCTTTAGACTGCAGGAAAACGGAAAATGTAATATAGTTCAGCCTTTGCCAAAGAAGTTTTCAAACTCTATGATCGAGCGAACTTCACAGGGGTTATATCTGGATAGTTTTCTAATTTTTCTATTTTTTTCAGACAATGCGAGCGCATTATTATTATGTTATTTCAGCGTTGGAATTAACGCGCTCATATTCTATAGTATATATTCATGAAATATAATTATAGAAGCAGTTTTACACCGTTGCACGGATAATGCGGATCGCGATTAGCTCTTTGACATCCGAAAATTCTATGATCAAATACGGTATACGCTGAAAATAATTGATCTGGAATATTGTGGTGAGGGTCGTGTACGGTTTATGCGCTAGTACGGATAATAACCGTATTTCCGTATCATAGGTCATGGAACGTCGTGGTTTGTGAGCCGAAAACCAGATCACTCAAAATCCGGATGGAAGTGATAATATTATCCCACTTCGATATTGCATCCTGCAGCCTGCGATCTTCGCTATAAAACTAAAGAGAGAGAAAACAGAGGGAGAAATTCAGAGGTATAGGTATAAGGATGATCCGCGTTAGAGTTACGATATCGACGTCGATATCCGGGAAGCGGAAAACTATTCCCATTTAATACCTTCATTTCGGCTTGAACTATGATTTGCGATGCTATTGTTTCTTTCTTTCTTTATTATTTTTTTTTTCTTTGTCTTCATCCATATAATTTCTCGCTATATTATATTCTCACTTCACCTACTACAATAACGACCAAGTGCCAGAACCGTTGAATGAATACCCACTCGACAAATTGAATAGAAAAGGAAGAAACTTTGAATGGAGAAAAAGCGATGAGACTTTTTTTTCATACGCGACATAAAATATATATATATATACATTTTTACAATTTTACAATTTTTCAGCGCACCAGAAACGAATTTAATTTTCCTAGATTACTCTCATCGGAGCCTATATTTTCTGGAACTGTTGGTTGATTGACGAATTGTTTTTGTATTTGCATTTGCGTGTTGAATGGGTGAAATTATTTCTGATGTGTATAATAAGCTTAAATTTGAAAAACTATAGCGCGCGTATGGTTATGTAGTATAAAATTTAATGTAAATTTCGGATGCGCGGCTGTACACGGGAGGACTATTATAAACGCATTTATAACTGATGACGATCAACCTTAATTACAACCTGTCTGTCTTGAGGCAAAGTCATTTACAGAAGCAGAAAGTGGCAGGCGGGAATTTATATGTGGTGTTCTTTTTTGTGACTCTGTTCGAGAAGTATGGGTATATTAAGACCGACTGAATTAGTGTGCGTGCGTTTAATTCTAAAATAGAACACTAAACGCACACAATCAAAATTTGGCTTAGGTATATATACTTATACAACACCGCAGCACGAAGAGGACATCTGCCTCGTTGGTTCAGAAAAGATATCGATCCTTATCTACTAATTAAGGCATTTCTGTTAATTAAAATTTCATGCTCGCCTTGCGGCCATGCCGCGCCGCAATTTCCACCGATTCAAACAAATGACTGCAGACTTATATATAGCTCGTGTATGAAGTATGGAGTATACATATATATAAATATAGAGACAAAGTATACATCTCTGTGCAGACATCGCACTCCAATTGATTTGATAAATTACGAGGAGTGGAGATATAGAATATTACACAGGTACAGTATAAGCATAGATATGTATAGGCCACCGTTCTTCAAAGCCGCAAACGAATCGAAACGCGTGCGAGGCACGCCTCCCTACAGAATCATTTATAGTCGATCAATTTCCGATCTCTTGCGAATCCTAGAGATATTTCGATTGCGGTCCCATCCACCACGTATCCGTGCAAAAGAAAAAAAATTATAAAAATAAAAACTTTTTCATTCAGCTATACCCTCCACTGCACTAACGCACTACTGCATATCATGGAAAAAGAATTGGTTGAATTTGACATATTTGGTTTTCTTCGATGTAATAAAATACTACATCGATTTCAACTGTAGAGTTCCAATTAATTTGGGAAAAATACAGTATAATCGATACGGACCTGCGGAGAAATATTCACCGATGTCACAGAAAAATTCATTCTCGATTCTCGAAAACTCTTCGATTATTATCTGTAGTTGAAACTAAAATGTAACGCCATCTATTGAATATACAATCTTTGCAAATTTGAACTTTGCGAAATTCAACTTTGGATTTTGTTGCGTTTACAGTGTAAACTCGCTGATATATAATATGAGAAATCTTCAATTCAGCAACACCAGGATAAATGCGTTTTTGTTTTTTCTCATCTCCTTCTTTCAGTCTGTAGATAGCATTGCGTATATACATACGGCAAATTACTCGAGTTTATTTCCCCCCGTTTTAATGAGACGCGAATTGAAGGCAAGCTTGGCTAATTGCAGCGGGCTATTCGTAAGGTGAATTAGACGGAATTAATCAAGAGGATATTTCGCAGCGAGTTTCATTTCGTTCGGTCGCTTATTACCTACGTACGTTTTCTGTCCCTGGACCAAATGCAACGATCCTGCGACAGATACGGAGTCGTGGGTTGTTTCTACCGGCGTGAGTTTATCCTTTTCTCCTCTCTTCTCTTTACCACCATGGACCGCCAACCCCTCGCTACTATTCAAGCCAGGTGCTTCATTTTTTTGTTCCCCTCTTTTCCTATTTTTTTTTTCAATTCTCCTTTTTTTTTCTCTCCTTTCTTCATCCGGATACACGCGCCGCCTAGCAGGTAGCGAGCGTGATAATAGGAAGCTAGCTCGCTCGCTCTCTTCTCTCGCGCGCTTCGGAGATAAATGAACCAATTTTCCCTGGCTTTAGTCAGTGGCAATATCGCCGCTACGTTGCCTTCTTGTACACATACCCGAGGAACGACTATACCTACCTATCCCGTATACTCCGAAAATCTTGGGGTGCCAGCACACAGGGGCGAGGTTTGAAATCATTTTAAACTGAATTCGCTCGCCTGAAAATATTCGCCACGAGTCACATCCGCGAGCAAACTCGTACGAATTCAGCTATACGGATAACCTACGCGCGAGACAAGATCTGGTAAATGAGGATGCGAGTATTTTAAACAAATTCCATTTCAATAACGTACCATCGATAATTTATACGCGTTATCCTTTGTTTTTTCGAGAAAAAGAGTATCGTCAACTTTTAACATTTCTCCTACGATCAAAGACGATTTGGCATCTCTTCTGGTTCGAAAGTTACAAACTATGCAGTCGATTTACCGATTTGATCGATGATCTGTTCTTCATGGATTGACTGAATGATGAGTTGACGGATCAAATGACGACGCGGTTCACATGGTGAAGCGGTCGATTGGCATCGCAGAAAAAAGCTTAAGAAGGTGCTGGAGACGGCAATTTCGCGAAAAAAATGCTTCAAAAAAGGGACATACCTATGCAGTGCGCGAATGCTGTTCTGTATGGATGCTGTTATTGAGGGTTGACTTACCTGTAACATAAAAGTACAAAATAGAAAATTAGTTGAATAAGATTATTCAAGACACGAGAATAAAGATTTTCTGCGTTGTGGAAAAAGAATGTTTCAAAGTAGGTGAGCTTTTGCAGAACGGAAATAATTTTAGAAGCCTCAAATGCCAGAGGTAAAAAGTTTTCGTCGTCTGCGGAGAGCTGGGAAAGCTGCCCCAGCTTTGTCGGAGAGAGAAAAAACAAATGAAATTTTTTTTTCGAAATCCACCCCTAAAGTGCAGATCTCGTGGTCTACCCACTTCTTTGCGCATATATAAAAGGCGCATGGAAATAAGGAGACCCCTGCAACTGCACCGGGAGGGGTAGGTACCTACGATTTAGAATTGTCAAGTGTTTTTTGTCGGCGGATAGGTATATATTTGCGATATACGCTTGCAGGTGGTGGTGGAATGTCGGTAGGTATAAGTCGAGGAGTTTCTGCAGTAGAAACAAAGCCGTCGCCGACGTCAACGTTCAGACAGACGCAGCTAACTCTGACTCATCAAGGTTCTACCTGATATTCCTTTCTGCTGCTCGCTTGTTTCGCTCTCAACTTTCGTTCGTTCTCTTTGCTGTGCTTGCAGCTGCACCACCTTCAAATTAGATGACGGAAGTACAACCTCGCTTTTATTTTGCACGTACCACGCGTTCACCATACCACCTTTTATCAACTCTTGAATAATAATAAGCCAAACTACAACGACACATGAACATGAGAACTTTGCCCAACGCTACTATCTACTAAATTACCCGTCCGTATGTTCAGTCGTGAAATAATTTTATCTTCCAATGAGCAATTGTTTAAAAAGTGTACGAAGTGACTATAGATATGGAAATCACTTTATTCAAAGGAACTCTGAAATTCACTACAACTTGATTCCATTTTTGCATTCTTCCAAAGTGAGATCCTTCGTGAATATTCTCTCAAATTTTGAGGGATAGCCCCTTATAAGAAGAACTGAAAAAGTTCGTATCCCAGCGATCTGGTTGTATGAATTTTCAGTATGCTGATTTTGATCCGTTTATTTTTCACATCTATTACTAATTTTTGCAAAATGAAAAATCTATACCGGTAACTACGTACAGCAGCAGAGTATTATATCCCAGTTTTCGTTATGGGCACGCCTGCATAACATGTGGTATAATCGGTTACCGAGTGATGGGAGAGTCATGGAAGTGGGGCGGCATGGGACATGTAGGTATACAATTTCTCGATCAGTAGTAATGGATGGTTAACGATCTGCCGTAATGGTCAGACAAAATGTCCCCACACCCCCTTATCGGCTGCTCGGTATTTCTGGACGACCGATGTACACAACCGATGCATTGCGACAAGTTAATGTCCATTAGCTTACAAACATTGTTTATATAACAAACTATATATCTAACCGAACAATTTCTGTCCTCCGAGTTTTGGACAGGGCTTTCCAAGCAGGTACAATTCGCCCGTAAATTTTATCAAACTGATAAAGTATACGATACAGTGAAACGGTTTCAAACTTCACTGCTCATTTCATTTCGTGTCTGTTGTCCGTTCATTTTATTCCATTTGTCATTTTCTGTTATTGTTTTGTTTCATTTAGTCTAATAGCGATGTTGTTATAATCTGTCGACGGGGATTTTACGTTCAGGCGATATAATTTTTAGGACTATCTAAACTTAAATACATACAAATGTTATATGTATATACGTATTATATTCTTAGACTTGAAGCCGGTAATATGATACGGTGGAGATATATAACCCATTAAGTTATTAAAGATACCACGGATTTCTTGTTTGTAAGTAAGTATCACGCTTTAGGATATATAACTTATGGCTCTGCGGATAGGAGCCATTCCATGATGCGATAGGAGAATAAAGTCGTAAATTTAACGACTCACCCGTCGAATGATATGAGTATCGTGACACTTATGGATTATAGGAAATAACGAGAGGGTTCGTAATTGCTGATAATCAGGATATATTGTATCGGCGCGTCGATTAATTGAAATGGAAATAAAATAAACTTTAGCCAAAAAGTTTTACTCTTTTCCATTGCGCGAATGCAAATGTATACACCCCATTTACCATAATGATCGTGCCTAAAAATGAAAAAAAACTATAGCCGAATATCGAAAAAGTCGCAGGTATTACACGAGGGAAAATAGCGAAAGGATGAACATCTGGATGTATATATAGTGAGCGCAGCTAGAAACCGTAGAGAATTTTTCTTGGCATACTGCATGAAGCACAAGGTAACGTAGAAGCTACTGAGCGTATAACGTCCTCGTCTCGCAAGCTGATGCGCTCAGTATAGTAGCGAAGAAAAGAATGGTATAGTTATATAATATGATAGAGAAGAAGATGTGGAAAAGAGGAACGACCACGTGCTGCCACGTCGATCGTTCTAGACTATAAAAAGAAAACTCGAGATAATGAAGTTGTCTACATTCTACTTTTGCACAAGTTTCCACCACCTGCTGGTTTATAGTGCTACCTCGCAAACTCCTTTCGCACGGCAATATCACTTTATGTCCGGATAAATTTTATTATCTAAAAACCACGATGATGCAGATAAATAAAACAATGAAAACTGACACTTTTCAAAACCTTAAAATATGTAGGTTTGACCGGTTGAAAAAAAGAATAACTTTCGAATTTCACTACTCATCGACTCTCGACACGACAAAATTGAGCTTCTCTCTGAGAAATTTTTGGAGACTTATCTGTTTTTTTTAAATTGAATTTCGATAAAAAAAATTGGGGGACTTTCCTTTCATTTAGTCGAAGTTATTCAAGGACGCAACGCGAGAAGGCCGAGTTTTCATTTGTCTGAATTGCCACGCCGCATCGCTGACCCGTTTTACACCCTCGGTAGTCCTTGAGTTGAGAAACCCTCGGGCATAAACAAAACCGTAAATGAGACCCGGACCGTGTCAAGGGGTTGTTACTCCTCCGTTTGGTCTATAGAGAACAGGGTCCAACCGGCTTTGGAGGACCTTCACGTCCAGGAGGATACGAGATGTCGGTTTGCTGTATACTATGACTTTTCCGCGTGCAAAACAAGAAATGTATGCTAAAATTATGCGACATGGCTACAACTTTGCATACATACATTACCTACCTACCAACTAGAGTACGAAAGGAGGAAAAAGACACAAGACACCGTTTGATGTCGCATGTAAACTACTACGCCTCATCCCATACGATTAACTGACTCTACTGTACAGAACTTTTTTCTGAACCATGACCAAACCCCTCGAACATGGTTTGTCGACTCGGAACGAACGATGTTTCGATTAATTTGTATCTACGATGATTAGCAGCAGCTATGGTAAATCGATGATTTTTTTTCAGAGTTAAAACTTTTCGACGGTTCGAAGGCCTTGAATCTTTCCATCCGTCGGAAGAAAGTCTTCTTGAAAAATGAGAAAAAAATCCCAAAGATTGAATTCTCAAACCAAGTTCCACGTTTGAAATTCCTACCACTTTCTTAAGCATACAATACTCTTCCGGTTCCCAGTACTTTATATCACATTAATCTAGTGAAATAAATTACAGAGAACATCCATTGTTGATGATAGCATCCGATGCATTTCAGAGAAATCCATTTCCCATATTATGTCTGACAAAAATTGTTAGACAGCGTTAGTTCTTGAGAATATCGATACCGTGTCGTCAATTGTTGTTATTATTATTTTTTTGACTAGTTGACGGTCTGGTACAAAATATACAGGTATGTACATGCTGGAGATTGGTTTCCGGAGGTAGAAAGCGTAGAAGTTGGTGATGGGGCGATGAATTCAACTTGGAATACAGAAATTGCGAAGCAGTTTGGAAACGGGTGAAAAGTAAATTCAAGAAATTGTAGAGAAGTGTGTCAGTAGTAGTAGATGTCGCGTATAGGTAGCAGCAGAGAAACGTGGAAATAAAGTCGTTATATCGTATGGTACGTACGTACATGCCGCTGTGATCCAAGATAAAAATTGAAGCAGTAGGAAGGGATATGGAAAAAAAGAGAAAAACAAGAGGAGGGAAATGGGCAGAGAGGACGGGAGTGGGATATGGACGAGCAAAAGGAAGTTGAGGATGTACCACGTGTCCTTGAATTATCTCACTCATACATAGCGCAGAGGCAGAGGCAGAGAGAAAGAGAGAGACCTCGACAGCTTGCGCGTGTCTGCACAAGGAGTCACGAAAGTATTCAGCAGGGACCAACTTAACATCCTTCGTGGAGGATATCCAAAAAGCAAACGATATATAGGTATACTGTATATAAGGAGTGGGTTGGAACCAAATTGAAACGACGAAGTCCTATTCTTTCTTCTCTGGCATTGCCAGGGAAATGTTCGTCTCCTAAGAAATGCGAGTGTTTCTGACAATGAGTCGACGACTTTTCGCAGTAACTCATAGCGCTCGATTGCTCAGAGTAAAGATGTATAGGTATATGTATATCCGAGAGTTGCGGTAAGTACGGAACAACCTTCTTGTTTGAAGAAAACTGCGTAACTCTGCGAACGACAACATTAAGGGACTGGATTTTCTGGGAAACTCTATCAAATATACACTCCTCGTTTTCTCCAAACAGAAAGGAAAAGTGAATGACGAAAGAGAGAAAAAGAAAATATTTGGAACGGTAATTCTCATCCTTACAGCCGCGACCTATAAGGATATATCGATCATCCTTCGAGTTGTAGAAAATCTCGTGCGCACGGTGAAAGTGAAAAAATCAAGAAAGAAATGAAGAACTCGAAAAAGAAGGAAACCGTGACGAGTACCCAAGACGCGTGGCATCTGGTAGAGGGTAGTAAGTTGAAAAGGGTGATTTCAATCGGACATCACAACGAATGGCCCAATCGAGACGACTTAAGAACCGTTCGGGTTTCCAATCAGAGGGGCGGGGTTATACCTTGAGAAGATGCTCGGAGCTTCTGTGCTTCCTTTACCTCCGTGTGGCTCCTTCAATGGGTGGGCCGTTTCCCGAACCCTGCGGACGGTTTCGGACGCGTTATTCGGTGTCTGGTTCCGGTCCCGCCTCAGTGATGCTGTACCTTTAAGTCGACGAGGTCTTCGGCTGATCCTCAAAATCTCTCCCTTTTAGATTGGCCGGGCTCCGAACTCCCGGAATTAGAGATTCGCTACTTCGACAATCTCCTCTACATTACTACGGGGTCGAAGTCATCGATTGGAATTGATTTTCTAGAGTTTCATCACTCGGCTTCAATAGACTTTTATACCGTGCAAATTGATTGAACAATTATCTTTTTAATTTCAGGCATCGTCACTTTGACATTTTTACACGAGTATGGGGAGTACGTGGTTCATGGGAAGAAGCTAATTTGTATTGACAAATAGGCAGGTATAAATCAGAGTAAACAGTTGAATAATGGTATTCGATTTCGCCAGATGAGGGTATTTTTTTACAGGGTAGTTCAGCCACCTGATTCCAAGGTTAGAGTATCTGTCGAGCAAATGGGGTGATTAGTTATATTCCGACCTACGTGAGGCGCGGATTCTGAGCCCGCTTATCTCCGCGATCGAATGATCCACCACCCCAGACACTTATAGCCTCGCTCTGAACTCCGTAGCACATAGCGTCGAATCGCGTAATGCAAGTAATCGAAGTATAGCTACATTGAATGCCGACTGTCTTCCCGATAAACGCCCATCAATTTTATTCACCCCGTGTATTCGTAACAAGACTACCATTTCTTTCAAATCCGGTATTATCAGTTAACTTTGCGACATTCATTCTAAACATTCACTCTTCCAAGTGACCAGTACTGCGCTATCCAGGTCCATCGAATTTTAACCCGATGGAACGACGTGGTCGTGGTACAGCTATTACCATGAATAATGGCAATTTGGTTTGTAAATCAGTATAGACTCTATGGTACCTACATTTTCCTTCGATTTTACGGCTAGACCAGGTAGAGTCTCACCGCATAGACGTCGGAGAATATAAAGAAAGTTGATCCGTAGCTGGAAGACCTCGATATATTCAGGGAGTTGTTAATTTTTACCATTTGCATCATCGCTCGGCACGTTAAATCCCAGCCGAGGGAGTTTTATTCAACAATTTTTTGTTCATACGTATCCCTCCGCGCGACCAACTTAACGTCGTCCCTCGCTTTTCGTCACAAGATCCGTATCGTATTTCCTTCCCTACACGTTTTAGAGTCACTACGGGGCTGGTGTACCTATGGCTTCCGTGCAAAACCACGGCGGGTCGAGGTCACGCGATAATCGTCTGAATTTAGCTAGATTCACTCGAACCGGTATAAATTTTTTTACAGGCCTTTTTAGGATACATCGTCCAAGTCTTCGTACAGAGCAACCAAATTTGATTGTATTGATGCAACGTTTTTGATTCATTTAGTAAATTATTCTTGTCACTTAACATTTTGACATCTCGTCCACATTTCATTGGCTGCATTATTACGACGTAATGGACGTATACATACATATAATCGCTTTCTGTTGCGTACAGGTATAACAGTACATTGATAATAATTTTTATGAGTCGCATTTCGCGGCGCACGCGATTTTGCAAGACGAATTATATACATGTACGTGTATACGTGATTCATCGTCCAGTCATGGCGTGAAACGAACGATTACATATCGCACTTTTTATTGTAATAAACCAGCTGCAATGTTGACGCCGGGAAGTTTGCACGGTATTGATATAAAACCAGGTAAAAATAGAAGATATAAAGTATTGTGTACAAAGGTATGTATAATCCACGTGGTATAATACAATATTTGACCAAGATTATTAGCCTCCTCGTTTCGAGTTCGCTGATTTTCTGATAAAATCTCACCACGCTACGATTTACCTTAATAATTTCCGAGATAAAAAGTAAGGGAATAAAAATAAAAAAAAAAAAAAAGAAAAGAAAATGAAATGAAATGAAATAGAGAGAAAAAGAGAAGTAATGGAAAAAGGTTATTCAGAGCCAATGAGCTGATTTTGAGGGAGCCGACGAGGGGTGAAGTTTGACGATGTTAGTGCGAGTGGATGGTGGCGGGCAGGTAGATCCTGGAGGGTTATAGAGAGTTTTTGAGGTGAATTTATCTCACGTGTTTGGAATAAAGTTAGAGCTAGCCGGGAACGAAACGAAACGAAACTGAACTAAAGCGAAACCCGCGAACCCACTGCTCTAAGCGAGTTACTTTCCCTCGTCATTTTTTTACCATCTCCGCACTACACGCTATCTACGTGTAATATAAATACAGGGTGGTCTAGGTAAGTCGAACCAACATAATTTCTCAAAAATGATATATTACAGTAAAAAATAATTGCTTTGAAAGTTTGAAAAAATGCTTTATTTGAAAAAAAAAAATGGCCGAATTTTGATTCGTCAGAAATTTCATATGTTATTAAATAATCAGGCATACGCAACGATGAGAACAATAAAAGTAATCTAAATGAGTAGTGAACGATGATCAAAAGATCTCCATCATTTCCCGCATCGAATGTATTGCAGAGTGGCGGGGTGGTTCATCTCAATAAGGAGGATTTACTCGGCCTACATTCCATCCGAAGGCAAGCGAGAATTAAACGAATCCCAGGATCTGTCCAAACATTTAGACTCGAGACACTCGAAAGTTCCAACCCTTGAGTACTCTGCAGGGCGGAGAGAGAAGTGTATAAGAGAAAACTCCTCGAAATGGATTTATTTCTTCGGGTTCTTCGGGGTGAGCCTCCCATTTTTGCTTCGGTCTTTTTTTCCCCCACTCCCAACCACCATTCCCTCGCCTCTATAGCCTTCGGGGTTCGAGTATCGGCTACCAAGCATAGAACCCTTACACTCCTTACAGGGTCAGCGGGACTCTTTCATTCTGTTGAGAAAATTGGCTCCAGGGAAGATTTTCCAAGGTGCGGGGTTCTCGTATGACTATATATGTATACTATCTATACCACTCGGAAATTCGGACCAGATAGCTTCCCTGCAGTGACACGAGGTAAAGAGGGGCAGAGGGCAGAGGGCACAGGGCATTGATGTTTTGTTGCGTGTGAACGAACCAGAACAAAGTATAAAAAAAAAGAGAAGAAAGGGCTTTGGTAGTAGAAATCCAGGGTGAAACTGGCTCCTCTGAACGGTGAGGAAAAAGAAGAGGTGAAACGTGAAAGGAGAGGGGGTGGATGGTAATTTGAATTCCTGAATTTTATGTGGCAATCGACCGCCCAGGCGCCTAAGTGCAAACCAAGCAATCCAGGGATCACTCGGCCAGAAAATGAATTCCTTCCAACTAAAAGACTAAAAGCATATGACGAGAGAAGAGGGGAAAAAATATCTGAATAAAGGAGAACAGGGGCAGAAAAAAAGAAAAAATCGAGGCAGCTGAATTAACCGAATAATGAAAAGCTGATTGGGAGTCAGATTGTTGTGTAAAGAATATAAACGATTGATCTCGACCGCTGACGTGAAATTGTTTCAAACAAAAAAAAAATATATCATTTCGAGTGATGAATAAAAAATCGAGTACTGAAGAATATCCTCTTTAACAAATCGACCGTCTCGGAGAGCGAATGTTTTTATGTTATTTCGGAAAATCTAATGTGGTCGCAACATACAAAATACAAAAAATGTTTCTTAGACAAGTTTCTTCGGTCAGTTCTTTATCAATTAAATATTTCTGATACGTGATCGCATTTTTCCAAGTAATCAAATTGTATCAATCGAAATGGGACACCTTGTACGTGTACCTGTATAGGTATGTACAGTTACCAGGCGGCATGAATAAGTCGCACGAGAACAGCTTCGGGCGTTATATAAGAGCGTTTGAGTGCACTTGGCCGCTTGCGCTGGGTGATTTTATAGATTTTTACACTCAGCGCGGCACATGTTCACAGAATTCTCCCTTAAATCTCGCTGTGGATTGAAATTAAACACGATCACCGCTCAAAAAATAATACCGCACAACTGATTTGTATCACAGCGTACAACATTTCTTGCTCCATAATGATTTTTATTTTTTTCATCGGACTGAAATTTGTCCATGAAATCGTCGTTTCGCAATTGTAAAATTCAACGCTAGACGAAATGAGATATGATACAGTTACCGGAAGACGCACGCAAAAAGATGATGAATTTTCATTGCAATTTATTCAACCGCATCTACTTGACAATCAACGAAACATTTCCCATGGGTCATCATACTCATTCCGTCATACTCAATCCATCCCCAACCTTCGCCTCGGCGTCGCTGCGATCCCTCAGTAATAAATTCTGCGTTCCGTCCTACTGTAGATTCGTATTATATCACGAGCAATTCCTATCAACGAAAAAAATAAATAACCTGCACCGTCGTCGCTGGGTGCCGTGTCGGTTTGTTGCCGGGTGCGTCTCTACTCGGTGAAGAGAATTGAGAGAAAAAAAAAAAATTTATTTTTAAAAAACCCACCAGTAAAGTAGATGGGTATATTATGCCTCATCTGGAGGCTGGCAGACACTCGAGGGATTCATTATAATAAAATTTGCAAAAGAAGCCGCCACGCGCGTGTTAAAAAGAATGAAATAAAAAATCAGAAAAAAAAAATTGCGGAGGAATTAGAATGTAAGAGCTGACAGACAAAGGGGGGATGGAGTTTGGGTTTTTAGGGGTTAGGGAGCGAAGCGGAAGGAAGACGAAAGGTGTCCGAGTTGAGAGGGTGCGGGATCCGGGAGCGAATCTTTTTAGAGTTATGTGATAAACCGCGGTTACCAAGGGTACGCGAACGGAAAACCCTTCGAAGAACGAACGCCGCGCAACGCGTTGACGAGGGCTCAACCTCCCGTAGGAATCCCTATGGGTACATCCATATTATTTTTTACTCTTCAAAAAAACTTCCCATAAATCGTTTGATAGACGCCGTAAAATATACTCATCTATACGTAACGTGGATCAAGAACAAAGAAAATCTTTCAATTATATTATTTTATGTAAGGACACCGCTGATCGTGAAAAAAAATGATCAGTAGATTATAGTTCTCGGTTGATGTCGGGATACCTATAGGCGCGATTACGACTGTAAAAGGGTGCAGACTACTGCAGGGCGCTAACTTCGCTTGGGTTTCTCCACGTTTAACGACGGACGAAACTAGATAGGATACGAAGCCCCGAAGGTACAGAGAGGGGCACAAGGAAGGGAGAAAAGCGGGAGAGTTATAGCACTATCGCAGTCACACCGCTCAACCCACGGGAGAGAGTATAGGGGAGAAGAAAGCTTTTCCATCAGGATCAAAACTTTCATGCCGGTACATTGTTTGAGGTATTACAAACGGAAGATAAGTACATCACATAAGTTGCCCGGCTTCAGATCTCTGACGACGTCAAGCGCCCCACCAAATACATGGAATTTAGGAGTACGTTTGATACTCGGATGGATCGTCAGAACCATTCTGCCCTACCTTCTCGTCTGAAATTTTTTTTTTTAAAAAAGCCTTCATTCAGCTTGTTTAAGAAAATGGTAAAATCGGATCGGTGAATATAATGGAGGATCGGCTTGCCGTGTGTGGTAGAAAAAGGATCTTCTGAATATGGTGAATAAACTATAAAGTGAAGAGATCGCAGGGGGTGAAGAGGGCCGGATAAGAACGAGGGAAATGGAAGGAACAGGAGTAACCAAAAGGGGCCGGGGTTGCGCAGTAATTACCAATTTGGTTATTATGGTAATCTTACGGTGAAGATACCGCATGATTCCGTTCAGTGAGCGTGGATTACAAGCGTTGAGCTCCTGCCTCTCCGGCTCATTTCCGCGGAACGGGGAATTTGATACGACGTTTCTGAATCGGCGGCGACCGATAAAAATTGATAGTCATGATTCACCGCATACATGTGAAAATCTTCGAGAACCAGCAATCATTTCGCAGAATATGAATTGAACACATGAAATTTTTTAAACCCTAATGTACTCACTCGTATTAACGCAGTCGAAGCACCTACTCTGGCGGTTTTTGATGTCCAATATAATGAAATAAATCGTGGAATCTCCTGTTTGCCGCCTGCACGTGCCCCTCCTTCATTTCCGTACCTATACCCGACTACTCCTGCTCTATTTACACTCCAGGATTCACTACACGAGCCACCAAGTTGCCCGATTAATACGAGGCATTGTTTAAACGAGAACAAGCGGCCTATAAAGCACTCGCATTATTATTTCCCTCGAGGGTGAAAATTTAATGCCCAGCTACTACCAGCCAGCTAAACTCAAATTCTCGCTTCTGCAGCTCGTGCCATTGCTGGGCCGCTGTTCAACTTTCAGCAAAAATTATTTATACCTCTGAATACGCACTACACGACACACGTATATTGTTGGGAATTCCTTCGAGATCCAGGATACCGAATCCCACGTGGAATGGAAAGTTTCATCCCGAATATTATTCCGAGCTAGATTTCCAATGAATTTTTTCGACAACGGGATGAGGGCAGCCCTCGAATCAGAGTCAAGTCTTGTCACAGGCCGAACGTCTTTTGACACCACATCTGACTCGGCGTTAATGCTAATTACCTGGATTTTTCCTTTGTTCGTTACCCTCTGTATTCCAAAAGTGGCAGCGAAACGCTCCTCTGCTATAACAGCAGTCTGTCGGCTTCGGAGGATCCCCCCTGATATTCTCCCTACATTTTTATTATTACCGGTTTCTTTTTTTTGGTCCTTTTTTCTGCGAAAAACCGTACGGAAGATGACAAACCGTGGGGAACGTGTACGTTACTCTGATTTTCAATGCGCATAAATTAACAGTCAGTTTTACGATTGCTGGTCGGTTACTCACGGTAGTGCAGGGTTCGGTTATCACTCGAGAACATGCGGAGTAATCCGGCATCAGAAACGCATTAACGAGTGTCAGGATGCTCGATAATTCCTCCCCCTCAAACGTATACCTTCCTTCCTCTCTCACTTGTGCAGCAGCAGGAGCACTAAACCGTAATCTCGGTTTGCACTCCACCTCCCAAACCACAAATCAAGTCGCCATTCAATGTCGATCGACAGCTAAAACGTCCCCTTTCCGTACTTGAAAACCCCAACGAAAATTTTTTGGGGTTTCAAGAGAGAGAGAGAGAGAGAGAAAAAAAAACGCAGCGGAATTTCTTATCTATTAATATACCATCGACATCTGTACGGAGCTATACCATCGCTTGAGGAGTTCAACTTCTCATCCTCTTCTTCTTTATTCTGCAGGTTTATAGAGAGTACGGATGTCGCGAAAGAGAGCCCCTGAAGCCCTCAGGCTTCCAGATTCTGCAGGTTTTCGGATTTCAGCTACGCAACCAGCCCTCTCCCCCCCTCTCTCTCTCTGTCTCTCTTTGGTTCTCAAGATCCTCTCCAGAAGAGCGAAAAGCAGCTCTTCGCGATACACACCCGCATTCGATTACATATCTCGATTGGAATCTATTTCGACCCCTTATGGTTCCGTGACGCGTTTTCTCATGATCTTCACATCCCCTGATGCTCCGGGATTTAGGGATATACCCAACTTTAAATCTGGATATAGGTTATACATCGTCTTGCGGATTCAAACGAGAAGAAAAACCATTCGATTGCTCACTTCTGTTGCCCCCCCTTCCTCTCCCTCCAATAACATTCCGGGGGCATCAACAGTATTACTGTTCTCATACGGTGCAAATAATGCGTGATGTCTATGATTTTTATCGGTTATACAATGATATATTATTTGCATCCGATAACTGAAAGATGGAATTAATATCGCCAAATTTTACCCACTGATTTCCCTAATATACACGCCCGCAAAAGGCGGCGTATTAGTAGGTAATCAGAGAGGTTCCTTCTGATCCTTCGAGAGGCTACGCGATTTTCCGCGCAATTGGAATTTTATTAGGTACTATATAGTGTGTTTGGTCCAGCAGAGAATCGGAGTTTGTTGTTATTTCGCTTTTATAGCTCGTCAAGGTGATTGGAGCGATTGGAGCTGTTGGTGAAATTAAACTTCTAAACTGTTCTTGTTCGACGGTTAGAGTAAATAAACGAGCAGAGCACCGCGTCGTTCGGTGTCGCTTTGGGGGGCAACTCCGAGCTGATATAGCGACTAGGCGCTTAGTCGGTTGTTGAGTTTTCAGGGTGGCTGATTCGTCGCTCTGCAGGTGCAGGTAGCTTGTTCGTTGAAAGTTGAAATTGATTATTGGCAAAGTAAGTAATCACCGCGACGGTTTACGTCAATACTATACAACTGTACTTTCATCTGAAACGACAAGACGACTTTGTGCTCGGAACAAATTGACGTTTGATAAAATGCACTATAACGGAAGCTGAACAAGCTCTATTTACGAACCACCGCGTTACGATTTTCACATTAAATTTTCATCAGGTGCAGCCAACTGTGCTTTCGATCTTTAACTTGCTACATGTGAGCACTGATACGCTCAATGAATGATCAAAAGTTCAATTCGCGCTGTTCTCCACCTGCATTATATGCACTGGAGAAATGATATCCTTTTGTCTAACCAGAAATACGTCCGTTCATAATTTATCATTACTATTATAACAACCGCGGTCGCATAAAGGTATATTTGGCGGCTGAAATTCAACGGCAAGAGACAGAAGCGTTAATCAATTTTATCGGCAAAGATAATCCCGTTGCGCGTTTCCTTCCGCAGATATCCTGCGGGATGGTGGCAGGGGAAGCTGCCGAATCCCAAAGTTGTAAATCAAAATAAGGTTAACGTGAAAACGTTTCACCGTGTAAATCTCTCTACGCGTTACTCCTGAATCGCGAATATTTATTTATAATTAGTCAAAAGCACCCTATTACCTACACCCCTAAAGTCGTGGAAACTTCCAGTAAATCATACCCCATATTATAGGCGTTCGTAGGTATCATTCCTACTCAGATTTAAACATACATATGTATATACTGGGTATATATCGCTCTACCCCAGCTGACAGAGGCTGATTGGTGCCGTTTGATAAGGCGGTTTCGTAACATTTCGTACATATTACAGCAGCCCCAGTTTTCACCCCCGCATTTTCCCCCGTTATCTTTATTGCTCAGTCTCCGGCGGGAGTCTCTTATATTATTGCAACAGAGTGTCGTCGCTCGTTGGCTCTTCCTGCAATTATTAAGTCGCTATAGTTTTTATTACTGGCTATAGGTGTCTTGCAACGCTGATAAAGTACAATTATAAAAACTGTGTCATATCGTAACTTGATTCCGATTTAGTTGAAACGAACTTCAGAAGCTCATCGAACCGAAATTTCGAAACTGTTTCAGAGTTTATTCTCCTATTTTCCTGCTCGTAGCAGCTGTTTACCAAAGCATGTTTGCTAGTGCTGTTAAATATCACATGCCGACCAGAAAGCCCGATATTATCAGAGCAAATAATACATTTATATATCTGTCATTTATAAATGTTTGTTGCATTCTATACGCGCAGAATGGGGATTGGAAATATTGTACGTAAAATATGAAATCGAATAGGATTCGTATCGTTATATGGCTGACGCTGATGCTGCTGCAGCTGAGTAATGAAATGAAATTTTCCACTTTTTCGCGAATAGTTGTATCGTATCAGCTACTGATATTGTTAGTTTAATTCCCTACAGATTGTGAGGAATGAATTTAAACGGTCGATTGATTTTTTATTTCTTCCGTAATCGATGATATTTTTCCTGAATCACTTTTATATCTTGATCTGAATTCATTTATTCATTCGGTTGTCGTTTTTTAGGAACTGGTAGTAATGATGTAATAATTGATAAAGATTTCCAGGCTATTAAGTGGCCACAGGAATTGACGTTGCTAATAATACCTACTCGTCTCGTGATTCTTTGGTTTAATGTTTTGTCGCGTTTATCCTCAGATTACTAAAATTAAAAAGCTTTTGAACCCTCGCCTTCTCCTCGTGACTCGAAGACCTTAGAACGCGAGGGCAGCCCCTGCAGCAGCAGCGGCAGAAGCCTCCCCCCTGCCGCTTCTCATTTTTCCCTTTTTCACCCACTGCAGCCTCAGAGTTCCGCCATCTGCTAGCTATAGGAGTAATCCTGCCGGTTTATTAAGTAATTAAATCACTGGTGCTCCCAGCCAACACAAATTAACTTTCTTGTAACAAAGTAAAACTTGTTAAAAAAGTTTACCCCGAAATGATTGAGATTTTTTCTTTCCTTAAATTATTATCATAACAATAATAATTATTATTATTACTATTGCGTTTTCTTCCCTTTTTATACACTGATTTCTCCGGTTCATTCTGCGTCAACATTCGTCAGGAAGAGGATAACGGAAGAAAAAAAATTGGAGGAAAGGAAGAATTTCGACCAAGAGTAACGCAAAAATTTGCATACTTGAGAATCTCCTCTTGATTTCATATTATCGAATCGAAGCAATGCCCCTTAATTAATTCTGACTGAAATCTCTTGAGAAAGATTCAAATCATTCAGAGTAGAGTGTAATGTACGTTGTAGCAATTTGGAAAATCAGTCCGGAGTTGATATTGTTAAGAGAAAAAAAAGCTTCTTATTATAATCTGAAATTCAGGAGTTGAGACTTCGGCCACTTCCGGTGGATGAGGCAAACAAGTGACAATTAATTACTGTTGGCTAAGTATTCCGGAGGATAAGACGCGGCGGAGGGAGCGAGTAGCAAACCTAATATATAGTATAAACGCAATGCTAATTCATTGAAATGGGTGAAATGTCCTGAGTAAACAAAGTCTAACAAACCACAATTTGGTAGGTAGGTACGTAGCCAACGAGCGGGGGAAGCGCTGTGATTGAAGCGTAGTCTAACGGAAACAGAAGACTACTGCAAACGGGAGGAGGAAACAGGAATCGGAAGACGGCTCTCCTCGAGATCCTCTTCGCTGCTAGACTCCTTCGTCAAGGATTTCTCTACGCAGTAGAGAAGTATTTGGAGATTATATAAAGGATAAATATATAATAAAGTAAGTCGGTTACCAAAATCTCGTACATTTTTCTCTCCCTGTACTTATGTACCCTTAGAGCGATGACTGTGGTTCGAAAGTACTTGAGAATCAATAAATATTATTCTCTCTCTCTCTCTCTCGCACACTTTACGAGGTTAATTTATACGCAACGTTGTGGTACCACCTCATCGTTGTAGTTATACATGTGTGCAACGGTTTCGAGGTGCTGACAAACTCACGAGAAGCAAACTTTCGACCCAGACCGATGTCTGCGAGTTACGTGTATAACTATCCGCGGCGAGAAAGGAGCACCTTCGAATTTGCGAGTGTGAGCTCAGAATGTGACAACAGACCGCTACTGTGGACTGCACAACCAACCTCATCCTTCGGGTCTTCAGAACTATTCCTACAGGATCTACATATGTAAACAGTACCTACTCTTTGCGGGGAAATTCGAACCTCGTATAACTAGACAAATTCAGAACTGTACTCTCCACTCCAACAGGCGGTCGCATTCAAGTTTGACTGTACGTGTTAAAGCGGCACACTATTGTACGGTATCCTAAACAATGAAATGTATGGTATAAGATGAATTCGCATAAAATTCTTCGTATAATAAGATGGACGGGATTTTAATGATCATTATAATTCTGATTCAATCGCGTAACTCTACCGCCTGCCGCTCGAGGCTACTCGCGGATGATTGAAATTTCTAGATTGCGTTAACTCAATTGTTTGATTAAATAATTATTCCCGCTCACGACGAGCAGCTCTCTCTCCCTCTCTTTTTCCCAGTATGGCTATCTATCTCTCTGGATTCAGTGCTAATTATATTTTTAATCAACATCCCAGCGAGCATGGTAAGCCCGTGGGAGTTTTCGGGGAAAGAGGTGAAAGGAGAGGTAGGGGAAAACCGGATGTCCGGATGATCGGTCGACCGGGTGGTTCTGCCAGGATGAGATGAGTCGTGCTGCTCGCGTCACTTTGGAACATCGTGCAATTAGTTTTAAGCGATGGCCTAGGCTTTGACGCCCGTGCCATTTGCATTGTTAACCAACTCACGTACCCGTATACGTATATGTGTATGTATAGAACCTCTAGTGGTCGTTTCCTTTAGTTTCATCTGACACAATTGAGATTGTCAGACGCAACTCCCGCGTCACGTCGTCGGGTTGAGTTCACCCAACCCAAACGAACTGGAGGCGTGGGCGACACCGAAATTGCATGGGAAATAGCTATTCGATGCATTTATAGGTATTGGTGGGACCCAACGAAACGCCCTTCGGGGGATCGGACTCGACCGCGACGTTTTGCTCTCCCTTCCACCGCGCTGCACCGCTCGCCTCAATCACCCCCTAGCTGAGGACGCGCAACTATATAGGGAGGAAAATTTTGCGACTCTGCGATATTCCGATCTCGATTTCCCCGAATCCCAGATTCCCTGATTTGGTTGTTAGCCGAAGCTACGTTTGCATCATCGCTGCTGGTGCTGCAGGTGTGCATTTGTTCGGATTGATTATACGAACGTTTCAAATTAGCGCTATGCTATTCCAGACAGAGCTAGATATGCATCACGTGCATTAATAATTTTCCTAATTACACGTATGTGATTCTGAGTAATTGAATTTTCGGTACAAATCCCAACTATACACGTCGTACTATACACAATGCATAATATTTTGACGCTAGTGCACCAACATTAGCGACAACTATAATTAGCGACTTATTTTCCAAATCAACCCAACGGAACTATGTAACGTGATTAATACAGATTATTGCTCTCACTGTCGAACAATAATCATATGAACCCGTATCAACTAGGGGTGATTTACTCGTCGTTCACGCATGAACGGAGCGTAAGCCTGTAGTAAAATGTATGTAATATGTACAGTTCGTGCATGCATACATGCGTCTTACAGCGTGCCAGAATTGTTTAGTACATCGGCGGAGCAGCAGCGGCGGCAATAGTGAGCGCATTCACTCGACATTGTATATAATATGCAGGTAGGTACCTATATGCAATCGTAACAATCCGTTTAGATAAGGTGGAACATTCGAACAAGTATCTCGCGTGAAAGCTCCCGGACCAAAAGATCGCGTGTTAATAATTTACTCGACGATAAACTGTCCGACATGTCATGATCGGATAAAATAATACCGTTGAAACAACTCGCCTCGATTTCCGCCAGCGGGATAAACTCCCGCGACCAGATCGTGTGTTATGAGACGCATTCCAACTGGCTCTTAGTATGTAAGTATAGAAAAAGAGAAAGATAAAGGAGAAGAAGAAGAAGGGACACGGGCATACGTCGGTCCGACTGCCGTTCAAACGGGTGTAACGTTCGTTTCTACATACCATACCGTACCGTGCCAACATCACCAACTGTACATCGAGATGCTCGAACACGAATAAAGAAGAAAAGCTTTCGTATGGGTAGGAAATATACACCATCTCTATAGGTATAACTATAGTAAGTTTATTGCCTAGGATGGGTAAGTTACACAGAGGTAGATAGGAATCAAGAAAAAGAAAAGAAAGAAAAAAAAAAGAAAGAAAAAAAAAAGAAAGAAGAACGCCGACCAAAACCGAACACGTCAAGGAGTCCTGACAAACTTTGTCTCGGTGAAAGGTAGAAGGCCGTACAAGCTTCATTTATTTCTTAAGTATTCAAAATTTTCAATACATTACGTGCAGAAAAAAAAAGTTTGGCTCTTGGTAATTTTCTCTACAATTAGATGACGTGTACCCATACGTACCGTGCGTTTAATAAATGCGACCTTCGCCAAGAAAATGGTGGCTTCACTTTGGAAAGAACAAGAAGAACATATACGAATGATGAAACAGAAATGTGAAAGTAAAAGTAACGAGTCGGGTAGACAAAGTTCTTCTGATCTTTTCTCGCCAGACATTGGAACTAAGAAAGAAGGGTAGGAATAGTTCAAGGAACTAGGTTCGTACTCATACAGGGTAAGGAAAGGAAGAGCGACGCGGTGGCATCACGCGGCGTCTTCCTGGGACGTCAGGGGATGAATTATTGAGTGGAAAGGGAGAACCAATGTGTCTGCAGGATAAACCTACCCTACATCAGACTACCACACTACCCTCAGAGCAGCACGCGCTGACTACGTTCTATTTAAATAAGACCCAACGTTTCCGCAAACCTTGTCAACGTGGTACGCGGCTACGTTGATGAGTCTACGGTGTACACCCGTATAAGCGGATAGCTAGAGGGTCGTTATACCCACAGGTCTAGACTGACACTTGTGTTTGTAGGATTTGAAGGAGAAATTTAAACAAGAATTTCAATTAATTTCATCAAATATTTGACGCTTCGTTTTTGCTCCGCAAGAATTAGACGAAACCAAAAACAAAACAAAAAAAAGACAAACAAAAAAGGAAGTAAAAAGGGAGATCGGCGTTATTAGGGTTATACTTTGCGGGAGTATATCGCCCACTTCCCGCGTACCTTTTTTCCACCAAACTACAGTCTTGAGTTTCATCGTTGTTGTTGAAATTGGTCGTTATACGAAACTTTCTACCGCGCACCTTGTAAATTTTACAGATAAGAAGTACCAGCTTCCACTACAGTTTGCAGTAAAATCTCGTCGGATACTTGCATTACTCGACGTCACTGATGCCAAGTAATTATTCAAATGCGGTTTATATAAATCCAAAAATTAAACTGACGACCTCCTTTTAGTTCTTCGTATACACTCGAGTATGAACTATATGTAGTACGTGCCAGCAGTGAATAAAAGAGTGAAAGACTACGGCTAAGTCAATAGAAGCGGGAGCGGTGACTCGTCATGAAATCAACGTTTGCCCCCTTCAGCCCTCGGCAAATACTCAGAAATACTTCGGGGGCGTAGAAACCTGACTTATGTTTGCCCACAGCAGGTACCGAATTCAAGGGTGAAGTCTCATCTTTGGCTCGGTGTCATATACATATGTACAAATTCACTTACAAACCGAACAAATAATTTCAATGTAGGCAAATTGAAGCCGTATAAGTTATTGTCCATGGAAATTGAATTTCGAAGCCTGTGAGTTCCGATCTTCAGAGCTACGTTCTTGCTTACTCTTATTGTTTGGCCATTAGATGACCTCCATTTTTCAATTCAAAGTCTTACCCTGAAAGCAAAGCCCCCCAATTGGAAGCACCAAAAAATGTTTCGCTGTATCAAATTTTGTGTTTAATTATTGAAATATTTTTTAAAAAATAACTGAGTTTCGGAAGCTTCATCAATTCACAAAGCCACGGGTGAGCGATTGAAGAAAGAAATTATAACATATCAAGACCCCATTCCACCTAGTTGAAATACCTCACATATATAAGGAAAGCGATGGATACTAAATAAATAAAATACATACATTACAACGTACGGAGACCACTCGAGCGCGGTTTGTGGTATTCACAGAGTAAGATGAAAGGGATATAAGATAAAAATGCACTCGCAATTTGCATGATCCGCTTGATGTACGGCCGCATCTATAGGGGGTGTTACCGGTGAGTAGGTAATATAATATGGGTGTCTACCTATCCCATATACACATTCTGGGGGAGTAACTTGCGCGATGAGAGTCACGACGCCTGGTCCTCGTATCATATGCGTATTTACGTCATACTAAAATACAGCTAACATTGCAGTGAATGTACAAACCAGTCTAGAAGCTCCCGTTAAAAGAGGAAACTTTCAAAGTCCACGTGGGGTTTATGGATAAATGATGAGTCGCGACCGGAGGTTCAGTGTATAATACCATAGGCGGGCATATGGCGAAGAGAAGAATTAGCTGCAGGTGAGGATCGTGCATGAATACTAGCAATCATTATAGAAAATAATAGGAATTGAGCTGCTACATGCAGTTCGTATCGTCACGGTCCGACACTCGGAAGCTTTTTGGTCCTTCGGAGTCATAAAGCAGCGAGAATAAGTGGGATGAGAAAACGTTTAAAGGTGGGAAAGGTGGGCGTGCAGGGAGGTGGGCATCGCCATTAACTTGTCTGACACCCCAGTAACATTCATCTCCCAACAGTGCTTTAGCCGCCCCACTAACGTCCCTGGAATGCCTCCCTTGTCACGATGAAGTCGACCCTCAATACGTCCGGAAAATTTATCGTGAATTGCTATATATGTATATCAAGATACTACGTATCCTCATCTCCCTTTTTCGCTGCTCATATTACCGTGCAGAATCCCTTAACATTTTCCCAAAATTTCTCCGAAAAATCAACGGAACGCTCCCATACCTTGCCGATCCATTTCTGAGGGCTTTAACTGTCAGACTCAAAACTAATATAGTTAGCTGTCCGCTAATTTTATTTCATCAGTGTAATAATAATCAAATAATGGAAGTCAGACGCGTTGATTTTGGAAAAAATCATGATCTTGATGGGAGAGAGGGTTGTATATGAAGATTGTGACGTTGCCGAGGGAGGCGGGGACGTAGGAGGGAGCTAATTAGAGGGATAATAAAGGCATAAATATCCAAACGTGTAACATCTGGTGGCTTACAAGCCGAGTGCTTAACGAGGTGTTGAAATTACGCAGCTATACTACCGGGCACCTATTTATAAATTCTGGTCGGCTCTCGACCCCGCGTTACAGGTATACAGTGGGCCCCTCTCGCGAGGCCGTGACTATAATCTAAAGTCTAAACGGGGGGCGGGAGGGGGGGAGGACGTTGTCGCAGAGATGAGGAAGGCGAGGACGAAATGTTATGGAGGGAAAGGAAGAAAGAAGAAAAAAATATCATTATATCTTGTAGATATAATGAATAAACTATACATACAGCTACAGAATATTTCCATTCGATCCGTTCGACGATTAGAATCACTTCTTTGGTATTTTTTTTTTGTTCTTCTTTTTCAGCTTGCACCTAATTGTTTTAAATACTATGGTTCTTGGAACGTAGGTAGTACTTGGATTATATCCTCAAGTTACACTGTTTGCTTCAGTTTTGTTGAAGGGTGTTGTTAGTGACGATTATCAAGCGAAAACGATGTTATAGCTGTGCCAAAATGACATATTATAACGCTTGAAGTTATGATTTTACGATAACCGAATAATTGAGACCGACGCGTAGTACCTATATAAATATTCTCAAGTTTATGCGCCAAATAGAGTATGACAATATTTTATACTGTAAATGATAACGTTGACGATGACGGCAAAGTTGGGCAAATATCGCATCCAATTTCACATCAAAATAACTCACAAAAGTGGAAAAGCTTTGAGACATTAAACGCCTATATTGCGAAAAAAGTTGTTGGAGGATTAGAAAATTTGGACTAACACAATTCTGAGCTACCGTATGATGTTAACAACTATAATGACTTGACATCGGCACTTTCAATTTTGATTTGTGTTATTTTCTTTTTCCTTTTCTAATTCACTTTAATATCTCTGTACGTACATGTGGCGGAGAAGAGGAGATATTTCCGAGATATAATAAAAAATGGTAGGTAGGTACGTAGAAAAGAAAATTCGCCAACATTTTCCGAACGTACGTTGTTCAGACCACACGTAATTATTTCCAAGAAAACTAACTATACAGTGAAACGGTCGTTTTTCACATTGACGCGGAAACGAAGGGTGCAGTTTGCACGATAGCTCACAATGAAAGTAGGGAATGCAAGATGAAAAAAGAAGAGAAGAGGAAAGAAAAGAAAAGAAAAGAAAAGAAACGAGACGGGGAGAAACCTAGTCTCGTCTACACCCTCTTGATGTATCGTGTTAATGACGAGTCTGTCGTGGGGGTGCAGAGCAAAGCAGAATCACGAGGGGATAGAGATACGGCTGGGGAGTTGACGATGATTCAAAAGCTCCGACTACAACGCCTCCTAATTAACCTCCATGCGGTCGTCGAAAGGTCAACAAATACATACCCATTTAAGGAACGCGTTAGAGGGTTGAAGGTTCCGTAACTTAAGAATGGCCTTTTCCTTTTGATAAGGCCGACAACGAATATTAGCTTATACATGTATTTACGATTTGCTAATTGGATAACTTGAAATTAATATGGCAAAGCTCTTTTAGCGTATCGAGAAGATCGCAGAGGCAGGGAAAGAGGGATACGGAGGATATAACTAACGTAGAGTATTTAACGTGCGAAAATGCCGCGGCAATTATTGCTCCGGATTATCGCATTAAAGAGTAGGGGTTGGAACGGGCGTTGCCTAAGCGTTACGGAATTAGTCGTAGAATGAAGGACAATGGGATACAAAACAAGGACGACATACGTTTCCAATGAGTACCAACTGGAATGAGAACAAAAATCGGATAATCCATAACGATTATTCATTTTTACATTTCTGATGATTAATAATCATATCCTATATCCTATTTCCTCGCATTCCAACGTGGGCTTCAGATTTACCCGAATTTCAATGTACACAAAAGGAAAGCGACTGTGGTCTGTATCGACTTGCGAATCCGTCAAATGAATTAAGATACAAATAAAACCAATCGAGATATCTCATTTTTTATCATTCTGAAAAGCGACGAATAGCCGATGATAACTTGATCAATTCGATAGATAGATCAATCGATTGAGCAGATTCGGATTCCTGAGCTCAGAATACTCAAGAATACTGTCAAAAGAAACTCATATCGACTTTTGAGCCTTAAATGGAAGAAAATCCAAGTTTTTGAGCCAAAATGTGTATCGCGTATAAAAGCAATCTGACTGAAAGTTTATCTAAATATACGTGCTGTGATTGGCAGCCAATGGTTATGAATTCATTTCGCATAATAATATGATATGGCTTCCATTATCTGTACTTGTAGTATAAGAAATATAATTTTACGGGGGTCTGAGCTGTCGCTAACGGTGCAGCGATTCAATTCATCCCATACGGTGAACAGCACATTAAAATATCTTTGGTTCATACATATGTATAAACGGCGGAGTGAACCGACGAGGCAGGTAATATTAAACAGTGCACAGTGGAGCAAAGAAAAATAATAAAAATTTTGAACGCCCGCATAACGCAGCCGACGACGTCGCGACGAAGGTGGCACCAGCTGGATTGAATTCTTGGCGTTGAGATAAAACTGTTTTGGTTCTCCTCGCTCGGGGTCGCTTGGTATTAATATTGATGAAATCGAGAGATTGGATAGATAAGAGGAGGGCGAAAAAAGCGAATGAGAAGAGGGAGAAAGAAGAGCGGGGAATGGCAAATAGAGAGCGGTGATCTATCCGCTCATCTACTCACACGGTAAAATAAGAAGCGTAAGTACCAGCTCCTATCAAATGTTTGACGGACATGCGGTGGGCAAGAACAAAGAGAATCTCAAAACGGTTCTCTGCCGTCACGGGATATGGTTTAATTAAAAAGCTCTAGAAATTTGGAAATTCAATTAATAATTAGTACGAGCCTCAGACCTCTTCAACGCTTTTTTCTAACGGCATATTTCTTAGCTACGAAGAAAAGTTTCTGGAATTCTGAGACACGAAATGAAAGCTCTATTCTTCTAATTTTAATTCAAAGTCCGTCAGGATTCGTTCAGGTGTTCAGTTATTTTATTGACATTTGAAAATTGGCGGGTTTTTTTCCGCCCTACACCCTGCAGGTATACGAAGTTGTAAAGTGTTTCCCCCTTGTTACTTTCCCGCTCTTCCAGCACTGCACCCCGTTTCATAAATTTTTGAAAACCGTATACCGTAGACCTCGCCCCTGGAGTGTCTGGTTTCCACGCTTAAAAAACCTCCCTATACCCTCGAATAAGAGACGCGAATATACGTTGTATGATCCGTAGAAAAAAAAAAGAAAAAAAGTAGACGATCTCAAAAGAGAGACTACTGGGTACGTACACTAAATTTTGCTCTCTCAAGCAGCGTACGTAATATATGAAGTTCCGAAATTGATCAGGACGTGTCTTTGATCCACAGGATGTGAGGTACATGTATATTATACATCTACATACACACACTCGGATGAAGAACTTTAGAGGACACATTCAAGTAGCCTGCAGCCCACCTGGCCCAGTGAGTCGTCGTCGTCGTTACGTCGAAGGGCTGGTTAAAAATGTCACCGCTTCTCTCTCTTTCCTTTTTCTCAAGTGTCACGCTGAATAGACAATATCGAGAGGTATGGGGCTATATCGCTGGTGAATTACACTCTCGTTCGAAAAGAAAGCCCAGGTTATAGTAATCGATGAATGACTATACCCCTGTATACTTTTTCATACGTCAACCTAGAGAAGAGTATGTATTACACGCAGACGTTTTCTGAACGATGTCGGAGCTGGGCTGCTTCTCTTCGGCATTTCCGGTCCTTCCGAAATTTGAAAATTCGTTAATCTCGTTCCATGTGCGGCATAGGAATCGCCTCTTATAGAAGAAACTCGGAAAGAGGCATGAATAAAAAATGAGAATAAAATGGACAAAAAAGGAATCAATCAACGAAACAAAATGGGGAAACAAAAAAATGTCGACCGGGGCACCGGTCAACCACCCTTGTAAATCCCCGCTACCCTGCTTCACGATTCTCTTTTCTAAATATTCACGATACTTATCCGCCTCATCTTTTTTCCGCGTCCATGATCCGCTCACGTAGATATTTATGTATATGTCTGTATCGTTTCATATATTGACATATATACACGTCTATAAGTATATAAAGCCCGTTTATATACAGAACAAGGGTGGCCGACGGAGCGTGCAGTAAACAGTACCGGGACCGGGGAAAACTGGAGAAACCGGAGAAACTCTGCCGATTACGACGTATTCCAGAATTCCAGAGCGTTCGATATCGTCCGGATCAGGCAGACAACCCTATAGCGGTTGAATTCCTATACCCGTGACGATGGACCCTTACAAGATTCAGATGTATCAGTCAGGTCGACTGACTGGGCGGAACCGTTCTGCACTGTTTACGGGATGACGTCTGAGATTTATGTGTATGCGAGTGATCGAGTTATAGCTGGTCTAGCTATTTCTAATTCTTTGTAAAGATCTACTTTATACGTAGTGGACTATCGGACGTGGCGCAGTGCGATATAGATTATATGTATGGGTACCCAGGTATGTACGTATGAAATAAGAATCATGATAATAATATAATTCTTATATTTTTCTTTTCTCTTGGTACGGAAAATCGAGAATATGGGCTGACCTGGCGATTCCGGAGGCCACGACGACGTTCCCGCGGGATCTGGGCCGGAAGATTTTCTCTTCCGAAAACGGAGGCTATATACCTATATGTGTACACATGCATATTATATATATGTGTATTCCTATATGCTAGGGGCGAATGCGACGCGGCGATGCACACTAATGTTAACAAACATGCAGCGCGACACCGCTTCCATTCTACGGACCGAGTTCCCTGGCGCGTTTCCCTCCCCCAGCAGATCCTGGTTCCCGGTTTCCAGTTGCAGAGCTTCCAGATCCCCAGATCCAGGGGGCGGTCGACCCCAACCCTCAACCCATAACCCCCAACCCTTCACCGTTTGGTACCTATCCTGCAGGAGCAGCGCCACGCCGCCACCACGTCCTGCAGAATAACGTACGTCCTCGTAACTTACAGAGTACCGTACAACGTTACGTTATGGGCTTTGTAAAATAGGACAATGTACTAAATATGCCCTGGCTGCTCAAATCCAAGTGATGGTCGCTTCGCTCCCACGAATATAAGCGAAACGCAAATGTAAATGTTTACCGCTTATTCCGCAACATTTTATTTTATTTATTCTATTTTATCTTATTTTATTTCATTTTACTTTATTTCATTTCGCTTTCCTTAGTTTATACCCTTATTTTATTTATTTCCGTAGCTCTCTCGCCATTCCTTTCCATCGCGTCGTGACCCCGGCCTCGACCTTTCAACGTGATCCTCACGACGTTCTTTTTTCACCCCAGCTGCTCTCTCTCGTCCCATTTTGCGAACCGTAAACCAGATAGAATGAGATTTTGATAAAAGACGAAACCTTCGTTCGCCTTGTACGGTTTTTAACAGCAAACATATATCGATCATTCACAAATACGTGCACCTAAATTCCACATTCAACAACGAAAAGCAGAATAAGTAAAAAACAAAAACCCAAGGACTAAGAGTTAAGATATCGCTTGGACGTTTAGTAGAAATGATACTATATTTATAGATAATAGAAAAATCATCGCACTGAAAGCTAGTACGCTCTTTCCCTCTTCAAAAAGAAGGTAAAAAGAAAGTGGGCGAGATTGAACAAAATTTCAACATCTTACTGCCGTGTTCTTTCTTCTTTTTTCTTCTCTCTTATTCTTGATCTCATTTTACGTTCTCTTTCGTACTTTCTGAAGGGGTGAGCGTTTGCGAAATGAAGTTATTACGAGCGGAGGGACTCGGGACGATTCTGGACGACCCTTTAAGAATAAAAACCCACGCGTATACGCGGAATAAGTGCAGCAATATCCCATAGGTATAGATGGTAAGAAGGTGGGGGTTGCTGGTCGGTGGGTGGATACATTAAGTTGGCCTGGTAATAACCATTCGTTCCGCTTATAAAGGCATACGTCAAGAAGGCAATAACGGGGCGATGTATACATCTGTAGTATACGCGTACATATACTTACCCTTATACACGTGTACAGACCCCCGCAAAACGCATATGCATGTGGGATAAAGTATATTTGTTTTCATTTGCATGGGCGTGTGGCCAAAATGGAACCTCCAAATCCTGCAGCAGGAGCAGCAACACACTATATTTATGGAACGGTTATTGAAATGTTACGTCAAGCCTACTCAAGGGAAAACATGTTTTTACAGAAAACTCACTACTTATAAATATATAAATACCGTAAGGGAAGAAATAAAACTCTATGTGATCCAGAATAAGTTTTTCGATAAATGCCAGACAATTGTCTAGAAAAGAAAAATATGAAATAGCTAATAACAACAGCTATCGAATGGAGGATTCAGAAAGGTAAAAGGTCAAAGGTGAAAGGACACATAATTCGAGTGACACAATGTTTAAACAATTTTCAAGACGATCCAACGGCAAAACGAAAGAGGAAGCTCGTCTACCGAGCAGCGGAATTTAATATAGGTAGATTGTTTAAAAGTTTAGAAATTTCAAGTATACCCGAAAATTTAATTAATTCAAAGCCAGGATACAAATACGAAGTACTGGTGCACAAAGTGAAACACCTATAAATTGTTCGCATGATGAAACATCTAATAGTTGCCCGATAGTTTATTCCGTTTTGAATCAATCATATAATTTAGGTACCGATATGCAGCGAAAAAAAAAGAAAAAGTTCACTTCTCGTAGCGCGTACGGTTAGGATATGTAGTAAAACTATTTTTCAAAAGTGTCACTCCGTATTGTTGGATCTGAGGAACAAACGAGAGAAAAAAAAAGTGAATAAGGTTTGGTATTTCCAGAAACTGTCGTCTGCTCGTAGAGTACGAAGAAAATCACTGGGGTGGCAGATCGAGTATAAGAAGGCGTTCGAGGGTCGCGAGTGACTCCCTTCGAGGAAGGACTGTAGTAGGTACAACGATGTCCTAGCAGTTTTTTGGGGGAAACAAGAAGGCGGAAAAATCTCTGCACCCTGACTCGGGTTCTCGTGACCCTGGAATTCTACGATCTCCCCATCTCGGCTCATTCCCTTCGACTACCATCGGAACCATATACCTTCTTCTATTCACTATCCGCATCCCCTTTTCACTCATATTCTTCCTCGCGTATACTCGCTAACCGTTAGGTAAACCGGTATAAGGTAGGTATAATCGTCTTAGTTCGGTCTTCGGTCGTTTTCGATTCTCAGAGGACTGTACCTTAGGTAGGTCCTGTCAACAATTGAGAGCTGGGTCTCCGGGTCGATTCGATCCCGAAATATTTTCACACCCCATCCACCGCGACGTACCATCAATGGTGGGATTTATTTTCATTCAACAAATACACTGCGAGAAAAGAGAAAACTAACTACCCGTGGAATAGAAAAGCGTATAGAAAAGAAAAGAAAAGAAAAGAAAATTAGAAGATAAATGGAGGAAATAAATTTGGGATAATTATACACTTCATGAGAAAGGTTATTTAACAGACTAACGTGACAACTGATGAAATTATTTTCGGGACCGAATCCACGGTAGGAATTCTTGAAATTCGAATTTAGTGACAACAGAATGGGAAAACGTAGAAGCAAGCAGAATAATTTATTTTTGCTTTTAAAATGTAACAACGAAGGTTAGAATCTTTCGAAAAGGTTGTGAAAAGGAAGCGAATACAATAACGAGCGAGGGGGTGATAATTGTAATTCCGTAGATAGGGCGCTGCTGAAATGCGGCGTAGTGGATGAGTAATTGGGAAATTAGTTGGAATGGGGGTAAAACTAGTTTAGCATTGAACGAAATTATCTGTTTTTTCTTCGACTTCTTCTTATTATGCTATAGCTTCTTATAGTGGTAGGTATATAGGTGTAGTTAGAGAGACCAAACTTTATGGCACTCAAGACTTTAGCGGTTGCGAGTTTATTACTCGCCCTGGCATTTGTTTGCCTGATCGAATATAGACCCGGCCACTTTCGTTCTCTGAACTACGAGAAAAAAGCAGAAAAGAGAAAAAGGAAAATCGAAGGGAAAAGAAGGGAAAAAAGAAAAAGAAGAAGGAAGATAAATTGAGCCCCGGCTAGGCGAGGATCGTGATATAATTATAAAGGTAAGGATTTGCTCTGCGAGTCAAGCGCGAGTGAGTGAATCTTTAAACTATCCTGCACACAGGATAAGGTCCTGCACGTGTATCACCAGTTTCCAAGCGGAGAGCGACTCCGTTGTACCTGCAACGCTTTTTCAAACTTTAATTAAAGTTTATTTTCCCACTTTATCAGTGCGAACTTTGACCGAGAATTAAAACTCGAAACGAAACGGCATCGCATGGCAGTCAGCATTACTTACTCGTCCCTCCCCTACTCCACCTCTGTACTCGTCTATCTGCGCCTTTTTACAACAAAATTCTACAGCGCACGTATTTTCGTAGTTTACCAACTTAGGAATCATTTCATAATGCAATAAAATCTGCTCAAATTTATCTCGATCCTACAAATATTTACTCAGCTACTCACATACATCTTCGTTTGATCTCGGATAAGATCGTTAAGGAACGGCGATAGAAACTCTACACAGAAACTTTACCTTTATAAATCAAGCCCCCGCGTTTTGTTTATTCTGATGACGAAATGGACCGTCTCCGATCTCCCTTCACGCACCGATGTCAAACGTCTCTATGTAAAAGTGCGTATAATACTTACAGAAAAGGAAGAATGTGCCGAGCTTCCCCTAAGAAATACACACATAGGTATCAGTATGTACGTATGGTGTATGGCGTATGGCGTATAAATACATAGGTAAAGTATTAAGTGTCGGAACAGGGGTTTCACTCGAGCAACAAACGAATGTGTTATGAAAGGCTGTTGAAAGGTTCATCAAAGACAGTTCAATCGCTGGAGGATCCCCAACGCTAGTGCGTATCATGCATGACGTCGAGAAAGGGGGATGATCATCCCGGTGCAACACGCTTAATTTTACGTCCTTCCCGCGCCCTTCGTTAATTTTAAGAAAGAAAAGGATCTGTCTGGGAGTTATATGCTCACCGTGGCACGAGAAATGAGAGGAATTTTTCTAGGTGATTGTGAGTTGATATTCCGGAGTTTTCGTCTATCGGATGCGGTATGATTGTTGTCGTAACGTTAAAATAGGTAGGTGGGTGTATAGCGTACATGGAGTAGGTAGACGCACAAAAGCGCGATAGTAGGCGGTAAGAATGAAGGGAGGTTTGTACGGACTACGTGGTACGCTCCCCTCGTTCTCCCATACCGTTCGTTCAGGGGGACTTACCCTTATACCTTCACCCTCGCCATCGCCATCGCCCTTACCCTTAGTCTTGCTATTGATTTCCGAGGACCGTTGGATGCCGGTTGGGTTGGTTGGTTGGCTGGCTCGCTGGCTGACTGGATAGCTGGATGGCTGGTGCGAAACGTTGCCCGAGGGTGAGTTACCAGGAAGCAAAAACCATGCCAAGTAGTGCCTCAGAGTGAAGGTAGTCCGTACGGAACGGCGAACAGGATACCGACCAGTTCCAACACCAGAACGCAAATCTCAACCGTATAATCCTCTTCGAATTGAGTTGTACCATCTAGAGTTCGCCTAACGTGACACATACGTCATCCGTCATCGGATCGATTTGTCGTATTTTTTCTCGTTAAATTACAACAGCGGTGCGAACCAACAGGGTTACCACCACTCTGTGAGATGAAATGTCTGGGTGCACATAACTGACTGGAGAATACGTGCGGCGTCTGGTAGACGTTGAAGTATCCTATTATACATAATACAAAAGGAGGAAAGGTTGTTGGGTTGGGCAGGTGGTTGTGGGTCGGTGAGGATTAAGGGTAGAGTGAGGGCGAGGGTCGTATTATGTGCGTACCTGCTGCAGGGGGCGTTTACGGTAGGCTTGTGCCACCAGAGGTAGCGTAACCGGCACCGGCAGGACGACGAAACCAGCAGCCCTCCTGGGTCACTCGCGACTTGGTAAGGGTTGTAAAACAGGTTGCTCACGAAGATCATAAAACTGTCCTTAAATAAATATGCCGACCCAGGCAGAGAGACGGCGCTTCTCGCCCTGTCCCCACAACCCTTATTCTTATTACTGTTCTTGTTGTTGTTATTCTTTACACAGGTACGACGACCCCAAAACTTGAGAAGTCAATGCTCGCAGTTCCTAATACCGATGGAGAGGGAAAAAATAAAATGATAAACGTCATGAGCTTACGTAACGATATGAATTTGAATTATCAATCCCATTTCTTTTCCCTAAATTACGCAAACATTACGCGGAATGTTTTCAAATCGAACCGATCTCGATGCGCTGTTTTTTATTGGGTAATATTCATCCTTTCTTAACCTCAAGGCATTGTTGTTATGGTCTATGTCGGTAATGGACTATAAGCGCCTTTGTAGAATTGAAGGGTATAAGGCGAATGGCTTGGTCATTCTACCGTGTCAGGTGGCAGCAGCTGTTTACTCTTTGCCAGCGAGATTACCAAGCGGTGTAATAAGGAAGTAAATATGTGAAACCCGTTCAATCATGTTTCAAACAATAAGATATAACACGCGAGACGGATTCCCACAAGTACCTAGACGAGTACCCACCATCATTTACCTTTTACGCATCCATAGAATTTTCCATTGTACAGCAAATCATTATTTTCTCAAAGATAAACTATTCGACATTCACTAAATATATCGACTGAATTTTCATCTATATTTGAAACTTTTCTGGCGCCCCAAATGTCGTCAATGATATTTAATTTTTTCGTCGTTTTGATTAGTTTTTTTTCTCTTTTATCGTTAGTATCGCCGATATCACTAATAACGTGCGACGTCCAATCACCCCTGCAGAACCATAATCTACAATGTCGTTATATTTCGCGGGTTATACGGAGACGATATAAACCTAATATCATTCCAGCGGATTCTCTTCTGCCATCGGGATATTTATTGCTCCATAATACAGCACACGGTAACGCGTAGATATACAAGAGCTGCAGCACCACCGGCAGATATGTATGGGTACGGGATGAAACTTGAGGGTTAAGGGGAAGGGGCTCCATATTATCACTAAATCCTCCAAAAGAGAACAGGATACGATGTAAGTGGGAAAAGAAAAGATGGACAATGTGTGCTGTCTATACAGTGGTACACAGTGGTGGGCGGTGCAGCGTTGGTCAAACTACGAGACAGTCTTGATGTACGTTTTATGGTTTCTCAGACCACATTGTCGTTTTATTTCCGATCATTTCGGTCCGGGACTAGTTAGGTGGAAAGAAATGGAAAGAAAAAGAAAAGAGAAGAGATACGTATAGCTCGAGTAAAAACGTCGACGCGAGCCAAGGTTATTATTCTTTTGCATTTCCGTTGCCACAATAGAAATAAGGGCGGCATATGCTTCGTAGTATTTTGAATCGACGCCAAAATTTTGTGGTATACATATGGTGGATAACATGAACGGAGACGCGATTGGCCGACTAAAAGAATCAGAGACAAGAACTGTTACGGAGTAAAATGAAGAGCAGCTCGCAGGTCATCAATTATTTAAAACTCAGCTATAGGATACAAACCATGATGGCCGAGTTGTATAATCGGAGGGAGAAAATCTCTGAAGGGCTTCTCTATGGGATTGTCTTTCTTCACCCTTTATTGAAACGCCACGGGAAAATCCACGCCTTATGCAATATTAATAAAGCAACCGTCAGAAACGATAAAACGATACTTATAAATCCCCCTGCACGTATATAAAAGGAACTCGTCGAGATCGAGAGCATTAAGAACGGATGGGTTGAAATAAATTAACCGTAAAATAAGAAAATAAATGAAAGTACAACGTGAGAATTATATTGCCGAAGCTGGATACGCAAAAATGGTGTAGAAATGATCCCGGGTTTTTTGTACATAAGCAGGTGTTTGTGGAGGATTATCAAACTCATGATATCCTGGTAATAATTAAGGGGGTATAATAATCCGGATTTCGTGTTCCTGTAGAAGCGGAAGAAAGAAAGGAAGCCAGAGTAAAAGATGCGAACCAAACGCAAAAGCTGTTGGCAAGAGTTGGCCCTTTCGCTGAGAAACGCCGGGGGCAAAAGCAGCAGCTTTTTCTCGCTCAGGGTAGGTAGGTGAGATCCGCTTAGCCAATCCTTACAAGGATTTCGAAACGGAACGGAAATCCAGGGAGCTTGCTAGCCAGCCAGCCAGCTAGTCAGCCGGCCTTCCTTCTCATCCGAGATTTATATCCCTAACTCCGGTAACAAAATCGCCGCGATAAGCGATGCCGCGTTGAATGCCACCAGCTCACAGCAGAAGCAGAAGCAGCAGCAGCAGCTCGGATAAGGTGGCGTCGGAATGTGCTGGAGCACCACGAGCTACACGGTCTCTGTATATATGCCCTCGGATAAACTCTATGAATAGAAGGTGTTTGCGACTGATTTGAAAAATCGTTCACACTACCATCGTTCCATGTATCGCCAAAAGACCCAAACACCCACGAACGGAACCACCTATATTCGTTTGGTATCTGAAACCGATCTGGGGTAGCTAGTTTCACCCGAAATTCTTCATTTACATAGACCACCGAAAGCTTTATACCCGGTTACCTTTGTTCACGATTCACCGTCAAGGGTTCACGCATTTTCATCTGATATATTCGTATATAGTACAGGTTGACTTTCCGAGCTACTAAATGGAAGATTTGAATTAATTTCTCATATCGCTGGTGATCATTCAATTGATTTGTAACTCTGATTATTACCAATTTACCGAAGGTAGCTAAAATTACGGAACTGGTTGATATCGCAATTAGCGATGTTCGGTGGGTACAGTCCACTCTAAAATTTACGATCGAACAATTTATAGTCAAACCTTCGAGGAAAATTCTCAATCGATTAAAAGCGTCACGCAACTGCTCGTAACGCGAAACGACCAACTTCTGGCGATCCAACATCGTTCGTATCCCCATTTTCAAAGCTGAGACTTTTCGTCCGTCCGAAGACGTAGAAAACAGATGGATGGTACCGGTGACGTCTGACGTTGACGTATGACACGAAATTAAAAGAATAAACCTAGTAGCTGGATGGAGAAAGAGGAAAAAGAAACCGAGGGCGGGAAATTAGAGACATAGGATGTCATCGACATGACTTCTAGCCCCGAGTAGCTCCGGTTGTTATTACAAACATTCTCTGTTGTATAACTATAATCGGATGAGTTGGTGGTAGTGGAAGGTTTCGTACTCAACGGTTCTACGAACTCGCTCGCACGAGTGCTTCGTTATTGTCTTGGCTTAATTGATTTTAAACTGGTGCCATTGTCACGCGGGCGTGGAACGCCGCGCGATGTGTACCAGCCTGCTGAGAACAACGTTATACTTATAGCTTCGGTGCTTCTGGAGTTTACAAAGTCATTCTTGCAGCAGAGTGAGAGGGAAAGGGGAAGAGGAGGAAGAATTGTTACAGCAGCAAACGACGTTCCATAAGATCCTCTGTACATACACTAAACTGCAGATAACCATCTTATACAAGCTGATCCATTCATTAATTTCCTTCGAAAATTCCAACCCTGAATTGACGCGTCAACTTATTACTCACCAAACGTCACGGGCTCGGTAGGTGGAGCGAAGATAAGCTTTTCAAATTCATCAACAACTCGTTCAAGTTCTACTCACCTGGAATCATGAAAAAGAAAAAATAACGATTAGCCACTTTTGCCGGGTAATTTGTGTGGACGAGGTAATTAGGTATTATACATCTAACCACCACTACCGCAATAAGAAAGATGCACGCGTGATGCTCTGACGGATTAAACGTCCACGATGAATTTGTCATTGCAGTATAGGTGAACCACGTCCGCCACAGTGTCCGCAACTCAACTGTGTTTGCGGTGTTCGTGCAGCTCTTCCTCTAGCACCGAGGCAGCTGCATTGTCGAGATAATTACCTGCTCGCCATCAGGAATGTGACTACGTTATATGACTGCTTACTTGCTCGCTCACTCGCTCGCTCGCTTGGCCAGTCGACCTCGTGACTGAACAGAAACCCGTTGCCTGAATGCTTGCAGCAGGTTACCTACCCAAATCAACGCGTTGTCCGATTATTGTACAGACCTGCACTCTGACTCACTGAACGTAGCTTCTATTCGGTCAGGGACCAGCTGGTGCTGGTCCACTCGGTAAGGTACGTTAACGCAATTACACGATATCACCTGCAGACCCGACAGAACAGGAAAATGCGACAGATCAGGTTTGAAACGGGACAATTCTAGGAATATTTGTGTAAAAGCAGATTGTGAGAGACGGACAGATCGGACTACTGTCTTCATATATTTCAAACCACTAAGACTTTTACCAGTGATACAATCAGACAATGTCAGTTTGGCGGTTGGCGGGGAGTTTTTAAGCGCATTCAGGAGGGGCGAAATTTATACCAGAATTAAATGGAATACTGTGCAGATCTTTGGGGAAATCAGTGAACAGCTGGCGAAGACCGCGCTCACGCCCCGCTATAGAATTCAAAGTTTCTGGTTCCGATGAACGAGTTGAAAGAATTTTGCGGATATTTTTCCGTATTGGAGAATGCTGGCAATATTTCGTACACCATTTTTCAATTTAAACTCTCGCCCCAAAGATTAACGACTGGTTAAGTTGAGAAAATCCTCGGTAAAATTCTCTTTGAAAATTCTTTCTCCGCCTTTTCATCTAGTCGTTCATAAATCTGACCTAATACGAGGAAATTTCTGACCAAAAATAAATAATCATAGTCTTTGCGACAGTTCCCGATTTTCTGTGTCCTCTATCATTTTATTCAATCTTGCGGATGCTGGTGCGCGGCCTGGTAAGAAATACCTAGTTGAAGATCTCGGTGCACCGCGTCGCCCCGAAGGTATTCGAAGAATTCCCTTGCCGATAATGACATTTGCGCGACACGGGGTGCTGCTGACATTGGTGAGAACTGAGGTGAAATAGGAAATGGCAAGAAAAATTTACGCCAGCGAACCTCCGCAGCCGGGAAGGGGTGGGGTCGGGTGGTGCACCACGGTATTTTAATTTACTCGAGCATGCGGTCGTTAAAGGAATCAATTAAGGATATATAGCCGACTATATCAGCCAAGACCGGCGCCTCCGAGTCTCGTTATTCGCATATTCCAAATTTCTCCATCTTCAACAGCGGAAATAGGGTTATATCTTCGAAGAAAAACTCATACATTATGTGGGTATAGACATCAGCGATCAATTTACATAGAAACACATATTATTGTCCCAGAAAATAATCTTCGAAATACATTGAGGGGCCTATTACATTTTTTTTTTCTGCGTTAAAATGCGAAGGATGTGATGCCGAGATTTGTTTGTTTTTTTTCTCATCGACAACGGCCGAGAACGGGCGCCGAATTTCAATCGGCAGAGGGATATGGGCAGATATGTTTTTTCAATTAATGAAATTCCGATCAGATCCCGTCGGCAATCATAAACGAGAGCGGATCGAGGAAGTGTGCAGGGGTGATCCTTGCGGGGGAATCGAAATGGCACAAAGGAAAAGCTTCGGTGCGTTATAATCCAGCACAACACTGCGAAAAAAAAAAAGAAAAAGATTCGAAAAAAAAGTATTAGCAACTTTAGCGGGGCGCGGATGAATGGTAAGAATATGCGGAAATTCAAAACCAATCTGTAAACCAAAGAAAACTTATCACGCGATCCTTGAAAGTTTCATTATATCTTTCAAATCGTTCTTTCGCTAATCCTTCGTGAGAAATATTAGCGGTTATCGAACCGAACGAAAGACGGTTTGGTCAAATTCTCGTATGATGTAATAGCATATCGCGTTGCTCCAAGTGTATGCGCATTTGATCCCAGTACTGACCTCAATAAGGTCGATAGAATGGAAGAGATTAACCCCTATAGCTGTTTATAGAACGGCGGCTTCGGCGTCGGCGTCGAACCACTCGCAATTAGGGTAAAGCGCGCTGGTGTCTACTAGCATAGCGTAACGTAAAGTGTGATATACGGTAGCTATACATATGCGATCACTAAATCAGAAGCCCACTATAGGACGATATCCCGGGATCAATTCCTATTTATTTGTATGAATTACAGTCACCGTCCTACAACGAAATAAATATAAATCCGTATAGGGATTCTCAGATTCGATGAGAGAGAAGAAAAAAAGAAAATTAACGAGGAGGAATTAAAGCTGCAGGTTCCAGAGCCTCGCGTGTTCCACCTCGATCTGTCACACCAGCACCGCAGCTATGGGGATAAATTGAACCTACAAGGTGACCATCGGGACCTTCCAATTAACTTCCGCCACGCATTGTGTCGGATGCCCACCGACCTTAAAGAATTAACCGGGTTTCCTTTTTACATGAAGACGCCTAACGACTGACCATTTTGCCGACTTTTACAACTTGCTCGTGCATGGTTCTTCGAATTGTGATGAGAAAATTGAAACGGTATCATCACACGATGCGAACGTATATTTAACGACAGAATATCCCGGTTGATTGATTTATATAATTAATTTCTTACGTCACGTATGATAACCGTAAGCGATTTACCGTGAGCTTCTCGCTGAAAGAATAGCGAAAGTACAGTTTTGATATCAAAACCCGCGGGATGACTGGCGCACGATATGTTGTAGGAAAACGAAAAGGCGGCATCGCCATCCTATACAACCATTATGAGGTGGGAGACGTCTCGCCACCATATGGAGCGGACATTGTGAGTGACGTTGGATGAAAACGAACCCCGAACGCGTACCCGACGACTTATATATATACAAGTATATGTGGTATAGCAGGTTTCACCCTGACGACGAAGAGGTTCTCTTAAAGAAACCCAACATTTACTTGTCCTCGGTTTCGCAAGGTACACACCTCCAGGTGAGCTGAGTTCCTATGCGTATACGTCAAGTATAAATAAGAGTGTACAGTGGCCGCAATCTTGGCATAATGTTGTCTTTGATCCTCACAATACTAGCGAAATGGCGACCGCTTACACTTCAATGCAGCACTGAATTTCTAATTACATACTTAAAGCGCATGTATACCTTGGAAGCTTTATGGTATTCGAATGACAATCATCCTGCAGTCCCGTACTAGGAGAAATTGAGGTGAACCATGCATTGAAACTAGAAATGTTAACTTCAGGTAAAAATACGTAGGATATATTCTCAGCTTTTTTTTCTTCTGAAAAACACATGTAAAGTCAGCAATGAAAATTCGTGAGCGTTCTATATTTCTTCTAATCCATAAAATATCGTGTAAACCATCAAAAATAAATCTTGCAGTTTGTTACAAATACTGTTCACGCGTTTCTATAAGGTATTGCAAAAAGGATTATTTCCACGCAGGCGAGATCATCGCGCATTGTTATATTGGCTCTGCGTATTGCATACATAGGACAGGGGTTTTGACGCGGATGAAATGTCGGGGTGACAGGGTCGTTCGAATACAATACGAATAAGCCCCACGCCGATTGTCCCATATATATAAAAATACACGTGTGCTATATGAAGCTGAGCAAGGTAGAGCTATATGTATAATACTCTGACTCACAAAATCCCCTCCGATCAATTTATCCGATTATTTATTATTGTCAAAAAAACGGCTTTTGAGTCCCCTTCTTAGAACGGCGGTGAATTCTACCTCGAATTATCCAGTATGTGTGCAGCGAGGGGAGAGAATAGGGGGGCTAATCTCATTAGATTGAGCAATAAGGACTTCGATTTCCATTTCGATTTCGATATTTACCGTTAATACCAGAAACTCGGAACGATACGTCCGACGCATGACTTGCATCAGTTCTTAAAGTTTCGTTGAAAACAAGAAAATAAGAAAATTGGAAAACTCTTTCACCAGCTAGCGTAGCGTAGCTAGTGACGTTTCGGCGATACGGATTTACCAAGTTTTCCAAATTTTTCGCCCACCGCCCGCGCCCCTGCGGTGCAACGGTACCTCATTGGAACATATCCCTATGACGGCGGTGGTTACGCGACGAATAATTGACAAAAAGCTCTTTTAAATTGCCATAAGCCGCCCGCCCTTACCCAGCTCTCTGTATAACCTATACGCATACGTGTACCGCTGCTATGAGGGGCGGCAAAAGGGCGGGGTGGCCGGTTATACGGTTAGCTGAAGCCAGGATTGATTGCTGCGCACGAGACCGTAATAAGCCGTTAAAATAAATTGTAGACACGCGCCAGGACGACGTCTAACTAGATGGCAGTAGATGAAGAACTTGGGCTGCCATCGTGCAACCGATCATTTCGGGATATATATGAATCCGAAACTCTGCACTCAACATAATTTGCACATAGTAGTAGGTGCGGAGGTACATATGTACCTATATTTCACGGTAGAATTTTACTAGAGAGTTGTTTCATACTGACAATGATATGAACGTAATACGATATCTTCTTCGGTTGATGGTAATTGTGAAATATATAACGTCTACAACACTCTACAAGGCAGCTGCAGTCGGATGATGAATTATTAGTAGATATTAATCAATCGAAGTGATCGGATTCAGAGTGAAATATCTTCTTCATCTCCTTCCACATCGTCTTATTCTTAGCTTCAGCTCAAAATTAAGATTTATGAGAATATGGAATCGCAATTAAAACTGTACCTATATACTACTATGCGTAAATTATACCAGGTGCCCGTGAGCTCCGTGGGATGTTAATTACAAGAAAAGGCTGAGCGCGGATTTTAATAAAATGAATTCCGTCAAACTCAGAGAAGAAAATTGCTTTAAGAAATATACCAGTAGAGAATAAGGTGCCTATATATACGGTATACAGCAGCAACGTCAACGGTCAAGGTTAAACTTTATATACCAAATGATATTTATATTTCTGTATTCAGTTAAAACGAGAAGAATATATTCACGGTTGAGAAAATCACTGTATCATTTTCCAACCGACGTTCGCAGGTAATCTATATTAAAGTATTAATAAATATAAGCTTGAAGATTCTTCGAAGATCGGCTCATCTCTCCTATAACATATATAGGTACATCTATCTGCATAAAAATTTCAATATTATATCTCACTCCGCAAGCTCCATATACAGCTGCTGGAATTGTTTCATTACGAAGTTCCCACGAGGATTGCGTGAGACTCGAGATCCCATTCCACGTCTGCAGCATGTCCTGTCCGAGTCGCGAATACCTACCTATACATCTTATTACGGTGATTCATATGGTAGATGTATGTACATTAAGTAAGTATCAATTTCTTATTGAAATGAACTCTTTGGCAGTAATTTATTTTACGATAAAAATGATCACTTCCATTTCTCTCGCACGGCAAGGACCCTGGATAATGAAATGTGCGTAGAAAAGGAGTTGCCGTTGAGTTCACTTGAATTTGTCGGTTTCTTTCATCCCTCTTTACCCTAGTCTCCATTTGTAAAAAACATTCGAGTCGTATTTGGGAATCAGAAATATCACCATGGTTTTCATATGAAAATGAACGCTGCATCTATTTGTATATTTCGATAAATGGGGCATACATTCCCTTTGTCCGAAATAACTGTAACCGGGTCTAGCTGTGGTTCATTTCACATATTGTTAGAAAACAGCCCTCGGTTCAAACTTATATACGCGCACGCACATTGCAGGGGTTGCCACAATAAGGATATCCCAGGGTCAGGTTAGGGGATGATAAAAAAAAAGGAAGAAAAAAAAAAGAAACTGGCTAGCCTTGCCTGCATGCACTTGCCTCAGGGGTAGATGGGGGATGTATAGTATAGACTATAGAATAAGGACTGGGGTGCTTCTTTCTCCCTCCTTACAGGTACCTATCCCATATATCCCCATTGCGCCTCTGCGTGTCTACGTATTTTGCCCACGTCCATATAGAGGCCGTAATATAAAATAAAGGGGGCGCGCAAGCCGTGCCCCATCAAACAGGGGAGAATAGATTCACTCTATACGTCGCTCGGAGGCTGCTGTTGCTGCCGCTGTTGCAATGTAACAAGGGTGAACAGAGATTGACAGCTCTTCCAAAATCCTCCCTCATCAGCTGCTTTAGAAACCAGGCTGGCTTCCTCCAGCTCACTTACTTTACAACGTTGAGAAAATTGCGACGCGGACGCGGGCGAGAGACGGTCCCCTTACAGGATTGGGTATATTAAAATAATATTCGTTAGACCGTCAGGCAAATTGATTGCTGCTTCAAATTCGATTAGGTTCAGATTATTCAACCGTTTCCGCGGCGTCAATTTTGAGGGGAATGTAATTTATACATATTTTTTACTCCTTTCATTTCACTTCCGCGTTTTATTAAAAAAAAAAAACCCGAATTATCCTATTTTTTATCTTCCATACGTCTCCCTTCTTCTCGCTTCAAAGTTTCTTCGTATTTATCCGGTCGTTCATTTTTCCAACAATTTTTTTTCATTCAATTTATTGTTGTTATTAATTTTTACGTTCTACTTATACAATACGTCACTGCAATAAGTCGCATAAACTGTCACCAAACGGAGTCTCATGAGTTATTACCTTTAATCACGAAACGTGTGCGCGGTGGCATTCGGTACACATTTACCCTACATAAACGATGAGTATATTTCAAAACTCCGAACAACAATTCCCGATGTTAACCGAGTTTATATATTACATTCGCAAAGTTTGGAATTAAATAAAGCGGTCATTCATTTATTCGTTCACCGTGTTTATCAGGACTCGAATAATAATTCTTCCCTCCGCTCGGGCTGCAGGAAATCCAACTAATTGCGGAATTTCATAGGAACACTTTATCACATCCATGTATGGGGATCGTATAAGGAGACGATTCGCACATGTATGATATAAATACACACGTTTTCTCTGGTGTTATACAGGGAGGAAATTTTGGTCCTGTGCCAAGATCTCGTAGCCTCCGGTAAAAGCGGTAAAAAGGATGTAAAGGAACGCGTAGATATAGTTGCGGTGACGCAGGAGGCTACGGGAACTCTGGCTGCTGCGGTATATCCGATTATTCGTGTATGCAAAATAACCAGTTGTAGAACCGTGAAATCCGCCTCGCACTGCCATTGTTGTCACAGGGATTACAAATCGAGTAATACCAACTACATGGTGGATTATCTACCCCCTCCGCGTCGTGGCGATGATAAAAAAAATTAATAAAAAAATGACAAATAATTAAAGAACGAACGAAGAGGAATACGTTTTCGAATTTTCTTTACCTTGTTTTTGACGACGTGACAATTGAAAGTTGACTGAAGGCTGAGGGTTTCCGAGAGATGAAAAATATTGCAACGAGAGAATTCAGATCACGTTGGGAAGGTTTAGAGTTTTGACGAGTGTTTTCAGTGAATATTGTCATCGTGGGATTTGAGGACTGAGAGAAATCTGCGTCTTCCAGAGTATTGTAAGATTCTGAGTCACAAAACTTTTAATCCGTCAGATTAAACCGATTTCCAGGAGACAATAAATCCTCCCCGCTACTGCTGCTAGAGGGTTTCTCTCAGAGTCGTTTTCTCAATGGAAATTCAGGCTCAGTAGCGAACCTCATAAATTTCCATCTACCGCTTTTTACCAACTCGATCCAGTGTCGCACGCCCACCAGAGATTCGCAAGATATTTCTCCGCCGAACGTTCATACACATCTGAGATTCTTCCATAACGTAAAGCAAATGCAAGCGGCTTATAAAATCACACCCACCATTTTGCTGTATACGGGTGAAAAATAAATTTCAAAGAGAAAAGAAAATTTATGAAACTTTTCATCAGAGTTTGGCTTTTCTATTTCATATTTTACTGCAGATAGATGAAAAGGCACGTGTACATGGGAATTAGCGAGAAGCTGACTAAAATAACTGTTGAACAAATTTAGTTTTTCTTGCAATTAGAGTCAAATCCCTACAAGAGATTATCCTCAGCTTTCACGGCTCAAGTGATATACGACGTGAGATTTGGATTATGGTGAGCAATTTTGATTGCCAAACGGAATATACAGGCGAAAAATTCACAATTTTTCCCATCCAAATGTGTACACACCCCCTTAATATATACTTTCTGGATTTCAGCTGCAGCAGGGGATGGTTATACTTTCAGTCATGATTCATGGGAAATTATTATTACTTCCCATTATCGTCTGAAATTTCCATATTGGTATGTCTCCAGTGGTTGTATAAATGCGGTAGTTTTTCAACTTAATGGTCGGTACCGTCGGTTAGATAGGTTAGGTATGTACCAAAAGTTTTCCCGCAAGCAAAGTAGCTCGCGCACACTTCACCCACTCGAGGTTCCCATGTGTGTACGTATCTACGCTTCTACTTTATACAGGATGGATATAATAATATATGACGAAGAACGTGATAAATCTAGATCTGCAAGCAATACAGCGCCGTCCAGGCGTGTTAAAGTTTCCTTCGAATTGTTGCTCTCATCAAGCGATTCGGTCAATAATTCGAGTACGTACAGGTACGTACTTATAGGCACATACATGAAGGGGATCGACCCGATACTCGAAAAAGCTACCACGAAACACTCAAGATCTATGGGTCTCCGATCCTCTGCAGGGAAGGAATTATTTATCGTGTTACCGGTGGTTTTTGTTTAACATTTTCTATAATTTGAGATATAAATCGTACATTCCTCGCCGTTGCGAATTTACACCTATAATTTCAGTATGTATACGGTACGTATAGTACGTTATGCACAGGGATATAAGGGAGGTTCGAATGGTATGAGGATTTCCGGTAACCGTCACTTTGGAAGGGTGCAGCAATAGCAGCAGGTTCGGTTGCCTGATCGCCCTATACAGCATCATATTTCATAGCCTGATGCATGCACGGTACGGCTTATTAATTCGATTTAATGGGCTCAAGTCTGCGTGGCTGTCGGCTAACTAAGTGGAATATATACAGTCAGGTGGTATCTCCTTTTCGTTCTCCTTAACCTCCGTTTTCATGCACCTCGAGCTCCATCTTCACCCCGATCAGGTGTTTTATCACAATCGCGCGTCGTACAGTCGATGTCTTTTCGCAGCAAGGCTGCAGCAGAATCGCGCTAATATCCACACCGACGTAACACGATATTTAGCCGGGCTAACAATAAGCTCGTCGGATTACCAGGAATTAATGGTAATTATTACAGCTTATAAAACCCACCAACCCACCATAGCGCGGCCTTTTTTATCCAACGCGAGAATTTATTCAGAATTTTAACCACCTCGTACGATTAAAATTCATTTGCTCGTTCAAAGATATAGATTTTTTTTTTCTCTTTAATACGACTATTAAAATCCTTTTTTTTTCCTGTTATTTCACGGGGATCGTTACATATTAATTTTTTCATATTCGGAATTAGATGTATTGGGCCGGGGAAGCGTGCTATCGAAAAAAAAAAAAAAAATCTCAGCGTTTATTAAACTGTCGAGGTGCTTTCTTTTCTCTTTCCCAGGTACAGCACTTTTCTGATGTTTCTCGGTAATCTAGAATTGAATTCTCACTCGGCTGACCTGCGGGGCCCCTGTAATCGTTGACCATTAAGTCTACCATCCCGAAGAAGGGGGGTTAAACGGCTCGCAGCGTTTCAACTCAATTTTTACGTGCCGACGGTGTTCACGACGCGCATCTCTTCCTCCCTCGGGTACAGTAATCCTCGTATTAATGATACGGTGAACAGCTAAGAGGCACGTGAATTCACCATTAAACATCAAAAGTAACTAAACAAACGAAACAATGAGACGAAAAATGAAATTTTATACGATACGAATCCGATATATAATCGAAAGAAAACAAGGAGAAGGAAAAAAACACATTTCTCGAGATCTTACGACGTTGTAGAGAGCAATCAATCGCCGATCGTACGTCGTTCATAATTATACTTGAAGCAATTAAGAAAGCGACAAAATAGAAACTAAAGAACGAATGTTATGTCTTAAACGCTGATTGCGAAATACAGTGTATACGTATAGATATATGACCGGTGAAGTTGTTTGTAAAGGATTTATATGCGGATCATTTCTTTATGCCGTGAGATTTAAAATTGTGCTCCGCAATCGCGCGGCCAGTCTGCCGTAGCAGCAACAGATCGTTTTCTCGTTCGTGGTCCACCAGGTTCTCGCTCAACGAAACTTGAAGCTGCTGATCCTATACCTCGCCGCTGCTTTGTTTTGTAACACATTCCTGGCGTAGTTTTCTGACGGTAGACATTTTTCGCCGCTGCACCAGCCGCAGCAACAGCAACTGCAGTCGTCCTTCCTTTTTCCCATATCCGCTGCACACTAACTGAGCATCAAGAAACTTTTCACCGCGCCCCAGGTTACGTAGGTACCGCAAATACTTTTTTTTTCTCATTTTTATATCATCATTATCATTACAATTCTTTTTTCTTTCATTTTATGAACGTGTATATGTGTGTAAGGAATGTTCGACGGCGCAACGTCACCCCGATAAATTCTTCGCCCCAATGGTTGCTAAAGGGGTCGTTGATCCCAATTCTTGTATCCCAGATATATAGCCTGCACTACCATTGATTAGTTTGCTTCAATTTTTGTTCGCGTTTAACAAAAACTTCAAACTGCGGAACGAGACGATATCAACTGATGACGTCATGACTTTTTACGCGTTGTTAAATTTCGAACGCGTACAGACCGTTCGTTGCTACGTGTTCCTATATTTGACGAGACCTCCTATAGCTGCTATAAATTCTGGGTAGCATCATTGGGTATACCTATAGCGATGATATAGTGTCGGAGGATTGATTGTCGTAATATTTGACTATTTTGGTCGCATATGTAAGCCGGGAATAACGATCGTTGTTCGGGATTTCGAAACTGCGATTCGATACGTTGTCGTATGATAATCGTTGTCAGCTGGAGCCACGTCGACCGACTTTCTGCTGTATGGTAGCAAAATATCCATGTCTATATATCCTTTTTTTATCCCTCCATCAGCTATCCCCGGGATGTATAGAAATATATATCGCTTATACTCTCCCTTATTTTGATTTCTGATAGTCAATTATTACCGCTCACGGTGTAATTCTCTTTTTCCCATTGTTCCCCCCCCCCCCCCCCCGGTTTTATCTATTTTTTGTGTAATCTTCGAGTATCGGCGAAGGGTAGCTTTGGTATACGACAAAATAATCGCACGTATAGATGGCTATTTTCATATATTTTATTCTCACGAGATTATGTGTAGGCCAGGAGTAGAAAGGATAATGACGGCTGTCAGAAGGATTGATAAATGAAACTAAATTTCTATGTCTTTTTTGAAATAATAGACTATATCGAATAACAATAAATCTCGTCAATTAGCTGGAAATCGATCCGTGAAATCGTTCGATATTTTCCCTCACGTAACATATCACATGAATGTACATAATATAGTCGTAGCTCCCGGGTTATATGTATGCGCATGTAAACCTCCGGTATGAACGTGAGTTTATAAGGGGTTATAAATTCGGTTAAAAATGACAATTTATATTCTGTTGTTCCTTGTTTATTGTACTCCTGGTAAAACGCAACCTTCCTTCACCCCGGAAAAGACTTACAAGAGAAAGGTGGAGAGATATTACGGCTGTATATAAAGGGAGGGCAAGCTTGATATTTGATTACTTTTTCTATTTGCATTTACTTCTTTACATATTCACTATTATTATATCATTATTTTGTTTTCTTCCTTTATTATATGAGATCATGAAAATAAATCAAGAAGTCCAACGATGAGTTTCCATAAAAAGTTCATTTAAATAATTCTCTTTGAAAAATTGTTTCTCGAAGTTTTCTAGAGATAAAAAGAACAAAAAAAAAAAAATTGGATACAACGCGCAACCTACACATCCTGCCCTGACATATAACACGCAAGGCGACGCTGTCGAGAACTTTTTACGTGATAATCAATACGTATTTGTACATACGTAAATATGTTAATACGATGTATACAATACCGTATACACAAAGCTTTTACGAGATTATGTCGTGCCTGTTTTTGTTTTTCGTTATTACATAATTATTTATTTAGTAGTTTATTTATTTCAATTTTTTTTTGAAGATATACAGATGAATGAATAAGTGCGATACCGTATACACGGTGAAAAAAATGGAAGAACGGAACATGAGCGGGAGAAAAGTATACGAAATGAGGGTAACGAATTGATGGAAGCTGTCATTGAATAACTATACCTTTTAATGCGTTATAAACGAAAAGAATATACATAGTTAACCCTCGGAAGCTCGTTAGCTTTAATTAGTCGAAGATCCGGGGTTCGATGATCGGATCCTATCCTCTTCCCCATCTTCATCTGAGTATCCGTATGGCGATACATACCACATAACATACACCGACGTACAATACGTACGTATACGTATACATGAAACGCAGCGGGCAGCATCGCCACCGAGCGAGATTGATATCTCTGGACCAATTTATTAGCAGGTGCAGAGAATGGGGCCGCTTGGAGTCTTACAAAAGAAATAAAGAAAGGAAGAAACGAAGAAAAGAAGAAGAGAAGCGGATGGTCGTGCATAGGACGAAGCGTGAGAGAGGGTGTCTTTTTCGGCTCACCGACCGCGTCGAGGGACCAAGAAACGAAGAGAGTAAAAGACGAAGAGACACCAAAGAGACAAGGAGACGATGGGTCCAAGTATGATTTAATTAGAGTGATCTTGTCCTTACGCCCTACGGTGCCCTCCTATCCGCGGCATCTTTCTAACCGGTAGGCGCCGTGCAGACGTCCCGCTGCGAAGGGCAGATGAAGAAGAAATAGGAAAGAGGAAAGAGGAAGGAGGAAAGGGTGGCTCACGCTGCAGTCCTTGTCTCTGATGCGTGGTCTGCTACGGAGATTACCACTCTGCGGGAGAAACTTTGGACTTTCTTCAAGGTTTCCTTTATCTTTCACCTAAAACCCTCCTCCCTTAATTCTCCCTTACTTATTCAACTTCTCTCTATTTCCGCAGTCGCATCCCGATGAGGATACATACAAGGTGGGCTAAAAAGAAACAAGCGTTTATAAAATGTAAAACGAATTCCAAGTCAAACTTTTTTTTCCCAAAGACTGAAAGCTCAAAGCTAATTCGATCCCGATTCGTTGCCCAGTTTTCATGAAATTTTAAAACGAAATGCAAGCTTCGGTATTCCAGTTCAGGAAAACAAGTTTTAATAGAATTTGTTTTTAAACGCATTTTTGAATTGGCCGATTTCTTTGTGCTACCCTGTGCATACCTACGTAATCTCTATATCTGTTACATCCGTTATTTATTTACCTCTTTTACGTTCTCACGAACCTCAGACGACAGGTTTATATTCATAATACAAGCTGCACAAGTCCTGCACCTATATATTTTCACAGAGTGTCACGCTTCGTACACCGCATATTATACATATCTATGTGCATACATGTATCCAGATGCGTGTATGTGTATGTACATATTTTCTCGTGTTAGTATCCTCTAATAAACGAATAGCTGATCGAGAACGCAAAGGTCGAGAAATCCCCGAGTTACTTCCATGTTGAGTAAAGAACGATTTAAGGGGCAAAGAGGAGCGACCTGGCACGGAATATAAGGTGCCTCCGGGTTACATTATGCCTTTGAACCCGTAGGGGTGCCGGATAGAGCCGGTGCCTACCCAGGGCTGGTAAGGTATAGACTTATAGACGCACGTTGGCTCGACTTTCTCTTAGATTTATAGGCGTCGTAACAAGGCCGAATTGATAGCGAGAGAGAAATGTTTCCCTGCCACGTGGAGTAAACCTCCAGAATTTTTCCATCTATACGTGACCAAATCGATAAAAGGCAAAGCCGACGATGAAATGAACTTGCAATTAATAAGGAATAAAGTGTTGGATTTGTAACCGGATTGTGTGATTGGACGAAATAAGAGAAAATAAAACGCTTTAATGTGCTTTTGGATGTTGCGCGTGGGGTTGGATGACCTTGGGACCTTCACCTTGACGAACAATTGATGATCTTGAAAAAAATCCTGAATCCTCATATTTTATTTTCATTAAACATTTTGTTCGTTTACCATTCTTTTTTTTCATTATTTTTCGTTTTTTATTTTTTTTTCTTACGTATCTCAGCGCAGACTCCTTTGTGCAATTAGGAGACCTGCAGAGCCTTGTCTCGAACAAAGAGGTAGCACGGAATGGCTCATTGGGTCGCTCGAGGGAACGGGCACCGTTTTCTCTCTTTCCCGCACGCGATTGTCGGGTAGGTATATAGAACTGGGCAACTTCTCAACTGCACGAAACTTGAGCCGACCAAGGGTTGGTCGGTCGTGCCCCGACAGATATTTATTAGGCCTATATATATATTACTACGTATATATCCAAGCGCCACTTACTTCACGTCCCCTCCTCCTACTTCCGTAAGAGCAAAAATAATTAAACTCACGCACCGGAAATACAACTCCATATTAAATAGATAATAAAAAGAAAAATTAGCCATGACATTTCGGATATTCTAAAATTTGAAAAATCGCCAAGGGTACCTTATAAGATTCAAAATCAAGAAGTGGTATTGGACTGAAATCTTATCAGCATTTCTTCTCGGCAACAACAGCTGTATTTCCTAATATTCTTTCATCGTAACATTCGTAACATAAGTCACTCTATTCACCAACGATCATATCTAAAAAACTAAAAGCACCGCGGTACTTCGGTTTAATAAAAGTCAAATAGATCGCCCGGACTAAATTTTTATTCGCTGGGGTAAATGTCAGGACTATCAATTTCTTTCCACGGTCGTTAGTCTCGCGGTTGATCCGGCGTTAAAAGTACGCCTCATGTATATATATTTTATACTATATACCGTGTTGAACGTACCTCGTTGGTTGAATGTATTGTGTAGGTAGATATAAACTTCACGAACATACAGGTGCGCCGGCACACAACGTAAACCTTCAACCACCTCCCTACACTATGTACATTACAATATGGGGGTAGCAGTAGCAAGTATCCTCGTTGTGGTAGTGACGGTTAACGGCCAGTGTTACTACCACAAGTTTGGTTTAGTAAAAAGTGGCTACTTTCGCGCGGAATTCAGTGACTAAAGACCTGTGCAGAGCAGTAGTAGGGTGGGAATTTGCGAGGTCTGAGGCAACCACTAAGACCATAAATCTTTCGTCGATATGCTAATAAACCAGCAGCAATGTCGGGAGCGAAGTTGAACGCTTATATAGAGGCAATTTTCTTTCTTTCCCTGCATTACCAGCTCCCTATATACTGATTCGAACGAGTTCAGCACGACCCTTATACCTGTCTAGCCGTTAGCTTTCGCTCTCATTCCATTTCGCCAACTGATATTCATCCCCTTTTTAAACATTTGCACGAACTGTCGTCGGCTACTCAAACGCGAGTTACCGTGCAACAAAAAAAGAAAAAAAAAAAACATCGAAAGAAAAAATCATGACTAAAAGGAAAGAAAAAGGAACACGTATAATATACGTCGGTGTGATCGAAGAAAAGATACCATATACTGTACATTATCTTGTTCGTTATGGATTTAAGATCCTGAGAAATGAATGGAGTATGAATAAAATATTACAGCGCGTCATGCCGCGTTCACCTGAATGGCTATTACATTGAGTCATTAAACGGCACGCTTCAATTATGGTCAGTGAGATAGGTACATGTACTGCATATGGGTAACTCAAAGCTAAACTAGGTAATAACCTACCGATGCAAAAGCCGACGAGGCAAAGGTCGGTACCATAAATGATCTGTGGTTTTAATAACCGCGAGGTATAACAGCAACAGCAACAGCAGCAGCAGCAGCAGCAGCAGCAATGGCGCGGCGGTATAAGCATTTCCGCGGCATGCAAAAGGATAGCTATTAACCATGTAACTACCGACTCGGAATTAATAAAATAGCGAGAAGAATTCCAGAGCTCAACTGACTGCATATATAAAAGTATAAGCAAGTGTCTGGACGTCAATTAAATTCCGGTACGTTCATTGGTGTGATATGATGTCTGGATGGATGTTAAATATCGACGCGATTGCATTATGTACGTGCTTTTTTCGGAGAATATGACCATAAAATATTAATCAGCGTTGGTTGTGGGGGATCGAATAACGGTGTAATAGCTCGATAAAATGATATCGATATATACCTTATACTCTGGAGTTCTGATAGCTAATTCTTATCAGCTATATGGATATAAGTTATTTGCATCAGCGATCATGAGTCGCGGGAAGATCGTTGAATGAATGAGGAGAAAATCGGAGGAATATAGGAAACGCGTTAATGAGAAATAGCACGATATCCTAATTAAACTTATTAATTTTCGCGTCTCTTCTTTTCCTCGAGAATCTAAATTTCTCAAGTCTCCCTTTGTCGATGGGGAGATGGCGAGGAAACGGATCATAAACTTCCATGCGTCGCTGTCGTCGCACGGAATGTAGACGCGAATTGCGATTGCAATCTTGAATAAAAGTAGACGTATTAGAGAATGAAAAACCCAAAAAAAAAAAAAAATTAAGAAGACTTTACCCGTTCCAATATCTTTTCTTTATCATCACTGTTGTAGATATTATAATGACACGACGTGCTTTCGGTAGCTAATAACTGCCGGGAACGAAGGAGAACCTGAAACGTCGTCTACTCTCTGCGAATCTCTACTTTGCTAGCTCGCAAGCTCAAACTCTACAATCAGATAAACAGATTCACTCGAATCTCATTTCCCACGCTCGTTCTACACGCCGTTTATACAAATACGTGCAAACATGGCTCCTCGTTATTTATACCATCAGGAGCAATCGCATCGTCCTCTTGCAAAGGTATAGGTATCCTGTGTGTATCCTACCTCCTATAATTGGCTCACGTGGCCACCTGTGACTCGATCAATTAGTACATACTCGAGGTCAAAACATGATAAATCAGACGACGCTATACAACGCGGAATTTCTACGTTCCTACATGAATATATTAGTTTTCATTTTTCAAATGTTAAGAAAAAAAAAAAACGATCTCTTCCACTGTGCACACATAGTTTCGTTAAAAGGTGTAATTTCGAACACGCGAGTTAACGACGACAACGACGTTTGTGTATTGTGTATGTATAGAGTAACTAAAATAGAATAAAATATAGCCACATTTTATTACCGTCCGTCAACTTCCGGGGGCTAAAAATTACCCCGGAAGTTTACTCGCTCGGGTTACTTCCTCAAGGTCCACACCGATCACACCCTCATACAGACCAACAATAAATAAACCATCAAAATTACCAACTACATATACCACCTATGTACTATCCAGCATGCTATACGTATATACCTATACATACATGGTGTGGATTAAATCAACGAGTATATGTGATACAATGTGCGGCTGGAATTCGTTATTTTCTAGAACGGTAATAAGACAGACGCCTGCACGTAGGTATAAGGAGACATTTCACCTTCTTCCATTCTTTTCCACTTCTTTTTTTTCATACTCTGGGCACGAGAGTGTATCCACTTTGACGTCGGACGTATGAAAGCCTTGCTACTTCCCGTTTCTCCTCCTTCACTAGGAGGTGGTCACGAGGTCAGGTGGCTGTGTAATCATTAGCGAGGAAGACAGATGGGCTAATAGCGTTCTCTCCGCTACTCGCCCTTCGGCTTCATTCCGCTCCAACGCTTCAATGGATAGATATATGCCCTTATACCGCGGCGCGAGGGAGAAGGAAGACGAGATATCATCCCTCTTTTTTCTATTCCTCCCCGTTTTCGCGTTACGGCCGTCGACATTTCCCCGTATCTTCGTCAATTGATCAAGTTTCTACATTCGTCCTATAAATAGTAATTATCGATGGCATTTTGGGCTTCAGAATTATACGAGCCAATCCGCACAGACCATTTCTTTTGATTAGATTGTCATTGGTTAATTAACTTATATACGCGTTCGGTTATTGCTGATTCGATCTAGATTCACACCCCCGTCTACGGCGCGTTCTGCTTGCGTAATCAAAATGAATCTATACTGAAATTAAATTTTATATTCCACGGTCTCCGTTACTCGCGGGAGGGAAACCGTCATTATATTGTTTATTAGCCTAGTGTTTTTCACTTTTCTACTTCTACGAGAGACAAAAAAAAAAAAAAAAACGATAAACATGAGAAGGTAATAAAAAAATACGCAGTAAATAACTTCAGACGCTGTACCGATGCTCTACCGGCATTGGGTCAATTTGCCCGGTAGTGGTCTAACCGCTTTATTATATTTTGTATGGATACAGAAGTGTGCTTTTCTTCTATTTATCTCTTCTGGGTGTCCCAGATACTCAGAGCGCGTCATTGTCCGTCTAACTCTCCTCTCATTTCTTCTATTATATTCTATTCTACGCCGTTCCATTCTCCCTCATATGATCTCGGTATAGCCTAGCTTCCGAGGTGGTAGGATATGCCCCAGCTAGACAGAAAACTGAGTCCCTCACCATCGTTGGTATACCTAACCGAATCCCAAGACTTTAGTAAAGTTCTGCGTTATATCTCTTATTTCTCTGACAGCAGCTGTGTCATTTGTCATTCGACTCTTAAGGCTTGCTCTACTCGCAATGGCTCCCCACATCGGTCCCTTATCTTGCCCTCATACCCTTAACCTTAGCTCAAAACCCCAGCGTAACCCTCACGAACGGTCAGAAAATAAGTTTATCGTGGAATATAATTTTCAAAGCAAAAAAAAAAAAAAAAACCGTCTGGCTGTGGATAGTTTCACAGGTTATTTTCAATTTAGTTTCACTGAAATATATTTACTTTCCATCGAAGTCACGTAATATCGACGAAATCAATTTATAAATTCAGAAAATGTAAGTCAAGTTCGTCGACCTCGTGGTCATTACCGGCTTCTTTTTTCTTCGTTCAACTTCGCATGAAACTGCAACCGAACGAGTAACATCAAAACAAATGGGGTCATGGACTACCAAGTGTTTCCGGCAGAGAAATTATTATGATTTGCAACCCACTAATTAACCCCTTCCTACTTTAGGTTACGGAAGGGTTAGCGCAGTATTGCTTCTACACGGTCCACTATATTACTTAACATTGTGCTATCCACATTAAGTTGCCGCACCTGCAACTGCACCTGCGACTAGTAACGCAACACTTTCTGCTCGAATATAGGTGCATACAGCGATGGAACATATTCTAGTGAAATGTGAGAATTTTTTCATTTCGTACTGATGAAATTGAGATTCAAATTTTCTACGTTCAAATCGACCGAAAAAGTAAAACCTAGCGAGCGATGGATCATTATTCCGATGGGACGGTGTCGGGTCGATTGACCGAAACGGTTGATCTTCTCATCTTCTTCTTCTCCATTCCATAAGAAGAGTGCTGGCCAGCTGTTGGCGTCAGCTGTCACATTTTCTCGGCATGGATGAACGTGAGACGAGAGTATAAAGATCAGCTCCAGAGTAGGTAAGCAAACGCGGATCGCAAATCACCGGGAAGTGGTGATCACTTGATCGGCACGCGCTGATCGGTCCAATGCAATGGAATCGTTTTTATGTCTCGTTAACTTGACTCAGGGCGGTCGGTTTATCTTCGGAAATGCAGGTGCTTCTTTTTTTCAGTTTTCTGTTAGAAGAGAATCGTGTATATAACTAACGTTGACGAGTGATCGGTATGCTCGGTTTGGCATTCACGTTTTTTATTTCATTCCTTATTTTACTTTTTCCGTTCACTTCAAAGCGGAAGCAAAGCCCAAGTTAAGCTGGTAAGATTTCACAGTTTCATTCCAACAATCTTGTTAGCAAACGTTCGAAACCAGCCTAACTGCGAAGTAAAAGTCTTACACCTACTTTTCTTCCTTCCTTGGGCTCAGGACTCCCAGAATATCCACAAAGTCTAGGGTCCCTTGACTCGATCTGCTGCCCCTGATATTACTGTTGCTGCTGTTGGTGGTTTTGGTGCTCCCAGGTCAATGTGGGAACCCCGATCCATTCCCTACTTCGATCGTCCCTCTTCCTTCTTCTCTTTCTCTCGGACAGCTCAAACGGAATCTTTAGAGCCACCCCATCTGCTGTTAAATTACGCCCTGCAATTGGAGCAAGGAATCCCTTCCCCAGTATTATCTCCTCGCTATCACACCTTCAATTAAACACGCCGTTGACCACCTCATCATGTAACCGTATGGTAAATATTTATCATCCTTGGGACGAGCAGTTTCGCAAAGGTAGTCAGCCCTAGATCTCATTAACGATTTTAGTACTAATGTCCAAAACAGGAAACACGTAACCGAGGTATACATCCTAATGTCCCTCAAGTACTCCAACAACGTGCTCGTACATGATGTCCGTAAATAGGAACTGAGAGGAGACAACGGACCCATAATACAATATGATCTGCCTATTACCGGGCTTTATGAGGAGGGACGCCAGCTATATCTGTGGGAAGTTAATAGTAGTGCGGCGTTTGAAATACGTTGAGATCTAAAGACACGTTATTGGACTTTCTTCCGGACATACTCGCGAATGGTGATGGTAGGCGGCTGTTGGGTGTTGGGTACTCATCTTATAACTGATATCAAGATAGTAACAGCGTAGGATGGGATGTGTAGACTACACCCTGTGTACGTTCCGGCCAAACCTATACGAGTTGTTTTTATCACGCGTAAATATCTCTTTCTCGCGTGGAGTGAGTAGCGCAACTATAATCGAGAATCGAGGACCAAGAAGCGAGAAGACAACGTCCTAGCTACACCGAGGACAGTCAGGGTCTCACGCGGCGCAAGAATGTGAGCGGGGAACGACCACGGATCTCGGTAACCGTCGGACGACTTCGGTCACCTCCGAGGAAAGAGGATCTCGAAGAGAGAGATGGAATGAAAGAGGAGACTTAGGTCCCTCGAACTCTTTGGCCTGCTTGCACCGATGCGCGAACATTTTGCCCCTGACGCTCGAGCCTCGAAGCGACCACCGACCACCGACCACCGAGCAACCGACCATATCGTTATTATAATTCCGAGTGCTCGGATCTCATGGTCCGCGGTCCCTGTACTAACTGCTTTGAGCTTACAGCTTCAAGCTTTCAGGCTACAGCATCACTAGCTCTTTGAAATTTCTAGCTATGAGTCTGGTCGCGGAAAGTTTGCGAACAGAGTCGTTGCATGTGCGTAGCTTTCTACTGTCTGGATTGGTCGGTCGGGTCTTCACGTTACTGCTACAGACTCATTCGTACATGTGAACACGTATATTCCTCGAACTCAAAGTGAGCGATATGCTGTGGTCGAGAATCGTACTGGGGTTGACTTACAAAGTACCACCGGGGACAGGAGTTTGGCAATAGCGGTCGGTCACGATATACGACGCGCCGAGTTAGTTAATTTGCTTTAATTCACATTCCACTATTAGCGGCATTACCTGCAGGTACTAGACGTTTGAAAGACTAAACTCGAATATGAATATGGAAAGAGGATTGCTTAGAGTTGATGTTGGTACAATGTGATTCGCGGGTTTGAAGGTCCGACAAATGAATTGAAATTCCATTCCGACAATATCATGGAATTAGAAGCTACGTACACACAACGAATCGTCAGTTCTCGTTCATAAAATTTAAATTTTTCGTGTCATTGAAATGTGCATCGACCGCAATTACGATAAAGTATAGATTGCCGAGCATTCAACTTGGCGAGCAAATGGCAACGCGTTTATTACCATTTCTTCATACATATGATGTATTAAGTGAATGATAGGACGAAAGAGTTTGAGAGAGGACGACGTAAATACGGGACGGGGAACATTTTTTTCATTATTCAGTCCGTTCATGCATCCAACATGAGGGGGCATCAGGGTATCGTTATCAGTGATCGCTCCGAAGACTGTAGCAGCGTGTAATGCGGCGGAACACGTGGACAATCTCTTTCCGAGAATAGAAAAATTTCATCCGGAACGTTTTGATATTTCATGAAACGCGAGCATAGCCGTGGAACCGGCAGTAGCAGAAGCATCAGCAGTGCTACCAACTCGACCCGCAGGAAATATCGATTGAACATTCGCTCAAATATTTAAACGCTATTACGGGCAAAGTATGTGTGTCTATAGCTACCGCGATACCATATCGGAGGGAGCTGCAATTCGACATCGAGACCAACGCCGACGCAGCCATACGTTCCCTTCTTTACTTTCTGGCTCACATCAGCCTGCACATCTTTCTGGGGTGGAGGGAAACCAGTTCAGCGCTTTTAAGTCCAGTCTTGGTTCGGGGAAAGTGATGTCCAAATGGAATTTAAGCTGTCCGCAGGTGCGGTGTGATCGCATTTCGACATCGTGTGAGGTATCTAGATCCTAGAGCTAAAGAAGGAGAGAGATCGGGGGTACGGAAAAGTCGCTCGTGGTGGGTCCCGGGGGTCGTTGCGGCTTAAATATCCCGAAGAAGTTGGGTGGGAAATCTGAGCGCTCATTTGTCTATACGAGTCAAGATTGGATCTCTGTTTGAATCGAGTTACGTTTTAGAAAGAGATAAAACTCCAACCATGACAACTCGGCAGCGATGATTCCTGAAATTTTACGACGAGGATCACGCGCACGTTTGTTCGTATAATGCGAGTTAACATGAAGCAGCGGCAATATGACGCGATACCGAATATGGCGTACGTGCGGCGCGACTACGTTGGATATACGTACAGTTATTAAGTAAATTTGATTTTCCTGACTACAAATTCTCCTCCTGCGGGTAAATCAACTAGAATATTCCGACCGAGGAAACATCGCGCTGAGCAACGTTATATAGTGCCTTTCGTATGTATGTATAATTCGCTCAAATCTCGTTCCCCCAAACAATTACTCGCTTTCAGACTACCGATGGCGATATCGCAGCTTTGTGGCAAATGCCCATGCATGTACTACATAGAATTGGAAATTTTAATAATTTGATATTTTTATGTAAGATGGGCTAAAACAATGATAATTATATCGAAGTAGAAATCGTAAGATACCCAGGAATTTTCTTCGTTCGCAAAGTGACTTATAGCTGCTACAGGTTCGGTACGGCTCAGTTTATATCATCCCCAAAGACCCAGCAGCTCCTGCGGTTATAGTTTCTTACCAGCATCTCTCTAACGTTTCTAAAGAACTAATTCCCTTAAGCAGTGCAATACAACGTTGGGGAAATGGCACGAAGCGGATTACATTGCGAGTAAGAAAAGCGGGTTCGACTTATCCCCTGATACAAGGGTAGGTGTATATATACCTACTTCAAAATTCTGCTTTTCTACTTCTCTTCGCTAACACTCAGGTAAAGCCAGTCTGTTCAGCGTAAAAGATCGATGGTTTCGCGAAACATAAAAAGAAAAGGTATTTCACTCAACTTACACTACCACACGTTATAGATCTGGAGCTATTGAACCGAAGTATGTACATAAATAGTTATAGTTAATTAAGTATAAAGGAATATTGACCGAAGCCAATCGCGGCCGCGGAAGAGTATGAGGTATCACTTTTCGATTCCTGGACTGATTTGGGATGAGATGGCAAAACGGGAGGAAGGGCGAGAAGCGATGATAATATAATCACACTTTATATTGAGACCGCTATGCAAATAATATACGCGCGGACGTTGGTAGAGATGCTTTGAATATGCTTATAAACGTGAATCTCACGTGCGTGCACGCGTGTTTATACGTGTGAGGCACGTAACGTTGCAGTGACTCGCGTGGGGCACTCGCAAGGAAGAATGATTGACTGGACCACCGGCCGCTGCGCCGAGAGAAACAAGATTTTATACGTGGTTGGATGCAGGTAGTAGTACCGGTGGGAAGACTCGTTCAACGCTTGACGATCGCTTGACCACCGCTTTATATCAACGTTGCTGCAGCTCTCCACCATGCAGGAGCAACAACTGCAGCAGCAGCAACAGCAGCTTACCATCGAGCTGTGCGTGGGCTTCTACTTCACCTTCTTCAACGTCTTCGTCTTCTTCTTCTTCCCTTCTTTTTTCTGCTTCCTCTTTACGGTTACGGAAAATTCATTTATTTCACCGATCATGGAGCCAGCTTCTCCGCGAGACACCGATCGATATCAGACGCAAAATTTTTCTCAAAATAATTAAGTCTGACGTAAAATGTGATTATTTTTAGCGACGGTGAGATACATAAATATCCTTCGCAGTTCGACCACCAGTCAAGTGCTTATTATCCCAATTGTCTTTGCGAATCTCCCAAGATCTTCGTGAGAAAATTTTTCTGAGATCATTTCTTCCCCGTCGACTATCGTGAGTGGAAATTTGTCGCGAGAGCGTTAATGCGATCGCGACTCGTGTAATTTCGAAGCTGCTGCTGCTGCTGCAGCCTCAGGCTTGCTCGGCGGGCGAGGGGTTCGATCGGGAGATCGTTATCTCAGGATGTTATTAGACGGTAACCGGTTTAACGGTTGACGCTGCAGAATTAGCGTGTAAAGCCGCGTTGTCATATGTTCTCCACACGCCGATTTCTGCCGGTACCCGCGGCTACAATTGCCTCTGGAAGAACAGAATAACCGATTTTGATCTCCCTCGTTCCTACGGAATTTTACTCACCCCATAAAAAAGTCTCTCATAAATTCGACGGAACGCGATTAATAAAGCTCGCGAGGTTATAATACAACCTGCAGATTCGCTGGTACAATTTTCACCATTATGATGATAATTCATTCAAGAAAGCCGAATCCTTTCCAATCGAATAAATGTATTTGTTTTACAAGGCTTTAATAACCACGCGCTGGTCTTAGGGGTCAAATATTAGCTGTTCGTGGTTCGCAATGTGTGTAACCCTTATCTGAAGACCGTTACACACGTGTTCGAAAGGCGTGCGGTATACACGTTCGCCATACACGACGATTATCAACCGTCAGCCGTTCCAATTCTGTATATTATAATATATACTTAACCAGGTATATTGTTTGTACAAACGTATTCACAGATAAGCTGACGACCTCTCGATCTCTTGTTATCACGTGACCAGTCTACTCGCCCACCTACCCATAACTGGTGTAGCCATATATTGATTTACTATCATTAAATCTCAGATCATTTCCAACCTATATTATAGTCGAGCCTTCGTTCGATCCATTCTACTTAAAAAAAAACTCTCCTTGCCCTTTCTTGTCGCTATTATTATGTATCTACGTCCTAGTATAATTCTTTACTTTCAACAATGACCATTCGACCTTGCGGTAAGTCGTGTCGCATGTTATGGACCAAATCGAACGATTGTTCTAAACAACGATACGACAAACGCGTATCACGCGAGAAAATCATGTATACGCCAACGAAGAAGTCGAAATATCATTTGGTAAGACGGGGTTGCCGGGTGTAGGAATAGGGCTAGTATATAAGGGTGATAAATCGTCGTGCGGTATAAGACGCAACAATGGACGGTGGACAGTCGACAGCAAACGCACACATTCGTACCCTGACGTAAAAAATAGTCGGCTGAATAAAGCCCGTATAGATGGTCGTCAAGTTATATGACGAGGTCATTTTTATGCAGGTGCGGGTATGATACCTAGACCACGGGCAATAAATTCATCAGTTCATTCAAAGTACAGGTCTAAAAAAGGCGCGGTGATAAATTTGTATTCGCGTCTCGCTCATCTTCCATCGCCACAGGGACGACAGTTCCTTTAAACTGAACATCACGACCATTTTTCGAATAAGAATTATACAACCTCGACCGCACGGACACCGTCCGCTTCCCGTTGCAGGTCAAGGTCATCCCCCCCGAAGGTCACGCTGTTGGTTAAGTATAAAGGGTTGAAACTCACCGGTGTTGTATAGGGCTGACAGGCGAGCCTGATGCCGTCGTGTCGAAGTTTCTCTTGAAGTAGAATCCTCAGCTGGATCCTTGGGATCCTGACCAGCTCGGCCTTCCCTTCTTCGTATTCGTCCGTGAACTTGGTGAGTTCTTGTCCACCGCTAGATGAACTAGCCGTGGGAGAGGCGCGCTGTTGAGTTTCCTTCTCGCTCGGAGGTCGTTCGGAGGATGTCCTGGAAGACTTTGAGCTGATATTGTCACAAAGACAGTCCGTCGTCTCTTCCAGGGTAAAATATACGCTGGCCGCACCCTCTTCCCTGAGGGTTTTCACCGACTGGAGTAATCGCGCACGATGCGACTGATTGAACACCCCAATTGCGTCGAGATCGGGGTCGCCAATTTGCTTGCATATCTCCAGGTCGTCGTACCCGTTGTCTATGAACGACTCTGAGTACTGGCCCAAATGGAGCGACCTCAACCACTCCACGACTATGTTACTAGCTATCGTCATAATCGACGCTCTCCAATTATAACTCCCGGTGTGTTAAAATTTGTCAATGAATATTATCTAACGGAAAAAGATGCACAGGATGTCGCGATCCCGCAAAGTACATTGCGAACGCTCGAATGGATTTGTTTTTTGACTCAAAAGAACAAGTTTTGAAGTTTAAGTTTCACAGATTTGGCGATTAGTAACGATCGATTGCACAGTTGTACGATAACATCGAGTTAAGGTATGTACAATGGAATGGTATCTATAGAGGCACACTTCACTTCACCTGGAGCAAATAAAAAAAAATATAACTTATCACCAATTATACCATGAAACTAACGAACAACACTTTTAATCATTTGTTAGTAACATCATAATCATTATAAAAAGATCCCAATTACGTGAACATTTAACCGCACTGGAAAACCGATCGGTATTAAAATCCGCACAACGCGACGATGATTTTTAAATTCACACCTGAAACTTTAACGACAATGATGACCAGCTCCGAGGTGTGTGCTCCGAATTGAACGAGCGACACACGTGGGCTCGGCACCGGCTTTTAAATCTTTCTTTACGTCTACGTCATATTATTATAGATGCCAGTATCATCCGGTCGTATATATATGAGCCAACGAATAGACACCCACGTTTTTCATATCAACTTGTCACGATCAAATAATTTTATAACGAAACGTACGAGCTGCACCGACGCAACTCGGAAACACGCAGCACTGCCGCGGACGAGGCGCACGGCTCGACTGACGCTAGGTACTCGCCAGACTCGAATCCGCTCTCCCCCACCATGGTCTACCGATTTCTCTCTCTTCTTCTCTCATCAATTTCAACAGTCCTTCTCTCTTACTCTCCCTTTCGCCTCGGGGTATCCCGCGACGCACGGTCCACACTCTACACTCGGCACGCCAGGCCATCCGCGTGGTCCATGAGAACATCGGAAGATGAAAGATCATCGTGTGCCCACTTGCTTACCTTATGCCTCGTCTCGCCTCGATGCTCTGCGGACTTATCAAAGTAAAACCAAAAAAAGCAGAAAAAAAAAACAGGAAAGATAAAAATGAAAACCAAACCCCATCGTTGCCCATTTTCGAGAAGTTAATCTGCAAGTTCAGGCGGTTTTTCAATATCTGTTTTTTAAACGTTGCAGCGAATGAATTCCGGTCGTTGTGTCGAGTCAGCAAAACGAATGATCGAGATTAGATTCTGAACAGGTCGGAAACGATTACGTAACGAGGCAACGAGCCGTGCGGGATCATCGCCCTGCGCTTTTTCGGGTACCGCATTATATCCGGTGCAACGTGATAAACGCATTCCGAACCACATTGAACAATTACATTAATTTTCACTCGGTTATCTCGGCTTGATACCGGTGTGAGTCACTACACGTCACAGATTAAGCTTCGGTGGTGATATTCGGCAAAAAATTTTATGGGCATCGCGATCATCGGTGTATAATTTAAAACAAGTGAAGGAGAGCGAACTGTAGATTCTTGAAAATTTTATACCTCAGTAAAAACCGACGAAGCGTTCTTCTAAATTCATGAAAGCCCCACGTCTCGCCCAGGTTGTACCGACATACAATATGCATGTGGCTAACCCCGGGCCTGTTATTTCTACCGCGTCACCGAGACCGTCTTCTTCTTCTTCGGCTCCGATGCAACACCGGCAACGGTAACAGCAGCACCAACACCAGCAGCAACACGCCACGCGCACACAACTTTCACGTCATCTTCTGATACAACCATTCTATATACGAACACATATACTAAATTCCAGACCCTTTGACTGTGACGTTACATCCGGTGACTGGGATGCGTACCGCAAGATCACGTTCTCATCTCGTAACTGCGCTGCACCGTTGCGGTGATTCAATAACCTTGTAGGGTATACCAATATTTCCTTTCTTCATCTTGATTTTGTTTTTTTTTCTCCTCTCGCCCAGGGTCCCCCAAACTTTGAGTGCAGTACGCTGCACGTGTGTCAGGGAGGGGAAATAACTTGACTGAGGGAAGGAAATTGGTTTGATCCAGGTTGGAGGGGTGAATCAGAGGGGTCCTTGGGTGTCCAGGACACGCGACGTCACGTCGGGCGTTGTTGAGAGGGTCTCGTCACTCGATCGACGGAACGTGTATGTGTACAGCTCTACGACTGTCACGAGATAAATATTCCATACCATACGTATGTTGATTGAAACGAATTCACTTTATTAATTTCTTCGAATAATCCATTCTGGGGGGAGTAGCTGCAGCTATCGAACTTATATCGAACGTCACAACTTCTTTATCCAACTCTGATAATAGAGGTTAATTTTCCACGAACTATACATATGCCAATGGAATATTGAGGTCAGGTATTCAACAAAACTGAATTCGGTGACTTCGGGTTATTATTATTATTATTATTGTTGTTTGATACTCAGGAATAATTAGGACGGAAGTATATATTCCCCTAGATTCATATAGGGTGTACGCTAATATCTCTTGTACTCGTATCGTACCTGAGACGACGAACAGGTTGGTACATATGGTATACACATACCAACCTGCAATGGAAATGAACAAAGGTTGACGCGCGCTAATGACAGAATCGAAGCGCTAACGAACTACAATAATTACCATGCAACAAAAGGCGGCAGACAAAAGGCGCCATGCGGATGAAAGAGTCTGAAGGTAATGGTTACGGTGTCAGGTACTGTTTCGGGTCAGTCCACACGTGGCAACGTCTATGTCCTCTGCTTATAAAGACTCAGAAATTCAGCGTACATTATCTCGTGAAAATATAATAATATCAAATCTAGTTTGGAGCACTAGAAAACCCAACTGTCTCGCTGTGTGAATTATTGGCAATTTTCCGCTTTTCGGTACCGATTTTCAAGCCATTTAAAGTAGTTTGCCGCAGTTGTTTTTCCTCCGAATTTCTATGTAGCCAGAAAAAGCAAATTTTTTTATAATTGAATCGAGGTACCTGCTTCACAGTCTCATGCGGGTCGTGAGCCCGTCAAAATTTCTATCGATTGGTCGATCACCCTACTCCACTGTTATCTTCCCCGCGGTAAAAAGAGAGTTTGTGAAATCGCAGGTTTTTAAATAATTTCGAGCCCTCAGTTCGTCTCCTTAATTAATGGGGCGAGTCGGGGCTTCGGTATACATAATACGAGGCGAAGCGACTGGTGAGTAATGGATTATGGTTAGAATGAACACGACGTGCAGACTGGATGAACGCGTGTATATCGATTTGATATCCGGTTTTGTTTGGTTGACGCGTCGCGTTCTGGTCTGCGGGATGGTTTGTATCGCAAGATCGAGACCACGTAAAGAAGAAGTACGGGCAAAGAATCACCAGCGACTACGCCATAGCGGATATTGCCGAATAACATAATCCACTATATTTTATTTTATCGACGCATATTCAGAGGTACTGGCCAAGTGGTGAACAACCGAGTAAACGAAGTCGCGTTATATCCCCATATATCGGATGCATATCCCGCAGGATATGCCGCGTGATCGTTTGCCACGATACGAGAGCATGAGCAGAACAGCCGATGGGGTTTAATCTCGTCAAAACGAGGGTTGTTACCGTATACACGCCAGCAATGCCCGTTTATGGGCTGTTTAACTATTTTAAAACAACTAGATAATAAAATAAGATATATCTATACAAAGAAGATAACAGCACCAGCAGTAGCAGACGCGAAGCAAAGACTTATACTCTCGGGGTTCATCCTCTTCCGGTTACGTAGGGTAGTGCACTGCGCCACGGTAACAGCACCAGCACCAGCAGCACTTCTAGGAATAAACCTCCGCTTTTCAATTATTAATACCACGTCGCGTACATGCCGAGGGTAGGATGGTATGTTGTACATACCTATATGTATAGTGCATAGATGTATAAACCGTAGAATTATATGCAGAGCGCGCATCTCTTCACGATTTTCTATTCATTGCCGATTGTTAGCTGCTCCATGGGAGCCCCATTTTTCTCTCTCAGGATAAATGAGAGAGTTTAAAAATAAAACAATTTCCGCATGCAGCAGTTAAACTCGCGTCGTTAGCCCCGATGGTTGGGTACGTAGCATTAAAATACGAAGATTTTCATAATTGCTAATTCACTATACGGAGCAGTTGGATAAATTTTCTTCTCGTAAGTGTCGCTATCGCTATAGTATGATCGTTAATGAACCAACGTCAGATCGTTCAACAACACAGAACAGCCAGGATCCTGTTTGTCCTTCTTTATATCGATCGCTCCGAGAAGATAATTGATAGAAAGAAGCAGTGTAGAGTGTTTTATGAACGAAGAGAAAACGGAGGGGAGGGGGAGTGAATGAAATACATGGAAAAATAAAACTGTTAGAATCGCGGAACTTCCTGCCAACCAAAGCCGTCGGAGAGGAGCATCGCGACTACTCTTACGGTACGTAAATTTTGGCGGAGTGTTCGGTTGGCAGCGAAAAAGAATCCTTGCATAATGCGATGGGATTCTTGCAATAGCTTTGCATCATCCTGTAGTAGAGACCCTCGAATTTGAGATCAAGAGAGTAATAATTTAACCTCGCAGCAGTAGTCGGAAAGGGACTCTTCGGCATAAGGATATCGCTAGTCCTGAATCCTGACCAACGCAATTTTAGTCGAGATATTCGAAAGCCTCGAGGTACGGATATCAATTCAATAAAATCAACTTCGAAGCAGTGTTTGCTTTACTTGGAAAAGGAAATATATATAATGATAATAATGATCATAAGAAAGAAAAAATATAAAAAAGATATAGGTTGCGTATACGTGTACTCAGCTGCGGGCATTGGGAGTTCTGGATTCTGGATCAATACATGCCCTGGGATTTGTTTGGATCAAAGCGCTTTATTATCTCTTCAATCGAAAAGATTCCAGACAAAATTCCCCCGATAATTATATTGCAGCAAGTGGGTATACTGACCGCAGCTGTTTTCTTCCAGGATAATTTTCTTATATCCCGCGTAGAAATTCAAAGGATTTTCCGGGTTTATAGGATAGAACATCGGTAAAGTCTTGGCCCGCGGGTGTGACTAGGAGTAGAGCCTACCTTACGCGATTAGGAATTCGATTTAATAAATCTTCTCAGTCTCGCAAGTTTCACTACTTCTCGTGGTCCCTGTGAACGCGAACCAAGCGATACGCGAAGTAAGAGCACGTAGGAATCTACGTAATTAAGCAGATATATACGAATAAATTTACACCACTTATAAATCCTTCCAATTAGATTAACGGTCGTAATTACCGTCTCGCAAACGTAATCATCTACATACCTCAACTTAACTCGCAGAGATGTACATATATATTTATATACACCCATACCAACAAATTCACTCAACCATTTATCGATATAATTAGCGAAGCATTAAATTATACTGATTACAATTGATTATAGCAATAACATAATGACGTATGAGATAAATTACCAATAAAATGTTGCATCTCTGTTGCAGGGTGACGAGAGGATCGTGCTTCTCCATTCTACGAGGAAGATTTCTACATGGATTTTGCGGAAAGGATGTGAAAGTTCCGGGAGTCCTTGAGGGTATGAAAGAAGGAAGCGTTGGAAGAGCTTGGCGAAAAGGTTCGGTGCTAATTCGACGCCTACCGAAAGTCGTAAAATAGTGCGTGACTCGAAGCCTGGAAGTCGAAAGATCTTTTCGAGGCCTTGCAGGGTACCTATTAAGCTAGGAGTCTCGAGTACAGGGAATGGGCACGTACATCTTCTACGGCTATGGATACGATTACGTTGAGATGGCGGTCGGAAACTGGAGGAGTACAGAACTGCGGAAAAGCCATATCCGGTTTGGTCTGAGCAAGCTAACCCGGCTTGAAGGGTCTTCGTTCTTCATTCTTCGTTCGGTTGAACCACCTCGCAGTCGCCACTCTCTCTCAAAACTAAATTAAAACTTTTAAGTTTTAACTCAACTTCGCCTCGACTTCAGATAAAAGACAAAGTGAAACTGCCGGGTAATACTTGAGCACGTCCGTTTAACTTTTCCCTTTTTTCCCAATTTTTCCATTTTTTTTTTCTCTCCATATAATTTCGGAAGAATTTTTGGTACTTCCGATCACCGTATCAACTGATCAAATGTATAGGCTCCGAATATTCACAAAACAATCATCATATAGTTTCATAATAAAAATAAACATTCTATATTTGCATAGAGTTTAACATAAATTTCTTACTAATTAAAAAAAAATTATTTGGTGGTTCTAATGATTAAAACTGTCGTCCCATTTTTTTGGGTGTTCACCACGCCTTGGCAGGACGGTTATAACTGTAACCTTCGCTACTATCGGAACTGCTGTGCGGGGAGTAACTCTCTTGGACACCGGAGTATCTTTGTTGGTTGTTGTAACCATTGTTGGAATACGAGAGTTGTGAAGAGGACAATCCCAGGTTTCCGTACTTAGAGTAAGTTCCAAGTCCACGGGTCTGGCTTGCAGCGTACAAAGCAGCTGCGGAAGGTCTGATTTGATTGTACACGTTGAGTCCGTTGTGAAGAGCCTCAGCTACGCTGTAGGGAAGGCGTTGTCCTCCGTATCCAGATTCAAGGCCATAGTTCGACTGTTGAAGAGATGCGACGTACGGCTGAGGTACATGGAATGGAACTGCAACACGGGGGTAGGTTACACGAACTGCGTGTGGCACAAGGACTGCTATTGGTCTGTCGATCGGGACGGCGTAATGCCTGTTCACTGGAACGGCGATTGGCTGTGGAACTGCAACTGGAACGGGACGGTTGTGTTCAATTGGAATGTACTGGGGCACTTGGACTGCGACGTTGCGGGTTACTTCGACAGGTTGACTAACTGGAACGGCAACTGGAACAACACGGTCAACAACGGCAGAGGAAATCGGTCCTTCCAGTCCGACCTGAGCTTGAGTTCTGATCAACCCAGGGTTCAATCCGGAGTTTAGGGCAACGTTGTTGTAAATATTGTCGTTGTAGGCGTTGTTCAGAGCAATGTTGTTAGCGGCGTTGTTGAGGGCAGCGTCGTTAGCAGCGTTGTTCAATTCACTGTTCAGAGCGGCGTTGTTATAAGCGTTGTCGAGTGCAGTGTTCTCGTATGCGTTGTTCAATCCGCTGGAAATATCAGCATCTACGTATCCATTCGACAATGAAGAGTAGGAATTACTAGCAATGTTTTCCACAGCTGAGGCTGCAGCCGCAGCTGATGCTGTAACTGCATCTAAGGAGGGACTCCTTTTTTTGTCGTTGGAATTCGTCTCCGCAGCGATGGCGGAAGCGGCCAAAAGGCACAGCTGGAAAATGAATGGAATTTCACGATTAGAAAATGTCAATCTTCAAAAGCTCTTTCCAGAGTGTTTATACGTATACGATCGATTCGGTGGTGATTCCGAGATGACTTACCAGCAAGACACGCATCTTGAGACTTGATTTGGTGAACGCTAGAAATCGAATGTGTCTTCCGAAAGAAAATTCACGGTTTTTATACTTTACCTCGAGTGTTAAATTCGAATATAAGGAGGACCACTTTCACTGTGAGCGAATGTCGCATCCGTAATCCATTATTGGGACCGTCCCATCAAATTCTCTTGACATAATCACCCGAACTATAAGACGATGGGATCAACTGGAGGGGATAACTGACCAGTAACCGGTGACCAGCAACCTAAGACAACTCTGATTCTAACTAACAGACCGGTTATATCAGCTGTGATGTGACTAAATTTCTATTCCACGGTTTCATCTTCAGTCATTGACGAACCGTTGTTGAAGTCGCCGCCTGGCACGAGCCGCCTATTCCTTCGATTGAATCGAGCGATTTCCTATTCGATTAACGAAAATAACAGAGCGAGTAATTTGGCCCAAGTAAATATTCGAAGCTCTGCATCTAGGGTTCAGTTCATACGGTATGTCGCGGTATGGTAATGGGAGAATATGTACGTAAACGTCATAAAGCTAACTGGATTGTGGATGTATGTAGATGCGAGGTATGGATAGTAGGTATGCGAGCCGTAAAATGAGCGGATGGTACACCATGCGGGATGCTTGTTAATTTGATTTACTTATTCAGAGTGCACAAGCAGAGGCTGCCCGAGCCGCAGCAGCCAGCTCTTGGGGTGAATAGTTTATTGAGATACGTAACTATGTGATGTATACAGCGTTAAACAATTCTTTCAACATGCGTCGCATTCATGTGTCGTTACTATATAGCCACTGCACTTGGTCGCCTTTGTTATCATGTTATATTCGAACGAATAAATATGAGAGAAATCGATTTATCTCAGGGAAACGCAGACCAAAATGGACCGAACTAACTCATTTACCGGCTTCGTCGTTCGCTACGCGTTTTCATCGAGGTTTTGAAGCCACGATATGGGATTATCGAAATTTGTGTCATGTGGCAGACTAATAATGAAATTCGTCGTCAGCTTGACGATCCTGTCGATCCCCGAAAGCATCACTCCGTAGAGCCCTTGAGTCCTACGTTAAATAAACGCAAACCACCCGCTTCTTCTTTGTCTTTTAGGTCCTCGAGCTCCCGTTCACAAGGGCGCGCGCATCTATGTAAGGGTTCTTTCTCATTCCACTTCTTAACTCAGCTCCCGCTCACTCTGTGTGTTTAGCTTTCTGATTTCTCACCCTAGTCAGTATCCAAAACAGCGATGTCAGCCGAAGGAAAAAAGGGCCAATATATCTGCAGGAAGCGCGGAAACTAGAAAAAAAGAAATTATACAAAGCGAAAGCATCAGCATGAGGTTCACCTATGCGAAACGAATTAGATTATTTGTAAGCACAAAGTGAAATACCGATTCTTCTATTTTATATACATTCCCTTTTGGCGATTTATTTTTTGCCGCGGATTTCGATGGGCTAAAGAAATCTAAAAACCTTTAATTTGATAGCGTACAAAATTTGATCTGATCTCGAAGCTAGCGGAGATCGAAGACGACAGGCAGATCAGAAGAGTTATTGAAAAATTCCGATATTCATGAATCGCGGAGATTTAATATCAGCTTGTCTCAAGCTTCGGGCGAAAGATTTTGTCTTGAGGTTCCAATTTTATCTCGTCGTAAGCTTCAAATTTTTATTATAAGAGCTAGAATTTAAGTACCGTTTCAACGGCTTCGCTGAGTTTTAAACCACGAGTTTGAACATGAAATAAAATTATCCACGCCGACGTTCGCAGCCGTAATATATATATTCTCGGTTCAAACGAGAATCAGTAGAAACTCCGTTAATTCGAATTTCAATTCATCTTCATTGGTTCTCTAATTCGCAACATACTCCTCACCATGCTCACGTCGCCAAATCCAACTTATTGTCGAACGACTCTTTGTATGTACATATGGAGAGATGAGAAAAACAAAATGGAAATAAACAAGTCGAAGTAACGAAAAAAAAAAAAAATTGTCAGTTCAGCGTCGCAGAACATAAAATGATTCGCGTACGCCAAAAGTCACCCCGGAAGTAGCGTCGTAAATGTAAGTTTACGAGAGTTGTCTCTGAAATGCAACGGTGCGGCAGACCACCACGTGACAGAATGACAAAGGCAATTTATTAAAAAGTTTAACAATAAATCGTAACCTCGGGTAAAACGTACTCTTCTGTTGGGAATCCTCATGAAATTCTGCACGTACAACTAGCTGGTAATGCAGAGCGCAAATGAACCAGCAAAAATCACATCTCTCGGGTCTGCAATGCTGCAGCAACAACCACGTGCTACTGCGGCAACTTATATTGACTACCTCGTTATCCTTTGATTTCAAAATTTTATTACTCTCTTCAGTCACAACAGATTTTATCAACAATAATTAATCTTCTGTCAGAGAATAGAAATCATGACTCGCAAATTGAAAAGGCAACAAACAATTATTAGGTAACAATTCCGACAACATTATACACTCGGTGAAATTTTCTTGATAATCAGTTCATTGAGTTTTCGCATGTTTTTCAAAAAATCATCGAGATTATGTAAATAATTGGCTCACTCCAGGCTCACTATAGCATATATACGTTACACTCAGTATATGGAAGTATTAATTATTGCCGGAAGCTAATGAGCTGGAAACTGAAGTGCAACGAAGTACAGAAGCGGAGGGTGACAGAGTAAACGACGAAGAGTAGAAATAAAAAAAAAATTGTGGAGGGAAAAAAAACTTGAACGAATGAAAGACAGACCGCCGATAGTGTCCATGTCTTAAAAGTTCCATGGCAAAGCTCAAGTTTCTTCGCGGTCTTAGCAAGCCCCGAGCTAATAACCCATTACAAAGTTAAGTATTCGTGAGGCATCTGCACTATGGGTAGATATAATTTGAGCCTGGGCCGATCGATTGATTGTTATCCTGAATTTGTTTCCTTCTTTATTTTTATTTTTATATTTTTTTTCTATTTTTCAGTTTCTCTCTCAACCCCCGCAGCGTAAAATATCCGAAGCATATAGTATGCATAAGGTATGCATTTTACTGGGGCGCGTGGACGTGCGCAAGGTATAAATATGCGACGTAAAAGCCGCGTCGCGACGCCTTGGTGCGTTTCGTCTGCCTGACTACTACAAGTACTGTGCAGGCGTCGTTTCCGCGACACCCCCAAGCTAACCCCCGTGCCTCGGGGGCCCCTCGACCCTAGAAATCGATATAGGTACGGCGACGTGGCACGTGGCATATCCTACCCTTGCGATAGAAGAAGAAGAAGAAGGAGACGAAGAAGAGGAAAAAGAAGAAGTGAAATGCAGGGCTATACGACCACTTTGCGAGAGAACCTTCGAATTCGATCGCATTTAGTTCTCCGCGCACCCCTTGCGGACGGTTTACTTTGACCCCCTTATCAACCGATTTCTACCACGGATTTTTCTCCTCATTTTATTCTATTCTTTTTTTTTTTCTCTCTTTATCATTTTACCTAGAACGTTGTAAAAAATCGACTTGAAGCAGCAGTTCTTTCATAAGATAGCATATAACTTAAGCGCGAGTATCTCTTTGAATTTTTATATCAGCTACAGCAGGTTACCTACCTGCGATCTGATCTTTTTCCCCCGGTTCTACGTATTTCATTCGACCATAACATCGTATTTTATACACACAAGTATGAGCTATCCGTTTAGGTATAAAACCGATGAATCGAAAGTAAATTTCATCAATCTACTTGTATTTGACGACGTAACAAAGCATGCCTATTTAATGGAAATGCAATAGGATTGTTCCGACAATCGCGTATCGATGATTGCCAAGGATGTGCTTCCAACTCATGTATCGACATTTTAACTCTGCGACATGATCTTTACAAGGACGATCTTCAATCATCGACGTTTACGTCGTAAAGTGGGGCCGAGTACTTCGCCGAATTTGCTGACTATCGATAATGTAATTATATTCAAGGGAAGATCGATCGAGTGCCAGTACTCAAAGAGATCTCGAACTCCCTAATTGCGTTAAATCGATGTCATCGGTACGCGCGTGTAGTATAAGATAGCACGGGAGCGGGTCTGAAACACTCGATTTTAGTGGAAGTATATTTATAAGAAAAAAAAAAAAAATCTCATTAGAAACCGACCGATGATGCTTGACCAGGACACGAAATCTAAAAAGATGCATAAAATCGTGTCCTTGACCGGTTTAACAAATATTTGGAAACTTTCAATTCCTGGCAAACATCAGCTGTATAATTTCGTTGATAAAATCGAGTGCGAAATTTCTTCCGATCAAATTGCAGGGTGTTTGATAGTTTTGCCGATATTATAAATTGCGATTTAATGTGCATTAATAGCTTAATGATTCAACGACGCGCGTCTTCGCCCCTCCAGTAAATTTTGCGGAACCCCAATTTCGACCGGGTCTTTATAAACTAATTGATACATACCTACGTGATGCCAGAGGCCCATGCATAGCGGGTGTTTAGTATGGTATAGAGAAGTGGAGAGCTGCTTCTGGTGCTACTACAAAGTGTGGATCAGTACTCGGTGGGGAGCCACCCGGGTCGCAGTCGACGCTCACTTACCAAGGGGAAGCAACCGCCTTAATATAATAAATAACATATAATTATTATAGCACTCCATTAGCGCTAGTAATTATGGAAAGGGTGCCGCTGCCGCTGCCGCTGCTGCAGCTTTCGCTTTGCTAAGATTTCGCCTGCTCACGCGCGTTCTATAACATAGAGTAGGATGATATAGGTATACGACAGCATCAGGAAGCAAGCGACTAACAACCGTCGGATTCTCTCCTCGTCGTCCCTTTCCCAAATTTCCTTTCCTCCGCCCTTTCCCTCTCAACCATCCAGCTCTTCACGTTGTATAATTTAAAACGGCTTTAAATATTATCAATTCCCGTTAAACGATAGATTATCCCCACCTCTGGATCACCTCCGCGTGATCTTAAACATATACTGCGCGTGCTAAACTTGTGATACGCGAACGATTAAATTATTCAGAAATTTTCATTCGATTCAATTTTTTTTTTTTTTTTTTGACATACAGTCCCCGCTGTTTTCGATGCGACCGAATAAGAATTACCTTGCGGAAAATTGAAAAATAAATGAAGACTTTTTTTTTAAGTGTTTTTATATGAAACGAGCGAGTTGAGAAACGGTAGGCTATAGTAATTAGTGAAAAATGCAATTAGGAATACTTAATTAAAACGACTTGTCGGCCGCAACGGCACCGTTATAACCATTTGCGCTTCTATACCGAATATACCCGTACTACTCGCCACCGAAAATTCGAATGTTTTTTCAAAACCGGGCCATATACGAATAAACGCGACGGAATTTAATTATGTGTACGTATATGCGGAGAATTATTACATTAGCTTTTTATATCGGGTATATCTAATGTAAAGTATACGTACGTATACGAATTCAACGTTATAGGCTTTGTACGTACGTACACGTACGCTACAATTATCTGCATTATCTTTTTTGTTTTTTTGTTTTGTTCAATTTTTTTTTTCTTTCTACGAAACGAATCATATTTCCAGTTTTCCACCCATGAATGGAAACCAAAGTAATACGTCTCTATACGCAGGTACCGCTTATCTCATCTCACGGATCATTAAACGTCCCATCATCATCGTCGTAACTCAGAATGAACAGAAATATTTTACATTTATAAACGTATGATTCGACAAAAATACGTGTAGGTATTTATATTCAGATAGTTATGCAAATTTCATTGGCAACATTTAGATTAGTTGAAATCTTGATTTTGGAATAATTTATGGTAATAGGGTTGCCATTCAATTATTTCTCACGCGTGCACTGTATGGTATATCATGTAGCACAATTGAAATCTAATAGTCATTGAGATAAATAAAGAAAAGTGTTCCAAATTGCCAATGACCTGTAGCAGTCAACAATCGACTGATATCGATTTTTCCGATCACGTTTCGATGTTTCATACAAAAAGAGTTTTGGACTCATTGTCATTGACTATTAAATTATCCTGAATGAAAATCGAAGTTTGATGCATGAATTTCACACTTGTACCTTTACTGATTTTAATCCTGAGACTTGAAAATAACGATTTAGAGAATGTGCACGAAGAGGCGAAATCACAGAGTTGGTACCTTTTTTCCAACAGCTTTCCGAATTCGTTTTTGGCACACGGCCCGGTATTAAATCGTAGAAGATCGCGCTGGCCAAGAGTTCGTAAGCCTCAGAAATACAAGATAGTATATATAGAGAGAGAAAGCAGGAATTCGACTGTCACATATTTGCCGGAGGAGTATAACGTACCTTAATCCTTGTAATTCCTAGAATCTCAGCGGCACCGCGAGTACCACCGTCAATTTCTCTATCGCTTCTTCGAATTTTCTCAGTCTCTATATTATTATTATTATATATTATTATTTAATTGGATGGATTTGATTTTATTACCTTATCATGAAGTACGAGTTGCGATGGAATAGCAATAAATTCCCGATCTTTTCTTGCTCCCATTTAGAAATATATTTGAAACTTCGGTAAAAGTTAATCCTGAAAAATTTGCAGGACGGGTACGATCAGTCCGTCCGTCTGTCTTAACAGGTCTCGCGTAATCAAGCGCTTTCGCGTAATTAGATCAGCAATTAATCAGCTGGATAGAAAATGGGTGTACTTTAGAAAAACAAGTTTTAGCTCCGTATTGAAAAAAAAAAATAAATAAAAAAATTGCTAATCATCTCCATTTTCTTCCGAGCTACTAGCTGCATGTCTTTCCCGCTTTTATACCTATAATGCAACGACGGAATTTATCGAAGCTCAAATTACGAGATTATAATAACGACGATGGTGCGTCGATGAGCTATACACCACTCACCTCGTAACATCGATTTTGTAAACAGCTAGAAATACGCAGAGATCGTATTTCCTTGAAAAATTAAAATCATCGATCAAGCTATCGTCTTGCGTGAATATAAGGACGACATAAAATCGAAAGCACAGCGCAAGTTCATCAATCAGTATTTGACACGAACTATATACCTTCCTAAAAATAGAAATAGAATAATAATATCTAAAAGTTGTTGCAATATTTGCTCGGAAAATCAAGAAGAAAAGAAAATTTACATCGCCGATGCGGTTTTTCGATTAATTTTCTGCCTTCGAGATCGGAACTTGGTTAGTTTATTATTTCACGTATAACTTTTGCTTGTAGGAAAATGATAAATGATCAATTATAATAATGTCAAAAAATTATCAACGATTAATTACAAACGGTTACTAGGATAACCAAGAGCTATATATATTCACGATGGAGAGGAGTCTTAAATTCTTCGACGATGCGCGATAATGATAAAAAGCCACGGCAACAAGGATACGACAACAATAATTAAAAGGAGTAACCGTCATTAGCTAGTGGTTCGGGTGTTGTATCGATTCCTGCTCTCCTCGCGGCGTTCGTGCTTCTACTTCTGCTGGTGGTGCTGCTGAGTAGGTATCGTGGCAATTTATCGCCGAGGAACTCGACTCTAATTGCAGAAAGACCAGACCAGCACTTCGCGCCGCCATCCCCCACTACGCGCCTCGTTCAAAGTCGTTCTCCGAGGGGCTGCAGGCTAGTCGCCCCAAATTCTTTCACCCTTCAATTTCCAACCAAACAAGGAATTCCTATTGCTAACCCGAATACCACGTCATCCGATGCACCTTGCAGTTTTATACCACATATCTCAAGGGGGATCGAGGGTCGCCCTTTGTATCTCATCACCTGCAGAAACTGATTAGAAATATAGAAATCTGATGCGGTCGGGTATTCCTCAAATCGTTCTCATTATAGATGTACGCCGTGCTGATGATTTTTTTATTTTCTCTGAAAATGGGGCAATTGGAAAAAGGAATGAATAAGTTTGCAGGTTCCTGGATCAGAGTTGGTTCAGAGGAAATCGAAGAGAAAGTACACAAAAAAATACAGAAAAAAGAAAATACGGCCGAGGTCTACCAACTTTTGGAAAAGGAATAAAGCTGAACTAACGTTCGACCGGCTTTAATAATATAGTAGCAAAGTCTTGGAAGGCAGGAAAGAGAATAGGATTCCCTTAGCTCGTAGAAACGGCGGAGCGGCCTTCGTGCAGCCCCACAAATTCACAAATCTTTTTCCTTGGTTGAACGGAGTAAGAAATGCAACTCCCCACAGGGGATTAATTGCACCGTAAAACGGGGATTCAAATTCGCGACTCAAAGAAACGCTCCTCCTATTTCAGGTACAGTCTTTCCGCACCCCAAGCCTCTCGGGAAAACCATTTTCTCATAAGATGCTGCTCATATATATATACTTTCCTTATACTTTGCCTTTTCTATACTTTCATTTTTCCTAGATTCCAGATGACTAAGCGACGTCGTTGTAGATTATTTGCAATCAGATTCTGTAATTGATTTTGGATCATCTCTCTCGATCGCCGATTCCGCGCGTTGCGCATTCCATTAAAACTCTTTGCGGTTCAATTGCAATCAGATATCCGTTTTACTGTACGAAACTACCGCCACTGCAGCAATAGCTCTGGGATGAAGCGGAAAACGAACTAGACGTGTGAATTGTGAAAGCCAAGCAAAAGCAATTACTCTCGAGTATCTCTTGCGCACGGTAGGAATAGGAAAAAGCACCTCGTTCGACGCTTCGTCTTACACTATCCATATCACGGATGGAACTTCAAATATTGCTGCTGGCTCTATACGCTTTCCTGAAAACTTTTGCATCAGAAAATAGTTTCCGGGTCCAGAATATCCGTGATATACTTGTAAACTTTCCGAGAAGCATTCCACTTCTTATCCCGCCAAATAACTGTGTTTTCAGATCTTCTTTTACCGTCTTATATGTACACACTCTTATACGAGTATGCGGCTGACTACTCGTTCGGCAAAGTCGTCGTTGTTTGTTTTTTCCTTTTCTTCCTTTTCCTCTTGTCCAAGTGCAGAATTCGTTCAGAATTATAACCTTCCTAAATTTTACCTTACACACATCGGTAGTTTCTATACGACATTTTCATTTACCATCCAATATAACCGGAATAAAAGAACGGAAAAAGAGAGGGAATAGAAATAAAAGTGGGCGAAGAATTCTAATGGTGATCATTAGGACTTTATACACAAACTCTGGAATTCACGCGGGCGGGATTCGACTTCAAACCGTATAGGTAGGTACGTGTTATGGGCGATAAATGGACAGATGCGGAACCCGTGATCATGCGGTTTGGAAATAAAAATATCAGAATACAAGCGGTTGAAACTGTTTTATTTATGAAATTCCCGTGCTAGGAGCTTCTTTCCATCGCAATTTATCGTCCGGAAAATAAGACTGCTCAAGTTCGGCGTGGATTTTTATTTTATTTAGATTTTTATTGACGTTCTTAATCTTTTCGTCTTCTTTGTCTCCTACTTGTCCTTCTTTCTTTTCGTTTATATTTTCTCTCTTCTAAATCTGCTAGGAATTCAGGTTGAGACTCGATAAATCCCGATCAGGTATATGGCGAAGCAATGCTACTTCTTTGGATGGGATTGAAGGAGCGGCGCCTATAGGAGCGACCTTTTACGACGTCAATATCTGCGACGAGCTAAAGGTGGCTCTCTTACCATCCGTCGTAAATCACGTTTCACGGCGGGGCCATCCCTGGGCATCACTCGACCTTACTCTACGACCTCGAACTTTCGATCCACACCTTCGTACCCCCCACTAAATCGAATATCCCCCATATACGCGAGGCCCATGAGTTCACCGATCTCCAAGTTCACTTTCCCTAATTTCTCTGATATACGAATACGTCGCGAATTTTGACCAACGAAAACGCGTAGATAACAATATCATCTCCGTTCGAAAGACCGTATACTTCGAGTTATCTTTTCATTTGCAAACTATTTCGTAATGAGAATATATAATTGACAATAAAAATCTGAAACAGTTCGTTTTTCAATTCGAATTCGAGATGGTCGGATTGTTCGTCCGAACGTGGAATTTTTTTCTTTTTTTTTACGTAGCTTACGACTACAAACTAGTCATTTAATCCGGAAGAGTTAGAAAGTCTTCGTTACATATATTTCCTGTCCAGAATAACTATCGCACCCTGATGTCATCTCTCCCAGATATGAATTATTTTACATAATTTTCACTTTATTACCAATTAGAAAATTTCGCAATTTCTATATCTGTCACTTCTTCTATACCACACCGCTGCTACGCCATCCAAATTTATTATAACCATTTCTGACTGCCACGGTTTCCTGTATTGAGCAATAATGTCTGATGAAGATGATGCCGATTATACAACGATCATCTTGCCGCGATTTCGTCAGCAAATTTTCATTAACATCGACAACCAAAAGTTGAAGAAAAAAAAAGAAACTAGATTTGTGGAACATGTAGAGAAATTTTTTAAGAGACTTGCGGAATTCGAAGCGCGGATTTTGGTACGTGTACTGCGTAAACACGAAACGATATTTCAGCGCCCTCGGGCCACGGAGGACGTGGTTTTGGGGACTACAGGGAGAACAAGTTTACCCTGCAAAAGTAAAATATCAAGTGACTCAAACAGACTTCTCAAATTGCCTACCACAATCGCAGGCTGCGGTCGAGGGCGACGCTGGATTATATCGTGCATATCTGACTAACGTATGTACATATGTGTTACGAATCGTTGAACCTCTGAGAATTCGCTTCCACTTTCCATCTTCCGTTGAAATTATTTTTATCTTTTATATTTCCATTCCATCACGTAACCAAACAAAGTCGCGGAGGGGATAATCTGATGATTATTAATGATCGATTGATTGATTGACGGTAACCGTTTGTTTGGAAAGTTCGTATAAAACGTTTCAAAACCGTAATATGATTGTAATTGAATATGGAAATTAGATAAATCAGCCAACCACATACATATATTGCAAGTTTTTATAGTTGATCCTTTATATTATATAACAATAAAAAATGATTCGAAGCGTACATTTTGGAATTGAGCAAATTTCGTCATAATGGAGAGAGGTCAGTCAAGGTGGACGGATACATCCTGCTGACGTTATCCGCTTTGCAGGTTAATGGAGTTTCGGGTCCCTCCAGTCCATAGGCAATAATCAGTATCGAATGGTAATTATGGAAGAAAGGAACAGAGGTGTTGGGTCACGTTTAGCCATAGATTCTCCAAAAGGTTCAGTAGATACACAAATGTTCAGCAGAGGATCGGGTAAATGATATGGAATGAGGGTCCGTGCGTAACAACTCTCTCTTATTTGTAATTTTGTTGAAAAAAAAATTTTCAACCGAATAATATGGTTTCATTCCTGTCAATAGCGTATGATTTCGAGTGGTAGCGTTTATCGTTGGCAAAAACCTCTTCATTAACATTTTCCGGTAATTTTCGTGTCTTTATCAACTCTTTGTAATACTTTCCCGCCATCTTCATTGTCCTTGGTCTATCCGGATGATCGAAATCCACCCGGAAGAGTCCCATTCTCGATCTACGTATAAAAATTAATGAGAAATAAGCTTTATACTAAAAGAAGAATCATTACCAAATGGTAAAAAAAAAGCATGAAAAAAATTCGCTCACGTGTATCCTGTCAGCCATTCAAAGTTGTCTAGTAAGCTCCAGTGGAAGTAGCCAGTAATTCTTATCTTATCACGATGGATTGCAGTGAGTAGCTCCCTCAGATACCGATGAGTGTATCTAATTCTCTCGTAGTCTTCCAGATGATTAGAGCCATCTTCAGCCCAGCCGTTTTCCGTTACCATAATCTCGCGATCACCGTACTCTTTTCTAATCCATCGGAACATGTTACCAAATTCGGCTGGATTTTCCTGAACAAAAAAGGGAGATTCGGTTGAGCGGTGTCTTAATGATATAAACGCGTTCAGACACCATCTTTGAGCTTTACCTTAAGCCAGTAACATGTAGAGTCTGGCCATCCAGATTCTTGATTTGTAAGTCTCGCTCCAATGTCGTTACTCCAAGAGAGATCTTCTTCATCTGGACCAAAAGGGTGTGCGATAAACGATGAGTAGGTGTTTACAGCTATAAAATCAGCTGTTCCTCTAATATAATCCACCCAATATTTGCTAAGTTCGGGTAATCGAGATCTTGGAAATCCTTGTTGCGCACTTTTTTTTGCGATGCTTTCTTTCATGATCTGAGGATAATCACCCTCTTCGCTAAAAACTGGATGGGCGAACCACCCAAACTTAAATTGCTTAGCTTTTTCAGCTAAGGCCAACTGCTCGGGGGTATCTTTGTGAGGAAGCACGCCAAACCAGTGGATGACAAATGTTACACGACCTGGGCAATAGAGATAAATGATTAGCTTTCATGAATCGGAAGTGAAATTAGAAAAAAAAGAATTTTTAAACAAACACCATTACTACCTTTTTGCTCGCTTCTGAAGACTTCATCGTACAAGCGATAAGCCTTAGCATGTGCCTTCAGAAGGTTTTCGCCACAAAGATAAACTCCGACACCAGGAGATTTTATGGCCGGCGCAAAAACCCCGAAACCATAAGCTACTTCGGAAATAACCCAGGGCTCGTTAATCGTAAACCAAGTTTTCACCTGCGAAATAACTCATTAGAAAAAACAAAAATCAAATCACTTTCAATCTTCGATACAAGTCACTCACCCTGTCACCAAAATTTTCGTACAACACTCTAGCGTAATCTTCGAAGTAGTCGACCAAGGCCGGATTCATCCATCCTCCCAAATCTTGGAGAGGTTGCGGTAGATCCCAATGGAACATCGTCATGGCCGGTTCGATGCCCTCGGCTAATAGCCCGTCGATTAATGCATTGTAATATCGAATGCCATCTGGACTAATTTTATTCGCAAAACCAGTGGGCAATATACGTGACCAGGAGACGGAAAATCGATAAGAGTTCACCTGAACAAAAGATGAACTTATGATAAAGTTGTCAAAAGTTGAGGAATTCGAATATTCTTACTCCTAGATCCTTCGCACACTTTATGTCCTCCTTGTATTTGTGATACGAGTCGCAGGCAATGTCTCCATTATTTTTATCGAGGACGCAGTCAGGTTTTGTGTGCGTCAGGTGGTCCCAAACATTTACTCCCTTCCCTTGGGATATTGGAAAGATTTATTGAATTCTGCATTTTTGGTGATAAGTTTTTCATTCTTTATAATTATTGAATTATTTTACCCACCTCCTTCGTTCCAGCCACCCTCTATCTGATACGACGATGAGGCAACACCGAATTTAAAATCCTTAGGAAATACCGTGTAGTCCTGGCTCGCCATCGTTCTTTGCGAGCGTAGATGAAATCGAATGCTGTGAAAGTTGAGAAGTCAGGCTGTTTTATCAATTTGGATCGACTACTGATGAGCAATCAACATAATAATTCAACGAATTTTATGGCCAGTACGTGATAATTGAGATTAGGGTCTCAAAATTATCTTATCGACAGTATTCACCGATAACGAAGCCAGACAGCTGAATAAAGAATTCATCGAGAACTCTCTACGAATTCTATGTTAATTGTGAAAGATCTAAGTGAAATGAATGAAAAATGAAGAAATAAAATCTGCTTTCCTACTCGACCAATCTTCTCAAGGTTTGTAACTCCCGTGGTTAGCTACAGGGTAGGGAGGATTTTTAATTATTGAAACTCAGGCGAGTCTTAGGTACCTACACCCAATTTGTTGGTGCAGCAGTACAGGTTGACGAGAGGGATGTAGTACTAATTTTATGATTGTTATAATTATAATTAAAAAGGATAAAGCACTAATTACTTTTTAATGGAAGCAATGCAACGTGGCGCGGAGATAGAGAGCAACGAAAACTTTCACGCGCGTAAAAAGACACGGAGCGCCACGGAGCTCGGATAGATTAATAGCGTTATACGTACAGGTATACCGAATTACACGTACGGGATATAAAAACCGTCTCTTCGCGTCTTTCGTGTGAAGGGTCAACGTCCTCGGACAGAATTTTAATCCAAATGACCACCACAAAGCGACGATTCGATGAAAAAAAAAAGGTAGGTGGTTATGTTATACCTCCAAGCTTCTTAGAAAGGACAATAAAGTCATTTCGAACTGTTGTAATACTTGCGTGTTCAGATCCTAATCGTATCTCAGACGCAAATTAGGCATCGTGCGCATACAACCACCGCTAAACCTACTGCATTAATTATTCAATTTAACCCGAGAGTGGGCAGCGAGCCGCCATTTTTTATCGCATTATACGTCGCCCTTATTTCGGATCGGCTATCGGTATGATAACTCAAACTTCCCTTATCGCATGCCTAAATATTACTCGGAGAACGTTGCAAAAATAGATGAAGAAAAAAACAAAAGAAAAAAGTTGAGCATTATTTCAGCTGGTACTGAAATATTGTGAAGGTAATAATTATGCAGCATGAAATGAGTTGGAGATGATGTTTCATCTATTGAATCGATTGCAGCGGTGGCAAGTAACTAAAATTGTAATTCGAACGGTTGCAGTCGTTTCCTGACATTTCCCTGCGGCGTACTTTATAAGCTCGCAACGAGCGTCGTGACCGCGTGGCATGCAGGCCAGTAGGTGGTTGTAAATTTCCAATTTCCTTCTACGAGGAAAAGCACTTTTGATATTCGTCGCGTGAGGCTAGTTCCTTCCTCTCGTTGCTTGATTTTCTATTTAACGTGTCTGTGTGTGTGTATCATAGTATGAGGATACATGTGTATACAGATATACCTATGTGTTTCGCTTTATCGCTTTGTATACCGAACCTATAAGCCCTGGCCAGTGACCGCGCGCGGACGCGTCGATACGGAACACGGTGGGGGGTTTGCTTTTTAGAGGTAGAAAATTGGATATCGGATTAGATAGAAGATGGAAAAAGATATCGTGCTGTTTATTCATGTTACACTTCCAAAATGCAAGAGTTGATAAATAATAAGGAAACGTGTGAAAGGATATTGGATAATTCGTTGGTTATTCAAGCGGTCGGATTAACTATTTAGCAGAAGATACAAGCCTCTCCACGATTACGCCTGGATGATGATGATACTTTTTCCTCCTATGTATCTATACCCGATTGTAACATTTATTCATGTTCATTATTATTATTATTATTTATTTCATCAAAGCAGTTGACATGTTTTTTTGGAAATTCTGTAGCTAAACATTCACTCATCAGACCAGAGGTCCAAAGAAATATTCCGCAGAGTTGATGCTCCCGATGATGATTATGTGATTTCTTGAGTTTACTCTCTAAATTTTATTTTTGTTGAAATGCACGTATCAAATTTCACGCGAATAAAGTCAGAAAAATTACAGTTACGTCCTTCACGGTCAACCGTCTTTCCCAGAGAGAGCGACTTAGGTCCTCTCTTCCTCGTGGTGTGATAACACATTAGTCAAATCTAATTACTTTTAGTTCCGCACTTGATTTGGCTGCGAGCGGGCAATTCAACCGGTTACACGATCCAATCTCTCATTTCTTACATTTTTCTAGAAATTCCATCCCCCCCGTCTTTATACGACGTGGTGGCCGGGTTATAGGATCGACCCATTTCGCCTCTCAGGTCATCGTGCGTATCGCACGGCGATGTATATACCGAAGTATATAATGTATATAATATGTTATATACATTATATGTATACAAGGGGGTATTCGGGCGCCGCACCGGGTTGTGGGAAGTGAGGTTTTCTCTGGTTAATCAGCCAGCAGTGCCTCATGGCCATAACCCGCCCTCTGGCCTTTGGTCGCGTTGTATACTGCAGAGTGCATAGAGGTATACCTTGTACAGTACGTGAGTGTATGTATGTACCCAAAAGTAAATTCTCATAATTATCCCCGGGCGTTTTTCCGTTCTTTCGTTTGAGGTAAGACGCACCAGCAGATACAGGCAAATAAATAAATTGAATTAAAATACAAAAAAAAAAAATCATATTCACCTTTCCGAAAGATTCGATCGAATCGTGTCATGTTGTATCCATGGATTAGAAACGTGAAACACATTTTATAATGATCTTCTACCAAAAATCCCAAGGAAGTAAATTCGAGCACCTGATCGCAGTCTCCTGCGTAGAAACAGGTGCTGAACATATTATAATATAACATATCATATTTATATACCCATGCAGCTGGTGCAGAGGGCTCGAGTTTATACGGAACATGAAGTGCATCGCAGGTGAGTATATGTGTGTACCGAAAATTTCGCCTTCTGCAGCACGGCGTGGCTGATGCCTTAATTCTCGGGGTGGTGGGCGACGGCCGTCCCGCTGCACGACATACGGCTGTATAATTAATCAAGCTTTTGTACCCGTGCAGTCAGCTCGTTGCACCTGCAGCGGCACTCGTCTCTTTTTATACGTGAAAATATATTTCATATAATATGTAACACGGAGGATGCATTCTCGTTGATTCGTGAAGCGGTTTCGTGACTCCATAAAGTATACCTAATTCGTGACGCGATTAACGAGATTGGACATAAATTTATTCTTCGACTTTTAGGATGTATGGATCGAAAGGCGAAGGAAATTCATCTAGCTGCAGCTAAAGTAGGATCTCTCTTTATTCTTTTCTAGCCATTACTTATCTATTTTTTTTTTCATTTCGTTTTACGTGGATTTAGAGGGTGCCTCGGATTTACGAACTAGTGGTAACGAATCGCTGGTCATTGACGTGGTTGCAGCAGGAAATTTGTCGGGAGATTCTACTCTGAGACTTCTTACTGTATCAATTGTGATTTGCATCAAGTTCACTATATTTATAATTTTCCTTCATTTTTTTCTTCATCCTTTCGATCACTTTATACGTGGAGACGCGGTTTACATAGAAAATTAATTCGTATCTGGAATCAGAGAAATCAAGGGAGTGAGGGAGTGAGGGAGGAGGTTTATCAAGAGTAATTGCTGGCTTATATCTACCACCACTAGGTACGTACGTTGAGTTCCTTTGAAGTCAGTTTACCGCGTTTATTCAAATGCGCGACGAGTGATCCGGAGGTGTCGTCGATCCAACAACTCCTTTGATTTGCTTCACCAATTAGTATTTACGTATTTTTCGGTAAATAATCACACCACCTGACTGTAGAAATAAACCAGAGTGAGAGAAAAAAAAACATAATATTTTTCATCGTATCACCTAGTTTTCTCATTTATGGAACCCGCGAGGTTTTTTTTTCAGAGAAATAAGAACGACACTGAGGAAGAAAAAGAATGGTCGAACAAGGATAATCGAAGATCCTAACGCACGGTTTGTGGATAACTGATCGTGATCAATTCCAATACAACGCCGGGGCGTGATAACGGCTGAAGGAAGTCTCGGTTATTGGTGTCCAGGACTGTTATAAGAAACTGCGACGCTATAAAAATTAGGTGGCACCCCTATAACCATATACGAAATACCCCCTAGCCACTGCAGAGCTTGCGAATGGAACTTTATTTGAGGTTCATTCAGAAAGTAGTGTGGGCCGGGCAGCCACCTCAGCTCACCTACCAATAATATGACGGTCGAGCAAAGTGAGAAAAAGAGGGAAAAACGAGAACAAAAAAAAAATAACAGGAAAAAGAAAAAGACAAACAAATTCAGGAACTTTTTGAGGGTGAACTATCCGTACACGTGGGACACTATAACGGAGAGCGTCGGTGTTGAGTGACGTACAAAAAAAAAAAAAAAAAAAAAAGAACAGACCCCTTGCTAATATACTCCATCCCGTTTACAGCAACGGTCAACATCGTCACATTTTTATTGCAAGTAGTTATCCCCATCCCCATCCCCAACTTGCGGAGTCACATAAGCCACCTTTATGAATTCATCTCACCGAAAGCTGCACAGTTTCGGATATTATAGTTTGTTCAATTCTTTTTTTCTTTTTTTTGTTTCTCAACAATGTTTTACTTCCACTCAAAAATTAGTATAACCTATACACACATGAATCTCTGTACCTTTTCGTTTACTTATTTGTTCTTGCTTCGTTTCGTTTGATTCATTTGTTTATTAATGATTAGGTTTTTTTTTTTGTCTTTTGTTTTTTCTAAAACTCTGTGGAAGCGACAACGTTTCGAGTTTCCGAACTTAGTGGGGCCAATCCTCCAAGGAGCTGTGTGCGGATGGTGAACGGCGCCCCCTTATAATGCAGGGCGCACCAGACCGCAGGAGCACCTAGGACCACTTTCACTTCATCGAGGGTACCCAAACCTTCTCAACTCCGGACACCCCTGACCGTCAAACCCCCTTTCCTTCCTCTTCCTCTGTCCCCCGACACTCACCCTGCAGCCTACCCTTTGCTAATAATATATTTGTCCCGGGGGCGTCGCTAAGCGTCGCCGTACCGCCGTCGTCTAGCCTTCGCTGATGGAGGTGATACCATTATCTTGGCCCTGCAGCTTCCCTACAACTTCCATCCAACTTTACTTTACCAACGCGCTTTCCCGCTCTCGTTCCTCCCCCTGAAGGACTCTCTGCCCGTAACTACAACGACTAGTTTTTCACTTACATTTAATTATTGGTCAGTCTTCGGAAATGAAATATATTTGGACAAACAGAGAAAAAGGAATAACAAATTATCACAGATTCTTATCTATTGATGTTGACGAGAGACCAGGGCTGAAATTCGTACATTTCACGGAAGTCATACAGGCCATAACATTCGACAAAATGAGAAGAACACTTACAAGATGTCCGGTTATTTCCAGACGGCTTGACCAATTGGGGACGTTAAGCACCGAGAACTCTGCAGCCCGGTGGGGCAATTCAAAGACTAGGAGCGTATATTTGACGGAAAATATTTACGAGCGTGGAACTCGTTTTCTTGGAAGTGCGAAGTGAGACTCGTCTCGACATACCTCGCGCTGTTGCATTCTTGGATTGTAAACGGATTCACGCTGCATATCCGTCTCTTGGCGTCGAGGTACTTTGGAGAACAAAGTCGAGTCACCAGCTCACGTGCTTTCGCAGGGAACGAGGTGTACAAAAAAAAAAAAATTGAAAAAATTAGATTAAATTCCGCTTGATCTTTTCATATTTCCCGAGAGCTTGAAATGGCGCGGCTGAGATCGATTGCTCTACTTGTAATACCAGGTATATTCATGAATATACGAGTTCGCTGGTTCCGCTGCACGGAACGATGTTCTTGGTATACTGCAGAGAGATGACAAATGCGGTTACATTTAGAAGAGAAACGTATCCAGCGACGTTATCTGCTTAATTAGTGTCATTTCTGTACGCCTCTTACTTACCCTTATACCCACACCCCTCCACCTGCTTCCTCATCTCCCTCATCTCTTGAACACCCCCAATGAATTGCATTAAGCTTTGACAAATGACGGAGGCCGGTTCTATCGCACAACCATCTTACATCCTGCCATTACGATCGAGTCGGATAAAATTTTTAATTAAGTGACGCCACCCCCATCTTTTGCATTATATTTACTGCGAAGTAGTAAATATAAATAGAAGTAGAGAGGTATATGTGCATCCGGAGAGGGTGTCTTTTGATATTAATTAATTCAGCTATAGCGACTGACTGAATGGAAATTTTGCTTAATAGTAAACGCTCGACTGCAAACACGCAAAAGAGCGAACCATGTAACGTTACAATTTACACCTTCGACACGCATTCTCCGTAAATCGGTTTCGACGAAACGGTTGTGAGTGCCCGAGAAGGACAGAAAAACTGGTGGCAATGTTTTACGTGACGTACGCGTTCCCCAGTTACCCGATATACTTGGCGAATTTTGGGATTCATGTAACTTTTTAGGCTCCTGTATAGGAGGCATCGAGATACGGACTTATAGATTCCTCTTCGAGACCGGCTTATCCCGAGGATAACGCCCCTTGGTTATAGCTTTAGTAGGTCGGTAAGAGTTTGTCTCATGAACTGTTAATTGCTTTCTCTAACTACTGTTTTCGCAGGGCGTTGAGGAATGCGCAAGCAACGGAACGCCCTGTGCACGATGGGTGATGAAGCTGCTCTGTATTCCGGGCAGAGAAACATCTGAACTTGGGTTTCAGGACCCCGCAAGCGAACGGCCGAGCCACGAACGGCGAACGGCGGATCTCCTTTCCTCGAGTTCACCCCGACAGTCACTACCGTAAAGTAATTTTACACCTGGATGCTCCGAGGCTCATAGCTTATTATTATGGCGTCTAGAACTCCATACTTTGCCACAAGGGAGGCGAAGAACTCTCCCCAAACCCTTCTCCGTCTTCGTCTTCGCCTTCAACTTCTCCATTTTCTTCTTTTTTCTCCTCTTATCGCCACGATGACGGACTACCGCGTCTTCCCAGAAAAATCGCACGCAGCGTCTTACGGAAATTAGTATATAGCTGTGTCTTGAGTAAAAAAATAGGTTTCATGATTTTTTCAGATTTATTTTTTTAAACTAAATAATGCCTTTGATATTTCAAGCTTTGTTTCTCCGACAGCAGGCGCGGATTTTACGAACTGAATCTATCGGCCGGTACATATGCTCTAGTTGGATTAAATTAAAAACCATGACCTTTGATCTCGCCTTTTGAAGATATCCGTGACCTCAAATTAACCCGAAGGGCCTTCTCGTCTGACTTCACGTGTAGGTCGGAGCTCTACTCCTTGAAAATTATACAGATATGAGGAACTCGTCGAAGGAAATTATGAGGAATCCCACCACAGAGTTCCACAGATGATGATAAAGGTACGTACACCCACATAAACCGATGACATTCTCGAAAACCACTTTCAGCATGGCAAAGGTATTATACGTATAAACTCCGTGCAGGAAATACGTACAATTATATACATACCTACCCTCTACATGGTCAAAAGTTTGGAACCGCATGATTGAATTTATATTCCTGTAGTTCGACGTGGGACAAAGTTAACTTAACCATTGCCATCCAGTTTGTTAGGGTATGGGTAGTTTGTGTTCATAATGTGTACTTGGTCAATAGGGTGGTCGTCAATATCAACGAGGAGAGGTAAGGTGGGTTGGTACCTGAAAACTAGTTATGGCGTAGTATAATGGGAAACTTGGTTGGCGCGTGCAGGAAAAGCCTTATAGTAGAGACTGCTCTACCGGTTATAGCTGGTGGTCTTCCGTTCCCAAGGTCCCTGCAGATCCTCCCGCGGTCCTTCTTCCTTCCTTCCTTCCTTCACCTCCCCGCAGCTGCGGAGTCGGCGAATCCTGCTGCAGAGGGTCCCGAGGCGTCGCCGTTATGCGGTTATGCGGCTCGGTAATTTACCTCTCGACTGAGAGCAGGACGCACCAGAGGACGAGTACCGAGCACGACTCTACCTTCCTACCTCTATACGTCCGCAAATCTCGATCCCCAGAGAACCGACGCGAGCTCAGAATCCCTCAGTATTACAGGTAGCTGACACCGAGGCAGACGCTCTACTCGTGTTCAAATATATGGTATACAGGTATGTGTGGGAGGTGGGCGTCGCGACGCCTATCATCGTTTCACCTCGACTCACCGTACGACAACCCGCGTCACATTTGCAATTGAAATTCCAGGGTGGCGCCCCGACATGCGGGCCCCCTGGAACTACGAGGACAGAGAGTATCTTTGTTGATTTAACCATATCGAATCATGAGAAGCGGCAAACAAAATTAGAAACGTACGTACGTCATTTTCTTAGATTTCAAACTTTTTCTACTCCCAACTAATTCCCTGTATTATACATATAATTCGATTATATGATTATTCTCGGAATTAAAACGAACCGATTTACGACGTCAGCTAAACTACCTGCAGTTTGCGGGTCGGGGGTGGTTGTTGAAAGCCCTTGTTTTCAACACCTACTAATTCAACCCCGAGAGAGGCGAGCTGAGCCAGCTGAGTCCGTTTCGGTGTGCTGCTAGTGCAGTTGTAATGGATAGTTTCCACGGCGTACGCAAACAAGTTAATTGGGATCTGGTATCGAGAAAATTTATCAGCCATTCGGGGAAACGCGCGAACCTGAATTATATATCAATGGTGCTGAAAGTGCACTCTACCGGTACAGGATATCAAACAGCGTGTAGCTTTCAATTTTTACTGGTATTTTTCTATTTTACTTTGTTTTTTGTTTTCCTCTTCCCTTTCACCAGAGTTTACAGCTTTCGGGACATTTGAGCTTTCTCGAGACCTCAAGAATTTTGGTATCCGTACCCGAGGGACTTTAAGTTCGATCGGTTTTATCGGGGTGTGAGGTAAATCCCTGTTATTTGCTGGCAACACCGTTTTAACTTTGGCTTCGACAAGGAGATTTTGTTTCGCCCTTGTCCTGCGGCGCCTTCGACCCCCTTCGAGGGTGTACAATATGCAGCGTGCACCGTAATTTGTTATCGATTCACAGAGCAAATACAAGGAACGTGACTTCGTGTTAGAAACGCGCTTTCTATTCGCTGGCAATTATCGCTAATATGTTTTGTGAATTTTGCAGACTTCGTTGTTGCCACGTATACCTCATAACTATAATTGTGGCAAGAACTTGAACAATTTGTTCGATGTACACTGCATGGACTTGCTGTTAAATTGATTGACGTACCCCTCATATCCACGTAGGTCATCGAGTATTTCCGGAACGGATGAGGCGCGCGATTTTTTTTCAACTTTGAATCAACCTTGCAGGGAATGAAATTGAACGACAGGAGAAACAGGAATATTGCTTGAATGGAATTCGAGTTTATTAGATTGACTGGATCCGACGGGCATTTGGTATGTGCTTTTCACGAGGATTGGGAAAGTGTCCCTTTGATATGCAAAACATTATCACCCCACTTCCAACCGATAATGTTGCATTTCAAACATCCATTAAGCACTTAAAAGTAAACTCGCCATCGACTCGCCTGATATGTAAATTCCCCTACATTTGCCAGAATAAACTTTACGGATTTGAAAATTGATTCAATTTTTAGGGTAGAGATGGTACCCACAGCCCCTCCTCTTCTATTTTTTTCATTCGAACAGTTCCGTACCTGGCTTTATCGCCGCTCGAAGAAAGAAAGGTGAAAGAATCCATGATATTTCCAGGGCCTGGAACTTGAATCCCACGTCTAGCTTTGCAAATTTTCTCAACTACGCAGTGCTAAATAATTATTAAAAGGAGTTCCCGCAGGAGATTTTCCGACCGCATTTCCGCGAAAACGGAGCCACGTAATATCTCGTCTTTGAGCAATTATTTATGATAACAACTTTGAATTAATCCCCAACGTTGTTGTAAGTAAATAAGCTGGTTCGAAATCAACGCCTACCTTTCTACCACCGGTCCAGTTGCTTAGAGTCGGTGGCTCCGGCGCGTTTCTGACGAGGGTCCGGGATTACCTACGCGTAGAGGAACCAGACGATATAAATTACCCAACTGACTAGCCTAACCCAGAAGCACCAACAGCGGTAACAGTAACTGTAGCTGTAGCAATAGCAATAGCAATAGTAGCAACAGCAGCAGCACGAGCTGAGCCGAGCATAGATGTAGGTGGGAAGGTAACTGCGTACAATTTGCTTGGGCTCGAATGCCGGCCACTGATAAACAGTAATTTGCATTGCAACTGAGGTCTGAACTCTGTAACTACCAACATAAATATCGGAGGAATCTTGCTGGGATTTGTACAAACATTCCACCTACCAATTTAACGAGTATACGTATGAAGAGACCAGCCCTCGACGAAATCTGTTCCCACATTTGTTTTTTCACCTGCAATGATTATCATCGTCGAACCAAACTACGATTTTCCAGTTCAATTGAAGGGGTTCATTCCCTCGTGATTATTCACAATAATCGCGATGGTATCAGAAGTTGAATAAAGCATGAGCTCCTCGCGTGCTAAGACTCAAATATCCAGCCGCGTAACAAAGCCGGGCATTTCCCGTTTGCTATGTCAGTTGTATTTCGCTCCATTCGATCCTTCAACCTCGTGGTCTAAAATGGAAACCTGAAGATGATGTGCATGAGGAGTCGGAGCACGCGACTTTAGAAAAATGAGAGCGCCAGCGGAGAGAAAGGGTGATTTCATTAAAATTGTATAATCAAGGTCCTTTGTCATTAATGCAAATTAAATCTAAGATTTCAACCGGTACATCTGCATTCTTACGACCCATAAACTTAAGAGATAGAATTTTTACGGAGGCAGCGGGAATAACTGGCGAGAGGCTGAATATATATATATATATCTAACTTTTTATTCCTACTGGAAATTCTTATTATTCTTCTCCATTTTACGTGATTTTTTGTTGCAATTTTTTTTTATTCCATTTCCCGACATCGTTATCACGATGGTAACGATGTACAATTTGATAGAGGATAGTTTGAACGAGGTTGGTATAGATTGTAGTCCCCATCACACGGGATATAGACTAATTTCTCCGGTTTCTAGATCCCGGATCGTCGATGTGGCGTGTAATTGAGTGACCCAGATCCGTTATGGCAACCCGAAGAGGAATACCTCGATTCCAACTGGACCATGATCGGCCCTGATGGGGTGCTGCATAATTACCCGGACGTTATGCAACGCTAATAGCACCTACGTCTCGATACACTAGAGATTGCCAATGTAAATCCGATGAACATGCTGCACGCAGTATCCGGGTGCATGAGAAGAGATCACATGCCCTAATCTCCCCTTCCTCGTTTCCCTATCTCTCTCTCTCTCTCGCTGTCTGATCATCCGCTATCGGATATAGGTAAAATTGCCTCTCATTTTTCAACTCACGAATTAATTAGTTGCTGCAACTTTCGATCGCAATATAACATTCGCAATATATGAGCAGAAATGTTATTCATATTTACGGGATTTTGTGGGATAGGAAATGAACGGTAGAGAGTGCAAAATGGTACGTGTGGAAGTGAGGGTAACAGGGATATCTCGGCAGCAAGGATAAGCTGCGGTTCCGACCTGACTAAACACCGATTACACCTTCGATTTAGGTAAGGTTAGATAGGTTACCTGTACGTTCACATGTATCTGTACATCACAACGATGTGTGGGAAAAAAGCCGATGAAAGATTAGAGAATTTTGTTTTTTTTGTTCTCATAACAAGTGCAGAACTTCTGGAGCGACTCTTGAAATTAAAAAATAAAGCTTAAAATGTTGCCACTCTGATGAATCGCCAATGCCCACAGCAAAGAAAAAAGAAAGAGGATGCTTTCAATTTTGTTTTCTTGAATAATATTTCATCGAAGGTTACAAGATAAAATTTCCCTGCTATTTAGTTCGAGCTTAAACCTAAATTGGCGAGTTGCCGGACGGGCGATTTTGGGCGGCAAACGGTCGCGTTTTCCGTGTAGCAATATCAGCATCGCGCAGTCGGAAACCGTGTCGTTTCATACGATTATGCATATTTATTGCAGTCTTGCTGGGAGCCGGAGCATTAGTGTATACAAAAGGCAGTAAATAACGGTTTTGAACTAGTTCTATATAAACCATGTGCCCGTACCGGCGCGCGCGGTAGTTATATACCTATATTTATATATGTATAGGTGTACCCCCGCACGCAGAATAACAAATAAATACGTCGGGTAAAAGTAGTTGTTCTTAACTTATGGTCAACCGTAAATAACAAAAGTTGTGGCATTTATGGGCGCATACTTGTGCGAAAAGCGGCACCCCCAAACCGTATACACACACATACATGTATATATACAGGTATATAGAATATACGTCTCGCACCGCGTGGTAAATCTGCGACCCCCAAAATCCTGGACCCTGCAGTCTCCGTCCCACTTTACTTGTCCTCTCACCCCAAATCGTAGCGGTTTGACCGAGTTCAGAAATGCGTACAAGCCTCGCTCTAGGGTACATGTGTACACGTATATACCTATGTATAAGGTATTCAATAAGATTTCCGCCCTCTTTTCTCGAATCCCCTTCCCTTTTATTCCTTTTAAAACTTTTCCCCTCTTATGCCAATATAAGGGCTGGCTGCACCACCCGGATTCGTATGTATTTCCTGTAGAAATCGTTTACCTCGAGCTCGATTGGCTCCTTAAGGGTTTAAGTTAACCGCGTCATTCCGGCGCCTCGTTCAACTGAGCGCGGGGGGAAATGCATAGGTATACATTTACTCGAGAAGGGGGGTACCGGCAGAAGATCGTTCAGCTAAGAGTAGCTCGCGAACTAACCGCAAGAAATTCGATTCCTCTCAAAAACGATTCCAGCTCTTCACGATGCGACGCTCGGAACATTTACTCGAACTATATACTAGATTTTAGATAAACAACGAATTTCACCACCGGGATATTAGCTGTAGCAGTGAGTATACAACTGTCATTTATTATACACATATACATATTGCGTACCTATATATATTTTGAAAACAGCAGCTCATCGGAATAACTTATCCTGTACTGATTTAGGTACCGCTACGCCACTTCCGCACGTATATAAATAACCACCCAAATGAACCGAGTTAAGTGAAAAGTTTTACCAACCCCTTACAACACCCTCTCAGTTGGCACGGCAAAATATATACCGTTGCGTTATTACCCGTTATGAATTTATTGAAATTCTTGTCAATTCCGCTTACCCTTTCACTTCGGGTAAAAAAAAATGTGACATTGCAGTCGGCCGATTTTCCCTGAATGATGATTTGGAAAGAAACAGATAAAATTGACAAACGGAAATTGTTCACTTCTACTCAAACAATTACTCCACGTCGCTTCAATTAACGTCACAGAATATATGCTTGAATATCGAATTGATTTGTCGGTTTCCGGAGCAGTTTCCACCGCCTCTGTCGTCGGTATCTTGATTTCATTGTCAGTTGTTAATTAGAAATTTTTTTTTTTTTTAATACTGCAGCCAAAATATTTCGAGTGTATGATACGAGTTACGCGTACTATACGTGCTCGAGTGCTGAATAATAAGTTGATCGTAAATGGGAAATCCGACTAGTTATCCATCGCATAGAATGCGAGAACTTAAATCGTGGTGTAATAAGTTTTCAGCTAGCATGTCGTGGGCGATGGGGTGAAATTCGGAGGCAGTAATCTCCGGGTAACTCTATACCGTTCGTTAAGCGGGCTGATGGTTTTGGCGTGCTCTTTGGATCGGCGACGCCCTTCGCTCCGATAACAGCTCGTCGTTTCTATCCTTGTCTTTCTCTCGAATTTCTCTTTCTCTTCTTCAATGCATCGTCACGGAGCATTCAAGTGTTAAGCATTACCTCGTAATATCTTATCTCCGTTGGTTCAAACGCCGCATCGCGTGCTGCTGCTTCCACCATAGGCGCCACCTTCCACCTTCCACCTTCCACCTTCGGCATCATCTCTCTTCCTTTTCAACCAGCTACCACATCTTCGCATCAACATTCTCATCCCTCGGGATATTTCCGGGTACCATTTCAAAGACTTTGCACGGAGTCCGTGCCGCCAAAAAAGTGCAAGTAGAAGTAAATAAAAATAAAAGAAAACTGAAAAATCTGAGAATGTATCGAACGATTATTCGGATATTGATATCGTCCGGCGGAAGTATTTTAACCCCCCTGCACTTACTTAGTAGAACGATATAAATCAGTATCTCGATTCTCCTTAGAGCGTTATACCGTTATAAACTTCGTTTGAAACTAGTATAACGGGGAGATTTAAAGCTCTAGACAAAAATAATCTGACAAGAGTGGTACCCGGTATTAGTGGTTTGAATGTCCGGGAAAGCGAAGGAAGTGCTCATAGAGGAGGAGGAGGAAGCGTCGTACGACACTTTGCTAAAATCAATAGAAGTCATCGGTCGTACTTACTAACCTCTGGTGTTACCCACCTTATAATACTTCCTTTCTACATCCACCCTCGGCGAACGCATATTTCGTAACTCAATGATTAAATCTCCCGCACCGCGTGCACCACGTGAAATAAATTGTCCCATATACGCGATCATGTTACCCACATCCGGTATAAACACGCGATAACCTCTGCATATAAACCTTATAATACGCACATAGGTATATCGCCGAGTAAATATTTTACTCAGGAACGAAAGCCGCGTCGGAAAGGGAGGCGAAAGCGAATCGCAATTGATGCTTAAGCAGGTTGCATACCGATACATGTAAATGCAGGGGGGGAGTCTGAGTGTTTGAGGGGATTATTTTCAATGGGACGACACGATGTCGCAACGGCTAATGTGCATATTGTGCATACATTCAAGTTCGAGGGAAGGGGTTGGTGATGCAACGAACGGTACCTCCGTTGCCGCCCCAATACACACTACAGTGCAACTGCATAGTTTATGGATCAAAGGTTTTAGGCAGACATTCCCGCCCGCGGTCTCATAACTCTTCATCAGTAAAACGCCCCTGCGAGCCCGGGAACGTAATCATCGACCACCCTTCCAACGGCATCCCCTTGTGCGTCCCAAACCCAAAGAGAATCACCCCATACCTAAACATGTCAACGATTCAAAAATTTATACATCGTATATGATTCTTTCAATCCTTTTTTTAACATCCATAGTCTGAGTTCTTGCAGGTGGAAATTCCGCGGATATAATGAAAAAACCACTTTTTGTCTGCAGCTTCTTTGATGGCGGTATCGGAGGAACGTCTGTTAACGTAGTGTTGTAAGGTGAATCTTTCCGTGGTTTATATATGTAACAACTTTACCCCTGAATATGTAAATTTTTGGTAGAATATTTTGCCCCGTGGACCGGATCGGACTGTGGTATATCGGATCCCACAAAGTCAGGGACGTGCACTGGGAACAAGCCCTAGAGTTTGTCGCGGCTAATGGCTGTCCCGCAGGAGAAACCACAACTCCCAGATCCATCAACGAATCAGACCGCTATCTCGTTGGAACTTACCGCAAATTCTACTCTTCGCGAATTTCTGCTGAATATTTAACGCGCACGTACTATCTATGTTACTTTAATGTCGCCGCCTAACTATTTATGCATAGATCTGATATCCAGTTTATTTTATTTACATCTAAATCTGCGTATAAATACGCATAATTTTTAATTGTGTTTCGGTTTGTTTTTGCGATATATTCCAAAATTGATTTTAGGGTGGATTACAATCGCTGTGGGACTAGAAATTTTTAATTCACTTCCGGTAATCGTCGAGGGAATTTTATGAAAAAATATGTACCGGATGAATTCCCATCCCTAGCTAACTCATCCAATAACAAATGAGTTTGGAAAAGCCGACTGGCCGTCTCTGTTACTCTCGTAGTTGGGGGAGCTGGCTGCTTCCCACAGAAATATTCTCCACCAGTCTCATCTACCTTTCGGTTCGAGTTTACTCACGTAGTTTGGGCAGTCCTATTACCCCCGACTCGTCAAAGTAGCTTTACCACCTTCTTCAACTTTTCGAGTGACATGCGCGCGACACAACTTTTCGAGTTGGAGGACTTCTGATCATCGCTACCATCGAGATCTCTACTGAAACTCAGATTCTGTATATACGCTTTCCATTTCGTCTTCAATTATTATTTTAATCACTTTTTCTACAATCTGATTTTCTTCCTTATCAGAATAACATAATAATTGATTTTCTGCTTATCAACTGAATATTCCCTGGCACACTGATCAGTAACCAGAATGCTCAGATACGAATAATCCGTAAGGATTTGCGACGGAGTTCTGCAGTTTGTTATCATCCGCTGTAGCATTGCGATTATTGTACAAGCTGAACAAAGCCGTTATTATCTTGCGTAAAGCTTCTGCTCACAACAAAAGGATTGAGGAAAGGAGTTGCTCATCGATAATATGAAACAAAACTGTTTGGTGTTCGTCCACGATGACCGAAGATCCTTGTTTCTATATGTCCTGTTCATTCGCATTGCCAAACTGGACATTGCATTGTCAGACATCGTAGTTTAACGAGCTAACAGGTCGCTATATAGATATCAGGAACCATTCAAATCCAACTTCGGATTCTGAGAAGGGTTCGTTAAGGCTGTAACAGAATCGGAAGCGCGATCCAGCCACCCCAGACCATCCAGGATATCCGATCTGTCTCTCTCAGCTGTCACGAGCTTTATGGAACCCGCTTATTAGCTGGACGCTTGTTAAATCTTCCAGACCAACCCCCTCGGTGATCCAAGCCCGATGAATCCGATCGGGGATGGAGAAAGAGAAACGGAGCTGTAAAATATTAGGATTTTTTTTTTTTATCTCGAAAGATCGGCGTCTAATTTCTCGGCGAGCCATACAGACGTGGCTGCGAGGATTGTGCGTTCCTTCAAAATTGAGAAGTTTGCTCTCCAATTTGGGGGATCTCTGATGCTCGGAGTCTCGACATTTGAAATCTATCCCGAGGAGTAGCGATATCGGAGACTACCTAATCCCGGATCAGAAACGCATTAACTAAAGTCCTTCCTTGATGTGAACCCAATTCCTACCGGCAATCCCTCGATCCAATGGCAGTTCTACAAATCAATCCACGATCACGTCCTGACATGACGTCACGACGCAGATACAGATACTTACTATATACTCGCAACCCCACATGAAGAAGAAAAAATGAAACGGAATCATTTTATTCTTTTCGCGATTGCGACTTGCCTACTTTACTTAAAATTGCCCACGGATCGATATTTCTAATCAAGATCAATTGTATTCACACATCGCTTCTTCAAGAGTACAAACATAGAGACAGTTTACAAGTTTGAATATCTCGAACATTTACGGAATGAAATAGTCGTAGGAAATCATGCTCCTATTCCGAACTGCAATAAGTTGGATCACTTTTCTTTAAAAATTGTTCTACTGGATGACCGAAACGGGTGTTCGGAAAGAATAGTGTGTATTCGATTATTTCTTCTTCTCTTGATTATTTTCCAGAGGAGGCAATTGATAAAAGATACCGTCAGTGGTGGTGGAGACGGACTTCGTGCGAGGAAATCGGAAGAAGATGTAACATTAACAGTGTTATCCGAGTTCTCGTTACTCCTTCCATTTTCTTTCGCCAATTTTCGCCACCTTCTCCGGCTTATTTCTACTCGGCCAAATGAAGTTCCCTAAGAGTTAGCGTTGGCCCCACGTAAAGTTATCCCCATTACTCACCGGCTCTTTCTCGCAGTGGCACACGTATATACGCACACCGATAGCCGGAGAAGAGTCTCGAGTCTCTACCTCGTTCCTGACGATGGTTTTACCGGCTATAATGGTTTACCGGTAAACGACGAACGATGGCATCCAAAAGAAATTGACTCGCACCCCTTGTGATGATGGAATTTATTCGTTTACCTCAATATTAATCGTGAGTCTTCGATATCGATCATCAACCTTCGTCACATCTCATAGCAAAAGCTAGGCTCTGACTTTCGCCAGCCAATAAGTTAGCTTTGACTTGGACGATAATTCAAGGTGAGCATGAACTCGATGAGGGCGAGGAGAGAAGCGAGGAATGGTTTTCTCGGAACTCATAGGGGAAGAGCAGAGGGGGTTGGTGTTGAATTTGGGGTGTTGTTCTCTGTCTTTGGGAGTTAGATGCGATGCCACAGCTGCCAAGCTGCAGAGGCGTGGGTGGTCCAACTTTGATTACGAGGTAAAGTTAGTTTTGATTAGCATTACGGCTTTGGTTACAGAACCACGTGACGACGCGACGCGACGCGACGCACCCAGTTTATCCACCTTCACTCCCCAATATCCAGTCTACGCGACTCTACTATGGAACTTTACATCGTCGTTCAAACTACGATATCGTACGTCAGCTACCGCCGAAGGATTCACCCGAGTTATGTAGATCCATAACGTAGCGTATGCCACTGGTTATCAAAAATTAAAGGGATTCGAGACACCCGGTGCCCAAGTCCCTTTACTTTTCCCTTATACTCTGAACTCGCGAACGTGCTTTGCGCAATTTTAACCTCGTTATACTCGGTTACATTTTACGACGAAAATCCTTAAGGTCGTTAATATTAATTGTAAGCCTGCAATTTACATCGCAGGCATCGAATTTATAATTTTATACCAAAACTATAGTGAGAGACGTAAATGTGATGCCTACTTCTGTATTTTTCTTTCACCATCGAGAAAATTCATTGCGGAGAATTCCGGCGATGCGTGAAATTTCCTAAGAGAGATCAATGATCGCAGTGCGGTTGGTGTGAATTTGAATGGTAATTATCATCGAGCAGCGTCTGTGCAATAGCAGCATCAGCAGCAGAGTCACACGTAGGTATAGATCGGCGATAATAATCCCGCTTAATGGCCCCTGGCAAACGGTCCACCAGCTGCCTCGTCGTTTCTGGGATGCTGCGGCAGGTCGTTCGAGTATTCCTGTAAAGGATGTGACGTCGTTATCGAGAAGTACAGCAGCCGTTAAATGAATCTCACTTAACATTTCGCCGACGTTTATTATACGCGTTTTCAAATCTTGATTAATTAGTACAAGAGGACTCGAAGGAATCCATTTTTTGTTCAATTTCGCGATCCCTCAAATCCCAGAAATCGACGAACGGATATTGAACTCAAAATTTCTCTCTGCGTGTATCTCGGTAACGTATCGAGATTTTTTGAAATAATTAATAGCGTCACTCTCTTAGTTTCCATGAAAAAAAAAATCGCCTACGCCTTCGGCTTTTTATATTCATGTATTTTTAAATTTGCCAATCTTTTTTCCTGCGGGGTAACCCGCCTGTATATGTTTGTGAAAGTTGTACGACGAGGATATTTATCTGCAACTATTTCTCTGAATGGAAATAGATCCGCTGCAGGCAATACGTATATTCAAATTTCCATAACTTATTATTCCAATACCTGGGAGCAGTGGTATAAAAAACATGCATTTCGTCCGAGGTAAAATACAGCTTTGCGGTTCCGCGTTCAAGTTTCGGGCCATTTCAACGTGACCGAGAAAACCTCCCCGAAACCACATCAAACGATGGCACACTCTCATCTACCGTTATCCCTCTTCGGGCACATGCTCAGCTGTATGAATATAGCATTACCCCCATGTTATACCTATACTTATTCGCGTATTCGTACGGAGTGGGTTAAAAAACGATGACCGTATTTAGAATTTGAATGAAAACCGTACACTTATGAGCCTACCTGTCCTAATTCTTTCTATGCGGAATTTCTCGGATACATATCGTGACTATAACGTTGAAAACGTGCTTTACGCCGTTAGTTTTGTACTGAAAATAGCAGCTCTCAAAATTTACCTTTTCCTTGTTAATAATATAACGGGAAAGTTGAGGTCAGCGATTCGGTTGCGATGCTTTTGAACGACGTACAGGTATCTCCTGTGACTTGTATCAAGAGACTCGGTAGAGTCTCGCGCCAAGTACATTAAAAGAGCACCGGACGGCAACCGAGTATCTATACAGTTAGGAGATAGCAAAAGCGCTGTACGGCAGACTGTTTTATTCGGTATCCCCTAAATCATTAGCTTTTCGGGAAATTTGGATACACCTCCGCAATAGAAATCGCGGTGTAGCTTTCATTTGAGCCTAATTTCAATAACATTGATGTTCGGAGAGCTGCGATCTCATGATCAAGAGACTCGGTAGAGTCTCGCGCCAAGTACATTTAAACGAACGGGCGGACTACCGAGTATCTTTACTGCTAGGGGATAGAGGAAGCGCTGTACGGCCAACCGTTCTATCAAGTATCTCCGAAATCATAAGTATTTCGGGAAATTTGGATGCACTTTCGCTATATGAATCGCGGACGTGCTTTTATTCAAGCGTAATTTCAATAACCTCAGTGGTCGGAGAGCTGAGGTATGATAATCTCTGATCACCGGTGGGCCCGTTTCATCACGATTAAGAATCGACGTTTTCGTCGGATGATAGCTACATGTCATCTGGAGACAAAACCTTTTCACATAAATGGTATAGAAGGGAAGCCGCGGCTCGCGTAATATTCCTGTCAAAGCTAGCTCCTGTCAAGTCGGAAAAAGGTTATAATTCCCGCACGCCTAGCAGGTGGCGTCAGCGTAGCTGGTACACTACGGTACACGTCTTATTTCTTACAGAGTTCGCCACCGCACAGTGACTCCTTTTCATTGGGCCCCAGAAAAATGGCGCTCTCATGGCTACCGTTCGAAAATTTTTCTTACCCCGTCAAACCATAGATGTGGAGTAGTACATATACATGCGTCAAACATCTTACAACAATAGTACACCAAAGAAACCATAACTAATACTGTAATATTCTCCAACAACATACAAAAAGTTATGAGATCCCCCCAAAAGGCACCTACGGTGCAAAAAACTTCGCCAAGTACATTGAATGTTTGAAAAATTCATTATTAATAAGAAAAAAAGGATCCAAATCAATTATTGTGCCAAGTGCCAAGTACATGTAACTTTGCATCGTGTAAAAATATAGAATTGGAAAGTAAATGAATGAGAATCAATTCAAAGAATTAAAAAAAAAAATCAAATAAATAAATTAAATTAAATTTAAAGAAAAAATCAAAAAAACAAATTGGAGGTAGTGGGACTTGGCGGGCTTTTTCGGAAAAAAATCAAGAATTTTCGTATGGCAATATAACATTAGCTCGCCAAGAACCACGTCCTCCAATTTTTATTAGTTTTTTTTTTTTTAATTTAATTTAATTGGTTTTTTTTCATCGATTTTTTTTCCAATTTCACATTCTTGTAATTGGTAACTTGGTTTGTTGTATGTTTATTCCAGTCTTTTCTAGTACTCCTATGCACGGTGCAAAATAACATGTACTTGGCACAATGATTGATTTGGATTCATTTTTCTGAGAATCTAATTTTACGGTTATTCTTGAGGAACTACTTTTTGGTGGCGATTGATTTGGAAAAATTAATGTACTTGGCGATGTTTTTTGCACCTGAGGTGCTTTGTTGGGATATACCTAGACGCTACTTAACTCGTGAAGGTGCCACTCATCCAACAGGCCACGGCGCGGGCGTCCCGACGAAGGCGCGTCTGGAGTGATCTCAACGTTAGACCCCCTCGAGACTCGAGCTTTCCTCACCGGATTATTAACAAGAGTCACAGACCCCCACCCCTTTCCTCCCACCACCACCTACGGCTAATCGATATTCTGTAAAAACAATTTCAAGCCCGCGAGGTTTTTATGGAGCAATCATTTGATTCGTTCACACAAATGTACATTTGCGTTTTTGCTCACCAATGTTGTAACAAAATTGAAAGTAAAAAAATTGTGGTAGCGTATAATTGAAAATACGGTAGTAAAGGAAAAACTTAAACGTTGGACGTTCCTCTGGTTTTCTTTTCTTTTCTTTTTTCTTTTTTTTTCTTTTATCTACCACCGATATAATACTCAATAGCGTCGTTGCATCGGTGCCAAGTGCTCCGCCATTGTTGGCCGCAGTTATTACCACGCGATTGTTAACTTTACCACATTAAAACCCTCCTACAATTTTGCACGAGTTGGTGAGCCGGGTTACGTGTGCCAAAACGGATATCAATTTGGTCCATGCTGCGATTATAAGTTACCGAGATAGAACAGCCCGTGCAGACGCTGTTGCAAGAACAATTCCGAGTACTGTGGTAGATACGGTAAAGTTTACCGAAAAATCAATCGTTGGAAAGGAATAAGAGAACAGTGAAAAGAAAAAATTGAATAAGATTTCCTCGCAGATTTTTCGAGGTGCCGATTTCGTACCATAACGGAAGATTCAAAAGAACACTTGGTTCGGTTGAAGGAGGGTAACATGGCAGGGAGATAGAAGTGCGCCGCCGTTGAACGAATGAAGCGAATTTCTCGGTGAAACTTTTCCACCTCCGCGAGTAGTTTCCCGGATCCTTTATCCCTCCAAGGCACGTTGCAAAGGCTTTACTACCATGAAACGAGCTTAGTCAAGTAGGTAATGAAACTATCAGGTACGTTGAGTTATACGTAGCTTTGGTAGTGCAACTCGCGGCGTAGGTACGTAGGGTACGCCGGACCCGATACCTTCGAGCGTAATAGTGCGCCACTTCGCTTGGTGGCAACTATTTGTCTGCCTTGCCGTCTATGCGATTAAGACACTTACGCGATTAAATCCTACTACCGGACGTGCGTTCGTGTCCGTATTCACCTCTACAGAGACCATAGACGTGCTGCAGATCTCGTGGTCGTTCTGTCCGTGTGTCTGTGTACAGACAGGCGTGGTCAGACGGTAAAAGAAAAATGTTGCGAGACACGCCACGGGGAGATCGAAACTCCGATTATTCTCTTCCTGAGGGATTAAATATCGCTTAAATCACACTCACCCCTTCACGGGCACGCTTTACAACCATTCGAAACCAATTTGAATTCAAGAAACCGAACCTTTGTCTCTTATTTAATCCATCCTTCGCCGTGGTTCAAATACCAATAATTATACAATTTCCTTATGTCTACGCAGTATATGAGATGGAATCATGCCTTATAAAGAAAGGTCTTTTATCATTCACCCTATAATGTTTCAGGAATCTGAGGTAGTTAAATTCCAACTGCCAGGCTGCATATTCTGAACCCTACTCCTTTTGAAAATTCAAAGTATTTTCAATGGCAAAGATATGGCACTGTTCGAAATATTATCAGAACTTGTATATAATATAGTGTTTCTGGTTTGGCTAGGAGTTTCATTTATGGGAATCGGATGCGCGAAGCACCATGGACAGTTTAGACGGAAAGTTTTGTTCAGCAGCACGTGAACTGCCTTACCGATAAGATTGGGCCATAGTGTACCGTTGCACCGGTGCAGATTTTTCGCAAGATATCTTCGAAAAAGCTTGCTCGACTTGGCTCTGATACACCTTATAACTCATACCTAAACTATCTTACCGAAGATAAAGCTATTAAATTTCAGTTTAGGAGGATACGCGGGGGCCTGTCCACGGAAAATCGCACCCACCCAGATAACCCCTTTTCGATCGCTCGGGGTAAGCCACAAAAAAAAAAAGTAAGCACGAACGTATGAAGAAAAAAGTCTTCTTTTCTTGGGCGAAAATATAATACATATTACTTATCAGGTGGATTATGTCGAGGGGCTTTTTCTTTCGAGACCAGAAGTTGACTTGCGGTAAGTCGCGCATCAGGCGAAGAAACTTGTTTTGTAAGTAGTTTGATGGCGTCTTTCGGTTAGAAGGTATAACCTGCGGTGTAGTAGAGCGTCCTATTTCGCTGGTGCCGTTTATTTCTATTTCTATCCCTGTCTGTAGAGTATTTTGCCAGCATTTCCACGAAGGCAAAGTATTTACCAACAAACCACCGGGCAAGGCCAAAGGCAGTTTCCGTACAGTCGTATCATGTAGGTTAATGTCGCGTAAGACTCACTAAATGCATTCCTAGAGTACCTACCTCAACCTTATCGCGCCGTAGGACTCGTCGGCTTACTTGAATTGTTTCATTATTACCGTATAAACTCCATCGGCGTAGATTAGAGAACTAGCTCTGAAGTCAAATAAGTAGCGCGCCGTAAATCACCGAATCCTGCACCCTGATTAATTTCAACCCCGTTCTTAATGCTGCCAAAAGAATGCCTCGTGCCTTATATTCGACTATCAGAAGGCCATCGAAAAGAATGTCGAGAGCTATCATGAGATCAGAAGAAAATTCGAGCACGAAACATGCAAGGCATGTTTTTCCAATGTCAACAACTTAGACGGCAGAATCCAATAAATCCAGGCTTTAATGGTGCACAATCAGTGCTTTTAGATGTCGCTTACTTCTCTTACGGTCGAACGATTTCTTTTATCCTCGCTGACCCCAAAGACGAAAAGATTCGGACGAACGACAGAGTTAGGAGGACACAAACTATACCCTTATTCGCATCTCAGAATCCTACATTACTTCTGCTTTTGCTTTTGCTTTTGCTTCTTCTGTCCGCAATTTATATTCAGAAAATACCATCCGACGTACCGAACCGAACTCAACGTTTACCTCCACGTTATTTTCCACTGGAAAGCATTTGAATAGAAAACATTTACCCTGCATAAACTTTTTACATCATAACCAAGAACTCAACCGCATATATAATTTATCTTCCGAACGATCACGTTCAAGAATTAATACATACGCATATATCCTTCGATTTATCCTTGCATCCCGTACTTTTTCTGGCTTGAATCGATCTTTTCTTCTCGTGCAATGTCGTGTTCTATTCGCTGCTGTTTCGAATCTACAAAAATTTATTCAGTGAGTACTGTGTAAGGGGATTCTGAAGGAAAGCTATAATACCATTTTTCCCCCAAGAAGTTCAACGTTGAACTTGCCTGGTCGTTGTACATTACCATAAGGTAGCTAGAACAAAAGAACCACTAAAGTGGTCATTTACCGGTCATTTGTTTTGAGTGTATGAGGGAGAAAGTAATGGGACTGTTAATCACTTCTCTGGTACATCGATAACGAGAAAGAAACACGCGCTCAATCAGATAGTGGTAATCGATTAGCGGAAGAATCATTGCCGCGTTTAGCTTGAGTTCCATTTTTTGTTTCAAACAGTTTTCTCCAGCTATGCATTCTTCCGACGCAATTGGGAGAGCGAGAGAAAGAAAGTGAAGAAAAAGAATGTTCGACTCGCGAAGCCGCTGCGGGTAGAATGAAGACTAACAGTAAGAAAAAGAGGTATAAGAATTGTTGGAAAAAGTCAATCGGCGTTGATCGCGCTCGATCAAACTTTTCTCCCTTGCGCACTACGTTGCATCGTCCGTTTACGGGTTGCTATTGATGCAGCAGTAAAATCTGATCATTGAGTTGTTTCAAATTCTCTGAATTGAAAAATAATTTCTGTTTCCTAAAAATGGAAATGTAACAAATTATTATGCTGAAGAGGTATGGAGAAGTTATTCCATGGAGAAAAAGCTTCCTCGCTGCTTCGTATCTGCGGTTGCCAAGAATATTGCCGACTATTGTTTTAGAATGTTAGTTTTGTAACTCGGATTGACGTCAAATAGAATAGGATATTTTCATTGGGGATTCCCAGAGCAACTTATTACTGTCTACTTCCGGCAACGCGTTTTGCACGTGCGCCATGAGATATACGCTCAACACACAACTATAACTTACAATATCTAGTTTTCACGATGAAAAAAAGAAAAAAAAAGAAAAATTTTTGAAATAAATAAATAAAACATAGCACTCGCATTGCGGAAAGGAAGATACCGAGCGAATGCTGCTGGGAAAGCTATACCTATAGAGAAGGAGAAATGTCCCCAGCGAATCTTTACCGGGCATGCAAATACTTTTAGAACGTGTTTGCGGATAAACAAAACGTTCGTAATCCCAGCAGAGCGTTCACGTGTGTTTTCGCTTTGTTGTAATAAGCGCGAGGAAAGGAAAAGGGAAAAGAAAGAATGATGATAGAGAAAGAAGAGTATAAAAAATGTAAAAAATTCTACGCAGTGTGGTAAAGAAAGCAAAGAAAGAATCGTCGTTATACCGTTTCGATTTGTACAATCCAACAAACGAGATCCCAAAGGATTTGAATAATCTTAGCATCGAATGCGTTTGTAAAATTTCTAAAAAAAAAAAATAAATAAATAAAAAAAGAAAAAGAAAAACAACACCTGCAGCACATTCCACTTTTGTTTGGTTTTTTTATGCATTTTATGGTAATCATTTCCCCGTGCAATAAGATATACGCGCTTATGGACGTGGAGTGCACGTGACCGAGCGCAAATTGAATCCTAATTGCACTAATTAATTAATTAACCAACCGCATAATGGCTAGTAATATTTACTCGTCTAACTAGAAAGTTTTTCCTCAAGATTTCTTCGTTTTTTCCTTGCGGTCAGACGATGCAGGCTTAAATCAGACGAAAAAATAAAAGAGGAATTTCTTTTATCAGAAAAAGGCGGAACCCTATTTTTATAGATTACAGTCTGAAAAATATGTTGGCTACAGCGAGGCTGAAGGATTTCAAGCTGTAAAAAATAGAACGTACTGCTACACGTTGTCTTTTTTTCTGCTTCCCTGTTTGATAAACTCGTGCCGGACGTGACGTCATATATGTTTCGTGATCGCAATAAAACAGGGGAATTATTTTCCCCACGTGATGTGATAAAGCCATGCAATTCACGGCAATGGTAACGATGATTGCGCCAGTTGACGGTGTCTTTGACATCATCACGTGTAACTCCCAGTTACGGACTAATATTTTGAGTAGAACACTTTTGACGATCATCTCACGTATGATTGGATAAGTTTTTTTCTGAATTTACTAGCTTAATTTGAAGATTTGTTTATAAAATCCAAGCTTACCTCTCACTTCTTGAAACATATAGCGTGGTCTGAAGTTGGGTACTATTTCACCGGTGGACTTAAAGTTGATCTTATTTCCCGTGGCGCTGAAGTAAAGTCCGATTTTCTTGGTATCCGCACAATTGTGTATACGTTGTTGTTCAAGGAATGAAATTGCAGCAAGGATAATTAACTGTAGTTGTAAAACTCCAACTTCTACTGTGCACTGTGAAAATGGGCCGCCTTAATTGCGGAGTATTCAAGAAATTTCTTAATCAAATTTCAGGTGATCAAATTCTAGCAATACTTCGCGTGAATTCACCTCAGACAGCTGCTAAGATTCCACTACTCTAAGATGGATAAAAGCTTTTTCTGAAAACGTTGAGACTAGAACGGGGGAAAAAACCTCCGTCAAAAATTCCTTGATCCGTACATACCTCCTCTATCCTAGCTGTAGTTGAAAAAATGAAAAAAAAAGCGTAGACATGGAAATAATACATAAACTGAAAAGTACGAAGCAGGTTCACAGCGGATCAGAGCTTCAATCGTCATTCGTACACACGTACAATTTAAATCGGATCGAAACTCCATGAATTTTAAAAAGCATATACCTATCTACGGGTGGAGCATAAAGATGGATTTAAATAATCATTCAAGAGTTACAGTATACGCGTATCAGAAAGTTGGTGCATCTTCTTTGTTGTGCAACATTCATTGTGCAAAACGTTTGACACTTAAGTTTTTTTTCTCCATTTACATTACACAGATGTGCTTATAAATCAAAAATGAGTCCGGGATCGAGAAGAGCGGAGCAAACTCCGGTATTGTCTGTGTATTTGAAGCAAACTTGCAGGTCGATATCTCTGGTAGAAATTGCAGAACTTGCAGCTTTAGAAATTGTGAATAGTTGCAGTAGAACTATAATATAATCGCTTTGACACTTGTCGTCTTTTGTTATTCATTCCCGCGTCTGCGTTTCGTATGATCGAACAAAATTCTTTCTTCTTTGAACGGTTCGTTGAACTTGGCACGGCTATTTATCCGGATAGTTCTTAACGACTAAAACGTTGGATGTTACAAGGTAGATACCAGCTGGTAAAGATAGTGTGCAAAAAAAAAGTGAGGGGAAAAAAACAAAAGACCAGCGCGTGGTTTGAAAACTCGTTCGAGCTGTCCTGCAGATATTTTAATAAATTTCATCCCCAACTCGCTGGGATCTAGGTACAGGAAAGTTTTTAGAGAGTTTTTACTCGAAGATGAGTAAAATAACCGAACGCCCTAGGCGCATCGTTAAAAACTTAATGCACCTATACATGCGAAGTTGAAAAAGTTACGTTGTTAAAAGTACACGCGCTTTAGATCATGATTCCAATATAATTTTCTAATACTAATACATTGCTGCAGTTTTTTTTACGAAGACACTGCAGTACGCCGTGTCTGCAGAAAATATGGCGTCGTATTTAAAAAAATGCGAAACCCCAAATAGAAAGGATAAATAATACGCCCTCGGCCAACTCCTCTTCTCTAGCTTTTCAGTTGGAATTGTTTTCGGATCTTGGCAAAGGTGGTGTGCAGGTGTTCCGTTCTCTCGCATTTCACCTTGTGACATTTTTACAGCATCCCATACGTCTGCGTTTACAATCCCTCCTCCGCAGGGCGACCGTTGCAGTTACAGAGGAGCAGGATTATGTGCGGTAGATACGAAAACATCGTTGCAGCACTCAGCATGCCACTTAGATACCGGCGTAAAGGTATACGGAAAGGAGTCGTTCGGGGCGTAACTTTTCTACGAAATGAAAATTTATATTCTCCTATTTTTCGATGGATAAGCTATACGATCGCTGTGGCGATACGCGATGAGCATAATATCGAAAGCTTCGAAAAGCGAACCGCTGCACCGATACCCAAAAAACGACTTTTCCCTCTTCTGGCTCGAGGCGACGAAAGTGGATGCAAAATTGACGAAAGGCAGACGGAACGATCCAACCATTCTAAAAACTCGGAAATGGGGGAAAGTAGTAAGATAAGAGAAGAACGGCACACAGAATAAACGAAAGAAGGAATAAGGAGTCTTTTCCCTACTCTGAATTCGTTATTGGTCCACGCCTGGGGACACCTAGAGGACGAAGCGGAACAATATGTATCCAAAATAAGGAAGAGAAGTAGGTACACGAGGCGGAAGGTGGTCGTCCGTTAGAGAGGAGGGGAAAGTGAAAAGAAAAAAAAGAGGGACGAGGAAGACACACTTTCGGCTGTTATGGTGAGTCGCTAGTCCCGGGCTTATACGTTTCGTTCTATCCTGCGAGACATGAATTTAACATCCTCGTGAATTGAATTACGCGTTGAACGCAGTGGGTTCCTTCCTCCGCTCCGCTTTGCTTTTGCTGGGGCGTTATCTTGGTCCCTGCGTCTCTGCAGACACCCCTGATTTCCTTAGGGTCGTAGTATTTAAGAATCCGACATGAGACGCGCGGCGGAACTGAGCGATTCTCCACTTTAGTTAATGCGCACTTCCTTCAATTTTCATTTTTCTCTCTCTTTCCCCGCTGACTTCCGATACAAAATTTATTATTAACTCATATTTACTACCGTTATGCCCGATCATGTTTTCGAGGGCCATCGCGCAGCGTCCAAATGGTCGTACGCCGTAGAGGTCTCGTTGTAATTAGACACGTCCGAGATAGAGTCCGAGGGTTATGAGGTCAACGAGATAACCGTGAGTCGTAGAATCGTACCGAGTATAGCATCGAGTATCTTATCCATTTCAGTTTCTCGCAATGAACTACTTGCGGAGTTGGTTCTTGTTGGGAGTCGCGACATTTGCTTTTGTGACGTCGCTCTGTTGCACGGAAGAGAGCGAATCGTCACCGTTACTTGGATATAAGTTGAACATCCTCGAAGGTGTTTTGATAAGCGTGACGGACGCGAGAGCCAGTATCTTGGACTTGAGAGACGGAGAGGCCTTGGCGGGTATTCAAGAACGGGCTTTTTCCGAGTGCGCAAATGTCCGGGAGCTGTTATTGTCAGATAACCACATCGCCCAGCGTTTGAAAGAACGTCATTTTTTTGGACTTGTGAGCCTTAAAAAGTTGGTAATCAACAATAGCTCTGTGAAAGGTGTTGAACCCGGAGCTTTCGCCGCATCTTCGGAACTGGAAGAGCTTCATCTAGCCGAAAATCGTATCTTGAATATCAGGGAGAACACATTTAGAGGTGTACCAAATCTCCTTCACCTCGACATCTCGAGAAACCTGATCCGGCAGCTAGACGACGGGGCATTCGATGGACTAGGAGAATTGAAGGAACTTTACCTCAGGGGAAATCGCATCCGGAGCATCGGTGCTCTGACCTTCCGAGGTCTGCAAAATCTGCAATGGCTGCATTTGGGGGAGAATGAAATTGCGCGCATCGAAGAGCGAACCTTTGGAGCACTATCGAAACTTGGTGGAATTTATCTGGCCGTTAACAGAATTTCCGCTGTGCCAGAAAACGCTTTTGTTGATATTCCTTGTCTCACCGATCTCTACCTCGCTTATAACAAGCTCACTCATTTGCAAAGTGAAAGTTTTAGGGGGGTCGGTACACTTAGATTACTGGACATCGGCAATAACCTGATAGAGACAATCGATAAAGACGCATTTATGGGACTCTCGTCTCTCCGGACACTACGGTTATCTGGCAACAGAATTTCAACGATTCACGTCAATCTGTCAGCCGAGGCTATCGACTTGCTCCAAAATCAGCAGGTTCCAATCGTCTCTCAAGAATCTTTCAGAGGATTGCACAATCTCAGAACCCTTTTATTAGCTCGTAACCAAATATCCGTGCTTCCATACGCCGCATTCAAAGAACTTCGAGGTCTCAAATTTCTCGATTTGTCCGAGAATCAGATACACACCATAAACAAGTGTGCCCTGAACGGCATCGACCAATACGTACAGGTTAATCTCAGCGGAAATGACGTCACTACGATAGAACCGTTGCGATGTTGACGCGCAACTGATGACTGTCGGAAATATTTCCTTCATTACCACTATACATCAATTATACGATCTGCAGAGTGTTTAACTTACCAACGACAAAACATAAACAGAAGGGGAAAAATCAGGAAATGCGAGGGAATATTTATGGGACAAGTTTTACGACTTCGTTCAGGCGCTAATTGCACAGCTTCGATAACTGATAAAAGAGAGGATGAAATATTATTTATGCACAGATAAACAAACTTCAAGAAAAATAATCAGCTTTCGGAAAACTAATAAACAAGTTACATCTATTTATCTATACTAACATACACATAATTATATATTGACATGAATATTAAATAAGAAATAACGTCAATGACGAATCGATTAATGATTTAATTCGAGGGATTCTTTTTTCTTGGATTCCCCACTTCTTACATTTTGAGTCTGATTCATTGATCGGCTAATTAACTCGAAATCGATGACCGGTCAACGCCTCGAAACTGATATGATGACACAGTCGTCGATTTGCAGAACTTAACTTGATTGCCGAAACCCTGGTCAGCGAATAACTGCGCCGGTTACTCGAGTTTGATTGTGAGTTCAACTTCTCTCGTGTCATTTTAAATTCGCGAGATACATGTACAACGTAAGCATACCTCTACTTCTCAACTAACAGTGTTTGTTATCGAGATATTCCGATAACATTTATGACTTAAAAGACTCTGTCGAGGCTGAGGTCATCTTCGTATCGATACGATGCATTAATAATTGAGCTCTAGTAGTCAGTGATTTTCTTGGAAATAGTTTATCATCGTCCCTGAACTCATGATCCATAGGGCAAGTGATTTCGACCATGATATATGTATAAATTCTCAAACTGGAATTTTAGTCACAAGAGTTGTTCCTTCGCTGAAGACCAGACATCCTGAAACGTTGCTGTTCAGTCTATTCAAGTGTCAAGTCAGAACAAGTTTCTACCCTTGCCATAACATGAAGTTCGTCGCATTCTTCGTCGTCCTTCTCATTTTCGTCGATCTATCCGTGCAGATTCCTAAACTAGGTAAATCGATCTATCACACTAATTCTTTGCATTTAATTTATAAAGAACCCTCTTCAATATACTTGAAATTTTTCAGTGAACTGCCCAGCCGATTTCGTGCTCTCAGAATCGATGAAAAACGGATGCGGGGTACTGACGTGTACCGGAAGACACAGTATCAGCGGTGTCGGGTAAGTAGTTCGATTAACTCTTATCATTTCCTAATTGCCCAACTCATTTTCGGTAAGGATACCTGTCAATTTTGATTACTGTTGCACAGATGTGGCCAATGGCAATGCCAGGAAGGAAAACAACTAAGTTACATACATGCGGACAATTCTAAACTATATCCAGATTGTTGCTCCGGACCAGTTTGCGCGGAATAGAGAAGACAAGCAAAAAATTTACATATGTATATACAGATAAGAATGAAATACATATTTAGCAACACCGTGAATTGGGCCAAATCAGTGGGCATTGAATGAAGACAAATTGCCCAGGGCCATGAATACATATTACATATAGTCGACTGAATATATTTGTTGTAGCATATAAACTATACGTTTTGACAAACAAGAAAACAAAAACTAGAATAAAATAAACAAAGACTATAAAATGAGTTTGCATAGTTTTGTTTATTCGAATTGATTACCTTCGTATATATCGTATCTACGTAGTATATGCTTCCTTGCAACTCGTTTGTTATACACATATACATATATACAGCTGGCTGATTCGTGAACGGTGCAACATCACGAGTAACGAATTGTGGGTTTGACCATCGCATAAAATCGGGGCAGCTGGGTATTAAAGGCAACATCAGCTCGCAAATCTTGTTTAAATGTAAAGTGAGGATACTCGTGCGCCCGAGAAGGAATCATGGAGCCATGTAACCATACAACCATGAAACCATATAACCTACCATGGAACCGCGGCGGGATGCCGAGAGACTGACCGAAGGAAAGGGACATGCAGAGTTTGAGGGGGGGGGGAAGAGGGAAAAGGGTGGGGGGAGGAGGGAGATGACCACGAGCATTTGCATCTCCCTCGGCAAAGATACCACCGGTAAATATGCGCAGCTCGTTACCCAACCAACCGGCAGGACTGCTCCGCCAGGACTAAACTAGCTAGCCACTGCTACAGATATACCCTGACCCAACGCAATCCGATGCTAAAGCATATTCAAGGTGGATTCAAAAACAAAGCCAAGGCCACGGTTATTTCTGGACTATTTTTAACCCCGTCTAACCCTCAGAATACTGTGTCTGGATCCATGTTCGAACATAAATCGGACAAAAATTTATTAGAGAATCTGATACAATAGATCGGTTGAAAAGATTTGTTAAACTTCGAACTTTTGCTACTTGACAATATTCTGGTAGCTCGTTGAATAGAAAAATAGCTCGCTCTACAGAGATCGATCCAAATAAGATATTTTCACTGCTGCGTGGAAGTTAAAAAAAAATAAGTACTTTTCCCTGAATTGGGAAATCGATAATTAAATCAATGCCAAACTATTCAGTGGATCGGATGATTATTCATGGCAGCGTGAATATAAGATTTTTGCAAGACCCCATTGTAAGATGATGTGATATCTGGTATTAAGATCGTTATTGTTATTCATAGATTCGATCAGATAAAAAATACACATACGTTTTAAAACTCACAAAACTTGGTCCGATCATGAAATGTCTCAAATGAATTAACAAGCTTGTGACGCAGGATATTCAAATGAAAATTCAAATGATCCAGTGGACCCGACGGACTGCAGTCCTATCTTACAACTCTAACTCACAATCTTGCGTCTGATATTTGGCAATTAAATACATATATAAACGGCAACGTCCATTCGGACACACCCTAGAGGAAAAGCTTACGTCAAAACTCACTGCGGGAAGTTTTCGCAAAATTTGATATTAAACCCCTTTCAACTTTCACCCACACTACCAGTTTCAATCGGACTACAAATTTACAGTGGCTATGGAGCAGGAGATTACGCCAAAGGTGCGCCAACTCTTGCGAAATCATTACAGAAAGTCTGCAGAAATGAGGTCGGATTCACACGCTTTGCAGAACTCCCTAAATTTGGACGCTACTCTGACCTTATCTCTGATCTTTTTCTGTGGTTTAAATACCGCTCAAGTTAATGATATTGTGACGTACGTGTTTTGAATACTGAATTGCACATTTTTAAACTTGTTTTGCGACGCAACATGGTATACGAGAATTGCTAATTGATCACCTGGGTTTTGTTCGTGAGAAAATTAAAAGGTTCACATCGATGCAGCGGCAAACAGGTATACAGGGTGAGTCACCACAAAGGTCCGATTCGGGAGGAGCTTCGATTGGCTGAGACTCCGCTTTCATCCATTCTGACTTGTTATTTTTGAAATTCCTGTGGCCAATCAGCGATCAGATACAGATTAGCAACAGGAATTTTGAGAATAACAAGTAAGAATGGCTGAAAGCGGAGCCTCAGCCAATCAAAGCTCCTCCCGAATTGGACCTTTGTGGTGACTCGCCCTGTATAATAGGCAGGTATGCATATATGTTACATAGGATATGTATACATATGTATGAACGAAAATATGCAGACGGATATTACACACGGATTTTAGTACATACCTATAATAATACCCAGTACATTGCTGGTTATACCGGGCGACCCGCTGGAAATCGGTCTTGGCAGGACGGCGGTAGTCACAAGAATGAGTTTTGTAATGGGAACTTGAACTAGAAACGGGTGACTGGAGATTGAAGACTAACGACTAGCAGACGTAATTTGTAGCTAGACGCCAGGGAGTGTTTATCACAAATCTGAACGTTATAAGCGTCTCCCGCAAGTTTTGAATATTTCGGTTTGCCCACATCCTGCTGAACGATATCCAGGAAATCTCCCGGTATGACGTGTACATAGGAGCCAACTAAGCCCCGCCTTCATAGTTACGCCCGTAGCTAAGTTACTTCGTTCTGCACAGGGTTATATATTCTCTCTATGTACACACACCGTTTTGTATAATGTATGATCTACATGAGGATAGGTTGTTAGCACTATCTATGGATATACATATACCCTGAATGATTAAGGAATAATTTGGCGCGGCAGATATGATAGATATTCAAAATATTAACACCCTGCTAGATAGTATATGGAAATTGCATTATCGTAGCCGGAGACCCTTTCACACGAGCTATTCGTAGCTGAGTTTCTGAATTCTTACTATATGTTGGTATATCAACGCTGAGCTAAATAGCGGATTCACATTTCATTTTGAAAAACTGCATAGATATAATTTATGGAAAGCTCGAAAAAATCAAAATTTATCACCATTTCGTAGGCGATATATTAGAGTAGAAGACACCCATATATTTTAGTCAAGTTCCGTAAAATTTTTACTACACATGCATTCGCCATTTCAAATTTTTACTGGGAGCTCGTGAAACCTTCGAACGACCGAATTCAATCTTTCGTAATTATGCAAACAAATTTTTAACCGTCTCATTTTAAAAAAAGAATTTGCTTCGCCACATCCTTTCGACAAAATCTCACTCCTCTATGTCTCAAAACCTTTTTTCGAAACATGAATTGATTTAAAAATCAATCAAATCATTGTTTCTACTTGCAGAAGCCAGTGAAAAGGCAATTCGATTCTTCTCAAAGAACTTTTAGTAAATATTTCACTCTCGCCAAGAGTAAAAAAAATCTCATTCAAGCTTTTCGATAAATCAATGGTCAGATGTGAACATTGTTAATACCTTGCATTATTTTTTTAATCGATAATAAATTCAAAAAAATCAATTCATCCGATCTGCCATATTATCCTTCCGACCACTCTAATTCCACCTTGCTTTTGGAACCGTGATGATTTCTTACACTTTTTCTATCATAATGCTGAGAATTCGTAGACTTCGAATTCCCTCGAGTTATTAAAATTATGCTGAATACTATTTGCGGTAGCCCGCAGAGTCAATAATAGCGCAACAACACACGGGCGACGTGTGAATTATGATTAATTGAATAATGATGAACACACCATGTTTTATTTGACTTTCATCATCGACGACTTCTATCCATACGAACAGCAGTTAAATTTAAATATAATATGCATGATATTGTATGCGATCATGCGCTCTATAGTGCAAGGAGTAGAAGGAGCAGTAATAAAATACGGTTTATTCCGACGTTGCGGAGTTACGATAGTCACAGTCAACCTTTGTCAGTCGACGAACAAGGTGTAACTAACTTTTTTCCATTTATCCTCATCAATCTTTGTACAGAAAAATGAAGGTCTTCGTAACGCTCGCTCTGATCTTACTCGTCGTTAATTCGTCGTTACAAATTCCTCAACTCAGTAAGTTTATTTTTAAAATCTTGTATCTTAGCATATTGAATTGAAAAAAAAAAAACACGAGATTCAGTGAAATATATTTCATAACTTTCAGAAAATTGTGCCAGCGACTTTTTAGAAAAAAATCCTTCGGCCGCTGACGATTGTGGAATTGTAACGTGTCACGATGACAATACCATCACGGAAACGAGGTGAATATCATATTTCAATTTTGGTTGTATGATGATTTATAAAAATGTGCTTTCTTCTTTTCATTATCTTATGGAAAAAGCTGCGGGAGTTGGCGTTGCTTACCGGGTGAGCAAATCGGATACACCGAAGCAGACAACTCTAAAGCCTACCCAGCCTGCTGTGCAGGTCCAATTTGTAAACCTCAGAACGAGCAAATTTGAGAAAAAAAGAACCGCTTACAAAACTTTGAAAAATAAATAATTAACCTTATATATTATGCTTCTGTATTGTCTTGAGGAGAAATGATACCCAATTATCCCCACTGAACATGCTATTTTGCCATTGGAATAAATGAGTTGCACACAATTTCCAAATCGCTTGGACACGTTATGATACGGGCTTTCTAAATTTTTCAGAGTGATAATTACACTCCTTCCGTTTAGAATGGTCTACTTTTCACTAAAATAAAGTGCGATAAGTAAACGGAATTTTGCTCTCGAAATAGTTCAACAAATTACAGTTCATTAAAAAATCTGATTATAGATTCGAACTTTTTGCTAATATCCGTGGATTTTCTGAAGTGAAACGAGGTACTACTTATAGAATGTATAGTACGTACGTCATCACTTTGCATATAGTCAGACTTTTTCCCTGTGCCGGAGACGATATGAACTCTTTGAAGGTTCTGATTGTCGTCATTCTCAGCTCCTTTTTTAATTTTTTGATCAAGGAAAAATGTGCTAAACACATTACATTCAACTTATTTTCACGTAGAAGACGTCCTTCGCACAGAAATCGATAAATTTGGGAGTGTATTGAAATCGTCGAGTGGTAGTGAAAATATATACAGTACAATTAAAATACTCGAAAATGATAGCAACGAGAGTGGGGATGGCGAGTGACTTTGACGCAGCTCTTCGAACAACTTGACACGTGTTAAAATTTTGTACGAATCATTGAAGGATTACATAAGAGCTCGTTTTCTCGATATTATCGATAAAAATATAATATCGGCAGTCTTTGTTAATCTTGATTGCATAAGGAATATTAGCATAATTATTCAAACACAAGTGCTAAGTCTTGTGACGAGCCGTCCAGAGCGTACGGGGAACACGACCCGGAGAAGACCATACAAATAAAAGGGCCACGAAGATTAAAGAATCAAAATTACCAAAAGGGACTAAATTGTCGAAAACCAAATTTTTGTTGGGTGCCAAGTATCGCTTGATACCGTTCGATAAAAAGAATGGCGAAAGATCGATAGTTAAGGCAACCCTATTCTTACGAATCGGTCGGCAAAACAGATTCAAAAACTATGCGACGCGTTCCCCTTCAAACGGTCGAGGGGGTACGAAGGACACAATACTAATGCAATCGCATCGTCAAACAAATAGTCACGTAAAAATCCCTTCCAATTTACAAACCAAGAACATAACGCAATAATGCCGGATAAAACTATTTCTTACAATTAGTTTTCGGTACACACAACTGCCCCCGCAGGGTGCCGGACAGTAATATTCTACAAATCTTAGAAATTAACGGTTCAAGATGAAAAATTAATTAATAACACAAATTTCGGTAAACTCATCAAAAACTGAACACAAAAACTCAAAATATCGACAAAGACGTACCACTGAGGTCACAATCAAACTACCCAGATACTAAATTTGGTGATAAATCCAATTTCTAGTAAGACATTAATTATCGGAAACTCACCCAATTTACGTAGCTTCGAAAACTGACTTTGCAAAACCAATTACTGGCAACTCGAAAATCCTTTTACGAAAAGGCCCACCGAAAGGTAAAAAAACGTAAGGCAAAAGGCAGTCCGGTACGGCAGCGAGGCTCCCCAAGGCGTAGCGTGGCGAAGAGTGAACGAGAATCTAGCGATCGATGCTAGGTTGCATTCGAATTTGGGAGGCTGTGGAAAATCCTCTTCTTCCCATTGGTTGACGATGAATACAGGATCCAAATATTATTTTCGAATTATTCCTTGATGTCTGGGAAATTCAAACGTCATCAACACAGACTACCATTCTTTATGGACTCCTTAGCACATTAGTTTATCGAGTACGACGGAATTCTGACGAACCCTACTAATCAGTACTACAAAGGTACCTAGGAGATTCCCCTAGAATATTTAATTTTTGACCGTTTCGAGAGAACAATGTCTCTGTGACGCCCCCTGAAGAGCTGATTTTTCGACAGAATTTAATAGTTTTCCTGTTAACTTTAAATATATCCAACGGGTGAAGACCTAGTCCCAACCGGCAGGACGCCGCGTTACAGTTTATTCTCCTAAAAATATCGATAACGATTTCTTTTTTCTCGTGATCCACACCATCACAGCATATCTATGTATAGCGCTACATCCTTGGCCTGTGTGCTATATGTACCTTGATTGCAGAAGTCCATCTGAAAAGTAATAACCGAAAACTACTCTAATATTCCGACAAGAGATCCACCCGCATGAAATCATTACGCTTGTTTTACTTGGGGATTCGAATTTATCGATAATCGTTGCGTTCAAGATTCGACAAACTTCGGACTATTCACCCGTTCGCGATCAGATCAAAATTACAAGTCTAGCCTAATCTAATATTTTAGAAAATTCTGTAACTCAAATTATGTGTGAAAAAAATTTCACCGATTGAAACGCGAAGCGAACATGCCCCAAAAAAAATTTTCCGTAAGGCGCAAACGGAAACCGAAAAAAAAAGCGAAAGATATTAACTCCAAAGAAGCAGACGCGAAAAGTTTTAGGAGAGAGGAGAATTTGCGAAAACGTAATTCCATGCTACAAACAATAAATGAGGCTTTAGAGAAGAGAAAAAAGGAGAGAGAAGCTAAAAGAAACGCAATCAGAGATGAAAATATCAAAGCTTATCACACCGAGCTCAGAAATCGGGGCGCAACGATTCAAGAGCAGAAAATGATGCAGGTGAGGGTTAGGTGTGAAAAATGGTAATTTGTACCCCATGTAAATTTATATTTTGAAATAAAACTTTGAAAAAATTATATTCAGATTAGGCAGGATATGAAATCGATCCTAGTCGGGGGAGTGGATAAGGTGAACGCGCTGAAAGTAATGGGGGATAAAGTGAAGCTCGAGGGTTCGACGATGAAGGTCGGGGGGTCAAAATACAAGTTGAAGAACAACGTGCATATGGTGGGCTGGGGTCGGGAGACTTTGATGCTGGGTGCAGCTTTCGAAAGGGTTATTGGCAAACGACTGAAGAAAGGTTTTTTGGTAGTGCCTAGGGGATCGATTTTCGGTATGTGGGACACCCCTTCCTGGTTCCCAATGTTGAACACCCGTATTACTTTTTTGGAAGCTGGTTCTGGTGATTTTCCGGACGACGCGTCGGTAGCGGCTACTCGCAGAATAGCGGATTACTGCAAAAAACTAAAAAAGAGGGATATTTTAATCGTCATTCTCTCCGGAGGCGCCGAGGCCCTTCTTAGCTGCCCGAGGGGCGCCGTCACCCTTCAAGAATACGAGAACGTTCTCTGGCAGTTGAAATCCGCAGGAGCTACGATGACGGAAATTAGCATCGTCGGGTGCAAGCTGTCTACTGTTTCGGGAGGCGAACTGGCCCGACTCGCATTTCCAGCAAAAGTTGTGACCCTCGCGATGTCGGACATTCCGGGGAATCCGGAACTCCAAATCGCGGGAGGACCGACGGTCAACAACCCCAACAGAGACGCAGCATTTCATGTGCTAAAAAAATACAATATGGACGACCGGTTGCCTCCCAGCGTCCTGGATATCCTTAATGAAGAAAAACGACCCTTCAACGATCCCCTTGTCAACGATGAAATAAATTTCAAATTTGTCGACTATCACGTGATCGCGAGCTCGTTCGATGCCGTTCACGGAATGACTGACGCTGCCTTCAGACTTGGTTTAGTTCCCGTAGTCTTGAATTCTTCGGTAATCGGACCAGTTCGAGAGGTCAGTCAAGCATACGCCCAGATCGCATCTCTCATGATCCTTGCGGCTGAGGGAAAAATAAATAAAATCGAAATGTACGACGCTATGAAGTTCAACAGGGTCCTTCCCCTGAGCGAATCGATGGTAAGGGAAATCTTCCCGTCGAAAGAAAAATGGGGACTTGGGCTCTGCTTGCTCCTTGGAGGCGCCCCAACTACGACGATCGAAATAAATACCGACAAAAAATTTGCCGCAGCTGAGAATAAGACTGGAGCGAACCAGGAACTCGCGTTGTACTTTTCTTTGGACTGGTACCTGAAGGTGAAAGAAAATCCAATTCTAAAAGAATATGTGGTCTGGTTCCTCGGTGGAAATTCGAGCGGAAAAGATGGCAACTCTTCCGCTGCAGGGGCGTATGGGTACGCCAATCTTGGCCCGGGGATATTCCAGAGGCACAAAGAACTCAAGAAAGAAGAAGAGACGCTGGACCTTAAGGTCCGAGGAATGATCCGAACAAATCCAGAGGGTGAAGCAACCCTAGTAAATAAACTATAATCGTTCAAAAACTACTATTTCATAAACCATAAATTTATCAATACGGAAAATTTTATTCCTCGTACAGGAGGCTCTCGAACAATTGAATTCCCTTCGCGACGAGATCGCTCGAACTTCCCTCATTCTTCCCGACCGTGTTCTGAGGGAGGATAACGCCAACTTTATGTTTATGAATATAAACGACGGCGACGAACTGCTCGATCTCGGCTACACCTTTACCAGTGTATGTGATCTCCACGTGATAAGAATAGTTCGATACCAATGTAACTGCGACGGAAATTGTCTGGGACGAGGTGAAGACAAAGGATCTTTACAGTCTTCGATATGCCAAGACCAAAACTGCGTCGCAAATAAAACTTTGCCACACATCACAATCGATCCATCGCCAAAAAGCAGGACGTGCTGTGGCCGATTCACTGGACCAAAGATTAAGATATAATGAAAACATAACAGAGAAATTAATCAAAAAATAATAATATTAATACCGATAACATTTTCGTCCGCGTAAAATTTAACAAAAGGACAGAAATAATTTCAATTTCAAATCAATGGAATATATATACGTGCGTTATAACTTTTTTTTTCATGAAAGTGCAGGGCACCGTGACAGGACGAGAATTCAGCAGCTGTCGGAGTGATCGAAGGCTCGGAATATGTGGGGATCAGCGCTTGCGAATTTTTCGAATGGAAATAACCGGTGTATTCTAATATGCCTTCGAAAAATGCGTATTCCATTAAAAATGTTTTTTTTTTTTCTTTTTTTTCCCATTTTACGTTCTCGTTGCACTCACGAGTGCGCAAAAATCGAAACATGTAATACGTGCCGAATAATAATTGCGCCGCGTGCACTGCGTATAATATGCCTACGTACAGATGTGTTACGGATATTCGCATATTGTGCTTTCAATAGTTTTAACTCGATGCTGGTACGACTGCAGCTGCGGATTGTAGGTACGTACCTTGGTACGTATGATTTGTTATTTTACAAATGAAATCACGCGTGACTATGAATGAAAATGAATAGGGTATATTGTCGGATTTCTCCAATAATCCGAATAAAAAATACGATACATAACTGGGTGTTCACTTTTGCGATGTGCGAACGAGTCTCGCATACGCCATAGAAAAATTACTGGGTGTTAAATGATCGAATCGTTAAATTTTTTGTTGTTTTCATTTTTAGAATATCTTGTGCGAAAGCATTCGGATTTTTAACTTTTCTTTTTTTTTTATCTTTTCTCAACGCCTACCTGTTTAGCAGTTGATTACTGCTGCTACCTCGGATAAAATTTTGTGCCAGAGTGGTATCCATTTCCGCGCGCACGATCGTTGAAAAGTACCCTCCCAGTGTTTCATCGCGAAAGCTTGGGAAGTTTGAAGGTAGAATTTTAAGCAGAGCGATCAACGAGCCGGGCCCAGCAGGATATTTAATCAAGGATTGGACGGTAGGCAATGAACGCCGCCCCAGGCAGCTCTTGTATTCCTGCAGTGGTCTGGAATTCCCTTCATCAGCTGCCCGAAACCAACCGAATATAGAAACGGTACGATCCTTTCAAACACTGCAAGCTCATATTATAGGTATGTGTATCCTGTTATAACGATTTTATCCCATATAGCGATCTATAGCGTGGCAGTAAGATGTTGCGATTGAAATCTTCTTATTTTTTTTTCATGAATATATCCTGCGTATACAGTGTATATTGATTCTTTGGAAAAGTCGAATTTACTTATACGCGTAGATGTCATCTCCGATAGTGGATAACAAAGAACGGACTGCGGTTATGGGTGCGGCGAACAGCTCTAAAAGTCGTCGCTGTGTTTCCCGGTCAGCAAAAGTCGACCTGGGAAATGCTGCAGAGAAAAGCGGCTTAAAGTTATAATTTCCTGGACTACGGCAGGTCATAATACATGCAAGGCAATTTAACGGTCAGCTCAAATAAAGCTCGGCTTTGTCTTCCGCATGCAGGAACATCCTGACGACGGCAATCTACAACGCTGAATTAATTGCTATCTCTGTAGTAAAGGCCAAATTCAATTTCACCCACAATTCGAATCTATGGTGAATAAGTAATTGAATCATTTTTCTGCATCATCATGAAATGTTATCCTATCTCAAGAAATAAGAGAAACAAGCGACGTCAAGTTGGAAATTTCAAACTACGTATACTTGATATCTTGCAATTTATTTCTCATGCTACCCAAATATTCGTTTCTGTCTAAGAAAAAGTTTTTTGTACAATGTGTGCATTGAAAATCAAAAGAAAACTTAATAACTAGAATTTGAAAAGCGAAAAATTGGCAAAAAACTTGATCATTTCTATAGATGAATCAATTTAGCTGACAGATTTGGATTCCTGAGTTCAACATTTGTATTGCCATTTGTGTATCATTCAAAGTTATATTATTTTTGTGTATATAAATCTATTTACCGGATTTCTTCATTAGGGCACAGGCACACGTGCCCACATCTCACAATTATAGGTTTATTGCCAACTGACTCACAGAAATGAGGCAGTGAAGCTGTTGTGAAAAATGTGATTGAATGAGATTTTGTGTGAATGTAGGAATGGATGGTGAAGCCTCATCATACTCATGAGCGATGGCGTTATAACAACGATGTAATAAAATAGAAACTCATATACAATGAATCATGACTTTATTCGTTATATGTAATAATATCTACAATAAAAATACCACATCGTTTGGAAAAACAATTTTCGTCACAATTATACAGTTAATTCTTACATAATAATATTTTATATTCAAGTTTCGTAGCAAGTAAGATGTAGCGTGAACGTTCACCTTGCGGTGAGAGTGAGAAAATACATTATTATTATTATTATTATTATTATTATTATTAATATTAATATTATTATTATTATTTTAAATTTTATTCAATTTTTTTTCGATTTTTCTTTCCATTCGTTTAATTTTTTTTTTGTTTTTTTTTCTGGTTTTTTGGTATTCTTTTTTTTTGTCACTCCATATTAATTTTATATTTATTTGAATTTTTCTTTCTCGTAGTGTTGTTTCTTTGAAATGACACCTTATTTTCACAAATTATTCATTTGGATTGTTCTTTTTTTTTCTTTTCTCCTCACACTTCAGGCTATTATCAATATCAGCCATTACTTATTCTTTATTATTATCGTTCGTTCGAATGACCTATTAATCATGTCATTTTTGCGGAAGAGAAAAAAAAGAAAATTCAAAATACGGTCACTTATACTTTTAGAAAGTGCCACTTCAGATTTAAGCCTCATTTTTTTTACTCTTAAACATAGTAATATTCATAAGACTCACATTGAAATTGGATGAATATTTGTCCAATTTTATATCAGCAGAATTCTTTGAATTAGATTTTCTTTTCTCTATTATTTCTTTCACTTCCTTTTATTTTTATCTAAAATACTAGGCGCTTACATTAGTCAATAGTTCTGTTAATATCATCTCAATATACATATATTATATAATATATTACTCATAAGTTATTTCATAATATATAGAAAATACATGTAACAATCATTTAAATGACTCACAATCATTTTTTTTTTTTTTTTTTTAATTTTTTCTTTTTCTTTTCGTTTCACTGTTTTCTTCATATTTAATATCTGCCATATACTTATTATTCGCAGTATATTTTCATATTTCATATATATTTATTTATTTACTTATATTTAAAATTACATAGTCACAGGATGTATCCATTATTCGCACAAAATCATCCAGACACACGAAAACGCACGCGCACGCACACCGTAGGAGGCAAATTTTTTTTTATCTTTCTTTGGTTTATTCATTAATTTTGCTCTTTCCCCAAATGCCGACAACATTTACCGTGTCTCATATCATATACATATATAAATATGTACGCATAATATTTGTAATAATACTATTACAATCGATTTCTTTCCAGGCTCGTGAATATGCATGTCACATTCGCAATTAAACACTGGACTACAGCGTAGGTATACGTTATATGCGGTATTTATTACGTTATTAATAATAATGTTGATAATTATAATGATAATGACAATCAAATATAATGATAATGGTAATAATGACAATAACAATAGTAATAATAATAAAAATTCATTAGTTTTGAATATAATTACACATTATATAACAGTACATATACCTATATTATTATCATAGTTCGTTTAGAAAACATGACAGATGTATAATTTCATATTTTTTATACATGTATAAGTATGTATATGCAAAATTTACCAATTAGATAAAGACGATCGTTTTCTTTTTCTTCCATTTTTCGACGATCAATTTTTTATTTCTTTTTTCCGCTTCCAAAATCTTTACTTCATTTTATAGAGTTCACCTAGTTTTCAGTTTTCCTTACTGTTAAATTATCAACAGATATATTTTCGAATTGCGACAATAATTTATATCTACCTGTAATGTATTATACTCTTCACAGTCAATGAAGTACCGATGGGAAGGCATAGATAGACCTACGTATATGTTTTATGTATGTAATACTTACGTAATTACATTATAATAGTGTAATAAATTATAATTAATCGTGTAATGGAGTTAAAATGAACTAATTATATATATCTACTTCTATACCTGCAGTAGAAAATTCTGAACAAACATTACGGAGCTGACGGTATACAGTGATTATTTCTCATTTATTTTAATTTATTTATTCATTCGCCTTTTGTTGTAGATTATTCGTTCCTATTCATTCGGTTTGCATTTTATCCGTATAGTGAGTGCAGGTTGTTTTAGATTGAATTTATCCAATTTAATATTCTTTCTCGTTTTCCAAATGATCTCGCTGGTGAAGGCTTAAGAAAATTTATGAAATTGAGAACAATTTTCGTGTAGAAACAATTTCGTTAGACAATATCTTATATAAATATAGTATAGATATAGCATTAGAGAATCTATAGTTATTGTACATTATATTATAGATTTTTCTCTTTTTTCATTTCCGTTTAATTTTTTAATTATTTTCCTTTCCTTTCTTCTTTTTTTTCGTTCGTATAGTATCTAGGGTTTATTTTGTTTTATCTTAAGAAGATTATTATTTTCTTCATTTGTTCTCATTTTATTCTATATACTTTTTTATCATCCATATTGAGCGGAAGGGGTATTGCTGTAGTTTCTTGTCAGAAGCATCGTGCGTTTGATATGTCGGACATTTTTTTTTTTTTTTATTCAGTTTTATTTTTTGATTTTTTTTCTACTGTGTAAACGAAATACTGATCTCTATAATCGAATCATTATTATTATAACGTAACTTGGCTTTTTTTTTTTTTGTTCTTCGAATGTTATCGAAATACTTTAGGTCAGTGACTACGAAAAATGAATCCATAGAGCGATATTATCGAAAAAAGAGAGCATTTCAACAATTTATTTATCAATTTTTTTTTCTTTATGAACGCTATAATAATAACACACATTATAGTTAGCTTCACTAGAGCTGGACAGATATACTTTATGTTTTATGTTATATAAATGTAGGAAAATTATCCAAACAAGAAAAGGATCCAAAATGGTATGTAAGAAAATTGAGACTGTATCGTCATAAACATTTTTCATCATGAAATTACTATTTCTTTCAAACACACCACTCTCTTTTTCCAAGTAACATTGAACAATTAACATCAATTTCTCATTTATGTCCTTATTTTAGTGAATTTCAAAATCTCTTCTTTTTTTGTATTCAGAATATTCACCTTGAATGCAGGAGAGAATCTTTTGAAGAAATACTAACAACCATCAAATTATGCTGATCAGACAATAATGTCCAGCCCTTTTTGAAAATACATTTTGAATATCCTGCAGTTAAATAGTGTATTTTATTATACAATGTGTCCTGTCATTTTTTTCCATTATTTGAACGACGTTTTGACGTTTATGTAATACACTTGTACAAATATATTTCGTAATTATAATACTGTTCCAAGTTTTTTTTTTTTTTTTTCTTTTTTTTTTCATTTTACGTAATAAATTAATTTGCGTATAACGGTTATATACATATTTTCTGTTATATATATAATACATATACCGAAAGTCCTTTTGTCGTTTCGTTTTGTTTTTTTCTTTTTCTTAATTTCTTTTCAATAATATATGATATTTATTTTATTTACATCACCATTTTGATTCGAGCTTATAGGCCAGCTGTAGGTGTGCAGTTGATTTTTTTTTTTTGTTTTTTTATCATGGGTTTTGAGTTCAAATTATAATTTATATATCATCGGTATAAACCCATCATCATTTATTTTCGTGCGATACTTTTTTCTGTAATGTACTATATGATGTATCTAGCTATGATATTGTTGTTATGTACATACACATAAAGACGGGTACAGACGTATATAGGTATACATACCAAATATGTTGTTATTAAATTTTACATATTTATAATAAACGATTATTATCAACCTTATCAAATGTTCGAAGCAACGAAAGTTGTCCAAGAGTCATATGTTACATGTAAAAGGACCGGAAATGACACATCGCACATAATTTTTTCTTCTTCTTCTCTTTAATGCTAAATATAATTCTTTTAGCTTTTCGTTTGCTTTTTTTTTTAAACACGTTAAATTATTGCATGCTACACGTTCGCCAATATAATACTTATGAATATACATACACAATATACGCCGCTGTAGCGTAATCTGAAGTCGACTAATAAATTTTTCCGCATTTCTACGTAAGACAGAAACGATAGATTTTCACAAATATAGATTAATTATTTATACATTATATAGATAGACATAAATAATTAATAAATTTTTTTTTTTCTTCTCGTGACACGTAATACATGTCATAAGGATCATTATATATAGTATTTAAAAGTTTGATTGAAATAGTTTGATTATTCTATAATTGATTGGCACTATTATTATTGTTTTTAACGGATTTGTGCATTTTCAAATTTAATTCCGAGCTTTTATTCTCATTATTATTATTATTATTATTATCGTTATTATTATCATTATTACTATTATTAATCGAGGTTTAAATTCATTGAAGGTAAATCGAAAATACCTCATCATATATGTTAATTGCTCTGTGTCACACCGATTCAGATCATTCATCCTTCAATAGTATAGGTATATAGGTATTTTTGACTTCCAATTATATGACAGAAAATTAATGCCTCGTCAATTTGATCTGTAAAATATTTTTAGTATCAATGGATAATGTTTATTACCAATATATATATTTAATAAGGATATACCGTGTATGCATATATGATGACTTCTTTCATTTCGATCTTCCTTTGTCTCAATTTTTTCCCCTGTCTTTTTACAAGAGTGATGATTGTGCTCAATTCTTTCCAATGTAATAATACATTTATCAATCGTATAATAGTATGATGATAAATATGATGATACGCATCAAGAAAATCACATTCGAGTACATACTTATATGGTTTGATCAAACTAAACATCCGTTGAATGTACGCTGCATTTTTATTTTATTTTTCCTAGCGAAAAGATTTTTATTTAACGCGATTTCATAACGCGAATATATAACGTAATATTTTCAACGTATAAATCTAATTTTCTGCGTAAAATAAAGGTAAAATATAAGTTTTTACAGAAACTGACCACGTCACGTAGGAAGGATACATTATGTGTATTTCGTTATTTGAATCTCTTATTAATTGATTTTTTATTTTTCCCCCTATTTTTCTCTCTGCTTTTATCGTCTCGGTCAAGTATCTTCGACACGTCCGCTGGAGTGCGTGAAACAGGAATAAAACTATCATCCACATGCAGATGGGAATACAATCAATGAAATTTTCGCATAGAGAGCTGAGGGCGCATATCATAATTTGATATAATTACGCGTTCTAACGATAAAACACGAGACATATCTGCCTAAAATACATATCATACAATATAGTATATGGTATATATATATATGTATATCGTTCGTTTCACTCACTACGCCATGCTTAATGATAATTAATTAGTTTTATTGATAGTAAAGTAATAATAATTACAGGCGATATTTCGTTTACCTTCATTTCATACTAATTTTTCACGAATAATTATAATAATGATGCTAATGACACAAGTAATAATAATAATAATAATAACAACAACAATAAGAATCATAATCATAATCATAATAATGATAACAATAATAACAATAATAATATGAGAATACAACAAGAAAATATGTTATACCAATGTGTTACATATATGTATAATGTATTATTACTTATGTTTAATACTTTCCGCATATAATATGCATCCATGCACTGACACGCCGATAGATCGATAGACCGATAGATTGATCGGATTAGAATGATCTACATATTTTATTATGTTCGTCTAATCATAGGATTGTCAATATATTTTGGGGGCCTTTTTCATTCATTCTTACTCTCTTTGTATATACACATGGCTATACATTATATACCCTTATCATGTATGTGCTACGATTACTATCATAATCATTCATTTCTTCCGTTCAGTTTTTATTCGTTAATGGCAATCATCGCCAGATCTCTTACGAGAAAGAATTTCTACAAGGTATAATAATGACATCGCATTCGTCAAAAAGTCTTTTAGTTGCGTTGTTAGTTGTCATTATAATTATTATTATGAGTTTATTATAACTTAATATCATTATTAATTATTGTAATTTTAGATAATTGGCACATGAAGATGAAATTTTTCACGTAAATATGCGATGAATATACGTGTGTAATGCATAAATCAATGAATAAATTCTGGAGTGGATTCAGATCTAGAATAGTATTAATCAACGCGGTGAGTTTGATTTTGTACCAAGTATTTTATTTTTATTATCATCAGAACGGCCGTGTTACACATGATACAAATTCAACAAAACTACTGCTTGTCCGTATTTTTTATTTTATTTTATTTTATTTCATTCGTTTTTCCAAAAGATCAAAAGTTCAATTAAACACACTTTGAAATGGATTGGATGAGAAAGAATTCCGTTACGTGAAACATCTACATTTATGCAAGTGCAACAAAAACCGATGATCGATAACATCCGTATTACATATATTTATACCATAAACCTTTTTCTGTAAACAATACATAACAACGACTCGTATGTGAATTTTATCAGGTTATTATGCCAAATGAAACATGTATGCGTACAGTCTTCTGCATTTTTGAAAACTGTAAAGGGAAGAGAAAAATAAAACGAGAACAAGGACAGGAACAGGGATGAAAAACAGAAGGTTATGCAATTTTTTCAATGATATTTTAATAATATTAACAACAATAATAATCATTATAATAATGATATAATGACAGCATTAGCGATAGTAATAATTATGAGAATATATAACAGCGTATATCATATGAATTCCGTACTGAAATGCAAGTGAACATCAAGTAAGCAACAGTATAAAATACACGTTGTATTATTTAAGTATATAGTTACTAGTACGTATATAATTTTTGCTCTTGTCAGCCTGCATCCTCACTAACTACAGAATCATATATTATTTACATCAATTCCTTGTAAAGATAGCTATTATGTATCGGTATAAGTTAGTCTAATAATCATAATGATGATAGTAATAGTAATAATAATAAAAATAATCATGATAATGTGATAATAATAATGAGTGTAATAATAAATGTAATAATCATGGCGATAGTAATAATAGTGATAATCATGATAATAATTATGATAATAATGTCATGTGACTCGATCATTGTCAGTAATATAACCACTTCTCTATACATATGCGAATATGTACTTTAAATATATACATTTAATATTTATATAGAACCATCGGAAAACACATTGAATATTTTTTATATCACAACATCAAACAATTCCTGCACCGAATGAAAAAGACCCCTGCAGAGAGAGTCTGATAATTAATACGGAGCGTTTCATTCTTCCGAATTTCTCCAATCAATTATGTGTAATTCTATTGATCGATTTACCGATTACATTTTTTGAACAGCTGTTGTACATTCATCCGTTAATATTTAATATTATAAGTACGTAATTTATAATAATAAATTACAATTAAATACACACACACGTGATAAATTCACTCTAATGACTGAGTTAGGCTTAAGGTATATGTATACATGTATGTATGTCATACATACATATAAGGTATTTTATGTGGTTACAGATGAGTGTCGATGATTAAGAAATTTTTTACATTCAATTTTTTTTTCTTTTTTTCTTTTCTTTTTCTTTTTCTTTTTCTCATTGATAATCTTATGCATTCTATTGCTTATATCTTTATATATTAACCGTGAAGATAATTCATTCGTTTTATTTATTCATTCATTTAATTAATTCTTTATTTATTCTTCATTTATTATTTGTTTGTTTATTTTATTTCTCTTTTTTTTTTTTAGTTGAAACACATTAATAACTAATTGCAATGAATTTTAAGTGCGATACAACGTTTTTTTTTCTTTCATTTTAATGCGTATACCCACATTTCACTGTTTTTTTCTTTTGTTTTTTGTTTTAGTACAAATAATGCAGTGATCATTTTTAACGAATAAAATTCTAAATTATTCGACGATTTTTGTATCGTCTTTACATAACACCGAAAGTTAAACTGAACTGCAGAGCTTGCAAAGATTGAATGAAATTTTGTAGTTGACATAAAATGGAAAAAAAAAGAAAAAAAACTTTTCATAATACATCGGTTTGGCAAATCTCTACGTCATTCTTTTTGTTTTTTTCGATCATCTTTTTTCTCCCTATATATCGTAGATAAAATTCAACGACTAGTTACCAGAACACAAGGCACTTGGCTTACACATTTTTTTTTTTCTTCGTTTTAGTTATACAAGTTTAATTTTTATCATTTTCTTTACATTTGGCATAGCTCGGTGTTGAGATTGCTCGTTAGAGGTACACTGCGATCGAATTACCAACTACTTATTATAGTATATTCTTGTTGAGTGAGAAATTTTTATGAAAATTTCACGCCCGTGGATGTATAGAATGAAATTTAAAAAAAGATGATCAATTAGGTAGCAAGAGCTGTTTTTAACAAATTTATTGCAGAAAAAATAATATTCATATACTTTTCAAATATATGTATGTCCATACCGATGGCAGTGCGCCTTCAACGTATATATATGTATATACTATAAGAGTTGACATAACACACATCAATCATTCACAATATTTATAGAAGAAAATAGTTATTATATATTATCATACATTTATTATTATAATGTTACGTTTGTAATATCTACCTAATTATATATATATATGTATATATATATATTTATATCCTCCATAAACGACGATTAGATTTATCTGAGTATTAGAACTTCATGTATTTTTTTTTTTCTTTTTTTTCGTTTTTATCTTTTTCTATTCAATATAGTAGTTTTTCAATCAATGAATTTCGTTTCAATTTTTTTTATTTTTTTTTTAATTTATTTATTTATTTTTTTTCATAGGTGTGAGCTTCACCGAGCGTTTCCGTATTTCCCTATATAATATCATTCAATATACCTTCTTCCTATGTACCATTTGTCCTTTTAATTGTCACCATTCAAAATCAAGACGAAATCATTCACATTCGTTAGTTATCATATTTCATTAAGTTAGCACCTAGACGAAATTGCATAAAATTCTTCATGTTACCTGTTGGTATCCTATATATGGTATATTGTATTTGTGTTTTTAACCTGTGAGCTGTTTAAAATTCAGATGTAGAAGAGTAGAAAGTGAAAAAATGGAGAAAAAAAAATTGGATGGGACGATGAAGAAGAAAAAAGAGAAAAAAATACGAAAACCTCGATCTCACGAATCAGTTAAATAATATGTATCGCTAATTATTAACAAACAACATCAAAATTACCTAGAAATATTAGAAATATTAGAAAATCTGAAATATTATTCTGCAGTTGTTCACTTTATACGCTCATACACACGTATAATATATTATATTAGGTAATATTTAATGAATAATATATTATATGTAATATACAATTATATATGTTATTTATTTATTTATTCATTTATTTAAATTCAAGTAATACTGATGCGCAGATATAATATACTCGTTGCTTTAGTTAGTCGAGCCGATTGAGTGAGTTCAGACCATTTTGTTTTACAAATTCATTTGTTTTTAGATATTTTCAATTGGTTCTTTCAATTTTCACGATATTTTCATTTTCCATAGGCCTTAATAAAATTTGAGCTTATATAGATTTACTGTGTATAGTTGTACAGTTTTATTTTATCTCATCTTTTTCATCCTCCAATTCCTTTAAGCTGTTATCTCATATATTTGTTACGAGCTTTTTATTCGTTCACGAAAAAGGTTGTTCCAATTTTCTATACTAATGCGTAGGGATGTTGCACTAATCGTCTTAGGCCATGATTTAATTGTCGCTCAAATTCAATATCGATTACAATAGATTTTCTTTAGGTTGTTCGTCGAATATTTTGTGCAATGATTCATAGGCCACCTAAAACCGAATGAATTTCGCGACTCTGAACCACATCAGGCTCCTGAAAATTGACTCAATGGTTTACATTTTTACTGAATTACAACTGTTTGCCAACAATATACCCACGGATCTCGATCGATTCGGTTCTTCATGTATTGATAAGGGAGAAAAAATATGAAATCCTACGAGATTTTATTGAGAGAGCTTACGATAAATTTACTAAAAATTTTACCATTCCATTTATTATAATCTGATGATAAAAGCATTTTGCAAACAATGGCCATTCGTAAATATGTATATTATATATATATATACTATATGTATAATATATAACACAACTTTTGAGGTAAGAATAATTAATAATTGCACTACTAGCCAGCTGGGAGAAAGGAACCTATTAACTTGACTTAATTGTTGATAATGAAACGAAATAATATTTATCAATACAGTATATCGTACACATCATATAAAACACGCAGAATTATTATGGCACCAAGTATTGAGCGATTTAAATTCGAAACTTTGTATAATTAGATAGAATTAGACCGTTTAATCGTTTACCGTTTACGCCTTATTTTTTTTATTCTGATTCAAATTCTTACCCTATTGCAGTTTGATTTCGTTTTTGAATTTCATTTCTTTTTCTGGTTGTTGAGCAATAGAACGATTGCGTTATGAATTAACACTGCGTGATTGAAATTATTATTTTTATCAAGAAAAAATATATTTTAACAATTAATTATATTATAGTACAAGTATAATATACTTTAGATATTATATAGAGGAATAGAACAATGTTTTATGTATTTATATAATTGTATACGTGTATAGAAACTAGTTGAGCAGAAAAAGTTATTCAACTTGTATAATATGAGGAGATTATAGTCCGATGCTGAGTATTGCTGTTTCAAATTTGAAAAATCGCAATATACCGATCATCAAAAATAATGTGTCTTATGTATCGTTCGAATCACTGCAAATCAAAGTTATATGCCTATATACGGTATCTCAGGTATATAGGTATAATACAGTGAAAAGAAATGTCGATCAGTATATTGTAATTGCAGCAGGATCAATAATAATAGAATGATGCTTCGATTTCAACAATCTCACAGGCTTTCTCGATATTATTTATAATTAATATCCCATAGGTATGGGCACATCTAAAAATTATTATAGATGTATAAACAACGTATTGCCTCGTTATGAAGTACTTGAGATTACCGTCAATAATGAATTGAATAGATCGATTGTTCAATTATAGAAAGAAATTGATTGCCATTGATTTTTGAGCCATCTTAAACTACGATTACAAAAATTTTAATAAATTTTCCAGATTTCTTTTCTTTTGTATTATATATTGACCATATGTCATGTAAAAGTTAAGCATAGCAGAATTATTATAACAATAATGATAATGTGCACGAGGTTAATTATGACAATAAGAAAATTAATAGTAATGAAAGTATGATAGTGGTGGGGCGGAGGTGGTGGTGTCATTAATAATGTTAACGGTGCTGATAATGATGATCAAATCATAATAATAATGATACTACTAATCAAAATAATGATAATGATAACAACAAGGAGTACAAGAAGCAGGATGTTTGATCATTGGCAATGTTTGTTCACAAAATAGGGTTGTACGATGATTCAACAGCTGGCTAGTTGGCACCTAAGTATTATTTCAAATACTATTAACAATAGATTTAGTATTAACAATTAATAGAGAATATAGATTAACATCGAATAGAGGAGTATAAAGATCCATGCTACTGTATATAGATAGACATTAAGGTAGGTAATAGATAATAAGTCAATAGATTACAATGTCATTAATTTATAATAAATTTTCAATCTTTAAGAGTAATTTTGCATAAACGATGATGATTTTTAGTAGACTTTTTTTTCTCTTTAATACAGTATTTTTTTTTTTTTTTGAGCACATTCCTCAGGTGTATAACCACGCTACACTTTCTTCATCGAGTTGTACCAATATATACATTTATATATTATATATAAGAATTATATATGATTCATATTTCGTCATTCATTTTATGCATTTTTCGTACTTACGTGATGCATACCTATTTTGTAACAATGGTCTATAGTAATTTAATGTGATGAATATGCAGAAAATATTTGATTAATATCCCTGGATGCAAAGCGTCTCGATTATTTTAAGTTTTTATTGGGTCATACGTATTATAATTTGTTTGAACTTTTAATATTAGTATGAAGATCAATTTTGATTGATGATTGTACGATAAGTTATTTCAGTACCCAATTTATTGGATGTTTATGACGCTTCGCGGAGGTATCATGCCTCAGGGAAATTACATATGGTGAAACTAATTGAGTACGGCTGATTAGGTGATTTAGCAGAAACAAAAATTGAAATAATGCTGGTAATAAGTATTGAATTATTTGATTGGCTTCTGCAATGTGATTCAATTGCTTGATTCAGTTTAGTTTCATTTATTCGGGATGGTAGCAGAGTTATTGAATGCAGAAAAATTTGTCAATTAAAACTTTTATCTTCGTTATGAAAATATTCGAAATACTTAAGCTATGCCTTTACAAGTACAGATGTGGTTTGGATGGAAAATTCTTGCTACTGGTTGCATTAGATAGCTAGAATAATCAATGAACCAAAATTCGTGACACAATCAAATGAAACTGAAATTTAATATCGTTGAATTTTACTCGTAGAACTTTAATAGAAGAATAAGTTTTTTATCATCGTTGCTCTGTATCCAATAACTTTGAAAAAAAATGTTTTCAACTATTTTCAACAATATCGGTACAACCCACTAGTTGATGGCACGGGTCCGCCTATGTACAAATATGTATTACCATATACCACATACCATTTAAATACATCACATATTTATCAGTTTAATGAATACACGCATATATATAGATATATGTATACGCTTATAATTACGCATATATACATATGCATATATATACTGTTTATATGATTTTATGACGTGGAGGGACTCAATTGTACAATTCATGCGTATCTTCGTCACTGTTTCATTGCTTCGTTTTTTATTTCACTATTTACTTTTAGGTTTTTTTTTAATCTATTCATACCTGCAATTTATATTTATATCCGAAGTCAACAGCCTCCAGCAATTACTCCGCCAACTATTAATATGAAATCTTGCCAGGTACCATCATCGGAGTACTTTTTATTTAAAATCAGTATCGTCATTCTAGTCCGGGAACTTGATTTCATTTTTTTATGTACATGTAACAAGTACTAATCACTATTCAGTTTACTTCTAATAAATTTTTTGAGCTATAATGAATGTTAATATTGGTAAAAGATGATGATATCTGACGTAACATATTACTCACTTTTAGTTAAGCGAGCCCTAATACCAAATCATCGATAGAACGATAATTTAATGCTTAAGAGTAGAGTACAATATTAATTACAATATAGTAAGTAGAAACTTAGTTTCTGTAACAAGTGTATTGTCTTAAATGATATGTTTGCTAATTTTGTGTCATATTCAATCTATTTTTCAAATCCATGTTTAGATCTGATAACAATTTTATTTTTCCATTCACCTTAAATAAACTAGCTTTAAGATGTAAGGTATTATCATTTTTTTTCTTCTATATATCACCTATTAGTTGTGTAATAGCGTAAGTTCTACAACCTAGATGACATTCTTTTATTTTCACCACGCTGGAAGCTGTTGCAAGGAAATTTACCAGAAAATATTTTTCAACGCTTATATCAACGTTTAGAAGTAACGGAGAGAATTTGAAGTACGCATAACAATTAATCGATCAGTCAGTAACCGCTGATTCAAAACCAACTAATTTGAAAATAATTTTTCCAAGTCTTACTACCACGTTGGTATAACTTCCACCAAACTCCGTAATGTTCTGTAACTTATTTTAAAGTGAACGATTTACAGTGGCGGGACCATTTCTTCATCACTTGTGTTTCGAATACTTGTAGGTGATAAGAGTACGTTCAAACTGAAGCTTGTCAACCAATATCACTGACTAGCCCACATCACGAGATCATAATAGGTCGTTGTTATTAAGGACTAGATGTCAAAATGATTTTAAAAGATAATATCATTGCAGCACCTTGATTTTGGAAAACCAGACTTTTTTGTGAGTAATGTATTGTTGGATATAATGGTGATGAATATAATACCGTACTACCTATTGGAGTATAGTAGATTGCTTAGCAACTAATATGAACATCACTCTTCGGTTCACAGATTTTTTACAAGCCCATATTATTTCGGTCACTCGCAGCTGCTAATTACGAGGTGAAATAAATGAAAGAAATATGGTGAAAAAAAGCCCAGACATCATTCAACGATTATAAACAACCTGTACAACGTGATTTATTTAATTGGTAATAGTGAAGGGGGAAGACGAAGAATTAGAAGTAGGATTAGAATTTAGAAGAATGCAGAATAGCAGACTTAGAATTTGAGTAAGGATGAGAATAAAAGTGTTAACAATGAAATAACAATTTCATAAGATAAAAATATAACACCTACGATCGAAAAACTTCTTGATTAACAATTAAGATTGCTCGCAAGTATAGCACAATTTATTTTCAACTAATGTTTTCTCTTGCATTGTATTTACACCTCTAGCCAACGACTTTTACTTGAGCTATGCGTTCTCCAAATGCAAATGAAATTTTTCTTGTTTATTCATTTTACGAATTGAAAAAATATTTTTCATTCATCCAATGAGGCCCCTTACGACAAGTCCGCACAATAATTTAGAATGTGCAGCAAATTAAGTCTGAGACAGTAGAAACCCTCACAGAAGATCAAAGTCAGGTGTGCCAATACAAGTACATAATAAGAATAGTTAACCGAATATGAAAACAAACACAATACTTCTTCTCTTGATATTTTTTTTTTGCTTTCTCATCTTCAATATATAATTGTTCACGCAAGAGTCTCACTACGTAGGCCTTGATAAGGTATAGAAAATCAAGTCAAGTGTACAACTATTAGTATAAGATCCCTCCTAGATAATAATCTAAGTACTATTATTATTTATTCATTTAGTTTTCTGCAGTTCACTCAGTAGTATTAATTAATATCGCGCTTTTTTCATTATTGTACATACAGAGACATTTATAAATATGTACAGGCATGTATACATATTGTATGTACACATAGTCATCATTTAGTAAGGTTTATATATATATGCATATTTATAATAATATTTATCAAGAATTTACTAGTTTACATATTACTGTAATTATTGATACTACTGATATTATCATTATTGATAATCAGATCATAATAATTATTGTAATTACTAAGGTTGTTATTATTATTATTACCATTATTATTATTACTACTAATATTGTTATCATTATTATATTTATTGTTGTTGTTGTTGTTGTTGTTGTTGTTGTTGTTGTTGTTGTTGTTGCTGCTGTTGTTGTTTTGCACTCAATATCGACGAGGCCGAAACCTGCAGAGTGAAACTTGAATATTGTTCTCATAGAACTAATATTATTGCCTATATGCTAATATGAAATAATATATTAATCGGATTACATCAATTTATACATTAAAATCTATTTGAACATAATTCATTGTGTATGTTTTTTGAAGATAAAGGTAACAGGATTTGGGCTTCAACAAATGTATAGTTGGCAAATTTCATACTGGACATTGATATCATCAACTCTTATATTGTACACATTGGTACATAATAGATTGTTCAACTATAATTATGAGTGTAGCTGGGACGAACATATAGGGTACATACGTATTTAACATGAATACCATTAAAATATATATATTTATATATGTATTATATATTGTGACTCGTTTCATGAATTACTACGCAACGTAATTTTCATATAGTTTTTGATATGCTTGCCATTATTTTGTTCAGTTAGAAGTAATTATCTATCGAACAATTAGTGTGAGGTGTAGTACAGTTGAATCTTTTTTTTCTTTTTTTTTTGGATCGTCGTATCATTTCTTAAATATGGCAATTATGCGAACGTTTTATTATTACGTTACGTAGCAAATTATTGAGCGTATAAAGCAGGTATCATTTTGTAGAGGGGAATACAAGACAGAGTTTAATTTTTTCTTCTTGTTACTTTTAATATCTATAATAGGAAAGACCCAACAGGTAACAGTAGTGTCTTATAGCACAGTAATTTGTTACTATATGTATGTATTACACAGGTTAGTATGCACCTTCGTTGAATGGTAATTCATAATCCATTATTTCATTACGCAAGTCACAATGACACTTAAGCGGTGAGTTAATATATTGAGTTCAACATCTCCCCGCATGTGTAACCGTGTGTGATTCCTGTTTTTTATATTCATGTCTGCCTTTTAGTTTCTCCCCGATTTTTCGATAAAGTTTCGTCCTTGATTGGGGTTTCTTTTTTTCCTGCACATTTTATTTTCGTGGTGATTGTTTTTTCACAAATGCCCAGACTTTTCCATACTTCGCAAATGTATGATTCTACGTTTCTTTTTTTTCAATAATTTTTCTTTAATTGTCGTTGTACAGCAATAATATCGCCACGATTGCAGGTATGCATGATTCATAAATTCATCCTAATCCACACGTTCGCCTTGCTTGTATAGTATATATGTACATATACCTGTGTATTCGTCATATAAACAATTTCAATCTCAAGATTAAACTATTATTTAGGCCTAAATTCTTCGTAAATATATAGTGGAGTATATCGGTTTGTTTTCAGTTTCAATGAGACGATCCTGTCTCATCGTAATTTTTCTCTATTCTGCGAGTGTCGAGCGTTTAAGTCATTATCAAATAGATGAAGTACAAATGAAAAAAACCACCCTAATTTACTAAGTAATTTAAAATTTATTTGAATAGCCTTGGGAGAGTTCAAAAGTGCACCCTTGGATTTCCACTTACTATAAGTTTTCATACTCATTTTTTCAAAACATTACAGCCTTCTTTTAGGTAACTTAAGTTCAAGTTATCAATTAAGTTGGTTTTACGGTGGCCTAAGTCTTGTAGGATTGTGCCATAAGTGAGTTATATTATGACCATTAGAATCACTATTCGTCGTCTGTTGAAAATCCTGCAACTGCTTTGTTTGTTGCTGCTGTATCTGTTGTTGCTGTTGTTGTTGCTGCTGGTGCTGTTGTTGCTGGTGTTGCTGTTGCTGTTGGTTTTGTGGGTTCTGTTGGTTTTGTTGTTGCTGTTGTTGTTGCTGTTGTGAGTTTTGTTGATGCTGCAGCTGCACTATTCGCTTAGATTCTTGACCCGTTGAATCTGGCGAGGGTATTGGACGATGAGATTTCATATGTGCACTTCTGCTTTTCACTTTGTTGAAAACTCTGTAAAAACATAGTAGGAATTTCTATAGATGGTAACACAAAAATCATAATTCTATTCATCAACTCACGTTTCGAAATACCTGCCTTGCGGTAAAAATACTCTTTGGGTAAACAAGCAGATAAAATATTTCGCATACTCATATACCTTTGTGTTCATGCAAATGTGTATTCAAAAATTTCATGTATGTAAGACAAATTTGTTTATAGAATTATCATCTGTAAGATACTACACAAGGAGTAGCAGGTTTCATGTAGATATGTGCTTCGATTTCGTATAAATTTCGCGTGAAAAATTATTTTTTTTAAATTTGATGACAACAAACACAGATATATGGATATATTATTTGTAACTGATTGAAGAAAATGTTCAAGGCATTATATGTCAAGAGCATGCTATGGCAAATAGCATACTTGGGAGTAATCGTAAAATTAACCACTAGCCAATATTTATATAGTACAAAGCCCAAAGAGATTGCAAGAGTCTGCTTAGAAATCATTTAAATCAAGAACAGCTGCACTCGTTCGGCCATGCTATATCCATCAACCATCATAAACCTTCGTTCAGAGAGAATTCTTAATTCAATAATCGGCTAAATGCGGTAAGCGAGAGCATTTTATTCAATGTCTTCTCTGTTTGACTATAATTCAAATCTAGATCCATATTCGTCTTTCCAAGTCCATTGACTCATATGAGATTATATCGAACTTTGCAGCACGGAATATTAAACTGCGCCGCGACAATTATCATAGCCTCAGAATTGCCAGATTGGCAAAATGTAATGTATGGTAAAGTATGGAAATGGTTGATTTAGAGATTAGATTAGAAGACTTACTTCCCGCAAATCTTGCAGGGGTAATGAAGTGGGGTGGGCACGGGTGGTAGTTGCTCAGAACTAGTGTGAGTTTGTGAGTTGGTGTTGGCTGTGACGTGACCGGTTTGGCCAGTTTGGGTGCATCCAGCCATCGTTACTGTTACACTTCCGCTAAAGCTCTGATAACACAAAGAAAACACAAAGCCAAAATAAACAACACAACCAAACAACAACAACGACAATAACGACAACAATAACATAGATTTCACATTACTTGATGCTCCACAATCGTCGAGCGCAATTGATTCATCTTTGATTAAAATTTTCTCATTTGCTTTATTCGTTGTCTTACTCTTTTTTGTGTATTACGTATGCTATATTTTTATTCTCCAATTCTGTATATATAAATATATATATACCATGTATAAGGATAAAATAAATGCATTCACAATAAACGAACGACATGCGACAACATTTAAAGATTTTTACTTATGGATAAGTAGGTTTCATTGCACACACCGAATGCGCAACGAATATCTATATTTCAAAGTAATATCTTGCATAGATTTTAATGCGGTGCATCTGGCGAATGGCAATTTGATATCTTCCATAAACGTGTACGAAACGACCTATTGTGCATTACAATGAAAATCGACGTTGGAGCGAAAATAGTAATCAGGAATTTTATTGGTCAAATGGAATACGATTTCTTGTTAGCCGCATTGCAGAAGACTTATTAATTGAAGCATACCAAATAACTGCACTCTAGATAATTGTTTGATGCTTCTCACTAATAAGTTTTGACAGTTTTGTCAACGTCTTAGTTATGACATAAGAGTGCAATTACTCGATGAGACACTGTTGACATCATCCATAGCACAAGTAGCACAGCGAAAAACTCGAAAATAGGAAATAGGAATAGATTCAGATAAAAAAAAAATAACCATAGAGTTTCGATTCTCAGATTAAATAGATAACATAAGCAATAATGTGAGATGGGAAATGCAAATATGATAACACTGTGTAATAAGAACTCACATCCGGGCATTCGTAGGCGAATAATCTCAGCTCTCCTTCACTAGTTGTTAAAGTTGCAGAACTTTCTCTTTCGTTAGTCTGCAACTGAGAGATATTGATTTGTTAATGAGCACAGAGATGAGGTTTCATTGTGAGTTCGGTATAAATTCAGTCATTATAATAAATTCTCAAGTTTAGCTTAAACCTAGAATAAACTGCTTTGATGCTAACCAGAGTGCGGTGAAGAATTGATTTTTCCTCACTAAAGTCCAAATCTGTAACGGACGCGATGGCGTCCCTGAGTTCCTTGGTGTCTTTCGAATCTTTGAACTCTTTGTTCTCAATTTTGATCTTTGGTTTTCCATGTCGGGCTCTCATTCTTTTGTACTCATCAGGGCAAAGTTTTTTCCAGAGGTAGTAGAATTGCACGCATTGTTTAACAGACTTGCTACCAACGTCGCGAGATATACCCCTAAAGTCTTTATTACGCTTGGATAAACTTTGATGGAACAAATCCATCTCATGCGCTGTCCATCGATCTGATTCATGATATTCGTAGCACAGAAGGGGATGTCCCATCGGTAACGAAGGGGTGGGTCTCATTAACTTTAGCATTGCTTCCTGAAAGGATCAAAGAATTTGATCATAACACTAGTGAAAAATGGAAGGATTCTAGGTTGCATCTTGAAAAAAAGAATTACTAACGTGAATGTTTCCCTTGCACATGTGTAGCAGGTGGAGAGCGTACTCTTTGTTCCGCCCCCCGCCAGGTACAGCTGCACAACAGGCAAACTGTAGGTACATATCCACTGCAACAAGAAATCTTATGTAAGTTTGGCCAGTCTTGATTGATTAGGTATGCGAAAATCCACTAACATAAGTCGCTACCGACTTATGATGCAGATAATATAAATGCGATGCGTAATATATGAGTATTTTAATCATGCTTACTTTCTGTATCGGTCAAGTTATTATTTATGCCTGGATCCCACAGAAGATGATCTATTTCTGGTCCACCTCTTCCTCTTTCTCCATCGCACCTGACAGGAGGTATGGTGGCCTGATATCTGTGGCCGATATTTATTCTTGGCGGTGGCCCATCATTTCCTTGCGAATCGTCAGAGCTGAATTCCGATTCTCTTTCGTGTTGGTGGAGCCTTGCATATAATCCCGGGCCTGATCTAGATGGGTCTAATATCGGTGGTGGTGTATAACTACTGTCCCAATGTCTATCGCAGGCTCTTCTCAGTCTTGAAGGGTACGAGTGAGAGTTTGAGTAATGCCCGTCGATTCGCGGCCTCTTTCTACACTGTCGAATCGGACTAGCTGGGATTCTCGTAGGACTGAGGAAGACGTCTTCGTCCAGGAGTTCCTCCTTAATCTGTTCTATCGGAATAGGTAGATTACCCGCTGTCTTACTTTTTATCGTATATTTATTCGTGTTGCTTGTTTGAATTAAAAACTTGGCGGGATTAAAGGTTGGCTGATGAATATGGTTTGGTTGAAATTGTGGCTGCGTAGTCAACCCTCCTGATGACGATACGTTATTAGACCCTGGCTCAATCTTTGGCGTAGCTAGTCTGATTTCCTTTCTAAAAGTCAGGGGACTGAGAGATCCAGCTTGCACAAGAACGTTAGCCTTCTGAAGTCCCGCGGTCTGTATGAGCTTAAATTCCCCGTTGTTGTCGACGACAATACCGGCCAGACTTCCATTACCGAGTCCAAAATCTACTAGATTTTGACTTGTAATTAATTTGTAAGATTGAAATCCCGAAAACTCAAATTTCCTCCGTCCTGCTGTGAAGTCCTTTGGACTTGAAGAGAGTAGAGGATCTTCGGAGTTGGGCATCATCTGATTTTGCAGCGCATGGTGAGGTGAAACTGGGAAAGTGGAACTCGAAAAAGTCGCTGGTCCAGGAGATGAGACAGAGGATGGTGGAAGTGATGAAAGAGGCGAGGGTGCAGGGGTAGCGGAAAGGGGACTTGGAAGTGGCGAATGCGGGTTTGGTGATCCGCCGTACAAGTCAGTGTCCGCCTCAGTTTCACCAGGAAGAACCTCGCTCAGAGCTTCTTCAACAGCCGCCGCGGAAGACATCGTCGTGGTATAAAAGGCCGCGGATAGAGGTGAGGAAACAGGTCTCACGGAATCGGGATCTTCTTGGGGACTCAGAAGTGGCAAACTTCCGGTCAGAAGGCCTTCTTGACTTGCAGGTGGAGTCGGATATGTGAAACTTGGACTGTCGTGACGGGTGAGTGGCGATGGCAAGGGAGATTGAGCAGGCAATGTATGGGGGCTTTCCGTGCTGTATTGAGCTCCGTAGGTGCTGAATTCTGCAAGAGAATCCGGTAGGGGTGAGTTCACGAGAGCCTGAAGATCTGGGTTCACTGTATGCTGACTCGAAAAACGATCTTCCAATGACATTTCCTGCAACTGCTCGGAGGACTGTTCATGAAGAAGGCTCGTCGTCTGAAACTGAGAATTATTCAGTGATACCACTCATTTCTACGTGATTATTAGCAAATCCAATAGTCCAAGACCACCATTCACCTGAATCGAGTCTAGTTGTGTGGCATGTAGGAGAACACTATCTGGTACGGCTGTAACTTGCTGAAATACTTCGTCCTGCAAGCTAGGACTAAAGTATCCTCCATCCTCCGAGTATCCCGTCATCGGGAAACTGTCCGTTACGGAGGGCTGCTGCAATTGCGTTTGTGTTTTTTGTTGTTGATTGGTATTTCCCTGATTTGTGGTTGCCTGATAATTTAATTGGACTCTCTGACCAGGGTCGGACGCTGCTCTTTTTACGGCCATTTTAGTAGTGCCCTAAAAAATGAATTTCACTTCTTTGGAAATTTATCCAAAAGTACATGGTAATAAAAAGCATCAGAATGTCGCCGTTTAACTTTCCAGACCAGTTATTATACAGTCATGGAAAAATAATAAACCTCACCATCTCACGTCCCCTAAGCTCCATCCTCAACAGCGGTTCTCATATCTTAACGAAGAAGTGGAGATCTGGGGAGCGTTATGTTCGAACAAAATGAAAAACGTACCTTCAATATCATGTCGGCCAAGGCCTGGGCCTGTGCCTGGGTCTGGGCTTCTTGAAGCTGTTTTTGTACCGCCGCGTGATTTGCCACGGTGACATTTGGCTGCCTAAAATGTTCGCTATCCGAATGCCTCCTCACCTTTTCAGCGGTGGTCAAGGGCGGGGGTGCTGGTACCGCGAAGCCCGTTTTTCCTGGTGTGTGATTAGTCCTATCAGCCTGGGGGGTGAAGGCGTTAGTCCCCAATCGAGACTGGGCAGCGTTGCTGGCATCGGTAGCTGAAAAAGCAAGGGCTGCTTGACTTACTATCGAAATCCGATTAAAATCATCATAGTTTATATTAATGAATTCATAAAAACAGTAGATATCCACTCAACCCTGTGCAAGCGCTGCCTTTACAAGCCTTCAAAGAATAGGTATGTCCATAAAATAAAAATTCAAAATTAAAACCATTGAAATCTTTGTCATTTCGTAAACTTTTCTTCGTAACGCATTCTTGTGCCTCTGAGCAAAAAGATTGATTTCAACGGCTACTGTACGAATAAAAAACGAGTATACTTTCTGTACGCATTTAATTTACCTTATTCTCATTCTCTTGCTCATCTATTTATTTATATATTCCCCTTCGCCCCCATGACATTGTGATGATTTTTTAAAGTGCGTTGAAATAGATACTCCGTGCCAAACAGGGAGGTGGGTTGGTGCAGTATTGGAAATTTTTGAAATGCCTGGGATCGTTCATTTGCTACGCACGCAGATCGCCCAGAAAGACAATACCTCGAAACTCGCGTCGCGTCGAGAGCACATCGGTTCATTTTCCAATTAGCGCGTCAACGGGCGTCAAATCAGGCAGAGAATAACCATCGAGGAAACCAGATAGGGAGAGGCGAGAAGCGGAAAGGGGGCTTTGCCATGATCAGAAAAGGCTAGCACGAGTGATCCAGAAACAAAACATGCTATTCTCACTCCCCTGTCAGCTGATCAGCTCTAGTTCTGTTTTAAAATCCTTTGATAAAGACACGGTATAGTTATATACCTTGGTATATGAGATGTGGATTATACCCCGCACATCAATTGTCCCTCTCGAGTTTTTGCCCTCTGACGATTACGATCCCGATCCCGTTACCGTTTTGCGTCAGTATATCTGCTGCTTACTTCCCATCTATGCCTATTCTGCACGATTTTTTCCGGTGGATCAAAGAATTCCGATACTTTGGTATGGTAAAGTGGAAAATATCAATTTTGTATCGTGAATACCGGTTAAAATTGAAAATACACCGATGTGTACAGACGAAGAAGAGAATTTCCGTACGTATACTTAGTGGAAATTTACTCACAGATATCAATCATAACTCGTTTAGATATATACTCAACAAAAACTTTTTTCGCGGCCGACTAATTGATTGTAGGGTGTTTCATTGGTTTTATTAGAGAAATATGTATGCGTGTATGTTAGTACTACAATATACCTATTTACCCGTAGACCGCTCGTGGTGTGTATGAGTAGAAAATGAATGCATATACCGTATATACATACTATATTTAGATACCTATACTGTATGTATACTGTATAGTATAATATGTAGTACAATATAGGTACATAGCTATCCATATATGTGCGTGGAAAATTGTGTAACTGTATGGCGAGTTGTCGTGTGTTGCGTTTCGTGCGTGTCAGCAGCACATCCCATTCAGGGGTTGGGGTTCGGAAAAGAGCGTTGGGGCGAACGAGAGCTTCGCAGCAAATTATTTATCGATCTTATAGGCATTGCGGGATGCCGACAGGGCTTTGAAAAGTAACGCTGGGTTCGGAAAGGACGTTCGGATAGGTAGTGAGGGCTGAGGGATGAAGAGAGAGGAGTATTCTCATGTTTTCGCTAAATGGCTTGTGAAGGAAAGTTTGTTTTTTTTCATTTTTTTCTTTATTTTGTTCCAACCAAATCAATCGACCATTGGTGCAGTTTGGCAAAAGAGACTAGCACGCATGAATTGAGGAAAACGGTAAGTAAAATAAAACAAATACAACGAGAGCTGCATGTTCATGAAATGCATTAACTTATCTTGCTTTTTCACCTATGGACGGTAATAAGCAAAAACGTCTCAACCGACAAAAAAATATTTTTTTTCTTCCACACTATTGCGAAAACGTGAAGCGCGACCCACATCGTAAAAATATATCGATTGCACGATATTTTCAAAAATGTTGTACCATCCTTATATCATGCCACGCCCGTTTAGACGAAATGGTATATGAAATATTCCAACAAATTAGATCCGGTACCGGGAGATTTTCAATTTATTTCATTAAACTACATCCAAAGAAACAAAAATTTTTAAAACAAATACTACAAGTTATAGATTTTCCAAATATAACATTGGTCGTCATTTTCAAACCCAAAATATTAGTACACATTTTGAAAAATGAATAAAAAAAGTATAACATATTTCTACGTATGAGATCAAACCATTAAAAAAGAAATGAAAGAAAACATCAAATTTAATATATAATCGACTTGTTTTTTCTTTATCTCTGAAAGTCCCGTTGTTTTTATTACCCGATTACGGACTATACAAGAGACAAAAATCGGACAAATAAACAAATGTTTGATAGAGGTATATAGAATATGCTGGAAAAACTATAAATTGAAATTGGTATTGATATTATGCTGCCGGTCGTATTTTCTGAACGTTTTTTTTTTTTATCGACGGCACGACAATGTTATATCATGAAGAATAAGAGAAATATCTGAAATAAATGTACTAGGCATTCAACTACACTAATAAATCGAATAGGTATTTATTAAATTTACCGGTTGTCCGCTTCTGGATGATCTTTTCTTCGATCAAAGCCCTTACGCCAACGGATGCTGTTTGCAACGGAGGTCCAATCACCTCTTTCTTCTCGCATTTTTTGTTCTCAGCGTCCTAGAAAAAAAAAAAAAACAAGGAATGAGACAACAAATAAAATTGTTTACGTAAAAATTGATCATCAATTCAATTTAACCCTCACTGTGTGAACACTGAGGATTCGAAAGCACTGTCGAAATTCCAATCTCAAAGTTCTTTGAGTAATTCACATTCGAGTTTATCGACTATCGGGTGATCGGATGAAGAAAAGTCCAACCAATACTTATGCTCGATTGCGTACAGGATACGTGTACCTATCGACCAACCACGTGGCGAACCAACCCTAATAACTAACTGAAGATAAATGAGCGTGTGGATTCGATTATCTGGCGATGGAATCATCGGCGTGTGGACACCTTCTCGCCGCTCGTTGTAGGCTCATCACTAAACAGGTGGGAGAGGCACATATTCAGAACCATCAGAAGCACCTATATACGTCCGTCGTCTAATGTTATAACGGGTGACCGAGTAAGGGGAGACTATACGCGTGGAGGTAAACGGAGGCCATCATCATCATCACTCTGGATCATTCCAGTTTCAGGGTAATTTCCTGCTCACAGAAATCCATACCGAGGGTCTAAGGCATATAGGTATAGGAATGTACACGCATCGAAAGAGTCACATACCATCTTGTAATTGTAATACATGTAGATATCGCGTGAGTGTTGGAGGTATATAATCGACGCAGCAAAAGCAATAGCCAAAATGGAACTCAACTGCCTTTGACGTGGCGATGTATGGGGTATAGGAGGTATACGTATACGTACACGCCGCATGAATATTGATCGTCTTGCTTATTAATGTCGAGAATTGATTGCCAGCTAGAGCTACGTTCAGGAAACTTGTCGATTCGATTCGCGTCAATTGCAACGTCATTAACCGTTATTACCCATTAACTATTCCATATTTTGCTAACCCCTTCGACACCCTCAGATCGCTGTCTCTGCTCGACACGACACGACGTGTACGTTACGAATGATCGGATATATGAAAGAGCCATATGACCAGCTGAGTTGTACAAATTTCATGAAATACACATGAACGAAAATGTTTCGATTCGGTGGGACGATAGCAACGTGTTATTTTAAGAAATTTTAAAAAGCTCGTTGAATTCGTAAAACTGAATCTTTTAACTTTATCAGAATTAAAGTGAAGTGATATTCATGTTTTTGAGTTTTTTTTTTCCTGCGCTTTTCGAATTACCCTCTTAATGCATTTTCCATGAGTTTTGCCCCTCTGGTTCTCAGCCCTCGATATAGAGACTATTATAATACATTCGAGGGTTAGAAATGATTGAATTCTTCACTATATACAGATATGGGCGGGATATATGTACTTGAGCTTCTGCAAGTATCGAAAAACTAACATTATATCTCGGGATAGTCAAACACACTCAACGTATTCGCTAGCGCGATTTGTGCCGAGGGGTTGGTTACAGTTCATGGTAGTATAGGGCTAGGAGTACGGTAGCAAGCAGCCGAGGCTGTGCCGTAGCTGGTGGGCACGCAGCGTACCGAAGCGAAGAGCAAAACCAACCCTGTCGAGTCGAAGTCAATCTGCATAATGGAGACAGCTCGAGACAATGTTTGCTCGGCGCTGGAGCTCCACAGCCTTTATTTGAATTTAGTAGTAAGTGGTTAGTGCTCCAAGGAAAGAACCTGTTAATGGGGCAGTTTCTACTCCATACCCGTACCTATCTATATAATAGCTATATAACTATACTCTCGTTCAACCGATTCACCTCCCGTTCGATCACCGAAACTAATAGGGTGCGCCAATAAGCGCCGCGGAATTGTTGAATACTTAATTAAACCAGCACAACCCGTTCGATTTTACATTTCAATCGCCGCGGATCACTCTAGTCGAGAATTTAATTCTTGGATAAAGATTCGCTACGTAGAAAAATAACTGCAGGGGATGAAAATTTTCATCTTCTAAAATTTAGATCTATTAATAAGTGTATAATTCAGAGGTCTTTCGTATACTTATATCACAGAAAAATACATAATTCTGAATTAAATGAAAACTTTGGAAAACAAAAATTTTTGGTTCAATTGATGCCCATTTTGTACGCCTCGCTTCTGTACCCTTTTAACTCCTATTTTTATAGACGATATCCATGGCGTTCTCTTACCTTTTTAAAGTAACCGCCGTGTAGTCTCATGTGTCCATTCAACGCTGGTATATTTTTGAACTTTCTATGACATAAATTGCACTCGACTGGTTTAGGTTCAGCTTGAGTTTTAGGACTCGGACTTTGACCGGGTGATGAGGTATTTGCTGGTGACGGACTGCTTTTACCTGCGTTCCCTCCACTCCCCGGGGAATTCGCCTGCTGTTGTGCTTGTTGTTGTTGTTGCTGAAACGATAACGATAAAAGTATTTCCATTAGTCAAAAGATACCAATCTCATGAATTCATAAAAACGAAAATGTATGTATAGAACGAGCCGCTGCGGGACTCGTAGAATAAGTTAAATTTATTAAAACTTCTTTCAAATTCGATACTAAAACACTATTCAGCAAGAAAAAATCCTGGGAATCAATTACCGAAGCTTATATTGTAATATCAACAATTTAGCGATCTTTCGATCGTGATTTGGTAATTGGATAACAACTTTTTGTTTAAATCAGCAAAAAACCCATTCGATTCGAATCAACAAAGCGAATTTGTCGATCGGACGAAAATTTACATCTGAGTGCGCGTCGCTGCAAATTCGAGCTTTTCAACTTTACGAACTATTTAGGTATAGCGTTCTAGCTCGTTCATTAGTAGCTATTTGGTAGCTATGGTGTAGCACGTACGTATACGGATCGCTAATAAGACTGAAATTGCGAGCGTGGATGAGGAATTAGGGTGCAAAGCTGGAGGTTGGTCGCCGTTGTCTCGCATCTAAACTGCCACCGTCTTTGTTTCGTCAAAGCGAAGATGGAGAATCCACGGACTTCGTTCTCTCGCCTTATATTCTCACCCTTGTATAGTACCCCTAAATTCTCTCTCGCCTACTAATTTCTCTAATTCTCATGCAGCATCAGCTACGCCCCGTGAAATTACCCATGTAACGACGACGAAGGTTATAGGCTAATGACGTAACGACATAAAGAGGGTTCCGAGAAGGATGGTAGCTCAGTGAAAAGGGTTATATTCGAACGATTCCGAACCCTGTTTTCTTGCATTTTCAGATCAACAGAATATCACGCGATTCCAAATTTGAAGGAAAAAAATATATGATTTTTCGCCCAATAATTTTATTTGCTCTAAAATGAAAGTAGAATCGAAGGGTTGTCTTTTTTTTTTGGCAAGATGTGTAGGATTTTGCAAGCTTTTCCTCAAGATCGCACATAATTAATTAGATGTTCGAAAAAATCCAATTCACTTTCTTTCCTTCTTACAAAATCAATCGTTCTATAGCTATACCTATGTCGGCTTATTTTTAAAGCAAAAAATTTTTTTTAAATTGTAAGTTCCTGCAAGATTCTCTCGTCTATTCCTTCTTTTTACCTTTGTATTTTATTTCATTTCTAGCGAGCTCTTTGTGATTATCCTGCGCTCAAGGAGGCGTGAGTTTAATTTAACCAGCTTAAATCGGTGCTGCCAGTGCACAGAGGAAACGGAGAGGGGGGCACTTGACAATAAAATCGGATTAATTTGCCCGCGCATATAATTAGCTTAACTTAACTCTTATTAAACCCGAGCTAATATAGAAGCATTAAAAAAGTAGATGATATACACATTTTTTTTATACACCTGTAAATATTATAGGCTGTACAAAAGCTAACTGGGTAATTAATCGGTACGCCTCTCGCGCAATTAGCTGCAGAGACTACGATAATTCATCTATTACATTGTGAAATTGTACCAAAATAATAATAATAATAATAATAATAATAACAACAACAACAATAATAATAATAATATTAATAATAATAGCAATGATAATAATTCGGAAATAATATTATGAGGCAACAACGATTTCATCGACTCGTAAAAAATTATGCCCGGCAAAATTCGCCACGATCATGTGATCACGTGTGACACGGTTTTTCGATCCCCGCAACTGTCTCCCCCTGTGTATTTAATGGATATACATATATATATAATACGAACCTTGCTAAAACATGTTTATTTATGTATATTCAACGGCAGTGGTAAAAGAAAAAAAAAATAAATAATATGAAGAAGAAAATAAAAATTCTTCTCTGCAACGCCTCACGTTAAAATTTTCCTCGCGGATGATGGATTGACGCTTGTATATATACATCACATAATACATATATATTATATATACACATATATGTTGTATACACACCCCTTGCGTTTCGCTGTATTATAATAGACAGACATACGCGTCGCGTCGGCGTAATATATTTCAAATATACTAGGGGGAGAAAATAATCTCCACAATTTTTTCAACGCCATAATACTTATATATCATCCGAAGTTTGTGTATAGACATATATATATGTGATGTAACTCAAGGTGTATCAAAGACAAACATGTTATTTTTGTTGCTTTTTTAAGTTTTCTAATGCCGGTCTCCTCACACTATGGTTTTTTTTACCTTTGAATTTTTTTATTTGAATCATACGGGGAAAAACGAAATTTTGACAAAAATTTGAAATGTATACTTCGATCGAGTCGTCTCGTGTAAAATTTTTCGGAGGCCTTGTGTATTTCGGAATAAAAAATAAAAAAATAAATAAAATGTAGTCCAAGAAGCTTGATGATAGAGGAAAAAAGAGAAATGTTTATTCTCGACACACTCGAAATTGATGCATGTAGAGTTAGAGTGGAATTGTTCAAACTTCGCTCTTCGTATCCCGTGATGGGGTCCCATTATCTCCTCTACCTAGCGAATGTCGATGTGACGGAGTAAAATATATAGTTATCCTCCTGCACTGGTGAACAGCTATCGTACCTTCGAATCCACGAGGAGTGGGAGGCTAGTAATGGAACCAGGATGGGATAATTTCGTGTCGGTCACGGACTACGCGGGACGTTGGAATTGCAAATAATTGCATTGCGTTATAGCGATTCACATAGGGGGTGTGCTGCACCCCCTTTCTCTCTTCCTATCTCTATATCTGTCGCCCTCTCTGCATTTTATACCAGAACAAGCTGACCCGCCTACTCCCCAAAGTTCCTTTCCCTTAAGGTATATACCGGCATTAATGTTGACACATGCGACATGGTATATGGTGCATTCATGGGGAATTCCACGTCAACCCACGGAAACCCTCATATTCTTTTTCTCTCCATTTTTTTTTTACAAGATAAATTTGGCACCTCAGAAACACCCCATAAACTTTTTTATTCATTACTTAGGAAATCCCCAAGGAAAACGTCATTTTTCAGTACAAAAAACCAACTCATTTTGAGACACAACATACTGACCTGAAATATTGAGAAAGTGAGAAAACAATGAACGAAAAATAGCAAAGATCAGGAATTGGTTGAACCCGTAAAAGTATGTCGACGGAATTGCTTCGTTACGAACTCGAACCACCTTCGATCGATCCAAGGCCATCCGTGTCACCTCAACGTGCGAGGGACTGTATACGGGAGGTGTGCGTATCATCCCTCCTTATATTAGGCCGTCTATCGCGCGTTATCGATATAATGTACATGTATATTATCCGAAAATGAGATGCTTTTTGCCACCTATATACCTAATTATTCCAACATGATTCTCAGGCAATGTGTAGCCCGATTCAATTCTTTTCTCTCCCAAGCTCATGTATACTTTTTCGTATTGTACATTATTACTAGCTCAGAACGCGTTCAAGGGTGCACTGACTAATTGTTATAGTGATCAGTCTAATCATCTTCTCCAGTACAGAGGAATTGGAATCTCGATTGGAATGCTATGGATTTACAAACGGGACTTTTTGTTTTTTCGCTTCCGTATGAGCTATTCTTGCAGACGTGCGCGCACTGCAGTAAGAAATATATTTCAGTGTATGAACAATACTCCCTATAATTTTGCTATTCTGTACAGATACATATATGCATATATTATGTTGTGTATAAAGCAAATTATACATATGTGCAGATAGGTACATAAGCTGACAGGGTAAAAAAAGACAACGGGGTGAACTAGCTGCACTGAACTAGCTGCGAGTAAAGCCGAACCAATCGGTGGTGCGGCGCGGTAAAATTTATGATACTGGCGACCGTAAAATTCGGATTAGTTTCAATTTAAAAACATTTCTCGTTCCGCGTAGCGGTATACATAGATGCAGGTAGACGAATAAATATTGAAAATATAATATATGGAACCGCGGTTTGCGGGCTACTGCAGCAGCGACTCACAGCTAGCTGCAGATGGATTCGAAATATTTTTTTGGGGAAAATAAATGCACATCCCTTTCGCGTAACTCTTTCAAAACAGAAAACCTGAACAAAAAAAAATGAGAAACACACAGTTCTCTATCTGAATGGGAATTATGAGTGACGGATTATTATTGAAATTCACTTGTTTCTCATTTTCAGCACGTCGATAAAAGTACTTCTAGGAAAACGAACAAAAAATTGAAAAATAATCAATCTCCAATTATATTCAAGAAGTTTCTATACAGCTTGTTCACTTTTTTCTTTCTTCAGATGAATTTTCATTTTTAATTCGTCAATATATACCACATTGAGATACAAGGCTATGGAGTTTTTTTGCTCTTTTTTCTTTCAACGTACATACTCAGAAACGACATATTAGGTTTTGTTTGTTGAAATTTCACTTTATCCCGAATAAGACCGGCCATAATAAATATATTTCAGATGAATTTGTAATTAGACGATTCGAAGAAAATCGTTTTATATACTTGGTAAATTGATTATTTTTTTTCACCGAGTTGTTCTGTACGGTTCAAGCTTAGTGATGCAGAAGTAAAGCGACTCCATAACGCCCATCAAATCATCGAAATTATTTTCAAGTTTCTTCGTTCAAAGTTGAAAGCGTTCTATTCGTGTATCGCTACTGCTGCCACTGCTACTTCGGTACAGCGCGCGACGGGCGAGCAAGGCAAGTCTCGTCTTATCAAAGGTAGAAATGCCGGGCGAGCTTTTCATTTTACCGTTAAAGCAAAGTACAGATATACATGAATATACATATGTATATGTATAAGGCAGGAGAGGGGTCGTAATAATAAGGATGGAGTAGCGGGAGTGACAGCCCTTTCCCTCCTCCCATTTTCTCTACCCCAAGAATAAGAGACGGCCCTCGGGCATAGAGATAAGACCGAGTCTTCCTTCCTAAGGAGACGAATTGTCTTCGGACTGATAATTCTACTAATTGTACACCCGCGCGCACCTACGCATGCCTCGACTGAGAAGTACGACCCGTGGACTCTTGAATTTCATTCCCCGCCTCCGGACTTTGATGTGAAATGAAGAGAGAAAACGAGGAGAAGAAAGAGGGAAACGTGGGGAGGTGAACTGAACCTGATTATAATTGAGGTAAAAAAGGAAGAAGAAATTCTTTCGATCGTCCGTTCATGATAATAATGGGTAGAAACTTGCGGATGACGTGACGGTGAAAAGGAAAGAAAAATAAAAATCGCGAATGTACGTACGATAACCTTTTTTTTTCAAGCGTCGCAAAAATTCGCCGAGTTTTGCAAAGACTTCTCGTCCCGTCGTGCTGAGCGGGTTCTAATTTTATAATTTGAGCGGTGTCCGTGAGGCTAGTGGAGCCCCACTCGTTTCCACGAGTGTGTGAGCTTTCGTATCACGTTTTCTATCCACGGTTTCATCCGAGTTCTGACCTACCGGTAGACGCTGCCATTTATCCTGCAGGACTCCCGGGGTAGCAATAATCCGTATCAAGAGACTCGGTAGAGTCTCGCGCCAAGTACATTCAAACGAACGTGCGGACTACCGAGTATCTTTACTGCTAGAGGATCGAGAAAGCGCTGTACGGCCAACCGTTCTATCCAGTATCTCCGAAATCATAAGCATTTCGGGAAATTTGGATGCACTTTTGCGATATAAATCGCGGACGAGCTCTCATTCAAGCGTAATTTCAATAACGTCAGTGGTCGGAGAGCTGAGGTATGATAATTCTCTGATTGTCTGATCACCGTTAGGCTTGTTTCACGATTAAGCACCGCCGTCATCGTCGGACGGTAGCTATATGTTATCTGAAAACCAAACCTTTTCACATAAATGGTATAGAAGGGAAGCCGCGGCTCGCGTAATATTCCTGTCAAAGCTAGCTCCTGTCAATTAGGAAGAAGGTTGTAATTCCCGTCTGCCTAGCAGGTGGCGTTACCGTAGCCGGTACACTACGGTACACGTCTGATTTCTTACAGAGTCCGCTACCGCACAGCGACTCCTTTTCATTGGGCCCCAGAAAAATGGCGCTCTCATGGCTACCGTTCAAAAATTTTTCTTACCCCGTCAAACCATAATTAACACTGCAATATTCTCCAACAAGATACAAAAAGTTATGAGATCCCCCCAAAAGGCACCTACGGTGCAAAAAACTTCGCCAAGTACATTCAATGTTTGAAAAATTCATTAATAATAAGAAAAAAAGAATCCAAATCAATTATTGTGCCAACTGCCAAGTACATGTAACTATGCATCGTGTAAAAATATAGAATTGGAAAGTAAATCAATGAAAATCAATTCAAAGAATCAGAAAAAAAATAAAATAAAATAAAATAAAATAAATGAAATTTAAAAAAAAAATCCAAAAAACAAATTGGAGGTAGTGGGACTTGGCGGGCTTTTTCGGAAACAAAATCTAGAATTTTTTTATGGCAATATAACATTAGCCCGCCAAGAACCACGTACTCCAATTTGTTTTTTGGATTTTTTTTTTAAATTTCATTTATTTTATTTTATTTTATTTTATTTTTTTTCTGATTCTTTGAATTGATTCTCATTGATTTACTTTCCAATTCTATATTTTTACACGATGCATAGTTACATGTACTTGGCAGTTGGCACAATAATTGATTTGGATTCTTTTTTTCTTATTATTAATGAATTTTTCAAACATTGAATGTACTTGGCGAAGTTTTTTGCACCGTAGGTGCCTTTTGGGGGGATACAGGTATATAGCTAATATGGTATAGCCGTTGCTGCTGGTGTACCTGAAAGTCGCGGAGTAGTTCGCATCCATGTATTGTGTATCTCATATAAGTATACCGCGATAACGCGAAGAACTTTTTGAAGGTTGTTTTAAAATATTCTGTCTCGTTGAAATGGATCAATGTTTGAATAGCTAGAAATAGAAAAGTAAGTATAGCTTTGCAGACCTATAGAGAGAAATAACTTCACCTGTACGTTATTAATTAAGACCTGAAAATTAATTGGGGACATAAAAACGCGAGGATTGACTGTAAATAAACGAAAACTATCTTTTTCGGTATCTTACAATCGGATGCGCCTCGAATATCGAAATCTGAAAAAACCAGAAAGATGTAACTCTCAAAATTAATGAGGATGACGCTGTAAAAGCGTATCTTTGAAAGTTAAAGATGGAATTTGGTTAAAAAATATGTGCAGAATTTAAATCATCCGCGTTGCCAGGCGCATCCTTCGAAAACGAAAATAAATTGAACTTTCAAACGCCAATCGAAATGATCTGACATGAATCTCGATATTCTGCTTTTTATAGTTCTTGATGTGTGAAATCTATTCGATACGTAGTTCGAGGAATAATTACGGCTCAGTCTGACAAGTGCCAATCATCGTCAAATATCGTGCGTGCTCTACTTAAAGCGTATAATATACTATACGCATACATTTACAGGGTGGCGTATTCTAAAATATCTAGTTAAAAATCGCACGCTCTCGTTGCGGTATTCGTCGAACGTTGAAATGAATATTATTACCAAATTAAGTCCCCCTCGATATCGCGAGACTGTTGTCTGAAATTTTTCAATGTCACTTAATTCTGACATCAGCTCTAATTTCTGAGATATTCGACTGGATCTTTTGAAGTGGGCCACCCTGTACACATGGAAAAGTTATTAATATTACGAAGGCGACAAGCGGCTCCCGTTTCCCCCTTTGGTATCGTACTTACATACCTAACCTGCCTTATACCGACTAGTACGAGTTACCCAACCTAGTCTGCACCTTCTTCCTTTACCTAACGTTTCCCCGTATAGCTTTGGCTACCTAGCTGCTCCGCTAACACATAAATTTCTCGAACACATGGCGCGCCAGGCTTATGAACAATAACACCCTCCACCGTATAACCTGCACACCCTGCACCCCTGACGCACCCTTACATCGCTCCTCCAGCTTCCTGGTAATTACGGCCTACCATAGACATTCAACGCTGCTGCTGCCGCTCTCGCAAGATCTTGGAGGATTAATATATGAAGACACTGTTCTCCTTTGTGTATATTCGTTTATTTATTTATTCATGCTTTTTTATTCTTTCTTCGAAATATTATTCGAGTCGAAAAATGATTCGCCAACAGTGTATCATATCATATGATTCTGATTTCTGGATTTTCGGTATAAATGTTTTGGGTGGATAAGGAAAGAACAAGAAAAAGGTTGTGTTTTGTCGACAGAATCCCCTCGTGTCGTTGTCCTGTTTCGAAGGGGTTGGTTTTTTGGGTGAAAAAACCAGAGCTATGGAGGTTGCCTGCAGTTTTCTCCTCGGTCTTCTTGTTAGCTGTGCTGGCAAGGAGTAGGGGACAAACGCGTTTTGTTTTATCAGAGCGGACGTTCACGGTCCTTTTAACGGATCAACCCTGCCGTATCCATTCATTTTTTTTTTTTTTTTTTTTTATTCTTGTTTTGTTCTCTATTTTTTGGTAGCGTGACGGTATAACCGCGAAAAGAAGGGGGATACACGATGCGGTATAACAATCGTTGTTTTTCGAAGCTTATCGCGTCAGGCGAATAATATTTGATGAAAAATTTCCGAAGTACCATATAACTGAGGTAGGTATTATGCGCACGTACCGTATCTCCTGTAAATACTTTGCGCTCAGAAACACGTAGGCAACCCATTATCGTGTAATAAGAGCTGAGAGTGAAAACAATGACTGTGCGAGAAATATACAGTGGAATTAGGTTGCCAGGGTAGCTGTTGGTATCGTGAAAATTTTCTCCCTGCGGTAGAAATTCCCCTCCTCCATAGCATAAGCCTCGAGTTCTGAAAACCAGTCCCCTTGTGTTTCGCTCTTATAGCCTCTCTCAAATTTGACTTTTACGGGATGCCGTAAAATTGCTAACGTGTCTAATTACCTCGGACAAAAGCCCCCCTACAGTCGAGCTGGCTTCACATCTTGTTTGTATTTTGACAGGAATTCAGCACAGCATCTCCCTCTCTTTTTCTCTCTCTCGTGGGACAGCGAAGGTATTTCACACCGAGAGTCCTCTCACCTTCTCTTCCTTTTACTACTTCTCCCACTCTTGTTGTATACATATATAAGTATGTGTAGGTATATACGTGGATATATACTTCCACTTGTCTCGCCCGCCAGAACCAATTTGTTCCTCGTGCTTAACCATGCCAAAGCGATCCAACCTCCGTACACACGTCTACGTGTACTACACATAGCTAATGCATATAAACATCCTTTCGTTATCCCACACCCTAAACTTCCCTCATTCGAGGTATGCACGTGTATGGCAACCGAGGATATGATAAAGAATCTTCCATATTTTGATGGAATTATTCCATATACGAAGAGTTATGGTTGCTTCTTTTTGATTAAGGCAACGGCGCGGTGAAAAAAAAAGCTCAAAATTAGTTTTTTGGCAGCGCTAGAAAGTCTGCCAAGGATCGATGCTCGTTGTCGAGCAAACGGTATGGAATCGCCTATATTTTTCTATTCAATAAAATGGAAACTTCAATACAATGTTGCGACAGAAGAATTATTCTACCGCTAACGAGCTCCTTATTGGCGCACCATGGGGGAAAAGCGATCCGCGCAATATTTGAGCATTTTAACCCAGCCTTAGCACGTAGCTATAGGTATAACGTTAGCGATTACAGCCTTTTTCATGAAACCCCTGAACCATAATCATCCCGTAGAGTTTGGCCCCTTTCGCCGAGAGTTTATAGGTATATAGCTATGTGCCGCGCACATTGCTCGGGATAAGCGCGTGCCCCACGGGAGCGTAATTTCGAACTGATCGTAACTCGTAGGGCATATCTGTCCGGCGTACATCCGGTACGTCAGATAAGGCACGGTAATGCTGCCCCATCCCAACATAGGTATCACGCGACGCGCGTAGTTTTGCCCTTCCAGATTGATGGGGTTACGATTGCTTTTATCAATGTCAATTCCCTCCGCAGTATAATACATATATCCTATAATCTCGAACCTCAGCTACCATACCCCACATTAGTTTGACTCTTTTCCCCTTTTTGTAATTAAAGTTTACCTGTAGCGAAAGACGGTATAAATAATCGGGAGAATGATGTTGATGCTGCTGTTGATGCTGATGCAGATGGTGATGTGGATGGTGAAGGTGATGTTGTTGGTTAGAATGTGAATGTGAATGTGAATGTGGATGTGGATGTGGAGGCGGATGCGAAGGATGTTGATGTTGATGTGAATGTTGATGTGGCCGATGTGTGTAGTGGGGCTGGTACCAGCCATGGTTGTATCCATCCATCTCACTCTGACGTCACAATTTTATCACTTTTAATGTATCACCGTATATACCACGAGAGTAGCGAGTGTTCGCGACGTTACGTTGGTAAACATATCAATCACCTATCAGCGCAACTCAGGCATCTGCACTTCTACCTCACTCACTGATGTTGCCGCTATCCTGCCATACGTTTTCAATGCACACTGATCACAAAATTATGATTCCCATTATTTTATCCAAAATGATATATGGTGGTGAATAACAAGTCGGTATGCGATTACGACACCGATTACGGAATCCAAATTCTCAAAAATGGTTTCTCGATTGTATTTTTTTTTATCAAAGCTCACGAATCGGAATTAAGCAGAAATATGTGGTATTGCACAAGATGAGGAGCGTACACCGACTAAGGTAATATTAAATCGTCGGAGATCCGCGTACCTATCCCTACATCTTCGAACTACCCCCCACCCCCCGTTTTCTCATCCACTGGTCACCCTGCCGAGAATCCCCGTCACGCGAGTACAGCATCCCTAAGAGATCTGGACCGGTTATAGATTCTGCGTTCTTGTTCCTGGGGGGTCCACGGAATTCGACGGTGTCACATAAACACATGTGAAGCAGAGGGGCAACAGCTAAAAGATTCTTTTCGCCTCATAAAACCATCGCTATCTTGAGCTGAAAAATTTTCTTTTCTTTTCTTGTTATTTTTCTTTTTATCTAATAAACGCGCGTTACAACGGAATTGCACTTCAATTTTTCACAAGAACACTACAATTTTGTTTTCATTGAATTTTTTACTCTTCATTCATACACACGCGTTACAAACCCGAACATACGTAATTGATTTGTGTTACTTATTTATTTATTTATTCATTTATTTATTTATTTATTCATAACTTTTTTCAAATATACTGGGCAGCTTTATATCCATACATTCTGAATTCAGAGTTTCATCTCTGCTGGAGAATCAGCACCATGAGGTACATACGTAAGTCCGATGATCCAAAACTTTGAACGCGACCCCCTGCACAAGGTGAAAACGGGTTTTGGATCAGGGCAGTGGGGAACAAGGCTAGTTCGAGGATAGGGAGTCGTTTGGTTCGCTGATTTTTTAGGGTATCTATATAATCTTCAGGAATGAAAAAAAGATTATATAATATAAAAGAGATGCGACTCCTGGACCTACGATTTTGTATCTATAACAAGTGTACGGTGGACTTTGGAATTAGTTCGCTGAGCATGAAGATTCATTTTACCAAAAACGAAGCTAAAAATACGTAATAAAAATTTTTCCGGAAGCGGAAAGAAAGAAGCGAGAGAGAAAAAAAAAAAAAAGGTAAAACGTAGCGAAAACAGCTGAAAGATTTTTTCCCATCTTTCACATCTCACTTTCTCATAATTCTTTCTTCTTTGCTACCTATAGCGAGTGTATACTGCGGCAGTAATAAGTAATGACAGCCCCCCGGCGCGCTGGCAAACACCGCATGGTTAAAGTGAAAAGCTAAATTAAAAATATATATCCATTTCCGTTACACAGATATGCTAGAAAGTGCCACTAAAACTCTATTCCCTTAGGATCATGAATTCTTTTTCCCCATTGCCTGAGGTATGTATCTCAGAAATTTGATAGCTCAGTGAATTGCGGTGCATTCCCATAAGCGTTTAACGAAGAACGTTTTTGTAACAATTTTCAACGGAGGTAAAATAGAAAAAAAGAATCACAACACCGAATTCCACAATAAATATCAACGACACAAGGTGTTAGCTACGTTATGATTCGAGTGTTGAATTTTAAGTCGATTGGTAAAGCCGGCTGAAAATATTTGGACAGGTCTTGTTGGTGTTTCACTAATTTAGTTGAGTGCTATATTTCAGTTTCCACATAATACGATTTAAAATTGTTCAACTCGTGGACTGGTGGAGCGTTCGATAAATTAAAGAAAAAAGGAAAAAGGAAATGAGAAAAAGAAGAAAAATAATCATGATAAAAGAGGCGAGTACTTATGAGAAGGGAATTGAAAGAGAAATGAACGAAAAGAGAGAAGAAGAAAGACAACGTAGCCTCCCATCTGACAATGAGAACTCGGGGAAACAGAGTGTAGTCGATCGTAAACCCTATAGACTGGAGACTAACCAACGCATTTACGTTATTGCAAGGAGGGTATGAGCGATCCTTTTGAATGGTTGAAGACGTGACACGGCGCCTGGAGCTTTGTGCGAAGAAGAGGAAAAAAGAAAGAGGATGATAAGAATAAAAATAAAAAGAAAGGGTCAAGGCGAGGGCGATGAGTCTGAACGAGAATTCTTGTAATACCTGGTACAACTATATCCACGTCTGTCGTACGAAAGTCTCCCGGTGCTTGCAGGGAGCAGGAGGAGAAAGAGGAGGATAGCAGCCAAAAGGGGAATGGGGGTTAAACCTGGGTACGGCTTTCCAAGTATTTTCCAATTACGTCTTGCGGTAACAACGACGCTCCGTATCAGAGGGATGCGGTTCGCGGGTTGGGTAACATGAGCATACCGTATATATATGTGTACCACATTCTTTGGATACACCTGTTTTCCTTTAATTCAATTTTTCTACAGTTGCGGATTCTAGAGAGAAAAAAAAAAAAGGATAAATAAAATAAAAGAATCGTTTGGGTATCATCACCCCGTATACCGAAAAACAGGTAAAACTCTGAGCATGGGATGGAATCATTCAAAATCTGACTCGCGCCAAGGATACATCTATTCCCGCGAAGGGCGCGGCACAGGTTCAGTTTGTTGGTCAGCAACGGTTTCCATGACCTAGAGAGCGTCACATGAATTAATATTCGGTCCAGTGTAGTCGTCCTCGCGTTTGTTGCAGGTTTAAATACCTGAGGTAAAGGTACAAGATAGGTGTTGTACATACGTGTTTTGGCATGGAAAGGGGTGAGTCAGGAAGCGAAAGAAGCGAGGATCCACACGGTCTCTTTAAAAATTGAAATAAAGCTGGATCAAATCCAACGGTAAGCGACGGAGGAGCAGCTGCAGGTTGGTAGCCAGGAGTAAGAAGAGCGAGAGAGGAAGGAATTCGAACGTAATTTTTCCTTCTTTCGCGTAACGTCTTTGCCGGTCAGATCGTGACCCCCCAGTGACCAACCAACGGCCGTGCGGCAACTCGCATCCATTGGTCATCCGACATAAAATCTCAAATTTTGCCCCCACGGGTTCCTTACTTCAGGGGGGGTCGAGACCCCGTCAGCGTCTACGTGGGGTCCGAATAGTTGCTAGGCAAGTTTTGAGGCACTGTGAGAAGATACGTTGTGGTCGTCGGAAAGGATCGCTTCCACGAATATGTACCAACATATACTCGGTTATTGCGCCCCCCGTCAACTCGTTTACGATCAGACTCCCGGTATTAAGGGGTGCTAAAGGGTGAGCCAGGCCGCGTACCCTATTGGACCAAGAAAACGACCCCCTTCGTTGCCACGAGGGGTACATCATTGCTGCACGTTTCCTTATTTTTATAATCCACGTTCTGGACATAAAAATAACAATAAAACGAAGACTAAAATAATCTCTAGAAATTTCGTTACGGTCAAACGGTCATTCTCAGAGTTTAGCATTATCATGCAGTTGAAGTTCACGTGAAATTGGTAAAGTTCACATAACCGGTACGTGGGTACATACAGAAGTCAATTTCGAAGCATTGGAGTCCAGGGAAAAAGTACCGGAAAGGAAAAATTCTATCGAAAACTATCGGATATGCAATTGTCAGTTGAAATATTTATACGCGATATATATTTTCTCGAATCGCGGAAGCTAAGGGGGTATTCTTCAAACGTAAAAACCATCTCAAAGATTGAATTTTCCTGATTTTTACTCTTACTCACGTTTCGAAATATCCACTATTTCGTGGCAGTATAAAAATCCGCACATTTCTTCTGGTTACTCCCTTTTATTTTTTATGTAGAATAATAGAATCGCAGTTATGGAAAGCTTGGTATAACCGAAGCGCGGTGCTTTATCTTCCGGTTTGTTAGAACGAAGAGAAGACCTAAGAGACGAAGTGAGCCGAAGCTCCCGCGTGAATATTAATTCGCCACAGGGCAGACTGGGTCCGGTATAAACTTTGCTGTGAAGAGTGTGTGTACGTATAGTCCATAGTCACCTCTCTCGCAGGTCTACGGGATGCTTAAGTCTGCTTAGTTTCTCCGCCTTTACCTATATAGAACATCGACGTTTTGGTGCATAAGCTCTCTGCCGCCCGCAGTGGTTATTATGCCATTAACCTAATGAAGTTAGGTATAGAATAGCGGCGGTAGGAATGGACTACGAAGGGTTGGAGGGAGGAGGAAAATGGGGTTAAGAAGCAGAGGGATGAGAACGATAGGAAAGGGGAGGGGAAGCGCAAAGGGCTAGGCTGATTAAGCCCGGCAAGGTTATTACACCCGTTTCTGTACTCCCAATCTTTAATTAATAACATCTGATAGTATAAAATATATACTGCGACAATATAGGTATGTGTAAGCTTTGTTACAACGAATCTTGTATCGATATATACAATTTCTACAATTATTAGACGGGGAAAAGACCAGATTCGTTAATTTAATCACATTCGTACGTAGAATAAAATATATCATAGATCGGTCAATCGAACATTAATATCGATGTACACATACATGAATACATGAATCGATTCGGCGACGATTGGACATCATTGGTTTGTGTAGAACAGATACAACGTTAAACTAGAACTGCAGTTTTTACAGAATTAACTGAATTTAATTAAACGGAACAACCGGATATATACATACATAAATGTATATTTAAATAAGAGAGTGCAGGGCAGGTAGAACAACCGATGCAATTAGTAAGATAAATAGAAGTGAGAGGGTGGTGTCTAGGGTGAGGTATATAATGTTTTGTGTGTGTTTACGAAGGTGCGCCTAATTGCTGCAGTAAAAGCGAACGCAGTAGAGAGGGATAGCTACGTGTACATATATGTATACGTGTAGATGTAGATGGGTAGCTACCGGCCATTGCAGCAGTCGTAATTGTCTTTTGGTTCGTATAACAAGTGCTGTTGCCGGTAGTGCAGAATTGGAGCCGAGGGGTTGAAGGGAAACGGGAGTAGTGGAAGCTGCTTCAGCGATGCGTTTCGAGTAAAGTTATATCTGATGGGAGTTTAGCTGGAATAATAAACGACTGTATTGAGAGTCTTTCCCCAATGTGCAGCGGCTCAGTTCCACCCTTTACCCCATTTCACCTCCAGTTGTCGCTCTTTACTATCCAGAATCCGTCCTCCTACGACGCCTTGGAGAAACGATTCGTCCTCGTTTTTCTGCTCCTTTTTCTCCCCCCGGTATCTTAGGACTCCTTTATTTTTATTTCCCAAGATATACTATGGTACCAGCGAAAAACAACCCTTGCGAACCTGCAACGTTGCTCACCACCCCCTAGCTATAGCAACAGCAGCAGCAGTAGCAGCAGAAACCAGTCCGACTTCAAGCAACGTTCTACCCTCACTACCATCACCCATTGATCATAAGGGCAAGGCTGACTGCTCTCCTTCTCCGAGGGAGTTCTTTGCGTCCGGTGCGTTCGAGCGTGACGTAATTTGCTCAAAGCGGACCTTCGCTTTTACCGTCTGAAGCTATGTACACATACCTATATATAAATACATACATAGGTATAGACTATTTCTTCAATGGGTGATATATGTATTACATACATATATATATTCTTCCATCGTTACCCCCTTCCCCTCCCCTAACTACCGCGCTTTGCTCGAGAACCGAGTAGTAGAGTATTAAGATAATTCGGAAAAGTCGAAACGAGAAAGAGGGAGAGAGAGGAAAACTGGGGAGGAGGTAAACTATTACCGCCGCAGCTGTTAGGATGATGTTGAGGGAAACTTTAAATTGACCTCTTTAAATTCACCCTCTATTATTCGATCAAAAGAAAGAAGGAGAAAGAATAATTGAAGGGGTACTGCAGGGTGTGTCGTTTCTGCAGGTGCAGCTAGGAACGTAGAGTTTTGGTGGAGAAGTGGTGAAAAATAAAGGGCGCGCTTATCAGTGGTTCAAGTTCTTTTATCAACTAACCGACCTTTGAATATTTCCAGTCACCTCCTCGTTTTCGGATATACGTAAGGTAGTTTGGAGCAAAAGGTTTTATACCTCCGAACGTGTACATACTATACCTATGTGCATTGGAATAGCGTCGGGAAACTGAGGGACAGAAATCCCGAGTAAAATGCGTATTATACGTGTAGTAGTATAACTCGGTATAGGTATACGAACACCCTGTACCAATCGGACGAAAAGGAAAAGGGAAAATTAATCAAGCTTGATGAAAGCGTGAAAGGAACGGGCGGTTCTCTCTTTTCCGTTTTCCGTTTCGCCCGTTTTCATTTTTTTCTCTTTCTCCTTCTCGCTCTCTGCAGTCTGCTCTGCAGCACGGAGTTGTCGAGCGAAAGAATCTTTTTATCAGAGAATATTACGCGAGTTGATGATGATCACCGATGCAAGAAAGATTCAAGATTATCTCCTGGAGAACCGGAGGTGGGAATATAACGAATTATTGATTTGTTTAAATTTTATTTTATTTTATTTTTCATTTCTTCAAGAAACGTCGAGAAACGATCATTGATGTATCACGCGAGTGTCTGATTATTTCTACATTATATATTCGTTAAAATTCAGCTCAGTACCGCGACTCGTACCAACCGAGTTTTTCAATTTTTATACAATGATGAAACTCTTCGGAATAATGCACAAAAGGCTCCTCGGAAACTTTTGATCCAATCAACGAGAATTATTACATTTTCGTTTCATCACGTCAGTGGTGGCCGAAACAACATCGTGCAGACCGTTCGTTTGCTCCTACCGGTAAGAGTGATGAAGAAAAAAGTGAAATAAAATTAAATAAAATAAAAATATTTCAACCTTGAGACGCCTTTGTCTGGCCTCTACCTTACCGTCGAGATTCAGAAGCTGAGAGCCTCTTGCAATTAATAATATTCGCGGTATACCACAAACTAAGTATCCGAACGGCAGCGCAAGAGCTCCTATTAAATTCGGTCTCCTCGTTCCCATTATATCGATCTACTCAAATCCTTGAGCTATAATAAATTTCTCGTCCCGTAGTTGCATCATTACATCATTTCACTCCATAATCATCAACATTTCCTGCACGTAAAAAAAGAAATGAACAAAACTCAACAACAAAAAACGTGCTTCAAGTATAGGCGAATTCCAGCTAGCGATCGGATAAGATTATTGACAACAATTTATCATGATTTCGTGTTTCGTTTCTTTTATCTTACCTGAGAATGATTCCACGACCTCGGTTTGGGACTCGACCTTGCGGTTGATCCATTGCTGGTAGAACTAACGTTAGAACTGGGTGCCGGAGTTGCTTTTGTGGAAGATTTAGAGGTTTTTGTTTGTCCTGCAACGGCGGCAGCGGCGGCGGCGGCAGCAGCGGCAGCAGCAGCAACGGCGGCGGTGGCAGGAGGCGGCGTATTTTGTTGTGATAATTGCTGCGAGGACTGTTGCGTGGTTTGCTGTTGCGTTTGTTGCATAATCTGCTGTATAAGTTCCAGTTGTTGTTTCGTTAAACCGTCGTTGTTTGCCCCGGGAGAAGTTGCCGACTGAAACGAAAACAATGAGAGCGAACATTAGCTAAATAATCGTCATTTATCTACGCGTCTTTTAAATTAATTAGAAAAAAAAACAAAAAATTTATAATTAAATGCAGTCATTCAAACGATGACTGGAATTAATCTCCTCGTCGCGTCAAGTTATATTGTTGAGTTCCTTCGGAAAATAGAGCTGGGCTTCCTTGACGATCGTTGACGGCGCCACCTCGCTGTAGCAGCATCGGTGTAGGTAATGGGATATATCGTTAGGGTGAGCCTTGATCAGATCTCGGGTTGCACCCGAGATGAAGCAATAACGAGATTGTCATTATAATAATATTGGCTCAATTGTAATTCGATATCCAACTTCCCTATCAGCCTCCGGTCAAATCTGATTTTCTCAACCAAAAGTCCTCTCCTCCCCCCACCCTCTCCCTCCTTAACGCCACTTTTCCGCTATTATATAGCAGATTATAATGTGAATGAATACCTCCAGTCTACAATAGCAAAATTTCTGGAATACCATCTTCTCTCTCCGTCGTTTGGAGAAAAAAAAAAGTAATTGAAAAAAACGAACGAAAGATCTGGACATCACATTCGAGCAGCTGTATTACATGGAATTTCAGCGATCGGTTCTACTTCCATTCGTGGCGTGTTCGTGCCCAAGTTAAACTCTGAATAATGTTGAAGACTGAATTTTATCCACTCGTTAACTGAAGTACTACGGGCGTACGCTATACGGCGTATTCCACTCTGTGAACGACTCTTGACTATCCTGCAGAGTCCGGAATAGTTTTCTTCCTCACACTAGATGGTATACCTATTTTTACATACATATATGTATGTACATGGGCTACTACGAATGAGGCGATTACGCGCTACGGATTACGTGCAGTGCGAGAGAGAAAACATGAGACACATCAATTAGATATAGAGAGACTATATGAGAGGAAGAAAATGGACAACTAGGTCACCGAGTAAATTTTGCTACCAAACAAATCTGCTTTGCACGCTGAGTTGACGCAACATGGGCGTATATGCACACAGGGTGGGTGAGTAAAAAAAGATCTTTCTTTTGACAAATCGAATCACTTGACATGGATCTTCTGTTTCAACTTTTCAAAATCAACTTTTTATTTTGATATGGTTCAATAGGCGTTCATAGGCTACTCTTATGTATTTTGAGCCCAGGAATCCAAATCAGCTAACCAAATTGATCTATCTATAAAAATGATCTAGTTATAATCGATTTATCGCCCTGAAAAGTGAAGAAATCAAAATATCTCGATGGGATTCATTCCTAGCCCGATTGTTCGTCATTATTAATAGAGAAAATTTTGCCCAAATCCCAAACGTTTTTGATCTTTTTTTTTTTGTGTAATAACCTTGCCGAGTGCCATTGTGTTCAACTTTTTGCTCTTCTATGTACGCACATATGTCCTTTTTTTCCGATATATGTTTTCATTATTCATACTGCAGGGATTCAAAATTAACGGTGAATCAATATTTCGAAGTGAATTCACTCAGTCATCATCGACACAGGTTTGATGGCGGTTCATACTACTACCCCCTACTCTACGTATGGGAAATATAACGAATGTGTGCGATGGATACGTAATATACCTCATGGTATGCACGTTTACCTATACGTGGGATGAAGAGGGTGTTACGGAAGATTGATAATCGTAGAGTATAATGAACCAGAAATTAGTTTTATGCTATGATATTACGATTAGCTCGTTGAAATATAGCGAGTAGTTATATAATTTCTGTGTAGACATGTATGTAGGGGTATATACGTGTATTATTTAATACGTGTATCAAGAACGGGTGTGGTAATTGAAATTTGATTCGTTAATTACCAACGGTGGTGATGGAGCGCGGGTGGTGGGCCAGTTCGAGTATTTTATTAAAAACCTTCGTTTCGTAATCCGTACTGAAAAGTATAACTGAGGTGGGGTAATTCGCGGTCATTATAAGGCTGGCTGTGTGAGTATCAAAATTGAAGAGGATTCATCCGCTCGTTCATCCATTTATCCATTCATCCGTTCGTTCGTTCGTTCATTTTTGCGGCTATATATCCGGGAGTGAATAAATCTATGCTCTCTAAAGCACGCGTGGGTATTAAAAAAAATTCAATTATCACACTCGGATGAGGGGAACGCGACAGGTGTTCTTTTTTTCTTTCTTTTTTTTTCTGGTCGAAATTCTACGGTGGATTGTGACGAAATGAATAAAAAAATAAATGCAAGTAAATAATACAAATCAATCAGCTCCGATGATGAGAAAAATGAACACCGAAAAAAATCCGTATTATACCTGTAAGGAATTTAACGGTCCGTCCCGTAACCTACCCCTTAGATGAAGAAGGTTATGCAATTGAGCATTTGATCTATGTATTATGACAAAAAAAAACATGGACGAGCACTCTCACAAATTCACATGTAACAAAAACGCTATCTGCCTATCCGGAGCCCGGATGTCCGCCAATCTATTTCCGTTTTTTCATTCTTCATTTTTTTTTTTCGCTCGCTTTATTCTTCTCTTTTACTTTGTTCCTTTTTCCACGGGTCCCTCGTGTCTTTCAACTTTCTTTTGCGCGCCCTTCACCTCGCGACCAAGAATAAATATATTGTTTCTTTTGTCTTCATCCCGGCCTCCAAGACCTTTCATACATAGTGACGGTTTTATTATTTAAACGCGTCCTTTTACGACTTCTCGCCAACTTTATTCGACTCCCCACGCGAATATCGCTGCCTTCTTCTCCGATACGAGACGACGTATAGATGTTCGCGAATATAATTCAATGACCGATATGCATGAGGATGAGGAGAAAAATCTAAACCATAATACCATGCAGGGGAAAATTCGAACGAGTTATTCCACGCTTAAAATTATTCTGCATAACTATTCTACATTATAAAGTCTAGTACAGAGAAGAGCTCGCGGAAGGCGAGCTGCGATGTCGTCTTAAATTTTTACATAACGGGAAAAATAAGTGCCGCTGGCCATGGCCATGATGGTGGTAGTGCTGGTAGTGGTAGTGGTAGTGGTGGTGGTGGTGGTGGTGGTGGTGGTAGTGGTACTGCTGCTGCTGCTGCCGCGGGTGGTGCAGACCGAGAAAAAGTTGACGGAAATCAAATGAAGCGAAAAGCTACGCTGGAAAAAGATTTCTGAGAAAAGAAAATAAAGATGAAAAAGATGAAGTTGAAACACGTTGAGAAAAAGAGACGAGTATCTAATTCTTTTTATTTGTACTGCGAAGCACACGAGTCTTGACTATAAAAATTTCTGACCTCATTCTTCATCCGAAACAACGACTCTCGTAAAACTTGTCACTCTACTCTCGTTCTCTACGACATCGATACTTCGTCGACTCGAATAATGCACAACTATTCAGTATCGGCACATCATCTACCGATGGCGAGGCTTGAAGAATGAGGATAAAACTATAATGAGATCGAATTTCGTCGACTTTAGTTTCTGCAGACGGAAAGAAAAACGAACAATTTGTGTATTGTGTTTTAAATATTTTTTTCGAATCAATTCGTTTAGGGTAAATTAGGTTTTTCGGGGGAAAAAGTAGCCCGAAAAACTGTTGACTGAAGATATCTCCCTTGACACACATATTTTCAAGAAAAACGTGAATTCTCATTTGAAACTTTTCTCCCTTATTCAGTCCCCCTTCTTCATCCTGCGTCAATACCCGTTTCCATACTCCATATAGAAGAGTGTATAGCCGGGTCATAAGAACTTTACCTTCGGGGAGCTGATGACGTACTTCGAAATAACTTTTTCTCCTATCTTATCCATACGCGAGATGAAAACATCCACGTTCACAGCCTTAAAGATTCTCCGAATTCCTCGAATAGTTATCACGTGTTTTTCGGGTAGGATAACATTTTTCAAATTCACAGTGTCCCGTAATTAATGAAAGCGTGTTCAGGGTACATTTTTAAAATAGTGAAATTAAGAACACATTTTTTCGTTGCACTACATGATAAGTTTTTTCAGAAAAAACAAATGATTCATGTGTGCAGGTAAACGGAACGTTGCGTCTAGGCCTTCGCGTTACAGCCGCTGCATATCGTATGTCGTTCAGCACGAACGAAGCTTTAATTTCCCACCATTGTAATATTCTTCTTTTTTTTTGTTCTTCTCTTTCTTGATTTTCTCCCCTAACCGCCCTCATCCTACCCTCATGCTATTCCGCGCCGTTAACGCTTCACGACGGCGAGAGCTGGAAGACGTGGAAAATGACAACCGTCCTCAAGAGATGCTCCATTCTACTTTAAACTGGCTAAATTGCCTAAATTAGGCCTTGGGGTGTATCTGAAGGGCGTATCTAGGGGTATTTAGGACTTTTTGAAGATACCCGTTTCCCCAAGTTTAATTGTAATATCATTGAGCATATTTGAAGCAACGATTTTCGTCTATATTCGGTCCTCGCTGTACTGAGCGAAAACAATTACGAAACGCTCTGCACGGGCTTCAATGTGCTTTATACCTATACGAATACGCGTATATAACTCAAAGTGTTGCAGTACAGAAAACCTCGTGTTTCGTTCGAACGCGTGCTGGTTGAATATTGAAAAATCTCCACTATTCTTCTACGTAGAAATACACAAACAATTTTTCACCACAATATTCATCTCCTCATTCTATTTCAGCGGCGTTCAAAATGCAGAGTAACTATTCACCGCGGGGAATAAATAAGGTCATTACGCTATATTTTTTGCAACTCCATTTTCCCATTACCCTGATAAAATGAAAAATAAAATGAATAATTGATTGTTCACAAAACTCTGTAGAACCCTTTCGTAATTCAATCGAATTTCAGCTTTTCAAATAAAAAAGTGCAGACTGAATTTTGACTATAGGTGCCAGAAAAAGTAATTGCCTGATACGTCCTTGATGCGCTTTCATTCTTTAAAATATTCGATGAAGCATCCAGTTCAAGAACGCCAAGAAGGCGTATTTGGTAAACTTTTATTGAAGAATTCACAACGAAATAATCAACAGCGATTGACCCAATTTTTACCAGGGTCGCCGGAAATAAAGCTATCGTGAAACTCTCCCCTCGCGTTTTTAGCAAGCCGAATTTTATTTTCGGATATTTCTATGCAAATTAGGGCATCACATAATACGACCCGGACTCACACGTATCAAAAATTGAGCGAATTCAATGACTTTCGAACTTTTTGAATATTATCTGCGTTGATTTCGAGGTGATTAACCGGGGCAACAAAGGGAGAGGGTGGAGGGCGAAGGGCAGAGGAAGTGGATGTTATACCCTCACCCGAGGTATACGTATATGCCGGTATATCGTTAATCCCTTGGTACCAAATTGTAGATGCGTTGTACGTACGTCCAAAGGACAAAGGGGCCGTGCAACGCAGCGTATAGGTTGGCCGTGGGTACACGAAAATGGGAGAACGTACAGTGGGGTATAGGTGCCGAGAGAAGGGACACGAGGACATCCGGGGTTGATCGCAGTGGCGCAAGCGAGTCACAAATCAAAGTCAGCAGCCGCGTAGTTGCCCTGGAAAGCGCGGAACGGAACGGGATCGGAGCGACGAGATTCTGCAAACTATGTACCAAGCCACCTCTGCTGCATCTACCTACGCGAGTAGCGTTCATTTGATATACAGCTAATTAGAGATCGAAATCTCGATTCGCAAAACCGCCCCTACAGTTCGACTGGACGCTCCTCTCTAATTCTACGCTCTGCATCTACCGACGCTATGCCAACGCCTCTCGCTTTCGCGCCGCCAAGCAAAATTCCGAACGTAAAACGATAGCGACCGAGGGTGACGGTGCAATATACACATATACGATGTGTATACATATACATAGGTATATAATATATAATGCGAGAGGGACGAGAGACGAGAAACGAGAACTTCCCCGCGCAATGCCAGGGGTTGTAAACTGTAACTAAACTGCAGAATAGTATCCCGTAAATTACGTAATATCACTCCGAAGGTGGCCAAACGTGCACAGTTTTGATGGTGTCTGAGTAACATATATCACTCAGGATTACCGTTCGACAGCCGGACGGCACATACGAAGGCTCGTTAAAACGAGGAACTGCTGGGACATATTTTTTTTTTTCCTATCCTGTATACGCCGTTCATTTATTCCCACACCATTTTCTTCTTTTTTTTCTCCTGTTTTTTACTGTATTATTTTTTCCTTTTTTTATTTCTTATTTCGATCACCCGCGAAACAATATATCGTATATTGTAGTATTCGTTCAGTTCGATGGACGTAGAAAAATTGAAAACGTCAGAAATTTGAATTTTATGCCCTAGATTCATATTCGTTGCGACATCGACGGAATAATTTCATTAAGGACAATTATCAACGATATTGAAATGGAATATGTAGGAATAAATATAGCCGGTATATTTTTCATTTCCACTTTTTATTGTTCATTTATTGAATTATTCATGAATTTTTTGTTTTCTCATGCGCTGAATCGAATGTTTACACGAGTGATGGATCGCAACTCGATAACGTTGGAAGATTAATTACGGGTTTTAACGAAGGGATGAAAGAAGACGAGACAGCCGTTGCAGGAGAAAACTCTGGAATTCCGAAGCTCGGAGATCTCGGGAACTTTTTACGAGGTTTAAACTAGCGAGCTTTTGCTGTCGACGTATATACACAGTTAGTACCTATCTGTTCGGCTACCCCGACTCGAACACCTGCAGGTTTTCATATGCCAAATTGCTAATATCCCGATAACGAGTGCTCTCATTCTACTCGTGGAATTCCTCGTTGCTCGGCACTCCCCCGCCTTTAATCGCGGACAATTCGGTGCTTTGAAATTATGCCTAAATGGTCCGAAAAGTGTGGTGGCGCCGTATATACATACATACAATCTGGCCAGACTCCCAATTTGTCGAGAATTCAGTTTATGCTAGGCAAAGACCGCGCCAAATGGTCCTTTGTCATTTAAATACCACGCCAACTGGAACCACCCTTCGCAACCCACAATACCCCAAACCACGAACTATAGCTTTCGACTATTACATACACCGTACAGAAACTTCTTTTTTCACCTGATATCGTTCACCATAGATCTTTTCTGCGTCCGAATCGAGGGTGCAAATATGTTTCCGAGATAGGGAGAATAGGCCTTGTGACTATGTTAGAGAATTGAGCGAGTTGTAATTGTGGTACTCGGCGATTGCAAGCCAACCGATAAGGTCTAAATTCGAAATTACGGGGGTGTGGAGACTTTTTAAATAAAGATCGGTATATTATTCGCAACTAATATAAACGCGCAATCCAAATAAGAGGGTGAGATTTTCAAAGATGAGTTTGAAAAAAATTAGAAAAAAAGAATGCTACACAATGTCGTTCATTTGACAGACCACGGCGGCACCTGATAGTTCATCAAGCACATATATGTATATTTCCTGGGTAATAGAAAGCGAAGAAATAAAAAAGGAACGAAATGAAATTGAAAAAAAAGACGAATCAATACTGACAGGTGGAAATTGTTACCATTTCGCTAGAGCGACAATGGAGTTGGAGATCCAATATGAGCAAGGATGGGTAGTTTATTGGGAATAGGGAGTTAGGAGTCGAGGTAGTAGAGGCAGGGGATGAAGAAAGGGCAAGAGGGAAGGGAAAGGGTGGGTGGTTAGAAGAGCTTCCAATAGGAAGAATACTTCCGGTATCTATCAGAGAATACAAGCAGCTTACAGATTCCCTCGGGATATACCAAAGTAAGGAAAGAGGAGGAGGGATCAGGTGGTATACTAGTGCGCGTACGACTAGATTTATATACGTGTCTATATACATACGTATATAGTATATTTGTGTATGTATACTGGAGATATGGGCGATGGGAAAGGTAATACCGTTATGGATCCTGAATGATAGGAACGTCTGACCATCTAAGACCTCGAGACGTCGCTAATCGGATGTTCGAAAGCCACTGTAACTTGAAAAATTTATTACATTTTTAAAAATATACGAGAACAAGAGCCGATCGTAAGAAAATATATGAAAGACAGAGAAAGAAGGTCAAGTTTTTCGTTAGCTTGGTAATTTAGTGGCGGTAAGAAAATGCCCGATCGATTATTACAGTCGTTTTAATTAAACCTGTGCAACTGTTCTGAAACTTTTTACGCCGACGTCGCGTATATTTTGTAGTGGCGTAAGTATACAGGGTGTCCCAGAATTCGCGCCAACTAATACGTAGCGTTGTTCCTCGTGAAAAACTGAAATAGGGAAGTCGAGTTGAAAATGTTCTAGGTCTGACAGGTAAAAAGTTACAGGGTGCCAAAGTTCCGCCAATCGCTGACTGGAATAACGTCGGTGTGCCACCAACACACTGCTACGCCCGGCGTGTTGGTGGCACACGGACATGACGGTGCACGCCGATTGGCGGAACTTTGGCACCCTGTAACTTTTCACCTGTCAGACCTAGAACTTTCTCACCTCGACTTCCCTATTTCAGTTTTTTACGAGGAACAACGCTACGTACTTAGTTGGCGCGAATTCTGGGACACCCTGTACAGGGTGACGTATATTCAGCCAACCATATTGAATATTACAAATAAAACATTTGAAAAGGTAATGACCGAAATCCGGATTGTTCAAATTTCAATCGAGGCGGTGGTATCAGTTTGGTCTGCGTAGATGATACCACTCACGAAAACTTTTTTAACCTTTTACTAGGTGTGTTTCGTGAAAAATTAAATTTTTCTTTTTTCGTTTCATGTACGGCAAGTGCAATTAATTTTAAAAGATTTATAAAATAATGCAGCACTTTTTTTGCTACGATTCTGACATGTCTGTGTATTTGACTGGTTGTTCCAAGATGAAACACCGTGTACATACTTGCAGATGTGTATACAGGTATGTAGACAAAATCGGCGAGGTAGGACGAGGCCAAGAAAGTAAAAAAATAAAGAAGGAATAAAGTTAGGGAACGAGGTATAGGTACGTAGATAGTCTCATCTTAATGCGAATCTGGAGGGAGTTGTCGATCGTAATTCAAAAAGTTTTACGAGTTTTTGAATTAAAAGTCACTACGTGGTTTCTTGCTCTTAACTTCCACCGCATAAAATTTTTCACTAATTTTTTTCAACCCGAAAACCGCATTCAACCAATATTACGTTATCATTATTATTCTTCTCGTTGTTATCATTATTTTTTATTTCAAATATTATACCTTTTAACTCTATATTTCTTGAAAAAAAAAAGTATACGTCTGCACACCGAAAAAAGTCAACTTAGGTATGATTTTTTTTTTTTTTCCTCTTGCAGACGAGGTCAACGCCGTGAACAAAAAAACTCCACACTCGGGCCTATCTTCCTGTTATTCGTGTGCAGGGGTTGAGATAACCGATCGGAATTGGAACGAATTGGATCGCGTTTATCGGGTGAAATCTGGACCGACGTATCAAATTAATGACGCAGCAGCAGTGCGGAGAAACTCGAACACGAACCCCAACTCGTTATCTAAGTAGTCAGATATTAAGAGTTTTTCTTTTATACTTTTTTTTTTATGTCTCGTTTTTCGTCGATTTTTCAGAGGCTTTTATAGTTTCAGCAGATGTGTATAACTGGTCTTGCGATTGACAAATTGTCGGTAATTTATTGCGGCATCAAAAAAGATGAAAGGTAAACACGGACGAAATTGAAAATCGAAGGATGGGATATGTATAGTTGTATTTCAGGCCGGAGTCATACGGCGTAGAGCAGGTGGATTCGTTTGGGTTCGTTCGTTCGTTCGTTCGATGTCTGATAGAAGCCGTTTGATGTTCGACGAACCCCTTCCCCGTTTTCCCAGCCAATCACTCAACGCCCGCATAGGTTCCTATACTTCTTTACCCCCTCATCCCGCATTCCAAACGTCACCGTGCTATACGACCATCCGCCAGCGATTTCTGCAGATTCGTAGTTTCACAATTTTACCTCTCCTTTGGAATATAAACTTACATCGCCGAGCCCGATTCGACGAATATATTTTCCAGAATCTCACTTTTATTTCATTCTCATACTTTATCACGTTTTTCAACATCAAATGCGCATATCTTGTAATGGAGTAATCCAACGTCACGACACGTTATTCCGTTGAAAAAATTCACAGTCAGATTTTATTTTTGTCTGAAAATTTATGCACGTGTTGGGGGGGTTGGAAAATGATGGGACACGTGTTTTACTCAACAGCAAAAAAATTATTGTCTCTACGTTCCGAGAAAAATATCACGTCAAAAATTTTGAAGAATATAAAAAATCATCATCAACCCTACCACACAAATGTAGGCTCGTTCCTTTTCAGCTCGAAAATATAAAATTTTTGAAGAGAACATCGTCTTGTTTGAAATGAAGAAACGATAATCCGACTTTTTTTGACACGCACCAAGTCCACGGATTTGTTGTACCGCGATGCCTGAGACATCTACATACGTATAGATTCTTTATTCCCCAGGAATTTATTAGGAGTTCCTTGACATCCAAGTTAACATCTATCTTCTATAATTTTTCCAACCATCTACAACCCCTGTAGCTCTCTCATTTTCCCTTTCTCTGTCTCTTGCTTTTTCTCCTTCTTTCTGCAGCGGACGAACTCTGCTCGTGACTTGGTAAACGCACCAGAAATGATTTGATGTTTTAGTAACGAGAACTAATTTTCACGACTCGAGGGTAGAAAGTGAGGCCTGGTACGTGGGCGTAGACGCTCGCGTCACCTACCTGTATTCTAGAACTACATGTATCGATTAATCTACATATTTTTCCATTTCATTTGGAGGAACGCTAATTGTAGCGATATTTATAGATAATTTCATTGTTGCCTGTCACCTATTACAGGAGGTTGACATCTGGTACAAAATATCAAATCCAGTTTGGGTGTGGGCAGGGGGAAAATAAAACTTTTGACCATGTGCGCCAAATATCGAAAAATGAATGGGGCGTCAAGAACTTCCGCGAAGTCCGACTGAAAACCACATTTTCTGTTGTGAGAAAAAGAAGTGATCTTTTTCATGGACCGCAAAACTTATAATTTCATCTTGTCCTAATTCTTTCCCCGCGGTTCGTTGACCCCGTATGGTGCAGGGTAATATGAAAGTGCATTCATGTATGTATGTAGGATACCAATACCTGTGAATATGGGCCCAAAACTCCATGCGCGATACGAAAAACATGCGTATAATTCATGAAACATCAAAGCGCGAATTTAGCGGAAATATCATTGATGCAACGAACCGCTTCCATCGAGGTTCAAAGCTCGATGACTCTCCCCCCATTTTCCTATATCTGTTACCCCGTTACTCGGGGTGTAGTGCAAACTGCAAAATATTGGCAATCGACTACCGCTAACACCAAAGTCATAATAATCGTCATAATTGAATAGCGCGCACTCTGCACTCCAGCCCACCTCTATTCCAACTCCACTTTTGCTTTAATTTCCATATTTATTTTCATTACCGCTCATTTCATTTCATTTCATTTCCTCTCTGATTTGAAATTCTCCATTTTATTCCAACTCACCTTATGCTGCTGCGTCGACGGCGTCGGTTCCGTCGACAGAAGTTGTTTGAGGGCGGTGTTGTTGTGTCCATTTTGTGTCGTCGGTGCTCCCGGTGTACTCGGAGTGCTCGGATTGCTACTCGGAGTATTCGGAGTGTGAGGCCCCGTCGTTGGACTGCTTGGACTTACACTTTCGTTTACTTTACTTCCCGCATGATGATTCTCCGTGTGTCTTCTCAGGCTCCGAGCATCGCAGTAGGATTTCCCACAGCCATCCGCCTTGCATTCGTACGGTTTTTTGTTACGATGCGTGAGCATGTGGCCGTTCCTGTTGGTAGTATGGAAATTTTTAATTTTCAGAAAAATACACTATACGGTGGAATCGGCAAAGGACGGAAAGGGCAAAAGGGGAGAGATCGAATGCAAAATTTACTAGGGTGAGTTGACATCCCAGGTGAACAATGTCGCTAATTTATTTGATTCGGAAACTCTGGAACGGGCAGAAATACGCGGGTCCTTTAGTGTGTATCTGAAGCACCATCTAAACTACCCCTAGCTATATGCCGTTGGTTCTCCAACGGCGTTGTTTGTTTGTTCCCTTTTACGATTACCCTCATACATAAATATATCTATGTACGCTGTTCGACGAATATCTCTTCAACCCTTGCCGAACAAACGTAGAATATGTGTAATAACTATACGCTCGACGTTAATTGTGCAGAGTTTCAAATGACATTCTAACCAATTTTATATATTTCGTATAAACGCATACATGTATCATTATGTATATGTTTCTGTGTACTGAAAATTTACAGAATATTGCGCCTTCTATTATATACGGTGTGTCTCGTATACGAATTTCGGAGATGATTATTATACACCTAATATATACTGATTTTGACAAGGCGATATCTCGAGAAAATTTTCCGCTAATGTAAACGTCGAAACTAAATATAATTAAGCGATTCTCGGGCTGGTCCCCTCCGCACGTTTCAACACCAAAAGCCAAAACTTGACTTTCTCGTCCGTCGGAGGAGTAGGGGAGGTAAAAGCGACCTAATTTCAACTGGAAATGAAATTTGGTTGAATCAGAAACTCTGCAGAATGTTCAGAGATGGAATCGCTTGGAATACCTGGATTTGAGGTGAACGCTTGAAATATCACGTGCAACTTATACCCGCCAGTATTGATAATTCGTTTTCCATAACCACTTACTCTGAAAAAATTTCCACGGAGATATGTTCTTGAACCCCTCCCTCCCGCCCAAACCCCACCTTTTCCGGTTTTATTTCTATTTTTATTTTCATCGTTACCTTTTTCTTCCGGAACCGTCAAACGAGGGCGAAGCTGCCTCGGTCGCTAAAGTCTACTGCGAGGAAAAAATTTTATGTGCAATCAATACGAAAGACGCGTTTCCTTTGCTTTAAAGTCTCGTCTTATAGAGAATCGACCCCGCTTTCTATCTTTCTCTTTTTCTCTCTCGCACGCCGGAACGCCGGAATGGGTTTAATTTGTAAAAGCTAATTTGCTGAACTTTTAACGTACCTACCCTCCCCCTACACCTCGCCTCCTTTTGACTCGCCTGACCTCACCTTACCTTCCTTGCGAATTATGTTTCCAATTGCCTCTAAGGCGAGAGACGAGCTGCAGAGAGAAGCTCTGAGCACCAACATGAAGCAAAGTAAATGCGCGACCCTCATCACAGAGGAGAACGAACGATCCATGGTTAGGAGAAGGAGTTATATTGCGAAGAGAGAACTTGCGCTAATTATTAACTTGTGAATCGTGGCCGTCCGCTTTGTGCTTATTACCCTTCAGTTTTCAACTATCAGTTTCCTAACTCAAAGAGACGGACTCGCGTTATATCCAACGAACCCACATTTTCCAGTGCATGCGTAAGAAGGTAAAAGCAACCCCACGAGGGTACTCGTCATATCCTACGGGATGCCGGAAATGTAAATAGCCGCTCTATTAATCACGGTCTTCGCTATCTAGCGAGTTGGAACCACCTGCAGATACCAGAGTTTTTATTTAGGATGAAAATTCATCTTCTTCCCGTTTATTTTACTTTTTACCGAGAAGAAGATTGGGCATGAAATACATGGGAATGGAACAAAAACATTCAAGGCAGACTGGTGAGGGAGAAACGTTATGTATTAAGTGTATAATTATAATATACACATAGTATAAATATTCGTACGTGGGAAAATCGATCTGGACAAAACTGACAACGATCAAAAAAGAAAGTACAAAAACGATATCGGGTTGATTTTGAATTTTACAGTTTTACAATATTTTTCTCTGTCGACAAAAACTTTATAGCAATGTTGTTTTTAAAAATCAAATGATATATGAGTTTTTGTACCTCCATAACTTTTGCAGGAAACAACATAATATTAGTTTCTGCAACTGTCTAAAATGGGGCACCCAGTGAAATGAAATAAAAATAAACTTACAAATGGTCCTGCCGCTTGAATGCCTTCCCGCACATCGTACAGACGTATTTTCGTTCGTCGCTGTGCGTCAATTTGTGCTTCGTCAAGGCAGACGCGTTGTTGAACACCTTACCGCAAACCTTGAACAGAAACGATGAGCAGGGTTAATTAATCGTCGTCACCCTCGATGTCTCATCGTTGCTGAGGGGAGATTCACCAAACCATGATCAATAACAAATGAACCAGCTCCCCCCCGTTTTCTCAAATAAACACATAAATCTCTTCAAGATATTCTAGAGAGTTCTCGATGTAGCTTATTACGAGCTGCTCAGTTCAAGATTGGCTGTTATCCTCTCGGTTGGTTTAAATCCACGACATTAACCCTGATGCAACGTATTATGGAGTGGAAATACTCCGGGAGAATTTTAAGCCAGGTTGGTTGAAAATAAGGTGAGAAAAGTACGATAGAGGGGAGAGTTGGGGAATGATGCGCTGAGATCACGATGAGAAAATTGTTCTATTACGGGTAGTGAAGGGGACAGGAAAAGGGGGTAGAGAGGATAGGAAAGGGTTTCGAGGTTGAGCGGCGGATCTGAATTCGCAGAATGTGGAAACTCTCGAACCCAAGTGGGAATGGGAGTTCACAGTAGAGGACTAGCGAACAGAGTCGAATCGTGTGACTTGACTAGCTAATTCAATAGACCTCCGGCCTTCTCGTTCCCGTTCTCATTCTCGTTCTCTCATTCTCCTCCTCCTCCTCCTCCTCCTCCTCCTCCTCCTCCTCCTCCTCTTCATCTCCACCCCCCTTTACGTCGAATCCTTTCGCTTCGACCGGCATGCAAGCCGCTGCAAGACCCGTAGCACCATTGCATATCGTTCCCACCACTCTACTCCACTCCACTCCACCCACCCACCTACGTATCTACCTACCTTCTACCTACCCACCTACTTCACAATGTGCTCAACTATGTCTGCAGCTATAATTGCAGGATCTCCTATCTTCTGATCTCTCCACAGTGCAGAATCCTAACTTTGTTAGCTCCTCTCACCCCTCCTACACCCCCACACGCTATTCAACATAAGGGTGGTGATGCTGTATACCGTGCGCCACTCGGAATCATCTTATGAGTAAACTATCGCTAACTTTTCGTGTTCAACGGACCAGAGATGTTTCGTCAAAAAAATTCCAAGTACATTAGCGATGGAATTATGCAAACCGTATAATTTTCAGAGGTGTATCGTTGGAGGGATTATCAATTAGTCCGGTTACCATGGGTAAGATAACAAGAATGTGAAGAAGCTTCTCGTTTTGGTGCGGAGGAATATGGGTTAATCGTCGGAGAAATTAGTATATGAGTTTGAGGGTGGTTTGAATACGCGCACGCGAGGAAAAGACGTGAGAACGAGGAGGTTATTAATATAAGAGTACTAGGAGATTGTCTCGGATGTTGCTTCGTCTTCTAAAAGAAAATCTCATTTGGCTAGCTTAATTCCAAAAGCGCGAGAAAACGAGAACGCGAACGCGAAGGTGGAGCCGCTGCCAGTGCCACTACTGCTACTAGCTACGGATGCACGGATGTCATCAGCAAAGTTTCAATTTACACGGACCACGGGACATCACCCGGTGCTTTCAACGTTCTACTCCAAAATCCAAGATATCTTCTCCCTTCACCACCTTCCCACGCAACACTAACAACGTACCCAGCTGAATACCGGTACACCCCCAACGAAGAACTAAGCAAACATCATTACTCCACGCGGCTCCCAACCTCCCTCATGCCATGTCCCCCAATGTACATTTATCTTCTTGAATATATAATCTGCTAGTAGTTACATCAATTTCTCACTGCAACACGGAAGCGAGCAGCAGGTTCTCTCTCCTTGACACGATTTAGCGAGATACAAAGAATAGAAAAAGAAGTAGAATAGAATAAAAGAATCGTGCAGGAAAAAAGTTCGGTTACATCAGTTTGATATCCGGCAATCCTAACACTTGTCGTTATTTCTTATCATGTCCGTACAATATCGTGTAATACGTGTAGTTTACTATATCGAATATTATTTATACCATCTGAGTTAAACAGGAAATATGAATGATGCGTAGGGTAAGAAATGTAGGACAAAACAAAGAGGGAAACAGTATGACACAGCACTTTCCACATCGCGCTATGGATAACGTAGGTACGTAACGTACGTATAATGTCAGAAGGAGAAGAAAAAGGGGTGAGCGAGCATCTGCTCCTATTTGTCTCTAACTCGGTACAATATTGACGACGCTTGTCAACAAGTCAGGCAGACCATCATTCAATTACGTAACAAGGTCGAGGGTGGTTCCTCGGGGAGAGGCGGGAGCTTTCCTAGGATGAAACGTGGCGACGCTGAAACTCTGAGAGGAAAAGAGAAGACGTAACGCCACCTATATTATACACCCTTACCCCTACCTTCTTGCTGATCCTCGACTCGTATCGCTTGCGAAAGTTTTACAACCGCCCCTCAAAGCCATCTCCGATATATTTAACTGATCGATTCGGCTATCGAGTTACAGATGTAACGTCGAGATCTGAATATGTACGTCAATCATGAATAATGCTACGTCCAAGCAAGTATTCGGAATCGCAGACAACGAGCGGAAACTGAATATTCAACAACCACAAACTGGTCTCCGTCGTGCAGTTCATCCCGATTTACGATTTGTGATAAGCAATTCACAGGATCGTACGAACTTCTGCGGGATTAGGAACAGTTTTCGCGATTAAATCTTAGAACTTTTTCTAACATCCTGTACGTAAGATGATATGAATCTTTTCTTTTTTTTCTTCTATTTTTCTATCTTTATTGTTATAATTTTTTGCCGCTCTTTGATACCTGGCATTGTTGAGGTCCTTGTCTGTTCGGCGACGATGCTTTTGGTCGTTGTTTCTTGACTCCAAGTTTACCCGGTTCTCCCGTGCCTGACCTCGACTCCTCTCCACTACCTGAAAACAAAAAGCAGAATAAAAACATGGTATATCTACGCATCCACCTTGTGAGTTGGATAAAGTAGGGATGTTGCTGTTCGTCGCTTTGACAAACGGTCGAATAAGATTAGGACCATAAGAAAATTTTGGGAGAGTATGAGAGTAGAGAGAGAGCTGAGTAAAATACCGGAGAAGGGGGTCGTAGGTGGTAGACAGTTTCTTACGCTCTAAGCCCGAGATTCAGCCGTGGGCTCCTCAGTCGGAAGGGCTCCAAGGGATCAACTTATAGAAGATTGATCACTGACAGACCGCCACACCGTTCCGTGTCGGGGCCAAGGACCTCGCGTTGGTTCTTTCCTCGCAAAAATCTCGGCGAAAAAGAAGCACGAGCAGACCCACCGCTAATGGCCGATTACTTCCCTAAGCTGCACGACACTCAGGTATCGTGTTTTAAAAATAATTCAGGGCAAAAGTATCTTTCTGTAAACGGCGCATGAGAAATTAACCGGAAGATAGGATATCGCTGTAGAGCGAAAAAGTTTAAGTTTAATAGAGTTTTTGGATCGCAATCTGCCCAGGAGCGGGTGATTCAATCTCAGTTGAAACACCATTTCGACCACCTGGACATCGGATGAAACAGAAACTTAGAACGCCACGTCTTCTTAGCCGTAGCAAAAGCTTCAGCATTAAAACAAAGCGTCTTAGGCTACCTCTACTACTGCTGTTAAGATCTACGCGGCTGTTACGGGGGTAATTAATTAGCAGTAGCTGCCAGCCGTTTCGTTCAAGACGGAGTGAGACGGATTTCAAAGGTACTGTTCGACCTCTTAGCGGAGCTTGCCGGGCCGTACCGATTTGGATCAACGAAGACGGATGCGGTTACTATTCCAGAAAGTAAATCGATGTAGTAGAGACCAAATAGAAGTCGCTCTCGTTGAATAATTGGATAATATCTTCGGATGTTGAAAAAAGACCGTTTGGCACCGCCGAAAATTTTTTGATATTTTTGCCAATTTTTAAGAATAACACGTCCTGGCAATGCCTTGAGTGGAGTTCGAAGTTTCGAGAATATTTCCATACATGCATCATTTTCTATTCCGTCTGCAGCAGAGAACGGTTGGAGAGTGGGTATTGTGGCCTGTTAGAGTTCACCCCGGCGGAAAGTTGGAACTGTTCGCGATACCAAAATGATGAAATACATCGAAAACAAGAATCGAGGAGTTGAAAACTGGCTGCATCTCTTCCGAGTCAGGAGGTTTCTATTTCTACTTTATTCCGAGTAGAGTTATTTGTGTATGGGTGAAAAGTCGAAAGCTTAGTCGTTGAATAGATTCAACCGTAGAAACAGACCGGCGATCGATCGATCAGGATAAATTACGCGGATTTTCTCGAAACTTGAAAAACTCAAGGACTATTGGAAGGAATCATTCTATAAACGAGATCCTTGGATGCGTACTGCCTACCCTATACTATGCTGCATCGCCATTCGTCATTCGACAATCAAGTTAAAGTTCGACTATAGCTTGCCGAAGAAAAGAAAAGAAAAGAAGCAAAGAAAAAAAAACAAAAGAAACAAACAAAAAAAATAGGAGACGTAAAGAACGGTGAGATGAAATAAAATGATTGCGCGGGTAAGAAGAATGCTCTTCTTCTTTGTTTTAGTTCTACGTGGGCGTTGAAAGATACATCGTACTAGTACCCATACCTGCTCAGGAGTGGACTGTAGGGTACTGCAGCTATCGTGAGTTTAGAACTTCCTTTAAAGTTCTCCTGATTAGAGATCTTGGCTGTACAATGTGCACCTGCAGTCTGACGTTAGATAATAGATTTTTCGTAGCGAGTATGTAGAGTCGAGCGACTAAATAGAAGAGTACTCTAATCCCGACAAACGTATCATTTTATCTCGAAGCAGCGATTGTTTCGAAATTTCCTCAGGGTAACGAGATACAGGGCGATGAACAAAGGACAATCGAGGCTAACTGTGTATCGTGAGATACATACATACATGTGGTGTACGTATATATGTAGTATTGATAACGACGAGGCGAGGCTAAAGCCGAGGTGATAATTATGGGGGTCGTGAGCGAGCGCGTGGATTCCTAATTGGAATTAATTCGCGAATTTGATTAGTGAATGTTACGCTTAAGTCTGAGAGAAAGACTGACAGTATTGGGCCGGAGTGAGCTCGAGCACCATCAAAATCTGATTTCGAATCAGGGTTGCGAGACAAATTCCTAATTACCATATATTCAATCCTTATTTCCACACTCATCGGTTGTCATACGTAAATTCTACACATTTCGCGGCAACCGCGTTGAACGTTAGAAATTCCCATAGTGGATTTCAAACCGGAATTGACAACTTTTAAGATGAACACCAGAGCCTTTGGATGCGCACTCGTTTTGTACTCCGCGCTCCAGTGAATTTCCTCAATTAACACGATTACGGTAGGTTATGAGGAATACTTGTCGTAGACATAATGTCGCGAGTGAATCCTCGATTTGTCACGATGTATACGAGGGCAGCGAAAAAAAAAAGTAACAGAGCATCAAACTCATGAAATGTTTCCGGCAATGAGAGAAGGATGAAATGTTGTAGTATTACCAGCAGGGGGTGAATACGCACGCCCCTAGGATCCTAGAATCGCTTAAGCTATTGCCCTAGATTTATTGGTCGCGTAAAACCGATGATAAAAAGTGGATATTCGGCGGCGCGAAACTGGAGGCGTCGGGGTACGCGGGGCGAGTGGGAATAGCCCAGTCCCAATTTATAATATTTATCGCCCAGAGCCGATAATGGAATTTCGCCGGTGGCACGTATGGCCGACACAGCCCTAAATCCCGAATGGTAGCGAGGCGGGCGGCCAACCCCTGCTAGACGTAATATTCCTCGTAAATACGAGCACGGCCGTATAAATATTCCCAGCGTTCGTTACCCCCGTCGTCCCACCCCCGGCTCTTCACCGACCACCACGTGCGCTGGCGTCCTCGCCCGATTGTCTAGCGGACCGAGGAATATTAAGCTCCCGAGTTTTATGTCGCGAAAAAGCTACGGTTACGACAAAAATTTTCCCTACTTCGTAAACAATTATCAATTCCTACGGGAACCTGGTTTTCCAGGGACTCGGGGATTCATTTCTATATCTGAAAGGAAATAAGGAATATGTATTATATATATATATATATAAAAAGTAGTAGCTGTATTTCACGATTTCACTGGGGGGGTGGGTATGTATATTTATGACCGGGGAAACGTATCGCGACATAAATCCTGGAGGGGGTTGAATTTTATTTGGGTCAAATCTTTGCCCGAAATATTTTTTATATCGGGAACGACGTAGGAATAAATATCGTGTGTATAGGTGATACTGTGTAGAATGGATGGAAGCTATATGTATATGTATGGGTATATATCAATATCTATGTAAAGGTGAGACGCGGTGCACCTTTACATGGCTTTACGCCGCTAAACTCGAACCGAGCAACTTTGCATCGTGGTGTTAACGAGGGGTAGTTGCTACCCTCCGTGGTAAAGTGAATATTGTTTCCTCGTTAAAACGAGCCTTTTATACACTTTACGTGTACGGGATATAGTATAGGTAAAGGTAGGTGTAGTATATAGCGGGTGTTGGTTTGGTGTGTTAGACAGTTTATTCCATCTTTCTCTCCTTTTTTTTTCATCTTCTTCTTCTTATTCTTTCTCTTCGAGGTTTGCGCGCGGGACAAAATATAGTTAAAAAGGGAAGCGCCGAGCGACGACGGTAAATTTCCCGATAACCCAAGTTATTAACTCGTAAAGACGCAAGTTAAGTTAAGTTGAGCGAACCTCGGGGTTGAAACATCCCCGCTATTATCGCGAATTTACATGCTCAACCGAGAGAGAACGAAGAGACCAAGAATTACTTGAAACACCGCACCAAGCCTTCGTTCCTACGCTCGCTTCTTCGACAATAAAACCCGGTAGTATAACGCATAATAGTTTAATTAAGAAGTTGTAGTCCGCGCCCTTCGTGTCAACGCAAATTCTCAATATTATACCCTCGATCATATTTTGTTCGATGAAATTCTCCCTTCCCAAGCCCTTACAACTTTCATTCCGCAATATTCGCCATAAATATTTCGCGAAAAAAAAAAAAAAAAAAACAAGAATCAGCGTAAAGCTTCGAATCCTCAGGTTATATCTACACTATATTTACTTACAAAGGAATTTCCGTTATAACGATATAAAATAACGCCAGAGGGTATCTAAAGGGAAAGCGAGGGATGGGTGTGTTAATTAATCTTTGTCTGATTGTGAGCGACGCAGATGGGCATGTAAAGAGAGCTTGCGGCGGGCGAGGCGGCGAGATTTCCGGTGAACGTATTAATTTGCGGGTGTAAATTATGCAGAATTTTCAGTAGGGTGAATTTCTCCTACCAGCTTTATACCTACCAAACCGCACGCGCGTTTATTCTGCACGGGGGGTGTGTAGGTATAACGGAATTACCAATATTCTTGGCGGGGCGGCGATGTGACGCGACGTGGGGTTCATTATACATCGGGTCTGCGAAAAAGTAAAACAAAATTATCGCCATTTACTTATTTTTCTTTTTTTTTTTCTGCTCCATTTTTCTTCGTCAGAAATGTATTACGATACATCACCATTTAATGACTGAAATAAATTATATCCGTGTGAGGATCGGTTTCCTAATTTTCATGCCGGAATGTGTCCATTTCATATTCGACACACGTACGTTCGCCTGATATCTATTTACTGTTATACGTTTACACGTCTCTGTGACATTATAACGTTAGCGATGAAATGCGTCATGTTAATTGAAAGGAGTACCTGCAGACTTCCTATCCGCAAAGAAGAGAAACGGAGATAGAGGACATGGGAGGAGGATGTTCGTTTGAGTTGTACGAAACGTATAACGCATCATATAACCCACGTACGTAAGGTAACGTGGTGCCGTTTAACGAGCGCAGTCGAGGCAGTAAAGTCGGGTTTACATTTCGTAGGTAGTGATTGCAGTGGCAGCAGCATCAGCGGGAGCAGTAGCGCCAAGAGATAACCTTGGAATGCTGAAAGTGGAATAAGCGGAAGGTGGAGAGAGTAAGAGTCGAGGGATACGCGTGCGTTATGTCTACAGATTCTACAATTCTACCTGCACCCATTTCTACAAGAATATGTACATCTTGTACGTAGTTGGTGCATAACGACGAAGAAAAGTCTGCAGGGTGGTCTAGTATAACTGCAGGCTATTTACATAGCGAGTCCCTGCAGGTGAAGCTTCCCGATACCCATACCTACATTTCATTGAGCTGCTCGTTTTTCCGGAGAATCCTCGTTCCTCAATGCATATACGCTTTTCTACACTAATTGTAAGTATATAATACGTAAAACAAATATCCTGTGGATGGTGCAACAAAAAACGAGTCCTGAACTACCCCGTTTGATACTCAAAAGATCTAAGCAGACCTAGTACGATGAGCTGATTGAACTCATGTACGTCCAGGGTGGGCTAAAATGAAAAAAAAATTAGGATAAAAACATACCACATGTTTAAAAATTTTCTCTTTCTTTCCACCCCCTCTGTATGTACACGGTACGCCTGTTATATGTATTGTGTATCCGGAATTTGTTTCTGACTATATAGCCACCTCACTCGCGAATTGGAGCTGGTCTGTTATTACACGCGATTCCACCTCAGTTGCAAGCACCTACCAAACGCCCTTTGCTGCTAATCCTAAGAGAATACCTCGGTGGTCGATAGAGTCGATGGCCCTTTGTTGGGAGATTACCATGTCCGGTTATGCCAGTCGCGTATGTTCGGTTTAGTATTGGAGAATCTCTACCACATGGCTGAGAACGGTTGGCGTTGGGTCGTCCTCCGAAACTGGCGAGGCTTTTAAAACCGGATCGTTGAATGTCCCCCGGTCCTTGCAACACCCGGAAAAATATTCCATAGATATTTTGTCAGAACCGGTTGCCGAGATGGTTCACAAGGGGTATTTCATGTGCGCATGTACTATATATAGTGAATCCCTGGAACATGTACATCCATTTCTTTCCCTTTCTCTTCCTCTCTCTTGTACTCCACTTTGCAGGGATGTACATCAAGGTCGAATTACCGAAGGTCTTTTTCTTTCCATTTTATCGATCTTGAAGGGGCTGTTGGTTGTTGGTTAATGGGGCTGTCGGAGGGGGCGTGACCTCCATAAATGGGTGCACGTAGAGTGCAGATCTGCGCGGGGAGAGAGAAAGAGCGAGAGACTATGGATAATTATTGCGAGTTGGAAACTAGCTGGAATTTAGCTTCAACGTAATAGCTATGGTACGGTTGTAATGTACGTACCTCGGCTGACTGGAGAGCGAAGAGGGCTTAGGAGAGGAAGTAGTGGAGATGGTGAGGGAGAAGAAGAGGGTGGCGGGAATGTACAGAGTGCCAACTTGCCACTATAGTTACTAATTAATCATTTCAGAGTCGAGGATTCAAGTGGTTTTGAAGTTTCGAGTGGCGGATTAACAAGTTTCCTTCGGGACCAAAGCAACCGGCAAGGACAAGAGACCGAGGGAGGATGGTATACATACGGTATAGTACATCATAGAGATATCACGTCGCGTACGTTGCCGAAGACAAAGTGGGCTTTAACGCGAAGAGATTATCAAAGGCGAACGGACTAAATCCTACAACCAAACTATCTTCGACTGATGGGGACAGACAAAGAACGCGAGATGCGAAAAATCGAGACGAAGGATTCCGCGTGTACTGTAGTGATTACGGTACAGACATATTCAATTTTCTCAAAAAAAAAAACACCCAAAAATTTACAGGGTAATTGGCTAGCGGAACGTATTTACTCTGCGTATAGTTTCTCATTACACTTGATCACGGTGCTGAAAATATGGGGCTAATTTATTTCACCCACCCAGTCTACCGCTGAGACTGAGACTCGGAGGAGATTATGAACCTCGAATGGATGAAATTTCACGCCTGAATGGTTACGAGACGAAGAGAACGAGTCGGAAGTGCGTGCGGGGTGAGTTGTGAATGAGAAGGTTCTTTGAGCTTTGGAAACCACCGCCTCGTGCTTTCGGAGAATGTCTCTACACGAGGGTGCAAATGGTTGCCTATATGCCGGGGGCGGGCCTAGAACGTTGCTGCGACAAAAGATATCACCGCAGGGTAGCAAAAAAAAAAAAGAAAGATAAAATGAAATAAAATGAAATAAAAGTATTCTCCTTTCTACTCTCTCCGTTTCTTGTCCTCCAGTTCGTTCTTCCTTTGGAAATGGGTACCTCAAACCGTCGTTGAATCGGTCCACGTTTGGCTCACGTATATATAGGAGCACATAGTCCGGTAATATCGATCCTAAGACTATTAAGGTGATATAGCTGACGAATGGATTGGTCGTTAAGAAAAGAACTGAGTGAGCTTCGCACCAAACGACTACTGGTTACAGCGTAGTGATTTCAACATCGCTAACCCAGGAGCGGGATGCTGCCCCTCCCCGTCCCCTTCGAGAAAGCAAAAATCCTTCTTATCCTCATCCTGCGTGGTATACAATGGATCGCTGTAAGTGAAGCGATAAAAGCTTCAGGTTGCAAGGAATGACAGCTGGTGTTAGGAAAAACAGTTTTGGGATAGATACATATATTCTCTATAGATATACCGATAGCTTTCGTTAAAGTTCTTGTGCAGACGATTTATTATTTTGCTTTTCTTATTTAGTTTGCGAAAAAGGGAATACAGACGGAGGGAAAAAAGAAACCATAAAAAGTGGCTCTTTGAAAGAAACTTCGGGAAATATAACCATTTTCCAAGTCCGATTGCGATACCCGATACGGAAGACAAGTGCTGCTTGTATACACTATACTATAAGGGAGAACGCGGAAGCGAAAGGAGCTTATATTATAGTAAGAAGAAACGGGGGTGTTGCAGTTGGTTTGAGGAGTTGTTAGCATAGGAATAGTTCCTGGGAGGTGAAGTGGCCCATTGTCGGGTCACTCGGTTCTGAAAGCACCATTGCCCTCGTGGTATCCAACCATGTCTTGCAGAATACCACCACAAAGACAGCGACGTAAGCAGCTCGGTCACCGCTCGCTACTCGCTGCTGTTCACTTTGCTCCCCCCCCCCCCCCCCCCCCCAGTTTTGTAGCTTCGCGATTTGAAGAAACATCCGCAGAACGAGCGCTTGGAAATATATGAGGTAAAGTAAAACATGCGAAATCCCTGACCCTGCATTCGTCCTGATAACTTCTATTAGCTCACTCTTTCTCTCTCTTTCTCTTATGTTTACCCTATCTCTTTTTCTTTGGCTTAAAACTTGGCCACACCAGAATTAGCGAGACGAAGGGTGCAGGTCAGGGAAGATGAGATGAGGGTTTGCCTTGGGTAAACATAGCTGAACTGGTGGAATAACTTTTTTCTCTCTCTCTCTAGTGTTCTCATTTCTTTTGCTTTTTTTCCCCCTTTTTTCTCCTGTGGTCTGATGAGAAAAAACTTAAAAGAAAAAAGGAAAACAGATCGCGACCTCTATTTCTTGGGCTCCCGAATTCTAAGCGCAGAAACGGGGTAGTTTGACGGCGAAGTTTTAGTTGAGTTCAAAATCGATATGAATATATGTATTTATGGAACGGTAAATTATGATGAGTGTATACTCTGGAAAAGGTAAAGGTGAAAGCTTCAGAAATTCGGAAACGTTACTTCCTGCCCACATCTTTTTTAAATAAAAATAGCAGCTCCGAGTTCTGTATTTATACGGCTAGGGGAATTCGCATTGGCATTTTCTCGGATTCTCAGCTGGAAAGAAGCTTTTTCGGATATGATTTCATTTAAAATTCCACTCGCATGTTCAACGATCGATTTTTCTCGAGGGCTATTTCTTTACCGTTTTGTATAGCCGACACGGAATTACCTTTACCTTGTACCTCTCCCTTCGCTTTTCCCTTGGGATCCCTTATACCCTGCATATATACCGACCAGACTATTTACGGATTTACCTTTCGCTAAGCAACCTGCACGCGCGGTTATCAATTACACCTAGGATTCCGCTTGTCCTTGGCTTTTCGTTCGTATATAATACGATTAATAGCGACAAGGTGACAGGCTATAAACCGAGGAAGTGAATCGCGGGGGGAGGTCGCGCGCCGAGGTCCGAGAGGTGGGTTGGTAGGTACGTCGAGCAACTTGGCAGCTGACGTCTAAAATCGTATAATTTATCGCCCCACTAGGTACCGGTGACCCGCGCACGGCGTAATCTCATGTCAGCAAAGTCGTTGGCCTCGATGTTCCGTCGAAGAGAGATTTAAAAATTGGCCGCTTTTCCGAGAGTCGCTGCAAAACCTCCCACGCGTCCCGTATATCTCAAGTCTCAAACGTCAACTCCCAACTCCCGGTCTCTGATTCAGCGGAACCTAATTCGATCTAATTGAGTGGCTACACGCTTGATTAGCAAGATGGAAGAATTGTTCGTCGAGTAAACAGAGAAAAATCATAAAACTTCCGACGCCCAACTAAGGGAACATTGAATCCGAAAAAAAGAGACAAAAAGAAATGAAGAAATCCGGTAAAGAGAGAATGTGAAAAAGAAATTCCCTCATTTTAGTTTTTGTTTTCGAAAACCTTTAGACCTAATGACTTTGATTAGCGATCCTAAATGGAGAGAAAAAGAAATTCAACTCGAAGCGAACGAGCTGAATTCTGTAAGTGGATGGCATCTGCTATCGATCGGAGACAATGGTCTCACTTTGTTTTGTCCCCCCAGTTCGGGGTTTGGGGTACTCGCGTTCCAGTTCTTTCTCGGATTCTTCATTTCTTTCCGGACTCGTTCCCTCTGGCTCCCGGAAACGGCTATTAATTATAACGGCGCCCCTCCGACGCTATACGCTTTGCACTGCGTTCCGAATCAGCGCGAGACTAACGATACTCGGACCTTCTATTTCCGGATTTTCACTCCCTCCTAAAAAAAAAAAAAAAAGAAGGAGGGAAAAAAAATTGAAAAAAAGGCGGGACAATGTTTGGGTTCGCGATTCCGAAAGGTCAAAAGTATGCCGTTGAGGATTCAATTTTTACCGCTTTCGCCGTAGAGTTCCACGTTTGCGAACACCGATTGTGGTGATCGAATGCTTTTCCGGAGTCATTAACTCCGAGTAGAATTTCGCAAGAGTGCGGGTAGGATGGAGCGCTACGAATTCTGTAGGATCATTTTCCCACTCTGGCTTTGCGTGGCTTTGAATTCGGGCAGCTATATATTTTCCGTCCTTTTCCCCGAAATAATCGTCGTCAAAGCCTTACTCGAGTCAATAGGAGCTTTTCATTTGTCCGAAAGTGGATAACGCCGTTCGCCTCTGACTCGTTTGTTTTTTATAACTAATTTTTTTTGTTTTTTTTTCATTTGTTCAATAGTGACCAACGCTCTCAAGCATTGCCTATATATTACGCAGCCGTATACGGTAATTTAGAATCTCTAAAAAATGCAAAATATGCCCAAAGAACAAAGTTTTTCAACATTTTATTTTTACTTTTTTCATCTTTTTTTTTTTCGTTCACCACAGCTGGGTTGATATCACAATTGATGGATACATTCACCCTTATACGTACACAATATGCGGTATACAAAGTGCAGGAAAGCAGCGATCACTCGACTGTTTTTTCACGCATCAGGTGACAAATCGATCGCGCATATACGTATACACATGATCTTGGTGCGGAACGGAAAAACTAGTGCGCGACGAAAAACGGGAAAAAAGTGAGAAAAAGAATTCAGAGTTTTTTCCATCGCTCTTTTTTCTCTCTAAAGTAATCCAGAAGAAGGTGTAATATATCATCAAGACCGGAGCGGAGGGCGAATCGCGGCTTGGCGTACGCAGGGTGAAACGGGGTTGAGAGGTGGGGTAGGGTCCGTATTTCACGCAGAATTTCACGGATGACTGCTTGGTTGTGGGACCGTTGGATAAATTCGCGAGTTTATCGAAATCCTTAATCTTCCAAATATATTATAGATTCGTCGTCGGAGCGGCAGCAGCAACTCTTACCCAGCAGCTGCGAATGAAACTAACATCGAAAATCATTGAAACGGTATATTTCGTTTCTCTCACTTGTACCGCACAGATGTATGCCTGTGAGAAATTTACTTATTATTTTCCATTCTTCTTCTTTTTTCTTTCAATAAAAAGACTCTTCAGGTTACTATATGGAAGAAGGTACCTATATATATGCCGTGGGCAGTACGCCGCGAAGCCAAGTCAGTTTCAAAGCCAAAATACATCAAGCGAGTCGTGGAGAATAAGATAGGCGAAGCGAAACGACGCGAAGCCCTCTTCGAACGGATCCCATGAGAGCAGCGAGCTCGTCGAGGAATAGACAGGGGTACGTCAGTGAGAAGAATGTAACTGTGGGGGTGGAAGAGGGTTGGTACCTACGTAGGTGCGTGCCAAGCGGTGTGTTACCATGGCAGTATTCGGTTGCGTCTGTGTGAGAGGACGCGAAGGGACGGGACGCAAGGGACGCCGGATGAAATCGTATTACTAGTGCATTGTGGGAGCTGAATAGCCCGCATTAGAGCCAACGAGGTTGTACCATCGTCCTCTACCCGCGCCCCCTGACCGCCACCCACTCGCTTACTCGGGCGCGTTCTCTTCTACCGCTGCTACAGGATCTCGCGGATCTCTTGTACTTCGGCGCTTCTACACCTACACATACTGCTCCGAACGTTCTTCCTTCAGCTGCTCAAACCTCCTGCCTAGTCTCGTATATACGCAACATTCCATGCTGTTTACGTATAATGAGGACGTAAGCTTTATGGATTTCGCGCGAAATTAGGGAAGTTATCACCCTTGTCTGTATGCCGCGGTACCACTCGCTGACTGCGAACGTCCAACAGCTACACCATTTACAGGTACAATCGCCTTGCCATCCCGGTACGCGGATTAAGACAGGAAAAAAAAAGATTGAGAAAAACTAAAAGCGTAATCACATCGAAATTGAAAATTTCATGTAGTACCACGACTGGGTTTTGTTTTCTCCTGATTGAGAGCGCCTAATCGTGTTGGAAAAAAGTTATCGCATGAGAAAAAGAAGCATCAAACGTTAAAAGTGGTTATCCTGTACACGGTTTTGCGGGTTCACTAATTGCAAGTTGTTACGGGTAGTTCGGAGCAGAAGCTCGTAGTAGCAAAACTGAGTGATGACGATAAAGTTGAGAAAGGAAGGAAAATATACAAAAAAGTGAAACTAATTTTGAAACACGGTTACACCTACATCGGGTTAAACGATAATTGCGATTTTCGCAAGAGAGTTGTTGACCGTGGATACAGGTATAGCTGGTTGGAGAGTTTGCGGGAAGCGAATGAGAAGAGAAAAGTAAAAAGAGAACTTCAGCAGTACCGTAGGAGAGAGCTCAAAGGTTGGAAGTTGGCGCGCAATGAAGTGTGAAGTAGCAAAGTGGCAAAGTGGTAATGCGAGTGAGGCGCGGCTGCCGTATTACGTCTAGCTCAAGACTGAGGTAAGAGTCTCGGGCCATCCGAAGCTCAGAGGTTAAGGATAGCAGCTGAAGTAACGGGTAGAGGGGGAGGAGAATAAGATGAGGTGGACGAGGAGGAAGAGGATGGAAATAGAGGTGGGAGTTTTAGGTCGGCGTTTCTACCAGGCATCGCATGCTCACTTTCGCGAGGTGCTGTGTCGCTGCTACAAGGTAGGTATACTACAACGAGGATTCCCTTCTCGCTTCCACCAGAGGCACCCCAACGCTCGCGAGAGGGTGTAAGTGTAACGGTGTATAAGACGAAGCAGAGAAGAACAAGGGGATAGAGCAAGGGATGAAGAGTACGGGTACCCAGAGGGCACCAGCGATACCTTGCGCTCCCGGTAATTGCTTCGACTCAAGAATGCAATATCCCTTTTCCAAGACTACCACCTCTAAACCCCTCTCCTTTTTCGTATATATACTTCTTGCCGCTTTCCTCTTCACCCTCTCTTCACTCGCTTTATTTTTCCATCGTTGCGTTACTTCATTTCTCACCGTGAATATACACACACATATACATATACCTGAAGAACAAAGTTCAACCCTCCTTATTGTTGTATCGTTCATTCTCTGCAAACTCCGTGCACATTTACAGTTCTCCTAGAGAGAAGATACTCGTTAGATTTTCTGAACGAAAAAAAAAGAAAAAAAAGAAGGAGAAAAGCAAGGAAGAGTTTGTCATTCACCCGCCCGCACTCACAGGTGTGCAGAGTCGATGTCGATTCGTATTTATTTTTAATATGATATGGGAGATCGCGAGACCGTTTTCGCAATCGAAACCCCTTTGCGACGAAGACGTGAGCGAAAAAAAGAGTGGCGAAGGACTTTTAGTATAAAATAAAGTTTTAACCATTTCCCGCGAGGGTTGAAAAGGTAACAGAGGTATGGAAGAAGATAGCTTAAGGAAGGGAAAGTAAGGATATCGAGAAGTCTGGTCTTCCCGCGCGATTGTCCGTCAAAAGTTTACGAGCTCGGTTAGCAAAAGCTGGTATCTTGCCACGAGCTCCAATAAATTCAGTCACCCACCCACCGGCAGGGGATAGAAACGAAGGGAAGGTTAGGGGCGATGAATCGCGAAACAATTCTGAAGCTAGCAAGAACTTTGTATTATAGGTATGCCCAAGAGCTGATGCTACTGCCACTGGTACTTTATAGTGTGTAGTAGTAAAGCATGAGAAGAACGACGACGGCAGACCTCCTGGATGGCCAGGGAACATTTGGCGCCCCTATTATTCGAGGGAAAACAGACAACGTCCGTGTGTGTCAAGTATGTATGTATAATATACGTGTACATACTATAAATACACAAATACAGATAACACTGGGTAGATACATGCATATTCTACACTCGGAAAAGCGAAATGGGAAGTGGAGTGCGGGACTGGGAGAAGTTGTATTTCTGCATATATACTCTGAATTCCCAACGTATTTGCGGTGGATGGTTGTACGCCGGTGCGTAGTTCGTTAGCGTTAATGAAACACGAGTTCGCGTACGTACGTATTTTTATTTCAATTTTGTTTTTGTTCTTTTTTTTTTTCCTTTTTACTGCTGACGGTCAGGTGTATTTTTTCATCTTTTTTCATGTTTTACTTGTCACTTTGTTGAAGTTTCTCGTCACCATTTCTTTCTTTTTACTTTAGTATTTCTTTGTTACACGTGACAACTGTTCTTGTTATTTTTTTTTTTTTGTTTTTTGTCAGACGGCGAATTTTGAGGTGGGTAATGATCATCCGGGGTTGAAACGGTGTTTAGGAAATCAACTTACCAGCGTCGTTGTCTCCCGGAACTCCAAGGCTGTCGCTGTTATCGTTGATAAATGCCTCCGCCGTCGAGGTAAAGGTCTGGGGTGACAGTGTGAGATCCGGTCCGCTTTCGCTGTCAAACAGTTCCAAGCTTCCGTTTCCTGAAAGCAGAAGACAGGGAGAGGGAGAGTGAGTTTCTCTCAGGTCTTTGGTCTTTGGACTTGACTTATTACCCTGAGTCTGAGCCGAGAGACTGAACTCGGAGCGAGACTCGAGTCAAGTAGGTTTTATATACCTGCGCCTTCCTAAGCCAGGTAATTAAGCTGTACTTTAGGCCCTCGTGGTAATTACGAGACTCGCTTTGTTTTGTCTCAATGAACGCAAGCTGCGCACCTGTCACTTGTACATGTCGACTTGAATGACGGAATTTCCCATCAAAGTCATTAATAACAACCGGTAGCTTGCGTCGTTTGAAGATTCGATAAAAATTTTACTAACGCAATGTCAGACACTGACACGATCAAAGGAGTTAGGATGTGGACCTAAGATCAAGGCTAAATGTACCAGCCGAAGGGACCACCAACGCTCGACTTTCATTAATATCGTGGTTATAATGGATCATACTCATTGATCAAACTGTGGAGTCGCCCGTGTTGATGATAAACCCAGTTCCGTTATCGCCGACCATAGCTTTCTTATCTAGAAGGCGAAAAAACCAGAGGAGAAACGAGCGCGAAAATAAAATGAAATAAAAAGAAAATGAACCGAGGGGTTTCGCCTAAAACCGACTTAGTTTTATCCTTTCTTATCAATCCTTCGTGTTTATTCGGCTATTCGAATATGAACAAGGCAGCTTTTGCGAGTTTGGGTACAAAGCCCATTGAAACGAGCTAACAAGGGTCCGACAAGTAAAGATATGCCAGCTAGCTAGGAGAGAGCGTCGCCTTGTCATCAACTTGCTGCCATACATATAACCGGCATTTAGGCAACCTCCGCACGAAATCCGCGAACAAAGTTCGCCAATCGTGCGGATGGCTGACTTCCCCTGTAAATCGCTATCTACGGAACACCAAGCCCTGCTAGAAGCTGTGTACATACAGTAGGAGGATTGTAAAACTAAAAAGTACAAAGTTTTGTTTTGTCACTCACATGGTAAAAAAATTCTATTTCCAGCCTGAAATAAATTCTTCAAAATATGCATTGAAATAATCTCAATAATAGCTCTGTAAGAATTTTGCTATTCGTTGAAATGAAAATACTGGATTGCAATGTAGCGTATAATTTCAAACGATGTGAATTTCGATTCAGAGTTCATTCAATTTTCAACTCAGGTATTCCATACGATATCACAGTTTTTAATTTCGACTGACCTGAATCACGTGATATACGATATCCGAGCGAAATTAGTAATCAACAAAAAGCATACCTGACCTTCTATTATTGCGAATAACGTACGTAAAATATTTCTGCTAACTAGAAATCTTTTTATAACATACATAACACGGGGTTTATTTTTCTCTTTTTTCGTCATCCGGGCTGAATGAATGAATTTTTTTATTTCAGATACACTGTACATCTATAGTATATGAACTGCGGCAGGCCATCCCCCTGAGATCAATACAATTTCTAACTCTAAGCTTATACCTATATTCAAACCAAGTTCTATTTAGAACCACTGAGCCAATTGAACTAGACTAAACAATGATAGTACCTCGCGCTATAGACGGACTAAATTCCTCGCATAAAGTCTTATCATACCGAACGGTATACCAAAGACTGAGTGTATGTACTATACCTATACATATACGTAGTTCTGCTCTGTTTCAGATCCCCGCAAGAGAATTAGTATCGAATTAGTATCAAGGAAATGAGGAATGCATTCCTGAATTGTAGAACGTTAATTATTCATTTATTTATCCCTTAGATTTCGTCTCTCTTTGAAGGGGCGGATAAGACGTGATCGTCATGTCTCATTGTCAGTCCCTGCGATACATCAAAATATACATATACTGTAATATACATATCACGTGGTATTATGTCTGTTCACGATGATGTGCATAGTATGTATGTACATATTATGTACACATGCATATGAAGCTTGCGTTATAGTTTAATGCTGATTCGGGCGTGAGCTTTTATATTATCCAACTGTTTCTGTCGTATGAATTAACATGTTCGAGTTTAGCACACGGCAGCGTTTTGCCACGTATACATCTTGCCACCTACTCCCCTTTAACATTAGCTAACGTACATACGTTACGCACTCACGCCCGGAACATGATGGCGTTCTATGTTGAGCTAGTTAAATATGTAAATAATCCAGCGGGACCGTCAAAGCCACCGCTGTAATATGGTAGCAGCTAGTTTACGAACAGGTCCACAGGCACTGCAGGTTTCGGTCGCCACGTTTATGCTGCACATATCCGTCTCAGTACCTTCCTCTCTACCTGCGTACACCTCCATACATACATATACCTATATATATTTATGGGCTGGTAACGCCGTATGTACTTACAATCTACATTTCGATATGTATATGGGTACATACTCTATGTATACATGTAACCTTAGTTTCTGGCGCGGATTAAACAGCTGCATATCCACGTATTGACTTTATGGACGCTGAGAAGAAACCTGCGGACGTTACTTCTGCGGGTTAAACTCGCCCCGTTTCATAGTCAGTGGCAAACATTCGGCTGGGTACGTCATCGGATACGGTGTGGATAATCGATCGAGGTCAATTACTAAAAAGCTGGGGAATTGGTCACATATCAGTTGAAAGGTAGGTATGTGGGTTGAAGTTGGAAAATTATTGACGTTGATCATTGAGATTATTTTCCACTTTTGGTACTAACAGTTTACCTAATTGTAAGTTTTGAATCAATCGCTCGAGTCGTCTGGACATGGCTGGATATTTCGACGTCTGTGAAGTTAGCACGACATTTCGCTAAAACGGAACCAATCGTGAGAGTTCTGATAGCGCTTCAAAGAGTTTTACACTTCCTGATGGTTTTCGGCGATAGTTCCGTGCACCCGAGTCAAAAAAAACGCAACCGAAAGAAATGGCGTGCCAACTTCTCGCAGCACGCCAAGTGGATCCAAATTTGATTTTTTTTCTTTTTGAATCGATAGTTGTCGCGGAGTTCTAGAGTTGTCAGTGAAATGTCGTGCTAACTTCACAGTCGTGGTTTTTTGTGGTCTTCCATAATTTTTGTTGCGGAGTTTACGCGCTACGAATGCCATTAGAAATTAGGATCTACAATGTCATATGAAAAATGAGATTTTGCGCTCAATATTTTCATATTACTGACCGTGGCTTTCTGATCCATACAGTAATTGCTATTAAGGAACGAAGAAATACAGGCGGTGAACAACAGCATTCTGCAATAGATCGAGTAACCAGGGGAATTAGAACGCTGTGAAGCGTAGGGCATCGTAAACCGCAATCGGATTCTGAGAAGCGCAACAAATTGAACCGGGAGGAGCCTAGGAAATACATGCAGGTATATGTATGTACAATTGTACATACCTATAGCTACGTGCATCACATACCCTATACACAACGACGTGTTATATATATATATGTACAGTCATATACAGGGTGGGGCAATAACTATTACCACCTCAAATATATTTGAAACTAAAAGTTATTGCGAAAAATTCTTTCAATAAAAGTTATTCAGTATTGAGGGGGACGTTGTATAGAGACACCGATTTTTTTGTAAGTGGAGGCGCTCAGGAGATATCAAGGTCATCTCAATTTTTTCAAATGGACTCATATGTTTTTGGGCCCATAGCGTGATAGCGGGTTTTGAGACCAATTCAACGACCTATAACACGAGGTCGTTTAAGGTCGTACGAGATCGTCCATTCATCATTCTCACCCTAGAAATAAAACAAATAATGTGTAGATACTTGGCAGATTTGACATCTCTAGACTTTTTCTTGTGGGGATACTTCAAAAATATTGTTTATAAAGAAGTACCAACTACGCGTCAAAATATGGAACAACAAATTATTGCAGCATGTGCCGCAATAAATGCTGACATTATAAGAAGTGCGACCGAGTCAGCAATTAGAAGGCTACAATATTGCATCGACGCTAATGGCCATCATTTTGAGCATATCTTGTAAGGTATGAATGATGAACTAACGAACTTGTACAACTTTAAACGATCTCGTGTTATAGGTCGTTGAATTTGTCTCAAAAGCCGCTATCACGCTATGGGACCAAAAACATATGAGTCCATTTAAAAAAATGAAGATGACCTTGATATCTCCTGAGCGCCTCCACTAACAAAAAAAACGGTGTCTCTATACAACGTCCCCCTCAATACTGAATAACTTTTATTGAAAGAATTTTTCGCAATAACTTTTAGTTTCAAAGATATTTGAGGTGGTAATAGTTATTGCCCCACCCTGTATACCACAAGTGCAACACCACCCATCACCTACCACTACGAGAATACAGAGCAGAGTTACGGGTAATTTCAACATCGGACAACGGCCGACCATGACCAGTTAAATCCTACCAACAAGGAACCCATGTAGGAACAAGCGGCAAGGAAGCAATTAGCTCGGACGTCGATTTAACCGCAGAATATTGTCGCGGGAACTGCAACGGTTATATTTTGCGAACGTTTAACATCGTTTATATTGTTATCATCGTTATAATAGATTTGTTGCGCGGTCAGCTGTTGCTGCACTTTCAAATTGTGTCATCGCGTCGCCAGCCTATATATATGCAATTTACCTGTTGGTGATATTTCTATCTATACATACGATATAGGTATACGTGAAATATTGACGGGCGATTTACTGCCAGCTACGTACACAGAGCGACTATACCGCACCACCTTGGTTAGGTATATTTTCGGTCGGTTGATTGGCCGGCCGAGCCAACGACCGTGGCTAATTAGTGTGGAAAGGGATGACACGCTAGAAAATCAGTGGTTGAGTATTTTTATACCCTTCCCGCGGTTTAAATTCACGGCTTAAATCCGACGCTTTTGACGTATATAATACGTGAAACGAGGGCTAATTATTCCCGGAGCGTAACGAATTTTTTATTTACTTTTTTATTTTTTCACAAGTTTTATTAACAACGCGTAGTTAAACGGAATTTAACAACACCCCCTTCCCCCCCCCCTCCTTACACCCTAATACTTGAGCTTTTGCAAAAATAAAGTGGATGAAAAATAATACACGTGGTATGGGATCGTTAAATAAATTGTATAATAAGTGTGGTGAATAATTGAATAAATATCATTTCCAGAATAGTTAGTGCAGGGGGATGCTGAACGATCCGCAGTGTAAAGCTTCCCGTTCTTTAGCTAAGAGAAAAAGATAGTTGATTTTTTGTTTTAGATTTTTTTCCCTCATTATACCCACACTGGACTTCATCGTACCGAACTGCGGTGCAGGTTGCAAGTATTGTATATTTACAAAGGTAATGATTACAGTAGCCCATAATATCGGAAAAGTGTGGAAATTCATTAGAAAGGGGTAGAGATGAGAATTACGTACAGGATACGCTGCGGTAGAGTTACAAAGTCTACGGGGGTGGAGGGTACACATGGAAAAAAAACGAGATAGGTATTAAGTTTTTCAACGCCCGTCTCGCGTAACGCTAGCCGAAGGACGAACCTCGGTTATTAATTTTCTCGATGTGTATGGATGAGTTCTGTTCTGACTAGGTAGCAACGAGAGGGTGGAAATTGCGGTGGAAATGGAAGTAGAAGTAAAAGTGGAAGTGGAAGTGGAAGTGGAAGTGGAAGTAGCGTAGCGGGGCACAGTTGGGGATAGAATACAAAAGGGTGGCTAAATTGCTATCGATCCGATCGCAAATATCGTTTACTTTACTGCCCTACCCTGTCACGTATAATAAGGTGGGCACCACTTCCACGCTAGAAAGACAGCTTTTTTCACTCCCGAAGTTTCGTGTATACCTATTCTATTTTATCCGAAAGTTTGATGATTCTTGGCGCTTTTCGTCGGCTAGATATTTTCATCATTTTTTTCGTGTACACCGCGTAATCTATAAAGATTATTTATGTAGTATATGCAGCACGTCGATAGGTATATAGATACTTGTATGTCACATGTGATAGTGAGATTGAATTTGAATTTCGAGCACTTTCCTTCGCGGGAAGAGTAAACCAGCTACAGCGAGTAACGCGGGCACAGCTGCCGAGGATGGGAACGGTATGCATATTACATTAAGAGTCTTCGTTATCTTGTTCGTGGTGAAATGTTATCACAAAACTTAACCCATAGCGCGCAAGTGCGTTGAGCCGGTTTTAGGACAGCAGACGACGACAACGACGACGACGACGAAGCTTGAGACTGGGAAGGGGATTCCCCGGTCGCCACGCAGCCACAATTCGAGCAAACCCGCGTGTGGCATAAGCTTGAGACATTATCTCGAGTCGCCGTCTCCTTTCCTCTCCGTCGGTGCTTTCGCTCTCTCTTTCTCTCTCTCTCTCCATCTCTCAACGCGTAGGAAAAGTTCGGGTTTTGCAGAGGTCGTAGCTTAACCCTCGAGGGCGAAGAGACCGACGGTGAAGTTCCGGTGAAAACTCTCCTTCGTGACTTCGACTTGCTCCCGAATTGCCCGCCGTTGGACGAATATCGAGTTTTTATTACTCCCGCGAAACTTGATGGAGATTAAAATTTCACTCTATATTATACACGTTGACATCGCCGGAACGTACGTATATACCCACACTGCACTCACGTTCCTTGATTTCTACATGTGTACCGTCATTTTTGATTTTTCTAAATAATTTAATTGGATGATAATATATAATTTATGGTGTTGAAAGGGCGTATGGGTTTTGTACTCCGGTGGTTCTCGTCGTCCCCGATGCTCCTGCTGCTGTTGTGTCCTGGTCGTCGGGTGTACGTCCAAGGAAATTTGTGTTGAACTTTGCAAATTAATTTGAGACCCGCCAAGTTACGCGACGGCTATTGTGGGTATAAGCCCTGGAGCGCGGTATGCCATGGAACAAAGATAATCTAATCATTTCGGGACAGACAGTAATTAATCGCCTCGATCAATAATGACGCGATCATAATTAATTTGACACAATTAAGTATACGCTTACGACGAATCGATAATTGCCCAATTACGCAACAATTGCCTCTATAGATATAATACAAACATAATAACTTCAACAGGCTTACAATTTGCTTCACGCCCGCAATTTATAGAACCCATTCCGAATTTAGAATATTTTTTGCACCGTTGCTAAATTCACCCCCGTAGCACAGACATCATAACGATAATAGATATAGAGAAGCAATATCGAAAATCGCGAGTCGGTCTAGAAATTCTAAGTAGACCGCTCAGCTGTATTATTTAAGTAGCTCCAAGTCAATTTGCAATCAGTCTGCACTCCTACGCGGCAGTAGACGAGTATACCCCGTATTTACCATAATGCGATAAGAGGCGCGGTGTCTCGTACATTTCAACGAGCCCTCTCCCTCTCCCTCTCTATCTCTCATCCCTTTTTCATCCCCTATTTCCCTGCCCCGGAGCAAGATTTCCTTTCCTCTGATTGGTCTAGCCCCGTAGACCCGTGTGGCAATTGATAAAGCGGATGGGGGTTCAGGATTTCAGCGAATACATACGTTGTCAATCCGACTCAATAGCAAAAGGTTTTTTCCATTTTCGCGTTAACTCGAAATCCGAGCTATACGTAGATCAAATTTCATGCATTACCTTGACCGAGAAATTATTTTCCACGAACTGCGTACGTTATGCAACGAATCATGTAAAAGGATAAACGAGAAAACTGAAACTGGTTGAGATGGAATGAGAGTGAGATTCAGGATAGTAGGACGTGAGTCCTTTGCTTTTGCAGATCATCCGGTGCAATTTGCGGTGAGCGCTTACATGAGCGTTGGGTATTCGCGCTTGCTACGATAATTAAATTAGTTATCCAAAAGTACGTATAGGTCGAATTCCTGGAAACTTCACCGCAGTGACTGTGGTTTCCTTTCCGCTTTATACGGTATTCATATATTTCGAATATCAAACCCACCAGGGATTCTACGTACATCTATCAGCGACTGCAACTCCACACACAGATGAAAAAAAAAAGAGAAGAAAACACAATGATATTTACAGAGGACAACGCGATGGCCCCGATGACCTTCCGTTATATTTTCAACGACAGGTATAATTTTGCAAAGCAACCACGAAGGACGGAAAACGTAGCGTTTCGTACATTGCACGAGGTAACGTCGAGCGATTGCATAACAAGACCTGGGATCGGGTGTTTTGTATAACAACGACCAGATTCCCAAGTGTTTACCGAACGGTTCCCGCGAGAATTGAACCGCGGTAACAAGCTCTGCGTGGGTGTGTGTCATGTACGGCAACATATATGGAAGCAGGGGGGAGGGCACCGCGCGAGATAAAACGTGAGAGACAGGGGGAGTTGAAAAGGGGGTGCAACGTAGGTCACCACATCTTGTGCAGAGGTGTACTCGGTACATATTTGCCATGGGCTTACCACGATATTGGCTCCAGGTTCCCGCCGCTAATACTCACCAACAGATACTGCCGGAAGCAGAGTTTGCACTCCCGAATGTGCTGTAAGACCAAGATTGATTCAGGGGATTTCGCAAGGATCACTGGAATCCCGTGGGTAAGAAAAAAAGGAGATGGGAATTCGGGACTTCCTTCCGTACCACCATTCGATTCCGAAAATCACCAAGAATTCTAGGTTGAGAAGATATCCGGAATGGGCACCCCGCACGGGCTGTGTGCTGATCGCCCGGTTCATCGGATTTTACTATTTCTGGATATCCACCGCGGTTTTGCTGGGAATTCATCCCAACACTGGCGGCAACCCTCTGGTCGGGGACTCGCAAATAGTACCGACTTTCGGCAAAGCCCTCGCCAAAATCTTTCCCATCCCCTACGCCCACAGATATAGAAAGGGAATAATGTGAGCCGGTTTAAGCGGAATCACCAATCCCCTACTCTATCCGGTTCCCTCTCTCGATTTGCTTCTATTCCATGCTTTTTTTAATGCTTTTTATTACAGGCACTTGCGCACAATCAACGCCACAACTGGAGCTGGATAAATGTTTTGTGATCTTATATTCTACGCATCAAGCTATGCAGTACTTGTGTCTACGAATCACATAACTATGATGTATTGTATATAACTGCACCTTGGTTCGTGATTTTAAAGTACACGTGTACACGTCGGTAACCATCCTGCTATTTCGGTAGGAATTATATAAGGGGAGACCGGCAAATCGGCTTACCTCCCTTTTTCCCCTTCTCCACCTTAGTTTCGAACCGAACTCGGGAAACAAAGCGGAATGGAGGCGTAGGTATGAGGGGACCTCGCCCGCCAACTCTGCGGTTTGTTGTTTTAATTGTAATTTAATGTTATTTATCGTCTCGAGACTCACGAGCGAACTTCCAGCTCCTCGTCAAGCTATTTATCTCACGAATCTCTGGAATTTTACCTCCTCGCCCTGCCCTCCTTACGAACGATGTATAATCCCCTTCTTCTACCCCACTCTCCGCAGCATCTATCCGTCCATCTGTCTATCTCTCCCGCTCTTTCTCTATTTCCTCCTTTATCTTTATACAGGGACTTTCTCAACCGGTACCAAGAAGTTGCTGCGAGAGCGAGGAATTATTTCAAAGACCTGACAAATGAGGCTCCCAGCTAGCCTCTAGATAACGAACCCGGGATGCAATTACACCATGAAAACAGACGGAAGCATCTGTGCTCCAAACCTGCTGATGCATTTCACGGTATATCGCGAAACGCGGAGATAGAGGTAAGAATTAGAATAGATCATTGTCAGAGTTGGTACAAAAAAACCTACCGCATTCTGCAAAGGAAATCTCTTTTTCTTCCATCTATCCTGAAGAAAGAATTTTCGTACCTTATGATTAGTACCTCCACATTACAAGGTTAGAATTTTTGACAAGTCGATTTCATTTACGGTCCTTCTATGTAGGATGCTCGTACATGTCACGCGGAAATAAAATGAAAAAAGAATATGTTTCGAGATGTGACGAATTCATTTCGTAGAGGTGATCGAGGTTAAGCGAGGTCGCTATTCCCTTCCCTAAACGGGAGGAGTAGAAGGTTGTTGGTCAACGCGATGGTTGGGGTGGTACGCCTGGCACGAAGTCAAACAGCGTTCATAATTCACGAAGTTTCGTTTGCGATAGTTCGTTGGGCTGCGGTATAGTATCACAATAATTCTCCACCCAGCTACCATTCGATATTATGAATTCAAACCCCGTTACTCGCCTCTCCTTTTTATCTCTTTCTGGTTCGCGGTCTGCCGTATGAACAGGCAATACAAACATTAAAACAATGCTTTATCCAGTCGGAAGAACGCCAACGAAAAATCTTTTACCCAATATATATAAATTGTTGAGATCCGCGAATATTTATTTGCACTTTTCACTTCTCGTTTTTCTCTTCTCATGATTTATACTCCTTGCTATACAGTTGGAAGAAAAACGAGGGAATTAACTGGACAGGTTAAAACTGAATGGCTCTAACGAAGCTCTAAAATCTGTAGCGTGATTCTCACCCTCCGGCATAAACGCCCTTTTGGCCTTCCCGTTTTTCTTCTTGTTCCGTTCCGTTCCGTTCCACGTGCTCAGTTTGCTTCCCGACAGTGTGGGTTCGGGATTCTGCCAAGTTCTCTATCCCACCCTACATCCCCTTTTCCTTCTCGTACGTGTCCTTTAACCAAGACTCGAATACGTGACGGGAGGATAATGGCTCCGACACGGACAAAATCTGCCAACCAACGCCTCAGGGCGTATGTAATATGTATGGATTATATACCGCGCACGAAATTCGTTCTATATGTTTCCGCACATACATATATGGCAAACCCCTAAGATCACATCACGTTTTGTTATACCAGTCGGACATTGCAGCGGTGCAGAGCTGAAATATAAAAATTTATCGGAACATGTTCTTATATTTATCATCCCCTTATTTTTATCGTCGAACACATTCGTGGAATTAGACTCGATGAATACAAAGTGAATTTCATACTTTTACCAGAGGTACATTAATATCATACGTCGCGAAACTTGCGTGAGCTGTTACATAGGGTTGAGATGAATTGTGTGTGTTTTGTAGACATAATATAAGGAGAGGTTACACCTTGTAAGGGTTGCGGAGGCGCGACCACATTTCTCACGTACAAACTACCCTTCTAATCAATCGCTGGTTTTCCCCCCTGTCCCTTGGTTCCGCGCAGCGCACATCGCCGCGAAACTGAAGCCTAAAGTCGTCGTAACAGGTCGACTCTGCAATAAATCTTACCCTCGGTGAGTAGACTCGCTTTGTAACGGTAGACCTGGTAACGAAGATACATAATATACCGATCAGCAGCTCGATGCTAAATTGCCGAAGAATTATTACCAACGAAATACCCAGCGAGCGAGCCTACATTGATTTTGAGACTGATCCTTCTTTCATCGTTTTTCTTCATTTTTTTTTTCTTAATTTACTTGAATTATAGGAGAAGAAAAAAATGAGGGGAAACGAAATGACCAAAGTTAAAAGAATCACGCCTGTACGTTGCGTTGGGTATCTGTGAGATGGAGTGTGAGAAATGAATTGCAACAGTTTGGTTGTTATGTTAAATTAATTATTATTCTTGAGTAGCTAGCTAGGCGCATATCCGTTGGTATGAATTCAAATGCCAAGTCAACGAGGTGGCCAATTTACATTGGCCAAGTTTCGCGTAATTACTATAATCATACTCGTTACGCTTGATAAGAAATCTGGCGCCGACATTTACGCTTCTGTAGTTATGATAATTTTTTTTTCGATTCACACCGCGCTCTCGGCATTTTCCAAAGAACTCTGAATTCGTAGCGAGCAGAAAGCGTGAGAAATAAAAGAATACAAGAATGAAAAGTAAAAAAAAAACGACAAAAAAATGAAGGAGCTATGCTCTTACCTGTTCCGGCACCGCCCAATCTGAGGACAGTATCACCCTGTAGAGAAATTGAGAGGGTGGCGGTGTCCTCGAGACGCGCGAGTACCTCTTCTGGGATGTCTTCGGGTTCACGAAGTCGAAGCGTTACTTCGCCCCCGCCGCCACCCCCTGTGCCCCCACCGGCTCCCCCGGGACTCATGGAAGCGGAGTACATGAAAACCGAACCATACCCATGCAGGGATTGCAGAGGCAATCTCACGCCACCCACCTCCCCCACTGGACCCTGAAATCAGACACCCCTAAAGGTAAAAATGGTTTTTTTCTTTTCCTCGAAAAATTTGTTTTTGCCTTTACAATTTTTATGTTAAACCAAAGAAAAAAAGAATACAGCAAAAAAAAAAACCAACGAATTTTATTCGTGAAGAAAGATGTTTCTTCTTCTCTTTGGTTTGAATTTTCCGACGAAGTTGTACCAGTCCCGAAGCGAGATCTCCAATACCTCGGGAGTTTCTTAGCCCTTACTCGCCTGCCTCTCGTAGACTCATCCCGCGCGCATCCTTAAAATTCCCTGCGGGACCCTCCGCACGCCCCGTGTTTCCCCCTCTCCAAATCGTAAACCCTGACGGTCCCTCACGAACACACGACCTACTTTCGTCTTATATCAACCAAATCTAACGCGATTCTTCGTTCTTTTTTTCTCTTCCGAGTTTGTTCTACATCGCAAATCAATTTTCATGCAAAATTTTTTTTCTGTTTCTCTTTTCTACTCATTTTTTGGTATTTTATACTGCATCCGGTGAAAAAGTTACGGAATTCTTCATCGGTGAAAATAATATTCAGTTTCATGAATTATTAATATCAAATCTGTTCTGGGAATAATTAATTAGTGAATGACACGGAGATGAGAGGGGTTGGTAATTTTTATCAATATATACGCAATAGAATTTTATATCAACGCCTCAGGGAATCAGAAGGGTACAGCCAGAACTTTTCCAGTCGCTACCGTAATGGCGGTTCCGTTCAGCAGTGTACAGAATTTTAATGAAAGAAAATTATACGTATAACTTGACGTGAAATGCAATTGAAAAATTTATTACTACGAAATATCTTCGATTTCTCAAGGGCACGCTGCACCTTTGGCAGCCAGCTTGATATAATTTCGGAAGACTCAAGTTTTCAAGTAGACTATCGCATCTGTACAGTTTTTAGGGTTATGTCCGCCTGGTTCTTTGCTCAATGACGTGACTTGCATCGCTGATGCAAAATAAAATCAAATAAACATCTGAAACGTTAGTTACGTAATTACATCCTTGAATCGTATATTATACAAGAGAGATAAAAAAAAAAAAATGGAAAAAAGGAAAAAAGTAGAAAAAAAAAAAATTATTCGCGATACTCGAAACTCCATGGAATAATAATTCGATCCTCGAGTGGAGGGTCGATGTATATATGTATATACAAATGGACGCCGTGCCGTACGGCGCTCCATTCCATTTCGCTAATTGGCCTTCGTCAAATGCTCCCTACAATATGTAATTTTCTGGCTGTTCGAGCACAGCACCCGAATTCCGCGTATATAGAGTACACTTCGTATTACGTTATAACGGTAAAGTGAATTATGCAAACTAAAAAATATATTCGATAAAGTGATGAAAAATTAAAAGTCGGTATAAAGTCCTCACGTATACCTAGAATCATAGGAAAAACTTCTGCATTCGTTTCCACGAACCACGTTGCCAGCGTATAACATATACATGAAACAACATTTATAGATATTAATAAATGATTCAACGAGTTCCGAATAGGTATTCTCATACTATGACTACTATTCGTGACGATGCGAATGGATCCTCTAGAACGAAACAACCGTACATTAAAAATCGGTACATTTCATCTCATCGCGTCAGTCAAAGAAATAACAAAACTAACGACTCACGCATCTATATCTATTTATTAGTTCGCTAACATTTTTGAAGTCTTGCAATTTTTTATTTTTTTTTTTCTAATCTATAACTCACCCCAAATTATATTTTCGATTTTAGGACGCATGCGATAGAATAAACCACTCTCACCGCAACGTAAATATCCCATATAAATATACACGCATACCTATAGTCCGAACACTTTGTTTATACGGGAATCGATACCTTCCATCGTTCGTTAATTCCACCCCTTCAAACTCTAACGTGATTTCGAACACCTGCAGATGGTATACGTATACCTATCCATATAATTTCAACAGCTTGGGTATACATATATCGTCACATAGGGGAAAGTATCGGGATTATTAAACCAGCGGGTGAATCAGACGACTGTAGTCTGTAGGAAGTGCATTGCTTGCTCCATACTTCTATACCGAGTAGTCCAATTTACCCGGTGATCCAATCATCCCTACTTTCCCTTGCATATATGCGTATGCATGCATACAGGTATGTGCATCTATGCGATATACACCTGCAAAATTCACACGGCAGCTACAATACCTAGTACCTACTCTCACTGACAAATGTAGAAACTGCTAGCATATAGTATGTGACGCGAGTCATTTATTTTAATGATCATTCCCGTAATGGATTTTTGAATGTGGCTACTCAATGCCCCCGCTGGTTGCACAAAGTTGAAAGTAGAACGCATGCAGGTCACCCCCTATTATTATAGTTATCTAGTGCATCTATTCATCATCTACAATCTGACGCAAGTGAAAATAAAAAAAGTCGACCGTCAACTTTATTTTAATGTTTCTTATTCTTTGATATCTAATTATTTTCCTTTTTTTTTTTGTTTTTTTTTGTGCTGCAGGTGCGCAAAAAGTTGAGGGATTTATATATGGGAGGGCCGACGCATGAGTGGTGAGTGAAACGAACTGGTGGAGGATATGTTGTCATTATTATTCTGATTATTATTATTATTATCATTATCATGGTTAATATTGACGTTGGGGTTTCGGAAGTAGGAAAATGTAAATCGATCCGGCAGGTCCGTGTTCAGGAGGAACTACTTGTCGTTTACTGGGTTATTTACAGGACGAAATTAGCAATAACTTTTACCGGCCGCCCTTGGGATCCTTTCGCGCGTCAACTTTCCTCGTTCCTTCCTACGTCGTTTGACTTTACGATCGGCTTGTTGACGAAAATGTGCCGGCGATAAAAACTCGAGGTCGTCCACCGGAGCCATCGGCCAGGGCAAGAGGGAGAAAGAAAGAAAGCAAAATAGTGAGAAAGAAAGATGAAGGAGCCAATAGAGTCCGACGGGTTGTAGGATCGGGTTTGGGGTGCCCCAGAAGCTGACGCAGAGTAAACAACGGCAAAGACTCGTCAGTCGTAGAAAAAAGAAGAGTGCTGCTGTAAAAACCTGTGAAAGAGTAAGCGTGATGGGAAATCAAAGAGAGAGAAGACTTGGGTCCGAATAAAATCAAGGTTGTGTAGGTTAGGTTAGCATATACGTATATTAGATAGATTCAAAGAAATAGCGCGCTTCGAGATTTTGGTGAATTGTTGCGAGAAAATAAGCTCGGGTCTGCCAAAAATTTTTTACTATACTTTCTCAATGAAGTTGAAATTTTGAAATGTATTTATTGTACGCCTATCGTATACATACATGTATGTATGCGCTACTGTATAAAATGTGTCTGTATGCGATAAAGCAGGAATAAACCTCGCGCGGGTTTACAGAGCCGCAGAGAGGGCTCAACGCCAATCAAAAGGCTCAGAAATTTGACTTTAATTCCGGGTTATTCTCTGGATGAACGCGTCCGTCATTCGTATAATTGGTCAAGCTGCCGATTGGTCGCAATATTCTCGACACCACCCTTCCGTATACAGCTCCAATATATTTCCACGCTTCATGTAACGTGCTGCAGGGATTCTCGACGAAGGGGCAGCAGCGGCAGCGCAACATCGACTGAAGCAGAAAAAGGATAGAGAAAAGAGGAGAGAGGAAAGAGGAAAGAGGAAAGAGGAAAGAGGGTGGGAAAACTGCTGCCCATTGTCGTCCCGATTCGTTCGAAAATTTACGCTTCGCTAGAACAACTTGCTCGTTCGTCCGTCTGCAGCCAAATTTGTTATGGCTTTAGGTATGTATTAAATATACAATACATACACATACCGTATGTATATATACTCATAAATTGAGGGACATACCCCGCGGTGGTCGTCCGCGTATTCAAAATAATAATAAATAAACTCCTGCAGAGAATCGAGTACTCGCGAGGACTTCTTTTTTTCATGTACACATTCATATCCTTCATACATTTATTTATTTTCCATTTACCGCGATCTAAAAATCTGTACGACCTGCATCGTATCATATGGTACTACATTATCTTACATACACGTTTTTTTACGAATTTTTGAGTAATCAGGCGCTGATAAAAACCACGCGTAACACACTATATAATTGTCCTAAACGTGACACACACTCGCAGCTGCATGTACATACATCTATATACCTGCTGGTTAAGTACCTTGTATGTACCTGTACATGAATCTATATTATACACGGTATACATATATACACATAGTTTATATATCGGACGGAATAAACTCGGGGCTCAGAATTTATTGTGAATAAGACGAGGCGAAGCCGAAGGGACGAGGAGAAGTCGGAGTGTCTGGGGTTCCATAGAAAATCAGCGGCCGGTTCTATAATCCGATTCGATTCCACCTCTGCGTTTATTTGGCGACGCAGCTTTCGCCCACCGTGTATGTTTATAGAGAAAACTCAACTGCTGGCCAAAGCTTTCCACGCGTATATATGATCGTTATATACGTATGTATGTACCTACCTACAGCCTCTCCGGTTTTTTTTTTCTTTTTTTTTCATACTACTTTTTTTTATAGTACGGTGCAGCATTCGCGCAACTCTGGGAATCGGTTGAATCTACAGAATACTATATAGTAAATGTGATGGATGCGTTGGCTTTAAAGGGCTCGTGGAATGATCACGAACTCTATGTATATCTACGTATATATAGATACATAATTTTCCGTTGTTTCAGGCATACGTATAAGTTCGATGTAAAATATCAATAAATTGGAGGAATGTTGTTTGCCGTCAGCCATAGCTCATCGCCATTTTTCTATAGCGACCCAAAATAGTCGAGAGAACGCAAAAGCCATTTTTATATACGTGACTAGAATGCTTTGAAAAAAGCAGAAGAAAAGAAGGGAGGTAAAAAGGAAAAGGGAAAAAAAATAATAATAAAAAAAAGAGAATTGTGAAAGCCTCCTTTCGTCCGTCCTCCGTCGGTCGAAGAAGAATGAAAACTTTCCAAGATTTGGCCACGTCAGAGGCTACTAGCTGTCCAATATTTTCTCGATCCACGTTCACCACGTGCAAGCCGAACCTTCGAAGGCTTTGCCAAGCTATATCTTATCCCCGTATGTATGTACTGTAAGAACACCTCATGACACACGTCATACGCACGCGATACGCGTTGGAGAAAGTAGGTATACAAGGTAAAGGTGAACATAAGGTATGTACACATATAGCTATGTAGGCAAGATCGTGGTTTAGGTATAGGTGGGTATCGGGTATACTTTAAGGCCTGTCCTCCCATCTCACGCCCTTAGCTTTCCTCGTCCAGAACCGAGAGCTGAGCTTTCAAGGGTCCTAAAAAATGATCTATCAAACTTGCGCCGTAAATCCATAGACCACTGTGTGGCTATACGAATATGGGCATAAAAAGAGAGAGAGAAGAATACGAGAGACGAAGTAAAAGGCACGTGTGTATGGGTATTCCAGGTCGAGAAAATCACAAAAGAAATTTAATTAGCACAGCTATTGATTTATAGCGCAACAAAATGTTCGTGAAAAAATGTATTTCACACCACCTTGTACATACACTTCAGATTTGTAGGAATTTCAAGCGAAGGACGTGGACTCGTCACAAATTCTGGGAAGGGAAGGGATGATTCGATGGGTTTACGTTTGGGTTCATCGCGCGAGGATAGAACTTGAATCCATAATCCAGTCTTGAATTTACGAGCGAACACCCTGCACGAAATCGCTGCGGTGTGTGAGAGAAGAAAGAAGAGAGAAGGAAGAGGGAGAAGAAGTGGGTCTCCGTGATAAAGCGAGGCTGAGAGAGCGTCGGAGAGTGGCGGAGAGACATTGATCACTGAACAACGCGATCAATCAAACTGCCCAACGTCCAGTAGATACTTGATTCCACCCCGAATGACGGACTTCTACCGATCGTTCAATACCCACGTCCTACGAAGACCATTCCCGTACGCGGTCAAGTTATGAAAAAATTACCTTTGGGTGAGAACTATTTGATTATATAATATGATCGGTAAAATTCTATAACAATTGTTTTTAGTTTTTTGTAATGATCCAGAAAAAAATGTAATGTGCATGTAAGAAATAGTTGGGAAAAAAAATCTGTCGGGCTGAATAAGGGTCGTCGAGTTGGCACGCAAATCCCCATAAAATATAATTTTACGTTCGTAAGTGTATAATGCATACATGTAAAATGAATTCTCTGACGTATTCCCGTCAAAACCGATTCAGATTTGTATTATTATAAAACGTTACTATAGTATGTACACGAAGGAGATTGCGTTTCGAGGCCGACAGTTTACAATCTGCAACGATCAGACGTCAGTTCTGAGGGTCGCGAAGCTTTTCGCTCTGTAAGTTTGATAATTTTGTCCTGTGAACCGCGCGCGCGACGGCTAATACCACACCGTAGGTATAATATACATGTATACCTACATCAGGGTGCGAGGGCGATTAGCTCCTCTGGAGGGCTGCAGTCACGCCACAGCCGACCGACGGACCAACCGACCGACCGACTTGATTATAAAATAAAGAGCCCCTCCCTCCCCTTTCTTCCTTCGCCCTCATACCTTTCCGCGCGATTCTCGCGGTTCACGACTGTGGAGAAAATAATAAAATGGGAATACGCAGCGAGAGAATCACGAAATTCTTGCGGCGGGCGTTAGGATCACCACAGCGGCGTCGCAGGCTAAGGGATCCACATTCGCTAATAACGGCTTAACTAGATCCTCCCCCTCATATTATATTACGACTATAAATTAGAGACCCTTGTACACACGGCAGGTATAGAGGGAGGTAGGTGCTCTCACGTTCTCTTCCGTATAACCACCCCTTTGCTTACGTATAGGTAGCTATGTCGGTATATATGTATCATGTAAGGCTGAGTATTACCGAATACTATATACCCGGTAGTACTCGCCAACTGTATAGTATCACACTGCACAGTATAATACGTGTATAATATAAATATATTACATACACATCTATCTATCTATATGTACACCTATGAAACACGATGCTTGGAAATGCTTTGCGAGGTAAAACACTTCTACTTACTACAGCGTAATATAAGATATACACGTATACCCGCATAGAGTATATACCGAAGCTATACCTGCACTTATATGCAACTATACTTCATCGAAGTGGAGGTTCGGCAGTTTAGTTAAATACCTACCAATAATTACACCGAGAGTCTAACCCCTTCGAAATTATGGGCAAAGTTTTCTACTAACAAACTAAATCTCAAGGTGCATCTCCCGCTGCTTACACAGATACACCACCGAACCGCCGCTACACTACGGAGTCACCAATACGTGCAGCGTGTAGCAACTGTATTGTGTTTGTATAGTAAATTTTGAACTCAGGGTGCACACAGCTTCGAACTGGTGGGATAAGAAAATTTTTGAAAATGTTTTCTATTTTTTTCTTATCTGATACAAAAAGTCCGTAAGTTCCAATGAAGCATGGAGCAAAGTTATTTATGCGACTAGAAATTAACGGTGATTTTACAACGATGAAAAATTCCAAAAAATAAAACTGGGTAAAACACGAGCAACTCAAAGTGAACTTGGTAGCAGTTGAGTTTGTTGGTATCTTACTTCCTGAATAATATACATCGTAGAGTTTGATAATCATCTGACGATAATCACCCATTATCTTGATTTTGATTTGAAATCGCAATTTGCGTGAGAATTCATAGAGTGAATATCGTGACGCCACAGTCGCTGCGGGTTCACGTAGTGAGCAGAGTTGTGAGAATGATGTGCGCTGTCTTATAGTTCGGTCATTCACTCTTATCCGAGTTGTTGTCGGTGGCACATCGTTCTGGCAAACCCGTCGGTTTACTATTTCTATAATCTTTTGTTATCGTTGTACGCCTTAAGCAGTGAGATTATCACCTTTCACGGACACCTACATCGTCCGTCGTATCCTCGGCTGGTTTTGATTGCCTGAGTGCCGCAACCTTGAAAACGACCCTATATCAGAAGACACGAATGAAGCGGCGCATTTCCAGGTACGTCTCCATCAAATATTTTATTACTTAACGAGGACTATTGTTATCGCGCTATCATGCATAATAATATTAGACGGTATAATAGCTGGTGCAGATTCAGGGAGGGCTGCGGGTTCGAAATGCCGGAAAAACCTATTTCCTATCAACGCCGGGTTTTGGTTTTCGAACAAAGGGTTATCTTTGCAATTAGGGGACTCTGGTATACACCGTATATGGTTACGAGAGTTTCGCGATGATATATCTGGTTATAAATCTATAGTATTCCCGCAGGGACACGTACGGGGCGGTTTTCGAGAGTAGGCCTGAAATCGGCACATGCGAAGAGGGCTATGTTGCGAGAAAACGCCCCCAATGTCGCTTTTCCCCATCCTCCAATCCATAAGCGATGGAATATTTCAATGAATTCCGCGAAGGGATCCGTTCTTCAAGGGCGCTGATCCCAAGGATTTCAGAAAGCCGTGAGTTTCTTCTTCAATCCTGTCGGAAATGTCACACTTTAGATTAGCCCGGTCCTTCGCAGAATCGTTTATTAGCCGAATACACAGGGCGGATTTTTTCTACGTACATATAATCTTCTTTATTTTTAAATAGCATAAACAATAACTGCCCGTTTCATCTGTTTGTCTTGTATTTTTTTTCTGTTCTTTTTCTTTTTACATATGTACTCAGCTGTTTTTGGCGCGGTCTCTCGAACGAAGAGCGAACTTGAAATATCTAATACGTGTCGCAAAATCGTGAAACTTCTTTAAATATGCAAAGCGACGATATACACGTATTTCGCATAAGGCCGCGACGATTGAAAGGCTACAAGAGCTTATCGTCTGAGTTACGAAATCACAAATGGCAATTTCTCCCGCTTCATTCACGCTGTCGCCATTTTTCAGTTCAGATTTCGAGTCTACATGAATCAGAGGATTTATTTTATCACGTAACTTCCTTGTAAAAATCCGGAAGGATGTAGTGGTGTATGATTTATAGAAAATGTCTTTAACCGATTTCTTTCACCAAAAGAAAAGCACGAAAGAAAACAGATTTTCGGAATAATAGGTTTAATTATAGGTAAACTTTAGATCATTTGTTACGTGATTTCGACTAGAGAATTAGGGGTGAGTGGCGTAAGGCTCAAGGTATGTCCTGCAGCGGGTGGTGCGAGCTTGCGGAGTATATAATATTAAATATATCTATACGTACACGCAGGGTGGTAAGGGAAATATGAGAGAAGTTCTGTCGCTCGGGAGAGTTCCCAGTTATGTTAGACGAACAAAGATTATCGTTATTAATCGTTCCGCTTAGGAGGATCGTTCCAACTTTTTCTTGGGTATACCTAGCAACGTAGTGGTATACGTTATATATTACACCCGCGGCATTATTCTCCGGCGAAAAAGGCGCAGTAACAGCAATGGCGCGGTGGTCTGTAGGTACGACGCCCCATTAAACAAACCCAAAAGCTCAAGCTCTGGATTTTACTTCGTCGGTATACATACACAACCTCGCGATACAACTAGATTATATTTATATGTATGTGTATAATATTTGCTGTCTTCTTTTTATTCTTCATTTTTTTTATTTCGGGTATTTTGTCGTCGTTGTTGTTATAGTTGTATGTTTACCTGTTTTTATTGCCCCCTCTTTACCAACCGCCTGATTTTATCACGTTCGGTTCTTGTACCGAACCGTGCAAGCTCTATAGTTGTTATTAAACGTGTGAATCAATAGAACTCTTTTTTACTTGCGTCGGAAAAAACTGTTATTTTCATTGCACGCATCTAACAACGGTTATTAATTCGTGAGTATCCATTTTTCATTTTGACTCGTTAAATTTTTTATCATTTTTCGAACAGACGTAGTTACATGGTGAAAAAAATCAGATGTAGCATGTTACAGAAGCGTCATAATACATGCGACAAGTGTAGAAAACGGTCAAGGTCACGGGCCAACTATTTAACGTGTAGCCCTTGTATGGTGCCTATGTGTCATCACAGCGTATTTTGAAGGCCTAAGAGCTGCGCCTGAATATCCTAATATTTGCTGCATACTTAACGAGAAGAGGTTCACTGCGTAGACCCTACTTGGCCCGTTCTCGTCTAACCCCCAGGAAGGTTCAACCCCCGCCTTCTATTTATACCCACGCACACATGCCACACGCATTGAGTTTGTATGCCTACTGCTTATAAAGTAGTCGCTCTTGCTGGATGCCTACGTGCGAATGAACCGCATACACATTCACCCTGCAGGCAGGACAGCTGTATTATATGAATAGATATATATGTATATATATGCGTTTGTATGTGTGTGTTTGTAAATAGGGTACGTAGATATATAGGTAAAAGCGCCGTAAGCACTTGAGCCGTTCTTTCCTCTTATTAGCTTTATTTTGCTGCTCGGGAATACCCTTCAGCTGCGGTTAATTAATTCACTTTTGGTATATACCTTATATACAGACATGGATATACAGGTACATGGTCTGTGCGAAGGTCTGCGTTTTATTATACACACACACACACACATATGTATTCTTACATACCTATATACGGAAAGAATTTTGTGAACCCCTACGCCCGATCTGCCCATGCGCCAGAAATGGTTTGACATTTAATAATCGGTGCAACCGTCTTGATCGACCCTAAGCAAAAACGTGAGAGCTTTGAAAGTTCATTCTTGTCATAGCTGAAGCCGGGATTGAAGGGAGTTTTAGCAGTACTGCAATTCAGCTGATAACAAAACTGTCTGATTTTCATACTCGCGCTTGCGTATGCTGTAACCATAGACATGTAGGCATAGGTGAGCATCGTTTCAACAAATTCTCATCGAGTAAAATGGGCCAGTCAACCATCTTGCGGGCATAAGTCAAAAGAATTTAGTACTCTGCCATTATATATGTACGTAGGAGAACAATCGTCGCTGAAATAATTCTCAAGATATATGCTATCGTATATAATTTCGTCGAAACTCGAAAGGGGACGTACCAAAAAGCTCGCAAATCCTACAACAGAAGTCCGCGGGCACGTGCACCTTTATCACTAACCTCCTTATAAAGGGGATGATTAAGTAAAATTGGAGTAGAAAAAATTGATGGAAAGTAGACATCAGGAGTCAACTTTTTTTTTCTTATTTTTTTTTTTTCTTTTCTTTATTCTGGTTTTGCCTTTTGTGTTATTTGACAAAACAGGGTGGAATCGCGATCGTAATCTTGATCTCTGTTTCGCGTTTCTTTTACTCCATTGTCCATCTAGACACCGGAAATTTCCTTCATTTTTCTCCTCACTCTTATATTATATATATATATATGGTATCTATGATAGACGTATGTATATGTATACATTCTCGGCGATAGTGAGGCGAGAGAAGAAGTAGACGAAGAAAGAAAGAGATGGTGAAGGAGCAGGACCAGCATCATGGTAATTAAGTTAAATGTACGCGCACCTTATCACACGAGCTTTTGTTCCACGCGGGGTAGCCTGGGTAACATTTTTCATCGTTTATACGTAACGGCAGTGTGCTACTACGCCGAAACCCCTCTGTTACGTTACGTTCTCTTCCGTTCCCTTCCCTTACAGCCACTGTCTCAACTCCCGTCTCCGTTCCAACTCATGGGACGCTGGGAGAAGCTCTTTTATACATACGCCACCGCATGTTTATTCAAGAGCCTCACGTAGAAAAGATATTCGCGCGAAGCGACGTGACACTCCGCCACGACGGAAGCGATGCGGAAATGAAAAAGTTATACTCCTGGCGCGATACCCGCTGCTATAAGGTGTATAAGGTATACGTATATAAGGTATACGGCATAAGGTATAAAGCAAACGGGTACGCTTACACCTCAGACTTATTTTCGCACACAATATGCCCCGCGTAACAACCTTATGGCTTTACGCTAAGGGTACATCAGGTTCCACTTACATCGTCGCAAAATTTTCCGAAATGGAAAAATTTCGCAAAAAAATCAATCATTTTTCAATACGTTTGTGCAAAATAAACATACAAATTTTACTATGCCATCCTCAATGGACGCTAATAGATGTCATTTTTCGAAATCCGGAGGCTGTATGAATTTTTCCAGAGATGAACAGAGTGAAAGACAAAAAAACATAGTGAAAATCTTGGAAAGTAACAAAATTTGAATCTCAAGAATGTTTTTTTAAACGGTTTCCTACTATACTGTTGAGGGTCTGTACGATCATCGAACATCTGTTTCAAGTAGAAAAAAAAAGAGAAGAACGACATATCGTATCATTTTTTTTTGAAAATGCAACGAAATTCACCTTTTTCTTATACAATATATATCATAGACATAGGGGATGTGGTTAAATCTTTCATTGTAGTGGTACGCAGATATGGATGTTGGATGTGCATGAGAGAGGGGGGGCGGGGAATATCACCCGGAATTAGCATAATCTCGATAGCGGTAGGTAGAGGAGGTGATTCCTTTCAGTCTGGAGACTAGGTAGGTAAGGAAATTTCATCAAAACTCGACGACTTCTATGGGGGGATAAAACTGCTAAGTGATGACGACGGGCCGCACGGTAAAACCGGTGCACGGTAGGCGGCCATCGTTCGCTTTCCGCGAGTGTAGAACCGAGAAAGTTAGAGAGAAAAAAAAAAAAAAAAAAAACAGAAAGAAAATAATGAAAAAAGAAGAGCAAAAAAGAGACGTACCCTGCGCCCGAATCGAATCGCAAATATTAGCATTGCTACGGAAACACAGTGCTCTCCCGACGCGCCGCGTAAGTACCCACCTTATACTCCACCTATCCCCAACCTTCGTCCCCTCTTTATCCACACGGCTTCGGGTAAAACGACGCCCACCTCCTATCGCCACCCTTCGAAAGCCGCTTAAAGCTTTCCTCCCTTCCCCCTTTACCACCCGTCGCCAAAACCTTCGTCTTTCCCCGCGAGATACTCCGTTCTTCGCGGCAGCCATATCACAACGTTGAGAAACTCCGAAAGTATCCGTATATACCTACGTTATGTACACAGGCACATGGTTCTCAGGTATAACATAACGTATTTGTCGATGTAATTATATCGCGGGGAGAAAAGGGCGTAGCCCACATTGTTTCGATATCCTGAGAGATTGCAGATTTCTATCGTTACCAACAGACACGCGATTTTGCCAATCAGATCACGCGTATCAGAAAAAAAAAAAAAAAAATAGTTCTTTGAAACGTACAATTTTTTTTCACTTTTCTTCCCACGGCCGATATGATATATGTGAATGTACAGAGGGTTGCGTATATTCAGGGAATCTCGGAGGGAGACATTCGTAATGCCGACTAATTACCGGCCAGCCGGAAGTTAAGGTGTGGACAAGCCGCCACCGCCAGCAATTCCCCGCGAAATTAAAGTTCCCGAAGCGACGACGCTCAGCTCCCATTAAAACCAACGGACCACCGACACGAGAACTTCTCCCTCTCTAATTTCCTTTTCCTTTCTCCCATATTCTCGGTCTATACTTCCTCTTCCTCTTTTGCTTCTGCGGTCGGTATTTAGCTTCCAAAGTAATTGTTGTTGCATACTCGGCTTTACATATATATATGTACATGTACTTTACGTTACTACCTATTGCGTTTCTGAAAAACAGGGGAGGAATGAAGTACCTACTTAAAATTTTATTACGAATTTCCAGAAACGATTTTCTTTATACTTAAGAATCCACCGCGCATGCACACGCGACCGTTCAATGCGATATATATATTTGAAAATAATATTCACTGATGCTATATTTTGTATATTTTCTCATTTAAATTATTACGAAAGGGTAAAAACTTTGGAAGACATTAAGTCGAGAATCGTTGCAAACAAATATACCTAGCTGAGTTGGCTTTTGGCCAGAAGTCTCTCGGTTGCAGCTCGCCACTGCATGTCGCTAAAGGTTAATTTGCGTAACGACGCACTCATAATCTACGCGATTCTAACAATAAGCTGCACCGCGCGCGGATTTCTATACCGTCCTGGTTTCTCCTTCTCACGTTTGTTCTTCACTTTAAAAATAAAGATATATCGTCGTCGGTGATTTTTTTTTTTTGTTTCGTCTTTACGCAGGTTGACGTCCATCATCGGATTGTATTTTTACGAAACAACATCACTGAGAAAGACAAATTACAATTTCCCCATGCGCTCCGATCTTCACGTTGCATTGCGCGTGCGATGCTAGTGAATCACTCAAATTTCACGTCGAAGTGTAAATAAATTATCCGTCGATTATCGCAGACCTTCAGTCAGGTCCGAGTCACCTTCAGAGATGGTTACGCACGTATAATGCATTTTATATATTTTTCAATACATTATATGATTACAGGATTCGAGTTCGTGGCAAATTATAAGTGGGCGGAAGCAAGAAGGAACGAAATCAATTACTTTCCAGTCGCAGGAGTGTGTAGGTAAGTATACACATGTATATCGTATGAGGTGGGTATAGCGTCGTTAACGTTTTCACCAAGCAAACGGCAACTTCTGAACGAAGAGTAAAACCAGAAGCAGTAGAAGCTAGCGTTCGATAACGACCCACGCAGTTCGATTCGCGGAGCACGACCGCTGCCTTGACGCTAAAACTTTTGGAGACTCGTCCCTATGTAGCGTCAAAAGTTCACCGAGTTTTCGAAAACTCACGTATTCCCAATTCGAGCTTTTGAAACCCAGCTCTCTCCCCTACCTCATTCGCCGTCTGCCTCCTGCTAACATTCAACAGCTCAGTCATCATGGGTTGAGAATTTAAAACAGGGAGAATAGTTTTGTTTTTTTTGTTCTTCTGGGACAAGTCCGCAAGGTCAGAAGATCACGTGTTGCTGCAGGTTGAATGGAACGGAGTACGGCGCAATAATAAAGGATGAGAGAAAAAAAAACGGGGAAAAAACTGATCATAAATAAAGAACGCGAGTTACAGTTACGGGAGTAGAAACGAGAGGACCAGAAGAGGAGAAGAAAACAAGGAGACATAAGAGGGACACGGAGGGACATCCAGAGATTTAGTACCGCTTGGGAGAGTTTGCAAATGGCGGACGAAGCATCGTGCCGCAGGGCTGTTGCATAATGCAGGTGTGATTCCCGACTTTTCAACGCTCCTGTACCAAAAAGTCTTCTTCTACTCCATACATAGGTATCTCCTCCACCCATGTAAGTATATGTACATAAGATACATACGTATACATATAGGTGGGTGCGTAGGTGAGTATAGTAAACTGGTGTTAGCCCTCGCTGTATATAACATCTAGGTATATATGTGTGTACTATGTACATATATATTTGTTACATACTTTCGCGTGAAACTTTTTGGAGGAGCTTTAAGCTTTGCGAAGATAAGAAGCTCTCTCCTAGACTCCTTCGACTCTCTATACGGAAGTTATTTTATATCTATATATCTAGCCGTACTTATACGGCGGTCAGAACGAAAATAAAATTTCTGGCGAAACTGCTGCGGCAGCTGTATAGGGGCATTTGAAAATTATAATATTTCTTTTTTACTTCCCTCCTACCAGCTTTTTTATACCCTCTAAAGTGATACTTTGAACAGACGATAAATTAACGATTATTCAGAATTTACAATGATACAAGCTCCTCGCTTTGTTGTCCAATGGTGCTTTCGGGACATTTCGTTTCGAGGATCCCCAATCCCCCATCCCTTAGTTTCCTCCCTCGCGAAATATAACCCTGCATCGTGGGGATCGAAATGGTCGTAGCGATTTTGCGTCTGGCAAAAGGGTTGCGTATATATATGTATATAAAGAGAAAAATAGAAAGAAAGCGAAGGGCGTGGGCGGCGGTTAACGTTGAAGAAGGGAAAAGAGAGAGAAAAGGATGGTGAAGCGGTATTATTTACGCTAGAGTTGGAAGAAATATTACATTTTCAAACCAGGCTGCGCCTCGTCCTCCCCCAACGGTACCAACGGGATCGGCGAGGAGAAACGAGAGGAGTGCAGGCTCTCTATTACCATTTATAGTGATTTCTGAACCAACTGCTCGCACCTTCTAACGGGTGACTACCCCGATGATAACGTCGAGAAACCAGAAAATCTCTGATTTATAGCCTTTGTCGTACAACGCTGCACTCGGCAACGTCTCAATGTCGCGATTCCTGATACCCCCAATTCGACGACGACGCGACGGTACGCGAGGTAAATATACGATGCATAGACTAATACAATCCAAAATAGGTTTCCATAAAATACGGGACATATATACACCTATGCCTATGTATATATCTGCAGACATTTCGTTTTAGGTCCCGCAACTATTGTACGCCACCCAAGGAAAGTCTTCGAGCTTTTTGTTTCACGGGTTCTCGGGGAAATCTATTCGGCGTGACGGTCGTAGCAGGCAAACAGTCAGGCCGCTTCCAACGGTAACAGTTTGTTACATTGGTTTAGTTTCTGGGACGTTGGGACTCTCTGCGTAGTGGTCCATAAATTTATGAGGATCGAGCTGCCCTCCGATTCGCGCACACTAGCCTCTGTGGTCCTCTTCCAAAGCACCACCAACAGCCACTTCCAATACGAACACATCCCCCGCCTATTTTATCTTTTTTCCTCTCCACTCCACTCCACTTCGCTTTTCCCACTCACCAAGTCTTTTACTCTGAGGCAAAGCAGCATTCGGCAATGCCTCAAAAAGTGTTTTTCCCAACTCGTGAATTGTTTTTCTTCTTTTCGTACGCCCACGCATACCCATACGAATGCATATTGCACATACTCTCGTAGTTCGCTTCCATATTTTTCTGTTTTCTTACCGTAAACGCGGCCGATGCGACGTGGCCCACGCCAAAGTCAAGATGCTACTCTGCACTTTTTGAGGACCGGAGAGAATTGAGGGAAACTTTGAAACGAGGAGAAACGAGAATGCATGAGCAAAAATTTTAGTCGGAGTGAAATAAAATGAAAGTGAAAAACAGTCGACTGTTATTCCAAAGGGGCACCTAGTTTGTTCATACATTTTCCTGCAACGTAGACGTTACCGCGTGGTATACGAGGTGACAAGGATGGAAACCGCGTCGAATTGGTGCAGTCAAAAAATTGGCAGTGGCAGAATTGCGAGGCATGCACTTGCCTACGTGTTTAAAATAAATTCAAAGAACGTGTCTCGAATAACCTACACCCCCGCACGCGAATCGTGGTTAGATTGGGCTGCAAAGGTACCAGGATATACATATAGTAAGGTGAAAGAAATGGAGCGAGGCGAGGAGGGAGAGGGAAGGAGGAAAGATGATAGAGAAAGCTTAATGTTAAGGGTGAAAAAGGTAATTTTCTGGATTTCATGAAACCGAACTAAATATAAATTGAAGCGCGCAGCTCTTATACATCCTCTGGAAATGACATCAAGTTCAATAATACTAGAAAAAAGAGTAGAGAGACGGAAAAAAAAAAGAAGAAGGAAAAGTCCATCCATAACAGGCGAAGAGGATGCTAGGATGGGAAAGCTCCTCTTGCTCGTATATGCTGCATTTAAGCTCCGTCGCAGATGGATCTCTTTTACCCTCCCTACACATAAGTGTGTATAAATGTAGGGGGATAGGAAAGCAAAGCGGTGCACGAGCTCTTCGACTCTCCTCTTAAGGATATCCTATACTGCTGCACGAGCTCCTACTTTCCTGCAGGGTAAATATGAGAGTGCGAAGTGCTACCCTAGCACGGATTGTCGTGTATCACCCACTACCCTGCACTCCTCCGCATTTATACTTCGGTTTAGCCGTACCTATTTTATATACTCTCACTCATTTTATTCCTTGCATTCGTACAGTGCAATCATATATCGAGGACTGAGAAACGGAAGGGCGTGATATACACTCTTTCGATTATGGAACGTTGTGCCGCCGCGTAAAATCTTTTTGCTTTTCAAATTCAATTCAAATGAGATATACTTTTTGTAAATTTCTTTCTTTTTCCACCATAGATTAAAAGATTGTCAAACGAAAATGAAAATAACCTAATTCCTACGTTTGATTGAAATTTCGATAACTTGCTCAAAAGATATAACTTCATGGCAGCATCCTCATTCGCCTTACAACTATGGCGTTAAATCCTTGATATTTTTCAACGCGATACCGATATTATCACGTGACCACCGTAAAAGTTAATTATCCAGCAAAAGTCCGATGTGTATGTTTTGTGTACGTAGTAAAATAGCAGTTTTTATTTTACCCGTACTAATTACACAAACGCAAGTTTCTGAGTTATACGAAAGATGTTATATACGCGTTACACTATATGGTCTCAAAGGTAAAAACGAAAATAAAAAATATGTATATAAAGTTCTGCCTGATGAAAACGCCCGCCCCAAGGGACATTTTCTGAGGCTTGTTTTAATTATACTAACAACGAGAAATTCGCGAAGGTTAAACTGCAGACGGCAGTCGTAATAAGAAGTGTATACGCGAGTGAAAAAGGTGAAAACCGCGGTGTGTGGTACGAACCTTGTGGGAAAGTACGTACGTATATTTCCAGTTTTAAATGCGAATTATATAAATATTCATCAAATATCGTGATATATCAAGTCTAAGAGTGTAACATAATCGTACCTATATAGGTGGGGAAAAGAATTACGCGATAGAAACGAACGCACGTCGGAAGCTGTGAGGGAACCGAAATCGAAATCGCAAATGGCTAAGGGCGACCGCGAAGTATTTTCGTCACACAATACAGAGGGTGAACGAAAAAGGGCGGAAGAAAAAGAAAAAGAAGAAGAAGAAGAAGAAGAAGAAGAAGAAGAAGAAGAAGAGAGATGGAAAGAGGTCAGCGAGCCATTCGAATTCAAAGGCAGTTCACCGAACCGTTCGATCCGAACTTCCAGCTACGAGTGAAAATCTAATAGATGGGAAAATATTGAATCGACTCTGCGCGCATCGCAACGTACGAGGGCTTCAATTTTTGAATTTCCTTAAGAATAAAAGTAAAAATGAGAAATGGACTTCTGGAGGAGTTGCAAGGCTTCTCCTAAGGATTTTACTTCGAATTCGTCTGAAAAAGGTAATGGATGAAAGAAAAATTTTCATCACGAAATGTGAATCATTTTTGTCTACGAAAATCACGGTATATATTCGTCACTTTATAGAAACGCGTAAATACAAATCCATATAAGTGTAGTGCAGAACAGAGAAGCGTATTCGCGCATACCTTTCTATAACACGTATTCACGTACGCACATTGCAAGCAGACACGTGCCTCGAGTGACTCAATAGTTGGCACTCGGCCCGAGTAGACGCGATGCAAATACGAGAATCAGACGCGAACTGTGAGTATGCCAGGGTGCATCTCCGTGACATTGCGGCAGGGCAAAAAACACAAACTGAGAATACATAAATGTATAATTCAGGGTTCGTACTATACATGGGAAATTCCGTGTCAACTCGACTGGCTAATCCCGACCTCCATTTCCATTCTTATTCTCTCAGTTTTCCAGTCAGGCACCTCCAACACCTATCACTTCATTCAATCAGGTACAAAATTCATTAGCGCTGTGTAGTAATAGTCAAACAATAATCATATCGTTCTTTTGATTTCGAAAAAAATTTACAGTATCTGTAAGTGTTTGAGTTCCAATTTGAAAACGAGGACATTAGGCGAGAATAAATTGAGGATTTTTCTGGGAAAAAAAAAATTAAAAAAAACTGACCAACACCTACTTGCAGGTTGTCTTTACATAAAGTTTTTTGCGGAAATCTTAATATGTTTTGTAGATCTTGAACAATTAAGCCGATTTCAACCTATCATACGGATCGGTATGGATATGTGTACCGATGCAAGATAGCCGAAAAACGGCTAATCTCAAAACGTAAATGAAATTCAAAGCTGACCCTCTGAACGAAACTTAGCAAACTTTTTTTTTCTACAACTAAAAGAATTTTTATCGTTCGCGAGTTCTGTTTAATGTTAGTCCAAGTTACACCCTTGAAATATGGGAATCGTAAGAATCATTAAGATTGATGATAAGTTTGGCGTTGTGAAAGTAGGATAAGACAATAGAAAAGTGAAAGGGAGAGTGAGAGAGCAAAGTGGAAAAGGCTAACGCCGTGATATTCAACATCGACGGCCGGTTGAAATTAGTTTTACTTCAAGTCAGCTTTTACCAATATATGTTATATGTACATATATGTATATAGATATAGCTCGAGCGGCCACGACTCCTGCGTTACAGTAACTTAATAATCCCTGAATAAACACTGCTCCGTCATTAATTGCACTGGAAATCCGGGTCTAAAGCAGGCGGCATCGGCGGCGGCGACGGTCACGCAGAGCTACGATCGAACCGGGGGTACGCGAAACGCGGGCTGAAGGGGGAACAGGGGGAGGGGGTGTAGAGAGTCAATCGATACTACATATATGCGGAGCAAATACGCTCGACAAATATGGATTCAGGGGTGGTGCAGTAGTAGCTGGCATGATGTTACTCGTATTTCCGCATATAAAATATATTTACACATACCTATATGCATGTATAAATATATATATGTATGTACATGGATGTATATATGTATTATAATGTAGGTATGCACCCCTAGCCCCCCTGTCCCATCCCCTCGCACAGGACGCGAACGCGTTCAGTCAGCGCAGTTTATATTTCCGAACAATGTGCCACACAACGATTGCGCCTCGTCGTCCACATCTATATAGGTATTAACTGTATGTGATCTAGTATATGGTATACCTATATGCAGTGCTTATAATAATTTTCGAAACCAAACGAACTGCCATCCCGCTGTCACCGATATACGTATACCGCGGGTTCGAATAACCGTTAGTGTATCACAAGTATCAAAAGTCTGACGTACATTACTCGTATGTATATTTATAGTTGGAGACGTCTTTCGGGTGTCAAATAATTCAGCAATTTTGAAAAAAATTTCTCATCATGTATATGGATATGTACGAGATTTTGTTCCCGATAATATTTCCGAAGCCAGTATCGTGACGGCGTCAATTTTGTGAGGGAATTCATCCCTTATGGCCATGCGATAAAGGAAATAGCGCTATTCGAATATTGAAATATATAGCATCGTACATTTTTTTTCTTCATCTTCATACGGTTTTCTAAAGTAGCGCAATAAGTAGTGCAGGTTATAATGACAAGTACGGGATTCAATAAATCAAGGATTATCGCGGAGCTAGAGCTGGATATTTTCTATCTATGCTATTTGTACATAGAATAAATATTACATATGTATAACGCCATAGTTATAATTCCTCAGAGTCTTTATGTGCACACGTGTGTTACATACATAACCCAGCCACATAGTCTATGGAGGTTAAAAGGGGTATCTAGAAGTTCGGAACGATGTTGTTTTCGAAATGAGTGCGCGTTACCGGATTTGAGTTTCCTTGGTTTATAATATGGATGGTGCAGAGGGGAATTTTATCGGTATACGCCTTGGGTTGGCAAGTAAACTTTCAAATTATGGATCGAACCAACAGCTCGGGTGCCTGTGCAGGACGGAGTAGATTGATAAGTTAACCCCCGCCGCGATGTTCCAAGTTCCGTTTTAGGGGTAGATACAGCAGAGATATTCTGCAGGCTCGACGCTCTCTGACTCGATCATTCGATTAACCTAAGCAGGTTTTCAGCCCAAATCCCGCGCCGTCCTGAACCACCAGGTCCTTTGCGTGTATCTACTAAAACTATCTCCTAATTCAGGTATTAGTCCGGAAACACGAAGGGATGTAGGAGAGTAACAGAAAGAGAAAATCATTGCCGAAAGCATCCCCCCCCCCTTTCCCTCCCGCCACCCTGTCCCGCGATGAACGGAATCGCTATGAGAGGAAGCAAAAGAGGTCAAAGGGAGAGAAGAGCGCTGCAACGGTAAACAACTTGGTTCAACTTCATTCTGTTTGAGTTCTTGCGTATATTACGTTAAAGCTACCCCAAATATTTATTACTACCCCATTAAACCGACGGCCTAAGCAAACGTTATACCGGTAGCGGCAGCGTTGGAGGAAGTACGAGTTGTAGGTACGCTATAAAAACAAAAAAAAAAAAGAAGAAACAAATTTTTCAGATTTTATAATTCCGTAGGATTCATTCCCGGTAATTTAAAATAAATCGGTACATTTTGCAGAGTAACTTCCTCTCCCTTATCGTGTAAACTTTATCTACTTCGTTTCGACAATTTATTTCATCTTCTGTTTTTTACTTCCATTTAATATTTTGCCAACACATCTCGAGCAACTCTCCGATATCCTTGTACTGCAGTTTGGAAAGTAGATTTTTCAACTTTCCAAAACCTTTCGACCAACCGAAAATTTCTCGTGTAATGTTCATTCGAAAACCGATTTCATTCTCATTCGGGATGATGTGCAAAAAATACATAATAATTACAGAAATGGACATACGATGTTAATAAAATACGCGCCATGAGTGCAGGTGTAAATAATAAAACAGCCATTTTTTTCGTCTCGCCAGAAAATGATAGGGGATGCTATAAAGGCACTATAAGGGAGAGGGTATTGTTCGCGGAGGGCGCAATAACCGCCTGCGCAATTAATTATGAGGTGTGTAAACAATAGGTGGATGTAAATATACCCACTTCGCAGGAGTCGAGCTTTTTTATATGAAAACAACTCGTTAAATGTGATTTGCAAAAGTCTCTTATACAGCCACGACAGAGGAAACAAAAAAAAACAAACAAAAAGCAAATAAATAAATAAACTTGAACGCCGAAAAAAAAAAAACTTAGAGAAGAATAAAAAAAAAACATTAAAACGACTTTGCAGCCGCCTTTATTGGACCATCCATTATTCGTTCAATCCATTTAATTGCTGCAGTAATTCCATCTGCAGGAGATCGAAAGAAAAATTTTATACTCGTGATGGGTTCGCTTTCAGTTTGAAAGAATGAATGATGATTGTAACTTATTAAAAAATTATTACTTGGATTTAATAAATTTTCTGCGACTCGACGTACCTACCATTCATAAATATTTTTTAGAATATCATAAGTACCTAAAAATGGACGACACTCAAAATGCCTTTGAGGTAGTATTTGAAAGAACTTTTCCATCATTAGGCCAGCAAACCTTTAACGGAGTAAATTTTCTTCAAAAATTTCTTTTATTTTCAAAAATCTATACAGAAATTGGAAAAACTCCCTTAGAATCTGTTCTGTGTAGCTGTCTGCAGTATGAAACTCTTACCGCATTTCTATACGAGTTCTCACGCTCGTAATGTACGGGGAGATGTTACGTTATGAACAGCAAATCTGTCAGTTGTAGCAAGTAATGATCGACAATTAGGAAAAAGAAGAATCATGTTATCCGAATAATTGTTAGCTTCGCGCAGTGGTATATGTAACGGTCTAAAAGAGAATGAAGGCGACAGCTGCCGCGCGTGGGCACGCGGATATTGTTAAATAGCTAATATTTGCTATTCGCGTTGTTTCGTTGTTCGTTGTGAGAGTGAATCAAAAGAGTATTAAGTTACCGAGATGCGAGCGGTCTCTTTGATTGGTCCAGCAGCCGCGCCTATAACTTTAACGAAATTGTTCAGACCAGCGCAACCGTTTTGGCAAACTACCAAAGAGAGCAAACTCTTCTTGAAAAGAGAAACTCACCAAAAAGGAGGAGATAGATAGAACCGACCAGGAAAGACGCGCTGGCTTTATTATCCATACCTCGCATCAAACGGAATTGGTACGAGGAATTTGCGTTAATCGGTTTTACTCGATCATCGTATAATATCGAGAGTAGGAGACGCTGAGTGAAACATGCCAACGTTTGTTTTCTTTTCTTCTTTAAGTTTTTCTTTTTTTTTTCTTCCTACTTTATGTTTTTCACATTTCGTGTTCCACTCTTGTTTTTTGTACGATAGGTATAATATAATATTTCATATAGTCGAAATTACTCTAAAACTTCGTAAATTCGATAGAAATATTTCTTCTATAATTATAAGCGTGGCTTGATACTTCTTCATTCTTTTTTTTTTCGTCTTCTCGCCTATTTCGTGTGATCGTAGACGAAATTCAGAGTAGTCCGGCGATGGCCTTTGGCGCGGTTATATGAACCACGACATTTTGAAAAGGTTGTGAAATTTTATTATAGCACGAGGCGGTAAGGTTAGAATCGGCTATCGGGTCCGACGCGCACGATCAGCCACCGTCCACGTACGACCGCAACGTGGTAGCCACCCTTATAACTACTCTACTCTACTTTGCTCTAATACTATCATGGGAATATTACGGTTACGTCATCTGCGACGCAGCTTTTATAATACGTTACAGCGTTTTGCGCTAAATCGTGGGGGTGATAAACGAATTTACCCTGTGCCGCTGTGGATCGAGGGATAATTTTCCAGTCGTAACATTCCGTGTAAGAAAAATTTCAACCATGTTCGTCATTTTTCTTGCTGCTTTTGTTCGAGACACGGCGCAACATCGTATACATGGGAACATGTAAATTCAAACGAGATTCCCGGAATAAAATAATGTTGGAAATAAAGAAATGAAATATTCTTTCACATCAACCTACCTTTTCGGAAGAAATGTAAACCCACGAGTATATGTTTTGTTAACTCGAAATTTGTTTTACCCCGCGCTACGTATCATATAGGCACAGTAGAGTCCTCCACGCCCTTAACCAACAACCTTGACCAAACCTACGCCTATACACACTTCAAACTCGAGCCGGAGCTCGAGCTGTTTAAATTTTGTTTCTACCCCATTACCGTCGGCTACCGCGCTTATTCGACCTTCGTCCTTCGTTGAGTCCTCTGCGAGTTTCCGGGGTCCGCAAGACTAATAAATTTGCCGTACGTGTCCTTAGGCTTGGGCACCGTCTTTATTTCTTACAATTCCTCCCCTCTCTGATTACTGACCACCTCGAACTACCCCTGGAATCGAGATGATTTTATTTTACCTCTTCTTTTTTTATACATCGGATGACGGGGCTTCGCTTTTATTATTTCGCAGTCTGGAAATTACTTCAGGAAATTGGAAGAGCCTTATCCTAGTTGAGTAAAAGTCTTTTGATTTCTGTTTTACCCCTGGAGCGATGTAGTTCTTAGATTCACGTAAATATAAAGCGTTATTTCTTTGCCATGTTTATATACCTATCGGGTAGCACATCGTCGTTCAGGTAACGCGGACGGAAGTCCGTAAACTGGTTTCTTCAGGATTTCTGGAGTATAATAGTACCGAAGAATATATATCTGTACACGACATCGTCTCGGTGCAAGACGAGGACATAAAACGCCCCCATAAAAATAGAAAAACTTGCATACTACCACTTTTATTCCTTACAAATGATGCGACCGTAGACGGAGAAGAACTCCACCCACGCACTTTGCTAGCGAATATATACTGGGCGGTTCTCAAGATAAACGGTTTTTCTCACTGGTCGCATCAGGCATTCCAACGCTCATATATATACGCAGACACTGTATGTTACACTAAAAAAATTTCATAAATCAGAAACAAAAGATACATATATATATATTTTGCATTCACACTAAAGACTGCAGATTTCGTGATACACATAAAATTTCCCTTTCTCAAAGATACACCCTATATAAGGCTATAGGGATCCTCCCTTATTCCTCTACGGTATCAGCTTAATACAAAACGATTTTACGAGCTGTATAAAAAAGCCATTAGTCCTTCTCGATTGGACTCTGCATCGGGAAGAAGAGGGAAAAGAAGGATGCGGGGGTGAATTGCCAGGGTATCTCAGCCAATAGACGAACAGCCCTGTGTATGAATGTGTATATGTATCTGTATGGATTGTGTATAAAACATACTCAGAAACCAGCCGGCTTTAGCCAAAAAGTTAAGTTCTATTATCTATAAATACTGACATTAACTGTTTCGTTTATTGAGATGCGAAGGTATTCTATACTCTCTTCAACTTTATCATCCAACGTTTGAATAGGTAGATACGCGTTACATTTGCAACAATATTCCAGATTCTGCAGCAACTTATGTTATACTCAGAACTCTTCTCGAGGAGGTTTTGTGTTGCTGAACAAGACGTGGGGGGAGGGGCGGATCCCCTTTTTGTTTTTTATGGCTTCCATGCCTGATTAAATACCTCGCCGTTCTTTGTATCGAACAGTTCCGCGTTCCTTTCCTTCCTTTCTTTTCTTCCCCGTCTTTTGGTAGTGTGGTACGCGACGGTATCTTCGGCTCATTCGTTCTTCTATTTTTTTTTTTGCCCCTTTTTTTCTCTATTCGGCAGCAGCTTCTGCGGAAAAACGAAGAAGGTGGATACTACGTTAGCGGGCGCTCCCTGGCGTCAATATAGCAATCCCTATCAGCTACATACGAGCTGCGGGAATAAGGACAGAAAAAAGAAAAGTTACGGGAGATGAGAAGAAATACGTTTTCAGTTACACTTCCGCAGTCGCAGGCTCAGGTATCTTCTGAATAATATTTTGAAACTTCGATTCAAATACTTGTCACATGACCAAGCAGCTTCTTTCAACTTATTTTTCCCCCTTCTTCTTTGACCGGGGTAACGTACACGTTACTGAAAGATAAACATCCTAGAAAAACGCCAAAGTTGCCAACGTTATAAGCTCGGAAATGAAAAGTTGATCGTTCACGGAAGGGTTTGGATACTTAGAACTATAGTTTTATTATCTCATTCTTAACATCGCAAGTTTACTGAGTCACGATCTATACATTTTTCCGTGAAGCATCGGCAGTAAGATGGGATGAATCGATTCGAATTGAATTCTAATAAATACCGTTTCCCGGGACAATAAAATTTGTCAACCATCACCGCGCTGCTTACAGTATAAGAAAATATCCCCGGGTATTCATGAAACAAAAAAAACCCTTTCAGCCTACAAAAAGAAAAAAGCTCAGGAACTTCCGTCTCTCGTCTCTCAGTCCATGTTGTGAAATCGGGAATTGGGCCAATGGGGTCCTTAGGGTGCAGTGAGGGGATGGGAGGGGGACGAGATAAAAAAAAGGGCGAAGACTTTTCGAACCTCTACGCGGGCGGGAAAAAGAAACTGGAAGGAGTTGTTTTCGCTGGGGTTATTTTCCGGGTGGACGAATTTTACCGGTGCCGCGTCGCCGTCTCACCATCGACGACGACGTCGTTGTCCTCCTTCTCGTCGAGGCGTGCCCAAAGCTATTCCTACCTTATACCCTAGCCGATGTCCTTCACTGCTTCAGAGACAGGTTACTCTACCGTGTATCTATACCGCCGGTCCCGGACGGTCCAATATCCCCAGGGGACATTTATTAGACAAATATTAGCGATCCTTGTTCCTTCAATCTTTGTACTTCCGTCCCACCCCTCGATTATATACCCTTCCCGTTATCAGGGGAAAAACCATTTCCCAATTTTTGCAATCTCTAACAACCAAGGACTTCGGGGTATGCTTTTATCTTTATTTTTTGTCTACGTATGTACGGTCCATTACTTGAAATGAATAGATGTCAAGAATTATATCTCGGAGGATGTACACGGTGAACATGTATTTCAGATATATGTGTAATGTGGTAGTTGGAGAGGTAAGTCGTTGCCACCGATAACGAAAATTGAAGAAGGGAGCACAGTGATCGGGAAGGCCTTGAATTTGCAAACCAGATTCATTGGGCGTTGTCGCAGGACCGAGGGTAGGTATGAAGGTAATGAAAACACATTTAAGATCGAAAAGAGGGGTCGTAGGCAACAGAGAATGGAGGGACAATCAGTGGCGCGTTTCTTCGTTCTTCGAGAAGGTCGCGAGAGAACGACAACGACGTAGACGTGCTTTGAGAAATACTGAGTGTGGCATAATTTATCAACCGCGAGGAGAATTGACGCGTCTGTCGTTAGAGAGAAACGGTGCGATAAATCATTAGCTCATGGTACCTTATACGGGGGGCGGCAGGGGGGGGGAGTAAAGAATTCTTGGTTAATTATAGACGACGCGGGGAATTGAGGTGACGGCGTTACCACCGCTGGTACGTTCCCCGGTCCGAAGCATCCCCCAAACCAATTCCAACAAGTTTTCCTTCAACTTCTCCGACGATTCGAAAGACCCCTGTTCCCATTCCCATTCCCCACTGCTACAGCTATACCGGTGATGTTGCAAAGAGCAAGAGATGCGAGAGGAGCGAGGTATATAGGAAATGAAAGGTAAAACCTATACCGTCTTCTCTCAGTGTCACCGCGTGTCAACACGCAAAGCCCACGCATTGACGTATTTCGGTTCACCAAACATTCGAAGGAGACGTTATATCCTATAGATTCGGATGGTCGGGAGCGACCCCCTTCGCCGCATGGTTTTCTCGGTTTATTACCAACTATATACGCGAGAATGAGAAGCTCAACGATCAAGTCCACCGTGAATTGTTGTGTGGCACATTATCGCTGAGCTTGGCGAGCTACTGAGGAGGGATATAATAACAAAGAATAAAGCACGATATCAGAAAAAAAGGCACGTGTACAAAATAATAATAAAGAAACAAGAAATCTGGTATACAAAGAAAAGAATATCACGGGGATGGTTCTAAAGGCGTTCGCGTTTAGCATTTGTATCGCGAACGACCGCTTTGGAATTTATATCCCTCGAAAGAAAAAAAAAAAGAAAAAAAAAGGAAGAAGTAAATTTTTCCATTTCCAACGATCCAACGGCACCGAAGCGCGGTGGGACGGAATTGAGCAGGAAGCTTTTACGCCTCCGAAATTTTTCCTCTATATATATACATTGGCGGTGTGAAAATATTTTCAGTTCTATTTCCTAATTACAAATCTCACCCCAGAAATTGATACACCGATCCATTATACGAAATAATTTTCTTTGAATCACCTCTGAATATTTACAGGTCAGAGTTTGAATGAAGGTTCATTCTTCGTAACCGCAAGCATTAATTTCAGTGAAGAGAATTGAAACAAGAAATAAAGCTCATAATATTTTGTCCATAATGTAGTATCGTACATAACATGTATAATACAAGGTCAATAATTTCACAGAGTTTAGTGGGGCTAGTTTAGCGTTCGCGATTCTGTCTCATTCCTCTTTGATGGTAAAGTGCGGACTCAGAAGAGCCGAAAATAACGGGTGCCTTGGCGACCGAGAGGATAACAGAGGAGACCGAGATGAAACACGAGGAAGTAAGAGCCTCCGGCGGATAGCGAAAAGGGTCCCGAGAGTACAAATTTACCCTTCCGGTACTTTCCTCCAAAAGTAAGCAGGGTTAACGCGGATTTCTGATGCGCAACTCGCTGTACGTATACTACCTTATAGGTGTATACCTACTGCGCTCAGGACACTACGCAAGCCTATTTCCCGCTTCTATACCATCCCCGTTTTGCTCCCAACTCTCAAGTTTGTGTATTTTCATGAGCTCATCACGATCACGCAGCTGATGCAGCGACCCGAAAGGTAAGTACCTTACCTAACCGAACCATATACCATCGCGAAGCATCGAAGCTTGCACGGTGCACAACAAGCGGCGCTTCATCATCGAGAGTAAACATTTAGCAATGCGGTCAGCGAGCTTCCGGTCGGCTGGCAAGCGTGTCTGCCTACAAGCACTAACATCGGCATCAGCAGTCGCGGCATCCGCGACGTTGATTCAACATTTCAGATTGATGCCCACGCGTCACGTCACAAACCGACGTCTCTACGTTATTTCATATGGAAGCGCAAAAGCTCCAATATGCAGCTAATAGGAATTACAGTCCAAACAACAAACACAGGTAGTGTGCAGAAACCTCACTCTGTTTGTGTTTCAGTTTTTTATTGATTCATTTAATTTTCTTTTCTTTTCTTTTTTTTTTATGTGTACCCCTCGATGACGACCCACTTATTTCTCAATCACCACGATATTAATAATTAAAGCAAAGTTCCTCTTCAGAGTTAGTCCATACTATATAATATTATTGGGGTAATGCTCCTCGTTTTGGCCAGTAATAACACAGTCCATTATATCAGAAAACATCCGTGGCGAGCCAAATGACCACATACTCGATATATAGATTTGCATTAGATATGCAATCTGACAGTGTTAAAGTAGCGGTACGGTGCAGCTATTGGTAGTTCTGGTGATTGTCCATCGCGTACGCTCAATTCCGTGCAGTAAAAGAGGAATTGATGGATAGATGGAGGTATGGATAGATAGAAAGAGATATGGTGACGAGTAGTGGTGTTCTAGTCAGCGGTGAAGGTAGGTGTTAGTGGCGACCGATATAGGAGGAGCTTAGTCAGGCAGGCTTCGCCGACGAAGCCCGATGGCTAATGTGGTTCTGCCATGCCGGTGTGTTACGTAAGACAGACCAAGCGGCAGCTACTACTGTCGAACTGTACGGCCGACCCTCCGACTGCTACGACTACTGCCGTTCTTGCTGCGACTGACCCACATACCGCTAGGACACGAGATCTTTATTTAAACTCGTTTCTTGACGAGAGCAGACTCTCCATCTCCATCTACATCCCCATCAACATCCCCCCATCCTACTCTTATTCATATTCAGATAATATCAGGTTCATATTATACCCAACTATTCAACTCTCTCACTTCTTCCAGCCATACGGAAGTCTTTGGTGAGATGAGCAGATGAACATGTCTAGTTGTTTATTTATTTATCCCGAGATCCGAGATGTTTTTTTGTTTTTCTTTTTTTTTTTTATCGTTTCATTCATTGTACACCGCGACCGTAGGGAGGGTGAAGAGCTCGTAACTGCGGTATTTTACTTTCCAAGAATTGTACGAGTTGAAAAATATTTGGCGAAAAAAGAAAATCACAATATTCATTTTTTCGATGATTTTGAGTCGTAACGTTCAGTGATGTGGTTGGAGATTGAAATCGACGTGAGCTATGCGTATGAATTTTTGGGAACAAAAAACTTGGCGCATAAAGAATATGAGAATTCAAACCTGAATCTAGATTCGGATAACTCATGTGGAAATTTTTGTTTCACAAATATGTCCTGACGTTTCATACTATGTATATATATTTCAACTCGAGTAGAAAAAAATTAAAAAATATGGCCTCACATAGGATTCGCAGATACACGCTTACGTTCGTATAACAAATGATTTAATTTCATTCAACGTCGTTTGTCAAACGGGGAAAGACGCATAGCAAAGACTCACCGAGTTGATAGCTGTCATGTTGCCAACTCGACTTGGATCTGTCTCCACTAGCCCGCTGTCGCTCTGAAACAATCGAAAAGGAGAAGATTCAGTTATTAGCCAGCCTTAGTCGAATATTATTTTTAGAATCACTTCGAATCTACGGACGTATGTATTTACACGTGTAAGGCTTTCATCCCGGGCAGCAGAATCTCGATATTTGAATACGGAAATCTGTCTATACCTATATACATATAGGCGACGTAAAAATTCATATAGTTATGTCTTAATCGACGTTAAAAAAATTGATCGTTGGGCGGTAACCTTTGATGATTATAAAAATGAAAAATAAGTAATTGCCCCTGAGCAAAAATAAACTGAGAAACTGGTGTATCGAGTCAAGAGACGGTCGACCGTACCGGAAGAAGAAGGGGTGAAGTTGGGGGAGGGAGGGAGTCGTAAAACCAGGATTAACCGCGTCTGATCCAAACTTCCGCCGCCAACAAGAGACTCGCGCGGTCCCCGCGGCAAAGGTCGCTCGATCGTTATTAATTCTGGTCAGTAGCAAACCACCAGCTGAAATTCAACCCTATACCCTCTGTTGGCGACGTGCAAACTGGAGAAACTTGGAAACTTTTATATTTATGCGGGATACGTACGAGGGAAGTCAAACGTTGTGAAATAATAATTATTCAGGTTACAGGGTATGGATTTATAAGGATAACTCTTACGGCTCATGATCTTCGGGATCCGAAACAGGAATAAAATCCTCATGAGACAGACCTATCGTTCATTACTTTATGGAGTGATGTTAAAGGCTACGAAATGATTATCCGATCTACAATTTATTCAATTCACTTTCCATGTTTAATTAGGGAGTTCAAACTACTGATAGGAAATCATGTCTTATCGCCTCAAAAAACAACGATACCAATTACACGTTAAAAAAAACTAGCCATTGCAGCAAAAAATCGTTCGACGCTTGGGTTTATTTTGTTTATTTTTTCATTTTTCTCAATTTACCAGAACACATCACTACCTATTTTCATACGGTAATTTGACATCGGCTTGCCAAGTACCTCCTACTACAAATTGTGTTACTCGCGTAACAAATCATAGAAAACTCATTTTTTAAGCGCTCTCATTTCCGGAATCAAAACAGTAGATAATTCGAATTTTCGAAAACGAAATATGAGAGCTGTATTCTTTTGGGTTTCAACGGAATGAGAAGATAACAGAAATTGATGACATCTTAAAGGCTCGGTGACATTTTCTCTGCGACATCTGCCGTAATAGAAGATTCCGACTGCGAACGAACTTTTTTGGCACAGATTTTAATGATGTCAAGACTCATACTAGATTCGCGTACTATCAGGAAACGTTTCAGAAGATTTTGTCGTTTTCTTTCACTCCGTAGAAATTTTCGTCAGAGTATAACGTCTTTATAAATTCATATTTCTCTATCATGTTGCACGTATTACACTCGCCCAAACCGTCATTAGGAAGGATGTTGACGTGTCTCTATATAAATTCGCTCACCGTTAACCATGAAGATGCTGCAAAATTCAGAGCGCGTATAAAAAAGATTGACGAATAATTAACGCAGCGTTAATTTTCATCTTGTCTATTGCATCGTAATAACCATTCATCAAACAAATAGCACCATTGCAGGTATATATTGTTCAACTATAATAAGTATGTGATGTTTAAGCACAAACATATACATTCAATGAGGTTTTTGGCTTCACAAATTATAAGCTATATAGTTTGTTCAAAAGTCGAGTGGTTAGAAGGAGAACCGGTATACGCTGAGAGAACATCTTACGACGTCACTATTCGCATTACGTAGCGTCGCGACGCCGCGAAGCGTTATAATATGACCTCGAGATGCCAAACTGTTACGTCAACTCTTCCGCCAAAAAGGCATGATGTACGCATGACATATCATAACGTATAGGTAGATGCAGCAAGCATCAAGGATCGCCTGCATAATACCGGATGGATAAAGGAATTTCAATTATGATTTATTAACAGTTTTTTTTTTTTTTTCATTTTTCTTTTTTCTTTTTTCATCTCTACTCAAGTGCATAATATGGAGAGGTTGAGTCACAACCATTTCACTTGTGAAAATACCTCGCGCATATAGGTATTCATCGTCCTGTCATAATATAGTTCAGGTATACACGCGGAATCGGTTGAATTCCTAGAATCGCAATATTGTGGTAGGTGGTATATACTTCTGCAGTAAAATTTATTGCATTTTCCCATAAATACGTAACAGCTGTAGACGCGCCCGCGGATTTGTCGGTACATATAACTGCGAACGCAGTTGCTTCTATTTTTTGTTTTATTATCATTTTATTTTAACGTATTTTCGTTTTATTTTTTTTATATCTTCTCTTCTTCTTCCGTACCTCTGTCAACTATAACTTTGATAGTACATGTGCAGTTGCACGCTACAACACCTGCAGTTTGCAGTGTCGTCATTTACGATTCCAGATAAATATTTCTCCCTTTATACGTCACGATAGAACGCTCGAGTCGCGGTTTTTCGTCAATTAAATAATCGTACACAAGATGTGAAAGATAAATCTTGCTTCTTATTTTCGAAAACAATCGTAGCACTCGTGTTATCCTTCATACCATCATATCTCGAGCAAAAAAAAAAGAGATGGATGTATATGAGCTCGAGCAAGGGGAACGTCGCGTCGTAGGAAGTAAAAAGAGTAGGAAAGTAAAGTGAAGTTAGGTAAAGTTGAGTAAAGGGGTGGTCGGTGGTGGGACGGAAGTTGCAAAAAGAGGCAAGGCTGCCTTTGACACCATCGTCCTATAAATTGAAGAACTCCAAGTTTTCGGGGAGCTGCGAGCGAACGCCACCGAACGTGGTGGGTTATGAGGTGGGTACATGTACACACGGATATATATTGTATATATATTACACCGGGCACATACACATAACTCAATACATATATATATCTCTATGTGAATATACCCCATCTTATATACGTCTGTAACTTATGTGCCCATATACGTATATATGTATCTATATTGTACTCCGTCGCGGCGAGCAGAGCCCCGAAAAATGACATTTGCTTCGTCTAATCTCATCTTCTGAGCCTCAGCTCATTCCATCAACGCACGATGTGATAGATAAAAAAGATAAAGGGGAAAAAAAAAAGTTAGTCGGCAGAAAACCTGCACGACGCATCTATGTAGAAGAAAAAAAAAATAAGAAATAGATATATTTTATTTTACGAGTTAAAGAGAAAATACGAAACATAAAAAAAAATCAATGAAAGAAGATACCCCTATTCTGTGAATCGGATGAGATAATATGCAGGGATATCGAGTTCTTATTTTTCTTCGCGGAGTTTTGTACACACAGTTCGTTTGGCCTGTGCTTTTTGGTACATTATTTTTCAAGTCCTAGGATCCGCTCCCACACATTTTGTGGTGGGAGGGAGATGAGTCCGGAGGAAAAAGCCATCTGCGCGATACATAGGTATATGTGTGTATGCCCGTACGGGTTTATGGATCCTATGGCATGTGGCGCTTTTCCACGAATTTAGGTTCAGATTTCGTATATGTTCCATACCGCGTTATACAGTGGGATTCATTGCCCGCAGCGTCGCGACGCTTTTGCAGAGAGGGAAGAGCCGGACCGAAGGTATAGGAAACGAAACGCGCAGAGTCGTCCATTATTCTCGCTAACCGAAGTGTTTAAAAAGATTTACGCTTTATTTATGCCCACGGAATAATTCACGGCCGGAAGCCAACCTCTCCGACAGTGGTGCTTTGAAAACGAACTTTCGAAAGTTTTAAAATCCACCAACCCTCCCTTAAACTGCAACCCCCCGCACGGCTTCAATTGTCCTCGGCTACAGTATATTACCGTCTGGACAAAAACAAAAAAAAAAAGTACAGAGGATCCGTCAAGTTTTACACGCGTTTCCACACTTGATTCAGAATGTTTTTTTTTTGTTTTCATTCGTCACCCCCACGATGATTTAATAGCAGTCTCTCTCTCCTTTATCCTGGTGAATAACCGGCGTACAGATATGAGGAAAAAATTGAAATTTTCGGAACTTCCAGCACGAGAAAAAAAAAAAAACTCGGTTATTATGAAAGATCTTGTAACTCATCCGGTAAAATTTATTTTCCTTAAAGTCAACCCCTGAGTGAACGATTTCTAGCGTTAGAATGAATGATGCAATCTACGGTTCATAGTTCAGCAATCGAATCAAGGTGAATTCAGTCCTGATCCATCCCCATAGCTTATAAATTTGATTCAATATATGTTCTGGGAGATGAGTCAGGGTATGGGAACGTCGGGCCAAGAAACGTTCTCCCCGCGCGATCGAGCCACTCGGTAGCAGGAGCGTATTGCAGCATGTTTTGGGCAAGAGTGACGTTCAACAAGACGCGCGACATAGGTACGTAGTTAACACCTCGTTAGTTTGCACATCTTCCCACGACTCCAAGAATCTACACCCACCACGTTAAACGAGTGAAGGTATCTACGTATAAGCTAGGGTGCTGAAAATATTTCTATAATTTATCGACCCGAATCAAATTCAGCATCGGAGAAAGAAAAAAGTAAGAAAGAATGACGTTTCAATTTTCAACTTACGAGCCAGCTCAACATTGTTTCAGGAACAAAAGTAGAATCCCAGGACAATAATTCACTAACTTATTGCACTCGCTTTCTGCACTTTATCAATCTGCATCACCATTTTTTTTACCGCGAGGCATATATTTAAGTGGAACTCTAATACATGATCGAGCACATCACATTTTTTCATCACTAAATAGACATAATTGGTTGAACCAATTAAAAAAAATTAAAAGAAATGGTAGAAAAGTATTGAATGAAAAAGAAAAAATTGTCATAAATATTTCGTGCAGATATATTAATACAAGGACAGTTATTACATTCGGACATATCGCGTATTTCCGCCATGTACCTATAGCAAATACACATGTCTCAGCGTATCGGAGATACGTTTCAATATCGTGCGGAACCGATATTATTAGCCCCTATCATTATTAGAGATTAGTTTGTTTGCTTGTAGCACATATTATTTGTTTGCCCTGTTATTTGTACGTACGTGGATAACAATATTTTACTGGCTTTAAACACACGTCCGGCAGCTATACAAATCACAGAAAGCATATTAAGTCAGTTTTAATACGATCGGAGAATTCAGCGGGAGCCAAAATACCCGAACAACTATTTATTCATCAATTTATTAATTTATTTATTGTATTTAACAATCATCTTTTTTTTCTATTTTGTTGGTTCTATTTTTTCTCTCTCTTCTAAATACTTCACAGCACAGATTAATCGTACGGAGAGAAACAAAGCGGCAGCAATTTTTCCCCCTTTTTAATCTCGCTGATTAGATACGTTGAATTTCTCGGACCCCATGATATTATAAAATCCGGAATCCGTATAATAGGTGAAGTAATTAATCCGTTGCCGGTCGCTCGGCTGAAAGAATTAAGACAAAGAGGGCGCGGGATTAGCGGTATATAGCGTCTGGTCCGAAAGATTGACCGTATACTAGTTTTTTTTTTTTGTTGTTTTTTTTTTCTCTTTTTTTCTCGGTCGTAAATAACTTGTAATTTGAGAAGTAACTTTCCAAAGGTCATTTACGATACAAAGATAGAATCTTTAGGCTAGGGAGACTTACATGCGATTAGTCAGAATAATGTGACGTGGGGATGCAGATTTTTTCCTCAGCATTTTCTTTTTTATTTTTATTCGTTTTTTTTAATCATACTCTCGCATCAGTCATGAGCGGAGATGCAAAAGTAGGGATACAAAAATAAGTCTGGTAAACCAAAAAAGTTCACGCAGACTTTGCTGCAGTTTCGGCTATAATTCACATTGAATCGAACGCTAATCCAAGGTCAAGGGCGCTGAGCCATGAAATGATGACGTATTTCGAGTGACTCGATGACGAGAGTGTAGAACGGCGATGGTAGTGGTTATGACGTACATCAGTTAACGTGTCCACGAGTCAAATACGAGTATGAGCAAAAAACTAAAGATGGACTCGCGGGAGGTAGCGGAAAAAACGGAGAACAAAACAAACGAAATGAAGCAAAGATAAAATCCGCGTCTCTTCGGCCGCGACGTGGGGAAAACGCGAGAATTGGAGGGGGAAAGGTGGCGAAAAAATATTAAGATGTGAAAGTTGAGAGCCCTGTGGGTTTTCGGAGAGCATTAAGCCACCGGTGACTCCCAGAGATATTTATACGAGGCTGGATTGTCGCCAAAAAGCTAGAAGCCGACCTTAGAGATCGTGAGTTTCTAGTCTTCTCTCCTCTCTAGCCGAATTATCCATCGATACTGATCGGGAGGATGACCGTATCGGCAAAAACATATTAAGATGGAAAATTAATACCAATCAGTATACCGAGAACGTGCAACCAAAAATGAGAAAAATTTTTCTCCCCCCGATCAACGCACGACAAAAATTACCAAAGAAATCCGAGCAATACTATAATAGCCAATGCGCGTGGGAGTTTCGGAAAAAAGTATAACTATACGTGATTATTAAAATAGGAAGCTGACAAAGTATATGAAAGGCAACTATCCGAAGAGTTTGTATTCTTTTGTCGAATAATCAAAGCAAATTGTGTTAACTTTGCGTAAAAGTTGTGCGTTGGATTTTCAATGTCGCCGTTTATAAAATAAATATAAGCTAGCGAAACGACAGTTAAACTCTCATACTTAGTTAAAATAATAATTTCAATATGGACTGACAACTTTGTAAAATGAAATGGTTCTCGTCTGTCAAGAATCTCTACGTCCGCAAGTCGTTTGGAATTCTTTTTCAACAGATTATATATAACAACGGTAATAATAATTGTACTGCCAAGAATGCGCCGCGCGACGTCACCGAGAGAAAAGAAGAGAGTGAAAAAAAAAAGAATTTGGGGAAAAAACCATCTCTTCGAGCGATTTGAAGAAGGAGAAGAACCGATTTGATATCAGAGGTGATGGGATCGCACTCCAAAAATGTGAAAAATTAAGATGTCTCGCAACTCAGGCTGATAGATAGGCGGCTTTCGAGGTTCGAGGGCCACTATATACCTAGCTATTGGCAAGAATGACCTGCACGCCGTTCGAAAGTCAGAAATATCCAAGATGTCGTGAACAGCTGCTCGTGTGCGTGGCCCCAATGTTCGTTTCCACTTCTCTTCACCCTCCAAAAAGTGACGACGTGTCCCAATCCCCCGATATTTCGTTTATCGATGTTTGAGAGGCGATATATACCACTCACCTCAACCCAACAATAAATCAATGAACAAATACAACATGAAGAAAATGATAGAAAAAAAATTGGGAAACGTCCGACAATTATTGCTTCAACCCTCCGATTCTCCGATAAATAAAATAAGAACTAATATTTTGCGCACCTTCATTTTGAAGGATAATACCGTAAATATACGCGTGTATTATTTCAGTGTACATTGCGAGTACAAAAGTACTTGTTTTTTATATCGAACCCGAAGCTTTTGGCAGTGGTACACGTTATATATTTTCATTTTTTCTCAGTTTTCCACCTGTCTTCAACTTGATTTTCTACGGAATATATGACAATGACGTGAAAAAACAACGCAAGCAGATCCTGAGGGCAAGTGGGCGAGAAGGAAGGGAATTGAGGGGGTGCGAAGGATGCGTATATCTCGGTCCCTCGTATCTCGTATCTGAAGACTTTGTCGTACCTACTCTGCGGCTTCTCGGTAGTCATGGCAACGTTAACGTGCTTTTGATGGGGTTCGCGAGGCATCCGTTTCTGCTCAAGTATTCACGAAAACAGGGGATATTCCGAGAAGACCGTTTGTTCTTGCACATATAGATATGGTGTTTTACGCGTGGGAGAATCGAAAACAGCTTTGAAAACAGCACCGGTTCCTACTACAGCGCATCATCATCATCATCATCATCGCCGTTCCCACGTTCCAATTCTCTTAAATTTTTCCGTATGCCATGGGATGAACCGCAAACTTATTACAACCCCCAAAACAATCAACGGGGCTATGGATAGTCGCCTAAATTCGTTTGCCTTACAAGATCAATACAAGGTCAGATCATCGTCTGTAGAAACGATGACGATAAGATAGCATAACGTAGGTAATCGATATTTGCTCTCCGAATGAATGTTTTTCTTCCATAACCGAGGGGTATATATATTCAAAGAGGATTTTCACCCCCGGTGCTTTACGTCTGGCAATCACAGAAGAGCAGCGCATCAGAGTCTCGGTGTTGGATGGGTGGGTGGAAAGGAAGGCGGGTCGCCGTTACAAAACCGGTGACGGTAGTAGGAGCTAAACAAGAAACGGGGCACGGGAACTTTGAGAAATAAATTGCTAATCCCGGAAATTAAGCCGGTAGGTACGCTTTTGCGGGAGCTCTAGACTAAAACGCGAGGGTGAAGAAGAGAAGGAACAGCGAACGAAAGGAGAGGTGAGGTGAGGTGGAATGAAAATACACCCGGTGCGCTACCTAAATGAAAATTCGCCGAGCGATAAGAAAAGTGGAAAAAAGTAAATAAAAAACAGAAAGGAAGAGTGAGAGGGAAAAGTAAGAGGCAAAAAAAATTGGCATTCTCTTTTTTTTCCTGCTGTGTAGAAAATCCGCAACGAAACCTTTCCAGACAGAATTCAGTAGTATCGTATGCACGCACCTTGTCAAATTGAGGCACGCGGGTACTTTTTAAAGTACGAGTGTATATCTATGTATTATGAGTCAGCCCGTTGTAAACAGGGCATTTTTTTTAGCAATGTAACACGTAGCTCTTGGCTCACGTTGTAGCATGAGGTATCTTTCCATGAAGCAATCACAAGACACCTGCTTGTGTATGAGTAGATCTAATTCACTCGGTCGGATTACATCTCTTTGCACACGGACTTTCATCGGAATATCACTGGAGATATATTATTTCGGTTCTTTCTTTTTTTTTTTTATCAAAAATTTTCAACTAACAATCTGCGTCGGTCACTCATACGCACGTGTGAAGAGTTAATTGTAGATAATTTTATAGTAAAATTTAAATGAAACAACAACGAATGTAGAGATAATAATCTTGAACTCGCTCCCACATCACTCAGAGTTAGACTCATTTTTGTTGTATTTTATCACACGAAGTGGTAATGGGGTGGTTCGGACGTCCGCATACTATGAGAAGTGACGTCCTCCGTGAACACATGTAGGTATAGTTATGGATGCCGCACTCGTGTGCATCGGATAGAGTCGTCTAGATATAATTTTATTTTATTTTTCTGTTTTTTTTTTTTTTCTGCCCGTCTCACCGTATCACCATCCGCGGGGATATGATATCGTCGTAACACGGTCGGTTAATCCTTATAAACGCGGTAACTTAAATCGTCCTGCGGAGCGTATAACATATAGCGGCGATATCGCGAACGCCAGTTGGTCGACGTCTTAGTCGGGGACGGGCAGAACTGACGGCGTCGAAACCGACGGAGTTTAAGTTGGACGACGGAGATGTGGGTACGACGAAGACGTGGGGGGATGGCCAGGGGAACTGGGAAACGTATGTCTGTGATAGTTGTTTGTCGCGGCACAGCGGCGCTCAGCGTCGGGACGCCCACCACCTGTACACGTACCATATAATGTCGTGATGGTCTCGGAGAATGTATACGATTCTCTCTTTGGACTCGTGTGCGGGCGTCGTTCTAGCTTCTGAATCGTTCGGCTGCGACGGTAACGAAATCTTTCGATGTAGTATGTGGGCATAACCGAGGAAGAAGTACGAACGGACGAATCGTAGCTATCAAAACGCGCAAGCGCCGATGCTAAAACGCAAAACAACCGCGATCAGAGATGGTGACCAGCAGAGGAGCAACCGGCAAACGCCGAACGTCGAAACAGAGAGAAGAGTAGAGAATCTATTCCTGGCGATAATGACGCTGACGACAAGTCAGGTAAAGAAGTAGGAGAGTAAGGGGGGAGAAGCTTGATTATGATGTATCGGAAAGAAAATACGGTGCGTAAGACTCAATCGAGCTATACGTTTGGAAAATAGAGGAAGAATTAGGAAAACGATTGTTTTTAGCGGCAATAGTGTCAGCGGCGATTCGAGTTGACATTTCCATCCCCATTATGCGACCAGTTCCTCCCGCCCACCGTGAAGACAATGATTTACTGCGGTGCTTTGGCATAATTGTGGAAACGTACCTACAGTAGCATCACTGTGATCCATAGCTCAACAACCATCTACTATACTACCTACTGAGACCTTGGCTCACAATCAGAATCGGTCACGTGCCAAAAGAAAAAAGTTGGTCTTGCGAGTAGGTAATTCTTATTGTTGGCAAGCCAAATGGAAGAAGGAAGAATGCAGACAGACGGATAGCTGCTCTTTGCTCTTTGGGTACACAGAGACGTGTTGTGGAGGATATTATGCCGGACATAGCAGGTGAAAGAGAGCGAGTAAAATTGCGCTTACTATGACAGCGATTACATTGCAAGTGCTTTCTACACATGTATAATACCATACGAGACGACTTCTCAGTAGAGGGGTGGAAAAGGATGTTCTTGTTTACGTGAATCCAGATCGGGTCCCGCGGTGTGGTAGCGAATCTCCGACCGCCTCCAAGTTACGTGGCGTTTCCTGTGGTGTCACTTCTGGCGATGTTCCAAAACCATCGTGACTCGCGAGCTGAGACTTGGACGCATCGCCCCCCGCCCATCTCTCACGTCGCTTTTACCCCCTCGCGAAATATTGTTCGTTCGAAAATAAGCAAAGGGTCTTCCCTCCTCTCTTTGCATCCCCCTATAGCTGCCATTCATCCTAAGCACGTTCTTCGCCTGCGCGGCGAAACTCCCGCGAATTTTGACAAATATATACCCACACACATTGACGAACTTTGTGGATCTCGTCCAAGTTACGCGATACGCTTTCTCGAACTTCTTCGGGGCTTCGTTGTTTGATATTACGTAGGCTTTGCGAAGCGTGCGGCGCTTTCTCACCCGTTGTTCGCGTTTTTCTTTGCTTCTTATCTCAGTAAAGCTTGATCACTGCTAATCAGAATTTTGGTAAGAAACGCCCTTAGCTTCCATGAAGGCAGATGGGGGTTGCGGAATGCCTCGTTAAGGAGGTGGAATCGAGTAGGAAGGTGATTCTGGAGAAGTAGATTTCGGTATAGACGGTCCGCATGAAATGGGATGGGATATAGGATGGGTTCAGCTAAAAAGGGTGGCTGCACAAGGAGCGAGAATGAGCCTCGATCAATCTTAATCGGGCGGACGGCCTCGGGATTTATTACCGGACGGGTATGATCGTACGACCCGGCGGCACGCGCCTATCTTCAAGAACATTCCCCTCCTCTCTTATCCGGCGATTCAAGGAGTAAAATAGGGGTAGAAATCTAAATCTGTATAAGTGGACGTTTATAAATATTTAGAAGCGTATGGCAGACCATGTTATGAAGAATGTTCTTTTTATTTCCAGCTGCAGGTCTAACGTGTATTACATACATACCTGTTTACACCCTCTTCTTTGGAATCGTGGGGGAAAGTTTTCCTCATAAAGTCGTGGTGATTTGACGCGTGAAACTAAAGAATTCGGAAGCATTCCTTTCGCTACCGTATACAGTGTCGAATTAAAATTCCTTCCCCGAGGGTGACTCGGGTAGATGCAGGTGATGTTTATCCGATGCTGTATAAGTATAGTTTCAGCACTTCGTGGCTGACGCGCCACACCATCGTCGACACACTACTATAGTGAAACAGCAGAAACAGTTTCCACAATGCAGTTTGTATAGCTTTGAGTTGCGCCGGCTTTTACTCTAGAGATACTATGCTCGAGGGTTCAAGTTGCAAAACGCCAAGGAAACACTTATGATGCTACTGCCGGTGGAGGAGAAAGGAACATCGTATTGTATCTGTGTATCCAGTATAGTAGCATTGCTTCCTTCTTGTTCTTAACTTCTTATTCTTATTGTTATTCTTCTGTTCGTTCTCCTTGTATCTTTACTTTTTCTTTCATTTTTTCTTTCCATGACCTGTCCGAGCGAAAAGCAGCGAGGCATTCAAACGCTAAGTTTTCGCCGGGTAGTCACAGCCCCGAAGGGATGAAAAAAAATCCCAAAAGGTCACCGAGTGGGCGAATTTCCTACCCCTCAATGGTAGCAGGCAAGAGCTAAGAGAATGTGACGGTGGTAGTCGTATCAAATATTCTAAATACATTTTCCGAGTCAGAAATTTTTCTTTCTTATCCCACGACCCGCACGGTCTCTCGGTTCCAATACTTCGCCCGATTTTTTCGTCATCTCCTGCTTCTTTCTCTTCTCTTATTTTTTCCTTTTATTCTTATACTCTTCGTCCTTTCCTTATTCTCACCGGCGGCAAGACGTACACCACGCGTTCTTAAGGGGGATCAATGCGTCTAAGGACTGGGACCATCCGTTAACGGGACAGAATAGCCTCCAGGGAGAAGACCCGGCCAAATTAATGTTTGTCCCTCGCAGTAACTTATCTGCCATCCAGTATATTACAGCTTACGATCACAGTTCCCTGATAAATGGACGAATCTAGGTACGTATAGCCCATATCCATATATATATACCTCCACCCGCCCAAAAGTATGCCAAAAACCTCTGCGCAACCCTGCACGTGAGTGTGCAGCATGCAGACATCAGAAACCCGAAAGCCATCCGCTCCAAGATCAAGAGAACAATAATGAAGGCACACGCCCAGACAATATTCGTACATGCATCGCGCCATGATTTAAATTGCATATCCATATATCATGTTGTTTTTTCTTTCTTTTTTACATTTTTTGCCCATTTGCTTTTTAAGTAGGGAAACAAATCAGTGACCATTTCGACAACGACCTCGCCGACGGAGTTTATTACGCCCGACTTAGTTTAGGGTTGTTGTGATAGGTCCTGAGCGCTCTCGACGCCGAAATTCCTTGGCGATTTGCCCACAGAGTCGAATGGGGGGTATAGCTGACGGTGCCCACCTATAGACCAAAAAACCTTTTTTTCTCGTCGCTTGAATACTTGATGCAGCTGAAGAGAACGAAAGAAAAAAAAACTCACTTTCACGAGGAACTGCAGAACGTGAATCGCTAATCATCGATGACATACACATGCCTATAAGTATGGGTATAGAAGAAAGAAGAAGAGTGCGAATTGAAGATAAAAATGAAAAGGAAAAGCGTATAGCGCAATGATGAGTACCAAATGACTTCAAGTCTGGTAGTACGATGGGAATGAATACCACGAGTACGTACAACTACGCGGGACTTGCCCTACTACAATACAGCAATTGCGGACTGTTCCGCGCTCGTTGGTTGCCTCCGTGTAATTAAATGCAATCAGGGAACAGAGTGCTCCGAATTGCCAACATTTAGCTCGCTCTACACCATCACAGATCTCTATACATGTACACGATCTTTCGACTAGCCTACAGCTCTCCCTTTTCTCATTGCTCTCTAGCCCCTTGCTATTTTTCATTTTCTCACTTCTACTTTATATGTATACCATATACTCCTTTTCTGTACAGACGGCAGTCAGGCAGCCTCCAGCCCCCATTCGGTTGGGATTTCATCTCGCCATCTCAAATAGCGAATGCGACGCTCCAGTGCGTCCGCTCTATCAAACACTTTCAGAAAACTTTGTGGAAGCAATTAACGGAAATTCAGTTTTACCCGTCGACCGGAGAAACTAGAACCACCGGCCTTACTTACTCCCCTACTCTCTCCCTCTCTCGCTCTATTTTATTTCCTCCATAGCGGTAGCTCTGCAGTTTCAAAGAAAGCAGAAAAGAGCGGAAATGACGAAGAGAGAGAGATCGAAGAAAAAAAAACTTTCGATATTTTCAACAGTGGGACGTATGCAAGTTCCGCTTTTTTAATCATTAAATCTGACAAATGCATTACACCGTGAATATCAATCATCCAATTTGTTAGAAATATTCTTTACACACATGCGCGTGTACATGTATAGGTTGTTAATACGCGTAATTGGGAAAAGGGCGGCGGGTTTCGACAATTTAGCAGTAATTCCCGTCCTTCACGGGTATGCAGCAGTATAGGAGGTTATGGGGATGACCATTAGTCGCGGCCAATTATATCCCGCTGTCTCGTTAACTCCCTGGATTCCGGAACGAGCGACCGTGACTTCCCCGTGGAGTACAGCTAAACGCTATATTATACATATATACCGTTCATGTTAGTGCTGCACTGTCCAAAGAAACGTTAAAAAATATGTAACGCGTCCGAGTCACAATCTATAATAAGGACGTCCATGGGTATATTTATAAAATGAAAGAAAATAAAATTACGAAAATTCCAAGTAAGAACTGCAGAACAGAAAAATAATGAAAGAGAAAACAAGAGAAAATTGAAAAAAGGGGAAAAAGAATGCTCGGACTAAGCTTAGAGGAAAAAGTACAGAAACGAAAACAATGCTGCGCGGAAATTTTCGCGAGCTTTTGAAAGCCAAATCCAGCGCGTGGGGCAGCTTTGCATAATACATACATGTACGTGTACGTGCATAAGTATATACGTTATGTACATGGGTACATAAATGTATGTATAGTGCACCAGAATAGGAAGGAGGGAAGAGACTGAGTACGGGACAAAAGGTGTGGAGGTTACCCGTAATTCATGGCCGCGTACGAAACCAAGGGAAAGGGAGAATTACGAGGTTACTTCCGGTGGCGCCTGCGCCAGCTTCCGTTTCCGGTACCACCATCGCCGCTGTCGCCACTACTCCCGAATCGTGGAGCAATGCAACGAAACTTTTCAACAGTACAATGTCACGCACAACTTTCCCACGTCTGTGTGTGTATTCGTAATAATGCACATGCGATTTGTATTCGTGTACGTGTTGGTACGTATACGCCGAAGTGAACCGTCGACTATTTATCGCGATGGTGGAAGGGATTTATATTCAGGATTCTTTACTAAAATGTCAAAGGGATGAAAATAAGGGGTTGAATTTGGTGATGTTTCGTATCGGGAGTTGCTGTAAAGGGAGAACAAAAGCGAACTTTTGGTTTGAGTGAGTGAAAAGGGGGGGGGGGGGGGGAAGAAAAAGAGGCAGTGGAGAAAAAAGAAATTCGGCAATTAATTCTTGTTCGTAATTGGACGGAAATGAAGATTAACAAGTTTGCCAATTCGCTAATAACCGACGGGTAGGGGGAAAAAACGAACGTAGTGTGGAGAGGAAAAGTGAAGGCCCCGGGCCGCAGTAGCGCAGGGGGCGGCTGCAGGTATGGTATATACGCTCGACGAAGAGAGAGAAGAAGAAGAAGGAGCAGAAGAAGAAGAAGAAGAAGAAGAAGAAGAAGAAGAAGAAGAAGAAGAAGAAGAAGAAGAAGAAGAAGAAGAAGAAGAAGAAGAAGAAGAAGTAGAAGTAGAAGAGGGGTGCAGCGAGGGAAAGAGGAAAGTTTTAGTTTCGAGGGTAAATTGGCAATTTAACAAATTTCCAAAGTTTCAGCAACGCTGTGAAACTTTGTTCCCCATTCGCTTAGGCCCTTCGCGCTTACATGGTATATACGTATATTCTAGAACTCTAAATACACCGATCGGTGAGAAACTACATACTACACTGCGACAAGTTGTTATCCTTTGATAAACTCAGATAAGAAAAAACAATAGTACTAGAAAACGAAGAAAAAAAAAAAAAAAACATAAAAACTGCACGATAAAATAGATCCCAAAAGAATTATCTCCCGCCCTTGCGCTCAACTCGGCTACGGTCCATCGCTCCTCGCCTGTTACCAGTATACCGGTTTAAACTTTAGGAACAACCCGCCGGCCAATAAAGTCTTCGCCTAATTTACAGCCGCGCAATTTAACCGACGGAATCATTCTCTAATTAGTCAAGTGTTGGCCTACATACGCGTAGTGCAACGGAATAGACTCGAATAGTACCTACCCAGGTTACCCTGTAGAATTACCGGCGGGTATCGGGCGTAAAAATCACCCTGAACAAATGGTAGGAAAAGTACTAGGATTGAATCGGAAAACGTTTTTCTTAACAATCATCGAACAGCGTGTAGTACCATTATATCTATGGTAGTACCTATATACCTCGACCTATACATGTATAGTCAAACGTGAGTATAATGTGAGAGTTTACAACGCGAATCTCAAGTGGTTCTGCACGTTCGCCTGATTAAACTTGGAAGTGCTCGAAAATCGATCGATCGTTGCTGAAGAGATAATCTTTTCTTCCTAAGCGAATATATAGCAGTCGGTGGTTTTCAAATTGCAAAGCTTTTCGACGGACAATGGATCAAGCCCACTGTCAACAAGCGTGGTTCGCATTTTCTACGGAATTGATTCAACGGAACCGGAATGGATTATCAATGATCGGAAGAGCGGACGAATGATAGCTGACTGTTGCAGTTGTAGAAAGTAAAAACACGGGGTAAGAAACTGAGGATACATAAATTAAAATTCATGAAGGAAAGAGAAATAATTAAAAGATAACGTGACGGGAAAGGACATCCCGAATTAACTAAGCGGAGGTTAGTCAGTTCGTTAGTTAGTAAGTTAGTTAGTTAGTTGGGCCAAGAATCGTCGGTACGACGAACGACCAGGGGGGGACAGCCACGCTCGTACACTGCAGGCCGGTCAGCAGCTGCCTCACATACTTCTTGGCGGAGAATAACTTTTCGCGTTGCGTAATAAAGTCTGGTCAACCGGTTCTCAGGCTACGGATGGTGAACGAAAAAGAATAAGCTAGAGGAAATATAAAAGAGGTACATAAAAATTCAATATCACGGACATGGTTAAAAATTACACAAGATTGTTATCTGAGGTGTGAAAAATAATTTCGAAAGTCCGAGTCATTTTTAGATTCTGAAGCTATTTCAAAAGATTTCATGGGACCACCGGTGTACTTCGAAGTTTAAACACGGTGATTCACCCTTCGGATTTTAAATCAACTTTTTTTTGGCGATTGTAAATTCTGCTCATCGCAATACCCATGGTCTTGAAAAGGCAATTAGAAAAATCCGCACGAACAACGTTCAAGAGTTTCTTCGGCCTCGGGGCAAGCTCTGGTTCGTCTTGACGCGTCAGGGGTTGAGACGGCGCCCTTGGCCCTTGGTTCTTGGCTCCTATAGCTGCGGATACGTGGAGTGCAGAAATCCTTAATTGAAAACGTTATCAAAATACGTTCACCACTGCGCAAATTCTTTTCAGAGCTGTACACACAATAGTGAGCGTATACGGTAATGGCGTGTGAAAGATGATTAAAAATTGATATCCCACTCCTCGAGTCTAGTCGTCACTCTACAGATTTAAGTCCCCCTCAACTCAACGCTACTTCTCAAGGATACTTGAAACTCCAAAGGACATCGACAAAAATTTAACAATAACCTTTGCGCCCCTTCTGTACCGTTATATTTCTCAGCGCGCGGTCAAAGTTGAACAACTTTTTCACGATATTTCCCCCGTTTCTCTTGAGTGATCATCCCTCTTCACTCGATCTGACGTCAGCTCTCGTCGACCGTCAGTCTCTATAAATGTATTTTCGTCAATCGATTAATTATTTATGAAAGAATTTCTACCTGCACAAAGACAGGCTACCGGGAAACGGAATTTACTTGGACGACGCTGTTCCTCCGATTGTAAGAAAACGCGAGTTGCCGTGGGATGGGGAGAAAAGGAAATGTTAATTCATATACCTCTTTGAGAACGGCGTCGACGTCACAGAGGCCCGATGGGCCATCGTGTCTTTAATTAATGAATGCCATTAACGGTCCATTTCCGTAGGTACGGTGATGGGTAAAGCCCCCACGTCTCCAGAGTTCCCAGATTTCCCTAATTCGCCCAATTTCATTTTCAGAAAAACGCCACCCTCGTTATTTCGGTGGTATATTAATACGTGTAAAAATCGGACAATGAGACGTGAAAAAAAAATAGGAAAAATTATAGAACGGAATGAATGCCGTGTAAGAAATAGCGAGGCGAAGTCATATCGTAAAGAAAGGAGAGAATTGATTTCCAGTTTTTGCTTGCGCGTAGAAAATTCGTCGATTTTTCAAGACAACGCCAGATGCGAGCGACTGATCCTACGCCCCTTTCGGAACTCAATTCCCTGAGATGTCAGCTCACATGATGTTTAAATATCTCCATTTTCTTCGGAATAACAAAAAAAAAAAACAAGAATCAAGTGAGATGAAAATGTCCGATCGTAATAAAACAGTGAATTAAATTCCAAATTGGGCAGAATAATTACCCTGCCATTATCGCGATCAGGAAGGTCTCCAGAGTTCGCCAACACGTTCTTTATCCCCAAAATCCTTCCTTGAAATTTTCGATTCATAATAGATTGAAGAAGAAAACCGAAGAAGGTGATTGAGGCCGGGCTACAGACTTCCAGTAACAACCTTCGCATCAACCACGTTGAATAATTAACAGGATTACCGTTTCCATGTTATTCGACCACTTTTGATCGTAAGTACTTAAGAGTTAGGTATGTATAAAGGTACAGGGTGTACACTGTACACTGTACACTGTATATATGTATATGTGTGCATATACCTTGTCCGTCTGGCTATATACCACCTGCAACCCGGCCTTCGCCCCGCGTAGTACTGAATATTAATTACATGGAGAACGCGAGAAACGGGGGTGAGGAGAACCAAGTGAGAGTGTATTAGTGAGATAAGGCGTTATATTGGCATAACATGCACAGCATCCACGCTCCTAATAACAATAACAATAAGAATAATGATAATAATAATAATAATAATAATAATAATAATAACATCATGGCGATGGCAGAGCGCTAAAAATAATCTGAACGATTTCGCACCGGCGATAGATGAGCGCGGGGATGATAAGGAGGAAAATCAGTTTTCATTTTAACCAGAATATGACCAGGATTTTCGTGCGCATGGAGGATCGTTAATTCATTTATTTATGAGCACAAGTTTAATGTTGGATATGCCTAATGGTGTATTTATTTGCGTCCACGGTGTATTTGAGCCTAATCGATTTGGGTAAATATTGGCCAAATTTTTTTTTGGGCAGAGAAAGATATGCGAACTCTCCATATATACTGCACTGCAATTTATCATACAACTATAAATAACTGTTCTATCTTTGTCGACGGCGAACGTGTTTCGAGAAAGGGTGTTCCGATTGTCCGTCATACTACTCGGGATCGATTAGGTCCGGAAGAGTGATGTAGTAGGCAATGAATTTTTTATACAATTTTCTGAAAACGAAAATGGAAAAAAAATAATTAATAATTGGAAATAAGAAAATTAGGACGAAAGTTCAAGATCAGACATACTATACGGTATTACTCGACACAACATTCTAACAACGTGTACGCATTCATTTTTCGTACGACTTTGACCGACAATTTGTCATCGGGGGTGACCCCGAACGTCCTCAAGATCCACCCAAAGTCAACACTCCTAAAATCGCGACTCTTACTTTCCGCATGAATTCGGATTTTGGATAAGATTTCTGAACGCGTTGACCTTCAGCGTTCTGACTTTGAATACTTTTTGAGGTCGCTTGAGTCCACCCCTAATATTTCAAGCCGATTGGTCGGAGCCGTCTGGAAATGGCTGGCCATGTTGAGAACGTTCCTCTATAGTTTTCTTGAGTTATTATAGTAGGAAAATTGAGTGAGAATATTCGAAAGAAAACTAATATGAAAGTACCTTATGCTTTCTCAATATTCCTGCTTTATCTTCCAGTCAATTTCACGTGGTTTATATGTAATTACACATTTCTCTGCTAGCTAGTATATTGTTTCTGCGCAAGGGTGCGTACCGGTTAGACACCCTTATTGGAGGGTGAATTCACGTATGTATATAATACGTGTGTACGTATTCGTAATCCTGCGAAGGATGGGTAGGAGGGAGTTATATGCCTAGCATAGAAGGAACGTATACATATTATACCCTCCGATAAATTGAAGGAAGGGGGATTAGCAAGTATATCGGTGGTAGAGCTCGAGGCACCATCGTCGACGGGTGTTCGAAGGTATCCAAACACTCCAGTTTAATTTCCTCATCAACCCCCGGGGTGCGTCGGGTTCCCAGGGGTTTCCCTGGCGCCGGGGGTGCCGAGGATTGGCGCAGGAGGCTGAAGTCGGGGGTCGTCTTTTTGTTGAAGTTTTTAATATAAAGAGCGAGATATAATTGTTCAAAGGGTGAACGCCGACGCTCCCCCGTGCAAGGGTAGGGAGAAAGAAAAAAATGACGTAAAAATAAAGAAAAAAGAGAGAAATGAGGGACAGAGAAGGTCGGGTCATGCCTGTCAAGCTTACGTTCACAACCACCGCCGACCAGCCCCGACGTCCTGACGACGACGACGACCGGCGAAAGGATGCAAGATTAAGTCATTTTTTTACTCTCACATAGGAAAAGGGTAGGAATAGCATTCCCCAACCCTTGACCTCGTTCGAGGAATTTAAATTTACAAAGTAATTGTTTTCGCGCATACCCCAGACCACCTCGTGCCATCCCATATCAAAACGACTTGAAGAAAAAAAACAAAATCCCGTTGCTCAAGATCGTATCAAATTTTTTTTCCAAGGCATTCACCATCGGGACAAATTACTGCAAGAAATTTCTTTTAGCGATCAAAACTTTGAAAGACACGATACAGCGGCGACGTTTATATTTCTATCTACGAAGGGTAGAAATCTCCCGGATAATTTGACGACCAGGCGTCTGACGTGAACGACGTCTGCAGGTACGCCATTGGCCGGAAGTCCCCGGAAATATCTTTATAGAACCGGAAGATCAAAAGTCCGCAGTTTCAGACAGCGTGATTATTTTTCGATTCATAAAATGATTGAGAAAAAACTTTCTTGCTTAGTTTTTCAATAAGTACAACTGCAGTTAATAAATTACGGCAAACAATATGTATCGTGTGAATGTTATCATTGGCTGCTAAAATCAAAAGATCGAAACGTGGTGACAGGTTTCCGGTGGTTCACGGTCGGTAGAACGTGAATAGAATCGTTGGGTTACTTTGATGCTGTAATAAACGCTCTGATGTTGAGTACCCATGAATTAGGTATTTTATTGAAGTAACGAGTAATTAGTCGTAAATCGAGTTGTTTGCCACGGGGATGAAGATGGGGATGGGAATCCTGCAGCAGCACACGAGGTAATATTGCTGGAGCGAAGACACCAAATATAATCGCGTATAATGTTATTACAGCCACGGCAATCAGCCAGCCAATAAATATCCCTATAGTATAAATAATCGGGCAGCGCTTTAGTATAATATCCTCATACTGAGACATCAGAATCGGAGATGGGCGTTGAACTCGATCGCAAATCGTTAGTTTTTTTCTTCGTTCCAAGTTTTTTTTTTTTTTATTCTTCTCCTCTTCTATTTTCTTTGCCAGTCGTAAAACTCTGGGAAGTGAATAGGGAAGTAGAAGCAGAAGCAGAGGAAGAAGAAAAATGATGAGGCGGCAGTCGCGGGGACTAAAGATGAGCTGTGCAGGATTTTAACGATATCTCGTAAAGTATTATTGATTAAAACTGGGGTAATTCCTTCGTCTCTTTTTACAACCCCACCGGACGCACGCGGGGATATAAGTGTAATACTGTTTCTTCTGAGTTTTTCTTTACTTTTTTTTTCTTTTTTGGAGCTTGCGGCACGGTCCCCTAATTGTTGAAAAAAAGTGAAATTACATAATTAGCTCGAAAAAACGCCGCACGCTGGTTCCATTATCGATGTGCGAAATAAAATGAAATTGAACGATGCACGTACCACAATTATTATACCATCATACGGTGTAAATAGGGGATATGACATATTATACAAATTGGATCCGTTAAAATACACAAAATAAAAAATAAAAAAAGTGGCCACAGACGTTGAACTATATACGCAGCTTTCCACGTAGTACCTCGTATACCAATTAGCTTCGTACGCTGCCCACGTACGTTCGAGGTTTTATCTCGTCTGAATTTGACGTTTTCTCGAGGGTCGAGGGTTGGCGGTTGGGGAACGCCGGGGGTGGTGGTAAGGGCGATTCAGCGAAGCTACAACGCGAACGAGATACGGCGTAGAATTTGAATCAACGAAACGGCTATGTAGGGCCAATTTCACGCATTGGTTAGCAGCGGGTGATGTTTTGGCGGTGAAAAAGAGTCGGGTGATTTTTCAAATTTATATAACGGCACGTCTACGTGCGCGGGGAAGGCGTCCGGGGATTTTTTATTTATTTATTTTGAAAGTGGAAATAACAGCCAACTTCTTATACGCATGTATTATATTATCAAGTTATTTTCTTCTTTTTCTCTCTTTGTCTTTTCTTTCATTTTCTTCATTATCTTACTTTTCGGTGGCGACAGAGTTACCCTCACTCGAAATTAACACCGAGCACCGCGCGTATTCTTCGGAATGGGCGGAAGTGCGCGCTGGGGCGTTGTTATTATTTAGGCATAAAGTTTGACGAACAAAATTTGACTTTCAAAGAAAGTAATGTCATTAGGACACCCCCTCAGAGATTCGCGGATAAAAAACGAGAGCATCTTCGGTAACAAAAAGAAAAAGAAAAAGAAAGAGAAAAAAGGAATTCCAGCAGGCAGCGAGACTAACGCAACAATCCCGCGAGATGTAGTATATTGGGCGAGTATAGAAATGGAAGCAGCTGAGTTTTTTCTCTGAAATAAAATACACGAATAGGGGAAGCGAAGAGCTACGGCGTGCGCGGCTTTCAGAGCAGTCCAGACCTGCTGTTCGGTGGTTCAAAGAAAAATGAATAATTCCTAGCTCGTAACACCGCTGATTCTAACTACGTTTGTTTGACTGATTTCTTTTTCTCCATTTCTATTTTAGTCTTTCTACATCATTCTTCTGACATATTTTATCTACGACTACGAATATTAGATATATATGAACGAGAAAAGAAAAGTAAATACGGTCCAACTATGTGAAATCAATGAGAGAAAGATCAGACCATATTTACAGACCACGAAGTAGGGTAGGGTATATAGAGCGAGAAAGGGAGAGAGAAAGAGAGATAGGCGAAAAGTTTTTTACCTTGAGGCGTAGAACGTAGGTGACTTCCTCATCTTCCCGTAGCACACTAATGATTCAAGTTTTTCAAAGCACACAAACAAAAAAACAACAACAACAACAACAACAACACTCTGCGGCAAAGCTGCAGCTGTGGCAACTATACAGCTGCAGCAGCAGAAGATGAAGATGAAGATGAAGATGAAGATGAGGAAGAAGAAGATGAAGAAGCAGAGAGACGAACGTTTAAACAAAACTCGTCGCTCGTAGCTTCCCTTATACCGCCGTCGCACAGGAGACACTGAATTATTATAAAGTTGTATAATTTATTTATCTATGCGTCGTATATATATTTTGTTTTTATGTATGTACAAGAAATATTATTTATATATATATATATATATATATATTCACCTAGACTAGACACTTTGCGCGTTTAATTGTCGATCTGATATGTCGCGATTTATTCATTAAACGATACACGATTTCACAACCCTTTGCAGCTTGCGACTATTACTTGGTATCCCCTAGATCAGGATGAATTCGTCGTACAAGGAACTGCAGTCCCGATAACGTCCGGCGTTACAATATTGACGAGATAGGTTTTTTCAAATATTCTACCAGAGTTCGTTGCATTTCACTCGGCTGTTAATATTTATTGAATTTTATTTGAAGATCTCTTTTAATATTACTGCTTAGTCTTTGATTTCGATTATAAACGGGAGAAAAGGGGGGAAAAAAAATTCAAGAAGAACTTGAGCGTAAACTTTTTTTTCTATTTTTCTATCGAGACTTTAAACAGTTCGTAACGAGCCCCGCGAGCGGGTGTTTATTCCTGCCGTGTTAACGAGGCTAGTTTACGCTTCGGCTGCTGATACCAATTTGCATAGTTTTTGCCACTGTATGTAACCAACGCGCTGTATACGTGTGTACGAGCAGACACGCGGAGTATTTTAGTTATCGATTATCTCTATACTACTCTTCGAGTGTGTATCAGAGAATTGTGTACGTGTACATGTTTACCAAAAAAAAGAAACGAATCGTTCGTAGATTCGTCGTCATTCAATATCGCGAGCCAAACTCCGACGCACTTCGCGATCCGTTTCATTCAAATCCAGAAGAAGCAACACCGCGGAACGAGCGAAAGAGGGGCGAAAATTAACACCCTCGAGTATCAGCTATCCGACGCACTTTCAACCCCTTTTTCATCACCAGCAGCAAAGAAAGAAGTGTTGAATTCAAGCAAACATTTATCTATGAGATTCACTTTGAGCTTTTTCTCATGGCACAGTACGACGATTATGAGCGCGATTTAAGATAGAAAAACAAAAATAAGTAAAAAGGAAATCATCGACTGCAAGCTTCTTTACTACAATCCCTCGCAGAATTGCAAGCAGTTCTTCGTCGCACGAAGATCACCGTAATTTTGTTCTCCTAAAGTCCGGTTCCTCCCGTAAGCTCTATAAGTTTCCAGTCCAGGCCGATACGCTGGAGTAAAGCTTTTGTCCGAGAGCAACTCTGTGAAAATAACACGGTCATAACGTCGCGATGTCGACTGGCTATCGTCGAACAGTAGTCTGGACCGATTGTAGCGATGCTGCGAAGGATACGAACAAAGAGGGAATCGCCCACACTGCTTTTTCAACAAATAAAGAAAAAAACGAACGATTAGAAAATACGGAATAAACTCGCGTACTTTTTCACTCGCAGCACTGATCACAATTCACTTCCTTATGATAATTGAATACCGATGGTAACATCGTTTTCAATTGCTTGATCATGATCGGTGTCCCACGACTCGCGCCACTTGATCTCGAGGTTTCAATTCACACTGACCGCCGCCTGCGCACCGCGGACGCACAACGCGGCGATGGCTACATCTTCGTTCTCTTCTTAACCACAACTCCAAAGCCACCCGCACACCCGATACCCTCGTATCACCCTACGACGTATGGACACCCCACGCGAAAATATTAACAAATCCTCAGAGCAAAACGTCGACGGATCACCGACCACCCTCCCCTTCCTCCTCTTCAATCTTTGTCTCGTTGCACTCGTGTTACCGGATTTTGAAACTCGTTCTTTATCCTTTTCTTTCGATCTCTAGAGTTATATTATAGAGTTTGAACGTGTATCATCCAAAATCGGTCCAGTTTTACCCGTGGTCGTTATCCCGGACTTTGGCGATGCTGTTGCAGCTCTTGATTTCGATACGCGGGGGTGTTTGTTGTTGGTATTGGTAATTGCGATGATGGTGGCGTCGGGATACGTGGGTGGCGTTCGAGGGGAGGGTTTTGGGGGTGGGGGTAGGGGGTGGCGGTAGGCGGTTGCGGTTCGTGGTAGTTCGTGGTGGTTGGTGCAGGTGGCTGGTGGATGTGCCAGAAGTGCGGGCTTACGGCGGAATGAGAGGAGAGCTTAGCTCGGGGGGCCACAGCGTGCCCACGGCCGACTGCGACGTGCGAGAGCTGCGCGTATCGACCGCTCCCCCAACACCCCCGCATCCCTCACAAACCACCCTCACACGACACCCTCGCGCTCTTCCCTCGGCCTCTACATCCTATGCGTGCCATGCGCGCCCACGCGCCACCGCCTATACAATTGTCCTCATCCTTCTCCTACTCCTCTTCATCTCCTATTTTCATCCCCCGTCCTTCATTTCTATCTTTCTTTTTTTCACCAACGACGAACCGATACACAGGTGTTCTAAGAGAACGGGAAAAGTGAAACGCGTATATTTGAAAAAAAAAAATAAAATAAAATAAATGAAATCATGAGAGTAACGAGCAACAACCTACGAGAATAAGGTAGAAACGTGGAACGAGGGTCGTGGGCAACAGGATGTTGAAGCTCCAGTTTTATTTCCGGATCCACCCTGCCTGTACCTATACCCCGCTTTCAGCTGTGATCTTGACCTTAATGAGCTTGATCTTGTTTTATGTAGAAACAGAGCTACTTGTTGACGACCGTGCGTTTTAAACACGTACTACAATTACGATGCTGTCGTATCACTTATCAGCTGTGTCTGTTATAATCTACGTTCATCTGACGTACAATGCGTCTCACTTAGGAAGTATATATTCTACCCGCCAAGTAACTCGATAGCCGATATCTCATTGGATCTTGTACCATAGATATATTGAACTTGTACGTACCTGGAGATTTTCGATAAATTGCTATTGAGACGATTACTTTTTCAAGAAAGTGGCTGGTGGGGCAAAAAAGCTTATCTATCGCATTTTCGTATGCATACTTGACGATTTTTTAATCGTTCATAATAATTACGGACATTCTTCGTGTTTTGGAAGTACAACATCCTGAGCCCCGGCTTCCCAAATCCAAAGTACCGGTCGCAGATACTTGAGAGAAATTTATTTAAGCGGCTAAGAGACGAATATGTGCATCATACATGTAACATAATACTCAAAATATATTTTAATAAGCTTCACGGCTTCTTGATAGAAAAAAATTCCTGCAAATTCACCCGAAAAATACCCAAAATATCGGCCTCTCTTTTTAATCGACGTCAGTTCGGAATGGGGCGTGGACGCTGTAGGGAATAACAAATACTGTTATAGAAACAGGACGATACGGAACAGTATTTTGCTGCAACAATTAAGTGAGGTACAGATACCATCTCAGACCACGCTCCAACAGCCCGCTATGTCCTTTCGTTGAAGAAAAGTACTGTAAAACGGGGCCTGTTGAAAAAATTTGATTGAGATAAAAAAGAAAGTAGTTTAACTTTAAAAATTATAACACGTTAGTGCTTGGATGGAAACTGAAATCAGTTTTCTATGTAAGCTGCGTTATAAGTATGGAATAATTTTTCATAAATCAGAAGTCAGTTTAAAATAGTCTATAATTGACGTAAAAAAGGCCTCAGAAATGATGAATATTTTCAGCATCGACGTTCATCATATCTAGTTCGAATTTGATACGGGTAGACACTTTGGAGCGGCAAGAGGTTATTTTGCCTGGGGGTCCTTTTTCCCAGTTGTCCGTTTATGTTAACTATCTACGAGAATATTATCCTCGAACGTCTCCACATTACGCGCGTGTCACGGTTTCATAGCGATTCCCATTCCACCTCCATTTTCTTCTTTTAGCCCCTTCATTCGCGTGTCGTGGAAAAGGTCGCGTTACACGAAATACGGTGGAAACGGACATTGCCGCAGGTTGTGATAGGCATCCGATGGTGTTGCTGAACTTATAAAATATTAAACGATCTTACAATAGATAGATCTATATGGAAAAGATATATCAGGTATTCATAGATATTTAAGTGTAGAATATACATACATACCATGAACTTTTATAATCCATGGGGGGAAGGTAAGCGCTCGCTTGGCCCGTATGAGCATACCTGTCTGTCACGGAATTTCGTTTCATTTTGTACTAATACGAAACCATTACAGGAGCTTTTGCGCAATTTCAGGGGCAGGGTGAGGGGGGGGAGGGGGTGGTAAAGGCGACAAATTGGTATAGGAGCTTCGTAGAACCGCCGTTGCGGTGAGGCGAAAGATGTACATACAGGAGGGTTTTATACATGTACGTATATGATGAGGTATAGAGTGACGGCGGTGGTGGTTTTTGCAGGCGTTATATAGAATTCATATACATCATCGATGTGTATAGGCTGAGCTGAAATTAAAATTGGTCAAGCGGATTATAGCTTGGGGAGATGCGAAAGCTGCGGTTTCAAATATTTTCGATATTCAACCCGTACGTACTCGCTTCCTCTTCACCGTAACGAGTTCCAGCCGCTGTTGCTGCTGCTGTACTGAAGCTGCATTATACATCGACGCGTCGCGACGCACAGCTCTGGGCTTCACTACAGCTTTTACCTACTGCTGCACCGTTGGTGCTATTTTGGCGTACGGGGAATTGCAAAATGAAAAAGCTCCGGCGTACGTAATGTACGTACATATTAGGCATTCCATGTAAACTCGACCACACTATGTATACATACATTTGCTTCTTTCTCTTTTCATTCGCGTTTTTACGGGCGATAGCAGCACCGCAAACGGTCTCCTGAAATTTTTTTTTTCATATTTGTATTTCAAAATACCGAAAGACTCTTGAATTATCTTACAAAACGAGAGCTTTTCACAATTTGCTATACAATCTAAAAAATTCTTTGGGATGGTGAATCATTTCATAGAACAAAGCGAAAAAAGATTTCACCCCCGAAACCACCAGAAATACAAAATAACTCGCCAAAAGTGCACCAAAAGTAAAAATTCTATATTGCAAAAATAGGAAGAACCAACTAGTTGTGAATAATAAAATACATGACATGTACTCTGCGTTACACCCCATTACAAGTGGAAATCTGATTCAAGTAAAAAGAATACATTGAAAAAACAAAATCTCTAAATGATAATTAAAATTTGGAACACGTGGTACGTGCTTGAAATTACTATGGAAGCCTGACATGGCATCGCATATGAATCCATATGCTTTTTGATGATCCGCCTATAAAAAAGCCCGCCAAGTACCGTGTGCTTTGAATTTTGATTATATTTTTTCTCCTTTGTTTCAATCAATTTCTATTGGTTGAATTTTATACTCCCATTTTGAATAGGTAGAATGTGAAGTATTCGGCATTGTATACTGGGCAACGACGGTTGATTTGAATACTTTTTGCTCCAGGGAACAATTTTTTTAATGAGCGGGTCGATGCTATCAGATTACCGGCCGTCTTACTTGAATAATACCTATCAGTATGACAGCGGTCATGCCGTTTTCAAAATTGTAAGAAAAATGTTGCCTTGATAACATCGCACATACCATACCGTGGTAAGAATTGAACACACGATTTCAAGAAATTAAAAAACTGAACCTTTTTTGATACGCAGTCATAACTAAAAAAACATTTTGCGAAAAAAAACAAGGATCATTGCACAGCCATGGTCGATTTTGCCTAGAAACGACCTCGGCAACGGCCCATAAATAAGTGCGTCTACAAGTACTAATGCGTATGTTGTATGAAATATCGACGTGCGCAAATCCGTTGAAAGAGTGCAAAATCCCATTCCGTACTTGTTTTGTTTTGTAGAACACTTTTTTTCATTTTTTATCTCTATTTTTATCCACCGACGTTCACAGTGTTAATTGATTAATGATCAATGTTTCGACTTTCTGGACTGCACCGCGCGCTTCGTATATATAAATATAATCTGCGAGAGAGAATGGTAAAATAATTATAAAAACGCGAGCGATCCATCACAATTAATGAAATTTATTAAAATGCTGGGGCATAGTTTGATACCTATAAAGTCAAAAATGAATTTCTTCTCTTCATGGTTTTCACGTTTAATAAAAACCAATGGGCCAAAAACGGTGGCCCATGTGCAAAAACTTACCCGGTTGATCGAGACAGCTACCCCGTATATATAGGTATGTATACATACAACAGATATACCGCACGCTCATTAAATAATCGAGTGAAAATGAGATAATATTTACACTAATTATATTCGTTTGTTTTGATATCCATTCCATTGTATGGATTTCATTGGTTTATTTATTCATTTATTTCATTGTTTTTTCTTTTCTTGTTACGAACGTGGAGAAAATTTGGCGACCAAAACTGTCGAGCTATCCGGTTCATTGGTTTCAAAAGTTGCATTCGAGGAGAAGTAGCGTCGATTATTTATGTGTCCCCAAGAGAACGCGGAGTTGCGAGGGCGCGAGGATAATAGAGGAAAAAAAAATGTCCGGACGCGGATCGTCATTTTTACCGAAGGGTGGTGGTATAGGATGGATGTGTGTTTGTGTGTGTTTTTGAGTCTGCAGAAGACGTAGAAGAGCGAACAAAGGGAGAAAATCGGGTTCTCTTCGGTACATAAGAAGAAGCGCGGCACGTCGTCGTCGTCGTCGTCGTCGTCCGCCGTCATTCCAGCCGCTGGTTCCTTAAAAACGTATTACGCCAGCCCGTATTTGAAAAAGCGATTTTATTTTGGCACACGGCGCACCCACTCGTCCCGTCATTTATAACGTCCTCGCGCCAAGCAGCTAAGCCAATCCCCAACCACCACCACCACCACCATCACCAACTTCTGCAAATAATATTCGCGGATATAATGTATAAGACATTGGTATATACGTAATATATATTTCGCAAAAGAATAATACGTATCTTATACCTAGCCGCCTCGTATATTTCATCGTATCTGCACCGTTAATATATTTAATATAAACTCGTTTCGCTCATCCATTCTTTGAAAGAAGTGAAAACGATTACCTAAAAAGAAGAAGAAAAAAATGGAAGGATCGCGTCGGACCTAATTCTTTTGGCGATATAGAAAATGATACATTTACGTGACTGAATCAACGAGGGGTGACTTGAAGCTGACTTCCGTTCTGCCACGGGGGTAGAAATCCATTGGAATTGATCTCATCACCCCCGCTTACGCCGAAAGGGGTGCGGATAGAGGGGCAGCGGTTCCTAGTCCGCTAATCTACGGAAATGTGTTGATGGATTAACAAAAGCGGGATGCGCGAAGTACATTTTTGCTTGCTATATATGTACATATGCATACTTCAATTAGATAAATACGTATCTTTACGACGTATGTGCAAACTTACGATCGCTAGAAAATTTTTGGTATACAGCAGAAATTCAGATTATATGAGGTAGACTAAAATAGGTTTAATTGTAAGAAGTGCGGTGGTTGACAATATTCAAATCACAATCTTCTCATACACTGCAGTCCAGGCACGATATATAGCCAGCCGTACCCTTAAGTACATAACGATAATGTGTGGATCAGGCATCATGTTATACAATTATACATACATACTATAATAGGCTTTTCGATGGGTTTGACGAGATATAGTTTATACGCTTTTGATGTTACCTGCCTATTTACAGCGTGCAAACATAGCATCCTATATTTTGCACTAGATTTGGTAAATAGTAAAAGCTCGCCGCGTGCGCGGTAGGTATGGGTACATCGGAAACAAATATTTAGTTTTCGCCCGGAAGCTGAAATATAAAATTTTCGATAAAAATATTGCTTTTTTGTATCCTTTCGCATTTACTGTATGTATATGCGATTTTTATTTTTTTCCCATTTTCAACATTTGTTTGTGCATTTTGCAGCTTTATTTTTACGATGGAATCTACGTAAAATTGAGAAGTGAGGTAAAAAATTTTGAATAAAGAGCAAAAAGAATAAAAGCGATAGGTATTACTAAATAAAAAATAGCGATCGGCACGCGCCAAGAATACCCATCAGAAGGTACGAAATTATCGATATTACATTAGAGTCTGCTCCCGCAGAGGGATGGTGTAAGCGTACCCCGAAGAAGAGAATATCTATCTTCACCCTACGCCCTCTATACACCCCCGTCAGCACCCTCCTCCCGCTCTCGCCACTGTGCTTTGGAATTTCATATAATAGGCAATAATAAACCCGTCGATAACCCCGTACAATACAAACAATTTAAGCTCGCTCTCTCGGCTCCGGCGCTTCGATACGAACAGCTCGCGACAAATAAACCGAAAATACAAATATTACATTTCTACCGTCTATGCAATAAGGTAGCAATATTTCGGAGCATATTTCTTTACTAGGCGGGCAAAAAATTTAAGGAATCTATTAAACGAAAAATTCTATTTTCGCTATATCGTAGATCCTTCACTTTCATTTGATCCAACGAATTTGTTTGGAAAAAGGGCAACTTTGGATGGAAATATTAGAGGCTGAAGAAATTTTGCAAAGTTTTTTATAATCTGAAACTTCCAGGTTTCTGATTAAGCGACCTCTTGGTACCGAAATTTTCACTCGAAATTTTGCCTAATCCTTTGCGGATTAAGTGAACAATTTTTAGACATTTTCAATCCGGTAAGAACTTAGGTATGGATTCTTGATTTCGTCACTATTCGAACATGATGATTACCGCAATAGAACGAGACTTGAAATTTAGAATTTGTTTTGGAAATGCGGCGTTTTTTTTTTTTTTTAGTTTTTTTAAAGACACAACTTCGGCCCACTGTATCTTGTATACAACAGAGACAAGGCCACTCCATCTTGTTGGATTTGAATCGATTAGATCGCAGAGTATAGGTAATCGCAAAGCTTTTCGGATAATTGTAGCATAATGTATCTTAGATTAGGGTGATTTAAGTAACTATATCTGATATACCGCAGCCATAAATAAATAAATGGAGTATTCCGCACAATGCCTTATTCATTAACTCCGTAGCGAGAGATAAGTTAATGCGTTCAGTTGAACGTTACCAAAATAAATAATTACGTTAAAGAGTACGATGGTTGTCGCCAGGAAATATGTGCTGGCAAAACACTTTGACGGACCGCCAAAAACGTTCAGATTTTACCATTGATGAGGAAAAATAACCCACTCTCCAAGATGGAGGTAATTACGGTAATCATTTTCACGTAGACTTGTTGAATGTATACAGACACGACTTCAGGGAATAGAATTGTTGATATCTCCCGGGCAAGAATCTAAAAAAAAAAAAAATAAGTGTAGTCTGAAGAGAACGTGTATACTATGTAGCAGAAACTAATTGACATTTGAAAGAAGTTGATCAACCAAGAGAGGATTTTTTTACAGTTTCTCATCAAAGCAGAGTAATAATCCATTGACCACCTCATATTGAGCGAACACGTTCGAATTAGGATCTACAATGTTTGGATATCATATTTTTCCGTGGTCGAAATCTTGCGACCAAAATCTGGGTAAACGTTAGTATTGTCAGTGGAGCAGCTGGTGCAGTCGGAAATCACGCAAATATCGAAATCTCTTTTTTGACTGTTTCCATACTTATTTTGAGCTCAGGAAACCCAATCTGCAAACTAAGTCATCTATTTATATCAAAATGATGGAGTTATTATCGGCAATTTTTCGGTTCAGTTGATTTCCAATTAAAAATGATGGATGTATTGCATTGCAATGCAAATGAGCAAACTATTTATCGGTAGATTAACGCATGAGGGCAACTGCCCCTGAGTTACCTTCGGGGATCAAGATGATGGGTCAAGATGGTTCGTTGAGAAGTTAAGATCATAGAGCCTAAAAACGAAGATTATGTGATCGGCCACCGTGTCGCGTCACCATCAATGTGGGCTGGCGTTCTCAGACAATCGTCGATTATAAATCATGGCTTTCCTCCAAACGCTACAGTGCCTGACTTTAGTAGGCTACCCGCGTCTCTTAGTCATAGGGTTTTGCAGGGGAGACCAAGGTAATCGGAATCCTGATAACCAATCATATCCCAAGCAGTAGTAAATTACTTTAACTGCTCGGAATTTATTGGAATTATGTCCATCTGCACGAATGACAGACGAAATATCTGAGCTGTTAGCACATACACACATAGACTGACAATGGTCAGCTACCTTGCGGTCAGGCTGTCAGACTTTGTTACAGCCGTGGCTAGTTTTTCCAAAGAATTGGAACCGATCCAACTTTTTTTTGCCAACATTCCACCGAAGTGGAAAAAATGAAGATGTAACTTTTTTGCCCCATTCGCCTATAGGCAAAGGACTTCGTGTCTCGAATGACACAGCACAACGAGGATTTGCCGGAATAAAAAAGATTACAACCAAGAGTCATGACATAATCACGAAGAGCAGAAACAGTTTCTGTCATTAGTGGTTAACGGCCGTAAGGAAAAATACGTTGAATTTTAAAAAAGTCTACCGCAGCTTTTTCCGAATCATGGATTATTAGAGCCTGCGAAATCCGTCTTACTGCTCATATAACATTCGCAAAAAACGTAAGATGTTGTTCTTTTCTTTTCGAAAATTTCCGATTCACTCGTTGCCCCAATACGAGACTCGGTGTTTTGGGGGAGGTTTTCGAACTAACGGATGCAGACGTGGGTGTTACAGGTTGGTTTATCCCTACGGCGCTGGGAAAGGTTCGCCCGTAGATGATGATGCCGATAATCAATGAAACGGAATAACATGGGACTCGCTACCTCGAGCATGGTCAGGGATTCTTTTCTCATTCCTTCCACCCGGTGTGTTTAGGTATAGCTATCCCCGAATTTTCCCCTTCGCCACCTTCACACCCAAAGACCCCCCTTTTCTCTCGCACCTTTCTCTACGTGTACTTGACGCCCGTCCTGACGGCGATAAACTTACCCCGCGATAAAAATGTCCCAGAAAGATCGATCACTCCTTCCTTTCCTCGTTCAGAGCATAGGTGTGTGTATAAGCAAGTTAGTATTAGCTGCTATCTCATTGTCAGACCCAGCAAGCTTGCACCATTATCGTTGCTATTGTTATTGTTATCACCTCCGCAGAGCCGTCCGAAACCTTGAATACTATCCAGGCAAAGGGGTTAATGCTGCAGGGACAAGTGCAGCAGGTAGGTGTATATATTTTTACATTTTTTTTTATTCTCACTTTTTTCGTGAGGGAAAAAATTGATGGGTCGCTTTCTCGTGAAAAATATATTGCACTGTTGCTGCTATTTCAATAGAATAGATAAAATGCATATTTATTATCTCCCCGATTTTTTGCTAACCGTATGTCGATAGCCGAAAATATTTTCGTTGCGCTGCTAAATCGCAAGGTAGTCGGGTTCGCATTTGATTTTACTGTATGGATTACATGAATTTTTAAAAAATTGTATACAGTTCTCCATCTCTTCCGATAAGCAGGTTTCAGATATACTTTAGGTTATGCAGCAGCTATCTGCCAGCGACTCAAGAGTTCGACTGAGCCATTGGAGTTTGTTGCGAATTAATTCCGACTTTCGTAACTCGAATTCGCTGACCAGTTCCAGTTCAGCTGGACCCCACACTACTGGTTTTACTTTTCTCCATTTCCAGACTTCCTTCCTCCCTCTAGTATATCACCGAACGGAGAAACAACTTCCGGTAGGTCTAGCTGCAGCTTAGCCACCTCGGCACCATTTTCCAGGCTCTCTCATTCGCGTCGCCTCTTATTTTGTCAAGAAGATTTCCGAGTAATTGCGGTATCTCGATGATCCTCTATATCAATTGTCGCGTCACGTTTGCATCTTTCAATAAGATTCTAATTAAAATTTGTTTGATCTACCGCAATTTTATTCGCATATAATAAAAATGAGGACGACTGTCGGGGAAAAAATCATTAGCGAAAAGAGGGCGAATAATATGGTTTAACTTATTGTTAGTTTAATACCTGCGGACCTGATAGGCGACCCAGAAAGCCCCGAGGGACTCGTTCGTAAATTTGTTCAGAGTAGCCAGCTGAAGAAGAAGAAGAAGAAGAAGAAGAAGAAGAAGAAGAAGATGAAGGAAAAGAAAAAGAAACAGAAGATGATGAAAAACGAAAGGATGAGAGGAGAAAAAAAGAGACAAAACGAGGGAGGAGAAAAGAAACGGAGGATAAGGGGAATGCGGGCAATTTGGACTAGTGCCTAAGAGTATCTTCAATGGCAAATACTTTTAGCGTCCAGGAGAAATAATTGCTGCGCTGCCCGAAGATAGCTGTAACTGTATAGATCTAGGTATATAACGTTACATAACATACGTTCGTAAGTTATAAGGTGTACCTTCATTCGGCATCTTTCTTCTGGACTTTCGTACAAAATATAGCAAAGTCGAAAGTCCCGAAGGGGATCGAATGCCTGAATCGGATCGGATCAGATCGGATATCAGGTTTTCCAGTATTTTATTGCCCAGCATTGTCCGGTGGCCCTGCACAATAGTGGTCGCAGCGTTCACGAATTCAAGCGCAATTTTTACCCGCTGTAATGCCCCCGATATCGATGGTTCAGGTGCAGGATATTTGAGCTTTTCAATGCCTAGTTATCTGATGTATTCGAGTAATACCCGCCCGTTTCAACGGCCATCTATCCGACTATACCAACTTCCACCTATGTGTCCGCTAACATACGGTTCAATTCATTCGTTTTAAAATTGTCCAGTACGATTTAATGTCCTCCCAACAAACAAGTGAAACAAGAGAAAAATTTGATAGATTACCGTCCGCAACCAAGTGTTGAAAAAAATTAATCTATGAAAATAAAATCATCCCCTCAATTATTGTAATTTACTTATTAAAATCTTCTAACATTCTTTTTCTTTTCCTATACAGGGTTCAGAATTGACGATAAGACGACACGAATCCATATCGTGTCCGTTTCTGATCCTGTAGTAGCGCATGACCGTGATGACCATCCCGAGTAGGTATGTGTCTATTGCCTATCCGCTATAGGAACCGCGACTCATTGTCAGTGGGCAGAGGCAAGTAAATACGTACCTATGTATCCATCCATGTATTAGATACCCACCGAGACTGGATCGTAACGTGACCAAAATACATCGATGATTTCATTTACTGGGTGGCCAGCTATCCACTGCACGATGCACAGATGATGTGGGGCAACACTTTCCCTTTTCCTTTTTACTTATTTTTTCTCGTTTTCTTTTTTTCCTTCCCTCTCATTTCTCTTCTCTCTTCGAGGTCTCGCTCTCGCGCTGTATAAAAGACTCGCTAACGAGTACCAACACTTTTTATTTTCATTTTACCTTGATTTTATTCCATTTATTTTTTCATCAATGTTATATTACTCGTAACAAAAAAAAAAAAGAGAAGAAAAAAAAGCAAGAAAGAAAAAAGGAAAAACGCGCAGTACGTCGCATAAAAAGTTAGAATTCGTGAGTTTTTCTGGTACCCGCTCTCGACTCGCTGGTGTAACCGGCGACTTATGAGTGTGCGGGTTACTTTTTATGCATGTGTGAGTATAAGGTATAATATTTTATTAAAACTGCACCGCTTCGTTTAGCCCGCAAATATCGTTGCTCGTTCCGTTTACTGAAAATTTACATCCTATAGGAGTTTTCATTTAAAGAGCTGGTGAGGTCAGATTAATGAGTAAAAAAATTTGGATATTTGATCAACCGATGAAACTAAATCATTCTGTTCACATGGAATGTGGCATGGACAAGTCCGATAGATGGTGAAACAAAAAAAAAATACTATACAGGGCTATACATGTATGCAGTTAAAATTTAAACCGGGTAGCGATCGCATAACGCATAACGCTTCTGTGATGTAGTTATATGCACATAGTAGGTACAGTAAATGTGCACAGCGATGCATGCATATGGATATATGCATATGCATAGATACGTACCTACGTGACGCAGGAGTTATATACGTATAAAATATACATATAGGGTGTATGCAAAATGTATTTGAGCGCTAGGTGGTCCATGACTGGTTATTCAGAGCAGCTAGAAGAAGATACAACGAGGGGCGGGTACGTAGGCTGAGGGGGAGGATGGATGGGAAGAAGGAGGTTCGATAGAGTAACTTTTCTTGCCGAGCCAATCTATCATGACGAGAGCGAAGTACCATTTAATCAAGAAGATTTTTGTATTTTTTTGTATATTTCTTCTTTTTTTTTTCTATCTCGTAAAAGTTTTCCCAGAGTTTGATAATAAACAGACAATGGACAGGATAGCGGAGCGCGGTATCGAGGTGAAGAGAAAGAGGGAGAGGGATGAGGGGGTGGTAACTGAGGGAAACGCTGCAGACGTGAAGGTAAAGAAGCGTCAGGACGAGAGGAACTGGAAGGGAGGGATACGCGCATCGGGAGCCGCGGGGGGAGTATTAAAAAGTTTGTTTATTTTATGACAGCCCGTTATTAAACTCGAATCGAAACGGCTTATGTAAATTGCTTATTATACGAGCACCCGCTATTTTAGAGATTTTATTATGTACCCAAGCTGCGCACCCCCCTCTTTCTATCCACCCTACGTCCCTCCCTCGCTGAGGAACCGTTTTAATTGCTACGTAAACGCGCGACATTGGCTCAATCAGTTATTTTCCACATTCCGAGTTTCTCACCCTCTTTCCTCCACATTTAATAAAATAGGAAGGGGTTTTTGCGTAGAAAAATCGAATCCCATAATGATATAAGATTAATTGATACACGTAGACATGTAAGTTTTATCTGGAAACCGAATGCGATACTGCAGAATGGAAAGAAATGGTTTCATCGGCTCTATTCTTTGCCGCATAGAAGCGAGCGACAAAGTTTGGTCGAGCTTCCGGTTGACCGCGGTTTCGATCGAACTTTTCATCTCGCAATCAGCTCGCGTACGCGTCGCGAATCACTTTCGGGGCGTGTCGTCGTATGTATGGAACAGTGAGAGGAAAGGGCGCGGGGGCAAGTATTTCAGTCTTTTGGGGATCGGGGGAGTTCCCCACTTTCCTCATCGGCTCTGAATAACTGGATTCGGAGCGCGGGACAATTGCGAGATATTCGCTTCACTTCCGTTTGATGTATTGCGTTACGCTCGTCCGTTTCATTCCGTTCCGTTTCGTTCTATTCTACTCCGTTCCGTTCCATGCAGTCGCGTTATACTACCGCGAGGGCGGAGGGGGTGTTGAGTCGATTCCCCGAATCCCGTACAGAGAAACTCAAACTTCTTGTTTCGAGAGACAGGAGAGCGTGAGCGGCCGAGCGAATACGGCAGGAGATATAATCAAAAGTTTCCATGGTTACCTTCCATCCCCTTTACTACCCGCTTCCGTCTCTTTCAACACTTTCCCCCTTCACTCGCTCTCTCGATCTCGCTCCTCCCCCCCACCAACTATCTATCCATCTATCTATCTAGCTATCCCTCATCCTCTTTCTCCCTTTTCGCGACGTCAGCCCCCTCGCAAAAACTACATCCAAGCAAGAAATCTCTGATGCTTGTGCGAACTCCTTGCGTACATAGATAGGTAAACTTCGCGATTTGATAACTCTGGATAACGATTCTCGGAAACGAAACGAGAAGAAGAATAAAGAAGAAATGCAGACGCTAATAACTCTTGGGAAATATGGTAGGTATATGAGGTATAATCTACACTGTGATTTATAGGATGGAAAAATACAATTCCGTATATAGTAGAAGACAATGTCTGAAATGCACTTACTGTTAGATTAGGTGGGTTTCTTCGCTAGCAGTAAAGCGTGCTGTTTTTTTTTCTTTTTTTTCTTTGTAGAAACGTCATATTTGTCGCGAGTGGGTTACTTTCACGGAGAAACAACGGTGGGGTTCAAGGAAGTATTTCAGTATAGCATTTTAAAAATGCTAGTGATTTTTATCGAGACGTAATCCACAAACTTTCGTCATGAGAAACCAAAAGTTGCAAAACCGAAACATCAGTAGGATTCTTGAAAAGTAAAATCGAACTCAATTTGTAGTTTCCGGGATTGATGGGATTTTACAAAAAATAAAAATATAAAATATAAAAGGGTTCCAATAAAAAATATTACCTGCCCAGGTTAGCCACTAACACCAACATTTTCTAGCAATAATATTATAGGTTGATACGTGTGTATACCTAGCGGGAAACTTAATGGGGCGCCGCTTAGTTAGTACCTCTTGCAATTAGTTTTGCGAACGAAAGTGTGGCATAAACGAGGCAACGGGTCGACGAGGACGAGGTCGAAGAGGAAGTAGAGATGGATGTGGAGGCAGCGGAAGAGGTTTCGTTGGAAGGGGAAAAGAGAGCATCGGAGGGTGTCGACGCGGGGCGAAGGTACAAGAAGGGCTGGATGAGAGAGAAAGCTTTGTGCTTGAGCCCACAACAATACGCGGTGGTACGAGGTGGATGTAGTAGGTTATGCCAGCGCTCTTCGCTCAGGCGAACCTGCGACTCCTGCCTCTTCCTTTTCATTTTCTTTTGCTCTCACTAACCCCCCAGTGCACACTTTCGGTGAAAGCGTCACCAACGACGATGCTCATCCAGAATAGACGGACAGAGTTTACCGGCCTTTTATCAAAAGACTCTTACCACCGTAACACTTCATACGAGGAACGTAAACACTCTCAAACAGCTTGAACAATTTGAATTTTCACCCTCAAACTCGTTCGTCGCCTTTTCCACTCCGTCCGACGCTGCACACATTGATCAGATTTTGCGACGTTTGTCTTCGTTTATTGAGTCTTGTGCAAATGCGGATATGCCACGTGTATACGTAAATCAAAAAGTAATCACCGCGTCTTCTGAGGTGAAAAACAAAATTAATAATAAAATACAAGATAATTTTTCAGCGGAACCTAGATCGAGAGATTTGTGAATAAAATAATCGGGAAGGTTTATTATTATTATTTATCTATTGATTCGTTTTGTTTTTCTTAGAAGTAGAATTCCGCGGAAAAACGCGGGGCGGTATTTGCGAAAAGAAAAATGGTACAACGCTGTAGCGAATTCCTCTTAGCTGGTATAGCGGAGGAAACAAGAGCAGCAGAAGCAGAAAGACACTTAAAGGATTTACGGTCTAAGAGCTTTGGACTGCTGCTGCCGCCATGGAATGGCCCGTGCTGCTGATGTTCCTCCTGCTGCTGCCGCTGCTGCTGCCGCTCCTGCAAAACCTGCGAAGCCTGACCATGGCTAGTAGCCCAAAGCGCGGTGAAAATAACAATAAGTCAGATGGAAGAAAAGGGAAAAGGAAGAGAAAGGAGGAAGGCAATGGAGGAGGAAAGAAAGAAAGAAGGTGGAGAGGCTGGAAGGAAAAAGGACGTTAACACCGCGAGACCTGAATCTTTGATAGAATCCTTTAAACTAACGTCGAACGGGGGAGGAGGGAGCCTCGGAAGGAACCTTTGTGCCAAGACTTTGAATGCGTAACTAAACGACCCGATAGCACACATTTGCCAAAAATCTTGCCATTGCGTGGCTGCTTTCTCGGCTCGCCCTCTGAGCCCGAGATCAGCCTCAGGTCCCTTCATTTTTCCGCTATTCCACCCTTTCGTCCCTTCAGCGGTTCCAAAATCAGCCCTTTGTACTTTTACCGTCTTTGAATATATCAAATAATAAACAACAAGGAATATTAAATATAAAACAGCATATATTACAGGTCTTCTTCTTTCAGAATCCTGTTGCAAGGCGTACGTTATACCTAAGCAAAGCTCCGCGGGATTCGCTTCCATTCGGATTTCAATTTCAATTCAGTTCGCCATTCTCTTCAGCGACACGGCGCGGCGGCGGCGACGACGAGACGAAAGGATCAAAAACCGGATCCACGCGCGTTCTCACGCGACTCTTAAAAATTTCATTCCCAGAGATCAGAGATCGATCTCCCTCACTCTCCCTTTAGTCGACGGTGCTGAACACGAGTTTTATAAACGCGTCACTCGATGGACCATTCTACCTCTATTTCAAGTCAAGTATATTCAACTGAAGAGAACGAGCTGCGTCAGGAGGTTCATATACCTACTATGTGAGGGGTACGGAATGAAGTACAAGTAAACGACGAGTGATCCAGGTATTTACACAATTACATATACGCGGGAAAATTTTACACACATATGAACATAAAACTGAACGCGGGAAACTCAGTTCGCGTCGTGGCACCCGTATCGTGGTGCTGAATTAGTAGCTAACTGCCTACCTAACTTTGAAAATGTTGAAAAAAGCGGGCGTAGAGCATAAAAAGCGTAAAACCAAACGTAAGCTTGGTTTTGGCTTCACGTAGTTACTTTGCCGGTAGCACGAGGAGGAGGCGAGTTACGGAGTTAGGGGCGCGCGGGTTACTCGGTATGGTAGCAGCGGTGTAGCAGCAGCACTGGTGATTGTAATATAGGTCAACGTTTACACAGCTGCTTTAAGCTGGATTTACCGAACAGCTTTCGCTATACGCCCATGCCAACCGGAGCAAACTAGGACGGCAAATACATTTTTTACGCCCGTCTACCACCCCTTCACGTCCGTCGCACCCCCACAGCCACCTTATCCAACCCCCTTCGCTTCCACGTGGTGCTGCATCATACTCCGTGTCTGGAGTCGCACTATCTGAATACCGTAAAAATCTCATTTTCTAAATCCCAAATATGTTCCGACCGTACGATTCGCGAATCATCGCACCACGTCTGAAGTCCAAATCCCAAAGAAACCAACCAATGTACGGGCGTTATTTATCCTCCGCAACTTCGAATTGACAATTTTTTTTTTCTTTCATTTCATTTTCCATTCCTCTTCCAGAACGTCGATATAAGTAACGCAGCATTAATTATAATGCCAATATAATCGTACTCTTAATCTGGGTATATTTTTTTAGGGAGTCCAGGTGGATTTTCTCTATTCGATTCGTCGAAAGACATGATACAGTTATTATATATATGAGCAACTGACCGCATCGATGCTGCAGAGGGATGGTAAGAGATGGCAAAAGGAAAGGCAGCGTTGGATAGGGTGAGTTGAGGTTCAGGTGGTGTTTATTCCTCCATCATGAAGTAGGGTGTCCTCTTCCCGCAGCACCGCGAGACCGCTTGCGTATTCCGTGTGAGGATCGGAGGTGGTATTTAGGGTTTCGCTAATGCATCCCTCGTAGAAGAGCCGGTTTACTTTGTTCGAGCCCTAAGTCTATCCGGGCGTCTCGACGCCCGCGTTGCTTCGGGATGAGCCACCACCGTATAGGTATATACCAGCTATAGAACTTATACATTTATCTATGTATCCACCGTTACCGCCTTTACGCTATAAGTGTATATACGATGTACACGTCTATACCAATACCATATCCACCCTCTAATACATCTACGGAACTGAAAGGCTGCGGATCGGCTACGAAATTCTGCGAAGGATCTGGCAGAGGCAACAACCAAGGACGGTAGCTGCTGCTGTTACTGCTGCTGCTGCTGTTGCGGTGCCGCACACGCTGCCACTGAGCGGAATGCCAAGTGTGGCCGGAAGGCTCCAGGAGCTACGTGGCGGAAGTTTACGAGTAACGTTTGGCTCCTTAATGAAACCCACCCGACCAACCCCTACCGGATTATATAGATATCAGCCCTCAGAGTTGTAGCCTCCCTTATGTATTATACCTCGTCGCCAAACTTGATTTCGAAGTGTTACATGCGGCATGTGTAACGCGATATCGGATTTCATGGAAAGCGCATAAATATGTGCATTCCAGATTTGATAGTTCACACGAAAATCAGGTGACACCCGTCGAGTGGAAGAGGTTTTCGAACAAAACCGATCAGCGATTATTCACCGTGATATCATCGCTGAAACTTGCAACGCTTATTGTTGTATAGGTGGCAAAATAACCCCCTTGTACCAGGGGTGAATAAACCGATGTATATAAATACATTACACCGACGCCTGCAGAGTATTTCGGCGCCACATGGAGAAAGGTGGCCAGGGGTGGAGGGGGGATGTAGTCGGGGGATGTGAACGAAGAGAAACGTGGTACGGGTACACGGAGCCTGTAATTGATACCCGATTTACGCTATCTGCGGCGGGTAACGACGAAGCGAGATTCGATACAACAGAATCGACAACGAAACCAATAACTATTAATCGAAACGCAGCCACACATTCAGCAAAGTCCGCTTCCAACCCCAACCCGAACCTGAACCCGAACCCGAACCTGAACTCGAAAGCGAACCGGAATTCGAATATGCGGGTGAGAGTCACGCTTTCCACCCCAACCAAGTTCCCTTTGTCCATGTACGATATTTTTAACGTCCCCCCCCCCCCCCCCCCCACCCCTTCCCCAAACACAATTCAATCGGCGTCGCGGATTCCCATCCACTTCATACTCGCACTTTGACTCGCGTAACTCGTGACTTGTGACTCATGACTCATCAGGCGTGAGCTTGACAGACGCAGGGATAATATGTTTGTTTTTGTCCCTTTTTCATATACAATACATGGAAACTCTCGGAAAGAGAAAAGGGCCGTTAGCTGCGGAGCCAACATTGCAACGCCCTTTTCGGATTCTTCAGTTACTGGCGCCGGTGTAGACGCCTACCCCGCAACATAGAAGATCGAAAAGGAACAGAATTGAGTTACCCTCTGAATCAAGCTCAGAAGAATCTGTTGCTGGTTGGTAACGACCACTGATGGGGCGGATCTCGACGTCTATATACGATCGCGACTAACCGAATCCTACGAAGACTCGATACTATAGACTTCCAGATCAATCGTGTACCAATTAATCCCGGATGTACAATAAGGGTGGAAACTTATTTCTTTGAATCAGAATGAATGGAATAATCTTAATAAAAGTTGAGAATTGTTAATTTTCAGTCGACTTACGGTAGCTGCCATGAAGGGGTGAGCGCCGGGGAAGGTGGGGGCGGGTTCTCTACCCGAGCCATCGCCTGCCGCTACTGTCTATTTCGTCTTCGTACATCCTGAAATGAAAAAGAGAGAAGTGAAATAAAAAATAATTACTCGCCTATTTATATTTTATAATGGAAAGTCAATTGGACTGAATTTAACGTTGTGCAAGCACGTAATTAGAAACTCCGGAGATTTTTTTACTCGAGGTTACTGTAACGTTCATATCGAATGTATACCTATACTTATACTCTGTAGGGAAGCTGGGAAACGGCGAAGAGTTGCCTAACGGTCCCCCATATTTCAGGGCAGCTCGGTAATTAAAAGAGTTACGTCTTCATTCCAACGCTGACGAGATGGTAAAACGCAAAAGGGTTTCATTTCTTCGCGTTTCTCAGATACCATTCACAGGGTGGGATATTCGGTATGTTAAAAGCTGATAACTTGATAACTATTCCAGCTGAAAGAGGTCCATGTACGCAATGAACTTCGAACAACATTTAAATCTGACCTCGAAGATTCTATAAGTTACGACTTTCAGTATCACAAGCTCACCTCCTCATCGCAGAGATCTTACACAGAATGTATCTGAGAAAATTTCGCAGTTACTCCTTAAAATCACTTGAAATATCCTAGCTTACGCATGTATTGAGTCACGTGGAAAGGCGAATGAACGAGAGGAATGAAATCGAAATGAAAAAAAAGAAGGAAATCGAGGGAAGGAAGGAAGTTAGAGGGGAGAACTAAATGGTGGATCTACCTGCTACAGTAGCACGTGCACGCGTTCGATTTCGAGCTGAATCTAAACGCCTACAGTATCTATAAGTGGTAGAGAGTTCTCTTTAATTGATTATTGGTCGGCAGGGGTTAAGCAGCAGGATCCAAACGGGGTTGGTCACCCTTTAGCGAGTCTCTGACACCCAGCAATAGCAAGGCGGGGGTGTGAATACCTTTGTGGTAATCCTGTTCTCCGATCGGCTTTGGGCGTGTAGAGTAATGCCGTCGTGTACATGCATGCAGGACATACACCATAGCAAGTATGAACTCAAGTTCAAATTCAACTTCCCAAAACTTCATACCACCCTCCTATAACAATCAAAGTTTGAGTTTCTCTTAATCCCACCGCTCAATATCCTCTGCCTCCCCTGCGCCACACCGTTACCCGCAACAAAGTAGTGGTCGCTACATTCCCAGATGAAGTTTTCCCGGTGCAGCTTCGAGGATTAAAATTTTCTAATCCGATCAGACATTGCGTCCTCACTGAAAATTTAACGGAAAGATAAGGGAGAATATATCCAGAACATCCGCCACTGCAGTTAAAAACATTGGAAAACTGTAGAGTAGCGCGTGAAGCAAAAGATGATGCTAATAAACAATTATATGTATGAGGAAGAACGAAGGGTGCAAGTGTCAAAAACCGGAATTTGGTCTTAATATGTATTTGGGTTTGGCGAAAATCTGAAAATCCCATCGCCACGCCCGGGCGATCTTCCAAACATGTTGGAAACCATGTCAACTGCGACCTTCCCGATTCCTTGCATATATCCTCGCTTTGCTGGTGCTGGTGCTGCTGATACCAACGCTGGCTAGGCGATCGTGGATTCGCGGATTTGTGGCTGCGCGGATTCCTGAATTACTTTCATACCATTAACCGACTGAATTCGGGCCGGAATGACTAGCTACACGTTATATTACGGTGCCTCATACCCCGCACCACACGACCATCGTATATTATAACGTTTATATAATATCCGTATAGGTGTACCAAGCACGGAACTTGCGACTATTTCGGCTTCCGAGCCGAAAGCCACTCGTTCCTGTCGCTGCTTCCGCCGTTTTCCAACTGCATTATTATATTCGCGTTCGTTTATCGCATACTATTTACAGTATATTTGGAGATAGTGTGTCATGAAAAACAAGTTTTGAAATCTATATTTATTATTAATTAATCAAACCTAAAGCGTTTGCACTGAATTCTAATAACGTCACAGGTGCTTAGAATTCACCGTGTTTCTACACCATTCCTTGAAGGAACTTGCATAGAAACCACAGCCCAAAGTCTGCCACTGTCACTGTTTCTCTTTTTGCCTCATCCTCCATTTCGAAACCTTTCCCTATATCTTTTTCTTCATCTCTCTCAATTCTCTCTCTCTCTCTCTCTCTCACTCTGTCTCTCTTTTCTACAACCCCTGCAGGTACATTTTCGGTTATGTACGAACCTACAGACATGCAAATTTATTCGCATATAGGATGTAGAATGTACATGTATACACATATTATGAAAAGGCACACATACTGGAGATGAGTGTGTCTAGCAGCAGCGTTCGGAGCGGCAGGAAGGCGAGTCATAAATTAAATGATGTAAATGCTGTGTCCACCCTCACGACCTCCTCCTCTCCCATTTTCCTGCAGCCACCCCTTTCATCCATCCGTCATATATGAAAATATCTCTCGCTCTCTCTTTTTCACTCCCTATTCCACAGAGCGCTTTCACCGCTGTTGGGATATAACCGAAAACCGACAGGCCGACCCCTTTTCCTTCAGTTTCCTCTGTTTGGGATGCTTTAGCTGTCCCTTCCAATTGATTATTATACCCTGACAGGTCCGCAAGCTCCGTCTTCGTCGACTCATCCGTCCTGAATGTGACACCTACCAGGACCTGTTTTCCACACCCCCCAGCGTTCTCCTTCGCAAAGCTTTATGCTCCACTGTCACCAACCATACATGTTTGGTTGTCTCGTTTCATCAAGAATGGTTAACAAAAAACCAATCTAAGGTAGGACACTACAACCAGAAATTTTGTTTTGGTATAGCAAAAGAGGTATCCACTTCTGGAATAGCTACGTGAACTTTATAAGATAACTTGATCGTGGAAAAAGAAAATACAGAGCCAAGAGAAATACAGATGCGAAGTACACGGTGAGTGCGGAAGGCAATTGCAGAGAATCACTGGAGCGTCATTAAATTCTGCTTTCATGAGAAAACCGAGCTTTTGGTATTTGCTTTACGTCCCGCGTAGGTTGGTACTTCTCTCTTTCGCAGCTCCATCAGTCCGGTCTGTCTGTCGGTCCAGTTCATCCGTCCGCCCTTCGTTCGCTTTGCTGACGCATTTCTTGATCCAACAAAGGCAAAGAGATTCTGAGACCCCGGAGATGTGGTGTATTAGGTACTCATACGTGTAGTACGTTCGCGTATGTTGGTGGTACTGAAGAGGAGCGATGGAAATTTGGGGTTCGATCTTCTTTGAGAAATTACGAAAATGCAAAGTATCCGCTGTGGTGACCAGTAACCCACAGTAATTCCGATGATGCAGAACATCGCGTAGTCGCGTCGATCGTCGCGTAGCTTCATGCAGGTTGCAGCTGCGGCTGTAGTTACGAGACAATCGGTACTCCAATTATAACAACACCCTAGAGAGTTACAGTCACCGCATCACTCTTGGACACTCTGGTGTATAGTGTCGAATGAAATCGATATTTGTCCAATTGCATAGGTGAGCCACTGCACTGCGTATCCGGATTGCGTATTCCAATAGTTCCTATCCGAACTGTGTGTAGACAATTACTCCCGAAATTATCGATTTCAGGTTCCAAAATGCATCGCAATGTGTCATTCAAATATATTTCGATTCAAGGCCGACCGGACATTGATGGCGTTTGCTTCGACTCGCGGTTTGTGTGCGCGTCTATGTTTACCATGGAATTAAATATGGTGAAACTGTTCGACGCGTTCCACCTAGCTGCAGCTGTGCACCAGTTCTATTTGTATTTCATATAGATCGATGCCCTGCACTAGCCATAACGTCGATCGACGTATAAACGCACAATGGGAGCAACATTGGTCGGTAGGGCCTAATAATTTGCCTGCACGGCGCGAAGTCGGTGGAGGGATTACCTGTATAGAAAAAGTCTGAAGGGTTTTGAAGGTTCAGGATAGGTCGGTAAAAGCGGAATAAAGCGAGAATGGAGATATATGGAGAATAAAATATTTGCAAGCATCGCGAATCCAGCTCCCTGCAGATATATATTTGCCCGGGGGGGGCAAGGATCGTCGTGGATCCGAGAGCACTCGAGCGGACAAACGGCCGGGGATCCTGCCCCGATTTCGTATTCGATCATGATCATGAACCAGGGATAGGAAGAAAAAAGAAAAGGCAATGGAAAAGAAGGAAAAGATAGGGTTAAGAAATGGAGGTAGAGGTCTCTGAGGTCAAGCGGGGTCAGACAAAGACTGAATCGATGCTGCACCGCCATTGAGATTTAACGGCGAGACGTTCGTCTCAATTTTGAATCGCTTATGACTATGAAATTTGAATAACGAGCGCCTCCCTGCATCAGTACCTGACTCGGAGATGGCCAGGCGACTTTAGCCGTGCCAAAAACAAACCACCCCTCTTGATGGGCGGGGGTCGAGTTAGTGTAGAGATAATTCCACAATCTCCCGAGTCCGGAGGCGGTTGAGGACCATAGAGCTAGAGCTGCTGGTATCGCTGAGGTAAGCTCGGAAAGCTACGCGACGAATAAAACAAGGAATAATGCTCTCCGCCTGCAATTAACTATGCAAACTACTCCTCCGTTACCTTACCTGTAATAATGCTGCACTACGTACGTGGTACGTGCGCAATAATCCGTGCAACGGATTTTCATCTCTTCAGAATGTCTTGCACGATTTGCATATGATATATAGACAATTTATATAGAAAAACATTTCGTTGAATTTTTAGGATTTAGGCTCAAAGGTTATCATAGACAATGTCCTCTCGAAAAAAAATGAAAAACAAAAAAAAACGAGAAACCAATATCGCTGATCCCGCACAATCATTTCAGAAATCGAATCTCGTTCTCCGGTAATTTCCCCGTTGCATTCTCGCCGGAAAATATGGAGAGCGGGCGCAACTGAGGCTTGTAAGGAGGGGTGTGGCGCTACGGGGGAGGAATCGGACACCGAATGGGAGGCGCTCTGCAATTACCCGTTACATGCCACCGTGTCCAGTTTAAGGTCAACAAGGGAGAGCAGGAGTTGGTTACAGCGGCGAACCGACAGGATTACCAATCCCAGAATTTTGCAACTCGCCCAACTTCTGATCCAAACACCGAAGAAGAAAGGAGACGCCCTCGCCTATAAAATACGAACATCATCTCGGGTCGTACATACAAACCTATCTGTATGGATAAGACAATCAGATCTCATATTCCCTGGACTCTTCCGCCTAATAACTTTAATGGGGGAAACCATCCGAATTTCCGATTCGAAAATTGTACTAGATGTTTGTACAGTGATGTTGTAAAATTTTTGATACCTCGTTTACGAGACGTAAACTGTGCACTATACCACCACAGCGACCATGGACGAAATATTTTTCTCTGTATCTGTTTTATACCACGAGCGAGTCGAGAGTTGGGTTTGGGGAGGGTTTACGACTAGGCAAAAGCACGGTTTCGATCCTGTTTCTGAGAGAGGGGCGGAGGCGCTGCAATATACAACCTGAGAAATGTGACATAAATATGTCTCGAGCGAAGGTGGGTGATACGTAGGTGTTCGTATGGTTTCCGGAAAATGGTAACTCTGACGAGACACGAGCGGATTAGATTTAATGGGTCCCAAGAATCGCGAAATTTTTGACAATTCGTTTAGATAAAAAGAGTGCGTGAAAGAATGCCTAACAGAAGAAGGAATTTATGATTAAAGTAAGAAAAAAAATGAGGTATAATATCGATACGATATCCCCTGTGGCGATACGGACAATAACGGAATGACGAATTGAAAGGGTAGGTATTATATAGTAAGAATTTTTAATCGCGAAAGCGAGGATCTAATTAATTAGACGAGGTATTAATTTCCGATGTAATATATGTGTGTACATACCAGTTTCCGGGAACTGATGCACGCAGACAGGTCGAACGTACATGAGGATGTAAAAGTGAGATGCGAGGGTAGTTTGGTTGCCGTTGACATTTCTCTCGGTTAGAGACATGTGCCTGCACAGGTATTATAGGTACATGTACAGAGAGTTTGCACATGGATGAAAGTATAGTGTCTATGTACGTATATTATAGATGTATGCATAGACAGTTCCAGTTATAGGTAGGAAGGTAGATAGGTACATTCTACAATTGTGCGATTTAACAAACGTTGCAACTGCAGAATACATCGAGAAAGTTAGCCTGTGCCGGGCTCTTTGTGGAGCCAGCCTAGCAAAGCAAATTGCAAATTACGCAGATATGCAACCGGAATATGCGGCATAGCTGCAGCATAGCGACCATCGCTCCGCCCTACTGGGTGACCCCTGCAAACGAAGGGCCATTCACTTTTTTAGTCATCACCAATTTCACATTTTTCATTCGCATTCCGATCAACCGTATTTATTACTACCAAGGGACATAGGTATCCCACCCAGTAGGTAATTCGCGCAGCGAATTATATTAAACCAAAAATGTGCATGCGCTATACAACCATGTATATATACGGTTTTTATTTTTTTCAATTTGTTCGAATTGAACCCGAATTAGAAGTATCCCTTCAACAAGATCAAAAAAACAAAAAGAAAATCATACCAATTCCAAAGAAAGATAATGAAAACATTCAAACTCCATTTTCGATATCAAACCGTAGCTGCTATCATACATTGGTATTTGATGTCACGCACGGTATGAAGTATAACTATTTTATATTACCGGTGCAGAAATAGGTTATTTTATGCTACGCCCTTTTTTTCTCTCCCCATAATTTTCATTGTTTTTTTTTTTTTTTCTCGCCTTGTTTGAAAATTTATTCATAGGCCGCCTAAACGCGTTAAGGCATTCACCCGCAACCACCCCCTTCCCGGGTTAACGGAACAAGGGGTGGTAATGGGTGGGGAAATGATGGAAGGAAGGAAGTTTTATTCTTCATTGGAACGCCACTCACTTTTAGAAATTCTTTTTTCACTGAAATAATCATATAGGTATGGGTATATATCTCGTGTACTGGCTAAGCCATCTCAGAGCCATTTATGTTTGAAAAAAAAGGAACACCCATCACGCCGTTAGTAAAATACATATCATTATATGCGATGCAGGAAATCGTGCAACGATCAAAGAAATCAATTATCGGCAGCTGATTGCGGGACGGGATATGATGGCAGATGTGGCACGTCTCGAACTATTAAGTACAAGTCGTCAAATTCAATCCGAGTTTTCCCAAGAATTCCGCTCCAAGTCCCCCCTCCCCCCTCCCCCCTCTGCAACCTTCTTTAGGTTTCTCCCTCCCTCTCGCCCTTCCATTCTCCCGGTTTCCCCATCTTTACAAGCAAGTAAGGATAAAGAGTTCCATAAGCTCCGAGAAAATTTGATCAACGCTTGCGGGTTGAACTTCGAACGACGACCGCTATAAACCCGGCGTACTGCTGCAGGTAGTATCAAATTATAACCAGCTTTACATTAGCTGTTGCTGACTCTGAGAGCCTCGGCTTCGAATTTGCGTGGCTGTTATTATATAGGGGATGGAGAAAAATTGAATGAACAACTTACCGCGCGGACAACCCCTTCGTGGCTCACTAAGCCCCTACTATATTTATTTTATTGTGTGGCAAAATTTCATGATTTTGAACAAACATGCAGTAGTAAAAAAAGAAGGATCATCGTCGCAGGTTGAATAAACTAGGGTTGAAGAGTGAAGTGCGTCTAATGATTGCGAGAGTTCAATCCCAAAGGATTTATACGAAGTGATGGAAGTCCCGAATTCGAGGACACAATCGATTCGGATCAATCCGACGACCCGTGAGACCAACTTGAGTCCCTTTGGTACCTCTGGGTACGTTCCTTTTAATCCCTCCCCCATTCTCCTCCATCTCCCATTCCAAAGCTTTCCCGCGCCTTTCCTGTCGAATGGGCAAACCTAACGCATCGGGTTGTATGCATTATAGATAGGCAGCTATACGCACCACGCTCACAACTACAGATAATCGCAATTCACTGGAAATGAACTCTCCCCGGATTCCATGTCCATAAATTCTTCTTTATTCATTTATACCTACTTAGCCAAAGTATGTCGTTGGTGGTTTAAGCCGATGGAAAGGTATTGGGGGAGGACGGACGTGAGGAAACAGTTATTTATTGATATAAAATGAAGATCTAAATAATTTTTCAGTCGAAGAACCGGAAACTCTGACAGCTGCAGTATCACACCCATGTGCGAGATGACCGAATCTTTTTTTAACGATTCGTTTAATAAATTATGCGATGGAGATACCAGACGGATATAGGTATAGCTAACCTGATGTTTGTTTCGAAGTTATATCCTCAAAGAAGTTTATAATTAAAGAAATCGTTTCTATTGGGACTAGAAACTTAAATGGAGCAAAGCGAAGCACAAGTCGCAATATATTAAACCGGCAGTCACAAAAGGATGCCAAGATGATGGGACACGAAAAGAGAACAAAGAAAAAAATAAATAAATAAATATAACGAGGGAAAAAAACGACATCGGTATGCAGATATACCTATACATATACGTACACTTATAAACTACATCCACACGACAGGCGGTTGGCAATCGTACAATAAGTCACGCCTCGTCGACGTTTCGCACCTCCTGATTGCATGTCGACAAAAATCATTCCTGGCTTCCGCCTCTAATATTGGCAGTGTTCACTTTCAGTGCCATTTAACAATCAGACATCGTTCGCTTGATATCGATTCATCCCATATACGGGAGTTTTTACATTCAGTATTATTTTCGAAGCAGCTATACAAAGAGGATATCAGCGTACGTTAACACCACAGGAGACTGAAAATGGGCGATGGTGGTGATGGCGATGGTAACGATTCGAGGGTTTAATTTCAGCGGTAACGAATTTCCTCTACGCAACACGCAACCGTCTTCCGTGTTAACGAGCTACCGCACCCGTCAGCTGCGCTTTGTTCATCGCCTTACAAGGCTGCTGCTGCTACTGCTGCTGCTGCTGCTGCTGTAAAGGGTGGAAGAGGCAGAAGGGACGAAGGGACCCAAAGAACATTGACGAGCACAACGCCCACCCCCATGGCTACCCGAATCTGCAACTGCTACAAGATTCACCCACGCTACTTGCGCCAATTGAAATCTATCAACTTAGCCACCCCAGGTAATAACGACTACGAGTTGTCTCAGTTTGCTTTCACGGACGGATGGCATTTTTTGAATTTCATTTTAAAAAGCCAAAGACTTAGTGGATTAAAAACTGATAAAATATCGTATCTCTTAGTTCTAAGCGTTGGCATTTTCTGAAGAAAAAATTCCGATCAAGGATACAATGATCTTGTGGAATAGTATATAATATTATACGTATAAATAATATAAGGGTAGTGGAGTGTAAGTGTATAGATAGTATATCTATAGATAGGTGTGGAAGGGGGTGGTTATGGTTATCTGTTGTCGAGCGAGCAGAAATATTATTAATAACAAATAATAACCCGGAGCTCCGCGAAAGAGCGTGCGGAGCGGGATAAACAATAATTTATCGGTATAGGTGGTAGAAAACGGGATGGGACGGGGAACCGAGTGAGACAAAGAACTGCGGGTGGAAAATGTGGAAAGGGTTCGGCGTCAGAGGAGCAGTAGGAGATGTGGTGTGGTTCGCAGGGGTTGGCCTGGGTCCAACTTCTGGCGTTCATCGCTTCGGACCACACCGAGCTATGGGGAGAATCACGAAGGAGGGTGGAGTCGGAAAAGATGAAGAAGAAGAAGGACAGAAAAGGAAGGGGAGGAGGCAAAGTCCATGATAAACACCTACAACGCTGAAGGGTCACGAAAAAAGAGTTATATGCTCCCAGCCTACGAAGCAGCAAACCCCAACGCCGTGACCTTCCACCCTATAGTCGAGGGTGTTTCCGTTTCAGCCCGGGGACGGACCAAAAACAAATCGCCCTTCCAACCTATGCAGATATTCGTCTATCCGCGGTATCGTACAAGGCTAAGGAATGCTTTGTATTCTCGTGAACAATTAACTAGCATAAACAAAACTCCGAAGGCTTCGGAATTTCACGTAATATAATCTACTGATACGTCGGGTATGTTATTAATATTGACATTAACCTCAGGAAATTATCCGAGCGTATGCGATAGACGACCGGAGCCGGAAGTACGCGTAGTTTCAAGAAGGAAATAGATTTTGTTTTTCTTATACGGTTCGCTCACGCTGCGCTTACGATTAGTGCTTATGGTTCCCATTAATTTCCGACGAATATAGCTGAAAATGTCAGCGATTATTCACTCATTTTGCTGCCTCATTTCTACACTCTTCTTTCAATGGTATAATCTTCGATAACAACCAAAGTTTGCCGATTAAATCGACTACCATAATCGTATTTAATCGTATGATAACACAAACTCGAGCAGAAAAAAAAAACCAAAAAACTAAACAGCTGCGCGATCTCGACTGAAGGATGATAATAGAATTACCAGTAAATACCGAGCACTGAGTTGCGATCGAATCGGAGAACCTCTATCAAAGCATGCAATCGCACAGATGGCTGATCTCACGAACGGCGTTACTTCTGTGTGGCTCGCGAAACAGGTACGTACGTAGCCGTATATATATTACGTGAATGTACACCTACGCTATGTCTATGGAGGGATAAACGTCATCGGAGCCGCTTGATTAGTTTTGTAATGAATATCCGCGAAATGAAACCTTACATAGCGAGTGGATTACGGATGGAGTTGCTGTGTTTTGCGGTTACGCGCTTTAGAGGAAATACACCAGAACCGTCTGAGATTCCGGATATGAGTCCTTTGCACACCCCATCGGATCGCTAATTAAGCATGTGTTTGCCGCATATCTGATCCGATAACCAGAATAGGCCGATCCGGATTGAGGGTAGAAATGTGTACTCACTGGATTGATAAGCAAATGAATATAATGAATGGTAATTACTCAACAGATTCAAGTGCCTACCATTTGGAACGGTGTGATAAATAATTATATCACGGTGATTGGGTATACCGAGGAACTATAGTGATAGGATCGAAAGGAGCTCGCATCGAAGTATATAGGTAGTCGAAAAGGCAATGGTGGTGTTGGTGAAATGAGGCAGCAATTGGACTTGAGCCATATATTTTGACCGACGGCACAGATGTGAGAAAATATTCACAATTACGGTTTCGTCGTTCTCTAGTCCCCGCCTCTCATCCCGCTGCCGCCGCCGCGCCGTCACGACGTGAATAATAGATTCGCCGGTTCTAGGAAATCTCTGACGAGGATAGAAATTGGCACAAGGTTTGCTAGCTTCGCCATCTCGACAAGTCCCACGTGGTTTTTTCTATTAACGTCTACCACAAAAATTTAACCAATATACCAACATGCACATCGCTTTAATCCGGCGATTGATTTAAATATCAATCCGACCGGAATATTTTTTTAAAAATAAATTAGAACTTAAACCAAAATCTACGACCGCGCGGTACTCTTGTGGTAACCCAACGTCTACCGCGATGGGCTCGGTCTTGGAGGGAAAAGGTCGGAAAAGAGAACGGCGGTCGGAAGGGTCGAAGATTAGTGGGATTAAACGAACAGAGTGTGGGAAGGGTGCGGCCGCGTGTCGCGCAGGTCTCTAAACTTAATTTCTAACAAAATCTCATGAAGGTGCCTCGCTAATCCAACAAGAAAGTTAGGCATGGTATTCGACCTCGTTCCTCTTCCTATCTTCTTTCTTCAATCAACGTCTCTCCCTGTTCCCAGCGCACGCCCGAGTAGTAACGGAAGTGCTCGCAACCCTTGAAAAGGGACCCTGCAGCGACGTCGCGACGCTTAACACTCCTGATCGCGACGTAGCTTGAAATCTCCTTCGCAGCTTCCGCGTACGAAACTAAAACTTCGCCCGTTCTTCGGCCGCTGCGGATAGGCGTCAACCGTCGATCTTCCGCGTCTCGAATGTTCAAAGGAAAACTGAGAATGGAGGGGATCAGAGAACAGACGAGTTGCCGCCACGCCATTGCACAGCTGATTCAACGTGCGGTACAAACGAAAATGGAAACTCGAACACGGATCAGATGGATCACAGGCGCCTTTCTGCACGAGCGAGCGGGGGGGTGGGGGAGGAGGTGGGGGAGTAAAGTTGTACGGACGCTGCTGTAATGTACGAGGTAAATTTCGCCCGTCAACTGCCGGCAAAAAAACAACTTATATACCGTTCGTATATTTCGAAGAAGAAACACAATCTGCATGTAATAAAAAGAGATAGATATATACCCGACATTATCCGAATCGGTTTCATCCATTTTCAAAACGCAGTCATGAATGCTCAAAGATAGATTATGACATCTGCATTTTTTAGTCTATGTTCGGGCTGCGAGCTCGCAACAACTATAATCACTACGTATAGTTAGATTACCGAACGTGCAGCAGTTTGTATATACTGCACTGGACTAATTACATGCGCGACTCGCGAGGCAAAAACAAAAGCGGTGTACGTATCATACTTTTTTATATCTGTATGCAGTTTTCATCCGGCAGCTGGGAAAGTCATGGAAACGGAAGACGAGAAAGGGGTGAACATTAGTGAAGCAGTGGCAGCATGGCGGTATGGAAGATAATGGAATAATTTCAGATATAATCCTCGTATATACACGTAGGTACGTATTAGTGAATTTTTCAGGGTACCGTATAAGCGTGGGATGAAGAGACGATTAGATGAACCCACCGCAGTCTCCGCATGTCGCCGCCCTAATCTAGTTTGGGGGGCCCGTTACTGTTTTCCGTGAAGAAAAACGGTGCGGAGTAGCGCTCGGCACGTTACGACGTCATTTTCTAGGTAACAGTTTCTACGAAGCCTTTCCGCTCACTGCAGGGTGGAACGAGAACCGCGGGAGGAAGAGGACTGGTACAGGGGATGGTATAATGTACGTATTTCTATACAGAACGCGCAGCACCGAGTATTCTCTTTCCTCTCCTCTCGCCCTCCCACATCCTCCTCCAAGTTCTCATCCAACCCTCAGAATTCTCCCGGTCTCCACCGCTGCTTCTAGTCCTCTGCACATACATGCGGCTGTTAGAGACGCTCTAGGCCGCACCTGTTACCCTCGTTCAAGCCCACGACGCTGGATCCCTCGCTCACCCTTTCTACTCCACTTTCACCCCCTTCGGCGCCTCCCTATGGTCCATTTTTTCTTCCGCTTTTCGTATATCTCGCCGATATTTTTACAAATAGACGATAATATCTCGGCGCAACGCGCGTGTATTTTGCTGATTGCAGTTCTCTGTATAGCTAGTTGCATAATAATGTGCGTAGAAAAAGACCGGTTGATATTCGACTTCCCTTCCATTTCCTAGGTTTTTTTTTTTTTTTACTTAAAAGAGAATAGCGAGAAGAAAAAACAGATAGTTACAGTCAGAACCCGAAATCCCTCGATATCATCATTCAAACGAAAGCTCCTGTCAGCTGCGTAACAATTTCCTAAACACTGTTCAATCATCATTCCGTCCTCCTTCGTATCTATTCGGATATGTTTCTCCGTTTTCATCTTCACACCGATTTTCTATCGTTTCGCATCTTCGTCTCTATACGTTACACGCGCGGATTCGTAATGCAAATGACTGAATACGTATCTAGAATTTGGTCCCCATCACAACTGCGTCAGACTCGCGGTCGCGATCTATTCGTAGCTATGTTTGCTGATGCTGCTGTATGGTTAGAGAGTCAATTACGCTAATTGAAAATCTGAATTGCTACGCCGTATATATCCGTATTCTACCTATATGTACGCATGTGTATAGGTATACAGCGTATACTGACGCTATATACATGCAAACACGAACGGAAAATAATTCGACAAATTAATACCGAGTGCTCGAGGTTTTCGCGATTACCGTCCCCACCGCCACCGCCACCGTCACCGTTACCGTTACCCCCTTCACTCCCTCGCCGTTTTCCAGACTAATTATCAAATTTTAAAACGTCGTTTAAATTATCGACCGTCGGCTAAATAATACTTGCGTTGCACAACCCTCTTCGGATGATACGATTATGGCTCAGAGCCACTAATTTTTTTTCTTTCTCATCCCGCCCGAAGGGTTCTATATATTCATGTGATTAAAAAGAGTCACATATATATTATGGCATAATTCATTGTAAAATTACATATTCCTCATCGTTCCATGTATGATAAAATAGCTGATGTTCCAAAAGGGTATATATGCATGCACGTACAGTATGTGATTTGAAGAAGAACAAGGCGAAACTACAAAATAAATCTTGACTATGGGTATATGGATTTCGAAGTTTATCTAGCGACCGCGATCCGATGCTCGCATATTGGATGCAAATGAAGCGATAACAGATGAGATTCCTTACATAAAAATTCACATACACCTTATACCTTTGATTTCTACCTTATACGCCAACACAAAACCGAAACAATAATTCCGCCAAAATGTCCCGACCCCTCTCCGTACATAGCATCTTATGTCTCTGTTATCAGATGTATAGTCTACATATATTTATATACCTTTATATACATATAATGTACAAAGACGTAAGTACGTACTCGCTCTTTTTTATTCAAAAGTATACAACGCACACGCTATATCGTGATACGAAGCAAAATATAGTACATGATATAGGATACCTATTCGTGCGCCGGGACAAGAAATAATCCGAACCCGAATCTTAACACCACCGATAGAATACAGCATTTCCGTATGGGCACCCCTGCTCCCTGAGGAAGAACATTAGTGATAAAAGGATCAACTTTTATACCCTATATACGATTTCATCGTGCGGTTCCTTATACTGGCGCATGTACTTTCTCTTTGTCTTTTTTACATGGGGTGTGCAGTTTTCAAAAAATATTACGCGTCAATGGCCGATACCAAAAAGGGTGTACAGGTAAAAAAGTAGGAATGAAATCACGTTTCAAAACACAAATGATTTCATGCGAGGGTTTTTTTTCTACAATTGCAAAGTACAATTGACAAAGGCCTTTTCGGGTTGACCTTTTGAACTTACATGCCTCCATTCTGGAATTACAATTGTTGTGCCAATATACGTGATACCTGTTTGTGAAAAAGTACAGGAAATAAACGATTTCTGCAGCACGCAGGAACTATGGATACGCATATGGAGCGAGGGCTGATGTAATTAATTACGTGTGGAGAATAAGTAAACACGAAAGTGCAAAAGAACAGATAAATCATGCTTATATTAGGTAAATATGAGCAGAAAATATAGGGCTGCTGTTATAAGGTGTACGCCAGGCGGAATACTATTTTCGTGTTCCGTGTCTCCCCTGGGCAGGGGTGGGGAAAGACATTAGTGATAAAAGGATCAACTTTTATAGCCCCTTTCTCCACGCTCTACCGAATCGATCTTGAGTTAACGCAAATGGATTATTATATAGACGACGAGAAGGAGGTATCCCGCCGGCAGGTGTTCGTTAATTTTTTTTCTTTTCTTTTTTTTTTTTTATTAATCTCGTTTATTTCTCTTTTGTCATAATTTTTTTAAACACCCCCGTAACTTCATCATTCTCGAGGGAAATCACACCTCCTGCTTTTCTCGTACTCTTCCCGAACGAATTTCTTATAGTCGGTCACGGTGCAATTATTGAGTAATTTCCGTGATTATGTAAGTTCTGTCAAATGTGGCAATACTGGATGCAAAAATTCTAAATATCATCGGTTGGGAGGAGAGGCGGCATAGTCGGTGAGGTCAGATCGTACGTGGACGGTGTAGTTATTCGATATTCGCCGTTGGGCAGTTGGGTTGGTACCCTTGCGTTGCGTGATTCGAGAGCACGTAGATACGTGATACGCGGTACGTGATACGCGGACTTCGCGATACGAGATACGTGCAACTGGCAGCGTATGTGATAAGGAAGGGTAGCATTCGACTCACGTTGGCTACCCCTACTTAACTATCCATTAAATATGACCACCGCGCGCCAGGGGCGCGGGCATTTTCCCCCTCATTCTCCTGGTACGGTCCTGCACATGCCGCCGAATACGATTCTCTCAACGAACTTCGCTGGAGTTTCTTTCGTTTTTTTTTTCACGGCGCAACGTTTAGTTTCAAATAATTAGAGTCAGAAATTGTGTAACTTTTGTATACGTCTAGTAACCTGTGTACGTAAAGTTCAGTATAGATTGGGTACAGGAGGGCGTGAATGCACGCAAAGTTGAGACTTGATCAATGCCGGCATTTGTGTGGATATATGGACTGTGAATTGATGTTTATACGGACGGAAGGTAAATCTCGTATTTTTCAGAAATTCTGTGACAAATGGATCTACGCATTATTCTCGTTATATTGTTGGGATTCGGTATGGGCGCAGTATATATACTCGCAGTATATATGTATACTCGCATGAAATGAATATACATATATGTATATATGAATCTATAGGTATACGCATGTAACATGCACACAGGATTACCAATGGACTACACTGTTCTCGGTGCACCATGATCATTATTGCGTCACTGAACCAGGAATGTGCGCGGTACGAAATATGCTGATTTATTTTTATCGAATTTGTTTTCTTTTTTTTTTCCAAATCTCGTGCCCATGGCTACCAAATTTTTGTCCGATGTACGCCGTCCTATGGTCCTTAGTGTTCGATACGAACACTAAGCGAAGAGATACTGCATTAAAAAGATGAATCAAAAATGACGAGAGAAGAAACAGCAATTCTGACTTCGTATGGTCTATGTAGTACACCGACATAATAGTACGTATATTACTATGCCCTCGAAAGTATAAAATTGCCGATATTGATGTCGTTGAAAAATTAGCCATCTCCGTCGATGAGGGGACCTCCGCCTTCCCCTCATCTTCCCCTGCACTCCTCGACTTGCGTCTCCTTCGTTTACCCTGGCCATCCTCCTTGCTCTTCAACCCTCACCCCAACAACCCCTCGACCCCTCGACGCCTCCTCTCTTTTCCTTTGACGTGAATTGCCTCATTAATCTGGTATTAAATCCGGGTAAATGATTACAGCTTTACTCGAGAGATGGATTTTTATGAGAGTTAAAGCTCGACCCTGTCTCCCTGAACCCCCTGTCATCTCTTTCCGCAAGCATGTACAATTTGTCTAATCACTTTTTTAAAAATTTCCGCGCTTTACTATGTTTCATCATTAGTATTATCCTTCTGTTTCTGATATGCATTACATATACACGTAATATACTTTCTTCTATACTAAGATTTTCCCAGTATATTATATCTGCATTAGTTTACTTATTCTATTCGATTCTATATTTTAAGATAAGCTACCCGTTTAGGTATTATCCATTATAGGTATATAGATATCGATAGCCATTAAATGAAAATATATGTTTGCACGAAATGTACCTATATACATATCTATACCGAGAGTAACATTGGAAACTGGCCACTCCATCCGCCAGACTAGCGGCAACTGTTCTTGCACCTACTCAATACACAGAATATTTACGTGCGTGAACCTCCGCTGACGTCAGCAGTCAGGGGCATGCGAAATTACGAAAAACAGGATCTCGGCGAGGGCCCCTCAGGCAGCTGCTGCCGCCTCGCGGAGCATCTGGTTTCGCTCTTCAAGCCGCCAAGCAAATATTCGAAGTAATTCAGAGCGTCGTAAGTGTCAGATTTTGCCGGAAAGGTTAAGTCGGGTTCATGACAAACAATTTCGAACCACTCAGAGTATTTAAATGCGGAAAATATTCAACGTTAATCAGAACATTCGTAATTGACAATTCGAAACACCATACGCAGTGATTCGGTTGAAAGAATCCTCTAAGCGCGCCACGAAAAATACAATCAAGAAAATCGGAGCAGGTAAGTGTGAAAAATTATTCGTTAATCAATAAACTACGAATTTATTGATCAACGTCGAATTATCTCCGCATTCAAATAATTCCAGTGGTTCGAAATTGTTCGTGATAATTTCGATGTTACTTTTCCGGCGAACGCGACGCTTTGAATATTTGCTTGCTCGGAAAGCCATAGTAGATGCTCTGCGAGGTAGCAGCAGCGCCTGAGGGGCCCTCGACAAGCACCAAATCTTAAGATTTTTGGCATGCCCCTGACCGCAACGTCAGCAGAGGTTCACGCATGTAAATATTCTGTGTATTGAGTAGGTGCAAGAAGAGCTGCCGCTAGTCGGGCGGATGGAGTGGCCAGTTTCCAATGTTACTCTCGGTATATCTATGTACATAGAGCTGCGTGATTCTCCGAAGCGTAAGATGACCGTAGGAATTTATGAAGCCATTAGAGACCAGGGATTCTCTCCCCTCACCGTCGATTCATCGTTCCTCCCTCCACTGACCCACCCTTACCGCCGTACACGACTTTCCAGCAGCAGCAGCAGCAGCTACGGATCACATTTTTTTTACTCACATACCTTATACACCCACCCCATTGCCTCCTCTCTCACATTAAAACGAGTAAATTGCCTCTCTTCAAGTCGCCAGGATCTCATCACCCCCATCCACCCCTCTGTAGCAATTAAATTCGCTCATGCCGTCGAATGCTTTCATATTTATGTTCATTTACTTAATTCTTTTTTCTTCTCTCTTTTTATCTCCTTATCTTTTAGTTTTTTCCCCCTTATATTTCAATTTGTTTGTTTGTTTCTTCTTTTTCTTGATTTTGTTTTCTCGTTCGTCAATGAGATGCGTATTTAATTATACTTGGATATATACCTACGTATACCCATGTTTCATGAATCCGGTTCAAAAGTAGTATACATATTATATATATATATATTTGTGCCAGTTGCCTGTGTACATATTTTTTTTTCTCATTTTATTTTTCATTCCTTTGTTTTCTAATTACTGCCAGGCGAGAGCTTCGAAAATGGAATTACTGGAAATTGATCTGTATCAATCAGAGAAGCCTAAGCTTCGGACGACGGAAAAGGAGATGGGACAGGGGGCAGGGGGAGGGGGTAGGGATAGGTTGGGAGGACAACGAGGACAGGCGCGTATATTGGCAGAATCAGTGGAGCGGCACGTCCAAGTCTCGCACGCGGCGTCCCAAGGGAATCCCGATAGCCCATGGGTCGACGGTAACGCGGGGAACCAAACTCCCGTTATATGTATATATCTCCTCGCATCGCCTCGTCGCGCTCTAAATATGAATCGCAGAAATTACAGATGCGCCTCGTTACGTGGGATCAATATCAACTATCTACCTTTCATCCCTCCCATTACCCCGATCCGCCCTTCAGCCACCGATCGAGATAATTCGTGACCGGGGGAAAAAATACCAACAAAAAAAATATAGTACATACATATGATACACGAGATGGTTCAGGTCGATTATTATTATTACATTCTTTTTAATATCCTCATCTATCCGTTTTATAGATTCTGAATCTCCATGAGGAATAAGTAGACTGTAGGTATGCATTAGTACATAGTATGTACCAAAATCAGCGTAGAACGGTGTATAGATAGAATATGTAGTATACGTTGAAAGTCTGCAGGTATGTAGTCGTTAATCGATATTCTGAATTTGGTACCGAACTTTTTCCGTTCTCGTTAAAAGTTACCGTGCCGGCAGAATCCCGCGGGATAAGTTCACGTCGAGGGGTGTGCTTTAGTTTTTTTTTCTTTTTCTTTTATTATTTTTTCTTCTTTTCCCTCCTTTTTTTCCTACCTCTTTCTTTTTTTTAGCTTTGTCATTTTTTATTCACCTGCAACTGCGGGTCTGCGTCGGGAATCTAAGTTACCGTAGATCTAATGAAATGGAAAAATGAAAAACTTCCAGAAGACCAAGATCTATACATTGCCTGAAAACTATATGCATGTATAACGAGAGTTAACATACAATGGACGTATGCCCTGAAGGTTGATCAGTATAGGTACAAATATCGGATATATATTACACATGGAAAGTTATTCAGAAGGCTCATTTTACTCGACAGTGAGTAGAGGGAGGGAGAGAAACTTTTGGAACACCCTTTCTCGGTAAACCCGATATACCAAACTAATTAGCTATACGCCCTCGGTCTATGGATATACATAGCGAACCCCCGAAAACAGGTAGAAGGAAAGGTATATTCATGTAAGCGCGAGGATCGATCTTGCGAGCTTGAAATCGTAAAAAAAAATTTATGAAGCGCGCGCTGCAAGAGAAACCGAGAGAAGCGATAGGAAGAAAACGACGTGGCGAAGAAGAATACTGCAACAGGTAAAACGGAGGTCGGTTATCATCCGCATCGCGTGTCGCTATACTCTGGTAGCACCCCCCGCGGTACAGTTTTAGCGCGATAATCTGGCAGTGGCAGACGCCATTTAACTGCTCGACGAACACTTGAATCCTCCGAGCCCTTCCAACTCAGGGGTGCGTAATAGGCACCTCGCAACTAACCCAACCCTGCGACTTAATTTGCCACCCACGCTACTGTCACGCACCCCTCTATACATATTCCTATATTATTATACGTATACATGTAGGCACATAGACAATGCAAAACCGGCAGGAATATCCAACAACCCTCAGGCATCGGGAGGCCACAACCTTCACGATGACAATACTCGAGCGTGAACCAACCGCCAAGACAATACCGAAATACGACGCTAGGCCTACACGCCTCCTCCAGGCAGGACCCTTGGGATCAGTTAGTATACCTATAGCTACATACGTTATGCATGTGCACCTTGTACGTCCGCATGTATATTATAATGGGAACAATGCGATCGAACATGCAGGTGTCACTGCAGGCCTCTGAGTTATGAAAGTCCTATCTTTCACCTTGCAGGACTAAAATATAGTATAATTAATGAAATGGACGTGCAATGTTAGGCGAGATAACGGCGGAAGATGAAAAATGGAGAAAGAGGTGGAAGTCTGCGGAAGATTGAAAAGGGAGAGGTTGGACGAAGAGTAGGAAGAGGTGAGAAATATATAGGAGATGCGATATAGCGTCGGAGGTGGAGATTGGAGTTGAAGTTGGAGGAAAGGCGTGGTGTGTTAGTAGTAAAGTCAGCTGCAGCGTCAGACCAGAACCGACGAGGAGGAGTAGATTCACTTTGTACGGGAACGGTTGGCGGCGGCAGTTACTCTCTTCCGACTTTCCAAGTCACTCCTTTGCTCGGAGATCACCCGACGCCCTACCAACATTTTCAAGGCCCATCCAACCCATGGGTACGTTAAATCTTCCCCTATTTCAAAATTCTACGCCACTCACGTTTCCTCCGGAATCTAGCGGAGGAGTAAAATTAAGAAAACAAAACCGAAATCGAGGATAAAGGGGAACGCACGGCTCTGGATAAACAATGGCTCTACGTCCTTGTCACCTCCGGCACTTTCTTTCCCTTTCGCGACTTTAAGTCTCATGAGATTTTCTAGCAAGGATCGCGGACCGAGTGAACGAACAAAGACATAAATAACCAGAGGCTACGACGATAGATAAGTGGATAAATAGATGGATGGATAGATATAGATACGTGGCATTTGTTAACCTCTGCAGCCATAAAGAGGCGGGGGAGGAAACCCCGATAAAATGACCCGGCACTCCGCTATGCTAAGACTCCAGGGAGCGAGCAGCCAGGCAAAGTGTCCTGAACTTGAAAATTAGATTAGGAACTCGAATGTATCCATGAGATACGGGCAATCTGTTTCTCGGAGGAAATACCCGGTAAGCAACGTACGTACACAAGACCTCTTATCGAGATTCTGACGACCGAGTTACTCCAGATTCAAAACGAAATCTGACTGAAAACCGCCGGCAGCGTACCCACCACCGAAAACAAGACAGGGAATTCGAGAATCCTTCGAACAACCAGCTGACCACCCGTTGCTTCCAAACAACGCGAATCGGTAGGATTGAAACGAAAAAAATGATTATTGATTGAGGATACGTCTGCAATTTTAGAAGCCAATTTTCCATGTAATCCGTATGGGTTTCTAATTGCAGAGTCTGGGATTTAGGTAAAATTTTAGCGGATTGAAAGAAGGTCGTAACGATAAATCCGGAGTAGGTATAGAAACTCGATTCGAGAGACGAGTTTTCGTATGAAAAACCTTATTCGTTTCTCTAGATCTTGAGCTTTCCCGGAGTTTCTGGTACCCCAACGAACTATATGTACGTAAAAGGTGAACGAGAACGTAGCCGTTTTCCGTTTGTTGTGAGAGATTTTTACCGAGAGTTCTATTGTGTGCAGGTTCGTTGGTATCGTAGGTATAGGAGGTATAGTGCAGCGGTAGCAGAGATGATGATGGTGCCTTTGGTGCCGTTTTCCTTAACTCTGACGTCTGGATCTGGAGTCTGTAGACCTACATATTGTAGGGTAGCTATAGCTGGCTGAAAGACCGACGACAAACCCCATCGCTAAACAAAGATGCCCGTATCCGAAGGGCACAGCAGTGAGGAGGATAGGAGTACACCTTGTTAGGGGATGAATGAGAGTTGTCAAGGCGGTCCAATTAATGTCAACTCTTCAGCCTGAGCTTACCTTGGCTTACAACCAGACGCCGTACCCCCAGCCCCACCTCCATTACGAACTGCACACCAATCTGAAGTTAAAATATCTTCCGGTAAAACCCATACTAAAATATTTTCCTCGCATATAGAGCCTACCGTATAGAACGGTGTGTGTTCAATTCTATTTGATAATTAGCTTGAACATTGTTTAGATACGGTGTAGTTTCACCTGCGTAATATACATAGGTGTATTAGACTGGTCGTTGAAAATTAAATTTTCGCAGACGCCCCATGAAAAGCTTCTTTTCGGTGAAAGAATACGAGGACATTGTTTTTCAAATAAAAGAACACGCGCCACAGGGCGATCGAAGTTCATTTTTCGTAGTTTTTTGGAAATATCTCATGAG